>OW121750.1:19966433-21455600 GCA_933228765.1 Miltochrista miniata | reverse complement strand
ATATTCGTTAGATGGCGCTGTGCTCAATCTCAAAAATAATTTTAATTGTTTTTCAGCGTCTAAAATATTACACATAAATAAAATAAAAGTGTGTGTGTACTTCATTTTAAACAACAGCTTTTGACTAAACGTGTAAGAATAAATATATGATACAAATGCTTACATGTGTTTTCAAATTAACAAGACAGCTAACGTCATCTATCGGTCAGGGGAGTAAGCGTTTTAACAAGTGTGTCCAATATTCGTTAGATGGCGCTGTGCTCAATCTCAAAAATAATTTTAATTGTTTTTCAGCGTCTAAAATATTACATATAAATAAAATAAAAGTGTGTGTGTACTTCATTTTAAACAACAGCTTTTGACTAAACGTGTAAGAATAAATATATGATACAAATGCTTACATGTGTTTTCAAATTAACAAGACAGCTAACGTCATCTATCGGTCAGGGGAGTAAGCGTTTTAACAAGTGTGTCCAATATTCGTTAGATGGCGCTGTGCTCAATATCAAAAATAATTTTAATTGTTTTTCAGCGTCTAAAATATTACATATAAATAAAATAAAAGTGTGTGTGTACTTCATTTTAAACAACAGCTTTTGACTAAACGTGTAAGAATAAATATATGTTACAAATGCTTACATGTGTTTTCAAATTAACAAGACAGCTAACGTCATCTATCGGTCAGGGGAGTAATCGTTTCAACAAGTGGAAACGAAGCATCTAAAATTCCTCGAAGAGGTAGGCACAGGCATACCAACCAACATAATAGGTGCTGAATTCATCGCTAAGATCTCAAACAAATTTCTGGATTCGAAACCATGACTTTGGTTGACAGATAGTTGGTGTAATAATGTATAATATTAGACTACTTTTATCCTGAGAATATATTTCACCGGTAAAATATCAGCCCCGGACGCCCACTAGTACCCGTTATAAAAGACTTAAATTGATTAGGTTTGTTTAAAATATGATTCATGATCAATCGGGCGTAAGCAACATAAATATAATGATACACTTGCAAATATATTTTATTAAGGTTCAATTTGTAGTGAGGTAAATTATTGCTGAATCGAGATTTTATTTGTATAAAACTCGGAATTTTTGAATGAAAAATCACATTCGAACCAGTATCTCACAAGTGACAAGTGACAAGTGACAAGAAATAACCAGATTTCTATCATGTGAGTAAGTTCTTCTTTTAATAGTAGAAATGCTCAGCTATGGACCTAGTTTTTGTCTGCTAGCTGTGTTCATTTTCATCTTCTCTTCATCTTAGTGCATTCTCAGTAGCTACCAAACCCTACTGGGATTTGGAGCCTGGGGTCCAGTTTTATTTGGTTGCTAGAGCAGCTATTGTTTGACTTTTGATTTTCAACATTGATGGTAGCGATTGCTGTCTAACATCCCAACCCCCTAGGAATGCCTTTATCGTTCCCTCATCCGTTAGTCAACAGGTGCACCGCTTAAAGGTGAGGACGCTTGGACCTCATGCACCCATTTTCATATCCTATCTATTCCTCATGATGTTGTTCAGTTACGAACCCGGTTTTTGTCTGTCGGCTGTGTTAACTTTCATGTCCTATCTATTCCTGATGTACTGAAAATCTGAGAATATTTTATTTATGATTTGATTGTATCTTAACAGGTCTGATTCGGAGTTTGAAACGTGTTCTGTAGTGGAGTCTGTTGCACCAAAGAAACGTAAGCCGGTGGAGAAAAAGCAAAAACAATCGAAGATCCTCACTTCACCTCCGTTGGAGTCAGACAGCGTTCGACGAAAAAGAAATTCATCTGACCTTAAAACCACACAGAGGTAGGTTTCACTATGTTCTTTTTTTATACTACTAAGGTGACAGACAAGCTTACGACCCACCTGATGGTAAGTGCTCACCGCAGCTTATAGATGATTGTAACACCGGAGGCGCTACACCCACGCTGCCGACTCTGAACGCCGTATTGCCATGTTGAAATGGATAGGCGCAGGTTGTGACTACCTGCTATTGAAAATTTTCAAGGCGCTCAGAAAAGCATTCAACATGGCTTAACGACTGCCATTTTACTGACAACCGGGACCAACGGCTTAACGTGCCTTCCGAAGTACGGAAACGCTCGCACAAAGAATTGATACAAATTGCTCACCCATCGAGGACCAGCCACAGCGAAACTTGCTAACCACAGTGATCGTGTACAGAACACTGAGACCGCGGGGCCACGAGCGCTTCAAAACTTCAACTTTTTTCAACTAAGTTTGTGTTTTGATTGTTAACATTCATACTTAGTATTCTTTGATCCCAAGTTCTTAGTCACTTTGATTCAGTACGTTTATAATTAACACTTTGTTTCTTTTACAGAAAAAATAAACCAAACTTCCTGAATATTTTGCGGTCCGAAGAAGCCAGTTGCAGTGAACCAGAACGACGTGAACTAACTTCCAGTTTCTCGAGCCGTGTTGCAACGGGAACGTCCCGTCGCTCCAAGAAGACGGGAGGAGGGTATGTGATTGATTTTAAACTGTATAAAACTAATGACTACATATCACACGCCGCTGATGTGCGCTATAGGACTGCCCTTGTGACTGTAAAACTACAGTGTGACGAGTCCTCACTATCTTGGGAGTCACTTCAAGAGTTTCTAGGACTCGCATTTAAAGAATTTCAAGACACTGAACCAGTGCATTATTCTGATAAGATTTTTATAAAGTAGTTTTATTCTCTATTTTTTATAAATTAAGCTATAGACTGAAAAAGTTTCGTATGTATTCGGTTTATAAATTGGGTTATATATAATAATAATAATAATAAATAATAATAACTGGCAACCCCAAAGTACAAATGTCGTATATTTTTTTCATCTACAAACAAATATTTATTTTTAGGAATAATTATCATTTATATTCAAAATTGTCGCATTTTACGAAATTTGAAAAGGATTTTTACACATGTAAAATTAAAATTACAATGGAAACAATTATTATAACAATAACCACAATAAAAAAAATTTCCAAGAAGAATGACATGACGTACGTCATGTCAACAAAAAATTTCAAGATGTAAGAAAATATACCTAATATGATTACAAGAGCGGAAGCCAGAAGACGAAATGCACTTTCAACACCTCCGGACTCGTCGCACAGCTCCGCCTCGCAGCACAAGGTACCAATTGCTGCTGTGGCGTCGAGCTCGTCATCAAGCGACGAGTACTTCTCCCCGCCGACGTCGCCAACACCTGTACGTCGGCAGGGGAGGACCCGGCCACCGACCTGCTTAGGACCCAGAGGCCCACCGGCCTCGAATAGGGCCCCCGCTGCCGGTGGTAATGTGCACCGCATGCGATGGAATTCATCCATGAATGAAAACGTCATGCGGGCATATTTTGCGGCTACAGAGGGAGGAACTAACCTCACTGCATACCGTGTTCGTTTATTGCCTTTGTTTCAGGCTCTTGAACCAACGGTCAACGTTTCGGCACAACGGCTGTCGGATCAAGTGCGGGTCATACAACGTAGTCATATGTTGGATGATGCTGTGCTTGAGAGGCTTCGCTCAGAAGTACAGTGTAACATTGTCATCCCTACTTTGTCTCAACCTAGTGTATCTAGTGAAGTTATTATAAACGAATTACCACCTATCGTGCCCATTGACGAAGTAGTGGGTGATGTTGTTACAACGGTAAGTACCCAATACAATGACGAATTAAGGAGTTTTTTGGAACAAGCGATTCAGGAGTATAGGTTCTGTGATCCCGTATGTCGTCCACGTATACCGCGTTTGCCTACGCATAAAAAGAATTTGGCGCTGGTGGGTGCCCTGGATTCGATTCTGTCAAGTTATTTTACTACTTGTGTAGAAATAAGTGATGCACACTCAATTCTGTATTGCGCGGCTGTAGCAGTATGTCAAGTAGCTGGTGTAAAATTTCCAAAATTTGAGCCAGTTACTAGACTTAACTCTGTTCCAGTCTGGCAATGCAGAATTGAGCGTCGCATCGCCGAGACTAGGGTCCTCATCAGCAAACTAAGCTGCTTTAGGGCGGGTAATACTCGTCCTAGGGTCATGCGTTTTGTGACTCGTGCATTCGCGGGGACTGAGATTAGTCCTCGCGAATACACAATACGGGTCACAGAACGTATTGACTACCTAAAGCAGAAAATTTATGCGTGGGCAAACCGTATACGGAGGTACAAGAAGAGAGTGGACCGCTATAATCAGAATCGCTCGTTCCAAAAAGATGAGAGGTGGGTGTATAGGAGATGGGAGCAATCCGATTCAAGTATGACTAATGGTTGCCTACCGGATGCCGAAGCCACTAGTACATTCTGGCGAGGCATTTGGTCGGTACCTGTTGGTCATACAGAGTGCGAGTGGATGCGGGATGTCGAGCTGTCATGTGAGTCTATACAGACTATGGAACCTGTCCTCATAACATCTAGTGACATAGCTAGTGCAGTTCGTTCGTTGCCCAATTGGAAGTCAACTGGGCCGGACGGACTGCACAATTTTTGGCTGAAATGGTTCCGTAGCTCACATGCTTGTTTGGCATCCTGCTTCCAGACATCACTTGAGTCAGGGTCGCTTCCATCTTTTATGACTTCGGGATTAACCCACCTTCTCCACAAATCTGGTAGTACTACGGACCCTAAAAATTATAGACCGATAACTTGTTTACCAACGGTCTATAAGCTTCTTACATCTATTTTGAGAGTAAAATTAGCAACTCACATTGAAAATAACTCTATAATGTCGTACTCTCAAAATGGATGTAGAAGCGGGTCACGTGGTACTAAAGAACTCCTTATTCTTGACATGGCCATTAATCAGCAGGTTCGTCGTAACCGAAAAAACCTGACGACATGCTGGATTGATTACAAGAAGGCCTATGATTCAGTGCCACATACATGGCTGTTGAGGGTGCTGGAGTTGTATAAAGTTGATGCAACTCTTAGCACCTTCTTGAGGGCATGTATGGGGCAATGGACAACGGCTCTTGTTTATCCAGGATGTCGTCAGGTTCTTGGAAATGGTGAACCTGTTAAGATCAAGAGGGGTATATTTCAGGGTGACAGTCTGAGTCCCTTATGGTTTTGCCTGGCACTGAATCCTCTCAGTACTTTACTGGAGGGTACAGGGTTAGGCTATCAGTTGCGGAGAGGAGGTCAAGTTTTTTCCCACCTTCTATACATGGATGACTTGAAATTATTTGCCTCCACTGATTCCCACTTGATAGAGTTACTAAAAGTCACAGAAGCTTTCAGTAATTCTATCAAAATGGAATTTGGTGTAGATAAATGCGCAGTCATGCATGTAAAGAAGGGACGAATTGTGGAATCTGAAAGAGTTCAACTTTCAGATTTCACAAAACTAAAATCTCTCTCCGCAACTGAAACCTATAAATATCTAGGTATGTCGCAGGCATTAGGCATTACAGAGATAGGCATGAAACAAACGTTGATGGACCGTTTCTTTGGCCGCCTGAAAAAAGTACTGAAAAGTCTTTTATCGGGCGGTAACAAGGTGCGGGCTATCAACGGTTGGGCCATGCCACTCTTGATCTATTCCTTCGGCATACTTAGATGGACTCAGACTGAATTAGATGCCCTGGATAGAAAAGTCCGTTCGCTATTGACCATAAACCGAATGCATCATCCGCGTTCGTCTGTAATGAGGTTGTATATCCCACGAAAGTGCGGAGGTCGCGGCTTTTTGAATGCCAAGACCTTACACAATCGTGAGGTATACAACCTTAGAGAATATTTTCTCCATACTGACGTGGGTATGCATCGGGATGTGGTAGCAGTAGATAACGGACTGACCCCACTTGCTCTTACCAAAGAGAACTGGCGCAAACCAGTAATACTCAGTACTACTGATCGCAAGGAGATATGGCAGAGCAAAGAGCTGCATGGACGATTTTATCGGGCATTACACGGGCCCGATGTAGATTTAACAGCATCTGTCTCCTGGCTACGTTTCGGCGATTTGTTCGGCGAAACCGAAGGTTTTGTTTGTGCGATTACAGACGAAGTTGTTATGACGAATAACTATCGGAAATATATTTTGAGAGATGGTACGGTTGACATATGTCGGGCATGCCACCTACCGGGGGAGTCTCTCAGACATATTATTTCTGGTTGTCCTCGTCTTGCCAACGGCGAGTATTTGCATAGACACAACCAAGTAGCCAGGATTGTCCATCAGCAACTTGCACTAAAGTATAAACTTGTTGATTCGGAGGTACCGTATTACAGGTATGTGCCCGACCCAGTTCTTGAAAATGGTCGTGTCACATTGTATTGGGATCGATCTATTATCACTGACAGGTCTATTGTAGCCAATAAGCCTGATATAGTGGTAATAGATCGATCAGAGCGCCTCGCAATAATCGTTGACATAACCGTCCCACATGACGAAAATCTCGTGAAAGCAGAAAAAGATAAACAGTTGAAATATTTGGACTTAGCTCACGAGGTTGTCGACATGTGGGATGTGGATTCAGCGATTATTGTTCCGATAGTCGTATCAGCACACGGTCTGATCGCCAAGAGCCTCGATCAACATCTTAAGAGGCTCGCGTTAGGCAGTTGGGTCAAGGGTTTGATGCAAAAGACGGTTTTGCTGAGCACGGCACGTATTGTGAGGCGATTCCTGTCTCTGGAGCCCTGACCACCGGTAGCTTGGTCCCTGTACCCGATGCCGGTGGGATACTATTTTTTTATATTTTTAAATGTATTTTTTATATGTATATTTAAAAATGTAAATTTATATGTAAATAATTAAATAAAGAGGAATAATAATAATAACGCCTTTTTGTACTACGTGTAACACATCCGAGGAGGGTATGTGATTGATTTTAAACTGTATAAAATTAACGACTACATATCTGTGGTGACTGTAAAACTACAGTGTGACGAGTCCTTACTATCTTGGGAGTCACTTCAAGAGTTTCTAGGACTCGCATTTAAAGAATTTCAAGACACTGAACCAGTGCATTATTCTGATAAGATTTTTATAAAGTAGTTTTATTCTCTATTTTTTATAAATTGAGCTATAGACTGAAAAAGTTTCGTATGTATTCGGTTTATAAATTGGGTTATATATAATAATAATAATAATGCCTTTTTGTACTGCGTGTAACACATCCGTACCCAGTAAATCATGGATAGGACATTTACGAAGTAGTTTGCATAGGAAAAGTACTCATACAATAAAACATAGTGATGGAGTAGAAATCGTAAACTCAGCGTTTCGCAATCGTATATTAACATATAAAATATTGTCTTGCGATGAACTTCAGGGAGCGTCAGTAGAATCTTTTTTTTTAAATATTCGTAACCAATTAAAATCTCTTCTAATCGAATTTCTTGCTAAGCATAATTGTGTTAAGGTAAACTTTGAGTATTTTGGTACATTTTTAAAATTCAAAGATAATTCCCAAGAAGTGAAATCTTTTGGAACCAAAAATAAAATATTGTATTCTAATTTTGATTTCGAAAAATTTTATATTGAAACAGTTAATTATTTAAAAACAAATATTGAAGAGTTTGAAGGTCGTGATAGTGGTTGGACATTTATAAACCATTTGTATGTTGAGATGAATCTCAATAAATACCAACCACTTGGTGGGTCGAGTTTCATCAGTTTACCCAAATCAATTCAGGCTAAAAAAGCGTGTTTGAATATTATGAATAAAGATCGATATTGTTTTTTATGGTGTGTAACAGCGGCTTTATATCCAACTAAAAAACACCCTGAAAGAACGCATTCTTATCCTAATTTTCGAGAATTATTTAATTTAAAGGGAATGTCTTTTCCCGTGACCTTTAATGATATTAAAACATTTGAAAGAAACAATCCATGTATTAAGTTTATAATTTATGGTTTAAAAAATCATAAAACCTTTGTAGGTCCTTTGTATAAATCTGAAATCGATAAAAAGTACAAAGGAAAAATTATTCATTTACTGTTTCTTGAAAATAACAGCTCTTCTCATTATTGTTTGATCAAAGACTGTTCTAGACTTTTTAGAAGTCAAGTCACATCTCATCACAACAGATTACATCTTTGTGATTTATGTTTAATATTTTTCAATACCGCTGACGAACTTAACAACCATTTATGTGGAGGTATAATAACTCTCCTCCCAAATAAAGGTTCAGTAATTAAATTTAAAAACTATGAACGCAAACAAACTATGCCTTTTTGTATTTACGCAGATTTTGAATCGATGTTACAAAAAAATACTGAGCCTAATAATAATTGTTCTAGTAAAAATACGAATATATTCCACCAACACGTGCCGGTTGCTTTTGGTTATTATATTGTATGCTCTGATGATCCTCGTTATAATCGTTACGTGTCATATCGAGGTAGAGACTGTGATAAGCGCTTTGTTGACTATATAACTAAAGACGTACAAAAAATTTATGATATAATTAAGTCGCCTGCTGCAATGATATTTTCCTCGGAGGACAGGTGTGATTTTGAAAATGCAACACGTTGTCATATCTGCCAAAACTTTATTTTTTGTGACAAAGTCCGCGATCATTGTCATCTTACCGGTCGTTATCGAGGAGCTGCGCATTCGTTCTGTAATTTGCAATATAAAATGCCCGCATTTGTCCCCATTTTTTTTCATAACTTAGCTGGTTATGATTGTCATTTATTTATTAAAGCGTTGGGTGACGTCCCTGGTGAAATAAAAATAATACCTAAAAATAAAGAAAACTATATCTCATTTACGAAATTTGTATCAGTTTCAAATAATAAGTTTTTTCAAATGCGTTTTCTTGATTCATTTAAATTTTTGGGTACAAGTTTAGACAAATTAAGTAAAACTTTAACACCAGAAATGTTTAAACATTTACAAAATCACTTCCCTGTTCCTGATGAATTCCAACTACTTACTCGCAAAGGTATTTATCCATATGAATATATGGATTCGTGGAAACGGTATGATGAAAATTTTTTACCTCCAAAGAAATACTTTTATAGTTCCCTTAATGATGAAAATGTTTCTGAAGATGATTACCGGTATGCAAATTTAGTTTGGTCAAAATTTAGAATTACTAGTTTAGGTGAATATACGGATTTATATCTAAAAACTGATGTGCTTTTATTAGCAGATATTTTTAAAAATTTTAGAAAGACATGCAAACAACATTATCACTTAGATCCATCTTTTTATTTAACTGCACCCAGTTTATCTTTCGACGCTATGTTATTAAAAACAGGTGTTGAATTGGAACTAATTAATGACTTGTCTATGATACGCATGTTACAAAGTGGTATAAGAGGAGGAGTGTGCCTCTGCTCTCACAGGCATGCTAAAGCAAATAACACATACTTAGCTAATTACAAATCTTCGGAACCTGATTCCTATATCTCTTATATAGATTGTAATAATTTGTATGGGTACAGTATGTGTCAATACTTACCATTATCTAATTTCAAATTTCTCACTCAACAAGAAATTGATAATTTAGATATAACTAAAATTGCAATTGATGCTGATTATGGTTATATTTTGGAAGTGGATATAGCATACCCTAAGCATTTGCATAACTTGCACAACGATTTACCATTTTGTTCCGAAAAATTTATACCCCCCGGGGGAAAGAGTTCTAAGCTAATACCTAATTTATATGATAAATTTAATTATGTCATACATTACGTGCATTTACAAACTTGTATGAAACATGGGTTGATATTGAAGAAGATTCATAGAATAATCAGTTTTCTACAAAGCCCATATTTAAAACAATATATTGATTTAAACACCAAACTGAGACAAAAAAGTTCTTCCACTTTTGAACAAGACTTTTTTAAGCTCTTGAATAATAGTGTATTTGGAAAAACTTTAGAAAATACTGAAAACAGGGTTAATGTCCATTTAGTTTCTCAGTGGCAAGATATCGAAAACATAACTAAACGAAGAAAATGCGCTCAAAACCTTATTGCTCGTCCAAATTTCCATAGTGCAACGGTTTTCACAAAAAATCTAGTAGCGGTGCAGTTAAATCCTGAACAAATAGTTTTGAACAAACCAATATATATTGGATTTGCTGTTCTAGAATTATCAAAAAGTCATATGTATGACTTTCACTATTCAGTCATGCAACCTTTTTACAAGGATAGGATACGGATGTGTTACACGGACACAGATAGTTTTGTTTATCATATACAAACCCATGATTTCTATGAAGACATAAAAAATAACTTTTTATCTTACTTCGACAACAGCAATTTTTGTAAAAATAATGTGTATAATTTACCCATACAGAACAAAAAAATACCAGGCTTATTTAAAGATGAAATGGGTGGTAAAATAATAAGCGAATTCGTTGGGTTGAGATCAAAGTTATATTGTATCAAAACCATTGATAGCACTATTAAAAAAGCCAAGGGTATTAAAAAGAATGTTGTACGTGACATTAACGTTTTCGATTACAAAAAAACACTTTACAACAATGAAATTGTTCATAAAACAAATGTTTTATTTAAGTCAATAAAACATGAGCTATTTACATGTGCTGTAACAAAAATTGCGCTGTCTGGTGATGATGATAAACGAGTTATTGCAAAAGATAAGATTTCAACTCGAGCATGGGGTCATACCGATATTTTTAATTTTTAACAAAAATTAGGTGTGCTATCCTGTCTTCACATAGTATTCGCAAATTATAATTATTGTAATCAACTAAACTAACTAAAATTGTAAAATTTATATTCAGTTTTGTATTATTATAAGTACCTAATCTTAAGAAATTAAACCAAGTAAGAGCATGGGGTCATACCGATATTTTTTATTGTGTGCTATCCTGTCTTTACATAGTATTCACAAATTATAATTATTGTAATCAACTAAACTAACTAAAACTGTAAAATTTATATGCTGTTTTGTATTATTATAAGTACCTAATCTTAAGAAATTAAACTAAGTAAAACTGAGAAATTTGGAATAAATGCATTATTATAAATATAGTATTCTGTTTTTTCTTTAATTTCCTAATACATTTGCAATACCTACTATCATGTACCATGAGAGATTTTCGCGGTCGCGGGAAACCGCTGTCGCGCTGGCTATGCCCGCCATGAAACTTGTATGTCAGGATCGTAGTAAGTGGAAATCCTTAGTCTCTGCCTACCCTGATGGGAAACAGGTGTGAAAATATGTATATGTATGTATGTTATAATGTCTTAAGTTACATACTTCGAAGTAAAATTTCTTAGAAATGTGAAATAGGATATCTATGGTTAGTAGTAGTGGACTATTTGACATTCTGAAAAAAATCTTCAAAACCTGGGACCTTGGTAGCGACAGTCACAACCTCATAACACCTGATGATATGCATCATCATTCACGTTACAACACGTTTACAATTCATAAAAATTTCGCAACTTAAGTAAGTACATAACAATGTGCATTACATCATTCTTAAGACATGTTTGAACATGTTCGTCATAGTGAACGATGACACTTGCAAACTTGTAGGGAGTATCTCGTTACAACTTATTGCAAAATAAACTAAATCAACAGGTCAGAACTTGAATTAATACGTAGTACAGTGTATGTGTCACTAGCGGGTCATGTTTCTATTTAATTCACCTATTACTCATAATTACATTCAGTTTCATACTTGTTCTCTTTACATTCACACAAAGCAGTCTTTTAATTAATAATGTTGAAGCAACAGCAGTGCATCTCTGAACCTCAAACCAGTTACTTTGCTACAAGGAATAGGAGGATTCCAAAATACGTAATTAAAATAGATGTATTAGAAGCTGAAGATACATCAGATAACGAAGTAGAAATACATACAAGAGTGAAAACCCAATATATTGTTTACGATCAGTGGGATGAAATATATTATAAAACAGAGAAATTACTGAGCCAAATATTTAAAACGTTAGAAGATCGTGGCAGAGGAGGACGAGGCCAACCAGATATACCTCAACATTAATACATTATAAATAATGGCAGATGCATATGGTGACGGTATTGTTCAATACGCTCAAGACCCCTTTGACTTCTCACATATTTTACCTCTTTCTCCTACGCAAGTTGAACCAAAAAGAAGAAAACCAACTATTTGTAGAAAATCTAAAAAGACAGCTCATAAATCTTTTGTAATCAGCAACCAACCAAAAGGAGTCAAGCTAATTCAGATAAAGATCTTGGACATCACCAACGACAAAGACAAACCTTCGTTGCCGTTTTGTGAAGATAGTGACAGTGTGATACTTAGTGCTCAATACGTAGTTCATGATACAGTTGATGAAATCATGGACATGGCTGAAGGTATTATTAAGAAAATATCTAAGAAAATTCATGGTGATAGCTTATCATTTTAACTAATGTGTTTTAGTTTTAAGTAAGTTATACATCACCTTAATACTTAGAGATGTACTGCTGACGCTTCAACATTTTGTACGCGTCATTTTTTATCATTGTGTTAGGTTTAAGATCAATGTAATTTTTTGAGACATTAAATAAATGGTATTATGATTAATTTTTTTTTTTCATTTCAATTTCGACTTGGGTAGGAAATAGTATGAAAAACAAACACAGTATAGTAATAAAACATTTATTCGGTTTATTAAACTTATGAAATACAAAAATTATTTTCTAAACACCATTGTTTAATACACAATACATTCCTTAAAGCACAATAGTTCTTATGAGCAAAACAATTATACAAAAATAGGTCTTTACAGTAAAGATCACTAAGAGTCTTTAAGTTAGGAATACTTTTATTTTTACATATGTCGGAAACATTATTATGACCACATAGCTCTTGAACCCAATTAATTTTCTCACTACCTTTAACAAGAACCTTTTTTTCCTTCAAATAGGGTTTGATTATTCTAGAAAATTCTCTGTAGTCTATATATCCTTCGCTCCAGCGGTAACCTCTATTCCTTTCAATCCACCAAATGTGTCTTCTTTCTTCATCAGTTAGCGAGGATAACGGGTAAGGAGGTTTTATTAAGAATATATGAGTATGTTCCAACGTAGCTACAGCTAATTCTTTGACTATAAAGTTATTATAACGATCTTTAAAACCCTGAACATCTACTATAATAGTATTTTTGTTCATGATATCTTTCTGACGACGCTACTTAACGGCTTATACTCGATTATACAGTCGTTCAATATAAGACAATATGCTGAAGTTTGATCTGGTATATCAATATCACTTTCAATTTCCACTCTAACATCCACAACAGGACCTGATTTAAGATTATCTGGTTGTCTAGAACAATCTACTACAAATAACGGAGCAATATTTTTAAATTGTTTCTCATTTAATAATGGCTCGGCGCGACGTCCATAATACGACTGTTGAAATCTAGTATATTGTTCATATATTAAAGCAATTCGATTATTCGAGAAACTTGAATTCAAATTTTCATAAGGGAAGTAGGTTGAATTTAGGTATACTCTAACATCACGAACATCACAGTGATCAAACTTAGACATATCCAATTTAGAATTATTTTTTCTATTTGTTTGCAGACCAATAATAACAAATCTTGGTTTCTCTATTTGCGACGATGTTTTTATGGACCAAGTATGCTTAGTAGTTTTTGGTAAAGCCGGATATTCATATAAATCCCAATTCCTAAATATCATCTGGAGTGGTCGATCTTTTTCTAACAGTTTTAACATATTTATTTTTTCCCTATCGGACACTTTGACATGTGGTACACGCCATATTATTTTATTTATAATACTATCTTCTACAGTTTCACCATCGTTAAGTTTTAGGGCGTTCAGATTAGTATTACTTCGTAACAATATTAATTCATGTTTGCTGTTTATCACTACTTTCTTGAAATCTTCTGCAAAACCAAGAATGTTACAGAGGGGTATAGAAGCAGAAAAGCTTCCCCCATTTGCACTATTTATGCCTTCGATATTCCATCCCCAAGCATTAGATGCTTTAGCCTCGTTTTCGTTCATTGATATTAATGATTTCATTGTGGTAGTTATACCAGCGTTTTTTATTTTATCTATTTCCACTCCATTTATCTCATACCTTATATCTTGAAACAAATAAAGTAGACTATTGTTTGTGAAATGAACGTTACTGACTCTTTCCTTCGAATTTCCACCCTTGTTTACAACAACAGTTCCTTCCAAAAACAAAGTGCTTGCTGATGGTAATATATACAAGTCTTGTTGATTAATAGGTATCCTGATTTCATCGCTTCTATTGAAACTTGTTACGTAAGGCTTGTAAGAGTGAAATTCAATTCCTTCCACAGCGTTGTTGTATGCAGGAGTGGACAAAACATCTAGTATATTCATTTCAACAAACCGATCGCTTTAAGAAATGCTTTATTATTGTTATTCAATTTTATAACCCTTTTGGACCGAGCTCTTATTGGTTTGATAGTTTTAGTAGAACTGTTATTTTTAGTTGGATGTACCACATATTTATTATAATCTATCATTGTTTTCTTCTGATATGTAGATACAACTGCACTTCTTCACCTCGCAAATTTATTAAGTTATTATTTATATCCAACAACCTTATCTGTATGCAGCTTATATTGGTTTGAGTTATTGGAAAGTAGATTGCGTTTTTCGGAATTTCTATAATCCTGTATCCAGGTGGAACATTAAGTGCAAATTCGTGTAAGATGTGACTGGATTGACCGTTTATATAGGAACCGCTAACTATGTCACATTCAATCCTTATGACAGTCGTTGGCAAAATGTTTACTGGAAACTCTGATACATGATATTTATTTGCTTCTAAGATCTGCTTTTTAAATCCCAATAAACTTCCAAATGTATCTTCTTTAGTAAAATCTATAGTTGATGTACAAAATAACACAGTTTTTAAGGTGTTGTTATTACAATTGAGTGTTATAGATGCATCTTTTATCTCAGTTTTTAAATAGTCACTAATATCTTGTAATTCATAGGTTCCTTCAGGTATCTCAATAACATTTTTAGAACCATAGTATAATTTATTGTTTGTATTATCAAAATTTGGAATAGAATTATATGTAGAGAAATGTAATAATGCACATTCATACTCCTCAGCTAATGGCAACGTGTCTGGATAATAGGTAGATAATACCGATGAGTTTCCAGTTATCGATAAGGTGAGTGACATCTTGCAAATGATGGAAATGAAAGAGTGGTATAAGATTTATAGTATTTTTATTTAAAGTATTATAATTATAATAAAGATTTACAGTATTTAATCCAAAAAGTTTGCAAATAACTTAAACACATATGTCCACAAACTATTGTGTTAAATTGTTGATATCTATCATAGTTATAATGAACATCACAGTTCTTAAAATATAGCATTAACTCTCTTGGCGGTTTTAAATCACCATAGCTATCATAATATTCACAATAATTGTTTATTTTAACATAAGCTACCCAATGCGTTCCATCATTTCTCGAATTATCTAGGTTAACTATAGCACATTCAATTCGTTTAGGTGTTTTTGGTAACTGATCCTTCATATAAACTCCTCGAAAATGTGGAATACAATGACCATACTTCTGAATATCGATATTAGTTAAAGCGCGATTAGGTAGCTGATCAATTAGTTTTTTGATGGATTTATAAACAATCCCTGACCTTGCTTATGCGGTTTAATGTATAGACCTTTACCTATTGCTATAGCCTCCATAGTTTTATTATGACGTTCAGTTTCTTGTAATTTTTTCTGACCGTGTTTATAATCATTCACAGTTTTTGCAATACCAGCTGCACCACCAGCTAATGCTCCTAAAGCAGATAAAGCAGCAAAAATTGGGATTAAAGGTAGAATGCCTCCAGTTTTTGGTATAGGTATCATTCGAGGTACTCGAACTTTTGGAATGCATGGAACTAATTTTCGGGCAACCATATAAGCCATATTTATTAATGACTTATCATCTTTAGGTGAGAGTTTTTTGATTTTTCTTTTTATTTTTTTAACAAAGTTATAAAAGGTCTTAACACCAGCACCAGACTTCAATTTAGCTTTCATAACTTTGTTTACTATCCACGAACTAATCTTTTCCCCTGTTCGAGCATCTTTTGCTTTAAGTCTTTGCTTAGCCATATCTAAAAGACGTAAGTCGGCTTTTTGACGGTTAGGCAAGTCTGTGTAGTTTGCGTATGCAATATCGTGATGCATACAAGCTTCGTCTAACTTATTTACACCTTTATCACCACGTAGTAATCGTTTCGAAAGCTTTGTTCCTGGTCCACAATAGTTATAACCAGGTATGTGTAGTTCGAATGGTAAATGATTAATGATATTGTTTATTAGTCCACCACCTTGCATCGTCCAAAGAATAATGAATATACTTTAAAATTACATATCACTT
Organism: Miltochrista miniata; assembly: GCA_933228765.1. Lineage (NCBI taxonomy): Eukaryota > Metazoa > Arthropoda > Insecta > Lepidoptera > Erebidae > Miltochrista > Miltochrista miniata. The sequence goes on along the minus strand of OW121750.1, from coordinate 21,439,259 downwards.
ATATAATTAACTCATTCCACTATTGCAGTATTATCAATCCAACTATTCTCTTTGTTATTCAAACCCAACCATTTTACAAACAGTTTGTTTCCTTTCTTTTTTAATACCTTTTCTATCAAGTAGACACCAGGACAGGACGACTTTTGAAGCTCTTGTTCGTAAAAAGTTCCTAATATGACTTGTTTTTGATTATCTTCGATGCGATATGTTATTGGTATAGTGTTATTTATCTTTTTTATAGTAAATAATTCTGTTGACCAGTTAGGAGTGTATCCTTTCTCGAATATATGTTTGTACTTGCTAATTCGAACTTTGTCACCAATTTTAAACTTTGGACGACATTTTTGGACTACCTTTATCATGGAATTCGTAATATTATTTTTAATGTTAGTTTCATTAAACTTATTGACATTAACAGGTGCAAATTTAATAGTACGATGTTTTGTGTTATTATATGTCTTCACAATACCGTTCAAGCCACCATCTATCCACTTATAGTGTCCGTTCAAGCTAAAGTATTTGTACAATTTATTTTTAATAGTTTTAATAACTCGTTCTACAATTGAAGCCTTTTTGGTTGAAAATGTAGAGTAGTGATTAATATTATAGTTCTGTAAAAGCTTTTGAAATGTAGAATTATAGAACTCAATACCCATATCAGTTTGCAGATGATTTGGTATCCTGTGATTAGAAGAAAGTATTTTTTCAAATGCAAGAGAGACATCATGTTTGGATTTAGTTTTTAATGGTTCCACCCAAACGTACTTGGAGAAGCAGTCGATAACTATTAAAATATAGTTATATCCTTTATTAAAGGTTTTTAGGTTTTGCATATCAGCTAAATCTGCTTGCCACAAATCATCAATACCTTTTAAAATTACAGATCGTCGAGGAAAATTTTTTCGTGCTGCTTTATGTATTTCATTGACGATTTGTTGTTTCGTCATTTTAACAAACTTTAAGGGCTATGTTTTTCGATCTTTTAATATAGATTGAATTGCGTCTTGAACTAGTTTATCAACTGCTTTTCTTGTGTAAAATTTGCTTTCCAAATGAGTGTCTATCTCAGACATTATTGTTTTTAAAGCTTTCTCTATGTGGTTTTGAACACTATTTGGAATAGAACTTTGCAATTTTCGTAAGTCACGGATTAGTACACCTTTCAATTCATCTACATATGCTTTATTTACTGCATCATCTGCGTCTTGAGGAGGTTTAACACCTTTTAGCCTCGATGTCTTCAAGTCATAATCTCCATAATCAGATTTTATTAATGCGTTATCATTAAAATCAAGTATTTCTGATATCCGCATTCGCTTATGAATATAATGTCCAAATTTGTCTACATTCATATTAAAGGTGTATTATGTTGAACAGTATATAGTAAAATGACACACATATAACATTAGTAGATCTATTTATTTAATGATTTTGCTTTCACGTAGTTCTTCAATGATAGATATTATTTCATTGTCTAGTCCTGTGTTCCCAGCATCTCGAGAAGCAATTAATAACTTTAATCTATCAACCAATTCATTGGGATCATCCCAATATACAAAATCTGTGTTTTTTTTCCACATTTTTGTTGAAGGTAATCCTTTTCCTACTTTCTGTCTACAACTTGGACTTCTACTTTCTTGATCGAAAAGTGGTTTAATAACTTGCAAATATTTTTGTCCTTTATTACTTTTAATTGGTTTTTTTGAATCGAAATCACGACGATGTGCATTCGTTACAAGTAACATTGTCTTATAATTTTGCTTGTCACAGTCATTAACCAAGCTCAGATCAATGTCTTTTTTTAACAGTAACTCTCGCAACCCAGGTGTACTTTCGTATTTGTGTCCGGCTACAGTAATAACTTTATCCCCAATAGTTATGTTAGAGGAACCCAACATTAGCTTTCCACGTTCATTTCTTATACCAAATGGAACATCTGATAGTACTTGTGAAGATAACGACCAAGATGATGCATCTGGATTAGTACCGACTAATGACTGAAATGAAGAGTCCGATGAGGGTTCCGATTCGTTACTAGCAATACTGCTATCATCTGTTTCTTTCATATCTTGGTCTTGCGGTTCATTGGGTTCTACTTTTTCCTCCTTTTTTGTTAGAGCTAAGTGGTTATTAGTGTTGGCTATTAAATTGAGAGATTCTGTGACAGGTTTAAAAACTGTATCAAGAGCATGCTTATTATTATCTTCAAAATCCTTCATTTTACGTATTTTTTTCTTGACAGCTTGTGTCGCATCAACAATTTGTTTTTTCAATGATTTATCCATTATGTAAAATAGGTGGTAATCGAATAAGAATCAATTAAAGAATAACAATAAACAGACTGCAGTCTACTTAAATATTCAAATTTCATCTAATAATACAAATGTGTCAAACGTTTTTCTATAGCAACCATTGTTTTTAGAACAATCTTTATTAATTACCACATAATCAAAAGGTTCTTTCCATATTAAGGAACACATTTCTCGAAATTTCAACCATGTCATATCGGTGTTAACATGTTCTTCATAAACATGTTTCAAATTAACTTCATCTTGCTTAAAAAGCACAATTAGGTTAGCATTATCTCTTACAAGTTGTTTAGGTATTTTGGTATAAGTTTGATTTAAATAAAAACTATCAATCAATTTATGTCTTCCCATGGCAAAATAATCACGTATATTACTTTGATTTTCACATGCTACATCATCAAAAATAATCACAGAATTTGGTTTTGCATCTGAAACTTTTAAAACGTCATCATTTGTCTGATATTTATGAAGAGTGATACCTGGTACTCGTTGTAAAACCTTTTCTAAAAAGATGTACTTTGGTTGATGTAGAGTTTTAGAGTATACATAAACATTTTTAAATGTCAAGCCATTTTCATGCAATAGAAGACCATTTAATAAATTAGTTTTTCCACAATTTGATGGTCCACAAATGATGCAACGTACAATATTCGGTAATAATTCTCCATGACGTAATTTGTTTTTTGTCAAATCGTCACAGATTGTATTGACCTGTAACGATTGTCTTTGTTTAACGAATTTCATGTTTGCTATGCAATACTGATGGACTCATAATGAAAAGATGAATTTATAACATAAATATTTATAACTACAAGTAGTCGAACCCAACTGGATACAGAAAACGTTGTGGGTTATAAATGGTAAGTAATGAACATGGAGGGAGCTTCAGCAATTTTTATTTTTTAAATTATTTTTTATAAAAATGTTAGGTTAGGTTACATTTTTAAAATGTGGAATATTGGGCGATCTGTCCCACGTGAGCAAGGAGCGATAGCGACGATGCGAACTTAAAGTGGGACAGAATGCCCAATATTCCACTACTGCAGTGTTTTTTTTTTGAAGTAAAACTTCTTTAGGCGCGACTAGGGAGCAATTCAGTTTTTTTTTCTGACGGAAGTAACGCTTACTATTTGCGAAATAGCTGAAACTGTAGTTTCCGCTATTTAAAATTCGAATAAATGATATTAAAATAACATTTGATGCCGTCAATGGCAAAGAAGCTTTACTTCAATCGCGCCTAAAGGTTACACGCACACACTTTTTTTTATTTAACTTCCTGTCCTGTTTGTCTCATTAATCCAATTTCCTACTGTAACCTAGAAACTGTAACGTATTAGCGTCCAAGAAGCTCGGTGTGCTCAACAGGGCGCGGCGGTACTTTACTGCGGCACAAACACTGCTTCTCTATAAGTCGCAAGTGCGGCCACACATGGAGTACTGCTGTCACCTCTGGGCGGGGGCACCTGAATATCAGCTTCGTCCATTTGACTCGGTGCAGAGGCGAGCTGTGAGAGTTGTCAGCGATCCTTTACTGACAGGTGGTGTTGAACCTCTTCGCGACAGGAGAGACTTTGCCTCCTTATGCGTGTTCTACCGCCTGTACAATGGTATGTGCTCTGAGGAATTGTTTGACATGATGCCCACGGCTACGTTCTATCATCGCACCGCTCGCCATAGACTGGGATTTCATCCTCACACCCTACGTCCGGAGCGTTCGAGCACGGTTAGATCCGATAGGGGATTTCTTCCGCGCACGCTTAGGTTGTGGAATGATCTTCCTGCCTCGGTTTTCCCAAACGCCTACAGTATGGGGTTCTTCAAAAGGGGTCTAAGAAGGTTTTTACAGGGTCGGCAGCACAAGTGCCGATACAATACGTGTCGATTGTCTTTGTAACTAACTGGCGTGTCACCGTCTTGCATTGCATGTAATTTGAACTGTACTATGTGACTGTTGAAATACATAATTGCTAAAGCGCTATATGTATAATATTACATTAAAGAAAAACTCATAATTACACGTTCATTTGAAACATGCCACGAGCATTAGCTCTACGGAATCTATGTACCCTATTTATGGTGTACAATAAAGTGTATAATAAATAAATAAATAAATAAATAAATAAATAATAATTCCTATGTGCTACCAACCATAATTGCTTCACTAAACTAAAACCGTTTAGTGAACCAATTATGGTTTGTAGTACATACAATGATTTAATATTAATGTACCTACTATGAGTTGGGCTTCTTCCAAGGCTTAATACTATACACACAGAGTAGCAACCGCAATATCCATTTTCAGTTAAGCTAATAGGCTTGTGTCCTAAATTTCAAAAATCGTTTATTTTTGTAGCTTTATATCTACATGATCACAAAAATGTAATATTTTGATTTAAAACAATCATTTACATAGTTTATTTTGTGATTTAAAAAATGAATTTCAATTTGTATCGAAAACGCTCATGGCGCCTTGTGTGACGTCACTTGATGCCAAACAAAAGTAGTAGTGGTTTTATTTATCCATTTTCGGATAGGCAAAGGCAATTTGAGCCATACAGCCAAGTCTTGTATATTTATTATCTCTTCATTTTGCTTTAAAAAGTCACATTCCTCGTCCTCTAAGTCCAGTCAAGTACATCATCCCTAAGTCAATGTCAGTCTTCCTTCAGAAAAGCGGTGGATAAATTTCTGAAAGTTTCTTTGGATTTTTTGTCACTGCAAAGTTGCGATTCAATGCGTTTTATCACTTCCCAACACTAGTGCACGTTGTCAAACGTTTATGTTTAAGAATCCACCATTGATACACACAAAACACTCGAAATTACACTAATTTTGCAAATTTACAAAACGACGCGATACGATTCCTTCCAGTTCCCGCCAAAGAATCTCGCCAAACAAAACAAAAAGAAAATGTGTATTTTTTTAAGAGCCCTTTCAATGATTTGTTTTGAGATTAAAAGTTATACTACAAAAAAGAAACGTTTAGGGGTTTTAATCGATATTTAGGGAAATCTGGGGAATTTGAAGTTGGTTTTTAGAGGAACATTCGGTAGGAGTTGGCATCACTTTGGCATATGGTCTAAGTAACCAAAGCCAGTATAAATTAATTGAAAAAAAAAATTGCCGTTGACATCACTGTTTGACAGGTGTTAGCGTTCGTCTGCTTTCCATATTAATTTAAAATGTTCTCTGTCCACGGTATTTTATGACACAAGATAACACGACTTGTGACACAAGATGTCAAGACTCGAGACTGCCAGAGTGTGTCAAACGTCAAAAAGCAAACTGTGACGTCACACCATCTGATAGAGGTGTTTGATGTCACGTGACTGATTGCCTATTTTTTCCAATCTTATTTTCTAAAAATAATAGTAATCCTTAATTTGTGCACCAATTTATATTACTTTTTGTTATTTATATATCGGACATAGTCGTTAGAAACACACATCGATCAGATTTATTCTTAGTGGACACAAGCCTATTATCTGTATCAAGACTTGAAATAGAATTAATCTAAAGGAACGAATACTCGCTGTTTGTGGAAATTTGCTCTAGTAATATAGTATGTACTGATATTATAAAGAGTAAAGATTTGTTTGTTTTCTTCGAATAGGCTCCAAAACTACCAAAGTGATTAGAATGTTCTTTCATGTTGGAAAGCTACCTTGTCCCCGGGTGACATAGGCTATATTTTATTCCCGTATTCCCACGGGGACAGGACTACGCGGGTAGGACCGCTTGACGTCTGCTAGCTGTTTATACAATACTTATTAGAGTCGTTAAATATCAAACTCGCGTAAGTCCATCCACATCCCAGACTGACCTATGAATGGCGCCAAATTCAAAAATTAAAAATTATTCATTTCATCTCTTTCAACTTAAGGTAAGTCATATCTCGTACAAAATACGGGTCAAACTCTATGATTTTTTTCAAACTTCTGTACGTCCCATGACTGTGAAATATCAAAGTCGCGCATGTCCATATTGACCAATCAGAACGGAGCATGAGTCTAAGATGGCCGCCATTTCCAATAAGTTTTGAACGCATGTCCATAACTGACATTTCAAAGTCCGGCAAATCGAAGGTTATATTTTTCAAACGACGGTAAGTTTCGCTGGTAAATATCAAACTCCTATATGTCCAAACTTAATTCCTATTTTGTGACTTAATTAACTATTTAAACATAGTTGTTTTGCTTTAATAACGTTTTAAAGTCGTAAGGCTATTATAAATAAGAAATATATTACTTGCTTATTTTACGAGATAATGAATGTGCCATGATTCCCAAAAATCACTTAGAATGGACATGCGGCTTTTTGATATTTAACGACTCTTATGCCAATAATGTTTTTTTTTTTGAAGTGTGAAAATCCTACTTAGATTTTATGCCGAACTCCTACCGACTAAAACCAACTGTCTACGGCCGGGAGTCTCAGGAGGGTTTACGGCAGACTTTGGCTACCTGAACTGCCACTACTCTGCTTATACTATATTATGTGTGTGCATTATATTTTGTGTTTGTATTATTATTTGCGTATTGGGTACACTTGCACTTTTCGTGTGTTCTGTACATTCATATTCAGAACCACCTAGGCGCTAATTCCTATTAGCGCCTAGGTGATAGGTCAATGTTCTGTAAACGATCATTGAGTTAAAAACCGTTATTGTTCTGGGTTGCCAGTAAAATGGTAGGTTTGTAAGACAAGTTAAAGGAATTGTAGGCGACTTAAAAAAACAGGTTCTATCAGCCACAGTCGGCCCATCGACGTTACAACACAGTAATATGTGTTACGGTCAAAAAGCGCGAGTGTACATTCTCTGGTGTTAGAAATGTCTATTAGCTAAAACCAAAAAGAACATTTTGGACAAAAATTTTTATTCAAACCACAAGACCAAATTATTTCTATACCCTTATATAAAACATGATGTAGTCGCTAGAAAACCATGATTTACAAATATCCGACCTAAAACAACAACATTTCACAAACAACATAAAAAGTCTGAATTGACAGAACAACCAACCATGTACGACCGACATCATGTGAACACATTTGTCATTGAAATGTGCAAATGTATTGGCCTGTCTGTGTATGTACGTTGTACGTGCCTACAGATCGGTGGTTTTGCGTGATCATCCCGGGGGAGAGACGTCTAAGTTTGACCGTAGTAAATCTCAGCCACATTGGACCCCGACGACTTTATTTTAACATTGCGACTGCTGTACCCTAAGGGGCTATCCTCATTTACTATTTATACCTTTAAGTCTATAAGTTGTTGGGTTAGCTTTAAAGTTTTGCTGTGTGTATTGAGACACTGAGAGATGATTTGATGACCAGTTAAAGTTGTTATAGGTTGCCAAACGCGCCATGAGTAATATGATATTTTATGGGTTAAATGAAAAAATCATATCAATGGTTTTTTCGTAACGTATGAAACATCCTTCATGGATGCCGGACTCTTATGGGCTAAAATCCACGCGTTTCTACCTAAATCCTACGGTTAGGAGCCCCGGGTAAGCCCTCGGAAGGATGTCTCTAGAATTCAATCATGTCCCCAAGATTCATCATATCAATGCTAATTACCTATTAACACCAGAACAATACGCAACGCATCGGTATTTATGTTGCTTTCTCAAAATAGACACGAGTAGATCATTCTCACAATTTTTTTTTAAATCGTGAAAAGTTAAAGCCGTGTCACCTTTAAGTGCACTTACGGAAATACGCTGGTGTTTCATAAAAAGTAATCTCTTAGCCCGTCCTCACGTGTTTTATGCAGCCAGCGTGGCTAATTTGCAAGCTGCACCACTACCCGTAGCTTTCAGCCAGCCTTCCTTCCGCTGACGTTCACGCGCCGCGGCCTTAAACGAGGGCACTCCGACTTAATTACGACCACCGCCATTTTGGTAACGAAGGCAGACATATTCGTAATCATTCCCACGTCGAAATAATATGATGAACTTTTGAATGTATGATAAAACTTAAATTGTGCCAGAAAGCTTATTATAGCATTAAAGACTTTCTAGAAGACAAGGCTGCCTGGCAGTGACACGAATTGCTCCTTTCTACATGTTAAAAAAACTGTATTAGATACTAAGATGAATTTTGGTAGGGACCGGACTGAGTTTCTTGGGGTGTTCTTCTCAGTCTGTAGCATTTCCGAACCCCCGGTAGAGTCACAAAAATTTTGACAAACCTAAATAATTTTTTTAAAAATTTCAAAGGGAATAAATTTTATTTATTTTATTTTATTTTATTTTATTTTATTTTATGTAATTTTTTTTAAGTAGTAATGATCATCATTATTAAAAAGTCTTATATCGGTTGTGAGTTAAACATGTCACACTGGTGGTAATTATACAAGACTGATTTTAATGGAAGAGTGTTGTTACATTAGTTGAGAGAAGGAAAAAGAGAGAACTAGAAATTTTGCAAGGAGAAAATGAAAAGGGATAAAATTTGAAGCTTCTGTATATATGGAATTAGATTTGAGGTATGTATGTACTTTATCAGTAGTGTGGTATGTAATTGTTCAACTTGGTGTTAAAATTCAACTCTTTGCACTTATAGATTTTTTCAAACTTGAGGAACATATCAGTGCTGTGTTATGTTCCTAACATAGAGACAAGGTTAAAATGTTTACGCAGTTTCAATGGAAAACTCAAATCCTTATGTTTATTGTACATAATGTTGCCTGGTATAAAAGTTTGTTATTTTTTGTTGTTGTCAATAAAAATAAATAGGTACCTGGTCGAGAGCGGGCGGTATTATGTGTTAAATTGAACGGGCGGCGCGGCGGTGCGACAGTAAAACCTAATTGAGTGTATGTCCATTAGGGGTGGTATCATCGCGGCGCATCAAACGATTGACAAAAACATTTTTATACCAAAGTATAATGAATTTATTCATGCCTCGTACATGAAACCCAACGAAAGTATGGTTTTGAGTGAAATTTCGTAAAGGCATACCAAATTAATAAATTTGATTCTTTCTACATTTTAGATAATAAGTGTTGAACCTTATCTTTCTTTATCTTAATTGGGAATATTTTTGTATTAAAACAATTTATACTTTTGTTAATAAAATTAAATATTTTGTTCGGAATTTCATGGACAGACTTGGTAAAGAGGACAATTCTAACTGACCGTTTAAAAGCATCTCTTACACTAAAATAAATGAGATATCATTTTCACAAGAATCCATAGATGCGTGTCATAAAATAATTAGTAGGTAAACTTCGTGCCGTAAAAAAGCAAATAAGAAAGTTAAAACAGGAGTTTCAGGTTCCACGCGGGTGAACCCACGAGCATTTGCTAGGAAAATATAATGAAAAGGAATTGGAGGTTCTGAAACAAACTGGTCGTTTGTTCCAGTTTGCTTTATAACGCTGAATGAAGAAATAAAAGATTTTCATGGTTTCATCAATCAATCACTTTTGAACCGTTGGCCTCTCCCAAATTACTTTATTTTATTTTTTTTTATTTTATTATTCATAGGAAAACAAACAGTAGAAATATCTTAAAATAAATCTCACAAATAAAACTAATATACCAATTACATGTTTTCACTTATAAAACACGGTACAATACACGGTCCTACCACAGTAAAATAAAATCTGGTCTTTTATGAACTCTATTATAAACTTTAGTCATACCTTTACACATCCAGTCAATTCCTGCAACCTTTTTCAGGTCGCAACCAGGTGCAACCAAGTCGCGGTCTCTACTCCAGAACTCATTTGCTTCATCGACCATCAGAATAATTATAGATTAGTATTTATGGTATTATAACTAGTGATTACAACTACACAAAATAAGTAAATATAATATACGGAGATCCACATACCTAAAGAAGCTTTTCCGCGTCTTAGTGTCTTCATGTGGTAACGTCCTTAAAAGACTTAACTTTAAAAAAAGTTGTTTTCTGCTTAGGAGATACAATCTCCTAAGCAGAAAACAACTTGCGAGCCCAAGTGCTTACAATATCCTAGGTGGTATTGTTAAGTCTAGGATCTAGACCCCAAATGGGTCCTAGTCATAATATAATATAAAAAAAAATATTCACGGACATTTCACACAACGCTATCTAATCCCAAAGTAAGCTAGGAATAACCTGCTTGTGTTATGGGTATCAGACCACGGATATTAATACTTTTATACTTTATAAATACATACATATTATACATAGAAACACCCAGACTCTTGAGACAAACATTTATGGGTCACACAAATATTTGTGTCCGGTGGGAATCGAACCCACGACCTCCAGCGCCGCAGGCGGTATCACTGCCGACTGCGCCACAGAGGCAGTCTGAAGAAGACAATTGAAGACTCAAATAAATACTAAAAAGCTAATTTTTTTATGTAAAATCGTTTCAAATATTCCATCTACATATTTTATCGATATAATGTATTGCTTTTATGTCAAAAGTTCCATTGACTAGTACCACTGATGGTACAAGTGACCCAACTTTATATCAGTAGTACTGTTAAAGTGCCTGAAAAGTTTTCGAGGTGACAGTTTCAATAATTCTACCCTTACCCAAGTAGTTAACAATTGAAATTTACTTTGACCTAGCGATCATGCCCTGCTTTATTTTACGTATGAAAATTTCCATGGATGCTATGCCGGTGTCCTACCGGCTAAATCCACACAGTTCCCTTCTATCTGCCTACTGCCAGGAATGCCGGGTGCACCCTGCCTACATCCCGCCCTGCTTTTTGAATGAAAAGTATATACAGAAATAATAAAACCGGCCAAGTGCGAGTTGGACTCGCCCATGAAGGGTTCCGTAGCAGCAAGTAACATCATATAAAAGTTCTTGTAGTTCGTTGTAACTTTCATTGATGTTATAACACGTTCGCAGTGGTAGTGATTTTTCTAGGCGAAAATTGCGGTTTATGACGTATTAAAAAAAACTACTGACTATATCTCGTTCAAACAAATTTTCGTTGGTAGTTTTTATGGCAATGTACGTCATATATTTTGTTTACATTTATCATTCTCCTAGTTTACAAGTTAGAGGGGGGGGGAACCAATTTTTCCACTTTGGAAGTGTCTCTCGCGCAAAATATTCACTTTAGAAGAAAATTATCTTATAAACCTCAATAGCATTTTTGAAGACCTATCTATAGATTTTACTAGTTTAGAAGGAAAAACATATTTGTTAACATTTTTTTCCTCTTTACAAATGCGAGGGGGATTCTAGACACACCTAGCATACCAATTTCGGTTGTGTCTGCATGGAGGTATAATTTCTTTTTTTGCCGAAATTCTTTTGATTGTACTAGTGACACGTATGGATTTGATGAAAAAAAAAATTTTGAGTTTCAGTTGTGAGTTGTGAGTATGGGGACCCCCAAAATTTACTGATTTTTTTTTGTTTTATTTAAAAATCCTAATGCGGTTTACAGAATACATCTACTACCAAGTTTTAATAGCAGAGGCCTAATAGTTTCGGAGAAAAAAGGCTGTGACACACGCACGGACAGACAGACAGACAGACCGATAGACACGATAGACATGACTAATCTATAAGGGTTCCGCTTTTGCCATTCGGCTACGGAACCCTAAAAATGGCCCTTTTCCCCATACCCATCCTTAGCTAATTTTGAAACAAAGGGATCCCAAATAACTTTCAATAGATTACATCCTTTTTGTTGATGAGAACTTCCATATTGGACGAGTTGGCCTTATTTAACTAATATACGAGTATATAGATAGGTAATATTGATTGAGTTAGGAGTTAACAACATGCTTTTTTTAAATATCATAACAGGTTAGCGTAATAAAGTAGGTTATTAACGGATTATTAGATACAGAAAATACTGCATTCTGCAGTAAATATCTAAATATGTATAAATTGTACAAACGTTCATTTCAATATGGCAATAGACTCATCACCTATTACGTGGTGTGGGATAAAAAAAAACTATAAGGTACATTTTCTGGCGTCATCCTGCCGAGGACTTGCCTGGGGCTCATAACCGTAGGCCGTTGGTAGAGAACGTGTGGATTTTAGTCGGTAATAGTCCGGCATAGCATCAATGACAGATTTTGCACCCGTTTAAAGAGGGACATTTAAATCTAGAAGTAGTTTTGAAAAGTTTTTGGAATCCAGTGTTTGAACAATAACCTCGTAATGTCTCTACTACTCATCTACATAGTATATGTAAGAAAAACTTCGTTCAACTTAAATAAAAGCCAAACAACCAATAGCCTTGAGGCACACCTAAAACATAGTGAAATCTCAATGTTGGCTACTTGGATCCAGGATACTCGCAATCCGCCCAACTCTATTCATAACATCCTTTTAAAATAAATTTACGTGTAGAAATCCTCATCAGGAGAGGTCACGATGGCGGACAAAGACTGTGTCGGGAGCTCTGGGGCTATCCTGCCCAAGTCGCACCCAAGATTCCCAACCGTACGTAGATGGAAGTGTACCTACACGGTGTGGTTTTAGTCAGTAGACGTTCGGCATGGCATCCATGAGGATATCCACACGAATAAAATCCATCTATTGATTATATCGAGTATCTATTTTCTATACTAGTATCATAAAGAGGAAAGATTTTCTTTACTTGTTTTTTTTCTTTGTTTGTTTGTTTGGCCTGAAGCTACTGGACCGATTTGAAAAATTCTTTCACTATTGGGAAGTTACGTTCTCTCCGGATAACACAGGGTATATATTATTTTATTCCCATATTCCTACGAGAACAGGAGCTACGTCTGCTAGTTTTTAATAAATATAAATAAATAAATATTCACGGACATCTCACACAACATAAAGGTATGTAAACTATATTGAGACATAATATTTTCGCCGAATCCGGGCGAACTGAAATTGCTCGAATGCTTTCGAGCGTTGTGTTTTCAATTAACTGACTGTCAGCTACCACCAACCGGTGCAACCTGGTTCAAATGTCAGACAGCAAAAAAGGTATGCGACATAACCGCGTTTAACCCCGTAGAAAAATATACTTGGTTCCGTACGCGATATGTAGTCTAAAGCTAAGTACTCGTAGATTATAAATGGATGGCGTACGTATTTGCAAAAACTTTATGTGTCAATTTTTTTCCCTCAGACTTCTATTCTGGATCATACAAATATTTGTTCTTATCTAGGATTCGAACCTGGGACGATACAAACAGCAGTCGTATACACTATCAAGCGTAGTCAAGAACAATATCAAACAAAAAAACAGTTACTAGAAAAAAATAATATTTATTTTCAGTTATAGAACTCCTCATACTTATAGTAGAAAGTACCTATGTACAGTGGGCCAAAAAATTGGTGTACCATCTTAAGGTTGAACGTCGTTTGCAAATTCATAGGCGATAATGATTAGTTTCGCTTGCAGACATATCTGACAATTTCTATTGCCATCTTTATCTGATTGTTGATAACCTTTTATCCTACTGTTTGTTACGTGACAGCTGTTCCTAATTTGAATATATTTGACAAAAAGTCAGTTGTCAGTATTCTATATGAAAAAGAGATTGCTAGATTTAAAAAGATTTTATTACTTTTATTTAGAACCATTCAAATTATCTTTGCAGAAATTAATGTTTTATCAGTTTTTAATAACGGTTAAAATGTCATGCACTTCTAAGTGACTTACGACAAATGAATACTTATCAATAAAGTTTACGTCATTATTACGCATCTCTTTCAAATCATTGAAAGAGATGCGTAATAATGACGTAAACTTTATTGAAGGTTCATAATAGATATCAATCTATTATGAACCTTGTTGTAATTTTCAATGACTAGAAAACTAAATCAAAACTGATACACCACTTTCTTGGCCGACCGTACTTGTAGTATAGATAAGATGAGAACTGTGAAACCCAATTTTCTTGAGTTGACTTTTCCAAATTACTTGTGTAAATAAACAGCTGCTGCTTCTACAATAGGAAAGAGATAAAATAATGGAAGTTTGTGCATTGCAAGAAACTCGACAGCTAACTCATAGGAACACGTCAACCTATATCAAGCTAGATAAAGTTTAAGTTATCAAGTTTTAATGTTATTTTATTACAACAAACTAGAAGAATATACTTCCAAGAAGAATTTCTCGTACTGGTTACAAGATTGTTCTTGTAAGTTAGCTATTGAATTTATAAGGGTGTATGCAGCGTGTGTTGTGTGTTTTTTTTTTTGTCTGGTTAATTGTTGGTTGATTCGAGGTTGACGCAAAATCGAGCTATTAAGTATAAATTTTTCTATTACCTTTTCATACCTCCTTAGTGAATCAACGATATATGAAATTACTAGCTGATGCCCGCGGCTTCGCCGGCGTTAAATTTTGTTTTCGCTACTGCTTCGCGTGGGAGTTTGTTCCCGGGATAATAGGTGGCCTGGGCGTTGTTCCAGACTATAAACTAAGATCCATTCCGCCATCCGTGCTTGAAAGAGTAACAAACATTCACACATGTACACATTCACACCCACAAACTCTCGCAATGTTTACAAGTCTCGTAAGTCATTACAAAGTAATTACAGAAAAACAAATACATACGGGGTTATTTATCATTTTATTTGTGCAGTTAATTAAAAGCACTCGGGTTATTCCTACAACTTGCACAAGTGCTTTTCGAAAGTTGGTTATAACTTATTTTGGGTATATCATACATACCCATGGCGGTAATTAACACTATAAATAGCGAACTAGATTCGCTCAATGTAACTAACGCTTTTTTCTGTAACCCATCTGATGTGCGGAGGTTGGTGATGCCCTCAGAAAATAATCTAACTATAGTCCACTTAAACATACGTAGTATCAATATGAATTTTAACCAATTTCAGGTGTTGTTGGAGACTATGAAGATCGATGTCGATGTCATAGTACTTACTGAGTGTTGGCTTAGTAAAATTAGTAACTTGCCAATCTTAGATGGATACAATTCATATTCTACCGAAATAAACTGCAATCAAAACGATGGTGTGGTTATCTATGTCCGATCACACCTCGGGGTATCAGTGTGGGAACCTGTTTTCAAGGGTGGGAATTGTTTGGTCTGTTCGATAAACAGTAAAAAAATTGCCATTGTGGCCGTGTATCGCTCTCCATCCTATAAAACAGTGGAAATTTTTGAAATGTTTCTTGATAGCTTAAACTATACTTATGACAATCTCTCTTCTTGTCAAAATATTGTCATGATTGGGGACATAAATGTTGACATTTAACCAAGTGGTGAAGATGAGCGGCGGTTTGAGTACCTAAATCTGAATATGTCACATGGGCTCTCTTCTACATACTTTTTCCCAACTCGGATTAAAAAGTGCTTGGACCACTCGCTTGTTAAAACAATGTTACCTTTCACCACCTTGGTTGTAGACTCAAATATAACGGACCACAAACCAATCATTCTAAATATAGCAAAAGTTGAAATCGTGCGTAAAACAACCTATTCCACGCACATAAATTACGATGCAATTACAAATGACTTAGCAAGTATAGACTTCTCTCAACTGTTCTCTATTTACGAACCCAATTCACTGAGGGATTCCTTTATTAATACTGTGTCCTCTGTAGTAAATAAACATACAACACGGAGAGTAACGTCCTGTAGGCAAAGAACAAAAATGCCTTGGATAACACAAGGTTTACTTAAATGTATTAAAAATCGTGACAAGTTACACAACAGATCTAGAAAGGCTCCAGACAATCTCATTTTAAAAATAGCGTACATCCGCTACAGGAACTTCTGTAACGCTCTTCTCCGCAAATTGAAAAACGCTTATGAAAAAAGTGAACTGAATAAAGCCAAAAACAACCCAAAATCACTATGGAAAGTAATTAAAGACATCACAAACTCTCGCAAACCAAAAACTAGTTCAACTGAACTCCTACAAACGCATGACAATCCCACCAACTCAATAAACCAGGTTTGTAAAACCTTCAGTAATATTGGAAAAAATCTGGCGGATCAGATCCTGTTGCAGTCACAAGCTCTTCCTAGAACTTCCAGAACAGATGCCCCCATGACCATTGGAAAAAGTGACCCCCGTCATCCACCTTGTAACTCCCTTGCCCTACTCGAAGTCGATGAGGCTGAAGTTGAGAGGCTGATTCTTCAGCTGCGTAGTGACAGTGCGGTCGGTTGGGATGGAATCTCACCTGTCGTTCTCAAGCGAAGCAGTTCTGTTTTGGCTCCACCATTAACTTTTATAATAAATACATGCCTGCGTAAAGGAATATTTCCCGATTCATTAAAAAGAGTACAGCTCTTTCTTCTGTCATGATTGGGGACATGGGGGGTTTTCTTCTGTCACCGCCCTTATGGATTCACCCAATCCATAAGGGCGGTGACAGAAGCTGTGTCAACAACTATAGACCAATCTCAGTTCTGTCTGCACTCTCCAAGGTATTTGAGCGGATTTTAGGTAATCGCCTGAAGAATTTCTTAGATACGCATAAAATCATCTCTGATAACCAGTATGGATTCCGCACAGGGATATCAACCGAGGATGCAGTACTAGAGCTAACACAGATAATTGCTAGAAACCTTGACAACAAAACAAAATGTTTGGGTATCTTTCTAGATCTTTCCAAGGCATTTGACACAGTTTCTGTCAGCCTGCTTATATCTAAATTAGAACGTGTTGGAGTAAGGGGAATAGCCCTCAGTATTTTCAAAAGCTACCTTCGCAATCGTACCCAACGAGTCAAGATAGATGATCTCCTCAGTAACGAGGAACCAGTGTCATACGGTGTTCCACAAGGTAGTATTTTAGGCCCAATTCTTTTCCAAATTTATATTAATGACCTCTGTAACATAACACTTCCAAATTCTAAACTTACTTTCCTATGCAGATGACACTGCAATAATAGTTTCGGGTGCAACCTGGGATAGCGTCAAAAATAGTGCTGAACATGTCATTACTCTAGTGTCGCGTTGGATGAATACAAACCTCCTAACCTTAAATGTCAACAAATCTTGTTGCATTCTCTTTGCACTTCGCCAAAACACATTGCCTGGATCTACTTTCTCAATTATAACCCACACGAGTACGTGTTCGCAACATGCAGGAACCATCGACTGTTCTTGCCCAACACTTACAAGGAAAGAGGATGTCAGGTACTTAGGAGTGCAAATTGACTCTGGGCTGCGTTGGGACAAACAGATTGAATTACTTACCGCACGAACCTTGAGACTAATTCACATTTTTAAATCACTTAGAGGTTCAGCCGATTTTGACACCCTCAGGATGGTTTACTATTCATTGTGTCAGACAGTCATTGGATACTGTATTCCTGTCTGGGGTGGAGCATTCAAGACAAATATGTTGTCTCTTGAAAGAGCGCAGAGGACCATACTTAAAGTTATGGCCCGTAAATCCCATCGCTATCCTACATCACAACTATACAAGGATTGTGTTGTTCTAACAGTGCGCCAACTTTATGTATTGCGAACGCTCATTAGAAGACATAAAAGCGTCCCTGCATCCAACCCCAGAAGAAGAACAAACTATCCTTTCGGTACTCGCCATAGAACCGCTTTCGCAAAACATCAATTTTATATCCTAAGCACGCATATTTATAAGCAGATTCAAAAGAAACTTAACATTATTGATTTGAACACATTCAGGGTTAAATCAACGGTAACGGAATGGCTTCTTAAACAAGATTACTATCAAACTGAAGCACTTCTTACTTTCATAACTTGAAGTGAACACACACCCCCCCACCCACAAACACACACACACGCGCGCCCACACACACACACTCACACACACACTCACACACACACACACACACAGAGAGAGAGAAATAGAGAGAGAGAGAGAGAGAGAGAGAGACACACATGATATGTACCACACTCTTTAATATTATTCATGAAATTTTTATATCCAATAAAAAAAAATGACCGATTAATTGCTCAAGCCTTACAAGGACGGACACACTTAAATGCCACCAACGTATGTACGTAGGTACACTGTGCACTTTTTTGCCGACACTGTCTCTTGTAATACAGGCATAGCCTAGTATAAGAGGCAGGGTTCATGTTTTTGTGTAATCGGTTCAACACTATGTTAAAGATTAGAATAAGACTTAAGTGTGATAGATAAAGATAGTTTGATTCTTTTTTCTTTGCGTTAGTATTAAGTCATAATTGTGTAACAATGTACCATACTTATTACCAATAAATTTTCTTTACTTTAATTTAAGACAGTTATAAGATTTTAGTTATTCTTACTAGTAGGGGAGACCAGGGCTGGTTGACTATAGGGGTAGGTAGACTTAACTATCAATAACTCGGCCAAGGCAATGGCTTGGAGTCAACCGATGACACCCGATAGTCCGCTACCCCTCCCCGCTCAGTCACCTTTCTTTTATGTATGATGTTACCTATTTGATTTCTGTTCTGTTATAAGATCTAGTCTGTACCCTGTATTATAATGAATTAAGTGCTTTTTGCTATATTTTTCCAAAGCTTAATGGTTAACCAATGAAATAAACCTGTTTTTGTATTAATATTCTATAAAGAAATAAAAAAAAAAATATAAGCCTTTAAGCTGAAACCTAGTCAACCAGCCCCGGTCTCCCCTAATATATATATATATATTCCGAAAAGCGAAAGTTTGTGAGTCGATGTTTGTTACTCTTTCACGCTTTTTTTGCAAAATTTGGTAGAAGGATTGACTTTTGTCCCGAATAACACAGGCCAATTTTTATTTAAGTGTGCCTGACTACGGATTCGGAGGTCGTCGATTCGATTCCCACCTATGACAAATCTCTTTGTGATGGGGGGGAATGACCACATCGGTTTCATCTATGTATTTGTGTTATTTATCTTAATTATGTTCGTATTTTTAGAAATATATAAGTATGTATATCAGTCGTTAAACCCCATAGCACAATCTTATAGTAGCTTAATATGGGTTAGATGTCCAGTGTTGGGTTCTATTGTAAATATATTTAAAACCACTTATGTACAACACTTATGGCAAATAAATGATGATTATGATTATGATTACAAACATTTAATATTATTCATTTATACCTGAATTAAAGTTCCCATGTAATGCGGGAACGGGAATAACAATAATTATGCGGGTGGAGCCGCGGGCGCTATCTAGTCACTAGCAGTTTTAATGCTATTGTCTACGTATCTTGATGGAATAAAAACATCTAAGATCTTAAGATGGTTATCTGTTGTTTTTCATAATATTTGATTCTGTCGTTTTTAGGGTTCCGTAGCCAAATGGCAAAAACGGAACCCCTATAGATTCGTCATGTCTGTCTGTCTGTCCGTCCGTATGTCACAGGCACTTTACTCCGAAACTATAACGCCTATGCTATTGAAACTTGGTAAGTAGATGTATTCTGTGAAACGCATTAAAATTTTCATATAAAACTAGAAAAAAAGCAGTAAATTTTTGGGGTCCCCATACTCGGAACTGACACTCAAATTTTTTTTTTTATCAATCCCATACGTGTCTTCAAGATAGGTTTTCAAAAATGCTATTTTAGGTTACTAACATATTTTTTTTAATAACTGAATAGTTTGCGCAAGAGACACTTCCAAAGTGGAAAAATGTGTGTCCCCCCCCCTCTAACTTCTAAACTAAAGGAATGATAAATCTAAAAAAAAGACGTGTGGCACTCGGGGACCGCCGCGGTAAAGCTATTGCATAGCATTTTTAAGGTTCCGTAGCCGAATGGCAAAAAACGGAACCCTTATAGATTCGTGTCGTTATTTTACATAAACATTACCGTGTCCGTTGTGCAAAATTGTGAATTAAAAGTTAGTAGGTGATTTTCAAAGTGCTGTCAATATTCTTATCTATGACGCATTTCAATCGGAGCATCGAAATTGTTTTCACATTAAGAACTCTAAATTCGACCAGTACTCTTAATTCAACTTTGGTCGAGTGGTTAAGACGCGGATCGGTACGCAGAAGGTGCAAGATCGATTCTGGGTACAAGCTTCAGTTTTTGGATTATTTGACTTAATATATAACGACTGCATAGTGCATAATTGACGTAAACAAAAAAAATTATGAAGTGCAAGAAGATGTACGAGCGTGGCCGAGAATAGCCGAGTGTTACGCTTTTTTCGTGACGGAATTTGTGATTCGGTCTCCACGCTCAAGGCCCGCGATAGAAGCTATGCAATAGCTTAAAAAATATTTCATGTAAATTGCCATAAAAACTACCAATAAAAATTGGTTTGAACGAGATCTAGTAGGTAGATTTCTTTTAATCCATACTAATATTATAAAGCTGAAGAGTTTGTTTGTTTGTTTGTTTGTTTGAACGCTAGGATCTCAGGAACTACTGGTTGGATTTCAAAAATTCTTTTACAGTTTGATAGTCTATTTATCGAGGATGGCTATAGGCTATATATCATCACGCTAAAACGAACAGGAGCGGAGCAGCGATCAAGAATGTGTTGAAAGCGGGGAATATTTTTTACCGTCTGAGAGCTTCCGAGGCGTACGCTGCGTAAATAGTTACAGTTAGGCAAAAATTGTGTACTACAAAATTGTTTCTCTTAAAAAGTTCTACAAAAAAATCCGCAACAGCATATGTCTATCTTTTAAGGTTCGCTCACAATAACCTAATTTGTCTATCTCTTAAGGTTCGCTCACGATACAATGAAACTGAAGAGTTTGTTTGTGCTAGGATCTCAGAAACTACTGGTTGCATTTTAAAAATTATTTAATAGTTTAATATTCCATTTATTGAGGCTGGCTAATGGCGATATAACATCACGTCATAGACGAATAGGAGCGGAGCAGCCATGAATAATGTTTCGAGAACGGGGATTATTTCTTTCTTATGAGAGCTCCCATTGCGGACGCTGCATAAATAGTTAAAGTTACGTAAAAATTGTGTATTGCAAAATTGTTCCTCTTAAAAAGTTATAAAAATAAGTCCTTGACAGCATATCCCAATCTTTTAAGGTTCACGTTACAATAACCCTCTTATTAAGTTTTAAGTATGAGCGACGCGACGGGAGTAAATTTGGTCTGCAGTGGCAGCCAGTCAACTGAACGATAAAAACCGGCCAAGTGCGAGTCGGACTCGCACACGATAAGTTCCACACCGAAAACCGGATAGGTGGAAGTAAAAGTGACGGTAAACATTATTTCACTTTAACACCTCTTTCCTTCTAACTCTCATGTGACGCAAACGAAGATATGCGGTTCAGCTATAATGAATACAAGCGACGCGACGGGGGTAAATGCAACGGGAAACATTATAATACTCGAAATATTATTACCATACCTCTCTCTCTTTCTCACTCTCATGTGACGCAAACGAAGTTGCGCGGGTCAGCTAGTACGTCATAAACTGCCATTTTAGCCTAGAAAAATCACTACCACTGCGAAGGTGTTAAAACATGAATCAAAGTTACAAAGAACTACAAGAAATTTTATATTATGTTACTTGCTGCTACGGAACCCTTCATGGGCGAGTCCAACTCGCACTTGGCCGGTTTTTATTTCTATTTGCAATACCAACAAAAGAAATTACGTTTCATTTCTTTAAAATCTTTTTTTACATCATAAATATTTTAATATCGTTAACGATAGAATCTCTAGTAATTTAAGAATTTTCCATCCTAACGTTATAAAGAGGAAAGATTTGATTGTTTGCTTGTTTGTTTGTATCGAATAGGCTCCGAAACTACAGAACCGATTTCAAAAATTCTTTAACTGTTGGGAAGCTACACTATCCCCGGGTGACATATATATTATATTGTATTCCCGTATTTCCATGGGAACGTGAGCTACTTGTGTGATATCGTGTGACGTCCGCTAGTAGATAATATGTCATGTATTCATGAAGGTCAAGTTAGGTAAGCACCTAGTTAGAGTATTATGGTTGACCTTTTGATTCCTTTTTAGGGTTTCGTAGCCAAATGGCAAAAACGGAACCCTTATAGTTTCGTCATGTCTGTCTGTCTGTCTGTCAGTCTGTCCGTCCGTGTGTCACAGCCACTTTTCTCCGAAACTACAAAGCCTATGCTATTGAAACTTGGTAACAAGATGTATTCTGTAAACCGCATTAAGATTCTTATAGAAAACTAGAAAAAAAAAGCAATAAATTTTGGGGCTCCCCATACTAAAGCTCAATTTTTTTTTTCCTCAAACCCATACGTGTGGGGTATTCATAGGTAGATCTTTAAAAATGCTATTGAGGTTCCTAAAATCATTTTTTTCTAAAGTGAATAGTTTACCCAAGAGAACTTCCAAAGTGGAAAATGTGTGCCCCCCCCCTCCCCCCCCTATGACTTCTAAACTAAGAGAATGATAAATTTAAAAAAAAAAATGATGTACATTGCCATAAAAACTACCAACAAAAATTGGTTTGAACGAGATAGAGCTGGTAGTTTTTTTAATACGTCATCAACCGCAATTTTCGGTTAGAAAAATTACTAGGTACCACTGCGAACGCGTTAAAACATCAATCAAAGTTACAACGAACTATAAGAACTTTTATACTATGTTACTTGCTGCTACGAAACCCTTCATGGGCGAGTCCAACTCGAACTTGGACGGTTATTTGTATTCAGATCGTATAGTGTTTGCAGATTAAGAAATAAATCTGACACATCTAAACATGAAAATAACAATATAACACAAACATACATCTGCCATCTTTCTAATTTTATTTCTTAATCTATGAGTACTGTAAAGTGACGAAATATTAATTTACTTACACCAAATATGCTTGACAATATTACAAACATGTGCCAAAATGAAGTCTTAGCCTGACAAACTATGATTTCGCTGGCGAACCGCCAAAATGGTGTCAATTCTCATCTCAGATTGAAGTTCATGTATTACATATTGTTCTATTTACAATATCTCAAATTTAGTTGAAATCAGATTGCTCTAGCAGCGTAGCATTATAATTTAAACTAGCTGACCCTCGCAACTTCGTTCACATCACAAAACATCCATGAAAGGAGAGATATTTCTTCATCAGACGCCTAGGAGCGTGCGTTTCTGTTGTTTGTGTGTTTAGATTTACCCTCACATTCAAAGGAACCCTTGAATTCTTGGTTTTGCGAAAGTTGAGATGTCTCTAATTCCTGAATTCCAAAATCCTCAACATTGAAACTTTTGGGAAACAATCCTTAACCCTACAGAGCACCCAGTGCCACTTACGGTACAACCACTTTTATCCTTCCTACAGACTTAACCAATACTCGTAGTGATATCTGTTGATTATTTATAGATTCACTACAAGAGTAGTAACAATATAAGATAAGACATCTCGCATAGATGTCGTTACTTTTGCCGTGCGGTCAGCAAAAGTGCAGAGTTTGAGGTAAAGTGTCACATTGGCTGTTTGCGTGGTTTCAAAAATTCTTAAAAAATTATAAATAAAATAATTTTCAACCGGAAAAAATATTTCGATACGTGATAAGTCTTTATTGAACCAAGGTAAGCAATATTTTTTCATTCTTTTAGTATTTGTATAGTAAAATTGTATTTTTATGGTTGTACCACATATGGTACCGTGAGCTTTAGCTCTCATTCTCATGTATGTATATGGACCACAAATGTGCTTATGAATTCTTCGTTTTTTTTTCAGACAATGTCACGTAGATTGTTACATGACCATTCAATCCAAGATTTTATTGGTATACCCTCGGGTAGTGAGGATATACCAAGGGGATCGGTCAGATCCTGCCAACTATAGCCCCGTAGCCGTCACCTCACTTACCTGTAAAATATTTGAGCTGATCATCAACGAACAGCTCATGCGTTACCTCGAGGACCACTCGCTACTCAATGATCGGCAATATGGCTTTAGGCCAAAACAATTTACCGGTGACCTCCTGGCGTACGTGACGCATGTTTGGGGTGAGGCTATGGAGAGGCACGGCGAGTCGTTGGCTATAAGCCTCGATATTGCGAAAGCCTTCGCTAGAGTATGACATGCGTCGTTTCTTTCCAAGCTACTGGCATATGAGCTACCGCCCCGATTGTGCAGCTGGATGGACAGCTTCCTGTACGGACGACAGATACGGGTCCGTTGTGTCGGTCAGGCTTGGTGTTTTATGCAGGTTAATGCCGGGGTACCACATGGATCTGTGTTGTCCCCAACCCTCTTTCTTCTGCATATCAATGACATGCTCTCCCTTGAGAGATTCGTCCTTGCATCGAATTCTGCTCTCACCTTTGGAACGACTCCGCGAGGTACTTGCTTGATGCGCTGGACTCTATGCAGCGGCGTGCTATTCGCATTATCAACTGCCCGGAGGTGTCGGAGAGTCTGGAGCCATTGGCGCAGCGAAGAACTATTGCATCCTTGGCTGCATTCTACCGTATCTATCACGGTGAGTGTTCTGCAGAACTCTTCAACCTAATCCCGCCCTGTCCTTTCCGATCCCGAACAACGCGTGCTGGACAGAGATGCCACTCTCACACAGTGGAGAGAGTCTTCGCCAGAACTGAACGATTCTAAAGATTGTTTCTCTGTCGTACCATAAGAATCTGGAACGACCTACCAGCGCACGTATTCCCTCCTCTTACACTCCTGGGTTCTTCAAGCGGAGTGTGAAGAGGCACATCATAGGGCCGCCAACTTGAGGACCACTGGCTATAGTCTTACAGACTATGACAGTAGCCCCCAATTGCTAGATGTCGCTGTGACTTTCAATCAGGCGGCGGCATCATTTTGGCGAGCTAACTATAAAAAAAACACATACACTCACAGGCACACATACGAGCTAATTCAAAAGCTAAACTATTTCTAAAATGTTCTAATTGATTACCAAAAAATAGAGTGAAGGCTCAGTGTACCACATGTGGAACCGAAATAAAATTTCGATTTTTTTCTAAAATATTAGATTTTCATAATTTTCATTGCTTTTCCCCAACTTCTAAACACTAACCACATCACATATAATTTAATCAGCCAATAAAAAAAAATTGAGCCTTGTAGGGTTAAAATATTCCCTTTATGATACAGATTTTTTTTTTGGAATCGGACCACGAAGAAGTTACAACCAGTTTCATCCCCTTGTAACGTTGTGCAACAACGTCTGCATAAATTAATTTAAACTAGATAATAGATAATTATAAATGAAATTTAAGTCATAATAAATGAAAGCGCCATCTGCCGACAAATAGTCACATTAAGACTAGCGCGGGTTAACTCGCCAAGTAGGTAAATGACGTAGGACGTAGGGACGATCCTAGCCGCCAGAGGCGCTGTTCAATTCTATAAATAGGAGTGCACGCGCAGTTTCGGCGAACACATCACAAATTAAAAAAAGGACAATCGCGAAAGTATTAATACTTGTTATAAATCTTCAGTGTATAGGGAGCGAAATTCTCCCTAAGTGAATAATTGTCTAGCTGCAAACGACGAGTACCCCATCCTTGGGTGAGTTAAATTGTGTATAACGTAATCTAATTTTTAAACTGTGAAAATTAACGGCTGTTGGTCCACCCTGTTATAAGGGGGTAGTTAAAGGGGTGTGAAAAAACACTTTGTAAAAATAGTGCTGTAAGCAGATGTTAAAAGACCTCGCGATTCTCACAGCTGTTCATAGCAGACGGGAACCGGCTGGTCTTTTGGGAATATTGAGGAAAAAGGGTTTCAAACTAACGCCTAATCTGGAACATTCCAGGGTCCACTCTCCGGATTACGGAAGTCCACCCTACGGGTGGCGAACGTTCACCCTACGTGTTTCAAGAAACATCATTCACCCTCTGGGTTGAGGAAAGACGAGCAATCCTTCCTACAATTGGCGACGCCGTGCAGTTCGACGAGTGGACGGCACGGAGACGTCACGGACTGCATCACCCTTCAAGAAGGCAGACCCAAGATAAGTCGTATTTTTTATTAATTTTAGACAGATTTCGGCAAAATCAAGAACAAGGCCAAATTTGAATTTTTCTCAACGTAAATATTGTAAATTTTCCAAATTTTAACGGTCCCCATTTTTATTTTTCACACCCTCAGTAGTAAAAGTTTTTTTTTTCAATTTTTAAGATTACTTTGTTAAAGTTCTGAAGTAAAACTTCTAATTTGAAACGCTTACATTAATTTTCGTAAGCGATTTACATAGCATATAAGCATCGTAAAGGTCATTATTTTATACAACCACCACAATTTTTATTTTTTTACGGCGTCTAACCGCCTCAATTTGCGTATTATATTGTTGTATTTCCTATATGTGAATTTACAGCGAGACCAACAGCCGATAATTACACTTCTGGGTAACAATCCCTATTGAACTTTCACTTTAGTAAAACGGTAGAACGAATATTTCACGAATTTGCACTTCAAGTAAATAATAGAAGATTTATATTTGTTTTCACTTTTCCAATTGCGTTGAACTCCGGTACACTGAAAATAAAACTGTAAAAAAGGCATTCCAAACGTAGATTGCGCATTAAATACACTATTGCTAAAAACCACTTTAAATTAGTAACATTCATTCGTGTTTCGAAAAAACAACGGCAGATTTTGCTTTCATAACGTTTACAAGTAAGTTAATTCCTAGCTCGATAGTAGAGGAATTTTTTTTTCCATATAAACTGTGGGTGGAAGTGAATAAAATACACTCCTGATACAAACAGTTTGATACAAGATATTTCCAGAATCGTCCAAGTGCGAATCGTTTCTGACACAATTCGAAATATTTAAGGGTTCCGTAGTAGTAAGGAACAATTTATATAAAAAAATTAGTTAGTACGATATAGATTATTTCCAGAACCGTCCAAGTGCGAATCGCTTTTGACACAATTCGAAATATTTAAGGGTTTCGTAGTAGTAAGGAACTATTTATAAAAAAAAATTTTAGTTGGTACGTGTTAACATACAATTAACTCTTAGCACGTTCGCGGGAACAGTTACTTTTCAATAAAAATAATATTAGCGTCGAAAATAGTATTAATCGATTAAAACTGTCAAACATTAATTTAATTTCATCAACCCATCATCATACACTTCATTTTCACTACTTACTACTTCTGGTTAGATTATCTTCAAACACAGACAGACAGACAGACAATTAATATCTAGAAGGGTCCAATTTATTATTTGAGCGAAGGAACCCTAACAGAAAGAATTTCCTAATACAAGTATTTCCTAATACAAACATTCAGTTTCCATTAAGGTTCAATTTGTAATTCGGTTCACCGAACCCTAAAAAGAATAAATTTTTTTTCGTTATTCCGCGGGTGGATCGAAAAATATTCACATTCCTCAATATTACAAAGACGAATGCAGATAAAAAATAAGGCCGTAGTACACTGCGTTAAGATGCGTTTGCAAATAGCGTATATAGCATATCATTACAGATACACAATTTTGTTTTTAATTAGTAAATTCATAGAAAGGTTAAGGGTGTCAGCACACCGTTATATAATTTTAATACTGAGGTGGCACATCAGGTACCACATTTCGTGTCATGTTACACGCACACATATTTCATCACGAAAACTTCACAGTTACAATTACATACTACTTAGGTAGCATCTAGTCATCACACATTCATCATAATTATCATCACACACAATTCCCAACACTTAATAAGCAGTTTTTTATTATTTACATAGTGACACTTGCATTTCATGTTGTGTGACTCCCAAAGGCGGAAGGAAGGGGCAGACTAGCTACAGGCGAGTCACATTCGTATATTAGAGAAGGTGACTCAAATGTCCTAAGTTTTGTTTCCCGACGAAAGCTGACGGGTTAACATAGCATGGAATGTGGTGTAACACTGGCCTTAGATACAACGATAAATAACAAGTTTACATCAACATTATACGCGCTAGCAAAACACAACTTACACAATTTTAACTTCGTACGTACATACATACACACATAATATTTTTTTTTTTTTTTTTTTTTTTTTTTTTATACCACTCGAGTGGCAG
The DNA here is from genome assembly GCA_933228765.1 of Miltochrista miniata. Lineage (NCBI taxonomy): Eukaryota > Metazoa > Arthropoda > Insecta > Lepidoptera > Erebidae > Miltochrista > Miltochrista miniata. The sequence continues at coordinate 21,411,083 of OW121750.1, read as the reverse complement.
ACAAGCATACGGCCCCACCAGATGTACCGGTGGTCACCGCAGCCTATGGACGTTTGCAACACCAGAGGCGCCACAATCGCGCTGCCGACTCTTTAAAAACCTTCTAAGTCCCCTTTTGAAGAACCCCATACTGTAGGCGTTTGGGAAAACCGAGGCAGGGAGATCATTCCACAACCTAAGCGTACGCGGAAGAAAGCCTCTACCAGATCTCACCGTGCTCAAGCGCTCAGGACGCAACGTGTGAGGATGAATACCCTGTCTATGGCGAGCGGTGCGATGATAGAATGTAGCCGTAGGCATCATATCAAACAATTCTTCAGAGCACAAACCGTTGTACAGGCGGTAGAACACACACAAAGAAGCAAAGTCTCTCCTGTCACTAAGAGGTTCCACACCACCTGCAAGTATGGGATCGTTGACAACTCTCATAGCTCGCCTTTGCACCGAGTCAAATGGACGAAGCTGGTATTCGGGTGCCCCCGCCCAGAGGTGACAGCAGTACTCCATATGCGGACGCACTTGCGACTTATAAAGAAGCAGTGCTTGCGCCGCAGTAAAGTACCGCCGCGCCCTTCTGAGCACTCCGAGCTTCCTGGACGCCAGCCTGGCCTTGCCCTCCAAGTGACTGCGGAACTGCACATCACTGGAGATGTCAACACCAAGGATCCCTATACTTTCAGAGATGGTGAGAGATGTGCCCTGAAATTGTGGCGCCACAGTGAATGGGGTCTTTTTTGCGGTGAAAACACAAACTTGTGTCTTGGTAGGGTTGAATTGGACAAGATTTTGTCGACCCCAATCGGACACTCTATTGAGAGTAGCCTCGACTTCAGACACAAGTTGTTCACGACTTTCTTCCACTGCAACCCGAGAGATACCGGGGCGGCCCGTGTAATAAGTGTCGCCCGTACTGTCGTCCGCATAACAATGAATGCCGTCAATAGACAACATGTCATTGATATGCAGCAGAAACAAAGTAGGGGACAACACTGAGCCTTGTGGTACTCCAGCGTTTATGGCCATGCAGTCAGAACAGCTGCCGTCAACGACGGCCCTGATGCTTCTACCGGCCAGAAAGCTGGACACCCATCCGCATAAACTCTCGGGCAGTCCATAGGAGGCCAATTTCGTAAGAAGACCACGGTGCCAGACCCGGTCAAAGGCTTTCGAGATGTCGAGGCTCGCTGCTAGAGCCTCACCCTTACTCTCGATAGCCGCCGCCCAGCGGTGTGTGAGGTACACAAGAAGATCGCCCGTCGAGCGACCGTGACGGAAACCGTACTGCCGGTCACTGAGCAGGTCATGTTCCTCAAGGTACCTCAGAAGCTGTGTATTAATCACACGCTCCATCACCTTAGATAAAAGGGAGGTGACGGCTATAGGCCTATAATTGGCCGGGTCGGTCCTGTCACCCTTCTTGGGCACAGGATGCACGTGCGCGATCTTCCACGACGCCGGGACTTGCTTCATGGAGTATGAAAGCGTGAAAAGACGTGTAAGTACCGGACACAACTCCGGACCACACCGCTTAAGTACCACCGCGGGAATGCCGTCCGGCCCACTCGACTTATGAATATCCAGGGATTGAAGCTCCCGCCTGACGTCCCGTTGCTTGAACTTAATTTCTGGCATGGAAGTGCCACACCAAGGGATACCAGGCGGAAGCACACCTCCATCGTTCATGGTCGAGTTGGAGGCAAAGAGAGAACCCAAAAGGTCGGCCTTCTCCTTGGCACTCTGGGCCAGACTACCATCCAGTCTATGTAGAGGTGGTAACCCCGACCGACAAAAGTTTCCCTCGGCAGCTTTGGCGAGCGACCAGAATTCACGACTTCCAGAGGGGTAGCCGGCTAGTCGCTGACCAATTCTGCCGACGAAATCGAATTTAGCCCTGGCAACCGCTCTTTTACTGGCCCTCGAAGCGGCATTCAGTTTGCGTTTCACTTCAGAGATGCTAGGATCTGAGTTAGCGCGAGCCGTAGTCCAAGCTCTGTAGGCAGTTTCTTTCAACATCCTAGTTTTTCTACAAAGCCGATTAAACCACGGTCGTTTCCTAGCTCCTGCCGGGATCCAGCGGTTAGGAATATAACATTCCATGCCCGCCAAGATCCCCTCAGCTACTGCTGCAGCGCAGGAGTCCAAATCATCTGAAGTGAAGCAAAGCCGCCTCCACGGGTACGACGCAAAGAACTCTCGAAGTCCATCCCAATCTGCTGACTTGTAGTGCCACACATGTCGCCACTCCTTGGGCCGAGGTGGTTCAGGCCTTGCGAGAGGCACTCGCGACCGAACGAGGCAGTGGTCCGATGAACCAAGTGGTGCATCCACTGAAGTGGTGTATCCGTCGGGCCGCGTAGTCAGCAGAAGGTCCAGCAATGCACTCTGCTCGTTCTCCCTATCTGGTATTCTCGTATGAGATTTTACCAGTTGGGAGAAACCGTAGGTCAGGGCAAATTCGTGAGCAGCTTTCCCCGCAAAGTCAGTGCGCACGGAACCCAACCAGTCAATATGGTGACCATTAAAGTCCCCCACAATCACTATCTCCGCGGAGGGATACCGCTCAATAGCCTTGTCGGTTGATTGTTGCAGGTGGTCAAAAAGGCGAACTGTCTCCGTATCACCGCTATGGGACCTGTAAATGCACGCGTAGATCCGAGTGTGGCCCCCATGATCCACGCGCGCCCATAATGTAGACAGGTCCCTGTCTTCCAGGTCACTGAGACGGCGACAGCAGATATCCTCCCGTACGAACATGCATACCCCAGCTTGACGCCTGAAATTAGCCTCAAGCTTATAGCCAGGGTACATCAAGTAAGATGTGTCCCTCGGGCATATCTTAGTCTCCGTCAGGAAAAATAAGTACGGCCTCGCAGATTCCAGGTGGTGGTGGATCGCGTTGATGTTTGAGTGCATTCCTCTAATGTTGCAGAAGTCCACATTTAGTGTGGACGACGACGAAACCGCTGTGGAAACTTTTTTTCTTTTTAGACCTTTTGCCATGATGTTAAGTGTAAGGGGATAAAAGAAGGTAGGGGGTGCCTGTGTGTCGGTGACGCAAGAGACTAAGCGAGGCTCTAATTCCCCAAAGGCAGGCACAGGTAGTGCGGAAGATTGGCACGGCGTACGGAAGGGCCCCCGGTCCCCCCCCGATGCAGTAGCCGCGTCCACTCCGGTATCCTCCTCCGGCACGACTACAGCACCAGGGACTTTACACAGGCTGCTGGTTCAGCCTCCTGGGGCGGAGATTACGTAATCCCCAGGTTCGGGTCCCGTACAGCCTGCGGGCGGTCAGCGGTCAACCGTTTCACCGGGTCTCCCTGACCGCCGTACCAATATTCCGCGCCTATGCCAGCCAATGGAGACATATGAGCCTCTGGTCTCACCGCCACCGGCACAAAGTCACCCCAATGAGCACTGGAACCCTGCTAACCGACGGAGAACATAACCCAGCACGAAGCCAGGTTACTATTACCGCGGTCTTCTGCAGGGTGGAGGTACTGCCCCAGGCGGGCTGCTCACCGAACGGAATTCCGTTATGCCCTTCCTCCTAATGTAGGCTCCTTCGTTAATCCCTAGGATATTAGATCTTAGAGACCGAATTGAAGAAGCCAAACACTGTGCCCTCAGGGTATTACGTTAGCTTCATGAGAAGTAACGCGTATCCCCTAAACCCCGAGGGGTAAAAATATACGATTAGGTACTCACATTCATTTTATACTACTATGGTGGCACACAAGGGACCCATTTTTTTTATATAATTGGCGTTCAATGAATTTTTTTTTATATAACTGTCGTCATTTATTAGGGTGACATAATAGTCACGCACACACATTCATTTTATACTACTATGGTGGCACACAAGGGTCCCATTCTTTTTAATATAATTGGTATTAGGGCCAAATATTATTTACTTCGTCATTTATTAGGGTCGACATAATAGTCACGCACGCACATACATTTTATACTACTAGGGTGGCACACAAGGGTCCCATTTTGTTTATATAATTGGCATAATGGCCAAAGATGCATTTATCTTCGTCATTTATTAGGGTTGACATAATAGTCACAACAGTCTACTACTAAGGTTGCGAATAAGCAGTTAGTTTATATTATTTATTTTGTTAAATGGCTAAATAGCCTAGTTATTAAGTAGGGACACTACACATTGACACTACACATTACATTCAAGTGACTACCAACGTGACAAACACATGCCGTGTTCGTCATGGGGACATAGGGGTTAACTAGCATCACGCAGGATTCTGCAAGTAATTTATTTTCTATCACATTTCTGTTTCATGGTTTAGTTGGGAGGTACTGTTAGTTGGAAGCATGGGTCTATCCCTAACAGAGTTCGTCGATTACTGTTAGTTGGCAGCATGGTCTTGCCCTAACAGATTTATGTTGTAGGTTGGTTACTGTTACGAGGAAGCATGAGTCTTACCCGAACAGATTTATGGTGTACTGTTATTTGGCAGCATTTGTCTTGCCCTAACAGTCTTAGGTGTAGGTCACCTTTATGTTTATCTTCGTTATATGGCTACTCCTACCTGGGGGATAGCTCATCCTATGATTCGGAAGTGTCACACTAGCCCTAGTAGGATGTTCTTCTCTGGGACGGTTGTATAAATCCCAGCCTTCAGCGAAAAGCCTTATTATACACACCCCACTTTCAGGCGGTGCGTATTACCTGAACCTTCAACCCAAAGCCTCAAATACGTCTTTTCTCTTTCTGTCCCATAAAGTTCTTCAGAATCACCTAAATACAACCTGAGAGTTGGTTTCATTAAGGTTAAGGCCGACTCTTCGCTAAACCCAGCATCACCTCATTTCACACAGCACACAAACATACACACACACATAGACGAGTAGTAGGTCTTAGGTTAGGGGCGTTCGAGGACGAACGCAGCATTTGACGTGTTAGGGTACGTCAAACGCTCACCGGAGCGGGGGAGTATGTAACGTTGTGCAACAACGTCTGCATAAATTAATTAAAACTAGATAATAGATAATTATAAATGAAATTTAAGTCATAATAAATGAAAGCGCCATCTGCCGACAAATAGTCACATTAAGACTAGCGCGGGTTAACTCGCCAAGTAGGTAAATGACGCAGGACGTAGGGACGATCCTAGCCGCCAGAGGCGCTGTTCAATTCTATAAATAGGAGTGCACGCGCAGTTTCGGCGAACACATCACAAATTAAAAAAAGGACAATCGCGAAAGTATTAATACTTGTTATAAATCTTCAGTGTATAGGGAGCGAAATTCTCCCTAAGTGAATAATTGTCTGGCTGCAAACGACGAGTACCCCATCCTTGGGTGAGTTAAATTGTGTATAACGTAATCTAATTTTTAAACCGTGAAAATTAACGGCTGTTGGTCCACCCTGTTATAAGGGGGTAGTTAAAGGGGTGTGAAAAAACACTTTGTAAAAATAGTGCTGTAAGCAGATGTTAAAAGACCTCGCGATTCTCACAGCTGTTCATAGCAGACGGGAACCGGCTGGTCTTTTGGGAATATTGAGGAAAAAGGGTTTCAAACTAACGCCTAATCTGGAACATTCCAGGGTCCACTCTCCGGATTACGGAAGTCCACCCTACGGGTGGCGAACGTTCACCCTACGTGTTTCAAGAAACATTATTCACCCTCTGGGTTGAGGAAAGACGAGCAATCCTTCCTACAATTGGCGACGCCGTGCAGTTCGACGAGTGGACGGCACGGAGACGTCGCGGACTGCATCACCCTTCAAGAAGGCAGACCCAAGATAAGTCGGAACCCTGCGAAGGCCTTCGGAAATCGCACTTTCTGCCCGAAATTACCACGACCCCGAGTTCTTTCCTTTTCTTTTAAATAAATTGTTATTGTTAAATTCTAAACGTCACCCCTTCTCATTTCTCTCTTCTTCCTAAAAGCTATCAGCTTTTCACCCTCTCCCAAAGAAACCGCGCAAAATATCAGGATCAAAAGTATCCTAGAACCTTCCTCGGATTATAAGCTCAAATTGTACCCAGTTTTATTTAAATCAATTCAGTAGTTTCGGCGTGATACTTATTGAGGATACAGACAGACAGACAGACAGAAAGTCAGACAGACAGACAGACAGACATGAAAATTTTAAATTACATTTTCGGCATCAGTTTCGATTAGAGAACGGACTACAATTAAATTTTCCGAAATATCTTCTATGTACAGACTCTCGACCCTCAACAGTTGTATTGTATGTATAGATTGTGATTTTTACTAACATACCATCCACATCCCCAAATGGATGGGCAGACCTAGGTACTTGACGCACCCTCATTTAGTACTACTAGATTTGTTGATCCCATATAATAGGGGACCAGCCTATTGACGTCACAAGGCAAGATCTAGGACAGACTGTCAGCAGTCTAAACGTGCACAATTACATTTGACGTAGTGTTATGTTCACTAAATGAGTTTTGACATATTGTCTTTTAGCCCTGTTTAATCTAATATAAGCTTGTGCTATAAGATCTAGACAACAGATAAGTTTACTTTTAATTTTATACCCAAATGAATACAATCTTAAGAGATCATTTTGAAAAACAATTAGTAGGTATGCTAACTTTATCACAAATTTAATAGTGATAAAAATTTCTTGTCTCGAGCAGGTCTTGAACTTCTGTCGCGTCTTCTGGTTTGCCGGACCAGATGCTCTAACCGAGACATACTCGACCGTCAATTTTTTTCATCTGATTAGGTCTTGGGGCGACGTAGGCACCATCTACCGGCAACTTATTCGTGCCATGCAACTTAACTAAGTTGCAAGTAGATGGTGCCTACGCCTACGTCGCGTCGCCCCAAGACGTAATAAGGTCAAAACAATCATTTGCGAATCACACAAATATTTCTTTCTACCCTGGAATCGAATCTGGAACTTCATCACGGAAGTCTGTATTTAAACAAACGCGATTTGATAAAAAAAAACTCTCGCGTTACGTTCGCTAAATAAGAAACAATATAAATGACTAACAGCACAGTGCGCGCCAACCTTTAAGGCCGCGTGGGTCAGATTTTGAGTTTTTTGAAACAATCCTACTCAAAAAGTAAAGGGTTTATAATTCTGATAAATATATATATAATAGTTAAGGATATAAGCTAAACATATTCCGAGCCCGTTACACGATCCAATAAATTTCACTAGATAGAAAAAAATCCCAAAGTTGACTCTCTCAGAAAAGTTTTATCAAAACTGTGGCTAAACTATTAATATTTTATATATTTTTTTTGCACTCAATTAAAGGTATTAAGGTTTTATACACATTTTCCGAGCGTTTTTCTATAAACAACTACTTACATAGTTATCATGTACGAATATCTACCAAACGCAATAGAATTGCGCCGCTGACGGCCGATCAGTCTCGCCCTGGCGCTTGTGGAGGCAGGACCTGTGTCAGTTTTTTTCGCAACTATTTCGTAATTATTATGCCAAATTACGTTGAAATCGCGCCACAGTATAAGAATATCAGTAATGGGCAAAATGTAATTAGATTAACCGTTACAAATGCGACTCATGGTAAAAATGTGGTGATCTTTTACTTTTTAAGTGTTTTCACGACATGGTAACCAGCTACCTAATGCATTAAAATGTCTACGAATTACATGATAATTCCGCAATCCAACATGGCGGCCACGCCGTAATCACAAAATTTCATGATGGGTATCGTTTAAGGGGTTTTTTGGTATGCTGAGTACGAAGTACGTAATAATTTTGCAATCCAATATGGCCGCCGCGCGGTAATCACAAAATTTCATGATGGGTATTGTTTAAGGGGTTTGTTCGTATGCTGAGTACGAATAACGTGATAATTTTGTAATCGAATATAGCCGCCGCGCCGTAATCACAAAATTTCATGATGGGTATCGTTTAAGGGGTTTTTTGCTATGCTGAGTACGAATCACGTGATAATTTTGCAATTCAAAATGGCCGCCACGCCGTAATCACAAAATTTCATGATGGGTATCGTTTAAGGGGTTTTTTCGTATGCTGAGTACGAATCTCGTGATAATTTTACAATCCAATATGGCCGCCGCGCCGTAATCACAAAATTTCATGATGGGTATCGTTTAAGGGGTTTTTTCGTATGCTGAGTACGAATCACGTGTTAATTTGACAATCCAATATGGCCGCCGCGCCGTTTCACAAAATTTCATGATGGGTATCGTTTAAGGGGTTTTTTGCTATGCTGAGTACGAATCACGTGATAATTTTGCAATTCAATATGGCCGCCGCGCCGTAATCACAAAATTTCATGATGGGTATCGTTTAAGGGGTTTTTTCGTATGCTGAGTACGAATCACGTGATAATTTTGCAATCCAATATGGCCGCCGTGCCGTTATCACAAAATTCTATGATGGATATCGTTTAAGGGGTTTTTGGAATGCTGAGTACGAATCATGTGATAATTTTGCAATCCAATATGGCCACCGCGCCGTAATCACAAAATTTCATAATGGGTATCGATTAAGGGATTCTTTCGTATGCTAGGTAGCAATTTAATGTAATTGGCCTTAATTTTACAATAAAAACCTTTTGTCATAGTATTTTCGCATTGCTAGGCCTGAACTTAATAAGCAAATCTTTTTAGTTTACTACTGTTAATAGCTTAGGCGGCCAAATTGAATTCCAAAATTATCATGTTATTCGTACTCAGCATTCGAAAAAACCCATTAAACGATATCCATCACGAAATTATGTGATTACGGCGCGGTGGCCATTTTGGATTGCAAAATTATCATGTGATTCGTACTCAGCATACCAAAAAACCCTTTAAACGATAACCATCATGGATTGCAAAATTAGTACGTGATTCGTACTCAGCATACCAAAAAACCCTATAAACGATACACATCATGAAATTTTGTGATTACACCGTGGCGGCCATTTTGGATTGCAAAATTATCACGTGATTCATACTCAGCATACCAAGAAACCCCTTAAACGATACCCATCATGAAATTTTGTGATTACGGCGCGGCGCCCATATTGGATTGCAAAATTAGTACGTGATTCGTACTCAGCATACCAAAAAACCCTTTAAATGATACCCATCATGAAATTTTGTGATTACACCGCGGCGGCCATTTTGGATTGCAAAATGATCACGTGATTCATACTTAGCATACCAACTTTAGAAAACTTTATAAATTTTTATATAAGCTATTATGTAATTTTCATTTTTTGCGCAACTGTAATCATCTAGCAAACGTACGCGACGGAAACTTTTAAAAGAAATGAAATATCCTAGTTTTCGAAAAATGTTTCGTTGCTGCTCAGCTCTTATTCGCCTTAGCGTGATGTTATATATTTTGGTATTTTTGAAAAATGGACATTCTTTTAAGGAACCTTTGAAATTCAACTAGCAGTCTCTTAGACTCTAGAGTTCAAACAACTAAACAAACAAACAAACTCTTTAGCTTAAAAATAATAGTATAATAAATATAATTAACTCATTTATTTAGGAAACTCGAATAAATCACTACACTTAATAAAGTTAGATGCATTTACTACGTCAAACAAAGTTAGCATGCTGTTTCTTTCTACTCTACTGTATACTGTGGCATGAGAGTTGACTGCCGCTGCCGGCGCGCGGTGTGTCTCGCGCCCGGGGCGAGGGGAGCGCCAAATGCCTACTTGTGCGCTATAACCGCCCCTTAAGGAGAAAACAGTTTACATCAATCTTAAACTGAACGTTGCTTGGGACACTTCCTGAAAACAAGAGACATTTATTATACAAGTAATATTTGTTACTACAAATTGAATATCTGAGTTGCTGCACAACAATGCATAATGTTGCACAGTGCACTTATGTAAATAATGGAAAACAAAAAGATCTTATATTTGAAGACGCTTGTATTTTGGCATGGGATGATTGAATATCTATAAAATATATCTACAAAATACCATTCCGTGAAAAACCCAACGCCTAGGTAAAGGGATTTCTGCAAGAGTGAAATAAAAACCGAATGAATTTCTTAGTTAACTAAAAAAATTACAACTTTCTGAAAGAGACGCCTTGTGTTCTCTTTGTTACAGTAACGAAGAGTGATCATGCATACTTCATTACTCCTCAATATTAAAGTTAACAACTTTAAATTAGCCAGAATCCAGACAAAAAAAAACAGGCCAAGGGCGAGTGGCACTCGCGCACAGAGGGCCCCGTACCAAAAATGTCGAAAAATTGCGTTTGTTGTATGGGAGCAGGGGAGCACCCCTCAATCCTCCTCTTCTTTCTGATATTAGTATTTGTTGTTACAGCCCCAACAGAAATACATCATCTGCGAAAATTTTAGCTCTCTAGCTATAACCAATTTAAAGATACGGCCTCATGACGAACAGACGAACAGATCTAGAGACGGACGGTGTCTCATGAATAGTGTCCCGTTTTTACCCTCTGGGTACGGTACCCTAAACAAGTAAAGAGGAATGGAGCGAGAGCACAAAGACTGTAACTATACTAATATTATGAAGTGGATAGATTTGATTGTTTGTTTGTTGGTTTGCATCGAATAGGCTCCGAAACAACTAGACCGATTTGAAAAAAAAATTCACAGTTGGGAAGTTACGCTCTTTTTTCGGTAAACATGGGTCATATTTTATTCCAGTATTCCCACGGGAACGGGAATTACGCGGGTGAAACAGCGTGACGTCCGCTAGTTTGAAATAAATCCATATCAATACTAATATTATAAAGCTGAAGAGTTTCTTTGTTTGTTTGTTTGTTTGAACGCTAGGATCTCAGGAACTGCTGGTTGGATTTCGGAAATTCTTACACAGTTTGATAGTCCATCTATTGAGGATGGCTATAGGCTATATAACATCACGCTAAGGCGAATAGGAGCGGAGCAGCAATCAAGAATGTTTCGAAAACGGGGAATATTTTTTACCGTCTAAGAGCTTCCGAAGCGTACGCTGCATAAATAGTTAAAGTTACGTAAAAATTGTGTACTACAAAATTGTTCCTCTTGAAAAGTTCTAAAAAAAAGTCTGCGGACGCATATTTCTATCTTTTAAGGTTAGCTCACAATAACCTAATATGTCTATATCTTAAGGTCCGCTACCAATATTTTAAAACTGAAGAGTTTGTTTGTGCTAGGATCTCAGAAACTACTGGTTGCATTTCAAAAATAATTTTACTGTTTAATAGTTAATTTATTGAGGATGGTTAATGACAATATACCATCACGCTAAAACGAATAGTGGCGGAGCAGCCATGAATAATGTTTTGAGAACGGGGAAAATTTCTTTCTTTTCAGAGCTTCCATTGCGTACACTGCGTAAATGGTTAAAGTTACGTAAAAATAGTGTATTATAAAATTGTTTCTCTTAAAAAGTTATAAAAAAAGAGTCCTTGACAGCATTTACCTATCTTTTACGGTTCGCTTACAACAACCCTCTCAATAAGTTTTAAAATATGAGCGAGGCGACGACTGCAATAATCGTGGTTGCAGTAGTAGCCAGTCAAATAATTAACGATAAAAACCGTTCAAGTGCGAGTCGGATCCGTACCAAAAAAGGACGAGCGGAAGTAAATGCGACGGGAAACATTTTATTGCTTTACATATCAATACCACTGACATATCAATACTGAAGCGCTCGTGGCCCCGCGGACTCAGTGTTCTGTAAACGATCACTGCAGTAAGCAACTTTCACTATGGCCGGTCCATGGATGGGTGACCATCCATGTGATCACTTTGTGACATTTATTTGAGCGTTTCCGTGCTTCGAAAGGCACGTTAAGCCGTTGGTCCCGGTTGCCAGTAAAATGGCAGTCGTTAAGCTAAGTTGAATGCTTTATTTCAACAGCAGGCAGTCACAACCTGCGCCTGTCCATTTAAACACGGCAATACGGCTCACCACCTATTTCGTGAGACAAATTATACAAAAAAGGTGAAATGTGGGCATATAATATGCCTCTGCCTACCCCTTCGGGGATAAAGGCGTGACCATATGTATGTATGTATGTATGCATCAATACCACGCCTCTCTCCTTCTCACTCTCATGTGACTCAACCGAAGTTGTGCGGGTCAGCTCTAATGAACATAAGCGACGGAGTAAATGCGACGGGAAACATTATATCACTAAATATTTATAGCACACTTCTCTTTTTCTCACTCCAATGTGACGCAAACGAAGTTGCGCGGGTCAGCTAGTTTAGTATATATTGCGGCAGAGAATAGGTATAAAGTTACGAAGTAGCTCAAGGTTGGCAATTATTCCTAAGGTATCTACAAGTAATCTATACTAATATTATAAAGAAGTAAAGTTTGTGTGTTTGTATATTTGTTAAATTGTAAGGGTACTAAACCGATTTTAAAAATTCTTTCACCAATAGAAAGCTACGTTATTGTGGAGTGTCATAGGCTATATTATATAGCATCACGCTACAACGAATAGGAGCGGAGCAGTAATAGTAAATGTTTCAAAAACGGGGGAAAAATTATTCCTTTTGAGAGCTTCGTTGCGTGTGCTGCGTTAATATTTATAGTTATGTAAAAAATATGTACTACAAAATTGTTTCTCTTAAAAAAAGTTCTATAAATATTGCGCGATAGCATGTCGCACCTTCATTTCGAAACCGTTACTAAACAAAATAACTAAATTTTACAGGAGAAGCAATTTAAGATTTTTGGCCTTTTAAATACCTCATAATGAAAAACTTATGAACTTTTATGAGGTATGTCTTAGATTACTTATTAAATCACGCATCACGCTACAACGAATAGGAGCGGAGCAGTAATAGTAAATGTTTCAAAAACGGGGGAAAAATTATTCCTTTTGAGAGCTTCGTTGCGTGTGCTGCGTTAATATTTATAGTTATGTAAAAAATATGTACTACAAAATTGTTTCTCTTAAAAAAAGTTCTATAAATATTGCGCGATAGCATTGTGTCTAACTTTGGGTTGGTGCGCAATAACAATTTTAATGGCAATCATTTTTTTTTCTACTATAATGCCACGGGATACCTCTTTCATAAACGAAATTGTTTTTAAATATAATGCGACGGGAATACACGCGACGAGAAACCTTTCTCTCTCTCTCTCTCTCTCTCTCTCTCTCTCTCTCACGTAGTATTGAATATTAACGACGAGACGCTACGGGAGTACTGCACAACAGTAATACTCTCTTAAGTGGCGCAAACGAAGTTGCGCGGGTCAGCTAGTACTATTATAATTGGTTCATTATTTTACTATTTAATCTGTTTTAAAGTTCATACACCATTGTGCGAAGTAAGCTTTATTAATTTTACATACACACAAACATAATCACGCCTTTATTCCCGAAAGGGTAGGCAGAGGCATAACATACGCCCATATTTCACCTTACAGTTTTATGGCCCACGTAATAGGTGGTGAGCCTATTGCCTTGTTGAAATGGACAGGCACAGATCCACAGTTGAACTTTTTCAAGCCACCCATAAGGCTTTGAACTTGGCTTAACGATTGTCATTTTACTGAGAACCTGATTTCATTTCGAGTTTTCCTTCTCTACGCAATGGATCTTTTTGCGAAAGTGTTTCCTTAGTGACCTCTTATGACACCCTCGGGATGTATTGGGGTGGCGACATTTTGTACTCTTACCCGTCGCAATACGGGACCCCGTCGATACACTGGGCAATTATTAATTTCAAAACACGATTTTTCTCAGTTATTGGTTTACCAATAACTGAGAAAAATCGTGTTTCAGATTTATCTGAAACTTCGAAAGTATTTCAGATTTATCTGAAACTTCGAAAGTAAAAGAGAACATTTTCATTGTTCGGAGTGTAACTATGATCTAAATAAGTAAATAGCCTTTGAGAATGCCGAAAGGCGAAACCGGTTAGGTATTACAATAATAAATGTTGTGGAACAGTACAAGTGAAGTTTTACAAAACTGGATTCCATCCTAAGCAGTTCCTATTTGAACATCAGAATTCCCCAGCACTGTCACAGATTTGTTAGTAGCGCAGAAAATGTGTCCATAGCCGGAAAGCCTTCATATGAAGATTAATAGAGGCTACGACTTGAAGTATGGTACACAGGAAGTTGCAGTTGGTTTAACACCATGCTACCATTTATCTTGACGTTGAACGGAAAAGCTGTTCAACGTAATAATAATAGTATCCTAACAGCGATCGTATGGTAAACTTTATCACGGCACAAAAAAGAAGATTGCAGCCACGGCTATCCCCGTTATTTTCTTCTTCAGTGTATTTGCCGTCGTTTAGCTTAGGACTTTTTTTACATATTTCATTTGGCCTTATTAGATTCTTAAATTCTGAAGAGGGATTTAAGCACACATTTCCAATCATGTAAAGAATAAGCAAGAACAAACAATGTATGTATACATACATACATACAGTCTTACGACTCTAGTAGGTACCACATCTTTAAAATTGTGATTAAACATTTGAACATAAATACGAGACATACGTACCTACCAAACAAAATCATTACTACCCGTTCGCTCTAACTTTGCCGCTGGCGTAGAGGTGTATACCCGAATTGTTAATTAGACGAAGTAAATTGACAGTAGCTAATGTCACTTCGTCATAGAAAATACGCAACATTGTATGAAGAAGTGACATTAGTTGCTGTCAATTTACTTCGTCTAATAAAAAAATCGACTTTAGTATGGAGCCGAGCGGCAAAGTTAGAGCGAACGAGCAGTACCTATCATATCATTGTGTAAAAATTGAATAAGTTGGCCAACAATGTTGAGATAAAATAATTTTCACTTCATTAATCAACTAAGTTCACCAACGGATACCCAAGAAAATGATACCAAACTACTTACCGCTTAGTAAAATAATTCTTGACGACAGTTCTGAAGTTCGAGTTGGCCTTTATCGGTGGTACTATCTAAGAGACGCTGCAGTAATAACCGTATAGCTAGGTACTGAAATGGTTTTTTAGTGTGTACTTATAACTTAATATGATGCTTGAGGACATCAAAAAGTACAATACACTGATCTTACCAAACGTTCGTACAACACATACGTACATACACGTGAATATTCATCACATGTGTGTAGTATATACAATTCGCAAACAGTAATACGTAAAATCCATAGAAACCCATCACAACAACAAACATAATCATGACTCAATAATCGCTTTGATCTGAAGAGGTTAATTTTCTCAAACCCAATACGGACTTAGCCACGCCGCCAATTAGCTTTTACTGCCCTGGCTTATAGTCCGGTAACTACTAAACAAGAGTTATCTATCGACCCCTCTCGGCATTATAATCTAACTAGTTAATACTTGCAACTTCGCCCGGGGTTCAGTCATCCCATAACTGTTTTATCTATTTGCGAAATTTTGCGAATTTGCTTTTTTTTAACGTTAAGAACAACCCTTCCTACATGGTAACTATCCCAGGCTCCAACTGACTAAAAACCACACGTTTCTTACCTAATACCTACGGTTGGGAGCCCTGGGTAAGCCCTGGGAAGAATGACCCCAGGACCAGGACTCGCAACAGACCGTGACTACCACTGCGGCCTTACCTTACAGAAGTGTGTGCCCTATGTTAACACAATTACGGCAGTACAAGGAAAAGGATAAAATGGTATATTTATGCTTAAAACTAGAGAAAAGAATTCTAAATGTTTGTTACGAATTAACTATAAAACTACCAGACGTGATCCTTAATTCTTTCAACAATGAATGCTACATTATCCTTGAGTAACTTTGACTATATTTTATTCCCGTATTCCTACGGGATAGGAGAAAACGCGTTTGAAGCAACATGATATTCGCTAGAAGTGAATACAACACATCACACACTGTATATACTCGCAGTTACGTGCTACGTAACTTGTCGAATGTCTTACAGACTTGGAGAATACAGTCTCAAACATTTTCCAAGTCAACGACATCAAGGAGCGACGGTCTCACCGACCTACGTCTTATTCTCCAAGAGTACTGACCCGTTACAACGACTCAGATTTACATTTGAAATAGGCTGAGGCACTGAGCTTTGTTTCACTCTTTTATTTTTTTCTGTTTGTGCTAGCAATCCAACAGCTCTCTTACATCTGGTGTGTTTATTGACAGAGATTTAATATAACTTTCTCCAACATTTGTAGCGTTACCAACGAAAGAGTGTGTTGGATCATAAAAATAAGATACGAATGATTTTAATTGCACGCTTCTTCTTCGGTGATCTGTAAGTAAGCATAATTCTTACTATGTATTTATAGTGATAGTGAATAATTACTAGATTACTTTGGAGTAACCACTCATTGCTGCATATTGGTTTGGTTTTCTTATACAGTTCAAATTTAATTAGGTACCTAGTATAGTACTTAAATATTGTGTATACACAACGCTATGCAGCCCATATTAGGCCATTATCAGTTTGGATTATAGAATCTCGATAGCTAATTTATATCTACATATTAAGTTATATATATCTACTTTTGACAATTACGTATTTATGAAACATCGGACCAAGCTCAGAAGCAAACATTAAAAATGACACAAATATTTGAGTTCCTGTATGTGTATACTTAATCCACAGGCTTAAATCCAAAAAACATGTTCAATGAAATGTGGAACTGCAACAGGAAACGAGGCTTAAAACGATTTTCACTCGCTCAGACTCACTAATACATACCTACGTATATTCTGCTCAATATTAACACAGGCAGCGCTTTAAAAGCATTACATGAAATGTAAACCACTTTTATCCAGCTTGATATACTCTGCTTGTGAAGAGATACTATTTTCTTTTTTTACGTGTGAGAATCCTTTATAGTTGCTTTACCGGACTTTTACGAATTAAAATCACACGATTCCCTGCCACTGCCTACGACTTCGTGCCCTGGGCAAGCACTCGAAAGAATGTCCCAGGAATAACTAGATACCCTTTTATGCCTTTTATTCTACAGAAACAACTAGCTGTGCCCAACGACGTCACCAAACAATGTTTCAAAGTTTATCGATCACATACGTACAAACTAATATTTTCTTCTCTACATCTTACTAATATTATAAATGCCGAAGTTTGTGAGTGTGGATGTGTGGATGTTTGTTACTCTTTCACGCTCGAACAGTTGAACGAATCTGACTGAAATTTGCTACAAGGATACATTATAGTCTGGAATAACACATAGGCTACTTTTTATCCCGGGAACAAGTTCCTACAACGGGAACAAATTTTACGCGGGCGAAGCTGCCGGCATCAGCTAATTATTGAATAGATTAATTCTAACAGTGCAAACCGATTCTAAAGTAATTTAAAATCGGTTGGGGTGCTAGGTCGGGAAACCTCCTAGTGAGCTTGGTCCGGTTTTCTATCCCTTTGGGCTATATGCCCGGGGGGAGTGGCAACTAGTCTAAGACGGTGCACCCTGGAACATCGGCTAATGGGTGCGGCGTGCTGCCCTCATTAGTCGATGTACCAATATCCCGGCAAGCTGACCCCATGGCGAGGGGGTCGCAGTTGGGTGGGCCTGCTAGGCCTACGGTGTTGCGGCGTCTCTGCACCGCAACACACCTTGGCGGACGCCCCAGTGCTCCCGGCTTTCTGGCCGGTGGAAGCACTGGGACCGTTTTTCGGCCGTCGTTTGACGGAGTTGACCCCATTGCACGAGGGGGTCGTGGTATGGCGGGCCTTCAAGGCCCGTGGTGTTGCGACAGCTCCCGAATACTCGGTGGAAGCCCGGTCGCGACAGTGTGGTGGTTTGCTCCCGGCTGCGGTCGGTTGGAGCAAGTTTGTTGTGCGGCCGCATGTGCGGCTGTTCCGCCTGTGCGGCTGTTTCCGCCTGTACGGCAGTCCACCTGTGCGGCAGTTTCGTGCCGCAGCAGTTTGCCAGAGACTGCTGCGTGTGTGCGGGCTGCCGCATGTACGGTGGTTCCGTCTGCGCGGCCGTTCCGCCTGTGCGGCCGTTCCGTCCGTGCGGCCGCTCCGTACAGCACCGGTAGGGGCCTGTCACTGCTGGTCATGGTGCAAGCCATGGTCGGCAGTCAGGCGTGCTGAGCCGCCATCGTTTCGCTTGCTGTCGACGCGATGGCGACAAAGCGGGAGGCGCACTGCGTGGGGGAGTGGTAGCAACTCGACAATTGGTCCCACTCCGCCGTGCAGTTCGGGGCGCCGTCGCAAGGAGCTTGCGCACGCCCCCGAATATTTGTTGACCGTGGGCGTAAGGTCGGGGGACCCCGCCCACAAGCGGTCACATGGCGGTGGGCACCTTGCCCGTGTTCCGAGGGTGCCCATTAGCGCACGCCTGCGCCAGCCGCTCTCTGTCTCCTCTATTACAGAGGGGCGCTCGAGAGCGGTGCAGGCGTGGTTTTCAGCTCCTTACGGAGCTTTGGGGAGTCGCCCATCTGGCTCCCCCGAGGAGAGCCCCGAATTCACGGGGCGCCCCTAGCCGGGTCGACGTGAATAATCTTTTGATATCCCTCGGCCCGGCTATAGGGTGAGGAGGAACACCGCGGGGTTTAGTGGGTAGGACGGTCCATTCCGGACCGGGCCGGGAGTCCCACACACCATCCCAGCTGCCCCCGCGGTTGGGATGAAGGCGCGTAAATGCGTTCCCCGCGTCAACAAAAAAAAAAAAAAAAAAATTAAAATCGGTTTGCACTGTGTGAAAAACGTCGGTGAATATTTATTTTTTATTCATTATTATTTTCGGTCCAACATTTTTATTTTAACTTTTAGTATTGTACTGTCCCAGACATCGAGGGGTCTGTAAACCTTCGCGTCTTACCGGCCCGCTTTATTCCCTCTTTAGAAATGAATGATGAACAAAAACAGGATCACTGGTGACCGAACCTGTGACCTGTCCTGCGGTTTGGTGGAACGAAACACGGTGTACTGTTATGTAGACTAGTAGTCAGTAGACTAGTACTAACTGAGTGGATAGTTCGGTCCCAGTGACTACAAATAGAAGAAAATCTCATGTATTAAAATACTAGCAATAGGCTGGGTTCTTAATTAGTATACGACCGTAGATCTATCTACTCGTCTAGCCAGAGGGGTACAACCTGATTAATATGGAACCTACAATGTACGGCCAATTAGTGCTCTCGATCCTTTAAAACAAATTAGCAACAAATATATCTAGAAATCTAATACATTTTCCAATGTAACGCTAATTAATTAAGCGTGTACGTCTGTGTTGTGTTTCAGTGTTATTTGTACTGGGTCGAACGGAGCATCGTTTAACAAAACGACGGGCCCTTTTTATCTTAGTCGGCCTGCAATTTGTTTCTGCTTCCATTTTCTCGCAACCGCAAACCAACGGTTGCTCTTTTGAATGCCCCTTTCTATAAATTTAAACAAAGTAAGTTACTTCACCACATAAGCCCCTGTTTTAAAACGATGCGATTGGGATCTAAAAAAAAAATATTTTTTTCATCAAAGGTTTTTTTTTTATGCAGAGTGACATCGAACATTTCTATACAGTGATTAATATGGTAATGATATTCCAGAGGAGTCTTAACATGATTCGAATAATGAAATTTTGAACGACAAAATTTTAATTACAACGAATGTCTTCGTTGAAAATTTATCTTTAAAGTTTATTCCAGTCATAATAACATGTTAAGTCATCTTCAGAGCGCCCATTATAATATTCTGGGGGCACAACAGATAATAACAGCTCACTGGCTACAGTTGCGTTGCAAAGCGTAATATTCATTTTTTTCTTTAACGTTCACAGTTTAAGATGATGTATTTTTAGGATACCGTACAAAAGTAAAAACGTAGAGATTTTTGCCAAGTCTCATACATATAGTCACGCATTATTCCCCAAAGGGGTAAGCAGCGGTATGTTAAATACTAGCGGACGTCACGCGGTTTCACCCGCGTAGTTCCCGTTCCCGTAGGAATACGGGAATAAAAGATAGCCTATGTTCATCGCAAAGAGTGTAGCTTCCCAACAGTGAAAAAATTTTTGCAAATCGGTCCAGTAGTTCCGGAGCCTATTTGTTACAAATAAACAAATAAAAAAACAAAAAACAAATCTTTCCTCTTTATACTATTAGTATAGAAGTATAGATGTACCCACATTTCATCTTCATAGAATTTGTTTTACGTAATAGGTAGTGAGCCGTATTGCCGTGTTAAAATAAGCAGGCGCAGGTTGTGACTGACTGCTGTTGAAATAATGAAAACTATAGTAGAAAATCCTGATGAAAAAATAATCACTTTAGCTGTGCTGTAGCCATTATTATCGTTGATGATCATTACCTGTCTTATTTGCTACGGACGTGCGGTGAATTGACCACCTCTTTTTACTTAGTGGTGTCAGTTTTCGGCCACAATTTAACCACTCCACATTTTGGACAATAGTCGTTCTCAACCCATCCAATCGCAATTTGCTCCCGGCAAACCCTGCCAGTGGTTACATGCCTTTTTTTATTTTTTACGTGAGGGAAAATCCTCAGAGGCTGTTATGACTCTTACCGACTAAAAAACCTTACGTAACGCCTAACAGCCTGTGGTTGGGAGTCCCGGGTAAGCCCTCGGAAGGATGTCCCAAGACTCACAACAGACCTACGTCCGCCACTGCGGCCTCGCCCAGGGGGTGGTTCGGGTGCTATCCCCGTCTATGGGGGGTTTCGAATGTGATCCCGCTTCCAAAGGGGGGGGGGGGGGGGGCGTGCGTGAGTTGCTCACGTCAACGATGCCGTCATGGGCCTGCTTCTGAAAGGACGGTGAGCCGCCTTTCACCGTCCTCAGGCCCCCGGTCATGGTGGCCGATAGTCCTCGGCGAAGACACGTCGGCGGCGCCCAGGCCGTCGACTGTGGAACTCGGGTGGGAGAGTTCTCCCCCGTACCCGTCCCGCCGCCTCCTTCACGAGCATGACCTGCTCGCAGAAAAAGGCGGCGCAGTCCCACTTACTCCCGCTGGATGGTTACATGCCTTACTTACCCAAACACATTTGGATTTTTTTAATCATACAAACATTTAGGTCATATTTTACTGTGTGATCTTGTTGCAATGCCGCGCTAACGGTTAATCATCAAAGCTTGTAGGCAATTCAACTTTGAGTAATCAACAAGAAGCATGGAAATATTCATAATATTTTATGAAAACTGGTTCAGAAAATGTAAAACAAAATGGATAGTACATTTTGTAAATGAATAGCTATTTGTAAGCAGCAGGCGGTATATTCATCGCGTTACATACTTTACCTATGAGCATATGCTTTGTAAAAAAAAAATTTTTCAATAAAAAATAAAACCGACTTCAAGCAAATCCTAAAAAATTAAATTTACTTAGCACAAAGTAATATGTATTTTGATTTATCATATTTAATTCAATATCATATTGAAGTCGGCGCCAAGTAAACCCATAGTTTTATGTTTATGTAGGTATTATATTGATGGCACCAACTTCAATATTATATTGAATTAAATATGATAAATCAAAATACACATTACTTTGTGTTAAGTAAATTTTATTTTTTAGGATTTGCTTGAAGTCGGTTTTATTTTTTATTGAAAAATTTTTTTTCATAATTTTAAGTGACGGGTGAATCGAAAAATATATCTATCTAGGTGAAAGTTCTCATCGATACAAATCAATCAAGCCCAAACACAAGGTAGCTGCTGTAAATCGTTAAGGAATTCCCTCGACTGTCTTTCGGTTCCATCATCAGATCGACTCCAGATATTCATTAAATTGTCGTACCTTTAAGCACTGAATTAAAAACTTAACAAACGCACTAGTTGTCCCTACAATTTTCGGTGGTTTCTCTCGATTTCTCCTGAATCCCATCATCAGATTCTGACCTGGTGAATTTGGGACCACCTCAGCAGTGAACTCTATCCAACAAAAAGCAGATTTGAAATTCGTCTATAATTGACGAAATATCGGTGAACATACATAAAACATTGAGAACTTCCTTTTTTTTTTTTTAAGTCGGATCTATCAATCTAAGTGTAAAAATCTCATCGATACAAATCAATCAAGCCCAAACACAAGGTAACTGCTGTAAACTGTTAAGGAATGCCCTCGACTGTCTTTCGACTCTATCATCAGATCGACTCCAGACCTTCATTAAAATGTAGAACATTAAAGCACTTAATTAAAAAGTTAACAAGCGCACTAGTTGTCCCTACAATTTTCGGTGGTTGCCTTCGTTTTCTCCTGGATCCCATCATCAGATCCTGACCTGGTGAAAATGGGACCACCTCAGAAGTAAACCCTATACAACAAAAAAATAAATTTTGAAATCCGTCTATAATTGACGGAAATATCGCTTGACATACATAAAAAAAAATACATACAGACGAATTGAGAACCTCCTCCTTTTTTTGAAGTCGGTTAAAAATAGGTATCAGTTATCGGTATTCAGTTGGTATGTCTAGAGATTTTATAAGAAAATTTCTATTCATTTGCGAGAATTCTTGATATAACTTTGTGAAAAGGGTTCAACGCTGTTCTTTTTTACATGTCACCAACGTGCTCAACAATAGAGCATTGCTGTTGTTGGAAGTTCCAATTGCGAAATTTTTCAATTCATGTCGTGTTTAATATTTTTTGTATAGAAGTCGTTTTTTTTTTTATTTCAGAAAATAACTTCTTGAACGTCTAAACTTGTAACAGTCATGATAAGATAAGAACACCTCATTTAGTTATGTTTCACTGATAAAAAAAGCAATTAGTTCCTTCAACGTAAATTAACTAAGTAAGATCTAGTTATAGATATTTGAAAATAAGCTTCATATCTTTTAGATTCAGAGCTTTAGGCGTTGGGCGTTGGGTGTTGGGCATTAAGCGTTGGGTGCTAGGCGTTCAGTTTATGACCTTGGACTTTGGGCGTGGGGCGTAATCTAGGGGCACGGGGCGTCGTCATAGAGTGGAGGGCTTTGGTAGGGCATTTGGTGCTGGGCATAGGGCGTTGGGCGTTAAGCGTCAGGAGACAAATAAACCCCTGTATCAACATCGGGACCAGTTGGTTAGGTTAGGTTTGAACGTCGTACGTCGAACGTCGAACTTCGAACGTCGAACGTCGAACGTCGAACGTCGAACGTCGAACGTCGAACGTCGAACGTCGAACGTCGAACGTCGAACGTCGATCGTCGAACGTTGAAAATATAAATATATATTAAAAACTTTAAATTAATATCAAATAATTGTTGAATATTGAATCATCGAATATCGAGCATCGAGCATTGATTATCGAGTCGAGAGTAGTCGAATACCTACCGCAATCGAATATTGTTCCAAGCGAGGAGGCTTCCATACCTAAAAACGCAAAATGTTATCAACAAACGGTACGGGAGCCCCCTTAATTTACCGTGGACGCGATCATGCGCATTAGAGGCCTGACGGAGGAAGCAGTCTCACAGGGTGAGGTGGTGGTGGCGGTGTCCCTCGACATCGCCAACGCATTCAACACCTTGCCCTGGAGCTGCGTCAGGGAGGCGCTTATCTATCATGGAGTGCCTCCCTACCTCCGTCAAATTGTCGGGGCTTATCTCTCCGAGAGAGCCATATCTTACCCGAGCTGGCTAGGGCCGGGTCGGCGAGATGTGTCGTGCGGTGTTCCACAGGGATCGGTGTTAGGACCGCTCCTGTGGAACATTGGTTACGACTGGGTGCTGCGTGGTCCGTTGCTCAGAGGGGTCGGCGTAACGTGTTACGCCGACGACACCCTCGTTACGGCGCGGGGAGCAACGCACCGTGACGCAGCACTTAAGGCCACGGCAGGGGTTGCTCAGGTCGTAGGTCGGATTCGGCGACTGGGTCTCGAGGTCGCCCTTCACAAATCCGAGGCTCTGTGCTTCCACGGACCTCGGATGGGGCCACCTGCGGGATCCAGCCTACAGGTAGGGGGTGTCAGCATCGGCATCGAGCCCTCGATGAAGTATCTGGGGCTCGTACTCGATGGCCGGTGGAACTTCGGACATCACTTCCGAAGTTTGGTCCCAAAACTGAGAGGAGCATCGGCCGCACTCGCGCGGTTGATGCCCAACATCAGGGGACCCAACGCTCCCTACAGGAGGCTGTACCTGGGGATCGTGCGAAGCATGGCCCTGTACGGGGCTCCCGTATGGGCGGAGACCCTGACGGCCAGCAATGAGGCTCGACTGCTGAGCCCGCAGAGAGTGATGGCCGTCAGGGTGATAAGAGGATACCGCACGATCTCCGGTGAGGCGGCATGTCTCCTAGCCGGGACCCCTCCATGGGACCTGGAAGCGAGAGCCCTTGCGTCACTGTTCAGATGGCGCAAGGAGGCGCTAGAGCGGGGCCAAAGGCCTGCGTCTCGAGAAATCGAGGCCCAGCGGACCCTGCTCCACCAGGAAACCGTGGAGACATGGAAGGTGCGACTTGAGCAACCAAAGGGGGGATTCGCCACAATCGCGGCCGTCAGACCGGTCATGGACGAGTGGCTGGAGAGAATCTCTCCTACCGGTTGACACAGATGCTTGCCGGGCACGGTAGCTTCGGTAGGTATCTGTGGCGAAAACACCGGGAAACCACGGCCGAGTGTCAGCACTGCGAGGACCGCAGCGATGACACGGCGCTCCACACGCTGGTGGAGTGCACGGCGTGGGCACAACAGCGCCAGGTCCTCGTAGTGGGTCTGGGCGTGGACACTCTCTCGCTCGAGGCCATGGTGCGAGCCATGCTCTCCAGCGGGAGTAAGTGGGACTGCGCCGCCTCTTTCTGCGAGCAGGTCATGCTCGCGAAGGAGGCGGCGGGCCGGGTGCGGGAGAGAACTCTCCCACCCGAGTTCCGCAGTCGGCGCCCTGGGCGCCGCCGACGTGTCTTCGCCGAGGACTATCGGCCTCCATGACCGGGGGTCTGGGGACGGTGAGAGGGCTGCTCACCGTCCTTACAGAAGCAGGCCCATGACGGCAGCGTGACGTGAGCAACTCACGCACGCCCCCCCCCCCCCCTTAGAAGCGGGGTCACACCCGAAACCCCCCATAGACGCGGGATTGCACCCGAACCACCCCCTGGGCGAGGCCGCATTGGCGGCCGTAGGTCTGTTGGGAGTCACGGGACATCCTTCCTGAGGGCTTACCCGGGGCTCTCAACCATAGACTGTTAGGCGTGGCGTGAGGTTTTTTAGTCGGTAAGAGTCCGGCATAACATCCTATGAGGATTTTCCCTCACGTTAAACAAAAAAAAAAAAAAAAAGCCCCCTTAATTTTTTTATGATTGTAGTATTTGTTATTATAGTGGCAATAGATGTACATACAACTGTAAAATTTTCAACGTTCTAACTATCACGGTTTCTAAGGTCCACTTTGGAGGCAGACAGACACGGATTTCGAAGTTATAGTAACCAGGCCCTATTTTTTCCCGTCAGTGTACAAAATTCAAAAAACTATGTATCTAACTCCGTAAATTTTGATTCATCTTAGTATCCCATTTCAAAAACTCATTGTTTATTTTTTTAACGGTTAACAATCGTGGGTGAAAAAAAAATAACAAAACGCAGATTTAAAAAATCTACCTAGACGTTCATGGTAAAGCTCCCTAGTGTTTAGTTTTGTGTAGACCTCACTCCTGAATATAGCTGGAAGGGTAAGCTTAGAGTTAATCAAACCATTAAACTAGCCCATAGCTCAAATCCATAGCCTACATTTCTAAATGAAAAATCTTTATTCATATTAGGTCACAAAGCAACGCAATAAAAATAAAAGAACCTGACAATAAAACTCACAGCCACTCTTTTTAACTTCCAGTAGGTAATTACAATTCTTTTCACAATTACAGTGGTAAAGTTTTTTAAAGGCGTTTTCATTAAAAAACATACATACATACATATACTCACGCCTCCATCCCCGAAGGGGTAGGCAGAGGCCTATACCGGCCCACATTTCACCGTGTACAATTCGGTCCCACGTGACAGGTGGTGAGCCCATCGCCGTGTTGAAATGGACCGCCGCCGTCAGAGCCTCGTCCGTTGTTCAGCAGGTGCACGAGCTTGCACGTGAGGTTGACTTGGGCCCGGAGGTGTTGGTAGGGCCCCACTACACCCATTAAAAAACATCCTTTTTTAAACAAAATTCGTCTATGATTAGGATCATAATCCTGGCATCTCCTGCAAATTACTAATACAAATCTGTAAATACTCGTAGGTACGCCCTTAATTCACGTAGATCTGTGATATAGCGGTACTAAACCGCAAGGATTTTATGTCCAGTTTTTACACATCTCCAAAGCTTATGTTAAGCTCAGTAGATGAATCGCAACTGATTGCACACCTACTACGAATTAACGGGGGTCGTGACCCGAGCTTGTGAAGAAAATTTCTCCCAACTGAGAGTGCGAGAGGAAATTAGTTCAGTAATTGTTGTGTAATCCCGTGGCTTAATGTCTTCTTGGTGCAATTGCCGAAGGATTTTATTGGTACATGTTAACAATTTTATTTTTACCACAATATAAGTGTTCTAACTATAATTATATTATGTTTACTATGTTATATTTTACAGATCTTTTTAGTTCAGTAAGTCAGTCTCAAAGTTAGCATAAAATCTAAAGTAACTATTTTTCAAATGGGATGCGGGGTCCTACTAACATCTTAAGGACCCCAATGGGTCGGATCCTCCTCGTGGTGCATCCTGGGCAACGGAGTAGCGACCACTCCCCTTCCTCTGTGGGGGAGTTGTGCTACTCTGGCTAATTCCAGCCGAGGCGGGAGTAACCCACCTGTGGGTTGCTCGGTGGTATGTGTTGCTGCCGGCCGTGCCGTTATTCACGGCCGGCAGCAGCAATGCTGGGTCGCCGTCGCTTCGCCACCTTTGCTGGCGAGACGATGGCGGCAAAGTGGGAGAGGCACTGCGTGGGGGGCGGGAGTTTGGGTAAATGCTCCCGCCCTACCATTCAGTTCGGGCTGCCGGCCGTGAAACGGCGCGACCGGCGGCAACAGTGCTGGGCTGCTGTCACCTCGTCAGTTGACGAGGTGATGGCGGCAAAGCGGGAGATGCACTGTGCGGGGGAGCGGAAGTAACGGATAATGCTCCCGCTCTGCCGTGCAGTTCGGGGGCGCAGCGGTGAGGAGTCACTGCGCGCCCCCGATTGTTTCTTGACCGTGGGCGTAAGGTCGGATGACCCCGCCCACCAACGGTCACATGGCGGTGGGCACCTTTCCCGTGTTCCGGGGGTGTCCATTAGCGCACACCTGCGCCAGCCGCTCTCGGTCTCCTCTATTACAGAGGGGCGCTCGAGAGCGGTGCAGGCGTGGTCTTCAGCTCCTTGGGCTCCTTGGGGGAGCTTTGGGGAGCCGCCCATCTGGCTCCCCCAAGGAGAGCCCCGAATAAACGGGGCGCCCCTAGCCGGCCGTGAATAATCTTTTGATATCCCTCGGCCCGGCTAAAGGGTGAGGAGGAACACCGCGGGGTTTAGTGGGTAGGACGGTCCATTCCGGACCGGGCCGGGAGTCTCACACACCATCCCAGCGGAGAATGCATTTATATGCGTTTCCCGCGTCAACAAAAAAAAAATATTCTGTCACATTACTTTGGGAAATTGCATTATATCCAAAACTGACATTTTTAGATATTTTCCATTTTTGTAAGTCTCCATTTTAAAAGATAGGCGCAGATTAGTTTCGAAATGATAATTTTAGAAAAATAAAATTCGTTACTGTAGTTTAAATTGGTAAAATAACTGTAAACGTTTTCAAGCTTCACACAAATTGAATAGTTTAGTGTCTGAGTAGATCTCAGTATTTAACAAGTAATCTGGAAATAATATGATAGGTACTGATCTATCTATACATATAATAAAATGATAGAAGAGTCAAAACTGTACATTGGAAATATTTAAAAAAAAATACTCGCTGGGTGTTCAATATAAGATACTGAAGCCGAAAATATGGTTAGAAATTTTCTTTGTCTGTTTGTCTGTTTGCTTTGCTTTGTCCGGAAGGATCTCGAAAAGTACCCAATAGATTTGGTTCAAATTTTGCACAAATATTACTTAGGGATGGGGTTTAAAATAGGCTATATATTATCACGCTACATATCCTAGGGGATAAGCAGAGAGCAATGAAATATGTAAGATGGTGGATTGATTTAGCCAAAACATAGCAGGAAGTAAGCGATAGGTTTTACACACAGGCTTCATATTATTACGCTACTAAACCTAGACTCTAGGTTTAGTAGCGTCTAGGTCCTAGAGGCTTGGCAGAAAAGAATTCAAATCCAAACCAAATTGGCATCATAACATATTTTCACGCGTACGAAGTCGCGGGCAACAGCTAGTTAGTTAATAAACACCTGTTAGTACGCACGAGTAGTTCAGTATCTAATTTTGGATAAATACAATGCGTTAAATACGTACAGATAGGAACTGGACAGATCACAAAATGTGTAGATCATACTCGAGCGCACGTCTTTGCATTTTCAATAGTGACCGACCGAAATTTCGGTTTCGGTTTCGGCCAGTTTCGGCCAAAAAATCGAGTTTCGGCCGCAGTTTCGGTTTCGGCCAAAATGGGCCGAAACTTTCGGCCGGGCCGAAACTCACGTGTTCATGAATTTTGAGTGCCTAGCTCTGCTTGTGACGTGGTTAGGGTCAGCCCAACCAGTTAATATGTTACTGGCCGAAGATTTACAGATTTACAAAGGACTTCTAATCAATAGTTACTATAATACAATTTTTACGGAATCCTAAAAAGGTGATCTAGGACATTACATAACCCTACCCCTTTGTTGTCGATTCCGTCGACTTCGTTGGTCGTCTATCTGTCTGTCAGCAGACTCATACACCGTGATAGTTTGACAGTTAATTTTTTTACAGATGATGTATTTCTGTTGCCGCTATAGCTACAAATAATAAAAATAGACAAATTACCTAATAATTTTAAAGGGGGCCCAAACAACATACGTGACTTTTTGCAGATTTTCTTGTACCGAACCCTACGTGCGCTAGTCCGGATCACTGCTGTCCAGTTTTAGTTATATACCTAGAATGTAACCAAAACCAGCCAAGAGCTAGTAGCAGGGCACCGTGTGATTTTAGTCGGTAGGAGTTCGCAATAGCATCTATGAGTAATTCCACATGTAAAAGAAAGAAACTCATCTTTAGGTGGAGATATTTCTACAGTGAACTCTTGAGAAGATTTATACCGTTGATTGATGGCACTGTGGAACTTGCTGCACCTATTGAAAAAATAACCGGCCAAGTGCGAGTCTAACTCACACACGGAGGAGTTAAAGCCTATTAACGAGACATCAGGCCTAGCCATCCGTCTGTCTATTAGTCACGAGGTTGTATCGCTGGAACCGTGCCAGATATAGGCCTCAAATTTTCACTGTACAGTAGTCCTACCGACTAAAAACCAGACGTCGGAATGATGCATACTGCGGCCGCGTCTTTGGGGGGTTGTTCAGTTGTTATCCCGCTTCTAGAGCGGGGCGTGGATGAATCTCTAACATCATGCTATCGTCTAAGGCCTGCTTCTGTAAAGACAGTAAGCAGCCCCGTCACCGTCCTCATGCCCCCGGTCATGGAGGCTGATAGTATGGGGCGCCGCCGCAGACTGTGGAACTCGGGTGACAGAGTTCTCTCCCGCTTAGTCCCCGCCGTCTCTTTTACGAGCATGACCTGCTCACAGGAAGAGGCCTATGGCCCCGCTCCAGCGCCATAGGTCCGATAGAGGGGTCCCGGCTAGAAGACATGCCCCCTCAACTGAGATCGTGCGGTATCTCCTTATCACCCTGACTGCCGTCACCTTCGGCGGGCTAAGCAATCTAGCCGCATTGCTGGCCATCAGGATCTCCATCCGTACGAGGGCCCCGTATAGGGCCATGCTCCGCACGATCCCAAGGTACAGTCTTCTGAAGGGACCGTTGGGTCTCCTGATATTGGGCAACAACCGCGAGAGTGCGGCTGATGCCCCCTCCCTCAGCTATGGGACCAAACTTCGGAAGTGGTATCCGAAGTTCCTCCGGCTATCGAGTACGAGCCCCAGATACGTCATCGAGAGCTCAATGCCGATGCTGACGCCCCCTATATGTAAACTGAATCCCGGTGGCCTCGGGGCTGCGTCTCGGTGCGTTGCTCCTCGCGCCGTTATGAGGATGACGTCGTAACACGTTACGCCGACACCTCTGAGCAACGGACCACGCAGCACCCAATTGTAACCGATTTAAACCGATGATCCACAGAAGCGGTCCTAAGACCGATCCCTATGAAACACCCAACGACACATCTCGCGGACCCAGCCCTAGCCAGCTCGGGTAAGTTATGGTCCTCTCGGAAAGATAGGCCCCGACAATTCGACGGAGGTATGGAGTCATTCCATGGTAAATAAGCGCCTCCCAAACGTAGCTCCAGGGCAAGGTGCTGAAAGTGTTGGAGATGTCAAGATACACTGCCACCCCCACCACACCCTGTTCTGATGCCGATAACAAAAAATACCTACTAAAATCAGAAAAATAATAGGTACATACAACAAACGTACTTTTTGTGCCCATTTTTTTTGTTTTTCTTATACCACTAAGGTGGCAGACAAGCATACGGCCCACCAGAAGGACTGGTGGTCACCGCAGCCTATGAACGTTTGCAACACCAGAGGCGCCACACTCGCGCGGCCGACCCTGTAAAAACCTTCTTAGACCCCTTTTGAAGAACCCCATACTGTAGGCGTTTGGGAAAACCGAGGAACGAAACCCTCTGTGCGGAATCCGACTCGCACTTGGCTGGTTTTTTTTTTTAAATATGAACACGTGAGTTTCGGTTTCGGTTTCGGTTTCGGCCGAAACTGACCCTGGGGCCGAAAGTTCGGTTTCGGTTTCGGTTTCGGCCGGAAAACCAGTTTCGGTCGGACACTAATTTTCAACAAACAAGTTAAGTTCAAAATTGGTGTAGGTACATAAATGCAAGTTATTCGTAACTTTGGTCATAGATCATGAATAAACAAACATTTTTATAGGAAAATATGAGACAAGAAGGCTGTGAAGCATAATGTCCATAATATAATATCCTTAAAAAAGGTCAAGAGTACCTACGTAATACCCGTTGTAGGGCAACATTTAATATTTTATTTGACGTTCGAAAGCGTACTACAAAGGCTTATAAAAGACTCCACTTCTAGTTCGTCTATTATCAGAGACGAATGATTTTACCGAATTCTAGAACCTTAACAAACGAATTTAAATAATTAGGAAAAACAGGAATTTTAGTGTATTTTGATAGAAAGTTACGCTTTTGCACTTAAATTAGTGAATATGTTTAAGCAATTTTGCTACGAGATTCGTGAGGTCCCGCGACTTTGATGTACTTAAAGCAAATAAATTGACTGCCTCTGTGGCGTAGTCGGTAGTGATACCGCCTGCGGCGCTGGAGGTCCTGGGTTCGATTCCCGGGTCGGTCCAAATATTTGTGTGAACCACAAATGTATGTTTCGGAGTTTGGGTGTTTTCTATGTATAATATGTATGTATTTAGAAATATATAAGTATGTCTATCAGTCGCCTAGATCCCACAGCACAAGCTTATAGCTTAGTTTGGGCTAGATGATGTTGTGTGAGAATGTCCAACAATATTTATTATTTATTTATTTAAATAAAAAGGTGTAAAATAGCCTGTTGCAGGTGAGGTTGACTTGGGCCCGACTTGGTGGTGTCATAATCAACAACAAAACAAAAATCAAAAACTTTGATTACATCGATATGATTAGATACATAAAAAATTTATTCACGCCCTTATTCTGTGGGGGTAACTGAGTACCTCTAATGAAATGCTGACACGATCGAGTAAAGTTTTTATGGGTTTTCCTGCCGCATGGATTTATTTCGTATTAGAGACATTCAGGAGGATGAGTTATATCAATATCAGTTGCGCATATTGTGTCTCAAAGAGTCATAGGTTTTTTATTCTTATTTTTTTTACAATTTCTGTCTTACCCGCCGCAAAATAAGTCCTCAAGAGTCACCACTTTGGTGAATCTTGAGGACTTATTTTCTCCCTATCATCTAATCTACCAATTCTAATAGGTTTTCGCGACGCTGTAGTAACTACAAATTTAGCATCGTGGGCTCCCATTTATTTATCTATCCACTTTGCATGCACTGCCGGTCACAGATCACAGTGCTGCTCACACGAATTTCGGTACTTATAAAGACATCTCTAATTGTGTTGTGTGTCCTCGGTCTACACAAAAAACTTGGAGCACTTGGATTCGATTATAAATGAATTGAATTAAAATTTCATTTCATAGCTTTTCTATGTGAGCATTCTTAATTGCTATTATGAAATTTAAGGTTGAATATTTAGTAAAAGTTTAGTTCTCATCTCAAGTTGTTTATTCAGTTTTTTTGATTTACGATTCACTGCAATACAGTTCTTCAACAATAAAAAAAATCAACCAGCTTTGATTTCTGAATGTCTGCTACTTGCTATTTCCTTTTGTTCGCAAATGCAACCGTCTTATTGCCATCTATATTCAATGGAACTCCTTCAATTAGCAGTCTTCTTCCTTTGAATAACAAATATTTGTTGTTTGACTTCATCCACTATGAATACTGAATTGGCGAAGAATAGATTTACAGTGACACTGAAGTTTATTATCATTTACGATAGTGAATTTCCTGTTTAGTAACTCTACGTTGAAATTTATTTGACCCCCGACAGAATAAAAAACGAGGGATGAAATAAGTTATAAACTGTGTATGGCATAATAGTAAGGGTTCTGAAGATTTTTTTTTTATACTACTTAGGTGGCAGACAAGCTTACGGCCCACCGGAAGGTTGGTAACCGTATCCTGTAGACGTTTGCAACACCAGAGGCGCTACACACGCGCTGCCGACCCGGGTGCATTCTGTGACGACACACACATAACTGGGTGTGCGATTACAGGCTCTTTTCATCCAGCTGATATGCATAGTACAAAAACTATTACAGTATTGAAGGACGAAAAAGTGCAATATGAGCTTAATAAAATAGACTGGACAGTGCCTCTGCGATACGATAATCCCAATGAAATTATGTTCTCTATGCATAGTAAATTTACAGACGCATATACCAAAAGTAAAGTGTTATGTAAGATTCACAATAATAAAAGAAAAGTGTGTGCATGGGCAAATTATAGATTAAAAACAATGTGTAAAAAGCGTGATGATCTTTACAAGGTATGGCTGAAAGATAAATATAATTCGGAAAAGAGATTGTTATATAATAAGTATAGAAATAAAACCAATAAATACTCACAATACCTTAAAAATAAAAATATTATGACAACAGTGTCCGAAAATTTTAAAAACACAAGAAAGATTTGGGAATTAATAAACAACTTAAGTGGTAAAATAAAATGTAGCTTAGACGAGATTTTATTAAAAAAAAATTAAAATAAATGCATTAGCACTGTCTAACAAATTCAGCAGAGAATTTGAAAAAAATATTGGGTCTATTAGTAATTTCTGTAACAATAATATTTTGACTCCCAGCACTTACTTAATCTGCCCAGAGAAAACAGTTATGCTGAAAAAAGCCAGTGAGCAGAATATTAAATCTATTATTAAGGCTAGGCACAGGGCTAACGACCTTGAGCATATGGGTGATATGACTCGCCAACATAGAGTAGCGCAACTACAGAGACATCAGAGTAAAAGAACCACGGAACAAGAAGAAAATAGTAGCGGAAATGCGTTCCTCGCTTCACCAAATGAACAAGAAAGTCTCACCCGACTGCCCCTCTCTAAAACATTTATTGTGAAAGTTAAATCCAATTGAAGTTGTCATTTTTGTTTTATTTCAAACTTTGAGCAGATGACCTAGTGACGTAGTTTAATGCAACAGAGTCACAAACTACAGATAAAGTCTCGCTATAAGCCCCTCTGCACTCTATTTTATAGGGAGAGGCTAAAAGTAAATTAAAAAACAAATGTTTGTATTTCGATTTTTGCATATAAAATACACTACAAAAAATTTGATTAATAATTACGTAAATTGAATGTGACGAATTCACAAATTTGACGAATGTTGATATATTCATTGTTTTGTACTTAAATTATTACAAATCCAGACAAAAGGGGTCTTCCACCCGCCTTAAAATTTAATTCCTTTTGAAAAACTAAATTTTATTTCATTTTATTATTACAAACAAACAAAAATATGTACGTACGTAAGCGTCGTAAACGCAGTTGCGAGGGTCAGCTAGAAAATA
Source organism: Miltochrista miniata (assembly GCA_933228765.1). Classification (NCBI taxonomy): domain Eukaryota; kingdom Metazoa; phylum Arthropoda; class Insecta; order Lepidoptera; family Erebidae; genus Miltochrista; species Miltochrista miniata. Next base: position 21,376,983 of record OW121750.1, on the reverse strand, counting down.
AATAAAAAGCGCTCGTGGCATTGCGGACTCGGTGTTCTGTAAATGATCATTTTAGTAAGCAACTTTCACTATGGCCAGTCCTTGGATGGGTGACCATCCATGTGACCACTTTGTGACAGTTATTTGAGCGTTTCCGTGCTTCGGAAGGCACGTTAAGCAGTTAGTTCTGGTTGCCCGTAAAATGGCAGTCGTTGAGCCGAGTTGAAGGCCTATTTGGTGTATCTAAACACGGCAATACGGCTCACCACCTATTACGTGGGACAAATTCTAAAAAGGTGAAATGTGGGGATATAATAATATGCCTCTGCCTACCTCTTCGGGAATAAAGGCGTGACCATAATTATGTATGTATGTATGTAACTAGCTGACCCTCACAACTTCGTTTACGACGCATAAGGTGTATGACACGGGAGGTATTTCTTCATCAGTTTCATCAAACGGCCGGTGAAACTGCCCTGTTTGCTTAATCATAGGCGGGCACTCACTTTATTACCTTAACCAAGTTGCCGGTAGATGGTAAGCTGATAGAGTCAATTCTTTCAGCTTAGGTTAAGAGCAGTGTCTCAAAAAAGCAGTGTGTTAAAATTACTGTAATATAAGTATTTTCATCAGTTGTCTATATCCCTTAGCACAAGGTAATAATAGCTTAAGTTGTGTGCGAATGTCCACAAATATTTCTTCATTTATTTATATTGAAATGATTAAGTACCGCTTACAATATAAGCATGACTACCTATCGAAGTAATTTAATAAAACAATACAAAAAATAAGTCGAAATGCATTTTATTCTCATGTAATGCAGTTTGCATTGTGTATCTCGGGCTCTGGCTCTGTTACACGCATTACTCTGTACATGAATGAAAATATAACATTTTACGAGAATATTTTGCAGACCAGAGCGACACACGTCCGTCTAGCAACACGACTCCCCCCGCACTAGATTTACGGGCGAGCGCGGGGAAGCAAGCAATGTGATGTATTCTTTGAATACATTATCAGTTATAATTAGTTAAAACTTATACTAATTCAAAATTGAAGAAAACCATGTTAGAGGTCTATGTTTTCTTTAGTCCTTGATATAAATTTTATTATCATTAATGAATAAATAGACGTCATAAAACGGCTTCTTCTGAAACATTGTGGGCTATTTCAATGATGTTTTACTAGTTATTTATAATAAATACACAATTTCTGATGAAACCATTTTCTGGAGCACATCTTGTAGATTTCAAATCTACTTTTGGCTGGCATTTTTCATATACTGATACCGAGAAGGACGTCTTTATTTGCACCTCTTTTTCGCAAACTTTGTTAACCCTCGCCTTAAACAAATAAATTGTAAAAAGAGCCCGGGATATGACAGTATACGTGCCAAAGACATTAAATACTTACCAGAAAAAATTGTACCGGTCATCACCCATCTCATTAATTGTATTTTAAAAACGGGTACATATCCCGATATTCTTAAAGTGGGAGATATTAGACCAATTTATAAAAAAGGGAAACGAAATGAATTCAACAACTATCGACCCATAACTATATTGTCCTGTATTGACAAAATCATAGAAAGATACTTCAGTAATGAATTAAATAATTATTTGCAAAATAATGATATTATTAACAAAAATCAATTTGGTTTTCAGAAACATAAAAGTACAACCCAACTTCTTCGTAATTTTACTAATGAAATAAATACTTATTTAAACGTCAAAAAGCATGTACTTGTATTATTTATTGATTTTAGCAAAGCATTCGATATGCTCCTTTATAATAAACTATTTGACAGGTTATCGCGAAGTGGTGTACAGGGCCCATTACTGGATCTTCTCAAAAATTATCACAGCAATAGATACACCTCTGTAAAGGTACAGAATGAACTTAGTACACCAACAATCACTTCTAAAGGCACGGCTCAGGGTTCAATATTAGGACCTACTGAGTACCTTCTATACGTCAACGATATGGCCAACGTCATCCAGTCGGGTTCCGTATACCAATTTGCAGATGATACATGCTTGATAGCGGCAGATAGGGACATTCGTGAGGCAGAAAAATGTCTTCAGCTTAATTTTGACCGGTTGTGTAAATGGGCACATGATGTTGGTCTGGTAATAAATATTGAAAAATCTAAAGTAGTTCACATTCATTCATCACAGAACAATACAGCCAGTAGACCAATTATAGTGGCCCATGAACACGACTGCTTGCATGCGCCGACCGACGGATGCAAGTGTTCAGCGTTAGAGGTGGTAGACAAACATATGTATATAGGCCTGATAATTGACAGTCGGTTCTGCTGGCGCCAACATATAGACTATGTGTGCAATAAGCTTAGATCTATGTTGGGAAAGTTTTATGTGTTAAAATATCAACTACCATTCAAAGTACTTAGAATGCTATACATGGCTTTGGCGGATTCGATTGTCGGTTACGGGCTTAGCAGCTACGGTAGAACCTATAGAACGTACCTGGATGAAATATATAACTTGCAACTAAGATTATTGAAACAAATTGTACCCAAAAATATAAAGACATATGTATTACCAAAAAACATAAATTTATATGGAAAAAGAGTTGACCAATACTTGGTTCCTGATTGTATGAATACATTGCCTGAGGACTTACAAGAGTCTTACAAGATTCATTCGTGTAAGATTTTTAAAAAGAAATTAAGGCAATACTACTTGCCTTTAACTGCAGAAATAGATAATTGTACATACCCAATATAAATGGAATACCTACTAATAGCTAACTGTATATTATACCTATAACAAATAGCGGCTCGCTGTGGCCCAGATAGACCCTGTGAGGTCTTCGTGGCACGGCGTTACTGTGTAGTATAATTGTAAATTTTGATTGTATTGGACAAAATAAAAAAAAATAAAAAAAACAGTTGAAATTTTTCAAGCCGCCCGTAAGGCCTTCAACTTGGCTTAACGACTGTCATTTTACTGACAACCGGGACCAACGGCTTATCGTGCCTTCCGAAGCACGGAAACGCTCGTAAATAAATATCACAAAGTAGTCCACGTGGTGGTCACCCATCCATATCCGGCCATAGTAAATGTTGCTTACTGCAGTGATCGTTTACAGAACACTGAGTCCGCGGGGCCACGAGCGCTTCATGAACACTTTGTGGTAGTACGGCTTCTGGCAAGCCTCGAAATTAAAGATTACGGTTGTAATTTTGTAATCTGTTATAAACGAATCAATTTACAAATCAAATGCCTATATAAAACTAGATATAAATATAAAAGTTTTTAATTGTTGCATAAATATTTTCTTGCCTGTAGGTGAAACATAATAATATTATGATCTTTTATTAAGTAAAGGAGTAGAAAACAATAAATCAAGTCTCACATTCAAGGAGAGAAACTCGAAGCACGTGTATTCCAATTACACAATTTAAATTAAATGTTAGACGGTTTCTGATTTTCGGTCGTGCCTGAGAGAATAATTCAAGCTTAGAAGCCAAAACCTACCGTTCTTAAGAGCCCAACTACAAAATACATCACCCTAATTACCTCTATTAAGAACAGTCGAATTGGTCCGTCCAGTTATTGAATAAGTACCGTTCCATGTAAGCAATAATTTAATTTTCTTTCTCTGTAGGTATGAGTCACAACAGAAATCAAGGTTATTTTCCTTCTTTTGGGATGAATAGAATTAAATTAAGTGCTATTGTGAACAAGTTGTAGCGTTTCCTTGAATTTTGTATTTTATCTGACACTAAAGTTGCAATGATTTCTTACAGATTACTATTGAATTGTTTTATGATAATTAGTTCGCGCCTGTTGTACCTAAAGATATCATTTGGTAGCTAAAGATCTCTATCTTTATTATTCAGTTTAGACCAGATTGTGCTGCGACTTCACCGGCGGCCGTGTGGAATATCGGTTTTATGGTAACTTATTCCAGGAATAAAAAAGCTTATGTGGTCTTCCAGACTATGTCCTATCCTTGTTCAAAATTTCAAAATGATCAATTCTGCCGTTTGACCTCGATCTATCCATTCATACTCACAAACAAATGGATTCATAATGTTGTCTACAACATGCCTATTTATACCCTCCGTAACACAAAACCACGAACTAGTAAAAATACTTCATTTATTTATAATTTCAATAGGTAAATTAATTATTCAGTAGTTATCGGTTACCAAAAGAGTCTGGTACACTTTGTGGTCGTCTAATGGACTTGGCTGAATCAATTTTCTTGACATTTTTCTAATATTGAGAAGAAAGCTTTAATTTTTTTTCCTTATAAATATGATAATCCTCGAGTTTCGAACAGAATAATAGCTTAGAAGACCGTTTAGACAACACGATGGATTGATTCATCTAACGGCATCAAGGGGGAAAACCCTTCGAAGCGATATTGATGGTGTTCCTATATTGTTGCTTAGTATATTTATAAGAAGAAGGATGTTATTGAGTAATGTTCAAAATAGAATTTGTCACGCAAATAGGTTCTATCAATATCCCGGTTGAGTTACTATCGGAAGGGGGAGGGAAATTGAAGTGAAAGTACAGGCAATTTGATGCCTGCTAACTACGTTTTGTGATATTTGAATTTGAAGTAGACGAAAACTAAGTAATTTTACTACCGCGTTGAGCTAGAGGTTGCAAAGTTTAAGAAAAGTAAAAAGTTATAATGTAAAATGCATTATAAGAGTTATATCGGTCTGATACCCATAACACAAACAGGTAAAGCCTAGCTTACTTTAGAATCAGGTAACGTTGTGAAAATTTTCTGTAAATATTAATTTATTTATTTTAAAAAAATCACATGCTTATTACTTCCTCCTAGAATTTTCTGGAATATAATTAGTCTCAACATCGAAGTAAAGATTACCTGGCCATTTTTACGAGTTTTGTTGCAAGCGTGTATCTCAGAGTTAGGAGGATGGAAATTACTGTCATAAAAGATATACATACATAGGCACGCAAATTTCCCTGAGGTATAGCCAAAGGCATACTATACATTCACACTTTACTAGTTGTATTTGCTGTATTCATTAGTTGCTTTGCTTGAACAACTTCATGAACATACACTCAATGAAAATGGATGTAGGTTTTCTTTGTGTAATCTACCCAGTTGCTTTCAAACTTTTTCTGGATTTAGAACCTGAAATTCAATTTTATGCCCAGAATGAAACGGCAATGAAGCGCTCGTGGTCCCGCGGTCTCAGTGGCCAGTAAACGATCACTGTAGTAAGCAACATTTACTGTGACTGGTTCTTGGATAGATGACCATCCATGTGACCCCTTGTAACATTTATTTGAGCGATTCCGTGCTTCGGAAAGCAAGTTGGTCCCGGTTGCCAGTAAAATGGCAGTCGTTAAGCCAAGTTGAAGGCCTTTATGGAGCGGTTTGAAAAATTTCAACAGCAGGCAGTCACAACCTGCGCCTGTCCGTTTCAACACGGTAATACGGCTCACCACCATTACGTGGGACAAAATCTTAAAATGTGAAATCTGGACATATCATATGCCATCACCTTCGAGTATAAAGGCGCGACTATATGTATGTATGTATGGAACAGCAATGATTTGACTTTGTATGTGATTGAGGGACTATCATCTGAACTCGCGACTCCGTAATGGCACGTGTGCACGAGCCTCATCCGGTTTTCAGCAGGTGCACCATTTACTTGCAAGAAATTTTGGTGGGTCTATCTTGGTAGGTTAAAAACTCGCTGTATGTCATTTTTAATATAGAGCCGAAAATATTCCTTTCTTCCCGGAGGAATGGTTTGAATATTTTGACGTTATAGTATCACGTAGTAAGCAAAATAATTGAAACATTTTTGAAACATTTTCACATAACGTTGTCTAGCTCAAAATAAGCTGCTATTAGGCTTGTGTCATATGATCTAAACAACTGATTGACATAGACACATAAATTGTACCAAGCACATACATTTCATACAAAGAAATCATCAAATTACAGAATAATCAGAACCACATACCTCAACAAGGGCAGTCATACACTATACTTTTCGTCGCCGAGACAGTCTAATTAATGTCAATGTCTGAAAGCCCGTGTAAAAGCAAAATATTGTTTGTACAAAACAGTATATTAGACTCTAATCTTAAATTAATTTTACAAACAATGTAATAGAATCTTACGCAAAAGAGTACCTAACGAAAGAAACGTCAATCTACTTAGTGGCTTTAAACGTTTTATCCACGACTTTTACATCTCAAAAATACAATTCGTTGTAAAAAAGAATACGATGTCGAAAGAGGTTAGGAAATTGAAAATTGTGCCGCGGAATATAACCCCATTACTAAGGAAATGAGCTACGTGAGTATGTTTTAGAATTTTGCCTCCCCGTTGAGTCGGCGTTCGGCTCGCTTTGGTGCTTAACTCCAAGTACGTAACTTTACCTGTGACGGGTATGCTTTTTAGTAATAAGGAATTAATACGGTTAAATTTATTATATTATTTATGTATTGATATTTTATGTAATATTTCGAATTTTTCAACCACGTAGTTTGATTTTCAGTAGATATTATTTACTTATATTAGTTTACATTAGTTATATCCATGTGCGTAATGTTTAATGTTGGCTTCGTTATTATACACTGATTCTTGTAGATTCGGTACCTTATTCTATTTATTAAACTTATTGTTCATCTTTGAAATTTTCCTATAAATTGGGTTTTTAAGAAAAAAAATTGTTGTTTTAATTTATTAAAATGATTCTTGAGTTCATCAAATCAAATTGTGGCATTAATTAGTATTTTACATTGTCTACGAACAATCATGACAGGTTTTTAGCACGTAATAACTTGCCTGAAAAGCGAAACATTCATGTATTTTGACGTGAACATCCAAACAATACATTTTAATTTGATAGTTAATAATTTTGCATTATTCAGTCATTTTCGGTGTAGCTTGTATGTGAACATTAACTTGAAACTGTTCAGGCCTCAAACTAGCCTTCTAGATGTCAGTGACGAGCGTGGTAGCGGCGATTACGCGGGGCCAGAGTACTAAAGCGTAAAGGTAAGTGTCCGAACACAGCAAGCGGCAGCAAGCACCATTGATGCCGCTGCAAAGCCCAACTGGTCCCCATACATTCTGTATACATTTATATTAAAATACATACTCAACTCACCTGCAGTGTCGCAGCTGCACTGCAGCGACGGCATTGCTGCGCGGTACTGACACGTTTTTTTTTGTTTAACGTGAGGGAATATCAAAGGATGTTATGCCGGACTTCTACTGACTAAAAAACCTCACGTAACGCTCAACAGTCCATAGTTGGGAGCCCCGGGTAAGCCCTCGGAAGGATGTCCCGGGACTCAGTATGTGGGTAGGTAATTAAATAATTAAAGGGGGAACAATTCAATGACTTAACGAATTTATATTCACCACTTTATGATAGCGGCCATAAACATTATCTTTATCATTTATGAAACATAGTAATATTTTGTACTTGTCGGCCACGCTCGCCGCCGATAAAAAGTCACATTATTATACCTATCATCACGCTACTAAGGAACCCAAGAAGTAAATTTTTAAATAACACTCATAAATAATGTGACTTTCTATTGGTGAAAGAATTTTCCAAATCGATTCTGTAGATCTGGTACCCATACGCTGAATCTACGAACCTAATCTCTTTATAATATTGGAATTTTAAAAAAATATACACCTTTTTAAAACAGACTACAATTTACATTCGTTTTTATAAGAAATCGATGAAGTTTGTATATAAACTTACTAAGCCCATACGTCATTTTATCCCCTTGTGGATATAATTTTGTTTAGATTTTGTGCTTAAGTAGTACCAATGAAAAGCTGATGGCTTTCAGGAAGAGAAATGAGAAGAGGTGACGTTTAAAATTTAAAAAATAACAATTTATTCAACAAAAGAAAGAACTCGGGGTGTGATGGGAAGCCCGTAGCTGAGCCCGCCACCCATTTAATATTGTTGCGATCGTCTAGTTAACCTATAAATTTATAATATACCTTTGTGAAACTACATTCTAGGTCCCCTTTGAATTTAGCCTCACAGACGTATTGCATGTTAAAGCGATTGAATTATTAAGATATAAAACAATACATGAATACTTAACACTCTCTTATTAGAACACTCGTAAGAAACCTTTGTCCTACAACTCATTATTGTCTCATTAAAGAATGAACTCTGTTAATATTCAACTCAGATCAATGATAAACTTTGTGTGATTCAATTCAACTGTAATAAATGAAGGATTAAAATTCAAATGCTTAGTAATTTGAATTTCTATCGACTAAATACCTAAATTTGTGTAAACAAGTTTCTGAAAGCTTGTCTTTTGAGATATGTAAAACCTCTCGATAAACACTCCTGTGTATTAGTAAAACACGTAATTCACTTTCAAATATATTGTATATAGAATAACAAGTGGTTTCAGTAAGTATAATGTTTACACAAAAAGGTATCTGGCATCAAATATATAATAGATAACCTTGCCTCATGTAAATGCCTGAGCATTTATTTCAATTGTGTTATGTATGTTTTTTGTTCTTTATTGAGGTACCTCATTTGTTATACTTGTATATGGCAGTTGTACTGCAAACATTCGGGCTTGGGTTTCTATAAGAGTTTGTGGGACTCTTATTATGCGTAATCGCATAATTGCCAGGTCTGATTAGAAATGAAATTACTCAAAAATGGTATGAGGATTTGATTCGACAGATTAGCTTCTATATCTCTGATAAGGAAACGTATCTGAGTATGATCAAATCCATAGTAAGAGAAATAAAGGAAACATACACAGAATATTCACATTTGTCTTGTTATTATATTTCCTCTCAGAATATAATAGTTGAAATAATACCTCCTCTGTGACATTTCCATTTCCAGAAGTATGTCGAATAAGTCTCTGTCTTTTGGGCTCATGTCATTTGTCTTAGGAACATTTGGAAGAAAAGAAATACCTCACAGAGAATATTTACCTCGACTAGTGAAAAGATTCAGTATATAAATTTCCAATATAGCCCTTCAGTAACCATAAGTGAATTCAAAGAAAGACAAAAAAAATACTAAATTCATTGATCTGAGTTATTTCTCTAAGACTTCCCTAAACTTCTACTATTGAACCTACAAGTAAATCGAGAATATAGCTGTCACTAATTTAAATCGCCTCCATACTTACTGATTTCACTTACTTATCAATATGTCAGCACACCAAATAAATCAAGTATAAACACCAACAACAGGTTCAAGGGGATTAGGTTACCAATAAAACAAGATATTAGGGCAATAAATAATATATCGTGTATTCAAGAATATTAAAATTTTAACTGAATTTTATATTTGAGTTGGTCAAGTATTTATTTAATTTGGTGAATTAAACGTTCGCAAAAATGGATTATTTGGAGACCATTTTATTTTAGAGAAAACAATAAATCTATTCAGGACTTCGATTTATATAATTATCTCCACATAGAGATAAATTATATCCAAATTCCATTACTATGTTCGTGGTATTAAGAAAAAGGAATTTGGTAGCAAAAAACTTAATACCGTAGAACAGCCTATATACAATATAATATGTATGATAAAATATCCCTATGTAATACTGATTTTACGATGGTAAAGATCATTGCCTAGTTTGGTATTAATTAAATAGATCTTTTTATTAAAAGATTGTAAGTAACTTGTAAGAATATCATTAAACACTTATTAAAGATTTTGGGTCTCATTCGCGTATAAGTGATCTAATTTATTAAAAAAATTATAACTAAATGATTACAACAAGAATATAATCCAATCTAAACTACACACTACAATTGCTGTTTATCTTAAATTTTGATAAATGATTGAAACCTTTAACAATAAATTTAGACTCTATATTCAACTTGTAATATAAGCAACAACCTACAATTCAGAAATTACTCTATTGATTCACTCAGTACTAAATTACGCCACGAGAACAATTAATTGATTTGAAAGCCCTTAGTAATGAATTAACATATTTTATACACAGACAAATTAAACAAAAGAAATAGTATACAAAATAAAAAAATAAAATAGAAACCAGTATCTACATTACCTCTTCGTCTTAATGTTGCACTGAATTTAATTCTCTTACATAAAAATAATTTAAATAGAACCAACACTAAAAAGGACGATTATTTAATCACAATAAATTTTACAACACTACACAACTTAAATTTAGTTAGAGGCCTCAAGTTGATCGTTTCACTCCTCGTCTTAACAGACTCGTAATTCCCCGATCTTCTCCATTACCAGCCCTTAAATCCTCTTCAAATCTCCCTCCAATCCGGAAGGATTGGAGGGAAGGATTTATGGGTGTGGAAACCCTAAATTACGCCTTCCTCAGGACTCCACCCAAATCAATAAAACTTTACATAAATCTTCGTCCAAATCGAAAATAATGACATTCTTTTCAAAAAAGCTCTACCAAAAGAGTAATTTATCGACGTGCCCTTTTTTGCTTTAAACTCAAATTTCAAATCGACCCAACATGTTGTAAAATGATACTCTCTATTTTATGTCTTGACACATTTGTTAATGGCCGCTTTCTAATTTATTGTCACAGCTTTACGCTTGCTTCATAAACCTTTACATTTTACAGAAACAATAGTTTATAGAATTAAAGAGAAATAAATCTTTTAGGCACAATGTATTCTATCTGCCGCCGTGCTGTGAAAGCGGTCCCCTTACAATAGTTACAACGACTAACGAGAAACAAATAAAATTCAGAAATAAAAGACAATGTTAAATTGTCTTTAACACACTCGCAGATGTTGCATAACTAAGAAAAAAAATGGTTTCTCGAAATTGTTGAAGTAGTTACAATATCATATTAATCTAATTTAATTTGTTGTAAATATATTCTTCGACAATCTCACACAACATCATATATCTAAATGTATCAAATAGTATTTCTTATTCGTCTATTTGTACTCTTTTTTTTCTTCTTTTTTTCATATTAATTAGATTATTTTAACACATTTAAGAACAAGTTTACTAAAATACATAATTTCTGCGATGCCATTACAGGGGTCGTGGTATTTTCAGGCAGAAAGTGCGGTTTCCGAAGGCCTTCGCAGGGTTCCGACTTATCTGGGGTTGGCCTTCTTGAAGTGAGCCAGTCAGCGACGTCTCCGTGCCGTCCACTTGTCGAACTGCACGGTATTGCTGAACCCGGAGGGTGAATGTGTGCTAACCCGAAGGGTGAAATATTGCAACCCGGAGGGTGATCTGTTCTCAACCCGGAGGGTGAGCGTTCGCTGTAGAACCCGTAGGGTGAACTTCCGTAACCCGGAGGGTGGACTGTTATTGTAGAACCCGGAGGGTGGACCCTGGAATGTTCCAGACTAGGCGTTAGTTTGAACCCTTTTTCCCCGCATCTTCCCAAAGACCAGCCGGCTCCCGCTAACCATTGCAGGAGTCGGAGGTCTTACAACATCTGCTTACAGAACTAATTTTACAAAGTGTTTTTTCACACCCCTTTAACTACCCCCTTATAACAGGGTGGACCAACAGCCGTTAATTTTCACAGTTTAAAACTAGATCACGTTTTATTCAATTAACTTACCCAAATATGGGGTCTTCTGTCTAGAGCTATTTGCTCCTTATACTTGATAAATATACTTATAAACGACGACTTTTATGCTTTCACTATTCTCACAATTTCAAACGACACTTATCGTTCGTGAGCTAATTTAAATATTAATCTGGCGGTCCTCTTGCATTGATGCACCGCTTTATATACTAATGAACAGCGCCTCTGGCGGCATAACTCAAAACTAACTCAACGTCAAGACCGCAACTATGAGTATGAACCAAAGCTTCCGTCGTTGCGACACCTACTCGGTAGATGGCGCTTTCATTTATATGACCTAAATTTCATTTCTAATTATCTAATTTTTAATTAATTTATTCACACGTTGTTGCACAACGTTACACCACCTAAAATAATTCATGTCAAAATTTACGTCAAAAACGAAACTAAGATATTTTTTTAATTAATTATAATGAATTTAAAAAAAATCTTAGTTTCGTAATTCTACTGATTTATTCAACTCTAAAATTATCTTCGTTACATGTGAAAAACCTGGTGATTATAACCAAAGCGACCCAAAATTTTTCTTAATAATAAGTTTTAGTAGCAATTTCTCCCAAGAATTTGAAAGCGGCAGGTGCGGTATAAAAGTAACAATGCAATTAAGGGAATAAACGCAAACATGAGACTCTCTGCTATAGTCTTGGGCAAACTGGAAGGAAAACTTTCGTGTAACACTTTTCAGCGGGAGAAAAAGACATTAGACGCAAGGAACGTTTTAAAGTAGGTATTTACTTTTGAACCTGAATCTTCAGATTAAAAACATTTTATGTTTATTATTTTGTTGGGATCGTTGCTGTATGAACGGTGCAATTGCACCGCTTGGGGATTTGGAGGTTAAATTTATTAATTATATTTTTGCGTTTTCGCCACTACTGTAACAGTGCTTTGTAATCAGTAACCTAATAAAAAAATGTCATCTAGTCTCGTTACCAAGTTACAAACGAAGATGTTTGCAGTTTTCGTAACTATTTCGTAACCGATTTAATTCGATTTTCATTGACGATTTTCATTTGTTTTATCAATCTTTTGGTGTTGCTATCTATGAAAATGAATCATTCCGTGGGTAAATAGGTAGCTTTTAGTGAAACGGCATCAAGGGGGAAAACCCTTCGATGCGATATTGATGGTGTACCTATATTGTTGCTTATTATATTTATAAGAAGAAGGATGTTATTGAGTAATGTACAAAATAGAATTTGTCACGCAAATAGGTTCTATCCATATCCCGGTTGAGTTACTATCGGAAGGGGGGCGGGGGGGGGGGGGGGGAAATTGAAGTGAAAGTACAGGCAATTTGATGCCTGCTAACTACATTTTCTGATGTTTGAATTTGAAGTAGACGAAAACTAAGTAATTTGATTGAGAGGTTGCAAAGTTAAAGAAAAATAAAACGTTATAATGTAAAATGCATTATAAGAGATATATCGGTCTGATACCCATAACACAAACAGGTACAACCTAGCTTACTTTGGAATCAGATAGCATTGTGAAATAATATTTTATTATAAAGTGAAAAAAGACAACTTGGCCCAGACTGGACTTGATATTTAAATATTATGAAAAAGTTAGCATTCTAATTGCTTTAAGGCTTGTAATTATGTTCGAAAGAGACTCATCTTGGGGTGAACTTTACACTAGGAAATATTCTTCGATTTGATCTGATAAAACTATATTATTGTAATTTATTAAATAACTCTGCTTTTTTACCGTTTCAAAACACGGTTAGGAATACTTTGTTCGATCGAAATCGCTCTTGAAAAATGAGAAATATTGCAAAAATCTTAACAAGTAATGTACATTTTTTATCTAAATATTTTTTTAATTTAGTGTTTAATTCTCATAAAAACTTGTCATAAAATAGATATAGGTCTTTAGAACAATATTTTACGGCTAGATTTTTTCTTAAAACCCCTCAGATTTTATAAAAGTAATATTAATGTATTAGAATCGAATGAAATCCGGCAAAAGCGTACGCTGCAATCGTTCGAATTGCCTTAGGATTTGTCAAGGTCGAACATTGCAGCCTTAAGTATTTCATCTATATCGTAGTGAAAATTGCCTGTAAATATATTTATTTAAGAAGAAGATAAAAGTAGACCACAAGAGGACTGCGATGCGGAGAAATTTTATGATGCGTTTTAGTTTAGTAGTTTTCGTTTTAATATTAATAATAGTGTTAGTGTAATTTTATTATTTTAGTCAATTTTATTTACCTAGATTATTTAGATGTAAATATTAATTAATTTATAAAAAAACACATCTTTTTGTTACTTTCTCCTAGAATTTTATGGAATGTAATTAGTCTCAACATCGCAGCAAAGATTACCTGGCCATTTTTACGAGTCTCTGTTGCAAGCGTGTATCTCAGAGTTAGGAGGATGGAAATTACTGTCATAAAAGATATACATACATAGGCACGCAAATTTCCCTGAGGTATAGCCGAAGGCATACTAAACATTCACACTTTACTAGTTGTATTAGCTGTAGTCATTAGTTGCTTTGCTTGAGCAACTACATGAACATACACTCAATGAAAATGGATGTAGGTTTTCTTTGTGTAATCTACTCAGTTGCTTTCAAATTTGGTGCCTGAAATCCAATTTTATGCGCAGAATAGAATAGCAATAAAGCGCTCGTGGCCCCACGGACTCAGTGTTCTGCAAACGATCACTGCAGTAAGCAACATTTACTATTGCCGGACCTTGGATGGGTGACCATCCATGTGACCTTTATTTCAGCGTTTCCGTGCTACAAGAAGGCAAGTTAAGCTGTTGGTCCCGGTTGCCAGTAAAATGGCAGCGTTAAGTCAAGTTGAAAAATTTCTAACGCAGGCAATCACAATCTGCGCCTGTCCATTTCAACACGGCAATACGGCTCACCATTACGCGAGACAAAAGCTTAAAAGGTGAAATGTGGGCATATAATATGCCTCTGCTTACCCCTTTAGGGATAAAGGCGTTGACTATTATGTATGTATGTATGTATGTATGGAACAGCAATAATTTGACTTTGTATGCGATTGAGGGACTATCATCTGACCTCCCGACTCCGTAATGGCACGTGTGCACGAGCCTCATCCGGTTTCTGCAGATGCACCATTTACTAACAAGTAATTTTGATGGGTCTATCTTGGTAGGTTGGTAACATGCCTGTATGTGATTTTTAATATAGAGCCGAAAATATTCCTTTCTTCCCAGAGAAGTGGTTTGATTATTTCGACGTTAAAGTATGGCGTATTTTAAGCAAAATAATTGGTTTCCAAAATTATTTCGAGTGCTCTTTTAATTGATAGCCATTTTTGATACATTCTCCCATAACGTTGTCTAGCTCAAAAGAAGCTGCTATTAGGCTTGTGTTATAAGATCTAAACAACTGATTGACATAGACACATAAATTGTACCAAATACATACATTTCATACAAAGAAATGATTTTTAATATAGAGCCGAAAATATTCCTTTCTTCCCAGAGAAGTGGTTTGATTATTTCGACGTTAAAGTATGGCGTATTTTAAGCAAAATAATTGGTTTCCAAAATTATTTCGAGTGCTCTTTTAATTGATAGCCATTTTTGATACATTCTCCCATAACGTTGTCTAGCTCAAAAGAAGCTGCTATTAGGCTTGCTTTATAAGATCTAAACAACTGATTGACATAGACACATAAATTGTACCAAATACATACATTTCATACAAAGAAATCATCAAATTACAGAATAATCTGAGCCCCATACCTCAACAAGGGCAGTCATACCTACACTATACTTTTCGTCGTCGAGACAGTCTTATTAATGTCTGAAAGCCTGTGTAAAAGCAAAATATTGTTTGTACAAAAACAGTATATTAGACTCTAATCTTAAATTAATTTTAAAATAATGTAATAGAATCTGACGCAAAACAATACCTAACGAAAGAGTAAAGAAAAACGTCAATCTACTTAGTGGCTTTAAACGTTTTATCCACGACTTTTACATCTCAAAAATACAATTCGTTGTAAAAAAGAATACGATGTCGAAAGAGGTTAGGAAATTGAAAATTGTGCCGCGGAATATAAACCCATTACTAAAGAAATGAGCTACGTGAGTATGTTTTAGAATTTTGCCTCCCCGTTGAGTCGGCGGGCGTTCGGCTCGCTTTGGTGCTTAACTCCAAGTACGTAACTTTACCTGTGACGGGTATGCTTTTTAGTAATAAGGAATTAATACGGTTAAATCTATTATATTGTTTATGTATTGATGTTTTATGTAATATTTCGAATTTTTCAACCACGTAGTTTGATTTTCAGTAGATATTATTTATATAATATTAGTTGATATTAGTTATATTCATGTGCATAATGTTTAATGTTGGCTTCGTTATTATACTTATTATACACTAATATTTGTAGATTAGGTACCTTATTCTAAAATTCTTTATTGAACTTATTGCTCATCTTTGAAATTTTCCTATAAATTGGGTTTTTAAGAAAAAAATGTTGTTTTAATTTATTAAAATGATTCTTGAGTTCATCATATCAAATTGTGGCATTAATTAGTATTTTACATTGTACACCAACATTCATAACAGGTTTTCAGTACGTAATAACTTGCCTGAAAAGCGAAATATTCATGTATTTTGACGTGAACATCCAAACAATTCATTGTAATTTGGAAGTTAATAATTTTGAATTATTGAGTAATTTTCGATGTAGCTTGTATTCGGTGAATATTAGCTTGAAACTGTTCAGGGCACCGATTCCCGCTTCACACGACATGAATGCGTGGACGGAAATCAGCGGGTGACGCGTCGCCTGTCTCATATTTAGGAACGGCGAAACATGAGACGGACGACGTTTCACCCGTAAATTTGCGTGTACGCATTCACGTCGTGTGGTCGAGAATCGGCGCCCAGGCCTCAAACTAGATGTCAGCGACGACCGGGGCAAGGGTGATTGCGCGGCGCCAGAGTACAAGAGAGTAAAGGTAAGAGTCTGAACTCGGCCGCAAGCAGCATTTTGCAGCGGCAGCAAAACTGGTCCCTATAAATCTATATCTATATCTATATCTATATCTATATCTATATCTATATCTATATCTATATCTATATCTATATCTATATCTATATCTATATCTATATCTATATATGTATATAAAAATCAATGCCACTTTTCGTTGTAATTTTATAACTCAAGAACGGGCTCAACTATCCAAACCAAATGTTTAGGCTTTGTTCAGACTATTTAGTATATGGTTTATGTGAAGTTTGCACAAAATCGGTCGAGCGGTTCTTTATTTATCACGTAAACGAAGTTGCGCGGGTCAGCTAGTCTATATATAAAAATCAATGCCACTTTTCGTTGTAATTTTATAACTCGAGATCGGGCTGGCCTATCCAAACCAAATGCTTAGGCTTTGTTCGGACTATTTAGTAGATGGTTTATGTGAAGTTTGCACAAAATCGGTCGAGCGGTTCTTGATTTAGCACGCAAACGAAGTTGCGCGGGTCAGCTAGTCTATATATAAAAATCAATGCCACTTTTCGTTGTAATTTTATAACTCAAGAACGGGCTCACCTATCCAAACCAAATGTTTAGGCTTTATTCGGACTATTTAGTAGGTGGTTTATGTGAAGTTTGCACAAAATCGGTCGAGCGGTTCTTCATTTATCACATTTTTTGTAATAAATGAATTCAATAATGCATCGGGAACGGGTGATATACTCTCTATTATGTGACGCAAACGAAGTTGCGCGGGTCAGCTAGTTCTGTATAGATTTATGTTTGAATACATTCTGAACTCGCCGGCAGTGTCGCAGCTGCACTGCAGCGACAGCACTGCTACGCGGCACTGACGGACTGTAACGTTGTAGAACAACGGGTGCAGATATTGATTAATATTAAAGTACTAGCTGACCCGCGCAACTTCGTTTGCGTGATAAATGAAGAACCGCTCGACCGATTTTGTGCAAACTTCACATAAACCATCTACTAAATAGTCCGAACAAAGCCTAAAGATTTGGTTTGGATAGGTGAGCCCGTTCTTGAGTTATAAAATTACAACGAAAAGTGGCATTGATTTTTATATATATAGATTAAAATTTAAATTTAATGAAAATAAATGAAAGCGCCATCTGCCGACAACGAGTCTCATCTACACAGCTCTGACGTTACCAAGTGACGTCAGACGTAGGGACCCGAATTGCCGCTAGAGGCGCTGTACAAAGATATAAATACGACCGCGCGCGAATTTCAAGGCACCATTATTCGAAAAATTAAAATATACTCGTCGCGAAGGCGTCTGTGTGTCAGTAAATATATTTAATCGAAATAAAGATAAGTTATAGGGAGCGAAATACTCCCTGAGTAAACAGTGATTTAGCTGCAAGCGTCAATTACCCCATCATTGGGTGAAATAAATTAATTATAATGTAATCTAGATTTTAAAACAGTGAAAATTAACGGCTGTTGGTCAACCCTCTTTTAGGGAGGTAGTTGCGGGGGTGTGAAAAAATGTCTCTGTAAAATTAGAGTATAAGCAAACATTGTGAGGCACCCGATTCCTGAAATGATTAACAGGGATCGGCTGTCTTAGCAATAGGCGGGAAAAAGGGTTCCGGCTAAACCGTCATCTGGAACATTCCAGGGTCCACCCTGCGGGTTCCAAGCAGGAACGTCCACCCTACGGTATCCGGAGATCCACCCTGCGGGTTCCAAGCAGGAACGTCCACCCTACGGTATCCAGAGATCCACCCTGCGGGTTCCAAGCAGGAACGTCCGCCCTACGGGTTCCAGAGGTTCACCCTCCGGGCTACGGGAAAGATTTTACCCTCCGGGTTGAAAACACCGTGCCAGACGAAGTTGTGAACGGCACGGCTACATCAACAACTGCAGCATTCTACAGGAAGACCAATACTAAGATAAGTCGAAACCCTGCGAAATCCTTCGGGAATCGCTAAAATCCTTGCTGCCTGAAGTTACCACACCCACGACCCCCAAGTGCTTAATTTAAATAAATTATTGATTTTCGTGTTCTAAATTCTATAGAATTATTTCTCTCTTCTCCTCTTCCTGAAAGCCCATAGCTTTTCTGTGGCGCCCATATCGTGGTTTCAGGTAGCGAGAAGGCGATTTCCGACGGGAGTCGGGAGGTCATAGTTATAAGAAATTTTAAGTTGTGCAAAATAGTTTTAAGAGTGCCCGTTAGCGGGGTAGTTTCCCTCCAAATTAACATAACTACCCAGGAATTTGGCTCTCCTGACCTCTGCTGCCAACTTGTTCTTTCCGGCTTATTTTGTGTATTTTTATTAATTTTAGGCATATTTCGGCAAAAACAAGAACAAGGCCAAATTTGAATTGTTCTCAACATAATTGTAATTTTTCCAAATTTTAATGGTCCCCAATTTATTTTCACACCCTCAAGTATTTATTTTATGGTGGAAATTTTTTTAAGTAAATTTAAAGTAAAAGTTTTTTCTTCAATTTTAAATACTACATTTGTTAAAGTTCTGAAGTAAATCGTCTGATTTGAAACGCTTACATTAATTTTCGTAAGCAAGTTGTATAGCATATATTCATCGTAAAAAGTAGTCACAGTAAATCACCACCACAATTTTTATTTTTCTTACGGCGTCAAACCGCCTCAATTTGCGCATTATTTTGTTGTATTTCCTATATGTGAATTTACAGCGAGACCAACAGCCGATAATCACACTTCTGGGTAACAATCCCTATCGAAATTTCACGTTAGCAAACGGTAGAACAAATATTTAACGAATTTCACTTCACGTAAATAATTAAAGATTTATAATTGTTTCACTTTTCGAATTACGTTGAATTCTGACACACTGAAATAAAACTGTAAGAAAAAAAACATTCCAAACGTAGATTACGCAGTGAAAACATTCTTGCCAAAAATTAATTTCAAACTAATAACTTTGATTCGTGTTCTGAATAAACAACGGCAGATTTTGCTTTCATAACGTTTACAAGTAAGTTGATTTACTAGCTCGATAGTAGCGGAAATTTTTTTTTTCATATAAACTGTGGGTGGAAGTGAATTAAATACACTCCTGACACCAACAATCTTATACAAAATATTTCCAGAATCGTCCAAGTACGAATCGGTTTTTCAAACAATTCGAAATATTCAAGGGTTCCGTACTGGTAAGGAACAATTTACATAAAAAGTTAGTTACTACTATATAGTTTATTTCAAGAACCGTCCAAGTGCGAATCGTCTTTGACACGGTTCGTAATAATTAAGGGTACCGTAGTAGTAAGGAACTATTTTAAAAGAAAAAATTAGTTGGAATGAGTCTATATACGATTAACTCTTGGCACGTTCATGGGAATTGTTACATTTAAATAAAAACAAGATTAAGGTCAAAACTTGCATCAATCCATTAAAACTGTCAAACATTTAGCTAACTTCATCAACCCATCATCATACACCTCACTTTCACCACTTACTGCTTCTGATTAGATTGTATTCAAACACAGACAGACAGACAGACGATTGATATCTAGAAGGGTCCAATTTATTATTTGAGTGAAGGAACCCTAAAAGTTAATATTTCCAAACTTAAGTATTTCCTAAAGCAAATACTAAGTTTCATAAAGGTTCAATTTATAATTCGGTTCAACGAACCCTAAAAAGAAGAAATTTATTTTTCGTTATTCCGCGGGTGGGTCGAGAAATAGACACATTCCTCAATATTACAAAGACGAATGCAGATAACGGTAAAGGCCGTAACACACTGCATTAAGATGCGTTTGCGAATAGCGTATCTAGTACATCAGTACAGTTACACAATAGTGTTTTTGATAATTATTTTTGGAAAATATAAGGGTGTTAGCTCACCGTCATATAATTTTAGTACTTAGGTGGCACATATAGGTACCACATTTCGTGTCATGTTACACGCATACATGTTATCATACGGAAGTTTCACAATTACACTTACATAATAATTAGGTAATAGATGATCATCACATATTCATCACAATTATCTTCACACACAATTCCAAACACTTAATAAGCAGATTTTTTTGTTCGTTTACACAGTGACACTTGCATTTCATGTTGTGTGACTCCCAAAGGCGGAAGGAAGGGGCAAACTAGTTACAGGCGAGTCACATTCGTTGATTATAGAAGGTGTCTCAAATGTCCTAAGTTTTGTTCCCGACCAAAGCTGACGGGTTAATATAGCATGGAATATAGTGTGACACTGGCCTTAGATGCAACGATAAACAACACGTCTACATCAACATTATTACGTCAACATCTTACGCGCAAACAAAACAGAACTTACACAAGGGAAATTTCATACGTACATACATACATATTATTCATTCAAGCACGCACATACATTTTATACTACTATGGTGACACACAAGGGTCCCATTTTTTGTTTTATATAATTGGCGTTATAGCCAAATATTATTTACGGTCGTCATTTTTAGGGTTGACATAATAGTCATAGTCAACATTCTACTGCTAAGATTGCGAATAAGCACTTAGTTTTTTTTATTTTATTTTGTTAAAGGGCTAAATAGCCTAGTAATTAGTTAGGGACACTACACACTACACACGACTTACAAATAACTACATATAACAACGTGACAAACACATGCCATGTTCGTCATGGGGACATAGGGGTTAATTAGCATCACGAAGGATTCTGCAAGTAAATTATTTTCTATCACTTTTCTGTTTCTTGGTTTAGTTGGGAGTTTCTGTTAGTTGGAAGCATGAGTCTATCCCTAACAGAGTTCGTCGTTAACTGTTAGTTGGCAGCATGGTCTTGCCCTAACAGATTTATGTTGTGAGTTGTTACTGTTACGAGGAAGCATGAGGCTTACCCGAACAGAGTCATGGTGGACTGTTATTTGGCAGCATTTGTCTTGCCCTAACAGTCGTAGGTGTAAGTCACCTTTAGGTTTATTTTCGTCATATGGCTACGCCTACCAATCGGAAGCTAGAGGCTTGCCCTGGGGGATAGTCCATCCTATGAGTCGGAAGTGTTACACTAGCCCTAGTAGGATGTTCTTCTCTGGGACGGTTGTATAAATCCCAGCCTTCAGCAAAAAGCCTTATTATACACACCCCACTTTCAGGCGGTGCGTATTACCTGAACCTTCAACCGAAAGCCTCAAATACGTCTTTTCTCTTTCTGTCCCATAAAGTTCTTCAGAATCACCTACATACATCCTGCCAGTTGGTTTCAATAAAGTTAAGGCCGACTCTTCGCCATACCCAGCATCACCTCATTCACACAGCACACTAACATACATACACACATAGACGAGTAGTAGGTCTTAGGTTAGGGGCGTTCGAGGACGAACGCAGCATTTGACGTGTTAGGGTACGTCAAACGCTCACCGGAGCGGGGGAGTATGTAACGTTGTGGAACAACGGGTGCAGATATTGATTAATATTAGAGTATTAAAATTGAAATTTAATGAAAATAAATGAAAGCGCCATCTGCCGACAACGAGTCTCATCTACACAGCTCTGACGTTACCAAGTGACGTCAGACGTAGGGACCCGAATTGCCGCTAGAGGCGCTGTACAAAGATATAAATACGACCGCGCGCGAATTTCAAGGCACCATTATTCGAAAAATTAAAATATACTCGTCGCGAAGGCGTCTGTGTGTCAGTAAATATATTTAATCGAAATAAAGATAAGTTATAGGGAGCGAAATACTCCCTGAGTAAACAGTGATTTAGCTGCAAGCGTCAATTACCCCATCATTGGGTGAAATAAATTAATTATAATGTAATCTAGATTTTAAAACAGTGAAAATTAACGGCTGTTGGTCAACCCTCTTTTAGGGAGGTAGTTGCGGGGGTGTGAAAAAATGTCTCTGTAAAATTAGAGTATAAGCAAACATTGTGAGGCACCCGATTCCTGAAATGATTAACAGGGATCGGCTGTCTTAGCAATAGGCGGGAAAAAGGGTTCCGGCTAAACCGTCATCTGGAACATTCCAGGGTCCACCCTGCGGGTTCCAAGCAGGAACGTCCACCCTACGGTATCCAGAGATCCACCCTGCGGGTTCCAAGCAGGAACGTCCACCCTACGGTATCCAGAGATCCACCCTGCGGGTTCCAAGCAGGAACGTCCGCCCTACGGGTTCCAGAGGTTCACCCTCCGGGCTACGGGAAAGATTTTACCCTCCGGGTTGAAAACACCGTGCCAGACGAAGTTGTGAACGGCACGGCTACATCAACAACTGCAGCATTCTACAGGAAGACCAATACTAAGATAAGTCGAAACCCTGCGAAATCCTTCGGGAATCGCTAAAATCCTTGCTGCCTGAAGTTACCACACCCACGACCCCCAAGTGCTTAATTTAAATAAATTATTGATTTTCGTGTTCTAAATTCTATAGTATTATTTCTCTCTTCTCCTCTTCCTGAAAGCCCATAGCTTTTCAGGACCCCTTGGCGACGCGATAGACCAGTCAGACAGACCAGGCCCCGTCGCAACTATAATATTGGGTACGTAAATAATTATTTTATCCGATTCAAAAGAGGAACAATTCATTGTCTTAATGAATTTATATCCACCACTTTATGATTGCGGTCATAAACATTATCGTTATAATTTAAAGTATGGGGTTCTTCAAAAGGGGTCTTAGAAGGTTTTTAGAAAGTCGGCAGCGCGAGTGTGGCGCCTCTGGTGTTGCAAACGTTCATAGGCTGCAGCGACTACCGGTCCTTCTGGTGGGCCGTATGATTGTCTGCCACCTTAGCGGTACAAAAAAAATAAAGAAAATTAAATAGTAATATTGAAGCATTACATCACGTGCAGCGCGATACTGCTGCCGTGCTCGGTTTCAAAGCGACAAGCAATGTTTCTGCACAGCACCTCAGCGGCAACACTGTACAAATAGCAATGCTACTTGCTATCGAATTCGGACTCATACCTATAGGCGCCACAGAGCTCGCACACAAGCAAACCGCGCTCGGCTTGTTTGTTATCGTTTGTCTAAGTTACCCACTCTTTGTACTTGTCTCGCTCTCGCGGCAATCGCCGCGCCGTCGCCCCGCTCGCCGCAGACATTCAGTTTGAGGCATCAAGGTAAGAGTCAAGGGAAAAACTTTTCACGAATAGCTACAGTGAGCACTTGATAGTAAGGCTGTGCTTGACAGCCGTTTATTGTATGGTATCGGTGGTTGCTTTGTACATGTACATTCTGTATCTAATCTCACTTTGAAGTAACATACGAAACGAATGTTATTGAACCATTTGTTCAAAAGATATTGGTGTACAGTGAACAGTAGGTACCTTGCAAACTTTGAATGTTTTCATAGTTAGCTAGAACCACAATGTAACTGTCTAATACGATCACAAATATAAGAACTAACACTTTTAAATGTAACCTAAGATGAACATCGCTGGTTAGATATAATCTCTAAACTTACGAGGGGTTTTCGCCCAAACGGGTTGGTGCATGATTTAATTTCGAGTTATCCTTCTCTGCACCATGAACTCATCCGTAAGTTAGCAGGGTGTATCTAATCAATTGCCGGTGAGGTGGACTTTGGCCATTGCAGCCAGATATAATTAAGACTAGCTGAGCCCGCAACTTCGTTTACGTCACATAAGGTGTATGAAAGGAAAGGTATTTCTTCATCAGAGTCATCAAGCAGCATCAGAAACTGCCCTGTTTGCTTAATCATAAAAGAGCTTAATGATTAAGTCTATTTTAAAACAATTCAGTCCACGCCTTCGGCGCGGACTGAATTGTTTAAAAATAGTCTTAATCATTAAGCTCTTTTATGATTAAGCCAACACGCCAGTTTAGGTTCACTCACATTCAAAGAAACCCCTACAATTAAAATTTTCAAAATATCTAATTCTTTAAAGTGTTATAACTCTTTTATTTCTAAACCGATTTACATAAAACAAACGCTAAATGTTAACTGGAGCAAACCTCAACACAATAAAAAAACCGCATTGCAATCGGTTGAGCGGTTGCTGAGATTAGCGTGCACAACCGTACAGACAAACAGATGTACAGATATACAGACATACAGACATACAGACAAACAGACAAAAATTCTAAAAATCATTGTTTTGGGTTCTATTGCGTTCATAAAGCCCCCCTATAATATTTTTTCTTATTTATCTTCCATGTACAGACAGCGACCTGTTACGATTTTATTATATGTTAAAAATAGTCTTAATCATTAAGCTCTTTTATGATTAAGCCAACACGCCAGTTTAGGTTCACTCACATTCAAAGAAACCCCTACAATTAAAATTTTCAAAATATCTAATTCTTTAAAGTGTTATAACTCTTTTATTTCTAAACCGATTTACATAAAACAAACGCTAAATGTTAACTGGAGCAAACCTCAACACAATAAAAAAAACCGCATTGCAATCGGTTGAGCGGTTGCTGAGATTAGCGTGCACAACCGTACAGACAAACAGATATACAGACATACAGACATACAGACAAACAGACAAAAATTCTAAAAATCATCGTTTTGGGTTCTATTGCGTTCATAAAGCCCCCCTATAATATTTTTTCTTATTTATCTTCCATGTACAGACAGCGACCTGTTACGATTTTATTATATGTATTGATATTGATTATTCTTGAAAAGCAATTAGTATTCTAACTGAACATAAATTTTAAATATGGAGTAAGAAAAAAAATATGTGAATAATAATGACTGCCTCTGTGGCGTAGTCGGTAGTGATACCGCATGCGGCGCTGGAGGTCGTGGGTTCGATTCCCACTGAAGACAAATATTTGTGTGACCCATAAATGTTTGTCTCAAGAATCTGGGTGTTTCTATGTATAATATGTATGTATTTAAAAGTATATAAGTATTAATATCCGTGGTCTGATACCCATAACACAAGCAGGTTATTCCTAGCTTACTTTGGGATCAGATAGCGTAGTGTGAGATGTCCGTGAATATGTATTTAAAAAAAAAACATAGTATTCAAACCTCCACAGCTCAAATTCTTCAAATTTTCTATCGTATCAAGAAAAGGTACACAACATAGCGAACAACGTAGGTATCCGCCAAGATAGGATTTTGGAACCAACCAACCTAATACTAACCGTAAGCCCGGCTTCGTCCCTGACATACTTTGATAAACTTTAACCCTTTATATTTTGAACTAGATGATTCCCGCAGCTTCGCCTGCGTAAAGTTTGTTCCCGTTCCCGCTTTCCATAGGAACTTATTCCCGGGATAAAAAGTAGCCTATGTGTTATTTCAGATAATAATGTATCCCTGAAAAAATTTCAGCCAGATCCATTCAGCCGTTCGAGCGTGAAAGAGTAACAAACATCCACACTCACAAACTTTCGCATTTATAATATGTATTAGTAAGATTATTATTTATTATTGGGTATCACATTACCAGTGTAGCTTATCCTAAAAAAATACTAGTATAATAAAATACTGCTTGGTTCCCTTAGTAGCGTGATGAAACCCTATGACACTCACAAAATGTGACTTTCTATTGGTGCAAGAATTTTCAAAATCGCTTCAGTAGATCTAGTACCCCTACGCTAAATCTACGAACCTAATCTTTTTATAATATTAGAATTTAAAAAAAAAAACAACTTAATAAAACAGACTGCAATATACCTACAATCTTTTTCCTAAGAAATCGATGAAGTTTGTATAAAAACTTACTAAACCCATTTTATCCCATTGTGGATAAAACTTTGTATAGATTTGAGAGAGAGCCTGTAGCGCTTAAATTAATTTAAGTCAAATAATGAACTAAAATATAAATAAAATTATCTTAATTTCGTTATTCTACTGATTCATTCAACTCTAAAACATAAAATATTCTTCGTCAAATGTGAAAAACCTGGTGATTATAACCAAAGCGAACCAAAATTTTTCTTAATAATAAGTTTTAGTAGAAATTTCTCACAAGAATTTGAAGGCGGCAGGTGCGGTATGAAAGTAACAATGCAATTAAGGGAGCAAACGCAAACATGACACTCTCTGCTATAGTCTTGAGTAAACTTGAAGGAGAACTTTCGTGTAACACTTTTCAGCGGGAGAAAAAGACATTAGACGCAAGGAACGTTCTAAAGTACCTATTTACTTTGGAACTGAATCTTCAGATTAAAAACATAGTTATGTTTATTATTATGTTGGGATCGTTGCTGTTTGAAGTCTAAAACCATATTAAATGTATTAATTTAAGTGTTTTTGCCTTTCCGCCGCTACTGTAACAATGCTTTGTAACCAGTAACCTAATAAAAAAAAATACATCTAGTCTTGTAACCAAGTTACATACGAAGATGTTTGCAGTTTGCACGGTGGCGTGGGCACAACAGCGACAGGTCCTCGTAGTGGGTCTGGGCGTGGACACTCTCTCGCTTGAGGCCATGGTGCGAGCCATGCTCTCCGGCCGGCGGGAGTAAGTGGGACTGCGCCGCCTCTTTCTGCGAGCAGGTCATGCTCGTGAAGGAGGCGGCGGGCCGGGTGCGGTAGAGAACTCTCCCACCCGAGTTAAGCAGTCGGCGCCCTGGGCGCCGCCGACGTGTCTTCGCCGAGGACTATCGGCCTCCATGACCGGGGGTCTGAGGACGGTGAGAGGGTCGCTCACCGTCCTTACAGAAGCAGGCCCATGACGGCAGCGTGACGTGAGCACTCACGCACGCCCCCCCTTAGAAGCGAGGTCACACCCGAAACCCCCCATAGACGCGGGATTGCACCCGAACCACCCCCTGGGCGAGGCCACATTGGCGGCCGTAGGTCTGTTGGGAGTCACGGGACATCCTTCCTGAGGGCTTACCCGGGGCTCTCAACCATAGGCTGTTGGGCGTTACGTGAGGTTTTTAGTCGGTAAGAGTCCGGCATAGCATCCTACGAGGATTTTCCCTCACGTTAAAAAAAAAAAAAAAAAAAGATGTTTGCAGTTTTCGTAACTATTTCGTAACCGCTTTAATTCGATTTTCATTGAAAATTTTCATTTGTTTTATCGATCTTTTAGTGTTGCTATCCAGACGGGCGGGGCGGGAACGGAAGAGAACTCTCCCACCCGATTTCCGCTCCGCAGTCAGCGGCCTGGGCGCCGCCGACGTGTCTTCGCCGAGAACTATCGGCCTCCATGACCAGATCCTGAGGACGGTAAGAGGGTGGCTCTCCGTCCTTACAGAAGCAGGCCCATGACGGCAGCATGACGTGAGGAACTCACGCACGACTTGAAGCGACCCCCGAAACCCCCAAAAGACACGGGATAGCACCCCCCCTGGGCGAGGCCGCAGTGGCGGCCGTGGGTCTGTTGGGAGTCCTGGGGCATCCTTCCGAGGGCTTACCCGGGGCTCCCAACCATAGGCTGTTGGGCGTTACGTGAGGTTTTTTAGTCGGTAGAAGTCCGGCATAACATCCATGAGGATTTTCCCTCACGTTAAACAAAAAAAAAAGTGTTGCTATCCAGGAAAATCAAGAATATCCTATAGTTACATAGGTAGTTTAATGAACTATTATTATTAAAGGTTGTGTGTAAATGAAACGATCAATCGATCTAAAAAAATATTTAATTGCTTTAACTGCCTATTTATTAATCACTAAATTGTTTACCAAACATGTGTTAAAGTGAAATAAATATGCAATCATAAACTAAATAAACCGGCCAAGTGCGAGTTGGACTCGCCCATGAAGGGTTTCGTAGCAGCAAGTAACATAATATGAAAGTTTTTATAGTTCGTTGTAACTTTAATTGATGTTTTAACACGTTCGCAGTGGTAGTGATTTTTCTTACCGAAAATTGCGGTTTATGACGTATTAAATAAAAACTACCAGCTCTATCTCGTTCAAACTAATTTTTGTTGGTAGTTTTTATGGCAATGTACATCATATATTTTTTTTAGATTTATCACTCTCTTAGTTTAGAAGTTAGAGGGGGGGGAACACTCATTTTTCGACTTTGGAAGTCCCTCTTGCGCAAACTATTGACTTTAGAAAAAAATGATGTTAGAAACCTCAACAGCATTTTGGAAGACCTATCTATAGATACCCCACACGTATGGGTTTGATGAAAAAAAAAATGTTGAGTTTCAGTTCTGAGTATGGGGACCCCTAAAATTTACTACTTTTTTTCTAGTTTTATATAAGAATCTTAATGCGGTTCACAGAATACATCTAGTTACCAAGTTTCAATAGCATAGCTCTTATAGTTTCGGAGAAAAATGGCTGTGACACACGGACGGACAGACAGACAGACAGACAGACATGACGAATCTATAAGGGTTCCGTTTTTGCCATTTGGCTACGAAACCCTAAAAACAAAACATCATTCAACTGACATTTTTCAAGGAGAGTCTCATTTGCATAGATAGGAAATTTCCTGTTAATTAATAGTCGACGTTACTTTGAGAAATGAGGGTTACGTCTGACCACTTCATTCTCGTTTGACAAGATTAATGGCATAATACCTCGGACCCACTATTGCAGACAAACAATTATTGTGTATGGACATTTAGGACATAAATAAACATCATGATGTGGGTTTTGTTTGGCAAAAAGACAGGTGTACCGGTGCTTATTCTAATTTTATATACGTAAGTATAACTAAATTATATTGTTCTGTAAGTATGCTTTTGACAACTGTATGAAACTACATGGAATGCATCAATGTTTTGATCTAATATCGTTTAAGTAGCTCAATTGAAAAAACTAGTTACATTAGTTACTTACATTCATAATTATTCAATGTACAAAGTTAACCCCATTACTGTAAACCCATTCTTAAAATGATGTGTATGATCTGTTATAGGTATAAGTAGATAAGTTTAACGTAATAAAAAACCATTGTTTTGTTGCAGCAGCAGAATAAACTCTAGGACTGAATTTCCTTAAATTAAATTAAAAGATACACCTGACCAGTAGTTTTTTCTCAGCACGCAGAATGGGATTCCAAATTAACACGTATTTTGGATAAGTAACTAAGGAAAAATTCATAAAGCTGCGCTGATTGAAATGTTTACTGTAGGATCTTGTTTAAAATCGTAATATAAAGCAAAATATGCGTAAGATTAAGATTTTTGGGTTAAACGATATAACATATTTATAAACTTCGAAAATAATTCTAAATCCTGATGACTTTTACTCCCAAAATAGATTTCTTCAAAAGAATGACGTTAATAATTTAAAAAATAAAGCAACAATAAATTATCTAAGAAGCCCATCCTCCGTTATATAGTAGTTAAAAGAATAATGGACTAAAAGGGGCAATAATTGAAGCTACGATGAAATATAGCTGCACGTGAAGAAGATTGCAAGTTATTTTTCTTTAAACGTTTCTTTTTAGATCTGAGAAAAATTATACGTAGATGTTGGAATAGATGAACAAAAGAGGTAGGTAAAAGATCAAATGAAACTGTCAATATGTTATTTTTCCACCATCGTAGAATTTTGTTCCCGTTCCTGCGTCCTATCCCATGGGAACTTATTCGGTAATAAAAGTAGCCCATGTGATATCAAACTTTTCAACCTCAGACCCATTACATTAAAATTTGAATAGTCTGATGCGGACGGACAACAAAATGATCCTAGGGTGGCTTCGTTTTTCTTTTTGAGGAATGAAACCCTAAAAAGAAAACTCTTGAAAATACATGCTATGTGGGTCAGTATGCTTATGTAAAATTGTGTGCGTGAAATATTTGGATGTTTGACATAGATAACAAAACCTTAAGGCCGCGTGGGTCAGATTTTGAGTTTTTTGAAACAATCCTACTCAAAAAGTAAAGGGTTTATAATTCTGATAAATATATATATAATAGTTAAGGATATAAGCTAAACATATTCCGAGCCCGTTACACGATCCAATAAATTTCACTAGATAGAAAAAAATCCCAAAGTTGACTCTCTCAGAAAAGTTTTTTCAAAACTGTGGCTAAACTATTAATATTTTATATATTTTTTTTGCACTCAATTAAAGGTATTAAGGTTTTATACACATTTTCCGAGCGTTTTTCTATAAACAACTACTTACATAGTTATCATGTACGAATATCTACCAAACGCAATAGAATTGCGCCGCTGACAGCCGATCAGTCTCGCCCTGGCGCTTGTGGAGGCAGGACCTGTGTCAGTTTTTTTCGCAACTATTTCGTAATTATTATGCCAAATTACGTTGAAATCGCGCCACAGTATAAGAATATCAGTAATGGGCAAAATGTAATTAGATTAACCGTTACAAATGCGACTCATGGTAAAAATGTGGTGATCTTTTACTTTTTAAGTGTTTTCACGACATGGTAACCAGCTACCTAATGCATTAAAATGTCTACGAATTACATGATAATTTCGCAATCCAACATGGCGGCCACGCCGTAATCACAAAATTTCATGATGGGTATCGTTTAAGGGGTTTTTTGGTATGCTGAGTACGAAGTACGTAATAATTTTGCAATCCAATATGGCCGCCGCGCGGTAATCACAAAATTTCATGATGGGTATTGTTTAAGGGGTTTGTTCGTATGCTGAGTACGAATAACGTGATAATTTTGCAATCGAATATAGCCGCCGCGCCGTAATCACAAAATTTCATGATGGGTATCGTTTAAGGGGTTTTTTGGTATGCTGAGTACGAATCGCGTACTAATTTTGCAATACAAGATGGCCGCCGCGCCGTAATCACAAAATTTCATGATGGGTATCGTTTAAGGGGTTTTTTGCTATGCTGAGTACGAATCACGTGATAATTTTGCAATTCAAAATGGCCGCCACGCCGTAATCACAAAATTTCATGATGGGTATCGTTTAAGGGGTTTTTTCGTATGCTGAGTACGAATCTCGTGATAATTTTACAATCCAATATGGCCGCCGCGCCGTAATCACAAAATTTCATGATGGGTATCGTTTAAGGGGTTTTTTCGTATGCTGAGTACGAATCACGTGATAATTTTACAATCCAATATGGCCGCCGCGCCGTAATCAAAAAATTTCATGATGGGTATCGTTTAAGGGGTTTTTTGGTATGCTGAGTACGAATCACGTACTAATTTTGCAATACAAGATGGCCGCCGCTACGTAATCACAAATATTCATGATGGGTATCGTTTAAGGGGTTTTTTGCTATGCTGAGTACGAATCACGTGATAATTTTACAATCCAATATGGCCGCCGCGCCGTAATCACAAAATTTCATGATGGGTATCGTTTAAGGGGTTTTTTCGTACGCTGAGTACGAATCACGTACTAATTTTGCAATACAAGATGGCCGCCGCTACGTAATCACAAATATTCATGATGGGTATCGTTTAAGGGGTTTTTTGCTATGCTGAGTACGAATCACGTGATAATTTTGCAATCCAATATGGCCGCCGCGCCGTAATCACAAAATTTCATGATGGGTATCGTTTAAGGGGTTTTTTTAGTATGCTGAGTACGAATCACGTGATAATTTTGCAATCCAATATGGCCGCCGTGCCGTTATCACAAAATTCTATGATGGATATCGTTTAAGGGGTTTTTGGAATGCTGAGTACGAATCATGTGATAATTTTGCAATCCAATATGGCCACCGCGCCGTAATCACAAAATTTCATGATGGGTATCGATTAAGGGATTCTTTCGTATTCTAGGTAGCAATTTAATGTAATTGGCCTTAATTTTACAATAAAAACCTTTTATCATAGTATTTTCGCATTGCTAGGCCTGAACTTAATAAGCAAATCTTTTTAGTTTACTACTGTTAATAGCTTAGGCGGCCAAATTGAATTCCAAAATTATCATGTTATTCGTACTCAGCATTCGAAAAAACCCATTAAACGATATCCATCACGAAATTATGTGATTACGGCGCGGTGGCCATTTTGGATTGCAAAATTATCATGTGATTCGTACTCAGCATACCAAAAAACCCCTTAAACGATAACCATCATGGATTTTTGCGATTAAGGCGCGATGGCCATATTGGATTGCAAAATTAGTACGTGATTCGTACTCAGCATACCAAAAAACCCTATAAACGATACACATCATGAAATTTTGTGATTACACCGTGGCGGCCATTTTGGATTGCAAAATTATCACGTGATTCATACTCAGCATACCAAGAAACCCCTTAAACGATACCCATCATGAAATTTTGTGATTACGGCGCGGCGCCCATATTGGATTGCAAAATTATCACGTAATTCGTACTCAGCATACCAAAAAACCCCTTAAACTATACCCATCATGAAATTTTGTAATTACGGCGCGGCGCCCATGTTGGATTGCAAAATTATTACGTGATTGGTACTCAGCATACCAAAAAACCCCTTAAACTATACCCATCATGAAATTTTGTAATTACGGCGCGGCGCCCATGTTGGATTGCAAAATTATTACGTGATTGGTACTCAGCATACCAAAAAACCCTTTAAATGATACCCATCATGAAATTTTGTGATTACACCGCGGCGGCCATTTTGGATTGCAAAATGATCACGTGATTCATACTTAGCATACCAACTTTAGAAAACTTTAGAATTTTTTATGACCAGTTATAATGTAATTTACATTTTTTACGCAACTGTAACCATCTAGCAAACTTACGCAACGGAAACTCTCAAAAGAAATGAAATATCCTAGTTTTCGAAAAATGTTTCGTTGCTGCTCAGCTCTTATTCGCCTTAGCGTGATGTTATATATTTTGGTATTTTTCAAAAATGGACATTCTGTTAAGAAACTTTTGAAATTCAACTAGCAGTCTCTTAGACTCTAGAGTTCAAACAACTAAACAAACAAACAAACTCTTTAGCTTAAAAATAATAGTATAATAAATATAATTAACTCATTTATTTAGGAAACTCGAATAAATCACTACACTTAATAAAGTTAGATGCATTTACTACGTCAAACAAAGTTAGCATGCTGTTTCTTTCTACTCTACTGTATACTGTGGCATGAGAGTTGACTGCCGCTGCCGGCGCGCGGTGTGTCTCGCGCCCGGGGCGAGGGGAGCGCCAAATGCCTACTTGTGCGCTATAACCGCCCCTTAAGATCCTTTATAATATTCTTTTACAATCCAGAGCTTATACCCAACATCAGAATTACATTACGGCGACTTACAGTTCTCCAATATTTGTTTAGATACTCTTATATAAATTAATTTCCTAATTTAAAGAGACAAGGATAACGAATGACACCAATCTTGTAGCTTATTCGATCTTATCCCTTAAAATCACTTTACGTCGCCGTCGTCCATTGCTAAATTGTATTACTTCATTTATGTTTATATATTGTTAGGTAACTAAGAAACTGGATCTAGTCCATCAATATAATCTGTCTATTCTACACAAAATGGTCTAAATATACCTACTGAAGATTATGACTTTATTTTTTAGAGTCGAGATTCTGGGCTTGACTATATCACCAAGGAGCAAGCACTTGGAATCTCCAAGTGCTTACAATCTCCCACGTGATATTGTAAGCACCTGAAATGACGTTACGTAAGCACAAGGCAACTTTTTATAGTTAAGTCTTAGAGGTCGTTACCACGTCAAAGGAAAAATAAGAAATTAACACTTTATACTGCAACTAGCAGACGTCACACGGTTTCACCCGCGTAGTTCCCGTTCCCGTGGGAATACGGGAATAAAATATAGCCTATATTCACCGCAAAGAGTGTAGCTTCCCAACAGTGAAATAAATTTTCAAATCGGTCCAGTAATTCCGGAGCCTATTTGTTACAAACAAACAAAACACAAATCTTTCCTCTTAATAATATTAGTATAGATGAGTTAAACCAAGGTGTTACGTTTTTAGGGTTTCGTAGCCAAATGGCAAAAACGGAACCCTTATAGATTCGTCATGTCTGTCTGTCTGTCCATCTGTCTGTCTGTCTGTCCGTCCGTGCGTCACAGCCACTTTATTTCGAAACAATAAGGTCTATGCTATTGAAACTTGGTAGCTAGATGTATTCTGTGAACCGCATTATGATTCTTATGTAAAAATAGAAAAAAGGAGTAAATTTTGGGAGTCCCCATACTCAGAACTGAAACTCAATTTTTTTTTTTCATCGAACCCATACGTGTGGGGTATCTATAGATAGGTGTTCAAAAATGCTATGGAGGTTTCTAACATCATTTTTTTCTAAAGTGAATAGTTTGCGCAAGAGACACATCCAAAGTGGAAAAATGTGTGTCCCCCCTCTAACTTCTAAATTAAGAGAATGATAAATCTAAAAAAATATATGATGTACATTGCCATAAAAACTACAAACGAAAATTAGTTTGAACGAGATAGAGCTGGTAGTTTTTTTTAATACGTCATAAACCGCAATTTCCGGTTAGTGAAATCACTACCACTGCGAACGTGTTAAAACATCAGTCAAAGTTACAACGAACTATAAGAACTTTTATATTATGTTACTTGCTGCTACGAAACCCTTCATGGGCGAGTTTAACTCGCACTTGGCCGGTTTTTTTTTGCTATTTTACATCACGATGTTTATGCCAATTTTCTAAATACATAGTCATTATTATTTTCAGAATAGGTAGCAGCTCATTAATATGGTCCAAAGAAATAAATCAAAACTATTGTGTTGTAAACGGTCAGTTACAATTATCCTCTCTACCAAATCCTTCCATGAACATCCGAAAATTCTTTTCAATTTTTAACAAAAATTTTTTTTTTTTCGAAATTGTAAAAACAAGTATTCAAATTAATTAACTAGGTTTACCTTTACGGATTTTTACTCAAAACCATACTTTCGTTGGGTTTCATGTACGAGGCATGAATAAATTCATTCTACTTTGGTATAAAATGTTTTTGTCAATCGTTTGATGCGCCGCGATGACACCACTCCTAATGTGACAATTAGGTTTAACACTCAATTAGGTTTTACTGTCGCACCGCCGCGCCGCGTTGTCAATTTAACACATAATACCGCCCGCTCTCGACCAGGTACCTATTTATTTTTATTAGCTCCAACAAAAAATAACAAACTTCTATACCAGGCAACGTTATGTAGGTACAATAAATATAAGGATTTGAGTACTCCATTGAAACTACGTAAACATTTTAACCTAGTTAACTCTACATATTTTATGAAAATAACACATCACTGATATGTTTTTCAAGTATGAATAATATATTTTTTTGATTCTCCCTAAATCTATAAGTGCAAATGGTTGAATTTAAACACCAGCTTTAACAGTTATACACCACACTACTGATAAAGTACATAGCCTACCTCAAATCTAATTCCATATTATATATCCACAAGCTTTATATTTTATCACTTTTCATTTTATACTTGCAAAATTTCTAGTGCTCTCTTTTTCCTTCTTTCAACTAATGTAACAACAATCATCCATTAAAATCAGTCTTGTATATATTTACCACTGATGTGACATGTTTATCTCACAACCGATATAGTAATTTTTAATAATGATGATCATTACTGCTTAAAAAAACTTACATTCAAAAGTTCATCATGTTATTTCGACGTGAGAATGATTACGAGTATGTATGCCTTCGTTACCAAATGGCGGTGGTCGTCATTAAGTCGGAGTGATGATAAATAATTAAATAAATATTCACGGACATTTCACACAACGCTGTCTGATCCCAAAATAAGCTAGGAATAACCTGCTTGTGTTATGGGTATCAGACTACGGATATTAATACTTATAAACTTTTTAAATACATACATACATAGAAACACCCAGACTCTTGAGGCAAACATTTATTTTTTTCTCACCGGTGGGAATCAAACCCACGACGTCCAGCGCCGTAGGTGGTATCACTACCGACTGCGCCACAGAGGCAGTCAAGATGATAGCCTATGACACTCACAAAATGTGACTTTCTATTGGTGCAAGAATTTTCGAAATCGCTTCAGTAGATGTAGTACCCCTACCCAGATTGCAATATACATTCTTTTTCCTAAGAAATTGATGAAGTTTGTTGTCATTGTGGATAAAACTTTGTATAGATATGAGAGCGTGCTTAAATTAATTTAAGTCAAATAATGAGTTAAAAAATAAATTATCTTAGTTTCGTTATTCTACTGATTTATTCAACTCTAAAACATAAAGTAATCTTCGTCAAAATTGAAAAACCTGGTGATTATAACCAAAGCGACACAATTTTTTTCTTAATAATAAGTTTTAGTAGAAATTTCTCACAAGAATTTGAAGGCGGCAGGTGCGGTATGAAAGTAACAATGCAATAAGGGAATAAACGCAAACATGACACTCTCTGCTATAGTCTTGGGTAAACTGGAAGGCAAACTTTCGTGTAACACTTTTCAGCGGGAGAAAAAGACATTAGATGCAGGGAACGTTTTAAAGTAGGTATTTACTTATGAACCTGAATCTTCAGATTCAAAACATTTTATGCTTTTTATCATGTTGGGATCGTTGCTGTTTGAGGTCTAAAACCATAATAAATTAATTGATTTAAGTATTTTTGCCGTTCCGCCGCTACTGTAACAATGCTTTTTAACCAGTAACCTAATAAAAAAAAAAGACATCTAGTCTCGTAACCAAGTTACAAACGAAGATGTTTACAGTTCTCGTAACTATTTCGTAACCGCTTTAATTCCATTTTCAATGACGATTTTCATTTGTTTTATCAATCTTTTAGTGTTGCTATCCAAGAAAATTAAGAATTTTCTATAGGTACATAGGTGGTTAAATGAACTATTCTTATTAAAGGTTGTGTGTAAATGAAACGATCAATCGAACTAAAAAAATATATAATTGCTTTAACTGCCTATTTATTAATCACTAAATTGTTTACCAAACATGTGTTAAAGTAAAATAATTATGTAATCATAAACTTAAAAAAAGAATACCATTTAACTGACATTTTTCAAGGAGAGTCTCATTTGCATAGATAGGAAATTTCACGTTAGTTAATAGTCGACGTTACTTTGAGAAATGAGGGTTACGTCTGACCACTTCATTCTCGTTTGACAAGATTAATGGCATAATACCTCGGACCCACTATTGCAGAGAAACAATTATTGTGTATGGACACTTTGGACATAAATAAACATCATGATGTGGGTTTTGTTTGGCAAAAAGACAGGTGTACTGGTGCTTGTTCTAATTTTATATACGTAAGTATAACTAAATTATATTGTTCTGTAGGTATGCTTCTGACAACTGTCTAAACCTACATAGAATGCATCACTATTTGATCTAATATCGTATAAGTCCCTTTTGAGCGAAGTACCTAAACACACACACACGATCACTGTAGTAAACAACTTTCACTATGGCCTGTCCTTGAATGGGTGACCATCCATGTGACCATATTGTGACAATTAGTTGAGCGTTTCCGTGCTTCGGAAGGCACGTTAAGACGTTGGTCCCGGTTTAGACGTTAAGTCAAGTTGAAGACCTTTTAGGCGGCTTGAAAATTTTCAACAGCAGGCAGTCACAACCTGCGCCTGTCTATATCAACACGGCAATACGGCTTACCACCTATCACGTGGGAAAATTCTAAAAAGGTGAAATGTGGGCATTTAGTATGCCCACATTTCACATTTGTCTACCCCTTCGGGGATAAAGACGTGATCATATGTACCTGAATGCCCCGTACCTTGTATTGTGCTGGCAATTTTTATTTTAGGCATTTCCATTCTTAGGCATTAAACATTGCTGTCTAAGTTTATTGTAGGCAAAATAAGTTTTTAGGCATCGTGCTATTTAGGTACTTCGCTCAAAAGGGACACATTCCCTATTTACTTTCATACATAATTATATGATGTACAAAGTTAACCCCATTACT
This sequence comes from Miltochrista miniata, assembly GCA_933228765.1. Taxonomy (NCBI): domain Eukaryota; kingdom Metazoa; phylum Arthropoda; class Insecta; order Lepidoptera; family Erebidae; genus Miltochrista; species Miltochrista miniata. The sequence continues at coordinate 21,338,676 of OW121750.1, read as the reverse complement.
GTAAACCCATTCTTCAAATTATGTAGGCCCCTAAATGTTCTGTAACTGTTTTATAAGTAAAGTTAAAGTAGTGAAAAAGCATTGTTTTGTTAATTATTGAGCTCGAACCTAGCCGACACCTACTTTCGCCACAGTAGAATAAACGCTAGTGTTGTGATTTTGCTAAAACCATTCAGTTTTAGGTAGTAATAAGTTATTTTTGTGATGTCAACACCGCCTCATAGTAGAATGATTAGCCTGTACATAAAACATTTATTGATTATTCGAAAATAGTGGGTAGTTGAGTTGACATAAATGTTCAGTATGAAGTGGGAGTTGGTGAGAGGCGATAAAAAGTGAATATTCTGGAAAAAGAACACATTCTGTTTCCTGATCGAGTTCAGTAAAGTGCTAATTAGTTAAAGTAGAATATTTGTATTAATTAATAGTTAGTTGTGCAAGTATTAGATAAATTGTGAAAATAAAAATGTAACGAATCTACAATCATTGGATTGTTATTTATTTTATCAAACCATTAAGTGGAAATATAGGAGTAGTATCTATTATACGAAGAGCAGAAGAATAAATGGCTATGTACATCATTGGAGTATCATTTCTTCATCAATTCAGAAGTGTGATAACCTGCGAGCCAAGCCGTGACAAGTTAAAACTGTAAGTAAAAGTTTATTCGAATTCCAATCATGGTTCGTGATTATTCCTATTAGCGTGTATTATATTCGTAGCATTTTCTACTGTAGTCAAGAAGGTATTTGACTTTAACGAATTGCTGCAAACTGGGGTTACATAACTCTATTGACTGCGGTGTCCATTTAACGAAGTTTTTTTTTTTAACACCGGTAAGGGTTTTAGGAAATATTCTCTACCGGAACAGTGAATACATTTGTTTTAGATTGAACACAGAAATGTGACAAAAAGGTCCTTATCGTTTTATTGTAGTTGCATAGAGCTATATTTTTATTGTGGTAATACCCACTATTATGCCCATATGTACCTATTAGTTACCTTGAAACAAAAGTAGGTACATATTTAAGTTACATAGCCAGTTCTCAAGGGCTAGGACTTCATTTTAATTCGTGGATCCTCAGTTAATAAGACGTCCTATTAGACATTTTGGACATAACTACAGTTAGTTATTTTAATTTATTTTGTTAATACTCTCTACCGGTACGGTGAATAAATTTATTTTTACATAGGACAAATAAATGTGACCAAATATGATAGGTACGCATCGTTCTTATTGCAGTTACATAGATCAATTATGTGTAATATAATATTTTGTGTTAAGACCGACTAGACTTGCAGTCTTTGCTATTTCGTTTTAAAAGTATGTGGTTAAGATACTTAACGACTTCTCAAAGGCAAAGACTGTATTTAGTGCGTGGATCTCCAATCAACGAGACGTACTATGACAAATTTAGACATTATTTTATTAATTTAAGTATGAATGCTGCTGTGCAACCCTGAGCGTTGCGAGTGATTGTCCAACCATGCAGGTATTATGTGTGTTAGTCCCATAGCCGTGCAAGGTGTGTTGTTGGCAGCCATTCAGGTGAGCTGTAAGGTGAAACCATGCAGGTATGTTGAGACTCAGTTCCATTAGCCGTGCAGGTGTGCTGTTTGCAGCCATGTGGGTGCGCTGTAGAAGCACAACCATGCAGATATGATGTGAGTTATTTCCATAGCCGAGCAGGTGTGCTGTTTACAGCCATGTAGGTGTGCTGTAGAAGCGCAACCATGCAGGTATTTTGTGAGTTATTTCCATAGCCGTGTAGGTGTGCTGTCTACAGTCGTGTAGGTGTGCTGTAGAAGCGCAACCATGCAGGTATGATGTGAGTTATTTCCATAGCCGTGCAGGTGTGCTATCTACAGTCATGTAGGTGTGCTGTAGAAGCGCAACCATGCGGGTATGATGTGAGTTAGTGCCATAGCCGTGCAGGTGTGCTGTCTGCAGTCATGTAGGTGTGCTGCAGAAGCGCAACCATGCAGGTATGATGTGAGTTATTTCCATAGCCGTGCAGGTGTGCTGTCTACAGTCGTGTAGGTGTGCTGTAGAAGCGCAACCATGCAGGTATGATGCGAGTTATTTCCATAGCCGTGCAGGTGTGCTGTCTACAGTCGTGTAGGTGTGCTGTAGAAGCGCAACCATGCAGGTATGATGTGAGTTATTTCCATAGCCGTGCAGGTGTGCTGTTTACAGCCATGTAGGTGTGCTGTAGAAGCGCAACCATGCAGGTATGATGTGAGTCAGTGCCATAGCCGTGCAGGTGTGCTGTCTGCAGTCATGTAGGTGTGCTGCAGAAGCGCAACCATGCAGGTATGATGTGAGTTATTTCCATAGCCGTGCAGGTGTGCTGTTTACAGTCGTGTAGGTGTGCTGTAGAAGCGCAACCATGCAGGTATGATGTGAGTTATTTCCATAGCCGTGCAGGTGTGCTGTCTACAGCCATGTAGGTGCACTGTAGAAGCGCAACCATGCAGGTATGATGTGAGTTATTTCCATAGCCGTGCAGGAGTGCTGTCTGCAGTCATGTAGGTGAGCTGTAAAAGCGCAACCATGCAGGTAGGTTGAGAGTTACTTTCATAGCCATGTAGGTGTACTGCTGAAGTGCAATCATGTAGGTGCAGCAAATGATTTCTATAAGCTATGTAAGTAGACTGCCAGTGCACAACCATGTAAGTATGTTGAGATTGATCTGTTTAGTCATGAAGCGATGCTACATGCAGCCGTGTTAGTGTGCAGCCAGTATGCAACCGAATAGGTGTGCTGTCAATTTCAACCAGGCGAGTATAGGGAGAATGATTCACATTATCATCTGTGCTTTATGCAGTCATATTGTTGTGCTGCTGTTATGGTGGCGATCATAACAATATAGAAGTTTTTTCAATGATTTAGACTGACATTAGGCTTATTTGGATTGGTATGTGTGGAGCGTTTAGATTACACACACATGAATGCATAACAAATTTTGTTGTCCAATAGTAAATGGAGCGTATGTGAAACAGTATTGATATTTTTGATTTACTTAACACCTCCAGTCTTGTTTATGCCTATAGTGTTATTTAGAGTAGAGCTTTCCCAATCACGGAATCGCTCAAGAAAGATTACTGCACAAACTGTACCCTTTTCATAACTAGCCGTATGCATAGTAAGGCATAGAGATTTTTTTTGGGGACTTGGACGTAATAAACGCCTTAGATGAGATGATAGATGGGAAATTGTTAGCTTGAAAGAGCAGTAACTGCGTTTAAAATGACAATTCCAGGTGACTGAAGTGAAAGATTCACGCCCAAGCAGAAAGACAGGTGAACTGTCGTGTCGGAATACAGTGCGGCGCGGCGGCGCGGTGTGACCGCCAGAAGGCGGAATCTAACCAGTGGCGGCGATACTGAAGGCAATGGTGAGGATCGGGCCGAGCAATAGGTGAAATTAAGACTTTGATTCGGATAATTGCTAACGACCTTGAGCAACCGCGACACGAGTCCTCCAGACAAGGAATTGTGGTCTTTTATAACTTATTTTAGTTGTACCTTATTGATAAGAACTCATAGTGCATTATTTATGGAATTATAATTATATAGATATAGATATAATGTATCACGTTTTAAAAATGTGATATGGCTGAGGATTAGTTGAACTTTTTAGCTTCATAACAATCTATATGTGTTATAGTGTGGGTTTCCTCAAGAGTTACCCGTGTCAAATACACGTCGGGAGTTTGAGGCGGAAACACATTGTTAAAACGCGACGCAACGCGTGTTGAGTAGAATCAGTTTGTGTTGTTTTCTATGACCAGAGTCACACTATCAATATCCAATGCGCCACCATACGCAGTACATTCTATCTACACATACTCGCGTTGTGTTTTTAGTGTGTCGCGCACATTAAAAATCCCTGGCGACCATTTTAGGCATGGACTCTATTATTGGGGAATATAATATAATTTCTAATTGTAATAGACGGTGACCTTTTGGACCAATTGTACCAAATCATATCATATCAGGTGTTCAAAATATCCCGGGAGATACCGTGCAATGCACATGGGTAGACAATTTTAGGATTTCTTATCTAATTTCGACGTTTTGTGAAAAGACTTTGTGAGACAGCTAGCAATATCTATTATAAAGACCTTTTTTTAATTGAAAGAGCTATGCAACGGCAGTGGACTGTATGAGTTAAGCTAAATATTACACTTGGATCCTTGTAAAAAGACCTAGTTGACGGACCTCTACTGGTCGAAGACAATACTAGCGGTTGCCGCATGGTTTTCCCTGCGTAGTCCCATTCCTGTGGAGATACGGGAACGTTACTCGGGGAGGGTGTGCCTTCGCAGTAGTGGAAGAGTTTTTCAAATTGATTCAGTGGTTTTGGAGACTATTCAACGCAAAGAAACAACCATACAGGCAATCGAATCTTTCCTTCTTATAATATTAATATAGATAATCCTGATTGAAACACTGAGGCACGGAATAACTTTTAGTAGTACGTACACAAGTTTTATTTCCTTGATCTTGATTAAAGCCAGTGCTAGAGAGTAATAACTATTTTGTGCTATCTTATAGGTATTTCTAAACACACCTACAAATCAATAAGAAATTTAAGTAAAGATAGAAACATTTTGCGTGCCGCCATACGCGGTTTAGAAGTCTCCGTTCGGGCGTTAATTATTGCTTTAAGTGTAGGCGAGTTTCAGAAGCCTGACCGAAGTGCATACGGTTGCAGTTCACCAGGGTTAGGTGGTATTCTCTGACTAGTTTAGTTTATCAGATTATACTAGTTGCGTATTTCAGTCGACAAACTACACTACAAGAACGCCCTGTAAACTGTAAAAAAAAGGGCACGTAGGTGTCTATTAGGCCTTAATTTTACGCTGTACACCGGCTGTAACATACTTCGTACCAGCAGTCCTAATACTGTAGTACCACTATGACAAGGAGGGATTTAGTACCACAAATAGCGTCAGGTTGTTGATTTCTTTTAAGCCCGCTTCAACATGGACTAGTGCCCAGTCAAATGAGTATACTAAGACATAATGCCCTATAGGGATAATTTAGGACCAAGTAAACTAAGTATAATTCTGATGCTTATTATGGTTACGCTAGAACAGATTCAGTCTTACTGGTTTACTAATGCAATATTTATAATTCCGCTAAGACTGAAGAGAAGGTAAAACTGCCTTTTAACAGTATATTTATGCACTTAGACCACTTAGGGCCATTTTGTTAGAGGTAAAGGCTAGAATTAAATGTATATCCTATATTCTAACAAAAGTTGACTGGTTCGCAAAATGAAAAAAAGAACCCTGAACAGCTTACGTTATCAGAGTTCCTTGTAGAATTTTATCAGATCGTGGGACTGCTGCCTAGAAAGTATTGTAGCATCTGACAGAATGAGACTTGCTAGATATTTATTTACCAAAATAATCCAATGTAACATTATCTATTTACATTATAACTATCTAAACTAACCTAAATCTAAATAATGACATTGTACCCAAAGACTGGCAGCATTTCCCCTTTAAATAAAAATATAAATTATACCCATTGGTTTAGATAGATGACTGCAGTCTGCCAGTCGACTCGACTAGGAGTTTTCTTTTTCATATTTTTTAACAAATATCGTTAATATTCTTATTCTGATAAAAATGGAAAAAGAAAACCTTCTAAAGTCTTAAATTTACCGTGACTATTGTAACACATAGAAACCAATGCTTAACTAAATGGTCGAGAGTTGGAACTTGTGGGGTTAGCCGCTCCTAGTAGTTTATTTTAGATAACTTGATTCAATTTAAAACTAGCTAAAGGTTAAGTTCACCAGCTTTTGCTGTGCAAAAGATGAGGCATTAACAGATGTAGATGGAATTGTAAATTTGAGTTACTTTAACAGTGTATTCAAATTTAACCTGTATCCTCCTGCGGAGTACCTAATCTTGTATCTTACAAAATATCCATAAAAGCGATATTCTATAATTTAGATTACGTCCAAGAGTCTCTCTGCAAAAAGAGTAGGTACATAACATTATGAGAATAAGAAATTCATCAGAATCTTGTGGCTGCACCACACAAGAAATATAGGTATCGTACCTTGCAGTTTCTTTTATTCAAATACCATTTCTAAAGTAATACCATACTATTTCTAAGTAAGTAGTAGTCTAATAATTATATGTCTAGTTTTTATCCTGTTTTTGTGAAATAGGAAGGTTTTACTAACCAAAAAGTTCCCAATAAATCTTGCGAATTTATAACATGTACATCAACCATAAAAAAAAAGTCTTTCTTGTTATCATAGTAGACTGCATAAGGTCAATGACACTTTATGGGTAGTTACCCAGTTAAACAGTGGTAAACAGTGGTACGCTCTTGCGACAGGCTACCAACCGAATTTGAAGGTATTGGTATGGTTAGATTAATCAGAGTATCTCAGTGATTGACTTAAGAATGCTTATACATTTTGCATTGACACATTTTATGCGCATACCATGATTATTTTATATTATTATTATTATTTGACATAATTCGTACCTACCTATTTCAGATTTATGTTTTGCAAACGTTTGACACAATTTATTATAGTATGATATGAAATTATTAATTATTGACATTATTACACGAATGAAACTATTATTACATTATAAGACACCAATATTTTTGTTATTATCATCTGAGATTTTTATTAATATTTAAAATGATTATCTAAAGTCATTATTATTTGCATGACAATTTATTAAAGTTAGTTTACAGTATCGGAATTTAATCTATCGATGTATTTATGACCTAAGTTACAATTCATTGATTAAAATTGTCGGCAATAATAAACACATTGTAACATTATCGAATTAGGGAAACCTGTAAGGATAGATGTTGATATAAAAAAAAAAGTAACTTCGAGAATGCCACAAGAGCTGCCTTAAATACTATATTTATGTGTCCTTAGGGTTAAGGTATATAGGTATATTGTGGCTTCATCACGTTGCCTGAAACTAGACGATTATTAAGGTTAAAAGAACTCTATTTCTCATAAGGACAGTAGTTCGCTTAAAATGAGATTAACAATTTAATTTACAAATATTATTTAAGTAATATTATTATAATGGTAATATTAGATACCTAATGAATTTTTTATGAAAAATCACTCGCTTTTACTAGTTGTATTCCACTATTAAATATATTTTACACTAATTGCTGACACATGTAATGATTTCTTTTGCTGGAAAAGAAAACCTGGAAGTGATCTGCAGACTCTGCTGGGTTTAAAAAAAAAGATCACTTTTTAGATTTTACATTTGTAAATAGTTTCAGCAGGCGGTCTGCTCTGTGAACTGGTTACTTGTTGCCTTTGTTTTGTATTCTTGACGATTCGCCAGACTCAAGTTCTCACTTATAGTTTTACAAACTAAATAATGATTGAGTTAATATTATAAGCCTATAGACTATAGACAGAGTAGATAGAAGAAATAGAGAAGGTTTAGGTTTAATTTAACTTTAAGATTTTGATTAAGCATATTATAAAAAGCCGCATAAAGGTATTATTGTTATGTACGTTATGTATAAAAATATGTGATTAGTTCAATATACAGGTCCGAATGTTGTGATTACTGCGTGCTCCGGAGATAGCACGCTGTCTGATGGCCGAATGTTGTGATTTTGCTAAAACCATTCAGTTTTAGGTAGTAATAAGTTATTTTTGTGATGTCAACACCGCCTCATAGTAGAATGATTAGCCTGTACATAAAACATTTATTGATTATTCGAAAATAGTGGGTAGTTGAGTTGACATAAATGTTCAGTATGAAGTGGGAGTTGGTGAGAGGCGATAAAAAGTGAATATTCTGGAAAAAGAACACATTCTGTTTCCTGATCGAGTTCAGTAAAGTGCTAATTAGTTAAAGTAGAATATTTGTATTAATTAATAGTTAGTTGTGCAAGTATTAGATAAATTGTGAAAATAAAAATGTAACGAATCTACAATCATTGGATTGTTATTTATTTTATCAAACCATTAAGTGGAAATATAGGAGTAGTATCTATTATACGAAGAGCAGAAGAATAAATGGCTATGTACATCATTGGAGTATCATTTCTTCATCACTAGGACTAAATTCCTTTACATTAAATTAAACGATACACCTGACCAGTAGTTTATTCTCAGCGCGCAGAATGGAATTTCAAATGAACTCGTATTTTGGATAAGTAATTAAGGAAAAATCCATAAAGCTGTGCTGATTGAAATGTTTACTATAGGATCTTATTTAAAATTGTAATATAAAGCAAAATATGCGTAGGATTAAGATTTTTGGGTCAAACGATAGGTATACATAATATGTTTATAAACTTTGACAATATTTCATAATTCCTGATGACTTTTACACCCAAAATAGTACTCTCCAAAAGAATGACGTTAATAATTTCTAAAAATAAGGTAACAATAAATTATCGAAGAAGCCCATCCTCCGTTATATAGTAGTTAAAAAGAGAATAATGGACTAAAAGGGGCAATAATTGAAGCTACGATGAAATATAGCTGCACGTGTAGAAGATTGCAAGTTATTTTTCTTTGAACGTTTCTTTTTAGATCTGAGAGAAATTATACGTACCTGTTGAAATAGATGAAGAAAAGAGGACACTTCTTGCAATAGGTATACGTTAAAGATCAAATGAAACTTTCAACATGTTCTTTTTCCACCCTCGTGGAATTCTGTTCCCGTTCCTGCGTCCCATCCCATGGAAACTTATTCGGTAACTAGCTGATGCCCGCAGCTTCACCCGCGTAATATTTGTTCTTATCCCCTTGGGGGCAGAATTTATCAAAATCCTTTCATAGCGGATGCCTACGTCATAACATCTACCTGCATGCCAAATAGCCCGATCCATCCAGTGGTTTGGGCTGTGCGTTGTTAGATCACTATGTCAGTCAGTCAGTCACCTTTGAGTTATATATATTTAGATAAAAGTAGCCCATGTGATATCAAACTTGTCAACTTCAAACCCATCAAGATCAAATTTGAACAGTCTGATACGGACGGAAAACAAAATGATCCTAGGGCGGCTTCGTTTTTAGGGTTCCGTACCCAAAGGGTAAAGAACGGGACCCTATTCATGAGACTTCGCTGTCCGTCTGTCTGTCTGTCTGTCTGTCCGTCATGAGGCTGTATTTCATGAACGGTGATAGCTAGAGAGTTGAAATTTTCACAGATAATGTGTTTTTGTTGCCGCTATAACAACAAATACTAAAAACAAAAACATAATAATATTTAAGGGGGGCCCCTTAAATATTATTATGTTTTTGTTGTTTTGTCCCATACAACAAACGTGATTTTTCGCCATTATAACTTTCATATTAGGTAATAAAAGGTATCCTTCTCAATTTAAATACGTTAGTTGGCTTGAAAATATCGTCAAGATTATTTCTTTCCTTTTCTCCATGCAAATTAAATGAATACTTTAGGAGGTATAGCACAATCAAATATTGCGCAACGATTAATTTCGTGTCGCCGTCATTGAACATTATACGGGTCACATACTAACTTATTTCTCGACTTTCATCGTAAATATTTTTCCTTTAAAAAGTGAACAACGCTTTCTGCAGATTACATAAGGTAGGTGTAATATTTCTAAGATAGTAATTTCATAAGAAATAGTAAACAAAGAGCCCTTATTCAAGATTTTTCTCCAGTATAAACAATTTACGTACAAACACACTATTCAATTATATGCACCGATGTTGTAGACGTATCGTGTTTATAATGTCATCATTCAAGTGTCATCAATATTCTGAAAAAGAAATCAAACATAGAGTTCTCAAACTCTTTTGGAAATACGTACTGTACCTACCGTAGAGGATCTATACGAGGATAATAAGATAGTTATCATCATAGAGCAACGCGGACTGTCTAGAGGCGCGCGTTGCTCTGTGGTTAATAAGCACCAAAGAGCAATACTTGTTTTATATTATGTTGTGATATAAGGGCAACCAGTAGACGCTTGAAATACTCACAGAATATCGAGCAGTGTATTGTAATAATTTAAACAAAATGGACTTTTACTGGGACGTCTTTCCGAGGGCTAATCCGGGGCTCCCAACCATAGGCTGTTGGGTGTTAAGTGAGGTTTTTTAGTCGGTAGGAATTCTAAATAAAAAAAAGGGGACTCCCATGCAACTAATAAGACTTTTTGTTGTTTTTTGGTACGGAACCCTCCGTGCGCGAGTCCGACTCGCACTTGGCCGGTTTTTATTCTTTTTGAGAAACGCAGCCTTAAAAAGAAAACTCGTGAAAATATATGCTTTGTAGGTCAGTATGCTTATGTGAAAATGTGTGTGTAAATTATTTGTATGTTTAACATAGACAACAAAACCTTAAGATCCTTTATAATATTCTTTTACAATACAGAGCTTATACCCAACATCAGAATTTCATTACGGCGACTTACAGTTCTCCAATATTTGTTTAGATACTCTTATATAAATTAATTTCCTAATTTAAAGAGACAAGGATAACGAATGATAACAATCTTGTAGCTTATTCGATCTTATCCCTTAAAATCACTTTACGTCGCCGTCGTCCATTGCTAAATTGTATTACTTCATTTATGTTTGAATATTGTTGAGTAACTGAGAAACTGGATATGATCCATCAATATAATCTGCCTTAATACACAAAATGGTCTAAATGTACTGAAGATTATGACCTTATTCTTTGGAGTCGAGATCCTGGGTTTGACTATTTCACCAAGGACATTGCAAGCACTTGGACCCTCCAAGTGATTACAATCTCCCACGTGATATTGTAAGCACCAGAAATGACGTTACGAAAGCACAAGGTAACTTTTTATAGTTAAGTCTTTGAGGTCGTAACCACGTCAAAGGAAAAATAAGAAATTATCACTTTATATTGTAATGAGTTAAACCAGGGTCTTACGTTTTTGCTATTTTACATCACGAAGTTTATGCCAATTTTCTAAATACATTGTCATTATTATTTTCAGAATAGGTAGCAGCTCATTAATATGGTTCAAATAAATAAATCAAAACTATTATGTTGTAAACGGTCAGTTACAATTATCCTCTCTACCTTTCATAAAAATCCGAAAAATACCTTTAACTTTTTTTTTTCAAAAATTTAAAATGTTTTCTAAAGCGTAAAAAAAAATTCAAATTAATTAACTTGGTTTACCTTTATGGATTTTTACTCAAAACCATACTTTCGTTGGGTTTCATGTACGAGGCATGAATAAATACTTTGGTATAAAATGTTTTTGTCAATCGTTTGATGCGCCGCGATGATACCACCCCTAATGGACATACACTCAATTAGGTTTTACTGTCGCACCGCCGCGCCGCCCGCCGCCCGTTCAATTTAACACATAATACCGCCCGTTCTCGACCAGGTACCTATTTATTTTTATTGGCTACAACAAAAAATAACAAACTTCTATACCAGGCAACATTATGTACAATAACCATAAGGATTTGAGTACTCCATTGAAACTGCGTAAACATTTTAACCTAGTTAACTCTACATATTTAAGGAAAATAACACAGCGCTGATATGTTTTTCAAGTATGAATAATATATTTTTTTGACTCTCCTTAAATCTATAAGTGCAAAGAGTTGAATTAAAATTCTGCTGTGTGTGTAATTGTTCAAGCTGGTGTTAAAACACCAGCTCGAACAATTACACACCACACTACTGATAAAGAACATACCTACGCCCAATCTAATTCCATATATCCAAAAGCTTTATATTTTATCCCTTTTCATTTTCTACTTGCACAACTTCTAGTTCTCTCTTTTTCCTTCTCTCAACTAATGTAACAACAATCATCCATTAAAATCAGTCTTGTATATATTTACCACTGGTGTGACATGTTTATCTCACAACCGTTATAAGAATTTTTAATAATGATGATCATTACTGCTTAAAAAAACTTACATTCAAAAGTTCATCATGTTATTTCGACGTGAGAATGATTACGAATATGTCTGCCTTCGTTACCAAAATGGCGGTGGTCGTCATTAAGTCGGAGTGCCCTCGTTTAAGGCCGCGGCGCGTGAACGTCAGCGGAAGGAAGGCTGGCTGAAAGCTACGGGTAGCGGTGCAGCTTGCAAATTAGCCACGCTTGCTGCATAAAACACGTGAGGACGGGCTAAGAGATTACTTTTTATGAAACACCAGCATATTTCCGTAAGTGCACTTAAAGGTGACACGGCTTTAACTATTTCACGATTTAAAAAAATTGTGTGAATGACCTACTCGTGTCTATTTAGAGAAAGCAACATGGATGCCGATGGGTTGCGTATTGTTCTAATGTCTATAGGTAATTAGCAGTGATATGATGAATCTTAGGGACATCCTTTATTCCTGGAAACATCCTTACGAACTTGGGCTCTCAACCGTAGGCAGTAGGTACGTAGGCAACGTATGGTTTTTACGACTCACTCCATCCTCCATGACGGATTTTCCACACGTTAAAAAAAGCATTGATATGATTTTTTTTTAAAACGGAATCAACCTATACTGACTACCAGTAAAAACTAATAAATTAAATTTACTAACCTAAAATATCTTAAGGCGCGTTTGGACCTATAACAACTTTAACTGGTCATCGAATCATCTCTCAGTGACTCAATACCCACAGCAAAACTTTAACGCTATCCCAACAACTTATAGACTTAAAGGTAATAATAAATGAGGATAGCCCCTTAGGGTACAGCAGTGGCAATGTTAAAATAAAGTCGTCGGGGTCCAATGTGGCTGAGATTTACTACGGTCAAACTTAGACGTCTCTCCCCCGGGATGATCACGCAAAACCACCGATCTGTAGGCACGTACAACGTACAAACACAGACAGGCCAATACATTTGCACATTTCAATGACAAATGTGTTCACATGATGTCGGTCGAACAGGGTTGGTTGTTCTATCAATTCAGACTTTTTATGTTATGTTTGTGAAATGTTGTTGTTTTAGGTCGGATATTTGTAATTCATGCTTTTCTAGCGACTACATCATGTTTTATATAACGGTATAGAAATAATTTGGTATTGTGGTTTAAATAAACATTTTGGTCCAATATGTTCTCTTTTGGTTTTAGCTAATAGACATTCCGCTGTCGGCGGCGCCCGCCGACGTGTCTTCGCCGAGGACTATCGACCTCCATGACCGGGGGCCTGAGGACGGTGAAGAAGGTCGCTCACCGTCCTTAAAGAAGCAGGTCCATGACGGCAGCGTGACGTTAGGAATTCCCGCACCCCCTTAGAAGGGGGGGGGGGGCTTAGAAGCGGGACCACACCCGAAACCCCTCAAAGACGCGGGATAGCGCCCGAACCACCCGGGGACAAAGTTGCTTTTCAACATAAAAATAAATTCTAATCGTTTTTGTAGTTTCGGAGCCTGTTCGAAAAAAACAAATAAATCTTTCCTCCTTATAATATCAGCACAGACTATATTAATAGAGGAAAGATCCACAAACGGCCGTGTATTCCTTTAGATTAAGTCTATTTTAAGTCTTGATACAGATAATTAGCTTAACTGAAAATGGATATTGCGGTTGCTAAAGTACTCTGTGTGTATAGTATCAAGCCTTGGAAGAAGCAGAACTCACAGTACATTAATATTAAATCATTGAATGTACTACAAACCATAATTGGTTTACTAAGCGGTTTTAGTTTAGTGAAGCAATTATGGTTGGTAGCACATAGGAATTATTATATGGAGAACTAGCTAATGCTCGTGGCTTCCGTCGCATGGTTATGTTTCAAATGAACGTGTAATTATGAGCTTTTCTTTAATGTATTATCAATCAATACATATAATAAAATCGTAACAGGTCGCTGTCTGTACATGGAAGATAAATAAGAAAAAATATTATAGGGGGGCTTTATGAACGCAATAGAACCCAAAACAATGATTTTTAGAATTTTTGTCTGTTTGTCTGTATGTCTGTATGTCTGTATATCTGTATATCTGTTTGTCTGTACGGTTGTGCACGCTAATCTCAGTAACCGCTCAACCGATTGCAATGCGGTTTTTTTTATTGTGTTGAGGTTTGCTCCAGTTAACATTTAGCGTTTGTTTTATGTAAATCGGTTTAGAAATAAAAGAGTTATAACACTTTTAAGAATCAGATATTTTGAAAATTTTAATTGTAGGGGTTTCTTTGAATGTTAGTGAACCTAAACTGGCGTGTTGGCTTAATCATAAAAGAGCTTAATGATTAAGACTATTTTTAAACAATTCAGTCCGCGCCGAAGGCGTGGACTGAATTGTTTTAAAATTGACTTAATCATTAAGCTCTTTTATGATTAAGCAAACAGGGCAGTTTCAGACGCTGCTTGATGACTCTGATGAAGAAATACCTTTCCTTTCATACACCTTATGTGACGTAAACGAAGTTGCGGGCTCAGCTAGTTATACATATAGCGCTTTAGCAATTATGTATTTCAACAGTCACATAGTACAGTTCAAATTACATGCAATGCAAGACGGTGACACGCCAGTTAGTTAGAAAGACAATCGACACGTATTTAGAAACGTAAGGAAAGAATGTGTATAATCAATTATATTATAACCTTTGAAAATGCTTTAAAGTGAAACCGGTCAGGTTATATTTTGTATTTTTTTTTGTAGATGTAGGTTACAGTAGGGAATTGGATTAATGAGACAAACAGGACAGGAAGTTAAATAAAAAAAAAGTGTGTGCGTGTAACCTTTATGCGCGATTGAAGTAAAACTTCTTTGCCATTGACGGCATCAAATGTTATATTAATATCATTTATTCTAATTTTAATAGCGGAAACTATAGTTTCAGCTATTACGCAAATAGTAAGCGTTACTTCCGTCAGAAAAAAAAAATCTGATTTACTCCCTAGTCGCGCCTAAAGAAGTTTTACTTAAAAAAAAACACTGCATCTTCTTCCCACTGACACTATACCTTTTCTTGTGAAAAATATACCCAACCTGCTACACACCCTACAGGGACCAGTGGTAAAGGGTTGCCTTTCAATGTCAAAATATTCACCCATAACCTTACGTTTCATGGTGCAGCAAGGGCAATCTGTATGAATATTGTATTGGTCCAAACTTGCTACCCCTTGTAAGTTGTCCATTCACACAATGTTACATTCAACATTTATTATTTACTACATGATGTTCGCGTCTTGGTCCACGTGTAATTCGGTACCAGTGGGAACATATTCCCGGGATGATGAAAGCCTACGTGTTATTTCAGACTATAAGCTATCTCTGTACCAAACTTCAGCCCTATCCGATTAGCTGTTTCTGTTTGGTTAAGCAAACATCTTTACAAAGTTTTACACTTCAATATTAGTA
Source organism: Miltochrista miniata (assembly GCA_933228765.1). NCBI lineage: Eukaryota > Metazoa > Arthropoda > Insecta > Lepidoptera > Erebidae > Miltochrista > Miltochrista miniata. The sequence continues at coordinate 21,323,351 of OW121750.1, read as the reverse complement.
GGATAGTGGGATTAGTAGGATTTGAGAGTAGGTAACTAAAATGTATCTAATATATATAATGCATTTGAGTCATTTAAAACAGACAGTACTGATTTTTTTCTCTTTCTTCATAATATCATGTGGCTAGGTATATAAACAGAATGAATTAAAACCAGACTCAGAATAAAAATAGTGTGAGAGCCGTCAAAGTTTCGAAATTTCGAGATAAGGTGAGGTTATTGGAATGTTAACGGTTTCGAATCTGTGTATATAGTCGGTTCTATTTCCATATACCTACGTAAGTATCCATAGCTCTAGAGAGACCTATAGACCTTTTATACTTAGTAAAAGAGCAATTGTCATTGTTTATGATCTAGAGCCCCGTGTGGCGACGTCGGGGTCCCGTATTGCGACAAATAAGAGTACAAATTGTCGCCAACCAACACATCCCGAGGGTGTCGTAAGGGAATACTTTCGCTAAAATAGCAATTGCGTACCAAAGGAAAACTCGAAAGGAGACGTTGTTTTCTGTAAAATGTCAATCGTTAAACCAAGTGGAAGGCCTTTTGGGCGGCTTGAAAAATTACAACTGCGGGTAGCGGCGACCTGCGCCTGTCCAGTTCAATACGGCAATAGGCTCACCACCTATTACGTGGGACCCAAAACTATTAGGTGAAATGTGGGCGTATACTATGCCTCTGCCTACTCCTTCAGGGATAACGGCGTGACTATATGTATGTATGTATGTATGTAGAATATAGAGGATGTTTCAACACTATTAATTTAATAAACGCAATTTGGTCACACCCCGATACCTTATCAATTAATCAAATTACCTACTTCTAAGCTATGGAGTTCACCAAAAGAGGTCTTAGACGGACCGGCAGAGCGTGTGTAGCGCGTCTGGTGTTGCAAACATTCATAGGCTATAGTGATCACTTTTTATCATGTGGACCGTATGCTTTTCGGTCACCTTAGTCGTATAAAAAAGATATCAAAAACTTAATACAAGTCAACCCAAAGTCCGACGAACGTCTTTCTAACATCCTGTAAGTTCCGTAAGATGAGAAATGAGTTCTATGAATTATGCCATGCACATTTAATTAAATTAAACAGATTTATGATGACAATAAATTTCCTTTGTTTGAAGACTTTTAAATAAATTAAATGTTCATGCCCTCTTAAAGTGGATGGCTCACAATGGCGCTACTGCAATTCTCTGGAATAAAGCGGGGAGCACATGTGCGTTTATTTCAGGCACATTAGCCACAACTTTTTGCTGAGCTGCTAATAGCCACGTTACATACTTTTCTTCTTGTTAGAAGTATATTGTATACCGCAATACGGCAGTTATATAATAAATGTAAAGATAGTTTATCAATCCTTTACAATACTTTTACTGTTTATTTACGGTTCAAAATATTCCTCCGGGATCAACTCCGAAACTAACTATCCGATTTAAACGATTGATGAGAGACTGTATATTCACTTCTATTTTATTTAGTGTACTTGATAATATAATTAATTAATATATGGTCAGCCGGTAAATTATAAAGTTAATCTGTACTAATATTATAAAGACAAAATATTCAAGTTTACATTGAATAGGCTCCGAAACTACTAAACCGATTTGAAAAATTCTTTCAATGCTAGGAAGCTACACTCTCCTCGGGTGACAGGCATTTTTTTGATCTCATAGTTTCACGGTAACGGGAACTGGGTACGTTGATGAAACCGCTAAGAAATAAAAAAAATGTATGTTAGATTTACATAAATGAATATTTGATCTTTTTTCCTAAACTTCCAAGTGTGCATCGTGCCTTAAAGAACATTCGTTGTTTTGGCTGTCTTCCAAGTGCTTGTTAAGGAAACTAGGGAATTTCGTGGAGCCACGATTGTTTCTCGTTGTGTATATAAAGGCGCGACAGACCCATGCCCCAGCCTCAAACTTATGCAATGGAATAATTTCCGTTCAATTATTTCACTATCCACTGCAAAGCGAAGTTTTGTTGGCTTTGTGGTTTTAATTTTACATTTGAGTTGACTTTGAAACTATTTTGGGGCTATTGTTGTTATTGTAGGTGTACACATTGATTAATATTTATCTGATTTATAATCATTAGTGTCAAAATATCTAGCTTACATCACTGCCTCGGTGGCTCAAATTCAAAGTGTAGACGAAATCCATACTGAGGTCTTGAATTTGAAACCTGGGTCGGAACTAATATTTCTGTGATGCGCAAATATTTTCCTTGGAGTTTGGATATATTTTAGTAGAAGTAAGGAAGAGTTTATTCCTGGAACATACTTCTGAGGGTTCACCCAGAGCTCCCGGCCGTAGACAGTAGCCTCTTATCGACTAAAACCACACAAGGCGCTAGCCTCGAGTGGTTTTGTACTGTAAGAGTTCGCTAGGGATTTCCGCAAGTAAAAAGAAAGAAAAGAGTTTATAAATATTTTGATATATTTTTTTTATTTCAACTTTTCATTACGAATCTTCTAATTTGAAGATTCGTAATGAAAAGTCCATTCGTAAATGGCTGCCAATCACTAGGCTCAGCAACTGATGTGGTGTCATTGAAGGGAACAGAGAGCGGAAGTTGTAATCAGGTAGTTCTTGAAATTTCCCTGGAGTTTCAAACTGTTTCAGCGTGAGTCATTAATGCGTTCACCAACAAAATTCAGTCACTTTAATAATTTATTAAAACTATAACACAGCATAATTTACATCTGTGTCTTCTCATTTACTTTTTCAGTTAATTTGCTGTTGAGTATAAATCAACACACCACCCTCAATTTTCCTGTTTTTACTTTTTGGGTACGGAATTCTAAAAATACAAAAAACAGAAAATATGTACATATATAAAATGGGGCTTCGATACAACAAACGTTATTCTATTACAATTTTTAGTTACGTACCCTCCGTGCGCGATTTCGACCCGCACTTGGTCTATTATTTCATTCTTCTCTGACTGAGTTGCCCACAGACAACACAAATGGATGACATTAAATATAATAGATGTACAGGCGATGTGTCCACGCATTACCAAGATTAGGTGCACTTTATCTAAATAATTGACCAAAAGAAGAGTGTGAATGAGAGTTTCCATTTCCAGATGGAAAAATTTACTTTTGTGTACCTATGTGTATGTTCTCCTCTAAAGGTCGCATTTCTAGACGACAAATTTTCTTGTGTACCTAATGTATTTTAGTGTACAGGTTTTTACCGTCAGTAATTTGAAAACAATGAGTGTGCTACCTACATAATATATCTAAACTAATATTATAAAGGGGAAAGATTCGATTGTTTCTTTGTTTGCATCAAATAGGCTCCGAAACTACTGAACCAATTTGAAAAATTATTTCACTGTTGGAAAACTACACTATCCTCGATAAACATTGGCTATTTTTTTTATTCCCGTATTCCCACGGGAACGGACATTTTTTTTATATTAAATTCAGAGCTTTTTCGTTTCAGTTCAAGTGTTAGTCCGAGTGCTGACGGAAAAAGGTACAATATCACAGTCTCAATTCACTTTAAGGGGCTAGTCCGCAAAATATGCACTTAGGATTTTGGAAATTTTCAAGAACTCACTTCATCAAATGACACTAAAATGGAACCTTAAATTCTTAATAGATGAAACTACAATAACACCAAGCGCTTTTTACAAAATAATTATTTACATTAGAAAAAACACCTCTCAATTTTATTAAATATCATCGAAATAGCAGAAATAATCAAATTGACAAATGTAAATTTTGATGGTTTTCAGAGGTTTTTGCGCAGGTAAATAAATATTTTGTAAAAAGCGCACGGTATTAATGTAGTCTCATCTAATAAGAATTTAAGGTTCCATTTTAGTGTCATTTAATGAAGTAAGTTTCTGAATATTTCCAAAATTCTAAATGTCTTTTTGTGCATTTTGCGGACGCGCCCCTTAACAAAAGTACTAATTGCGTAGAGAAGGAAATCTTAAACCAAAACCCCACATCGACCTGTCATGCTCCCTGTAAAAATGCTCTACATGCAAATTTTAAAATTTCTACAGTTTAATCTTCTTCTATTGATAATTATCAATAGAAGAAGATTATAATTTGAGGACAATAAATTCTGTATATCAATGTAAATTTTAAAATAATCTTGTTTATTAGTCTTTTTATCAGCAGCAAACATTATCATTAATTACTAAATTATATGCTTGTCGGCCAAAAAAAGTGACATTAATTTTATATAATACCATCTATTTATATCCCTCAACAGGGAACATAAACATAAAACCTGAAATGAAAACATTAAAGTCACATCATTATTGCGCCATCATAGTGCTATTATAGATCCCTACCTATGTAGTTCCTATAACCCTATCGTATAAAGGTAATAAACTGCGCTGATGTAAGTTTTACGACTTTAATGTCATGAAACCAAACCCACGTAATATCACACATCATCTAATGTTTTGATCTGTTTGTGAGATAATATTGTTTTATTGTTGCAACTTTGTAGTAAAACTGTATAGGTACCTACTTCGTGAAAAACATAATATTGCACAAATAGCGACATAATTTTGACCGGTCTTTATTTGACTTTTTCTGCTTATTGAAGTAAAACTTCTTTAGGCGCGACTAGGCAGTAACTCAATTTTTTTTCTGATGTAATTATCGCTTTCTATTTGAATTTAGAATAGCGGAAACATAGTTTCCGCTATTCAAAATTCGAATGAATGATATTAATATAGCATTTGATGCCGTCAATGGCAAAGATGTTTTAATTCAATCGCGCGTAAAGGTTACAGGCACACACTTTTTTACATAGAATTTTAACTTATAAACTTAAACACGAATAAAACATCACAAAAAGAACCATAGCATAATAATTTGTGAGAAAGTAAAAGTAAGAAAAGTAAACCGTTTTGAAAAATCATTTTCGACAAATTGTTTACAACGTCAACGTTTCTGCCCAATTTGCTTCAAATCGGTTGATAAATAACGTTACAGCACACTTTTCCCATTTTAACACCATTTTCCAATCAATTAAAAATCAACAACGACGACAACGTTTATTTCATCAATGAACACGTATACCAAGTTTACGACCTATAAACCTTTGAAAGGAGAATATACACACAAAAGAAAATTTTGCATTCTGGAACTGAAGAGTTTATCTCAAGACTTTTGCAATACTCGTATTTGATTACCTATTTTAGTGTCGGTGAAAGTCAGAAAATGGTTTTCTTAGTTCAAATAATATTTTTCGTTAATGCCTTCTCTTCACGGTGTGTCCTCGATTCGGGGCCGAGTAGCGATAATTTTGCGAAATGGCCGCCTTGTCGACAGCAGTGCCTCTGGAACGAGCCAAAGTGAAATAAAACGACATTATGATTTTAGACAGTCTGCCGCTGAAAGTAGTTTAAGGTGACGTTTAGTGAGAACCTTTGTGCTAATTGTATTCAAGACCTAACTTTTCTCATTAAGTGTACTACTAAGTTATTTCTATTCTGGAAGATGAAACTATGAATGCGGTATAGAATAATTTAACAAGTTAGAACTTTTAAAAAGCAAATTATAACAATAGGTACTACAGTACTGAACTATCACCGCTGCACCCCGGCACCACTATGCACACAACTTCATTATGGCTGCTTATTTTGACCATAAAAGACTTGTTCTACATTTTTGAACTCGGTGCCACGTGACCTTATCGCAATCTTCTAAACTTAAACCAGTCTCAGCTGCAAGTGGTGTACCTGTTGACTTACGAACAAAGTCAAGGCCTATACTAACCCGTACAACCTAAGCAATAATAAGTATTCGTACATATCTTTCGTAAGAATATCGACTATTTCTATAGTAAAAACTATAGATCTAACTATAGAACGATAGTTGTACACAGAAGTAATGGTAGTGTAATATAATATTACCCGTTCGACGACTAGCAAAAAATATCTTCTGGTAACATTTGGCGTCTTTCCACATTTATCTATTACCTACTCTTTTATAGGGTATACCTACATGTACTGACTGACAAAGAGTGTTTATTGACTGGTATAAAAGGGTATGTCGATCGACATATCTTTTGATCGATTCGATTTCATTGACTTTAAAATGTCATCAATGTATCCTTACTCAATCATTTAAATGAGGCGGTATGTGGTTAGAAACTGATCCGTATTTGATTAAATTCCTCTTAACAAGCCTCATACATACGGCCCACTCACCTCAGATTTACTGACAACAATAGAATACTTACCCAATCAAGGCACAGCAATTCATTGAAATTGACGTGGCTTAGAAAATACCTGGAAATGTTAGCAAAACGCTACTCGATACCATCATGTAATCAATTTGTGATCGGATTACTCATGCTTTCGTGTTCGGAATTTAATTTCATTGCAAATATATATTGATGTTTATCCTGAACTCACTACTGTTGTGGTCGATGTTTAATGCGAGAAAATGCTATCTCTTATCTATACCAATACTAATATCATAAAGAGGATAGTGTCGATTGTTTCTTTGTATGCATTGAATACGCACCCTAACTACTGAATCAATATTTATTTTCTATTGAAAGCTACACTGGGGACAGTATAGCTTTGCAACAGCCGGGGTGTCATAAGGTTATATTTTATTCCCATGTTCCTACGGGAACTACTCGGTCTAAGCCGTGTGACATTGGTTAGTACCACAATAGGTATATAGGGAAGGAATAAATAGGCGTCCTATGATAGAATGACCAAGTTACTCGAGATCGCAATTCAGGTAATAAATAGTGGAGGCTATTAATTTTACTTACTACGTTGATGGCGGCGCACAGTGTAGTTTGACTTGCTGGACTAGAGTTCCGGCTATATGAAAACATAGTACAGGAAACGAGAGTTCTCTTGTTCGTTAACGACTTTAAAATCAATAATGTTTCTATTAGTTATTGCTAGAGAATGAATGACTATTTAATAAGATTACACGTACCTGTACTTCTCTTGAAATAAAAGGCAATTGGATGGTAAGCCGCGTCTTAGTAAACGTGGGGTAGGAGGACTCGCCGCTGGATGGACCGATGACCTGAAAAAGTTCGCAGGGAGTGACTGAATCCGGAAAGCGAAGGATCGTGTGTTGTGACATGAGCTTGGAGAGGTCTACGTTCAGCAGTGGGCTGCTAAAGGTACAGATTAGAATGCTTAATTGGATGGTCAATGTCTCCCTTGCTCTACAATGCGAGACTGTTTTTGGATCTTCACACCAACTGACTGCTCTCTCACTACGATAGCAGACAAGCATACGACCCACTTCAAACGAGGTCAAATAGTGGTGATGCAATTATTACACAAATTCATGCGTTTTCTTTCAACATGCGCAAGTAGTAAACAGAGTAGCTAAGAAAACAGTCTAAAACCAATCAACATATTAATTACCTATAGAATAAGCTAAGCAGAATAAATTGTGGAATGAAAGTGAAAGTGTGTGTTTCAGTAATGTATTACAACGAGTACCATCAAGTGCCGACGATAGAGAGTATAAATTATAAAAAAATGGAATGAGCTGGGTAGTCATGGCTATAAAATAAAATATTCCTGAAATGAAACTATTTTAACTTGTACTTATAGAACTTGGGATTTCACGCGAAATGCATTTACCTACTTACATTTTCACACCGACGCGACGCGAGACGTTTCGAGCACGTTGCAGTGCCTGTGGTCGCGGTTGGACTGAGGCGAGGATCGACGAAAACCATGAAGTAACTTCTTGTTGTACTACCCTCCGCTATTGTTACAACGAAGGATAAGGCCGGCGACACAATTCACTTACTACGTCAGTTTTAATTGGCGCAGTTTTACGTACAAGTTTATTAATCACTGCATTTTACATCCCAGAGAGCTTATATCCATCATCCCTATTGAAATTTTTGTGTTTTTTATTTCAATGACTTCACCATACGTGGATAATAATGACGATCAGTGGAGAAGGGTTTTTGGTTGGTGAAGTTCGATTCAGTGATTACTGCCCGTATCGAGGTGTTCGGCTATTGCAGATTTTTCAATCTGACGGTTTTTCACAGCTGCAATGTGTTCTTTGACCCTTTCCGCGATGGTCCGCTTGGTTTGGCCTATGTAGGAACTAACAACCCACCACGTTTCACCCGCGTAGCTCCCGTTCCCTTGGGAATGCAGGAATAAAATAAACCTTATGTCACACGGGGATAGCGTAGCTTCTCAACAGCGAATGAATTTTTCAAATCGGATCAGTAGCTTCGTAGCCTGCCTATTCGATGCAAGCAAACAAACAATCAAATCTTTCCTCTTTATTAAATTAGTGTAGATTATTATATTGTAAAGATTTGTTATGAGACATGGACTATCTAATTGTATAAGGGATACATAAAATTTACTGTGTAATATTTTGATGGTAGTGCTTAATCACGACAGTACGTTCTAACATAACAAGATTCAGATTTTAATTTTCAGGGTTCCGTACCCTTAGGGTACAAAACGGGACCCTATTTATGAGACTTCGCTGTCCATCTGTATGTCTATCTGTACGTCACGAGGCTGTATCTCACGAACAGTGATAGCTGAAATTTTCACAGATTATGGGTTTCTGCTGCCTCTTTAACGACAAATAAAATAATAATATTTATTAAAAACTGAAAAATATTAATATTTAAGGGGCTCCTATACAGCAAACGTGATTTTTTTTGACTTTTTATATTAATAACGGCTACAAGTAGACGCTTGAAATGCTCAAAGAACATCGAGCTGTATACATACAGTTTGAAATTATACAATAAATTATGCAGTTGTTTTTTGGTACAGAACCCCCGTGCGCGGGTTCGACTCACACTTGGCCGGTTTTTATTTCTATACATTTGGCCTACTATAAGCAGAGTAACAAGCCTCTTACTCTGTATGTGTCCTGATTATTTTAAACATTCCACAATAGAATAATATCTTACGGTACACAATGTAAAAATTAAATCAGCACTAGCTTAAGTAGGTTTGCAAATAAATTGTAATGAACAGTTTAATAAGATTCAGACTACAATAGACTTTCCAGGAATAAATAATTCGTATGTTTATATGAAATTTAAAAAAAATATCAGACCTGTTTCAAGAAATACTACGGCTAGGACTAGGTGAGGCCGTAGTGGTAGCCAAGCTCTATTGGGAATCCTGGGGTCATCTTTTCGAGAGCTTACCCGAGGCTGCCAACCGTAGGCATTAGGTAGGTACCTAACGTGTGGTTTTTAGTCGGAATCCTACCGACTTCCTTACGTGAAAAAATATAAAAAGTAACACATCATTTTAATTAACCATAATATTATATTTTAACCGACGACGGAACGCTAATGATTCTATATTTGTCGTCTACATATGCAGTTTAACAAGCCTACGTAAATAGAAAACTAAAGATTAATTCACACATGAGGTTATTCAGGATAGAACTAATCAAAACCGACTCTCTAACAAGAGCCCATGAATATATTTACTCGTAGAAATTTGCATATTATCAAACCAAATTAGATCCGAGAAAAGCTTTTGAGGGATAATTAAATTGAATATATTTATTCAAGAACGGAAATGAACACCGTGTTCTTGTTTGAATCATTTTTGATACCCTGTAATGTGGTTAGCAGGAAAGCGTTATTGTTCACTATTTTAACATTGTATGTAGAACGGGATTTCACGCGATACTATTTTTACTATTAAAAAAGGAGTGCATTAAGAAGTCGCCTCGGGACCACGATAGGTGTAACCCTACCGAAACGTCGCGGAACAAGAAGGTACCGAAAACCTTGATTTAATAGTTCAATAGTGCCGCGCGAAATCCCGTTTTACATACAATATGAGTTCAACGCGTGTTAATTTAAAACAAATATTTTAATATTATTTACTTGAAGGCTCCCATTTCTAAAGTCTAAAATATTACCCGCTTTTGTATTTTCGCATGAAAGAATTTAGACTGATGCTGTCTCGTTTACTACCTCAGGGGTGGAATTTTAAAATATCATTCATAATGAGTGTCTACATCGCCATGAAAAAAGATTTTTAATATTTTGTTCCAGTACTTAGGGAGTATTTGCCCATATGGGCACAACAACGCCATTGTAATAAGCGAAATAAACACAAACTACATGAAAAAGGTATTGTATCAAATTTGTACTGTACTTTTAGCGGCTTAAGCTGAGCGTAGATGAATTAATTAATTAGGCCCAGAAATTTAATTTGTAGAGTCATTAAAACAAAATTGAAGTAAGATTGTTTCAAATTTTTAAGTTAAAAAAAAATAAAAGGTAGTTACATAATAATTATGATAGTGCAAAATTAATACATACACTTACTATGTGAAAATAACGAGTACCTTGCTCATCCCTGATACAATTAAGCAGTCAACCTAGGTGCTCCCCTGTTAACTCAGTTAACACCTAGGTGAACCACGGATCCGAAAGTGAATACTGTTGCTGCAGAGAGACCAAAAATATAGCTAGTAAATCTTTAACTTCTTGAATGAAAATATATAAATCTTTACAAAAGTAGTTAGTTCTTTTTTGTTGAAAAATGTCTTTTTGATGTTCTTTCGGTAATTTCAATTAGTCACCGTAATTATTCTCTTAGCGTGAGCTCTTCATTTGGCTCTAGAACTGTTATCAATAGACCATTAAAAATAATACACTTCATATACTTTACATTAAAATAACCAATCCCTCCAGTCTAATGGTTAGTGTGGAAGCCCAACTACACAATTGGCATCCCACGACACTTAGTCCAAGCGGCAGTATCAGTGTGCCTTGACATTAGATGCTTTCAAGGCACACTGATACTGCCGCTTGGACTAAGTAAATTCAAGACATTAAAATAAGATCTATTTATAATGTACCTGATCATATTATGAACTAGCTGTTGCCCGCGACTTCGTACGCTGCATTATCTTTAGCTTCATATAACTTTTTTATTTATGAACCTATTGACATAAAACAAACACTAAATGTTAAGTGGAGCAAACCGCAACGCAATAAAGAAAACCGCATAGCAATCGGTTGAGCGGTTGCTGAGATTAGCGTGCACAAACGTACAGACAAACAGACAAAATTTCTAAAAACCATTGTTTTGGGTTCTATTGCGTCCATAAAGCCCCCCTATTGACTTTTTTCTTATATTCAATGTACAGACAGCGACCTGTTACGATTTTTATTGTTATGTATTGATATTACAGTCATTATTTGGCGTTTGATTCTGTACAACCTGGTATGATGATACGTCATCGGTATGACTTTAACCGACAATTTTACATTTCCATATGTTTTCATTACTATTTGGAATATACGCTGTGAAGGGGAAGGAAGAATAAATTGCCCATAAATATAATTCTATACACGGAACCCTCGGTGTGCGAATCCGGCTCGCACTTATTTGCTACTTAAATACTTTCATTATATATCAGGAGCTTAGTTTGCTAAATAAGAAAATTATTGTAATATTCTGTTGAATGTAAAAGAAATCTAGAATTTTCATAACTGGGACGTTACCGAGTGAGTTGCCTACTAAATAGGTAGTCCGCTTGCTTTCTTTTAAAACTTTCACTCTAAACCATTATTAAGTAGGTGAAAGCAACTAAGGATCCTAGTACCCTCCTACTTTGTTATTCTTTCAGATAACTAGGAATACCATTAAGTTAAAGATGTCAAATAATCTTCTTTATTAAGTCTTCTTAGTAAAACATCTGGGAATATTAGGAAGAGCTCTTCAACTAAATTCCATCCTCTCCTTTTACCGAGCGATAAGGAAAATCGGTTCTCTATAGTACCACAGAGACTTGGAACGTTCTGCTAATGTACGGATTTCCCGCCATTTACAGCGGCACCAGCGGATCATGAAGAAACACATCATTGGGTTACCAACTTGAGGGTCACTGACTAAATTTAGTGAACTGTAAGAGACTTTTAATTTTCATACAGCTATGTACATATGTTTCTAAAACTCTCACCAGGCGGGCAGCGTTGCTTTCAAGTGGTCTACGTACTAAAAAATGACATTAAAAGTACGTTTGTTGTACGCGAGCCCCCCTTAATAATATTATTTCACAGTTGGGTACGGAACCTTAAAAATTAAACTATCTATACATTATCGGTGATAGAGTCGCCCTCGTTTTACGAAACCACACCTAGTTGAACGTTAAAAAGCAATATATCACTGGTATCATGCTAGCTCCTTGTCACATCGCTAGATTTTTCACTCAGAAGAGGCACCCAACAGATTAGTTAGAGCATTGATATCTAGAATGATTTCTCTAGAGTCTAGGGAAAATAACTTCAAAATTATCACTGTCCATAGTTATTAGTACTTATAGACTGTATTAAGCTGATACACGCCGATTTTTTTAGGATTGATTAATTACTTTACTGTAGAAAACAACTAGACTAACAAATCAGCAATCGTGTAAGAAACCCTTTGTATCATCTTTTTGCGACATGACTACGAAAATCTTGTCAAAACAAAAACAAACCCATGCTCTACAAGAATAAAACGGTAATACTTTATGCAGTTGTCGTGGGCAAAAAATAAGAAATGATTTATAGGCAGGGAGCCGGTAAAACCCCTAACGTTCATTCACAATGTCACCAAAGCTTAGTTATGTAGACGCTACCTGATAAGTCCCACTTTGCCCTGATTTGTGGCCCGCGGTAAGTACAGAAATATATTTTCATCAACGTTATTTATACGAACAAGTTATTTTTATGATATTCTTAAGAAGCAGTAACCAAGAGAAAGCTCTTACAAGCACTTGAAAAATACTTTCATATATGTTGTGCGCATTTTTATCGTTGGTTACGTAAAAAGTTGGTGCCATTATGCTTCCATAATAAATAGTATAAGAGCGGCGGAGAACTTTTTTTCTGAACTTACGGCCAAGTTATATTTTGTATATAATCCTTCATCAATCAATGATACTATCCTTCATAAATAAATTGGGGGTTTGAATTACTATCTACCGGAGTATGTTCTATGAAAGTAAGTAAAGTTAAATAAGAAAGTATAAAATTTGTAGTGTTCTTTATTTCGTAAGTGGGTACATAACTACTTATTTCAACACTGAGAATTACTATTTTGTTTTATTTCTTTTTAAACATTTTTTTCTATAGTTATTTTGTTTTAATTTGGGGTAATAAATTAATATTGTTACTTTTTAATAAATATTTAATATCTTATAGTAATTAGAGTACAGTGGGTCAGTACAAGATCCAGAAGTATCATCGTTTTTGAGGTAGGTAGATACCCTAACAAAATTTTGGAACAAACTCACATAACCAGAAACCAGCTCGGCGCACTGGTAATAAAGTTTGAACAAAATACTATTCGGTCTTTATTAAGTGTCATAAAATATGAGCAATGTTTATTACACATTATAATGGCGAAACTTTATACACAGCCAAGAAAGAATAAATGCATCTTCTTTCAATCTAACTTTCGTCTCAGCAGCTTTTGTAGACTCCGTGCGGAAGCACTTCGGTTAAGTAAACTCATTTTTATATCTCTTGGGATGTGTCTCGTGTCCATTACGACTACGTATTAGATTTTGAAATAAAACATTTAATATACCTAGACTATATTTCTTACTAATATTATAAATGCGAAAGTTTGTATGTGTGGATATGTGGATGTTTGTTACTCTTTCACGTTTAACGGCTGAACGGATCTGCCTGAAATTCGGTACAGGGATACACTATAGTCTGGAATAACACATAGGCTACTCATAATCCCGGGAATATATTCCTACGGGAAGCGAGAACGGGGATACATTTTACGCGGGCGAAGCTGCGGGCATCAGCTAGTATATTATAAAGAGGTAGTGTTTGTGCCATTGTTGGAGGTAATATCTGGATCTACGATCTATCTGTTGGCTATCAATGTCAACAAAACTAAATTGTGCTTATTTAAATACATTTATTTGTGTTGTAAGAGGTGATGGTGAAACAGGATTTTAATGTATAGTCCCGGGCAAAGCCGTGGGCTAAAGATAGTGATTATAAAAACGTTATTGGTACGCTAACCTTTGTTTTCACCGCGTGATACGCTCGAACCGGTTAAGACCTCAAGGCTGAATGTATCAATGGAACGGAAAGAACGTCCCTAAAACCCTGACTAGCTCCAAATACATACTTGGAGAACTCTATCTTCTGCGTTCAGCTGGTTCAATAAATGTTTTTATAGTCTAATAGAGAAGCACATAATTTTTTTTATCCCTCAACTCAAGATTGCGAATAACACCTCGGGATACAACTGCCTTTTGAACATAAAAAGCTGCGTTACTATTACAATGTTACACAAAACATAACATAAAACATCAGAATGTTCAAAATTTCACAAATGAATAAGCCTTATATTTTACTTGAAATGGAAAAAAAAATCACCAAAACATACAACATCCAACAAAAAATGAGCAGACGTAGATATTCAGTTTCAGTTTGCGTTTTCCTCTTGGGCTAGCATAGATTCAGATTGGAGCTGGTAAATTCTCCTCGCCGAGTAAAAAACGGAAAAAGAAATACAAAAGGCGTCCGCCGGCAAAGTAACCTGTAGTCACGTAGCAATGAAATACCGACCTTAACATTTAGATAATAAAAGTGAAATAGCGACCAATAAAATGTTTGTAGACATGTTCGTGAGCTTCATTTGGGCAAAGGGAGGTCAAACACTTAAACTCCGGAGATACAAGATTGCAGACGAGTTGTAGCAAACGAAGCAAGCCTCGTGAATCGCTTTCGTGCATGCGAGGGAGAATTTTTGAGGGCTTGTATGTAATAAGGCTTCTATTTCGATGCTTCTATGCATTTTATTGAAGACGCTCATATTTCTTGTGTATGCATTCATTTCAACTGAAATGTTTGCTTTCCTTTGTTCTATAGTGTGTTGTAAAGTCAAAATCGGTATTCTAACTAGCAGTATTTATGCTGTTTATGTCTTTAGGTTTGTATGTACATATACAACTCACTTTTAAGTAATAGAAATTACGGTTCTCTGAAGAAAACTATTTAAATAATGGATTCATCAAACATACCCAGTAATTTTCAAAATATTATATTTCTTTATCCACAGAGACAATAAGAAATGAACTTAATAATAATAATATAATAAAAGCATTTATTCACATAAAAAAAATACATATTTAAAACCTTACCTCTGCCAAACTGCATTGCAGTTTGTTGGCAGATGCAGCTCCCTTAATTTAACAAGTAGATTAATCTCGCGTAAATTGTCTTCGGTACCTACTAAATTTATACATTATTGAATTCAATAAGTAATTATATTTACACATGCACACACATAAACATGAATTAGCAACAATACAAATATTTATTTCCTAGACATTCATTATAATTTCAATATTGTATTTATACATATAAATTCATTTCATTTTCATTATAATTTATATAGGTATTAATTTGTTTATTAATTATTATTATTTTTTTACAACATCTTGGCATTATATTGAATTGAATTTATTGTATTTCAACAAATACAAATATTCATCCTTACATAGAAAATTATTTTAATTGATTGTACGTAATTCATTCTTATTCCTTGTAATTTGTATATTTTAAATTTTAAAACACATTGACATTTTACAGGCATAAGTATAACCCAATCATTATGGGGTGCTAGGTCGGGAAACCTCCTAGTGTGCTTGGTCCGGTTTTCTATCCCTTCGGGCTATATGCCCGGTGGGAGTGACAACTGGACTAAGACGGTGCACCCTGGAACATCGGCTAATGGGTGCGGTGTGCAGCCCTCATTAGTCGATGTACTAATATCCCGGCAAGCTGACCCCATGGCGAGGGGGTCGCAGTTCGGTGGGCCTGCTAGGCCCACGGTGTTGCGTTGCATCTGCAGCGCAATACAGCGTGGCGGACGCCCCAATGCTCCCGGCTTTCTGGCTGGTAGAAGCATTGGGACGGTTTTTCGGCCGTCATTTGACGGAGTTGCACGGTGGTGTGTGTTGCTGCCGGCCGCGAGTAACAGCGCGGCCGACAGCAGCAGTGCTTGGCTGGCATCGCTTCGCCACATTTGCTGACGAGGCGATGGCGGCAAATTGAGAGGCACTGTACGGGAGGGGCGGGAGTTTGGGTAGATGCTTCCGCCCTATCGTGCAGTTCGAGGGCGCCGCGGTAACCAGTCACTGCGCGCCCCGGATTGTTTCTTGACCGTGGGTGTAAGGTCGGGGGACCCCACCCACCAACGGTCACACGGCGGTGGGCACCTTCCCCGTGTTCCGGGGGTGCCCATTAGCGCACGCCTGCGCCAGCCGCTCTCTGTCTCCTCTATTACAGAGGGGCGCTCGAGAGCGGTGCAGGCGTGGTCTTTTCAGCTCCTTAGGGAGCTTTGGGGAGCCGCCCATCTGTCTCCCCCGAGGAGAGCCCCGAATTAACGGGGCGCCCCTAGCCGGGTCGACGTGAATAATCTTTTGATACCCCTCGGCCCGGCTAATGGGTGAGGAGGAACACCGCGGGGTTTAGTGGGTAGGACGGTCCATTCCGGACCGGGCCGGGAGTCCCACACACCATCCCAGCTGCCCCCGCAGCTGGGATGAAGGCGCATAAATGCGTTCCCCGCGTAAACAAAAAAAAAAAAAAAAAAACCCAATCATTATTATTATCTAGACGTTCAAACAATCCAACAGAAACCTTTTGGTTTTATTTTTAAATGTTCTTTTTGTGACACTCCTAGTCAACAAAACTGATGGCAACTTATTAAATATATGAGGCACCATATAGCTTCTTTTTCTTTCCCCAAAATAATTCTTACAACTAGGTTTTACAAACTTGTTAGTATTAGTTCTCCCCGGGCGCGACTTATAAACCTTAAACTCGTCACTACTATACTGTTCTGTTGCCAAAAGAAGCTTTATATACTCATGAATAGGGAGCATTTTACATTCACTGAACAGCTGTTCGTAATCAGTACGCTTACAGCGCCGTTTAGTATTTTCGTCTACCAATAATTTCATAAACCGAATTTGTAGTGCCTTGATTTTATCTAAATATGATATAAATGTACGTCCATAGATAGTAAGCCCGTATGCAAGCATCGAGTCAACCAGCGCATAATAGACTGTATACAGAGTCCCCCTATCCAGGACTAACCTAAGATGGTAAAATTTCACAAGCACTGCCCTTAGTTTATCGCTAAGCGTTGTGATATGTGTCTTCCACGAGAAGGCGGAGTCGACTGTAAGTCCCAGGTACCTATACTCACTGACCACCTCGATACCCGCGCACGCGCACGCCGCGCTCAAGTTATGTAAACAATCATAACTATGCCCCACTATACGCGGCGCTCGGACTGGATACTTAACATAGGGAGAGTAAATGTGCATACATTTAGTTTTCTTAAAGTTAATAACAATACCGTTATCATGCGCCCACTTGATAATATTTGTGAGGTCCTCCTGTATTTTACTTTCTATAACGTTAATATCTTTGTCACTATATAATAAACAAGTATCATCTGCGTACATGTATACACTGCTGTTTTGCACTACATTGCACATACTGTTTACATGAACTATATAGCCGATAGGGCCAAACACCGAGCCGGTTGGCACGCCACAGGTGACATTCCAAGGCCGCCCGCTGACGCCGTCAATAAGGGTCCGCAGTGTTCGACCTTGCAGATATGCTCCAAACCACCTATTTAGTGGCCCCGCAATTCCACACTCCTCCATAGCCTGAATCAGCTGGTGGAATTCCAAAGTTTCGAAAGCTTTTCGGAAGTCTAGGTATACTACCACCACCTGCTTCCGCTGGTCCAGACCCTCATTGACGTCATCAGCGAACCGTCCCAATACCGTCGACGTACTTCGACTCCTTCGGAAACCGTGCTGGGCATCTGTTAAAATGTTATGTTTCTCTAAGAAAAAACTTAATTGATTAACTACGTATTTTTCCACAATTTTATTGATGACAGACAGAATTGCTATAGGCCTGTAGTTGGAATAATCACAGTGTGACCCTTGCTTGTAAGTAGGTCTAATCACTGCCGATTTAAGATTATCAGGGTATACCCCTTTTTCAACACATAAATTTATGAAATTGGCAATTATTGGGCTAATACATTTTTTTATCATTTTAATTTCTTTTATTCTAATTCCATCTAAACCTTGAGACTTATCACAGCTAATGGCACCTATATTTTTTTCTATATCACTGGGCTGAGCTTTTTGAAATCTCAGGGATACATTATTACGCACTACATACCTAGATCTGTCTAGAAACTTATGACTACAAACATGTTTTATATTCAATACTTCTTTGGTGAAGCATTCAGAAAACTTGTTACAAATATTAATCGTACTGTCTGTTCTGCCTAAGTGCTTTAAGATTACATTGTCAATGTTGTTTTTTACTTGGCCTGTCCATTCATTAATCTTTAACCAAACTTTTTTCACATTTTTATTGCATTTTAAAATTTCCTGTTTTCGAAAACTGTTTTTGGCCATATTTATACAATTATTGACCTTATTCCTATAGTTATTGTACTGTAATCGCAAATTCATATCATTTGGATTAGACTTCCAAGACCTAAATAACCTATCCCTCTTTACCATCATTTCCCTGAGATTGGAAGTTACACACGGCTTACATTTTCGTTTTTTACTAACAAGTATCTGAATTGTGGATTCACTATATATTTTCGAAAATATAGAACACATTTCATCATACAATAATAAAGGGCACTTACAGTTCAACAGATGCTCCCATGACACTTCTGACAACTTACTTGAAACTTTTTGATCACTAATCACCGAATAACTAGTTCTTTCTTTTTTATCACTGTTCCTCGCGCCAGACAAGCACACACCGATTAGATAATGGTCCGATATCTTGCATGACAGAACATAAGCTGACACCGTGGCTTGGGTTCTAACCCACGCGTGGTCAATACAGGTATGAGTCACTAAATTTCCGTACACCTCCTCCCGCGTTATATCTCTGATGGCACACTCTAAACCCAGTTCACACATATTGTTTATGTACAGCCTGCGTACACTACTCGGTCCGGCCAGTAAGTCGATGTTTGTATCTCCCACAACTATCACCTCGCTACCCCTCGGAATGCTTGACAGAAAATGATGAAACTCCTCAACAAATCCAAGCTTGCTAGTACTCGGCGATCTATATGTTACCACTACATGTACTTTTTTCGCTCCTTCTAGTAGAAGTTCGCCGTTCATAATTTGCAAATATTTGGTTGTTATTGGTGTAGCTGTGAAGTTGAGCTTGTTCTTGTAATAAACTAATATACCTCCACCTTTTCTCGTATCTTTTGTATGTGCGTAGCACTCGTATCCAGCTAAGTTGTATAACGGTAATTCATGTTCCTTTATATTTATCTCGGTTAAAGCTATAATGTCCAGGCACTCCCTGCAGCCATGTATAAGCACCTGCAGTTGATTGAAATGTTTCCTCAGTGAGCTTATATTCATATGAACAATGTTCAATGTTGAGGTGTACCCACTCACATCTTGCTGCCATACTTTTATATCACTATAATTATGGTACCTAATGTTGGATTGTATATTTAATGTTTGGTCGTCGAATTTTATTTATTGGTTAATCAGAAAATGTTAATCTAATGTAAGCCACCCTCCATCTCACATGCCACTCGTGTGACCGTTAATATCGCCTAGGGTACGTAGGGTTCTTATTCTGTTGGGTCATCCTTTTTTATTAGCACTCTGCCATTTTGTACCCAAATATATTTATAGATATTCTTGAGTTCATTTTTTGCTGTCCAAAACAGGTTTCGCATATATTTAGATAGATCCTCGTTTATATATATTCTATGACTGTTACCACTATCGTGAATATCATTATTTGATAAGCGATGCGTTTTTCTAGTAGCTAGCCACTGATCTCGGGCATCACGGGTTGTTAACGTGACGATCACCGGGCGTGGTTTTTTATCCTGTTGCCTATTGAGGGCCAAACCATTCTTTTTTGTTTCACCTACCCTTCTTACATCGCAGATTTTGGTGGTGTCCGTTTCCAGTTTGCTGGCCAATTTTTTTACCGTGATCTCTAACTTCTCATTCTCAAATTCTTCCAGTCCTACAATTTCAACACTCTTTTCCTTCTCACGATTTTCCATCAAAGCGATCCTTTCCTCAAGGGCCTTGTTTGTGGTCTCCAAATGAGTATTTTTATGTTCTAGCGCCTTTATTTTTTTATCACTTTTCTCCTTTGCTTCGATTAGCTCTTGATATTTCTCCGCGTAAAAGCTAATATCTTCTGACATACCCTCCAATGTTTTTTTCATTTTAAACACGACTGCTAACTTTTCGTTGACCTCCGCCAGTAATTTCTCCGGCGTGGTCTTCGCCATATCCACAACAATGGAGGTTCTAGCCGATGTTGTATCCTGGCAGTCTTCGCACCATCCAGAATCGCTAAATCCTTTTATTTTAGCCGCACATTTTTTATGGAAGGTACCTCCACAATCTCCGCTACAGCTTAGTATATTGTCTACTTTCACTTTGGCGAGCGACAGCTTACAAAAAGTGCACTGCACCTTACTTGATATTAAACTTTTAAACGAATTATTCCTTAACTTAATTTCAATAAAATATACGAAAACACGCACAGCACTGTGTAGTTGCGTACACACTACGTAGGTATCGATGACGCGTTCGCACGACGGGAGCGCACGCGCCGAACGCTTTGAAGCGTTAAACTAATTTCATCAATAGCCTGTGAAAACATCGCTTAATGCATATAATAAAATTAAACATAGAGACATACATATAGTCACTCCTTCATTCCCAAAGGGGTAGGCAGAATCATAGTACCAATACGCCCACATTTCACCTTATAGTTTTATGTCTCACGTAAAAGGTGGTGAGCTTATTGCCGTGTTTAAATGGATAGGCACAGTTCGTGACGACCCACAGTTGAAGTTTTTCAAGTCCATAAGGCTTTCAACATGACTTTACGATTGTCATTTTACTGTTAACCGGATTTTATTTCGAGTTTTCCTTTTCTACGCAATGGATCGTTTGGCGAAAGTGTTCCCTAGGTCGCCTCTTACGACATCCTCGGGATGAACCAGGGCAGCGAGATTTTGTACTATTTCCCGTTACCACACTGTATCCCGTCGCTAGTCGCTACACGGGTCAAATTACATAATACATAGAAAAAAAAGAAAATCCTACATTTCCTACATTTAAAAAAAAACACTATCCTTAAAACAGGAAAACTAGAAAATGTGTGAAAAAAATGAACCATTTTCCAGTCGAAAGGCGTGAACTAGACGCATCGCCTATTTCTAACTAGCTGACCCTCGCAACTTCGTTTACGTCACATAAGGTCTATGAAAAGAGAGGTATATCTTAATCAGATTCCTAGGAGCGTGTGAAACAGCCCTGTTTGCTTAATCAGAAAAGAACTTAAAGATTAAGTCTATTCTAAACCATTTCAGTCCCCGCCTTCGGCGTGGACTGAAATGGTTTTACAATACCCTTAATCTTTAAGTTCTTTTATGACTAAGCAAACACGCCAGTTTAGAATGACCCTTACATTTAAAGGAACCCTTGAGTTATGGGTTCAGCGAAAGTTGAGATGTCTCTAATTCCTGAACTACAAAACCCTCAATATTGAAACTTGTGTGGAATGATCCTTTAAGTACTCCCTTTCCAACACTAAAACAATATTTGAAATCGGACCACACGTTGAGAAACTACAACTGAAAAACCATTTTGTCTTTCATCCCCTCTCCCGCAGGAACCATGCAAAATATCGAGATTAAAAGTATCCTAAAACCTTCCTCGGACTATAAGCTCGGAATGTACCAAGTATCATTCAAATCGGTTCAGTGGTTTCGGCGTGATACTTATTCGGGATACAGACAGACAGACAGACAGACAGACAGACAGACATGAAAAATTTAAATTACATATTCGGCTACTATATCGATTAGAGAACACCCTACAATTAAAATTTACAAAATACCTTCCATGTACAGACTCTCGACCCTCAACAGTTTTATTATAAGTATAGAAGAAGCGTAAATAAACGCACTTTGAAGAGTGAGGTTGAATCGACACATATCATCCCCTCTCACAGTTAGCACTAGAGACTTATTCCAAGGCAATGGAACCACGTATATGACAATATATATTATGTATATACAACACTTACTTTCTTAAACTTGTATTTACTTTTTTTCTTAAACTTGTATTAAAGATAGCTTTCTTTTTCACCTTTTAAATATAGGGTTTACCTGTATAGATACAGGAATAAATCAAAACTCTTTTCTAATGAAAAGGCAGAAAATTCTAGAAAATGCTTCATGAGATACAACCCGGTCACAAACGTACAGTGGATTTAGCCCCGATTTTCACCCTTGGGGTACGGAACCCTAAAAATGAAAACAGAATAATCCTTTCTTCAGTGTATTCCAGGAAAGGCATCTAATTACTACAACTCGTTAGCGCGGTTTTCTTTACTACGTCATCAAAAAGGTTGCAAATGACGTTGCAAACCGTAAAGAAAGGGTTTTTTTGTTTTCTTGGAACGAGAGCGTAGTAAACAGATTCTACTTTAAGATTGACACAACTTATTTTTCTTAGATTCAACGCAGGTCTTGAATGCAACTGGCATTATTCCCAACTACCTAGTTATTTCTCTAAATCATAGCATCATATTACGAGTATTCGCAAAAGTTGAGCTAACACGCATTTGCAGTCCTGCTTGCGCAATGCTCTATAAAAAATTAAGTTACCAAACGTCTTTGCAGTTAGCTGCACTAAGTTTAAAGTCTTGATAAATTATAACGCTAAATTTTCAAGAGCAAAGTTGAAGCGCGACTTAGTATAAATCTAGACCGTCAACGAACATTAATGGTTCCTAAACAACAAACTAGTTTCAGTAATCATATCTTCGCCTTCAACTTTGCCCCTTGGTTTTGTCCATGTGATTATTGCATTCAAATTAATCATTCAATTCAATAGAAACTGTAGAAATGTGTTCCAAAGTTGGTCACATCGTTTATTAGTTTGAATAAACTTACTAACTTGCGGTGTTAGATTTATTTGGACTAATATGCAGAAGAAATAAAGGAATTGTGGTTCTGTTGTCTAAGGTCCGTTTTAACACGCCCATGGGCTCCCCATCTGTTTATTATGTGCTGTTGTATTTACCCATCTGCATTACCATGTATGTACCTAAGTCTGTACTATATTATGTGTAAATTATTATTTTACTAGCTGAGCCAACAGACGTTGTCCTGCCATAACTATGAATATGTTTTTTTTTCATAAAATCCATCTCCTGACAACAACAAACACAACAAAAAAAGAATTAGCGGAATCGGTCCAGCCGTTCACGCGTGATGACGTGACCAGGGAAATAGGGATTCATTGTTATAATAAGATTTTTTTTTATTTTAGATGTGTATTATTTTATAAAATATACTTACATTTACACATACGATGCACAATAAAACTCTTAGTTGACTTCAAATAACAGTGTAAGCGCTACAAGAAAATGGAATAGGTAGCTAGTCCTATCCTACATACACCGTTTCAAATCCCTTCCTAGTTGGAGAGTCGTATCCTCTCGGGTGTAATAATACGACCGTGCAATCACAGGTCGTGTTTGCCTAAAGACCGTTGTATTTATTTGCACAACTCTTGAGGGCATGCGTTGTATCTTTGGCTTAATTCCAAAATAAAAGTTCAAGAGCGCTGGAGTGCAGATTAAGTGAACAGAGCAAAATTTTACTTCAATTTGTGTAGTTCTCTGTTATTTGGTGCGTCGGAATAGACAACTTATACCTATTTATTTTATTTTTGGATGTTGTTTTATTGTAATTTATATATAACTAGTGGTACCCTGCCATGCTTCGCTGTGATTTTTTTACGGTGGTTTTATGTACCTATGAGAAATGAGTAACAAACCAAAGGATGGGTAAATTATAAAAAAAAAATATGTTGAGCCGTAACCAAAATTATAAATCTTTCTGAAAATCCAATTAACATCCATATCAATAGAAGCTTCACTTGAAAAAAAAATCTATTCTGTGATCAATGTTCAGTTTTTAAAACATCGAGCGCACGCTCCAAAAAATAAATTCACTCTATAATATATTTTTCTAACGCACCCAAACTCTAACGTTCGTTTGGTTGGCCCGGCCCTCCCGGAATTTACGACTTCGGACTATAGCAATCTACTGTACTCATCACCAGAAACATATGTACCGCTTTCTTTTTCAATGTAACTCTGGATTTTTGGAGAAAAACTCAACCAAACGCTTTCAGCTCGGCCCCCATTGTAACTCGAAAAATATACAGCCAATTAAAAAAACACTTGAGCTTGAGAAATGTACCGCGGCATCTCGTTATACGTTCCAAAACAGATTTTGTATATTCGTAATAACAAACGATAAATCGATGTAGAAAGGGGGCCGAGCTGAAAATTTTTGATAAGAAAATACGTACAGAAGGACAAAAGATTTTTATTAAAAAACTATAAATATAGAATCTACACATGGTAAATATCATATGTACCGCCTTAGTTTCTAATAAAACTTGCTAAATTTAAAATAAACACCAACCTCAGTTCGTTCAGCTCGGCCCCCTTTAAACGTCTATAGCTTCTAAACTATGACATATTTCATTACAAAAAAACTATTTCCTGACTCATATAAAGGAGTACACTCCTTCTAAATGAATTAAGATTCTGTGAAATTGGTATTTTAAAAGATAAATGGGATCGAAAATATCATATTGTATGTGTAGGGTGACCATGATTTCAGTGAAAATTATTAAGAAAAAGCTGCATAAATTGAGTAAATCTTTAAATGAATAAACAACTCAACAGCTTCATTTTCCCATGTATCAAAATTTCCGCAGTGATAAATGTCCAGTTTTAAAAAATGTCCAGTTTTATAAAAAGTCAAAATAAAAATTATTTATTTTAAGCTAACTTTACAAAAGTAAGCGTAACTACTTATTTTTGTACTCATAACATTTTTTCTACTCAAATTTTAATAAAAATATTTTGATAATAATAATAACATATTTATTCCACAAGTAACTAGACTTATTATGTTAGTAACAATATTTCTTATTCTATGTTAGTATTCTTAACCTAAGCACACAAAATAACATAAACAAAAGCAACTACCTAATCTAAAAATGAAATAAATAGGTAGCCGCTGGTATGCGAATCACCGCCACACGTCTATCAACGAGGTGGACAACTTGCAGCAGTGATTTACATACAGGCAGTCCAATCTGCTCGCGACGCAGCTCAGGATGACTCAGATGATTCAGGATGTTTTTATTGGGTTGAAGTTTGCTCCATTAAACATTTAGTGTTTATTTCATGGCAATCGGTTTATAAATAAAAAAGTTATATCTCTCTTACGAATATAATTATTACATAGATATTTTGAAGCGCTCGTGGCCCCGCGGACTCAGTGTTCTGTAAACGATCACTGCAGTAAGCAACTTTCACTATGGGTGACCATCCATGTGATCACATTGTGACATTTATTTGAGCGTTTCCGTGCTTCGGAACGCACGTTAAGCCGTTGGTCTCGGTTGCAAAATGGCAGTCGTTAAGCCAAGTTTCACCTTTATTTCAACAGCAGGCAGTCACACCTGCGCCTGTCCATTTAAAAACACGGCAATATGGCTCACCACCTATTACGTGGGACAAATTATAAAAAGGTGAAACGTGGGCATATAATATGCCTCTGCCTACCCCTTCGGGGATAAAGGCGTGACGATATGTATGTATGTATGTATGTTTTAAGAATCTATTACATAGATATTTTGAAAATTTTAGTTGTAGGGTTTCTTTGAATATGCGGTAAATATAAACTGTTATAACTACTGATTAAGGCTTTTAAAATAATTCTGACTGGATTGTTTTAGAATGAAGTTCATGAATCATGATACGATGTGTACGCTTGGGTTTTAAACTACTCTCCAGGAGGTAATTTTTTAAACTTGTCGTGTCCACTTTTGTACAAATAGAAAAATAAAATAAGTTTAAGAGGATCGACTGCAGTGATGTCCCAATGCGAGTATATTGGTAGTGTCCAAGGTAGTAATGGTTGTCGAACGTTGGACTGCGCCGATGGGAGGCCATCCCCGCGCGCCGCTACTCCGCCTGCCGATGGCAGTGGCACAACAACCGAGTTGTTCTACTGTTCAGATAGACTTTATTACCGTAGTTGTAATATATTTTAACATTTTCTTCTTATTTAGGCGTCATCCTGCCCTATGGGCAAAGAGTTTTATAGTAAGCTATAGAAAATAGTTTATTTTCTATAGCTTACTGTAAAACTCTTTGCATCACTGTCCGTATGAACCTCACCTTTTTACAGGAAGCTCACATCCTAGGCAATCGGAAAATGTTTGGAAAAAGTTGGTAAATGTATACTAATATTACAAAGAGGAAAGGTTTAATTGTTTGTTTGCATCGAAAGGGCTCCGAAGCTACTGGACCGATTTGAAAAATTATTTCACTGTTGGGAAGCTATTCTCTTCCCATTGAACATAGGCTATATTTTATTCCCGTGATTCCACGAGAACAGGAGCTAAGCGGAAGAAACCGCGTGACATCCGCTAGTAGCTTATAAGTTACATTTATGAAGTGGCTCCTCAATCTAAACATCTGGATTCAGGAGTTTTTTGAAGTTCTTAACCATTTATTTCATTGATTTTCTTTTTGCATCATTTAGTAGGCATTGTGTAGGGTTAGGTACCTTACATAATGCATACTAAATAACTAACGATTTACGCGGTTTACTTATGTTTGGCAAAAAACGATATCCATGCCAAAGCATGTTTCCCAAATTTTCATTTGGCAAAAAAACATTCGGCTAAACAACTTTTCGCAATTTTACAGTTAGAAATACTATTTTCTAAATCATGGTCACCTTATCATTTATCCTGTATGATATTTTCGATCCTATTAATCTTTTCAAATACTAATTTCACAGAATCCTAATTCATTTAGAAGGAATGTACTCCTTTACATGAGTCAGGAAATAGTTTTTTCGTAGCGAAACATGTCATAGTTTAGAAGCTATAGACGTTTAAAGGGGGCCGAGCTGAACGAACTGAGGTTGGTGTTTATTTTAAATTTAGCAAGTTTTATTAGAAACTAAGGCGGTACATATGATATTTACCATGTGTAGATTCTATATTTATAGTTTTTTAATAAAAATCTTTTGTCCTTCTGTACGTATTTTCTTATCAAAAATTTTCAGCTCGGCCCCCTTTCTACATCGATTTATCGTTTGATATTACGAATATACAAAATCTGTTTTGGAACGTATAACGAGATGCCGGGGTACATTTCTCAAGCTCAAGTGTTTTTTTAATTGGCTGTATATTTTTCGAGTTACAAGGGGGGCCGAGCTGAAAGCGTTTGGTTGGCCCGGCCCCCTTTTCATGAGTTTTTCTCCAAAAATACAGAGTTACATTGAAAAAGAAAGCGGTACATATGTTTCTGGTGATGAGTACAGTAGATTGCTATACTCCGAAGTCGTAAATTCCGGGAGGGCCGGGCCAACCAAACGAACGTAAACTCTAAGGGCTTGTTTAAGGAGACGCGGGGCGTCAAGCGTCGCGTACGGCGTGGCTTGCAGCGGCGCGTAAAGCGATTTGACCGTTTATAGTCTGGCGGCGCGTGAAGCGGCCCGCGTAGCGTCACGCGCAAAATCAAACATATAGAAATGTAGGAGCTCGTTTAAGGACACGCGGGGCGTCGAGCGACGCGCGTGGCGTGGCTTCTCTCGGCGCTGCGTCCGCCGCGTGGCACGCAGCTTCACTCGGCGCTGCATCCGCCGCGTTGCACGCAGCTTCATATACGGCGTCGTTCAGTGCGACATAGGGATGTGACATTTTTTAAATTAATCGATTATTTCCTAATTTGACATTTATTTTTTTATAAAATAAATACCAAATCAAGTTTTATTCATTAATAATAAACAACAGAAATAATATAATATTATAATATAAATATTAATATTATTATATTATAAATATAAAATAAATAAATAAATTAATATATATAAATATAAATAATATAAATATAAATATTATTATAAATATTAATATTATTATATTATATATTATATTACAATATTCAAATAAATAAAAAGTAAATTAAATTATTCAAAAACTAAAAATCCGTAGGCAACAAAAAAAAAAATAGTGTCCACGGACTTGCTTTTTAAAAGTGGTGATAGTTTTACTGTCCCTGATACCAGGCGGAAGTGAGTTCCATAGTCTGACTGTATGCACGGTGAAAGAGGATGAATAAAAACCGGTTTTGTGAGAAGGAAATTTAAGATTTGAGCGTAGGTGAGATCTGCAGAGAGCATCAGGAGAACGAACAAAAGAGAACCTTTCCTTTAGATAGGGAGGTGAAGATGGATTATAAAGGATATTGTAAAGGAGGCAGAGGATTCGAGTGTTACGGCGAAGGCAGATTGGGAGCCACTTAAGTTCTTTGCGAAAGTGAGAAACATGATCGAACTTTCTAAGATTGAATATAAAGCGTATACACAAATTTTGCAACCTCTCAAGTTTATCCAGAAGCTCCTCAGTGGCGTCTAAATAGCAGGCGTCGGCGTAGTCAATAATGGGCTGAATAATAGTTAGAGCAAGACTAATTTTCGTCCTCAAGGGTAAGAGGCTCTGGAGGCACTTCAACGAATGAAAGGAGTAGTGCACTTTCTTGCTGACGTCACTAATATGGGCACTCCAGGATAGCGTGGTGTCCATGATCACTCCCAGGTTCTTCACAGTGTCTGCGTAGGGTATCTGAATACCGGCCAAAAGAACTGGATCCAGTTCAGACACCGGCATATTGTCAGTTTGATACTTGCTGCTAATGACGATGGCTTGCGACTTCAGAGGGTTGATGCGCAGTCCGACCGAATTAGCCCAGTCGCTTCGTCTAAGTCGCGGTTAATGCACGATATGCCAAATGGGGCATCAGTGGCCGAAAAACGTCGGTACAGCTGCAAGTCGTCAGCGTAGAGATGGAAGTTACTGGAAATAAGACTCGTAGGTGAGTTGATGAAGATACAGAATAAAAGAGGAGATAGAACGCCACCCTGAAACGTATGGAAATGTTCGAGTTCGACGTATGGAATTGAACGCCAATCTTTCATAAGTATCGATGTATCGTTTATTTTGCGTACGTGATATTTTGCTTTCATGACGTTCTACTCCAGAGGGTTATAAACATCGATTACATTTTCAAAATAAAATATCGATATTTTATTTTGATAAATATTTTTATTTTAATATCGATATTTTCTATGAACGATATTGCCCGACATTCCTACCTAACGCATACCCCGCACATCTCCCACCCCTTCCTTGAAGCGTCCTTCGCGGCGTCACCCGCAGCTTCATCCGCCGCGTTCCTCCATTGCGAGACTCGCTGGTTTACCCGCCACGTCCTCCGCGGCATCACCCGTCGCTTCAATTGCCGCTTCCGACGCGACGACACTCGCCGCTGTAGCAGCTACAACTCAAACAAACGCTTGCAAAAACGCTTCTCCTTGAACGCTCTGAACATTTCCATACGTTTGTGTTTCTGGCGGCCCGCCTGGCGGGCCGCGCCGCTCGAAGCGCCGCGTCTCCTTAAACGAGCACTAACTGTTATTAGGTAAGTACCTACTCTCTTATATTATTCTAACTGCAAGGAGGCCGCAATCAAACTTCTCTTAAAAAAACAGCAATCTGGTAGGTACCTTCTAAATAGGTTGTTTATAATATTTGGTTCTGAAGCTGGCAGAATATAATTTAAAAAAGAACGACCAGCGCCATCTATTGGTAAAATCACTTTTTAAAGCTGTTTTATTCTTATTGCTGTTATGATAAAAGTGCATAAAGTAGCCTAAAACTATCTCTGAATCCTATTGTATATCGTGTCCAATTTTGAGCTCAGTCGATTTAGTAAATTTTGAGTTTTTAATAAGTTCTTAAACGCACACAACATTTTTATATTATACTAGCGGTACCCCGCCACGCTTCGCTGTGACTTTTTTATGGTGGTTTTATGTACCTATGAGAAATGAGTAACAATCTAAATGATGGGTACATTTCAAAAAACAAAAGTGTGCGTGTACTATTGTACACACGTAGGAAGTGAAACTTCTTCATGACCTTATTTTTCGAAAGAAATATAATGAAATATATAGGAGTTAGTAGTGCAAAAGTCTAAAAGTTCAAAAGTCCAAAGTCAAAAAGTCAAAAAGTCCAAAAGTCCAAAAGTCCAATAGTCCAAAAGTCCAATAGTCTAATAGTCCAATAGTTCAAAGACCAAAGTCCAAAAGTCCAAAACTACAAAGTCTAAAAGTCTAAAATTCTAAAAGTCCAAAAGTCCAAACTCCAAAACTCCAAAATTCCAAAGTTTCAAGTCCAAAACTCCAAAATTCCAAAAGTCCAAAGTTCAAAACTCCAAAAGTATAAAAGTCCAAAAGTCCAAAAGTTCAAAACTCCAACGGCCAAAGTCCAAAGTCCGAAACTCCAAAACTCCAAAACTCCAAAACTCCAAAACTCCAAAACTCCAAAACTCCAAAACTCCAAAACTCCAAAACTCCAAAACTCCAAAACTCCAAAACTCCAAAACTCCAAAACTCCAAAACTCCAAAACTCCAAAACTCCAAAACTCCAAAACTCCAAAACTCCAAAACTCCAAAACTCCAAAACTCCAAAACTCCAAAACTCTGAAACTCCAAAACTACAATACTCCAAAACTCCAAAACTCCAAAACTCCAAAACTCCAAAACTCCAAAACTCCAAAACTCCAAAACTCCAAAACTCCAAAACTCCAAAACTCCAAAACTCCAAAACTCCAAAACTCCAAAACTCCAAAACTCCAAAACTCCAAAACTCCAAAACTCCAAAACTCCAAAACTCCAAAACTCCAAAACTCCAAAACTCCAAAACTCCAAAACTCCAAAACTCCAAAACTCCAAAACTCCAAAACTCCAAAACTCCAAAACTCCAAAACTCCAAAACTCCAAAACTCCAAAACTCCAAAACTCCAAAACTCCAAAACTCCAAAACTCCAAAACTCCAAAACTCCAAAAGTCCAAAAGTCCAAAAGTCCAAAAGTCCAAAACTCCAAAATTCCAAAAGTCCAAAACTCCATAACTATAAAGTCCAAAGTCCAAAAGTCAAAAAGTCTAAAAATCTAAAAGTCCAAAAGGCCAAAACTCCATAACTCCATAACTCCATAACTCCAAAACTCCAAAACTCTAAAACTCCAAAAGTCTAAAGTCCAAAACTCCAAAATTCCAAAAGTCCAAAAAGTTCAAAAATAACATGCAAAACATATCTGTCCTCTTTATTAGGTAAGTACTCTCTTTTATTATTCTGAATGCAAGGAGGCCGCAATCAAACTTCTCTGAAAAAACATCAATCTGGTAGGTACCTTCCAAGGAACTTATACTTCTAAGTTCCTTGGTATAAGTATAAGTTCCTTGGTACCTTCTAAATAGGTTGTTTATAATATTTTGTTCTGAAGCTGGCAGAATATAATTTAAAAAAAACGACCAGACATAGTCTTAATTTTAACCTAGACTTCCGATGGAAGAAGCATGAAAGTGGCTGCCAGTTGTGCAAAAAGGGTTACTGTCTTTGACAGTTTTACAAAATGTACAATGCCCTTAATTCGACCGGTTAGATGAACTTTTTAATAAGTATTCGTATCGATTTTTTTAAGGAAGTTTTACCCGACTGCTCTTGTGGGTATGTTCATAATACTAAAGAAAATAATTAATACAAAATAAGTCTATACTAATATTATAAACAGGAAAGATTTGTTTTTTTTTTTGTTTTTTTGTTTGTTTGTTTGTAACGAATATGCTCCGGAACTACTGGACCGATATGAATAATTCTTTCTCTGTTGGGAAGCTACACTCTTTGCGGTGAACATAGGCTAGGAGACCGTATGTTTTATTTTCCCACGGTATTCCCACGGGAACGGGAACTACGCGGGTAAAACCGCGTGAGGTCCGCTAGTCCAAAGGAATATTTCAAATCAAAATAATTCTATATTGAAGTTTACTTCCTTAAATTACAAGATTGCCTTTAACAAAAGGATACATGAATATTATGCATACTCAGGTAATAATCGTCATTCAAACGCTAATCCCGATCCAAAATCACAGCATGTTATTATCCGTAATACAAAAGAGTGCGATGCCCAAGTACCAATCTTTAATTTAAAAATTGGAACAGATTTGAAACCCTGACTTTCTTTTTGAATGATTGGTACCATCTACTTTGCAATTGAATGAATCGAATTGAATAGGAGTTTTCAATTAAAAGTTAAAATCGAATGAAAGCTCTTCTGATAGGCTAGAGGCAAAGAAACTGTAGAGTAGTTTTTATGCTTCTATTCAAATTTCGTAGACTAGCCATTGACAAAAGCATTGGTAATTAAATTTGTTACAGTCAAAGATTTGTAAAGTTTAAGAGTCGCATTTAAAGATCTAATTGATAATTATAGGATTTTAGACGTGATTGGTTTTAGACCGCCATTTTATATTTGTCAATTTTGTCTTGAAAAAAATATTTCATTTTCAAAGACTAAAAAGTATTAAATAAATTAATAGTTTAAAAAACCCTAGAAAACACGTTTTTATAAATGCACGTAAAACACGAAATAAATTATGGATCGTTCAAGTTACATTTCTGCGCTGTAAACTACGTGCTTTTAAGTATAATATTTGATTGTAAAAGTGTAGGGCGCTGGAACAGGATAGACTTTTTTGTAAGCAAATACCTACTAATATTAACATCCTGGCGTAAGCTGCATGAGGTCGCACAAGAGCATAACGTTTATTCTGCCCAGCAATTAAGTACATAAAAGAAATGCGTCGACAGTGGCAAAATATAGAGTTCTTGTTCGAGGACGAGATACCTTTGGTTACCTTTGATAACCCACTTGGGGATATATGCGTTTGTATTCTTATCACATGATTATTATGAATGTGAACCTAACCCTAACCTGACAAGACATCATGCAGGAACAGAAACCAATAAAGTCTTTCTTGTTTCAGCGCCCCACGCTTTTACAATCAAATATTATACTTAAAAGCACATAGTTTACACTTCAGCGCAGAAATGTAACTTGAACGATCCATAATTTATTTTTGTGTTTTACGTGCTTTTATAAAAGCGTGTTTTTTCTAGGGTTTTTCAAACTATTCATTTATTTAATAGTAAGTAAAGTTCTTATCGCCTATAATTCTGAGAAATTATAAGTATTTAAATATGTATATATCTGGTATGATCAAGTCTAGCCGTGATAGAATAATAAGAACATATTAACACATGTAACAACAGTTAGAATAGTAAGTTCAACTCATCTGTGCGCGCGGCCCTATGTGTGGGTAAGCCTCGTAAAAACACAGTGACTTCGTGTGCGTGACAAGAGGTACAGTGAAGTACAAAATACAAAAACACTTGTTTAACTAAAGTAAAAATAAGGGAGTGAAATGTATGTTAAACATAATAATATGTATCGCTGCTAAAAGAATAAACTTGAGGAATTTTAGGATTCGCTGCTCTCTACAAGGTTAATTATAAATTCAGATTCCATATCAAAATGTCCATAGTATCCTTCTACTAACTTTGTATTACGCCACATCTCTTCATCAATTTGACCTAAACGTTCGATTATTAATTTCATTATTCCCACCACATTTTGTTCGATGTGATACAAAGCATTTTTTTTTTCAATCCCCCTACTATTTCGATTGGGTTTAGTTCAGGATGATACGGTGGTAATCGGAGAACTTTTAAGCCACATGGCTGAAGTATGTCACAAATCTTATAACAAACTAGCTGACCCTTGCATCTTCGTTTACGTCACATAAGGTGTACGAAAGGAGAGGTATTTTTTCATCAGACTCATCAAGCAGCGTGTAAAACTGCCCTGCCCTCTGACAAAGGAACCGTGCAAAATATCGGGATCAAAAGTATCCCATTTTTCTTTCCAGAACCTTCTTCGGATCAACGCCCTACAATTAAAATTTTCAAATTATCTTCCATGTACAGACTCTCGACCCTCAACAGTTTTTTGAAGTAAAACTTCTTTAGGCGCGACCTAGGGAGTAACTCAGATATTTTTTCTGACGGAAGTAACGCTATTTGAATTTTGAATAGCGGAAACATAGTTTTCATTTCTCATACTCGGAAAGTAGTGATTTCTTGGTCTGATTATTGGGTGGAAAATGCTGTTTCCCTCCCTAGAGAGGGAAAAACTCATACAAATTACTTTCCACCTAAGCGCCGGAATGAACTTTAAAAATAGAACTGCTGTCAGCTGTGAAGAGATATAATGTAAAAAAAAAACTAATTAAAAAATCTTATTATATTATTACCTACTGATTTGAATAATATTACTTTTACTAGTTTTATTTTCCTCATATTCGAAATGAAAAGTAGAGTGTTTAACTCGGGTAAAAGAATCAATTCCGACTTGGTCTATAGCCGGCCTCGCTGTGATTCTTTCTACCCTCGGTTAACAATCTACTATTCCGCTATTCGAATGATTGATATTAATATAACATTTGATGCCATCAATGGCAAAGAAGTTTTACTTCAATCACGCGTAAAGGTTACACACACATACTTTTTTTAGATGTATAGAGTATGGTCTTTTTACTTTTTAAATCAAGTCATACAGTAAAATTTTTGTCATATTTGCTGTTTAAGCAATGTTTTCTTCTGTCGACCATCTCTGCATTCCTATTTTTTTTTTGCATTATAATTTGGGCTCTATCATTTTTGACTATTCTGTAGGCCTTTATAAGTTACACAATTCTACCATACATTATTTTGTTATGCCTCGAAGGGTTTAGGCAGCGTTTTCGTTAAAAGCTTCCAGACACCTTATTTTTTTCGACATCTCCAACTAATATCGTTATATTTTAGTCAATGTCAAACAAACTCAACAAATTATATACGCAAAACGTTCTCAAGAATCATTGGTGATCTCAGCATGAAAATCAATGCAGTAGTTTTAAAGTTTATCGTGAACAGACAGACGCGGCGGGGACTTTGTTTTATAATAATATTTATGTAGTGATAAAAAAATTTAATTCCATCGAATTGACACATCAAAAATATTTATCTGACTTCTTAAACATTTTCTCCGTGAAGAACAAGACATTTTCTTTAACGACTGTACCCATGGTATTATCACTTAGAACACTGTGTAATGAATTATAATGTAACCAACTTACACAGGATGTCAACGTTGCAGTTACATTGAGACTTGTCATGATATTTAATTTCGTTTCATTATAACGTAAGAGTTGCCTTCAAAACGACGCTGTATGCTTTTTGTTCATTATGATTTTTATTTCGCGGCCACGCAGAGAGTTTCCTGCAAAGACTGCTTGGCACCGCTGGTGTCGTCAATAAGTCGAGTTACGTCTTGATCTCATAATATACAAATGTACTCTGTGAAGACGACCGCGTCACTGCCACACAAATTAAAGCTGTATAATTACTAGCGCACGCACACAGCGCCGCGCGCACTGATGAGTTGAATTATCTATAAATCCTTTTGGGAGCACATGACAACGGTGTAACGTTCCGTCACAGTAATGTTAATAATAACATTGCCACGGTTCCGTAGTGATGTGGTATCAGGCACATAATTATTACAAAATAATATCCCATGCTCTACAACAAACTCAAAGCAATCTAAAACGCGCGGAGAAGTATTCATATATTACGAGTATGTCAGCAATATTGGGGTCGACATCCATACATTATTTCAATACTAACGATCCCCGATAAGGAGCCCCGTGTGGCGACGGGGTCCCGTGTTACGACGGGTAAGAGTACAAAATGTCGCCATCCCGAGGGTGTCGTAAGAGGCGACTAAGGGAACACTTTCGCAAAAAGATACATTCCGTAGAGAAGGAAAACTCACAATGAAACCTGGTTGTCAGTAAAATGACATTAGTTAAGCCAAGGTGAAGGCCTTATGGGCGACTTGAAAAATTTCAACTCCTAGTCGCGGCGATCTGCGCCTTTTCATTTCAACAAAGCAATAGGCTCACCACCTATTACGTGGGACATAAAACTTAAGGTGAAATGTGGGTGTATACCATGCCTCTGCCTAATGCTTCGGGGATAAAAGCGTAATTTTAATTATGTATGTATGTATGTATGTAATGAATGAGAAATAAAACAGTACACGAGTGTGAGATTTGTAGTGCATCCTGTAGCGTTCAAAGTATACTACGAACAAAGTAAGTGGAGTTTCAGCTAGGTTTCATTAATTTATGAGTACTTTACGTAACCAATAGCTCAAGTATGCGATATCAAACACGATGGTGGTTCATATTTCGTGGTCCAGACGACTTGGGAGCAGTATATCCTAAACTTTACTCAAAACCAGTTTGCAATATTAATGTACTGTACGTGGTAATCTTACTGATGTCGATACGAAAGCGAACAACTGAAGTTATTATAACAATAACCCTAGTAAATGTTCAAACTATGCTCTAAGTATCTGATATAATATTTAGTAATAATTACTGGCTAAAAATGTTGACGTTCTCTTACAGGAACAAAACTGTCAGAAATTCATAATATAAGTACCTAAAAACTGTATACTTTCGGTGTAAAGGAATACTTAAAATGTATTTACTCTGACTCAGTACCAATCACTAGAATTAAGTTTAATCCTGGGACATCCTTCCGAGGGCTTAGCAGGAGCTCCCGGCCATACGTGTACTAGGGAATCATGTAGTTTTAGTCAGAGCCCAGAGCATAGCATCCATGAGCGATTTCCACTCGTATAAAGAAGAAATAAAAAGAGTTTGAGTATAGTATTCTACTGTACATCATCACTGTTGAATCGAAAATAGTTACCTACATCCTTTGTGTTACACCCGTTATTTATAAATTCTGGTTAAACGGAGTTTGTATTTATGTTTTGTGCTCTGATGAGTTGTTTTAAAATTAGGTTTGGTTACTTTTTTTTAGCTCACTGCTGGTCACTAAGAGTTCAGCATCACACATTGCATCCAGAGAACTCGTAAATGATACGGAGATGAGCTACCAAACAAGAATATGGTTCTGATGTTGCAAACCTTCATAGACTTAATTTTCTACCGATTTTTAGCTTTATTGATTGATGATTCATGTTTATTCGTCAATGGATATGTGACTGAGAAGACGCAGAAATGACTGCATGTATCTTTGCTTTCTACACTCAGTATCATTTTACCGGAGTAGGGGGCAAGAAGAATGTATCTTAAAGTCAATTTATCAATTGCCATACTATAGCCCCTTTGCACCAAGAGAATAAAGATGTTCCAACAAAGTTAAAATATCACCAATGTTGTCAGCCTCAAAGGTATCGCCCAATGGGAATAAAGTTAAATCGCCGGGTTTACTGCTGTCGACGTGAGCGATAACTCCTCGTCTACGGGATTTGTGTTATCATCTCTAGCTAATATACCTTCTCGAGACTCTCCTTACAAAGTAAATAGCTCAGAAAATTTCTATATGTACCTTAGGGAAAGAACTTTTTGGTTCTGCGAAAGGGGTACTGATCAAATTTTTGTTAGTCAACCTAACAGACGATGATAGCTAATGCATTATTAGCTATCATCGTCTGTCAGTATCACAAAAGTATAACAAAAAGGTCTTTCCCTAAGGTACATATAGAAAAGTTCTTAGCTATTTACTATTTACGAAGGAAAAGCTTTTTATTACAATAAAAAAATAGCTCATGACATACTGGCTTACCTATTTACCACTGCTTTGCCCCCCGATTCATCCCTTCGTTCGAGTGGAGAATTATGTATTATATAGAAAAAAAAAATTATATACACAGCGTTTGAGGTTTGTGTTAAATAACTACACTCCGTTTTTCGTCGGGTGTCATAAATAAAACCTATTGTATCAGACCTGATCTTGAAATAGGTACAAAAAACGTAAATTTCATTTCATTCTTTACATTCTCGAGCAGAAATTCTGCGCGA
Source organism: Miltochrista miniata (assembly GCA_933228765.1). Taxonomy (NCBI): domain Eukaryota; kingdom Metazoa; phylum Arthropoda; class Insecta; order Lepidoptera; family Erebidae; genus Miltochrista; species Miltochrista miniata. The sequence continues at coordinate 21,285,327 of OW121750.1, read as the reverse complement.
TCGAACGCGATCGTCAGTGACCTTTAGTAGACCATAAAAGAAACTTGCCATAAAACTATGCATCCCCTAGTATCTGTCGAACCGTTTCTGAACGAATGCTCTCTTAAAATTTGCAGTTAAAGAGAAAAGATTTTCTTTAAATTGTGAACACCCAGAAAACGATCTCACTTAAAATTCACTTTACGACCCAGCCGTGCATCAGATTCTCAATCTTTATCCGCTTTTACAGTACATACGTATTAAAAGGAATTCCATAATCGGTTTTTTATCATGCAGAGGGATATCATTCTGCATTTAGGTAATAAAACCATGGCAGCGCACCCCGTGCCTTATCTACGTCGAGCAGCCACTGAAATATAGATCTAAAAAAAATTGATAGCAATTTATAAGTTAAACATCGGCTTGAATATATTTTGCATCTTCTATGTTGTGTGTATCATATTAAGTCCATAATCAAATTTGGTTTCCTTTTAACATACGCTAGTGCTAGATATATGTATTTTCTTTTTTTTTTATTTAATTAATTGTAGCATAACCAATGACATTATAATATATAAACCGGCCAAGTGCGAGTTGGACTCGCCCATGAAGGGTTTCATAGCAGCAAGTAACATAATATAAAAGTTCTTATAGTTCGTTGTACCTTTCATTGATGTTTTAACACGTTCGCAGTGGTAGTGATTTTTCTAACCGAAAATTGTGGTTTATGACGTATTAAAAAAAAACTACCACCTCTATCTCATTCAAACCAATTTTCGTTGGTAGTTTTTATGGCAATGTACATCATATTTTTTTTTTAGATTTATCACTCTCTTAGTTTAGAAGTTAGAGGGGGGGGGACACTCATTTTTCGACTTTGAAAGTCCCTCTTGCGCAAACTATTCACTTTAGAAAAAAATGATGTTAGAAACCTCAACAGCATTTTGGAAGACCTAATTATAGATACCCCACACGTATGGGTTTGATGACAATAAAAATTTTGAGTTTCAGTTCTGAGTATGGGGACCCCCAAAATTTACTGCTTTTTTTCTAGTGTTATATAATAACGTTAATGCGGTTCACAGAATACATCTAGTTACCAAGTTTCAATAGCATAGGCCTTATAGTTTCGGAGAAAAGTGGCTGTGACACACGGACGGACAGACAGACAGACGGACAGACAGACAGACAGACATGACGAATCTATAAGGGTTCCGTTTTTGCCATTTGGCTACGAAACCCTAATAAAAAGAGGCAGATATGTTATTAGGGCGCGCCTGGTGAAGACGCGAAAACGTCCCAATTAGGACGTATCGTATTTAGTACATATCTTGCAAACGCTAAGTTGTCATGTAGGTAAGCGCATAATAAAATTGCAACAAAAATGCCATCGTGTGTTTTTAAAATGTGTACAAATTACGACACTAAAATTAATAAAACACAACGGATATGTGATAGGCGTGTAAAGACTGCTGGATCAGATTCGAGGAGGCAGTTACTATGAACATATTTTTGCATAGGACTCTCTTCCTATTAGGTATTACACAATTTTATTTCTTCCTTTCCATGTGATACTATTTGCATAAATAGATAAGGGTAGCTGGACCAATTCTCACAAAACTACAAAATATGCTGTCGAAAAATAAAAACATTAGAAATTAGAATGCTGCAAGGAACATAATACATTTTAAAGTAAATAAAGCAACTTGGTAGTATACAAACACAAAAACATAAAATGCGACTCCATTTTGTACATACCATTACTTTCCTTGTCTGGAGAAGTCAAGTAAATGACTGAGTGACGGCATTTGCGTCGCCTCTTTTGTATGTATTTAATTTATTTTTTCTTATTAACAAAATGACACGAGTTATCGTTTGTATTTTGTTCTTTTTATGGTACGGAACCCTTCTTGTACGAATTCGTCTTGCTAAGTGCCGTATAGGTGGTGTCGTCCCCGAACCACGGTAGATGCCTGATTCCGACACAAATCGGCAAACGAACAAATTCACCTCAATTGGTTGAAGATAACTGTTTTTAAATTGAAAAAAATTGAGTTGCAAAGAATCCATGAAAATAAACTCATAGGTTGCAAATTAAATCAAAGTTTCTAAAAATATTAGTCTACGTACCACAAGTTGAAATTATATTTACATTTTTTAAGTTTTGAAAGTCAGAACCTCAAAACTTATACTTAAATCTACTTGTGGGTAGGAAGGTAGTAAAACAGGATTCAAAAGTAATATTCCAACGCCCAATGAATCATAGGTCATGTTGGAAACACTCCGAACGTTTACTCGGTTAAGTTTAACAGGAAGTAATGTCACTCCCTATGAGCTATGTCTGCGTCACAGATGAGAATTATAGCCAAAGTTGCCTGGGAACTTGTATCTCCACCTTAGGTAATTTCAAGCAAAACGGTACACATATTTTTGGACATTCTTACACAGCGTCCTCTAGCCCGAATTAAACTTGTGATGTGTGATCTAGACAATTGATAAACATACTTTAATATTTTAAAATAAATATTTTATTAAATATGAAACAAACATTTGTCTGTATATTAACGTCGCCAGCCTTTTAGAAAACCATGGCGCATCTAGCAACTGTGGGCCACTCTCACAGTCCTTACGACTTCTGTCAATGGCCCTCAAGTTGGCGGCCCCATGATGTGCCTCTTCACGCTCCGCTTGAAGAACCGAGGATTGTGCAGATGTAGGTATAAAAGATAACTGTTGACCTCGATGAGTGTTTTTCCTGATAGCACGTCAGTATGACACCATGTCATAGTACAATAACTCAAATACTATACGATACAATAACATTTAATACTAGCGACGTTTAAAATAATATAAAAAAAGTCGAAAAACAAAGAATTGATTTGAATCGTAAAGGCCATCCGAACTTGTTTTGTATCATTCTCATAACAATCGTTGTGTATTATTCTAGTAAACAATAGCTTGAATAGTGATTCTATTTCCGAGAGATATCATTAGGTACAGTGGTAGCCGCTGAGACGCGTAAGTGCAAATACGGGAACGGACTACAGGAAGGTATTTGTCGCGCCGCCGCCGCCTTGTCGCTCCTTCCTTTCAATGTAATATGATTAATGACACGTTATTTTTCATTGAAACAGCTGCCGCGTATTTTTCCTACGTTCAAGTCCTCTGTTCCGTGATATTCACCTATTAGTCATGTTCTGAAATGCTTTTGACTTGGTGTTTAACATGTTTTGCATCTATCTTCGATATTCATACGCACTGCGTTGCTTACAATATTATTTATAATTTGTTTCAAGTACCTAATACTCAAACTCAAAAAGTTTAATATTAGGTCTTTCGAGTGATCCACTTGATCGAAGCGGTTACAGACATTTCCACACGTAGTGTCGTCATCTAGCCCAAATTGAGCTAATACGTAAACTTGTGCTATGCAATCTTGACAACTGATAAACATATATATATATATATATATATATATATATCGAACCTCCGCACGGCGCACCGCTTATCGCTGCGCCGCGCCGCCCTAAGGTAGCGATTAGATAATGCAGAAACACATCATATATTACACAATAATACTTAAATTTACTCGTACTTTGGTATATCATAGATAGACAGCAGAATGTTCCTCAAACAAGATATATGATTCAAGTTGTCTTTAATCCTTATCAGAATGAATTTTAAAGATCATGTCATTAAGATCATAGGAGTTTTTCATTTTATTCTCATTTCATTCTCACTCTCTGGTTAGTAGGTCTTAATTAGTTCAATGTTTATACCAGTTACTAGCTATACAAAATGTTAACATTAAAGAACTCTTCTTGTAATTAGATAGCGTTGCAGCGAAGGAAAATGGTTTTCCTGGTAATTAAATAACATTTTTATTCAACCTCGGGACTTTCCAGTGCGCTCAACTCATACGTTGGGGAGATAATGTAATTATCCAATTACATAATTTTATCCTTTACGAGTCGTCGAGTTCGGAAGCATATTTAAAAAGTTGATTTAAAACGTTAATAAAGAGTGTAGGGTGGCAGTGGGTACATGCAAGGGCGGCATCAACAGAGTAGCTAGGTAAGTAGATGCAGGCCGGCAAAGCCAGTTTCTTTCATTTCCTTTTTCGAGGAAGTTTTCCACTCTTCCTGTCTGTAATGGACTTAGCTTAACGTATTTTTTATTTTTCATTTATAAGAAGAAATAATCATACCAAGTGAGCGAAATGTTTCATCAAATCAGTGTTAACTCGACTAAAATAATGGTAAGAGCATTTTAATTTTAGATTGAGTAGCTGAAGTGCCGTTCGATTTTAATTTAAAATGCTGTTGAAGCCAATACGCAATAAAATAATAGCTACCCGGTACTCGTGTTATACAGAATACTTTTCATAGTGAAAAAATAATGCAGCCGCAAGTAGTAAGATTGTATTTGTTTTACAACCCCTAAACTTCACACATATACAATAACTGTATTAAACTACCTCTATAATCTGTCGACTGCAGGCTTTCACATAAAAAAATGACTATTTACATACTGCACCTTTGACAAATCAAGGTAACATTCAGGTAACTCAAAGACAACATTTCGTAAATTTCAGTGACAGAAACATAACTTCTCTTAATACATAGTTTTATCTTTTTAATTTGCAGGGGTTATATAGGTATTTAAACTTCGGTAAGAGTTTTCTGTTGAATACTTGCAAACTTCAGCTGTCAGAAGGTAGCATTGTGCAACTAACTTTAATACAATGTTACTTTCCGTGTTTGTATTCCAAAGAGCATCCAGCACTCGTAACTTTGGACTGTTGTACCTTGTTCGTAAAGTAAGGTCTTTGGGATAATGCTCGTATATTAAAATATTACCTACCTACCTATTATGTTTGACACTTTAAAACTACTTAATAACTTTAAAACTTGGTATGAATAGATTTTAATTCAATGAAAATATGAAAATATTAAAAATAATAAATATAAGGGTCTCGACTCATCGTATCGTTTTTGTCCAGTCGGTGTCGAGACCCTAGGTCCATGGGGTCCCAATGCGCAAAAATTTTTCAAGAATTTGAAAAAGCGCCTTGTGGAGTCAACTGGTGACCCAAGGGCTCGCAGTTTTCTCGCTCAACGAATAGGCATTGCTATTCAAAGGGGGAATGCTGCTAGTCTTTTGGGCACAAAGCCACGGGGGCCTTATTTAGGTTTAGTTTAGATAGTAATAATGTAAATATAGATATGTAATAATTATGTTTCTCTGTAATTTTTAACAATAAATGTATCCCTAAGTTTTAATTCTATAACATGAGAGTTTTTAAGCAATATTTGATTAGGCTGACTGGTGACCAACAGCTTTTTCTTAAATATGATTAGAAGGTTCATATTTTTTAGTAATTATAAATTTGTCTTACTTATTTATTAGACATTGTGACCGAACATGAAATAATCTAATAAATTAAACTGAAACGGTTAATGTTTCTGTAAAATAGTTTCTCAAAATAATGTTTACACTTAAAGTTAATAAAAATATGACATAGGTACATAACTTTATGACCTACCATTGTGCTACAAACGTCCGTGCTGCTGACACGGAGTAGAGACAAAAAGGTAGAATTCCGAATTTGTAATAAACATAAAAACCTAAACTGAGGATTGTAACCTCTGTTGACTAAAACCGACGGGTTTCAGTAGATCTCATGTAGTTTTCTGAATACACACTAAACCACATTATAACTATCTTATATGTATCGTCTTCCTACTTTATGTCCCGTGGTTTATCGTGTACCATAGTGGCTATGACGCAGGAGACATTGTACCCCTTAAGCAGGGAGTCTCTGTCTCTACCTCGGTGACGCAAAGATATATTTTTCTGTTTTAAATATTTGTTATTTTAACAGCAACAGAAGTACACATTACATGTATTGTGTAAATATTTAAACATTCTAGCTATCACGGTTTATGAGGTACAACTTAGTGACAGACAAACGGACAGCGAAGTATCATTAATAGGGTGGATTTTATCCTTCGTTTACGGAACCCTGAAAAGACAACATTCCACATTGGCTTACAAAATCCGTTCTTATTGATAGTACGACATGAAAATTTTGAGTCAAATCCGTTAAAAGATTTGAGTTATATGTTGACTGTGGCAAAGACATCTATTCCTGTCCTAGAGATCCGTTCAGCCGCAAGAGTTTCCACAACGTCCACATCTCAACATGCATTCTCACAAACTTTGAAATTTATAATACTAGTAAAATGAAGTTAGTCTCACGAATTAAAATCTTGCAAACTAGCAAATTGAGAAGGAAATTTCTTCAATTACTTCTTCCGATTTGGAGCTTAGAATCCGCTTACAACAAATATTCGGCTCATTAATTTTAATTACATACATTAAAACTTCGTGCTTCAATTGCTTCGTTACAATTATCACGATGACTCAAAGTGCCAAATATTTAACTGATATGATATCAGTTGTCCTAATGTTATATTTGTGTAAAAGTTTGTGAAGATGTTTGTTGTTCAATCATGCTTTAACGGCTATTTGGAATCTGGCTGAAATTTGGTACAGGGATAGACCATAGTCTGGAAGAACATAAAGCAATTTTTTTTATCTCAAGAATATATTTTCACGGGAAGCGGGAACCGAATTTCACACGGACAAAACCGCAAGGATAATATAATATGTCACATCACATATTAAATTAAAGTGTGTTGTAGAATCGGGTTGCGTTGGACTAAGTTTGAATTATAGACCAAACCTTTATTGATTTAGAACTCATGTATTATTTATGGTAATTGGGCCCTCAATTGTCCATTCGGCTGCCGAATTGAGTTCTATCTGATAAAATATCGTTCATGTAGGGAAATGTGCGTCTCTAATGCCCACAAATAGAAACCTTTTTTATTGGACGTAGAAATGTATAGATTGTTTCAACTTGTTAAGGGATATTAAAATTAATAAGCTGTAAGGAAAAAAAAAATGTGTAGTTGTTGTTGTGGTTGTGTAATTGAAATGGAATTCACCAAATGAAATTAAATCGCAATTTAAAGTACTTCATGGACGGAGCCTTAGAATAAAGTTACATTTTAGATAAAACAATTCGCAATTTATAGTCGAATTAATGCATTATGCACTGATCAAAATTGATCCGCTTTTATAAACCTTTTTATATCTACATCCCACGCCAATAACAACTATTTATTTACTTAATTCTCATCCTTTGATCTAGTGTTGTTTTAGGATATGTAATAAAACACTTACCTACCAGAAGGATAATGTAGTAAACAACTTACCTACCAGATCTCAAAACCAAGTGTGACGTCATCAAACCCAAACACATATGTGAAGATGACATCAATCCCTGATGGGCAACCTTTTATCAACGCCTTGGACTCGAGTAACGATCTAATTTACAAACGGACAGAAATTATATCCGGACTCCGTAGAATATTATTCTGTAACTCAATTTTGTATACGTAGCACTCGTAGCACCGTAGCACGTAGCTCTCGTAGCGCTACATCAAAATGAACTCATTTATAAATGCACTTCATATCGCGTGATTTGGTTTGCAAACCGGAGTGAGACGTGAGCCCTGTCAAAGGTGCTAAATTCATAGAGTTGGCGGTGCTGGCAGTAATATTTAATTTATAGGGGCGAGTGAATATTATTGTCTTCATACAAAAATGTATACCTGTTATTTTACTGTTAATAACATGTCAACGTAAATGATAATCGTTTTTGTGATTCATTAATTTTCAAACCGTCTAGAAAATGCAGAATTTTGGATAGACGCCTCCAAAATTCTATAATATATTGTAACCTTATTATTGTTTGCTTTTACTCTTATTCTGCCATTTTTGCCTGTTTTAGGCAATGACGCCTTTGCAACGTGAAAACATAATCATTAAGGTAATTTTTGAAAATCAATCAGTATGCCAACTCAATCATAAATTTTAAAAAATGCCAAGTTAGTTTAAACAAAGAATTTATTTATTTATTATTATGTTTCTGTCTTTCTCGGGTACCTTCTTTTTTTTTATTACGAAGGTACCCGGTCTTTTGGTAGGCTTACATGGGGACATATTGGTCCAACACGCAGAGGCCCTTTGAGACTTTTAATGTAAGGGGATATGGGACCCCCACTGCAGACGATTCACGCCCGCCTTATGTAGAAGAACGGTAATGAACCGCCCGCAATGGGAGCTAAACTATTGGAAAATATGCTAACTACAAAATGGGCTGTTGTGTTGTGGGTTAAATGGAACTAAGTAACTTATGCTATGGATGATGACGGCGTCTGCCATTTCAATGTATTATTACCAAAATATTGGCAGACGGTGACTCGCCAACTCACTAGATGGGCCCCCTATACAATCGCCATAGGCATTAAGCCTGTAAGGCGACAGAGGGCAACACCGGTGTGAGCGGCTAGGGGTGTCGAGCGGTGCGGCTCCGGTTTCGCCATCACGGGTCAGACCCGGAGCGGGTTTCCCCGTAGTTATGCCCTTGAAAATGACACTTCCACCCCCGAGCATAAAGCTCTGGCTTCCTCCCTCTGACCAGCCAATTAAGGCAAGCCAGAGTTGAGATTTGCTGCACTCCCGGGAGTAACATCTCCCGTTAGCCCATTAAATGCTAACTGGTCGAGGAGCGCAACAAAACTCTGAGGAATCGGGACCGATGTGTAGCCACGCACATTCAGCTCGCCACAAGCTGCCTTGTTTGTGCTAAACTTAAACAGCACTTATCGGACTTCGACACCAGTGCTAGTCAAACTTTTCCACGTTCTTGACAAATTTGGAAACAAATGACGTAGATAAGATAAGATAATGCTTTATTGTACTAACAACATAAAATTTACAATAGTGCAAAAGTACAGTGATACAGTGGTTTACTGTACTTTTGGACTATTAATTTTTTTTATCTTGGAATTGATTTTAAATAAATCATGCCGAAAGTGAAATAAAACTTGTATACTTAGGCATATTTGCTGGAGAGAGCAAGAGAGTATGTATTACCTATAAAGTCCAAGATAAGCGTTTATGTTTCATTGTAATAATAATAATAATAAAGTAAAAAAGGCAAAAGGCGGTTTTGCTGAGCACGGCGCGCATTGTGAGGAGATTCCTATCTCTGGAGCCCTGACCACCGGTAGCTTGGTCCCTGTACCCGATGCCGGTGGGGAACTATTTTTTTATATTTTTAAATGTATTTTTTATATGTATATTTAAAAATGTAAATTTATATGTTGTTTATATTTAATAAAGAGGAATAATAATAATAACAAACCTACTAAACTAAGGCGTTGGAATGTGGTGAGCCCATCGCCCACGGGTGGAACAACTATTGTGGCAATAGTTGTTCCATCCGCGCAAGTAACCAGCACTAGCCCAAGGTGTGAGGCACCGTGCCGAAGTGGCTGCATGGCCCAGGGTGCTTAAAAGACTGGGTCTCAAGCGGTCCCCTCGGAGTACCAGGCGAACTCCGCTGTATATAGCCTTCTACAGGTAAGGGGCTCTGCCTGTGGTGACTGTTTCACCCCACTATTAACCGCCCAAGATGAGTTCATTTTTATCAGATAGAAGACGAAGACCTGGCTCGGCACGAAGAACTCGTCGGGCCAACACCCCACCATCATCGCCACCGGGAGGCTTGACGTCTGCAGAGCCCGCGAGGACTCAGCAACAGGCTTCCGCACCCGGTGGAGGGCGACGCATGAGATGGACCAGAGAACAAAATGCCAACATCATGCGCGCCCACTTTGGGGCGACTGGGGGAGAAACCGGTGGAACGGGGCGTCGAGCAAGAATGCTTCGCAGCTTTCAGGCTCTTGAGCCGTCACTATCCCACATCACTGACCAAAATCTGGCTGATCGGGTTCGTTTCCTACTGCGTTCTAACGCATTTAGTGCAGACGAACTCGAACAACTACGACTCGAGGCTGTTCCTACCCCTCCTCTTGCACCCGCACAGGGACGGGTGTCTATTGTTTCAGTGCAGCATGAAGATGCTGATGCTGTGACGGACGGCACTACTCGACCTGTGGCTCGTGATGAGGAAGGGGAGGGAACAGTCTCCCAGGATATGGAGCAAATCAGGAGGATCCTTGAGGAGGCGATTTTGGAAGTGCGTGAGATGCCTCTCGAAAGGAGACCCCGGATTCCCAGAATTGCTCAAAGCCACCAAAATCGGGATGTCGTTGAGGCCGTTAACATGTCACTGCTTCCGTATCTGGAGAACAGCAGCGGCCTCACCGAGACGCATTCAATTCTGTTTGGCGCCGCGATGGCAGTTTGCCGATACATCGGAGCCAAGATCCAGCCAAATCGTCAGGTGACAGCTGCCGGTGCTCGGCGAGTGAGAGACGCTGAGCCTGCTTGGAAGCGCAGAATTGAACATCGTATCGCTGAGGCCAGGGTCCTCATCGGCAAACTGATTAGTTTCAGGGAAGGCAACAGGAGACCGAGAGTTTTGCGGTTCGTCAGAGCAGCATTTGCAGGTTGTGACTTAGGCCCTGCAAATCCCAATGCTCAGCAACTGATGGACCGCATAGATACCCTGAAACAGAAGGTCTCAGCTTGGAGCAAACGAATCCGGCGATACTCGGAGAGAGTAAAGAGGTATCACCAGAATCGCCTCTTCGTGAGTGACCAGAGGAAGTTCTACAGGTCAATCGAGAAGCCCAGGCCCAGTAATTCAACTGAGCGTCCTGATGGACAGGAGCTGGTTGCATTTTGGCGCAACCTGTGGTCACGACCTGTGGAGCATGTGGAGGGGCCCTGGATGCAGGTCATTGAGGAGTCGTGTGTGGACTTACCACAGATGGATCCGGTAACTCTCAGTCAGGATGATGTTCGCGCAGCGATTACCAAAGCTCCAAACTGGAAAGCCCCAGGGAGCGATGGGCTGCAGAACTACTGGCTGAAGGGTTTCCGGACCTCCCACGAAACTCTTGCACGACAGTTCCAAGAGGCCCTGGACAAAAAAATGCTCCCAAACTTCCTCACTACTGGGGTCACTCACTTGATTCCAAAATCCGAAAGTACCACGAATCCATCACAATATCGTCCCATTACGTGCCTCCCTACACTCTACAAGGCACTTACATCTGTTCTGGAGGCCAAAGTAGCGAGTCACATTGACAACTGTCAGATCCTCGCTGCTACACAAAACGGATGTAGGCGAGGGAGTCGTGGTACTAAGGAGCTCCTCCTGATAGACGCGGTTGTTGGTCAACAGGCCAAACGCAACCGACGTAATTTATCTGCAGCCTGGATAGACTACAAAAAGGCGTTTGACTCGGTCCCTCATACATGGCTGAAAAGGGTCCTCGAGCTGTATAAGATAGACGTTACAGTTCGAGACTTCCTTGGAACCTGTATGGGGCAGTGGAGCACAATGCTTAGTCTGTCCGGGGTGCGACTGTCGGCTGCTGAAGACCTTATAAAGGTGAAACGGGGTATCTTCCAGGGCGATGGTTTGAGTCCACTATGGTTTTGTCTCTCCCTGAATCCTCTAAGCACTCTGCTGGAGAAGTCAGGGACGGGCTTTCGGCTTCGGAGAGGAGGCCCAAAGGTATCTCACCTTTTCTACATGGACGACCTCAAGTTGTTTGCTCCACATGCTGCAGGCCTGGTGCAATTGTTGAAAATCACATGTGATTTCAGCAGTGGCATCGGCATGGGGCTTGGAGTAGATAAATGTGCGGTTCTTCATGTGGAGGGGGGGAGAGTCGTTTCATCGGATAGTATACCTGTATCCGATGAAGTGAGCCTTCGTTCACTCTCCGAGGGGGAAACATACCGGTACCTGGGCATGTCGCAGAATTTGGGTGTCGACATGGGGGGCGTCAAACAGGCTGTTTGCGACGTGTTTTGGGAGCGCTTGGCAAGGGTGTGTACTAGCCTATTGTCGGGCGTGAACAAAACGCGGGCGTATAATGGCTGGGTGATGCCCGTCTTGTTGTATACCTTCGGCGTGGTCAGGTGGACTCAGACCGAATTGGACGCCCTGGACAGGAAAGTCCGCGCTACCATGACCCTCCATAGAATGCTCCATCCGAAATCTTCGGTTATGAGGTTGTACATCCCGCGAAAGTGCGGTGGCCGAGGCCTTCTTAGTGCCAAGGTCATGCATAATCGAGAGGTGTGCAATCTCAGGAATTATTTCCTGTCGAAGACGAACGGTGTGCTTCATGGAGAGGTCAAGGAATGCGATAAACGACTTACTCCGTTATCCTTGGCCAAAATCGAGTGGCGTGCTCCTACGGTACTTGGTACCTCTGAGCGCGAGGCCGTGTGGAAGGGTAAAGAGCTGCACGGACGCTTCTACCAAGCTCTACATGAGCCACATGTAAATCGGGAAGCGTCTGTGCACTGGCTGCGTTACGGTGACCTCTTTGGGGAAACCGAGGGTTTTGTCTGTGCGATACAGGATCAGGTTGTCAAGACGAACAATTATAGGAGGTACATCTTGAGGGATGGGACAGCGGACATCTGCCGCATGTGTCGTCAACCCGGTGAATCCCTCAGACACGTGACCTCCGGTTGTTCTATGCTTGCCAACACTGAGTATCTGCACAGGCATAACCAAGCAGCCAAGATACTTCATCAGGAGCTCGCCCTTAAATATGGCCTCATCGCTCAGAGGCTACCATACTACAGGTACCTGCCGGAAGCCGTACTTGAAAACGACCGCGCAAAGCTCTACTGGGACCGGTCCGTCATTACGGATAGGACTATTCTAGCGAATAAGCCTGATATCGTGCTAATGGACCGGTCAGAGTCCCGGGTGTTTCTTGTGGATATCACCATCCCCTATGACGAGAACCTCATACGAGCCGAAGCAGATAAGAAAAGAAAGTATCTGGACCTGGCGCATGAGGTTACCGATATGTGGAGGGTGATGTCCACAGAAATAATCCCGGTTGTTATATCGGTCAATGGTCTGATCCCAAAGAGCCTCCCAGACCATCTTAGGAAGCTCGGGATTAGTGGGAACGCGGTGGTAGCTGGGATGCAGAGGGCTGTCTTGCTTGACAATGCCCGAATAGTCCGTCGGTTTCTTTCCCAAGCGCCCTGATGCCTCGGTCGACTGTTGCTGACCTTGCCGAGGTAGTTTTGCCGTTTGCCTCAAATCTAGAGGTCAACGTGATGTAGCCCCATCTACATAATAATAATGCTTTATTGTACTAACAACATAAAATTTACAATAGTGTAAAAGTACAGTGATACAGTGGTTTACTGTACTTTTGGACTATTAATTTGATAAAAAAGATCACGAGAAAACTTAAACAGCACTTATCGGACTTCGACACCAGTGCTAGTCAAACTTTTCCACGTTCTTAACAAATTTGGAAACAAATGACGTAGATAAGATAAGATAATGCTTTAATGTACTAACAACATAAAATTTACAATAGTGCAAAAGTACAGTGATACAGTGGTTTACTGTACTTTTGGACTATTAATTTGATTATTGGTAATGGATGGTTTGATTTCTACGCTAATTGTATATTATTCCTACCGTAGAATATAGATACAGTTGTCTCTAGTTCATGAGAACTTATTAGCAAGTAATGGCTTTCTATATCTTTACACTTCACTACTACAATGCATTTTGCATCATTGATCATTTTTTGAATCATCGATTAAGTTTATCCATTAACGCCACCGACAGAGCGATTTAGACTGTAAAGTTTTGCCAAAACTTTTTAAAAAAATGTCGCATTGATACGAAGAAGAAAAGGAACTACAATGCACATTAAAAGTGTACAAAAACATCGAAAAATAACTTTATCCGTATTATTTTTGTTCAATTTTGTACGGATAAAATTGATATCCGTGACAATGTAAGTTACGTTGTCCTTTTAACTCACTATGTTAAACAAACCGTAACGTTTTAGTTTACCAGTGTTCTGCATATTTACGCACTTTATTTTAAAACGAAGATTTTTTTACTAAACCTGGCTCTAAAGCTAGTGGATTCGTGTGACGGGCGAGACATAATTATTGAATTAAAACAGTATGAAGGGGCTACAACTCACAAGAGGAGCGTTTGCCCACAACATTCAATCGTCCAAACGGAGAGAGAATTTCGATGACCTCAAGGAAAAGTTTGCGTCAGAACACTCGGTATAAATCCGAGGAGTCATGTTGGGATTTTCTAAATCACTATTGTTATTTATTACTCGGCTACTACAGTTCGCAACCGTTTAGAGGGTGACGTCATATTATATATACGTGACACGGTTTTCTTGACGTAGGGAAACATTTTGTGGCTAGAGCCGTATTTTATGTTTATGTTTATGCAACGTGCGTATTTTATTACAAAAAGTATTATGTTAGATATGTAATTGGTATAAGAATAACTTTAATGTTTGCATGTATTACCAATAACCTCACATGTCAGATATGGTGAATATGAGGATGTTAACTAATGTCTACCACCAATTGTTTGTACCAAATTCCTTGTAAGCAAATAAATGATTATTATTATGATTATATATATTATATTTAGAAATCTGTATAGTCAAAAAATGGATTGAACTGGAATGGAAAGGCAAGATTATCGGTAATTTCTCAACAAGATAAGGATGACAATACCTTGGTCTAACGGATCAGCCTTCTTGGACTCAGCTTTGCTATATCTGTCAATCGATCTACAAAGAATTTACTCCTGAGTGTTCGATTCTTATGATTTGATTCGACATTTTTATACTACTAAGGTGCCAGACAAGCATACGGCTCTCTAGTCTGACCGATGGTTACCGTAGTCTATGGAAGCTTGCAGCACCAGAGGCGCTACACTCGCGCTGCCGACCTTCAATCTTTATATTGACAATTCGTATGATAAGTGATGCGATCCCAACGGCTCTTGAAATCATTAGTAGCATCTGTAGTGCTGTATTATCATTTTGCTCCAATACATTCTAAAGGTCATGAACGTAGAAAAGTTACTGTGAAACTATTGGTACTCCTAGAAATGTATCGAATCCTCCTACGAGATACTTATTGGCTGATTTCATAATCTGCCAATTACAGTTGCTCAAATGCCCATTATTGAAATTTGAGGGAACTTATTTGAGAATGTTGTTCAGTTAATGGTTCCTGTGAGTACCCAAATTTTAAACTGTAGCTAGAATATAATAAATTTTTTACTTGAAAAATACTGAACTTGACAAAAACAAGGTTCCGTGTTTTGGAGGAAGGAAAAGGAATTGCCTCAATTTAATGATCCGAACGCATTGTAACTAAGCAAAGGGCAAACAAAATTCACAAGTATCTTTTCTTAGAACTTTGCATTAGCTGTGTGACTTTGACTGTTACATAAAGAATGCTGAGATTCCTAATCTCTTTGTGTTTTTAAACTCCATTAATAGCTTCCCTAATTGCTAATATATTTGTTACATCTCGTATAAAACTCTCTGCAGTGTACAACTTCAAATGCCTATGGCTATTTTGTTAGGTACACAATTAGTAAACCTTTTCCCACAACAGGTGAGCCCTTACGGGTGCCCCGTCGCTGTCCATGCTGAGCAGTCCACCAGGCGTATGCAGCACTGTAACCTTGGAGCAGCACCGGTGTAAGTGACACTCGGGCGTCTTCTCTCGCTGCAAATAACGTAGGTGTCCATTAATTAATTACACGTAATGTGTAAAATGATCATAGAACAGCCATAATATTTTAGATAGAATAAACATGAGCCTTTACTTATTACAACTAAAATAAGCCATAAAATACTACATTTCTTAGCTTGAAGGACGCGTGTTTTGTATGTTCAAGGTCGTTAGCCTAATCAACGACCTTAAGCTTAACATGAATAACCTTAAATATGCGCAAAAACACTCTCGTAACTTGTAACTTACCTTGCCCCGAGCATAGCCGAAAATAAAAAGTATTCTGTGACAGTTGATAAAGGTAACAGAATGAGAAGCATATTCAAATACGATAAAGCTGGCTTAGCCTTTTTACGTAACTTTAGTGCCTACTGAAAATGATATGAAATTATATCATTTTCAGTAGTATAAAGTTATCAACCAATAATGTTAGCTATGTACTCCAGTGCTCGTACTTACTGAACAATTAGTTAACTAATTGGAAAGTTAATAATGAACATAGGTCCAATTTTTATCTGTCTGTCTTCTATCTGATCATAATATGATAACGTTACTTCTCATCGAGACACTAATGAGTATATCGTTATGTTGTTTTGAGTTGGAGACAAAATACCTCGTATTCTTTTATTCTTTGAAAAATCATCACAGTATAGAAAATTTTACTGTGTTATTTCTTTGACTTTTAAAAAACCTTTTCCAGCTCTTAATTGAGCTTTTAAACACAGGGTCCTCTAAGCGTTTGATACCTTTTAACGTCTGCAATCTAGACGAGTCGCTTTCCACCCGTTTCCCCAAGAAGCAGCAATTTCCGTTGAAATGCACATCACTAAACAGTAAAGTTTTATGGCAATTTATTCCAATTGAACGATAATTGGATGGAACTGTATGCGCTTTTTTTCTGCTACTCGCAAACAATACTTTGCGTTCAAGAAATATTTCACGTAATACTATGATTTCGAACCACGCAAACACTGACAACCAAAACAACGGTTCCCAAACAGCCTTATAATTTACGTTACGATAATAGACGATAGATTTCCGTGTCCACGAGGTCTACCAATTTCATAAAGCTACAAAAGTAACGAGAGTTGGGTTGGGGTACACAATTAAAAGTCAAAGCTAGGAGCTCCATAAACACCGAAAAAAATCCGCCATCACACATAGCTTATTTACAAAAATAATTAAGACCGATAGTTAAAATAATGATAGATGTATACGATGCTCTTTAGAGTAGAGTCATAAGACTCACTAACCATTTTCTCAAAATAAAATAAGTATACAAAATAGCCATCTCAAATTTCCATCACAGTAGCTGCCTTGGGGATGGTGAACCACATCGCGGCTAGCCACTGTCTCGTCCACACCCGCAACATGACTTAGTTTGCGGCTAACCTATGCATACCAGACTATTATTTGTGCAGATATAACATCTATAGTGAAGTATCAACGTGTTAACCAATTTTTTTATACACTGAAAAGATTGTTGGACGCGCGATCGAGAGGGACTGATCTGAAATTTGGTACATTGTCACTTTGATGGTATTTCCACGATATGATAATATGGAACTATATTGATTTGTTCTGTGTCTGGTTTTAATTTATCCATGATATACATATATATATTTAGAATATATAAATATGTTTATCAGTCGTCTAGATCGAGAATGTCCACATATATTTAAATACTAGCTGCTGCATCAAATGGTTTACCAGGTTCTTTCAAAAATACAGCAGTTATATAATGCGACAGTCACAGTGGTGAGGGTTTTTTAATTTTAAATTAACACTTCGTAGTTTCTTGCACTTGCTTAAAAAGTAATCATATCAAGTGTCAATTCTATCAAATCAATCCCTTTTTTATTAATTATTTGACAACAAGTTCGAGTCCGGCATAGCATGCGTGTGGAAGCAACCATCGTATCCCATTAGTTCAATTATATACATAAATACATATGTCACGCCTTTATCCCCGAAGGGGTAGGCAGAGGCATAGTATACGCCCTTATTTCAATAATTCATAGTTCAATTACGTGGTTCCATATTGGACCTATTAGGATTATTTTGTCCCAGTAGTTCCATGGAACTGTTTTCTTGTTTCGTCGCGTCCCAGTAGTTTCATTATTATGGATCATAAAGGTATAGGTAAGCGGTGAATTAATAATCATTAGCAAATGAAGATAATAACAAAAAGTAACGTCAGAAGTAACCGTCCGTCACATAACAAAAAGACACATTGGTAGCCAGCAACTTATATAAAGCATTCGAAACCAAAATATATCAGCACCAGTAAATATCATATTCATTTCAATTCATAATGTAAGCTCGGCATCTATTCATAACATCGGAGCTCTATTCAACATCATGCTTACATGTTGCAATAAAAAGCATTGCATCAAAGTCCCCTAATGAAATAGCCGACTCGGAGCTCGAATAAGCGACTAGTGGCGTTAAAATAATTCCCCTCAGTGCGCCGGAAGTGACGATGCCAGCCGGCACCGTTAGTGGGCTGCGCGGTACGTCCTTCCGGCGACGGTCTCTGTGGCTCTCTTGAGTACCTTAGGTGACTTTTAGACTACACTCTACGACGAAATTATGTGAACACACTAGCAGCTCGCAGGTAGTATCCATACTAATATTATAAAGCTGAAGAGTTTGTTTGTTTGTTTGTTTGTTTGAACGCTAGGATCTCAGAAACTACTGGTTGGATTTCAAAAATTCTTTTACGGTTTGATAGTCCATTTATCGAGGATGGCTATAGGCTATATAACATCACGCTAAGACAAATAGGAGCGGAGCAGCAATCAAGAATGTTTTGAAAACGGGGATTATTTTTTACCGTCTGAGAGCTTCCGAGGCGTACGCTGCGTAAATGGTTACAGTTAGGTAAAAATTGTGTATTACAAAATTGTTTCTCTAAAAAGTTCCAAAAAAAGGTCCGCGACAGCATATGACTATCTTATGAGGTTCGCTCACAATAACCTAATTTGTCGATTTCTTAAGGTTCGCTCACGATATAATGAAACTGAAGAGTTTGTTTGTGCTAGGATCTCAGAAACTACTGGTTGCATTTCAAAAATTATTTTACAGTTTAATAGTCCATTTATTTAGGCTGGCTAATGGCGATATAACATCACGCTAAGACGAATAGGAGCGAAGCAGCCATGAATAATGTTTCGAGAACGGGGATTATTTCTTTCTTTTGAGAGCTTCCATTGTTGACGCTGCATAAATAGTTAAAATTACGTAAAAATTGTATACTACAAAATTGTTTCTCTTAAAAAGTTATAAAAAAAAGTCCTTGACAGCATATGCCTATATTTTAAGGTTCACTTACAATAACCCTCATAATAAGTTTTAAAGTATGAGCGACGTGAGGGGAGTAAACTTGGTCTGCAGTGACAGTTAGTCAACTGAACGATAAAAACCGGCCAAGTGCGAGTCGGACTCGCACACAATGAGTTCCATACCGAAAAACGGATGGGTGGAAGTAAAAGCGACGGGAAACATTATATCACTTTAACAAGAGGTGTTAAAGTCACATCCTTCCCACTCTCATGTGATGCGCCATAATGAATACAAGCGACGCGACGCGACGATAAATAATAAGCGCGACGGGGGTAAATGCAACGGGAAACATTATAATACTCAAAATATTAATACCATACCTCACTCTCATGTGACGCAAACGAAGTTGCGCGGGTCAGCTAGTGTTCTTATAATTTCGTTGTAGTACTAGCTAGTGACTAGCTTATACCGTTAGACTTCGAGCGCTTCATACTTCGACTCACCTTTCAGTTTAGTTTTACGTTTGCTAAATTCATGCTTAAATGGTTTTTACGTATCGTAAACGTAATTATTATTACGGATATGAAGTATTATTATATCATCTTCATACTTCATACTTTGTATTGCCTGGTATTTGGTTGTACCGGAACAAAACTTGAGGCAACAAAAACATTTAAAACAAAATGTCGTTGTAGGCACTAAGTGTAGGTAACTTTAACTAGCGAATTTCATTACATATTTCTATTATTTCACCCTGATAGTACTCGTTCTCTTTGAAAAAACTGAAATAAAATTGTTCTATAAAACCGTCTCTAGAGAGGCTTGTAAATTATATCAAAATTTAGGCTCAATCGATGTACAACTTTCAAAATTTTGTTCGTAAATACACCAACGAATTTAACATTGATAAAATAATGATTATAATAATAGTAGATATACTTCACGAATCGACATGCCTTTGATGTTAAGGTTGCCGCTAATTTAGGTACATAAGCGGTAACTACAATATGATCCGTAAATGGTTTTTACGTATATTAAATATAATGATTATTACGGGTACGTAGTTATATTATAACATCTTTGATAAAGGAATTAAAATGACAGTCTTTAAGCCAAGTTTAACGCCTTATGGGCGACTTGAAAATTTTCAATTCTTGGTCGTCACATACTGCGCCCGGGTCGGCAGCGCGTGTGTAGCGCCTCTGGCACATATTTACATCAGAATCTGGTATATAGGCTACGGTAAGCAACCTTTCGGTGGGCCGTAAGCTTGTCTGCCACCTAAATAGTATTTAAAAAATCAATCCCGTTCCCAAAGTGCACATTCTATAAATCTATAAGAAATTCTATCAATTGTGTCAGTTTCGCAACCAGATCGGTTAAAGATACTCACATAAATGGAATTTGCTATATCATGATAGATAATGATACTATTGAAACTTTCGAGAAATGCGATTGGATATTTTGCTGACAAAAGAGAATAATGTATTACATGAGACCTTAGGATTTAATCCAGAAAAAGCAGATAGTAAGTTCATATAAATATTTAACTTATAATATATGCTAACGACCCGCTCTGGCTTCACATGGAAGTAATGAAATTATTTTATAGTATTTTAATGACATTAATATACTATTGCTGATATATTTGATAGATTTTCATGCAATTTCAACCAAGCTATACAAAGTCATGAAACGCAATTCTCATTAATCTTATGACTTAATTCGATAGATAAGCTTTAATATTCGTCAACTTGTCTATTACCAAATGTTACTATTTTTTTGAAATATAGAATTTGGCACTAGATTTTATATATATAGACCTAATAAAAGTTACTATAAAGTACCGTTGTTCTTTCGTTTTGTTATAATTATTTCTCTCACTATTTAGGCAGAGTTTTTTTTATGATAACCCACAGTCTACCTACTTATGTTTCCCCGAAATTTGAATGATACTAATAACATAAACTCTTGAAAATTATAAACTTAAATCTTACTCATAAATTACTCTGTTTAAAATTGCATGATGTTCCGTACACTTTTAGTAGTGTAGTTTTTAAGTTTAACGCGATCAAGTTGACAGACAGGTTTGGTGGACGACTATGCATTTAAATGTAGTGATTATTAACATATCTGCGATCGCCATTTAAAATTTATATACCATAAAGGAAGTGAAAATAGGTTTAATATTTGATCGAGGTTAAAAGAGCGAATAGAAAAGTTCGATCTTTGAAATCTCGTAATGGACGAAACGACATCGCGGGTACAAACCGCCGTTTGTCACATTACTAATGGTGTGGAAAATCGCGAAAGTTCCTCGTTTTAACAACATCGAAGTAAAATCGATAGATTGAATTCGAATAACCCTGTAATATATTATACATACTAGAGTTGGCATAGAGGTATTTACATACAATAGGTGCTACATTATTTTTTGTGTAACTACTGAAGTGAAGCTCTTGATCTTTCAACAGAGCATCGCTCAAATGTAAGCTTCAAATGTAAATCAGGTTACCATAATAATGATGATATCTTTACGTGTTATCCCCCAAAGGGATAGGAATATTGATAAGACAGCTTATATCTAAAGTAGATCAATGGTTTGCTGGATAAAAGGGGCGCTGTGTAGATCCATCCCCTAACACTGAATCCAACTGAAATAAAATATTATGAATTTAGCCTTTACAAAATTGAACCCCTTGTTACCCTCCAGTATTCAGTTTCAGATAGGTTTGGATATTATAGCATTAGATATAGATATTAATATGCGTTAAAAAAAATTATTTATATTCCATGCTCTAGTCAAAAATATTTTGAGTCATAATGTACCTATTTTATAAAGCCCGTTAGCCTTTAGGCTTTTGCTCGGCTTCTAATAATTGTTTCATTAGTAACTCGACGGGAAAGACGTTAAAGTGTAGTGAAACACGATGGTTCGACAACGACTAAAGAAGCTTTTATTACTTGACAGTCACCTAATTCCAACAAACATAATAGGTGGCGCTAATACACATTTTGTTACTCAATTCAACACCCCTACTTAACATAATATTAGACGTACCTATACATTTTTTACACTACACATGAAACTTCATAAACATCCAAATAATTTCTTATTCGATAAAAAATTATACCTCTTTATTATCGAATAAACCAAACATTTCTAAAAAATTATAATGTTTTATCTTACATAAACCCTTAGTCAGTAAATCTGCAGGCATCTCTAGTGTGGATAAGTATTTAATCTTTACAATTTCACTAGCAACCTTCTCTCTGCAAAAATGATACCGCACATCCATATGTTTAGATCTTTTATGGTGGACAGGGTTGGCCGACAACTTATGTGCTGACTGATTGTCATTAAATATTGGTATAGGATTCGTTTCATTAGTTAATTCAAATAGCAAATTTCGCAAGTACACAGCCTCTCTGCAACATTCTGAAATGCCCATGTACTCAGCCTCTGTACTGGACATTGCCACAGTAAGCTGCTTCTTGGTTTCCCAAGATATTGCACAATTTGAAAGCCTGAAAAAATATCCAGTATAGGATCTCCGATCAATGACATTACTGGCCCAGTCTGCATCTACATAAGCTTCCAACCGACTATTACCACTAGCAGAAAACTTTAAACAGTAAGATTTAGTTTTCTTTAAGTATCTAAGAACCCTCTTGGCATATGCCCAATGTTCCTGATTGTAGCAGTTATTAAACTGGCTTAAGAAATTTATAGAAAATACAATATCAGGACGTGTGAGCACAGCTACATACATAAGGGAACCAATCAGTTTCTGATAAGGTAAAGCTTGGTCACATTTCTCACTTTTCGTTAGATTTAGTCTAGGTTCAATTGGTGTCTCTGCAGACTTACAATCAGAAATATTGAACTTTAACAGTAACTCGTCAATATAGCTTTCTTGGTCTAAAGTTATAGTACCATTCTGCTTATCTACAACCACTCTCATGCCTAAACAATTTTTAACACATCCTAAATCTTTGATTTTAAAATTCGATGACAAGCTTTCTTTTAACAAAATTGTTTCCTTTTCATTATTTGAAAACACAAAGAAATCGTCGACATACAATGCAATAATGATTTTTACATCTTTATCAAACTTTGTGAACAGACATGGTTCTAGTTCAAATTTTTTATAACCTAAAGATTGCAACAGTTCATCAACTCGTTGGTACCATGCCCTTGATGACTGTTTTAAACCATAAATAGCACGTTTCAGTCGCAAAACCTTGTCTACATCATCATTAGTACACTGAAAACCTGCTGGCTTCATCATATACACTTTTTCACTTAAGAAACCATTCAAGAAGGCAGTGTTAACATCTAAATGACAAATGTCCAAATGAAGCTGAACTGCTAAAGCAAATAACAATCTTAGCGTGGAATGCCTGACAACAGGTGAAAAACATTCATCAAAGTCAATGCCTGGCCTTTGGGTGAAGCCCTTAGCAACTAACCTAGCTCTGTACCTGACTTTATTATCATTATCAAGCTTACGCTTAAAAACCCACTTACATTGGACTATGGTGCCACAAGGAGGAACATCGACTAACTCCCAAGCGTCATTGTCTTCGAATGATTTAAATTCACTTTGCATGGCTAATTTCCATTGCTCGCTTTCTGATCCGTTCAACGCTTCATCTAGCGATATTTCACTTGGAATTGTTTGACACACACTACTAAAACCGTATCGATCAGGCTGCTTGCGAATACGCTTAGCAAGCTTCTCCTTCGAAAACTCGGCAGAAATACCTGGCTGTGATATGTGATCCTGCACAGGCTCAACAGTATCAGTCCCTTGCATATCTGTGGAGTCTTTGAATTCCTCTTCTTCAGTATCAGAACTTTCTTCTTTGGGGCTCAGTACCTTTTTTTTTTCTTGATCTTTCAATGTTCTTGTGTGTTTCATGTCCCCTACTTCTCGGGTACATTTTTCTCCTTCTTCCTTCATTGAAAAAACCTCATCAGCATCCTTGCTAATGTCGAAGTGTATTACATCTTGCTTCTGTTCAATCCCCTCCTCAATCACAACAATATCTCTTGTTATACTGATATTGTTATTGTTGGGATTGTATACTCGATAACCTTTTACATTGTTTGAGTACCCAACGAGAATACACTGAGTCGCTTTTCTGTCAAATTTTAATCTTTTTTCTTTTGGTATGTGTACCATGGCTTTACTTCCAAAGATACGTAGATTGCTGACATCCGGCTTAGCTCCTGTCCAGATCTCTATAGGTGTTTTGTTGTTAAGTCCTGATGCAATTGATCTGTTCCGCAAATAAACAGCAGTGTTCACCGCTTCTGCCCAAAAACGCTTATGCAATCCTGCATCGAATAACAAACACCGTGCTTTCTCAATTACTGTACGGTTAAACCGCTCGCAGAGACCGTTCTGTTCAGGTGTGTATGGACAAGTTTTTTGATGGATAATTCCCGAAGATTGCAAGAACTTTTCAAATTCTTTACTGCAGAACTCCGTACCATTGTCTGTCCTAAATACTTTCATCTTTCTGCCTGTCTGATTTTCTACTAACATCTTGAATGCCTTGAAATGTGAGAATACTTCATCTTTCGTCTTTAAGAAATATGTAAATGCCATCCGACTATAGTCATCAACGAATAACAAGAAATATTTCTTCCCTCCTAAAGATCTGGCTTCCATCGGTCCACAAACATCTGCATGTACCACCTCGAGAAGTTCCTTGCCTCTGTTGCCAACATGACTGAACGGCAACCTAGCTTGCTTTCCCTCACAGCACACTATGCAGTTTGTTATACTGACCTGAGCCTTGTCCGAGTATGACATTCCTTCTACAGCACCATCTCTCATCACATTAAGATCTTTGCTGTTAAGGTGACCAAATCTTCTATGCCAAACATTTCCAGACACTGAAGTCAACAAACAATCTACTTGTTTGATTCTCAATTTATAAACACCTCCAACCAAATCTGCAGTTGCCACAAGTTTCATATTTTGGTTATAAATATAACAGTGCTTCTTATCAAATGTCACTGTGTTTCTTTTGCTTATTAACTGGCTAACAGATAACAAGTTTGTAGCCAAGGTTGGGACATATAACACTCCCATCACTATATTCTCATGCTCGGTATCTCCAACAACTGTAGTTATTCTTACATCTCCACAGCCTTCAACAGAAATTTTCGTCTTATCAGCGATGATAATCTCCTGCACTTGGTGTCGATTTGTTGTGTTTGACAACCAATCTTTATTAGACGTTAAATGGCAGCTTGCACCGCTATCGACGTACCAATCCGTTTGATTGAAGTTACCGCTGAGAAATACTGCACTGAATGCATTGGATTCTTTGCTTTTTGGTGTGTTTTCACATTTATTCATAAAATGCCCAAACTGTTTGCATTTAAAACATCTGACATTTGTTTTGTCGTTTTGAGATGACGTATATCTATGCACTTGCGATTGGTTTTTTTTATTGTTTTTCCAACCTTTCGTCGCAAATGCATTCTGTGTAGAACTCGTACCTCCTTCACTTCCGTCCTCCATATCTAGTAACTTTGATTTAATAGCGTCAGCTGTCAACACAATTCCTGAATGTTCCACTGCCATGATCATAGGCTCAAATTTTTCAGGCAATCCTGCTAACAATAAGGAGCCGACCCATTCGTCACTGATCTTGAATCCTGTATTATTCAATCGCTGACTCGTTTCTAACAAAGATGTTACATATTGAGACATTGACTCACAATTTTCTCTACGAATTGATATGAGGTTCCGAAGCAATGCAATGCGCCGCGCGTAGCCATTATCATCAAATAACTTCTTTAACTTCTTCCACAGTCCCATTGCAGTTGATTCGCTCTTAATATGCACAAACAAACTGGGATCTATAGTTAAAACTATTTTGGCTTTTGCTTTTGCGTCATTTGGATCTCCGCTGGTCGTGATACATTGTTGCATGTTTTCTAATACGAGGTAGTTCTCCACGGCAAACGCCCAATCTTCATAATTTTCTCGACCCCTAAGCTTTGCAATGCTTGCAATTAGATTTGTCGAAATTTTTGCACTATTATTTTTACCAAAAAAATTTCAAAAATGGCGTGCTACGCACATAACCTGTAGTGAAACACGATGGTTCGACAACGACTAAAGAAGCTTTTATTACTTGACAGTCACCTAATTCCAACAAACATAATAGGTGGCGCTAATACACATTTTGTTACTCAATTCAACATAAAGTTCACATTCCTCATACCCAAATTAGCTTAATTTGGGCTAGATGACATTAGAGATAATTTTTGAAAAGCAATTGAGTCGTTAAATATCAAACTCGCGTAAGTCCATCCACATCCCAAACTGACCTATTAATGGCGCCAAATTCAAAAATTAAAAATTATTCATTTCATCTCTTTCAACGTCATATCTCGTACAAAATACGGGTCAAACTCTATGATTTTTTTCAAACTTCTGTACGTCCCATGACTGTGACATATCAAAGTCGCGCATGTCCATATTGACCAATCAGAACGGAGCACATTAAATTTGAAATCTAGATGACATTGTGCCAGAATGTTCCCTAATATGTATTTTACTAAGAATATTAATTAGACTGATTGTATTGGACAAAATAACTTATTGGAAATTTAATGATCACAAGCTGCTTGTGATCACATGATTATTTTATTATTCGTAGCTTAGACGCTTATTAGAAAATGAGGAGGGACAGAAAGCTGATACGGATGTGTACAGGACCAAAATTACTCGTACTGACTAGATATCTCCAATTAGGTTGAAAAATCCCGTAACAACGTAAACAGAAAGTAATTAATTTTGTAGTATCTTAATATATTTTGATGTAAATTTCAACAAGTAGGTAAATGATTCCTAAGTAAAGTAAAAAGAAAAATATTGAATAGAAAATTTAATCCAACACTCCTACAGTATACTACCAGTGAGTTCAATGTAAACATGGCAGGCATTGATGGGTACGTTTACACCACAAAACTTTGGGGAACGTTAGATCATACGCCTGATTAAATATTTTCACTCGAATGCAAAGAAAGGTTGTTCGTCTGTTCAAAGGAATATTTTTCAGGGAACAATTTGATTCTTCCTTATTCACTTTATTTATTTGAGCGTATCGATTGCGAGTGTGTAGTTCAAAGCGCTATGGCCTCTTTCATATCTACAATTTTGTTTGTTAGACAAAGATCAAAATGTAACTTACCTAAGCTGGCAATACACTCTCGCTTCGCTTCGATATTAATTTCAAGATTATCAATAACATTCACACAATACGATATCAAAAACATATGGATCTCATACTGTGAGATGCCCAGGTACCAAATTCTGTTTAATAATATTGTTTTGTCTATTTCCATATTATGAATTTTGCAACGTTTATGTAATTTTTCAAAATCGAATCAGTAATTTAAATAAATCCAAGTCTCCCAATCACAAACAGATACACTTTTATATCGTGTTTCCAAACTTAATCAATTTGCTCTTTTTGGCACACTATGTAAAGGTACCTACAGATATATTATACCTCTTGTTATAAAAGTTTTTACGAATGTTACATTACAGAAATTATATGAGAGCTTTTGAGCGAGCATTCTATGGAGCGTTCTGGCGAATATCCTAGCGAAAGGTCATTAAATTTGCTTCGAGCTTATTCTGAAACTTCCGAGCTTTCACTGTTCCGCCACCACGCCGTACCTCCCCGCATCCCATCGTCGTTCAGTGTAAAATGGTCCCAAGACGATCATGTGGCATGACATGCATTACCAACATGCGGTCATACACATGCATGATCGTTTACTGTATTGATTGAAGAGAATAACATGTAGAAGATTATGCTGTGTGACATGCTTTACGTGCTGTCATTCTTGAACGATAAATTTATTGTATTGATTAAAGTGCATGTCATGCAAATTGTGCACTTGTATTCGATTGATCATCCACCGCGCATGTCATGCCGCATGATCGTCTAGCTAGGGACCATAAAGTCAACAATATGAAGTCATGAATCTTGAAAATTCGCTAAAACAACGGCGTTCGCTAAAATATATAATTATGAAAATGTTCGTAGCGATGTTTGACTCGAATGATCGCGAATGCTCGATGTTCTGTTACAAGTGAATGCTCAACCCTATCAGCACCTTAATATTATGCCAGCAATTCGAAATATTATCGTAATTGAAACTGCTCTGCACTCTCTGTATAAACACAATGTTAATTATTGAAAGGCTGAATAAGCATTTTTATCAAACCGATTAAAAAGAAACAAAGGCGCGAGTGAGAGTATCGGCCTGAATGAATATGATTTAGAAATAGCGTTGGTTTAAAATTACTGAGCTAGTAAAAAATAAAATTATACTTAAAGTGCAAATTTATTTTTTAATAGCTGTGCCACACCAATTTTGACAGTATCTTTTTTTTACGTGAGGAAAATTCGTCTTGGATGCTATGCTCTTGCCGAATAAAATCCACACGTACCCTACCTACTGCCTACGAATGGGAGCCCTAGGTAAGCCCACGGAAGGATATCCCAAGGATTCACAGACCTCGTGTGCTATAGCTACCACTGCAACCTCGCGTAGGGGGTTCGGTTGCTATCCCGCGTCTTTGGGGGGTTGTTTGGGTGTTATCCTGCTTTTTGGAGCGTGTGGCGTGCGTGAAGACGGGCTAGTACAGCCTTTCTTTTCTTTTCGCCATGACCTTGTTATTTAGTCAGTAGTAGGTTGCAGATTAGACTGACTTAGGCCGCGGAGATCAACGTGAGGTCCCATCACACCCTTATATTATTTTTTGAAAACTACCAATGTAATTAATTTATTACGAGTTAGTTACATTGGTAGTTTTCCCATTTTATAGGTATTCCTGAGTTTTACAGTTTTAAGCTATTGCATAGCTTCTATCGCGGGCCTTGCGTGGAGACCGAATCCAGAAATTGTGTCACGAAAACGAGTCACACTCTCGGCTACCTTCGGCCACGTTCGTGTATCTCGTCTCGCACTTCATAAATTTTTTGTTTACGTCAATTATGAACTCTGCAGTCGTTATATATTATTATATTGTGTCAAATAATCCAAAAATTGATGCTTGTACCCAGAATCGATCTTGCGCCTTCTGCGTACCGATCCGCGTCTTAACCACTCGACCAAAGTTGAATTAAGAGTGCTGGTCGAATTTAGAGTTCATAATGTGAAATGACAATTTCGATGCTGTCAATTACATTAGTTGCTGTCAATTTACTTCGTCTAAATAAAAATTCGACTATAGGTGTATAGGTATTCATCATCTATGCACAACAGTGAACTGTACTCGTATAATTTGTGTAAAAAGTGTTTTAAATATGAATAAACAAAGTGCAGTTATTAATGAAGAAAGTCACGAAAAATAGTGAAAGAAAATGAGTGAGTACCATGGAGCAAATATAAGAGGTGAGTACTCTATATACATACATTTTATTATTATTATCACCAATGCAGTATTATTTTTTGTTTTGTTAATTTATATATAATACTGCTATAAAGATAACCAAACCCGGGAGTACGTTCCCATGGGAAGCGGGAAGAAAATTTCACGCTGACGTAGCCGCGAGCGCCATCTATCTCATACCTATGTACTTTAAACGTGTCATAAAAGTCACAACAATACCATACATGCATATTTCAAAGAATGTCTATTATTACCATAAAATTTGTAAAAATAGTTTTTAAGAAGAAACCTATTGTTTTATCTTTTAACTAGCTGACCCTCGCAACTTTGTTTACGTCACACAAGGTCTATGAAATTAGAGGTATTTATTAATCATACTCATCAAGTAGCGTGTGAATCTGCCCTGTTTGCTTAATCAAAATAGAGCTTAATGGTTAAAGCTATTCCTCAGTATAGAATTTTCCTCAGTATAAACAATTTACATACAAACACCGGCGTGTTAGAATTTTATTACATGTATCAATGTAGTAGACGTAACGTGTATAAAATGACATCAATCAAATGTCATCAATATTCTGAAAAAGAAATTAAAAATAGAGTTCACAAACTCTTTTGAAAATACGTACTGTACCTACCTTAGAGGATCGTTATGAAGATAACAGGATAGTTAACAACCATCCATAGAAAATAGATGGTATAATGCTGAATACCGCAAAGAACAATCGGCGCGGCATAGAATGGGGCCTATACTGATATCCTGGAGGATTTAAATGATGCCGATTTCCTGTGCCTGCTGAGGCACACACACGCCGTGGGACACAGGACAACGTGCAGGACAACGAGCAGGATGAGGCAGCGAATGGCTGGACTGAAATTAAAATCGACAGACGCAAGAGATGTGGTGGAGGCACTAATTCACGTACCTCGGGATTGTCGTGTCAGAAACTGATGGGATAGAAGAGTACCTTACATCATTTCGAGTCTCGCCAAGGCCAGAACAACCTTTACACAGCCGCGCCCCGTGGGCAGTTGCGAAAATGGACACGAAGAGTGAAACTCAAAACAAAGTAAACGTTAAAACTGTACTGCTAACTGCTATACGGATGCGAGACATGGAAGGTCACTAAAGACATTTCGCACCAGCTACCAGCTATAAGTCTTCGTCAAACGCTGCCTCCAATGAATCCTCGGTACATACGGGCCCGAGAACATCACGAACGTAAGACTATTGGAACGCTGCAGTGAGACCAACAGATCAAACGTCGGAAGTGTAGCTGCTGCGCTAGATTGGACACACGCTGCAAAGGGACCACGATCACATCATACCAAGGCAAGTCTTACTGAAACTACTGGTAGGGTTTCAAAAACTGTTCGATAGTAAGTAGGTACATTAATTGATAGTGGCTATAGGCTACATAACATAATGCTAAGATTCCTGCCTTTTGGCCTTTTGGACTTTAGTCCAAAAGTCCAAAAGACACGAAGAGTGAAACTCAAAACAAAGTAAACGTTAAAACTGTACTGCTAACTGCTATACGGATGCGAGACATGGAAGGTCACTAAAGACATTTCGCACCAGCTACCAGCTATAAGTCTTCGTCAAACGCTGCCTCCAATGGATCCTCGGTACATACGGGCCCGAGAACATCACGAACGTAAGACTATTGGAACGCTGCAGTGAGACCCCTATCCACCAACAGATCAAACGTCGGAAGTGTAGCTGCTGCGCTAGATTGGACACACGCTGCAAAGGGACCACGATCACATCATACCAAGGCAAGTCTTACTGAAACTACTGGTAGGGTTTCAAAAACTGTTCGATAGTAAGTAGGTACATTAATTGATAGTGGCTATAGGCTACATAACATAATGCTAAGATTCCTGCCTTTTGGCCTTTTGGACTTTAGTCCAAAAGTCCAAAAGTCCAAAAGTCCAAAAGTCCAAAAGTCCAAAAGTCCAACAGTCCAAAAGTCCAAAAGTCCAAAAGTCCAAAAGTCCAAAAGTCCAAAAGTCCAAAAGTCCAAAAGTCCAAAAGTCCAAAAGTCCAAAAGTCCAAAAGTCCAAAAGTCCAAAAGTCCAATAGTACAAAAGTCCAATAGTACAAAAGTCCAAAAGTCCAAAAGGCCAAAAGTCCAAAAGTCCAAAAGTCCAAAAGTCCAAAAGGCCAATAGGCCAAAAGTCCAAAAGCCCAAATGTCCACAGTCAAGTAGGTACTTGGTACTTTACTTTGTTGAACATAGGCCTTAAAATCTTACTAATATTATAAATGCGAATGTTTGTGAGTGTGGATGTTTGTTACTCTTTCACGCTCAAACCGCTGAACGGATCGGGCTGAAATTTGGTAACAGAGATACATTAAAGTCTGGAATAACACATAGGCTACCTTTTATCCCGGGAATAACTTCCCGCGGTAACAAATTTTACGCGGGCGAAGCTGCGGGCATCAGCTAGTATTCTTATATAGAAATAATTATACTAGCATAGTCGGTAAAAAATGCTATGTAATAGCTTTACCGCGGCAGTCCCCGAGTGCCACACGTCTTTTTTAATTATGGAATTAGTCACCTCCTGGGGTATCCTTCCGAGAGCTTCCCGGGGCTCCCAATCGTAGACTGTTAGGTGATACGTGTGTTGTTCATCCGTTAGGAGTCCGGGATAGAATCCTAGTAAGATTTATCTCACGTTAAAAGAAATGAAAGAACAATGGAAGTAGTCACACTCGAGATACTCGCCTACTAAAATTTTAAATAACTAGCGGTCAAGTTAGACACATTTGCGTAACCCGCACCCTCTTTTGACACTCTGGTAACCAAATTTAACACACAAAAACGAACATTCTCCACGATTAATTACAACACTTTCATGAAATTACGCTTCATGAACTCCTAACATCTGAGTTGCAATAAGGCTCTATTGTTCAGTTTTTTGCCACAGAAGCCCAATTATTCACTAAAGTAACATGATTATAAAATGTGACCTAAATATATTCTTGGCATCTCCCGTTCAGGGGAGGTGAGACTTATTACTGTCACATTGTTTTGAAAACCCCAAATGCAAAAAGTAGACCTTTCCGCTTATCCAAATGTCATTGTTAAAACCGGACGAAGATATTTTTGTTACACGCTTTGTGGAAATCTCAGGTGTGTTCGTTTGGATGATATCTAAAATGTTAAGTTATTTTCTCACAAACGTGAAATTTATTATTACAATTATATACTAAATAAAATTAAGTGCTTAGACTAAGTAGACGTTAAAAAATTAAATATTGTTGTATGGAAGTCATCTTTTTTTTTATACCACTAAGGTGGCAGACAAGCATACGGCCCACCAGAAG
This sequence comes from Miltochrista miniata, assembly GCA_933228765.1. NCBI lineage: Eukaryota > Metazoa > Arthropoda > Insecta > Lepidoptera > Erebidae > Miltochrista > Miltochrista miniata. Next base: position 21,252,681 of record OW121750.1, on the reverse strand, counting down.
GACCGGTCGTCACCGCAGCCCATGAACGTTTGCAACACCAGAGGCGCCTCACTCGCACAACCGAGCCTGTAAAAACCTTCTAAGACCCCTTTTAAAGAACCCAATACTGTAGGCGTTACATCTACGAGTATATATGTGGATTATACTAATAGGTATTGTAAAGAGGAAAGATTTGATTGTTTGTTTGTTTGCATCAAATAGGCTCCGAAACGAATGAACTAATTTAAAAAATGCTAACTTGGAAAGCTACACTATATCCGGGTAACATAGGCTACATTTTATTCCCGTATTCCTACGGAAACGGGAGCTACGCGGGTCAAACCGCGTGATGTCCGCTAGTATTTTATACTATTTACGACATCGTCCTTTTCGTAAGTGATATTTATTACGAATTTAAAGCCTTTAAGACTCAAAAGTCCCATTACTATACTGATCTTGGCAGAGCTAATAGTCGCAGTCAAAATTCTAGACGGTGGATATGACTCTGAATTAGGTAAAGCCTAATCCAGATTCATATCCACCAGTATGTAAAGGGGTAGTAGTAAGAAAAACAAGAATATATAGATATTTTCTATAGAATGTTTGTATGATTTTTCTCATAAGACGTTGTAAAACAGCAACAAATGCAGACGGTTTATAAAACGGGTATGGTTTTGGGCTAGTTCAAGTTCACAAACTTTATATTCCGGTAAAACACTTTACTCACACATGACCATGATATAACCAAATCTTCCGTGAACGGATTGATATGAAGACTTAATATTCATCACAATAATATATGAAACCTATATCTAAAATTCATTTCATATCATCTAATCCCTTAAGCCAACAGAGTCTCAATATAAACGAATCGTTTTCTAAAATTGAGCAAAATACAAAGACTAAGACTATTATAAAGGGCCTATCACAATGTCCGTTCACAATGCTCGTCGATGATATACGTCGATGAAAAATATCTCCACTCAGCTAAAATGAGGGTCACTAGAATAGACAGGATTAGGAATGAATAGGAGTGTATATCTGTGAAAGAAAAGTTTGAAAATGACGGTCGAGTTCCTCCTATTGGATATGTTTCAGGCGTGAGGGTTATACAATCATAGATAGAAATGGAAATTGGGAGAAAGTTGGCTCCTTTATCATAAACCTTACATGCTCCTTTATGTAATCAAAATTTGCCAAGGAAATGGCATACTGAGTTTGATAACTTAATAATGTTTTTTTTTATTGAATCCACAAAGACGTACCTACTAACTAAAACATTGCTTTTTTTACTCAGTAGACAACTATTAGAACTAGAACCTCTACTTTATTGTAGAAAAATATGTTAAACCGTAGAAGAGTTGCCGGACGCTACTGACTTGGTAACCAAAATTTTATTTGTAAGTAATGAATTACTATATTTTAGGTCAATTCGTACACCAACAAATAGTCGACAACTAATTTCAGAGTTCATAAATTAGTTTACAACCACAAGTTTATAAAATGCTTATAAAGTGGTTATTACAACCTGTTTGTGTAAGGGCTCGTTTAAGGAGACGCGGGGCGTCAAGCGTCGCGTACGGCGTGGCTTGCAGTGGCGCGAAAAGCGATTTGACCGTTTATAGTCAGGCGGCGCGTGAAGCGGCCCGCGTAGCGTCACGCGCAAAATCAAACATATAGAAATGTAGGAGCTCGTTTAAGGACACGCGGGGCGTCGAGCGACGCGCGTGGCGTGGCTTCTCTCGGCGCTGCGTCCGCCGCGTGGCACGCAGCTTCACTCGGCGCTGCATCCGCCGCGTTGCAAGCAGCTTCATATACGGCGTCGTTCAGTGCGACATAGGGATGTGACATTGTACATAAAAAAACGATTTTTAGTTAATCGTTTTTTTCTTTAGCATGAAAAATCGATTAGTAAATTATCGATTTTTCTCAAGAAAATAATCGATTTTTTTTAAATTAATCGATTTTTTCCTAATTTGACATTTATTTTTTTATAAAATAAATACCATATCAAGTTTTATTCATTAATAATACATACATACATACATACATATAATCACGCTTGTTTCCCATCGGGGTAAGCAGAGACTATGGCTTTCCACTTGCTACGATCCTGACATACAACTTTCGCTTCCTAATAATAAACAACAGAAATAGTAAGTACTTACATAATCAACACAAATTAAAGTTGTAGAACAATAAGGTTGAAATTTAAATGTTTTTCACATTGAATCAACAAAATGTTCAAATAAATAAAAAGTAAATTAAATTATTCAAAAACTAAAAATCCGTAGGCAACAAAAAAAAAAAAATAGTGTCCACGGACTTGCTTTTTAAAAGTGGTGATAGTTTTACTGTCCCTGATACCAGGCGGAAGTGAGTTCCATAGTCTGACTGCATGCACGGTGAAAGAGGATGAATAAAAACCGGTTTTGTGAGAAGGAAATTTAAGATTTGAGCGTAGGTGAGATCTGCAGAGAGCATCAGGAGAACGAACAAAAGAGAACCTTTCCTTTAGATAGGGAGGTGAAGATGGATCATAAAGGATATTGTAAAGGAGGCAGAGGATTCGAGTGTTACGGCGAAGGCGGATTGGGAGCCACTTGAGTTCTTTGCGAAAGTGAGAAACATGATCGAACTTTCTAAGATTGAATATAAAGCGTATACACAAATTTTGCAACCTCTCAAGTTTATCCAGAAGCTCCTCAGTGGCGTCTAAATAGCAGGCGTCGGCGTAGTCAATAATGGGCTGAATAATAGTTAGAGCAAGACTAATTTTCGTCCTCAAGGGTAAGAGGCTCTGGAGGCACTTCAACGAATGAAAGGAGAAGTGCACTTTCTTGCTGACGTCACTAATATGGGCACTCCAGGATAGCGTGGTGTCCATGATCACTCCCAGGTTCTTCACAGTGTCTGCGTAGGGTATCTGAATACCTGGTATACCTGGAATACCTGGTACAGCTGCAAGTCGTCAGCGTAGAGATGGAAGTTACTGGAAATAAGACTCGTAGCCGAGTTTATGAAGATACAGAACAAAAGAGGAGATAGAACGCCACCCTGAAACGTATGGAAATGTTCGAGTTCGACGTATGGAATTGAACGCCAATCTTTCATAAGTATCGATGTATCGTTTATTTTGCGTACGTGATATTTTGCTTTCATGACGTTCTGCTCCAGAGGGTTATAAACATCGATTACATTTTCAAAATAAAATATCGATATTTTATTTTGATAAATATTTTTATTTTAATATCGATATTTTCTATGAACGATATTGCCCGACATTCCTACCTAACGCATACCCCGCACATCTCCCACCCCTTCCTTGAAGCGTCCTTCGCGGCGTCACCCGCAGCTTCATCCGCCGCGTTCCTCCATTGCGAGACTCGCTGGTTTACCCGCCGCGTCCTCCGCGGCATCACCCGTCGCTTCAATTGCCGCTTCCGACGCGACGACACTCGCCGCTGTGGCAGCTACAACTCAAACAAACGCTTGCAAAAACGCTTCTCCTTGAATGCTCTGAACATTTCCATACGTTTGTGTTTCTGGCGGCCCGCCTGGCGGGCCGCGCCGCTCGAAGCGCCGCGTCTTCTTAAACGAGCACTAAGCCTGCAGCGACGCGCATCGTACCTTTTGTTCATAAATCAGACGAGCTCCGTGTCACGCTATCGCCTGTCGATTATGACGCAGAAAGTGGTTTCACTAAACGCATTGGCTTATAGCGAAGTTGTGTTTAGTCGTAATTTTTACAGGACATACGCAAAATATAAAATCACAATGAAATTAATTTATAGTTTCTAATATCAAGGAAGTTCAGGGCATACCTACCTGGATTAGGCAACTTAAATTAGGTTATTAATTTGGATCGGAATTATAATAATCTTTAGATAGATTGATAAATGTGTCTTTGTACTACATTACATACGGTATTCTTAATTTAAGAACTATATTTAATTACAACGGTCTTATACAACGAAGTAATCGGCGAGCAAACACGAAACAATTGTTATAAATTCGGTCGAATCAAGTAACCTCCTCTTTTGAAATTGGTTAAAAACTAAATAATTACTTTTTACTTTCACAGAGAATCATCAGTCATCAACTATAATGTCAAGTTTCGGTCAAGGAAAGAAGTTTTAACTTAAGCCAGAAAAGGTTCATAAAACCACTGTATGGTTTTTTATTTGCCTGTAAAATAGGGCTTATCAGTACTACAGCGATGTAAGGCAGCTGCGTGTTGTGGAGAATAGTGTAGGAAACAAATTTCTTGCTACTACGTCCTATAGCTCAAAAAACCTTTGAAGCATGTTCTGTGCCATAGCGCGGCTTAGTATACTCGTAATATCAATTTGTATAAATCGTAAATGCAGTGGATAATTAAACCACTTCAAACTACTGGAACGGATTTTTTATAGCTAACATTTCGCCTTCCGCTCATAAACTGAACTCGTTTTGCAATATTTAGAATACATTTCTTAGGTAACCGGATAGGGGCTTTCTGCGAAAATTCAGGCTCTATAGATTGATGTCAAATTTGTGAATCTTCCCTTGAGTGATGAGATTCTGACTCGCCAATGCGTAAATATAGGCACGCTGAACCAGACACTGCTTGCTTACGATTTACTGAATGGTACGATTGATTAGATATGATAAGATTGATTGCGTGGTAGCTAACACATTATAGTGCAGAATTATTAGGATCAGCTTCATCAAAAACTATACTATGCTAATCGATTATGGAGCTTTAATGAATATTTACTTTTGATATCAATAGATATTAGAATATTTTTTTCACATAATGTATATGAAAATGTATTAAGACAAAACCGCTCTTAATAATTTATTTATAGGCAAAAAGATAATCTGGTACAGATAGAACTTAAACCCGTGGCACTTGCCTATTAAGGACATTATACCCTTCTAATCTTGCAATGTAGAAAATGCCAAATTTTGTAAGATTTTTGAAGTAAAACTTCTTTAGGCGCGACCTAGGGAGTAACTCTATTTTTTTTTCTGACAGAAGTAGCGCTATTTGAATTTTGAATAGCGGAAACTATGTTTCCGCTATTCAAAATTCGAATGAAAGATATTTAATATAACATTTGATGCCGTCAATGGCAAAGTTTTACTTCAATCGCGCGTAAAGGTTACACGCACAAACTTTTTTTTTTTACGTTTTAGTGAAATGAAATGAAATGAAAATGAAATGAAAATGAAATGAAATGAAATGAAAATATCTTTATTCATTTAGGTTACAAAGTAACACTTATGAACGTCAAAATTTTTGCTTCTACATTTACATTTACTGCCAGATTCGCAAAGCAATAGGTAGAGCCTGTGAGGAAGAACCTGGCAAGAAAACTCACGGCCACTCTTTTCAAATAGTCTTAGTACATTCGTTTGTCATGCAATTAAGATCAACAATTTTGTCTACACAAGCGACATTTACAATCGCGCCCAATTAAGTGAGGAGCAAGCAACTCATGTCCATGTCTCTGTATCATTAAAATAGTCATCAATAGTATAGTATGCCCTTTTTAAAAGATGTGCCTTGATTTCCCTTTTGAATCTATATAAAGGAAGGTTCATAATATTTAAAGGAATTTTATTGAATAGGCGTACACCAAGTCCTTCGAATGAGTCGTGTACCTTATGTAATCGAAAAACCTTTCCAATCAATTTATGCTTATTTCTAGTATTTATTGAATGTACGTCACTGTTCTTAAGATATAGATGTATGTTCTTTTTAACAGACATGATGTTCTCAAATATGTATTGCGATGCAACCGTTAAAATTCCTATTTCTTTAAACTTCTCTTTAAGCGATTCTCGAGCATTTAATTTATAAATTGCACGTATAGCTCTTTTCTGAAGTACAAAAATTATTTGTATATCAGCTGCCTTGCCCCACAGCAAAATGCCGTAAGACATGACGCTATGAAAATAACTAAAATAAACCAGCCTGGCTGTTTGGACATCAGTGAGCTGTCTGATCTTGGTAACGGCAAAAGCCGCCGAACTGAGTTTTGCTGCTAGACACGATATTTGGGCAGTCCACTGTAATTTACTATCTAAAGTGATCCCCAAGAATACGGTTGATTCTACAAGATGAAGGGTGTCACTGTTCAATGTTATATTTGTTTCATAATTTTTGACATTGGGCATGGTAAATCTAATACATTTTGTCTTTTTAGCGTTCAATAGCAAATTATTGGTTGTGAACCAATCTACAACTTGGGCTAGTGCACTATTTACGTTGTCAAAAGTACTTGGATTGCGATCAACTTTAAAAATAAGTGATGTATCATCAGCAAATAGAACAACATCGCACAAGTTCTGTACATAGAAAGGTAAATCGTTGATGTAAATTAAAAATAAAAAAGGTCCTAGAATTGATCCTTGCGGCACACCCATAGCTACAGAAGCTCCAGAGGACCGACTTCCATTAATGTCAACATATTGCATTCGATCTTTAAGATAGGAGGCAACAAGATCCATTGCAGAGTCCCTTATACCATAATGATCTATTTTCCGTAATAAAGTGTTATGATCAACGCAGTCGAAAGCCTTGGACAGGTCGCAGAATACCCCGATAGCATCCTGACGATTTTCCCAAGCGCTGAATATATGTTTTATAAGTGTCACTCCTGCGTCAGTAGTAGAACGACCTCTTGTAAACCCATACTGCTCGTTGTGTAGTAACATATTTGAACTAAAATGTGATTGTAATTGCTGCAGTATAATTTTCTCAAAAATTTTGCTAATGGCAGGCAGTATTGAAATAGGTCTAAAGTTACCAGGGTCTGTTTTGGATCCGGCTTTAAAAAGAGGTATCACTTTACTGTGTTTCATTAAATCTGGAAACACGCCTTTATCAACACATATATTAAATATTGCAGCTAGATGAGGAGATATAATTAAAATAATTGACTGCATTAATTTCACAGAAAAACCCCACAAGTCTGCTGTATTTTTTGAGTTAAGCGACTTAAATACTTTAACGATATCGTTGGGATTCACATATTTAAATCTAAATGAGACTCTACAGTGGTCCACGCTGCCCCTAAGCATTCGTTGAGCTTTAACTGGGCAAGAATTTAAGGAGCTCGTTGTAGTCACGGGTATGTCTATAAAAAAATTATTAAAGGTTTGTGCTACATCTAAACTATTATTAATCACTCTATTATTAACAATCAATTCAATGTCATGGTCACGAGTTTTGTGGCCTCCGGTTTCAGAATTAATTATATTCCATGTCATTTTTACCTTATTGTTCGACTGTTTAATCTTCCGACTTAAATGTAATGACTTGGCAGCAGCACATGCCTTTTTAAAGGTTTTTGAATAAAGTTTAACATACTGAATAAAAGCAGGATCAAAATTAAATTGCTTCATACCATATAACTCATATAACTTCGCCCTACTCTTGTATATACCAGTAGTTGCCCAATCACAAAATTGCATGCCTTTATTTTTATAAAAGGTTTTTGATTTGAAAATGTTATAGTACTCAAACTGAATGGTATTAAATAAGGAGTTGTATAGGCCGTTTGGATCTTCCTCATTAACGTTAAGATTGGCAACCTTTGCAGAAACTTTTTCACTAAATTGTGCTAGGCGACATGTACTCATTGGCCTGCAAGAAATTTTGTTTAATTTAGCCGTTATATCAATGGGAAACGCAGCTTTCTGCCCAAGGTGATCTGATGGAAAGTTACTTAATATTTCTTTTGCCAGTGGTTCACAGTTGCTAAACATATTATCGATACATTTCGCAGAATGTGAGGTGATTCTAGTTGGCTCACAAAATAAGTTTTGTAAGCCAAAGGAACTAAATAAATTAATAAAACTAGTACGTTTCGTCGAATTTACAAGTATGTCAACATTAAAATCACCACACACCACAATACGTTTCTTACTAGTGCACAAGTGCTTCAATACATTTTCCATTACTTCTTCAAACAAATTATAATCGCTATCTGGCGGGCTATAGACACAAAGGACAATGAGTTGCTCAAACTCAACACATGATAATTCCGCAGTGCGCTCAATAGAAAGGGCCACAATATCTTTACGTTCTTTACAGTTTATATTATTAGAAACAAATATTAGCGAGCCACCCCGAATAGCATATTTTCTTGTGAACGCACTGTTCAGTGAGTAAAATTCACTGTCAAACATTAATTCATGACTTTCCAACCAATGCTCTGTAATACAAAAGACATGAATATTGTGTTCCTTGATATAAAGGTCTATTTGCAGTAGTTTGTTGGATATGCCTTCAATATTTTGGTGTACTAAGTTTAGACTACTAGTTATTATATTGTTGTTAAACTCGAAATTATTTCTTACACTAACATTATTAGAGGTCTCAATAGGCTCAAAAGCCCTAAAGCCATGGCCAGATTTTTTATCTGTTGTCTTACAACCTAGTTTTTTGGGATGATGCATCCTTCCCAAGATAAAATGTCAATATTATTGCTATGATTATAAACAATACAAGCAGTTTTATTATAAGCCAAAAGATTGGCTTGATTCAATAAAAAATTTGATAGCGTTATCGCTACCTGTCGTCTTAAAAACTTTTACTTAGTAGTTTTTCATTACGGATATTAACGGGATATTTTTTTATCCCGGGAAAACGTTCCAATATTACAACAGAAATTTACGCGGGCAAAGCCGCGAGAATCAGTTAGCATAAAATAATTAAAAGGGCCAGTATCACTGAGTTACAGAATCCGTACCGAGACAAGTTGAAAGTTTCACCATAATAGTAATCGACTAAAGGAAGTTGTCTTTTTTCACAATAAATAAAAAAAAAACTGACAAATACAAAGTGTCCGGAGAATGTGTTGAACTTATTAGACAGGTAACAAAAATAAAAGCAGGAATATGAAATTTCTTAAAGTAAAAGTACCTAGGTATTTTCGTTTAGAAATTTAGTCCTTTCAAACAGCTGTGATAGTAACACATAGCTGAAACTGATGGAATTGTCATAGTAGTAAATGAACCAGCGACCATTTTGTCACGAAATAAAGATTTTGGAAAGATTTTCAAACAAGTACTAGCTTAAGCTCATATTACAAGAAAATGAAATGTAGGAAAATGTCATCAAAACTGCCACACTAACCATATTTATCAGATAACTAACAAGATTTATAATGAACATTATGTAGTAATCATAAAAAATAAAAGGAAACGGCCAAAACTTACTTAAAGAGTATAGGAGAATCAAAAGTATACTTTGTGGTAACATGAAAGCCTTCATAAAACCAATCGGAAACACAAAGCAACATGACAGCAACATAGCACAGAAAAATATCAAAAGACTTAATCAAAGTTATGCGTACATAAGTAGGTAGCAGCGGAGCGAAATTATTAAGCAACTTTGTTGAAAGCTTATTACATAGTAGCGTTTGACAAATTCACTTAGATTTTGTTCGTGACGCACGCTTCCGGAAACTTTACAATTCGGTTAGTCACACAGTTGAATTTCGTAACTGACACAAAGAGGATGGTAAACATGTCGGAAATAGGTTTTACCGAGGAGGCTCAGAAATTTAATTAAGATCGATCTAAAACAACGGCCCTATTTAGATTTACTCAATATTTTTTTCAGTTATCATCGACGGTATTTTCTGCGTAGTAATTTCATACCGTAAAGTGTACTTAATTATATACTTAGCTTGCTTGCTGTGTTGTTTTGTTTATTAAATGTTAATAATATGTTTATGATGAGAATCTACAATTCAGTAAATTCTACGCAATATTTTAATTAGGTATAAACTTAAAAACATCTACTGAAATATCAACAACCTAGTACTGTTGTTCCAGTAATATTGTATCCTACAGTATGATACTTTGAGTAACTTGAAATTTTATTATTGAAGGAGAGCAATATGGCCAATCGAACAACATTATAGTCACATATTAGAATTACAGCAATTTCTTCAAGTTATAAATATTTTTACCATTGGATCCCTGTTTGAATAAACCAATATTCTGTGAGTAAGGCAACACTAAGGTATGGAATGACCTAGTTACGACAAAGGACCTATGGGAGGTGGAGGAACACTCAACTGCAGAGTTGTTGATGTGAAAGCTAACAGACTTGCTATCGAAGGTGCATTTACACAGCAACAAGGGGAAACGTAACAGTGAGGGTAGAAATTTAAACCAAACTTTATTTTGCTTTACGGAGGCGTTTCGTTGCAGTTTGTTAAGATCAACAAACCATGCGATAATCTAAAAGTATGTTCTTTTTATACCACCAAGGTGTCAAGCATACTGCCTAATAAAAGTGATCTCGTAGCTAATGAATGTTTGCTCTAATTAATAAAAAATCTGATTATTCTAAAATTGTAAATGTGACTGATAGAATTTGTTTTTAATTATACTACCTAAAATGCACATACATTTTTCAGTGTATTCAATACACTGAAAAATGTATGTGCATTTTAGGTAGTACCCAATACACTGTATTGGGTCCAATTGAGATCTTTGGGGAAGAGAAAGAAATCTCAAAACATAACCCAATACCAACACGTCTCACCACAGCAGCTTGATACTTAGTACAGGTATATGTCCAGTGCCACTGCGACCTTTTGATATACTACGTCTTTATCAAATTTGAGCTCAATTTATTTCTAACACGTTTGTAAATTCACTAAATTATACTCGATTTCATCGCCATTCAAACGGTTGCCTTTAAAGCGATACTGATTGCGTATTATACCAACGTACACTACATAGGAAATTGTAGCAATTTCAACACAAATGAGTGCATTTGAATGTGAAATAAACCACTTTGATTCTATTGACTGGTAACCCGATGGCTCGTAATTTGTGTGGTGTTACCTATATTGCTAAATACCACTTAATACTCACTGTAATTATTTTGTTTATCTGGAATAAACTCATCCTACTTAGGTTATGTATTCGGATTCGGTTCTCCAACACAATTTTATAAATTACCTAACAGAAATTTCTGGCTTTGTGTTTCTGTTTAAAAAAGTAATGTTATTGTTTGACATTACCATAAAAAAAGAAAGACACTGCTTTTTATTTAAAAATTAGCTTTAAGTTGATGTGCAAATAAAGTTTCATTTATGGTATACAAATAAAGATCTCTTGTTTAATCATTTAATCACAGCTTGTGGCCCAATCGACTTAAATAAAACCAGCTTTAAAGTTCAAAAGACCTTAATAACATAACTTTGCCGACAAGTTTTAGAATCCAAATTAAGTTTATTCCCGTACAAGAGAATGGGGATCACAATTAATCTTCATGCTTTTATCCGCAAAGCACTGCTATATTCTTGAATCTTGTTATTCAAGAAACAAATGCACACTGTCTCTGTGTAATAAGAATGCCTAAGAATGCCTTTGGGTTGTTGACGCAATAAATCTATAATTACTAATATTATAAAGAGAAAGGGATTTGATTGTTTGCTTGTTTGCATTGAATAGGCTCTGAAACTACTGAACCTTTCTGTAAAATTCTTTCACTGTTGAGAAGCTACGTTATCCCCGAGTGACATAGTTTATATTTTATTCCTATATTGCCACGAGAACGGGAACTTCGCGGGTGAAACCGCGTCAGGTCTGCTAGGTAATAGTATCTATATTCAGACAAAAAAATTTGTGGTTCATCTTTATAATTAACGCTTATTCACTTCAATTCACCATTCCGACTCTTCGTAACAAGTAGGCAACAATCATACTATACTTTTGTTTCATATTGCCAATAGTTGAAACTATCTGTAAACGAGATCACAAAGGGAAAATAAATCGGTACCATTTTGCTAACAAATGAGGGTTAGCGATGTTCCAATCTTATGTTTGGTCTGACGTTCTGAATAAACGTAATTTTTCTTTACGGTTCAACGTTGTAATTTTGGTGAAAATATATTAAATATTATTTATTCTCTTCTTAAAAGCCTCCGGAAAGGACAAATGGCTCCCCTTCGGATATAAGTACCTAAGAGTTAAATAAGTAGAGCGTGAAAAAGTATGTCTCTGGGATGTCAAGGTGAGGGCTTCGGTATTATATTTAACTTTACCAGTCAGATTGATCTTTGATTCCGAATGACAAAAAGAATCGTCTACCTACCTTGCCCAATACTGAATCATATAAAATTCTAGTTGTTTTCTAAGTTTCTACTAAGTTCCTATCTTTCTCATATTAAGCATAAATATGAAGTTCCTATAAATTTTGCATGTCTTGAGGTAACAGAAGGATCAATGTTCTTGTTTAATATTTTGCGAAAATAACAATTAATAATTTGGTTACCTACGTTTTAGTCGACACCGTCAACTATGTACGAAACTGTACCAACGTTATCGTGCCTAGGTTAGCTAGAGACACTTTATTATCTACCTAGTAATATTATAAAGAGTTTATTTCGTTACAAAGATATCCACACGTATAATGGAGACGGAAAGAAAAAAAAAGTGTGATTGATTTGATTTTAATAGACAGTCGTCTCCGAGAGGCTATAAGGGATACAAGAGCCTACAGAAGCCCTACTCTTGAAACTGACCACTACCTGGTGGTAAGCCGGTTTGTTTGTCTTTTCAAGAAGTGGAGGCACTGGCGAGTGCGTGTCCCTTTCGGAGACTTTGAAAGGATAAAGAGTGAAAAACTGGAAGATGAAAGCGTAAGGAGTATGTATGTAGACTTAGTCAGTGAAAGGCTTGCAAACGCGAGCCTTTCCAACTAAGTTGTGGATGAATGATGGAATATTATGAAAGAAAGTATAGTGGATAGTGCAAAAGAAGCGTGTGGGAGTGCAAAGAGACATGAACATTCGAAAGGTCATACCTGGTGGGATCCAGAGGTTCAAAACTGCGTAGCAAGAAAGAAGAAAGCGTGGTTGGATTATGTCTCATCTTTGCAACTGAATGACATTATGAAAGACACGAAGAAAGAAATTTACCGCCTCTGCAAGAATGAAGCCAAAGCTTTAGTGAAAGAGAAGCGTGAAAGAATAAATATAATTGCAGAAGAGAAACTGACGAAGAACTTCGAGACAAATACCAAACTCTTTTGGAGGGAGGTCAAGAAATCTCGGAGCTATTCGACAGTTTCCAGAATGGATAAGATAAAGAGTAAAGCTGGGGACATTCTTGCGGACCCATTCGAGGTGTTAGAGCGGTGGAATGAGTACTTTGGAGAAATGTATGAATATCTCCCGAATTCGGGCACTGCGAGGGAGTCGGTGACTGATCTTGCGGTGCAAGCATCAAGCGGAGATATTACTTTGGAATAGATTGAATAGGCAATACGAAGCTTGAAAAATCGAAAGTCTGCGGGAATTGATAGGATATCTGCTGAAATTATCAAATTAGGTGGTCCTTGCGTCCGGGACGCCTTCTGTTCATTTAGCAATCTATGCTGGAAGACTAGAAGGGTCCCAATGGACTGGAGGCGTGCTATCATCGTGCCCTTGTATAAAGGCAAGGGCTCACGTATGGAGTGCGCCAACTTTAGGGCTATCAGTTTGATCAGTATAGCAGCTAAAGTATATGGCAAAATTATTGAAAGGAGAATGAGGGTGGAATCTGACGGATTACTGTGGGAGACGCAGGGTGGTTTCCGAAATGGAAGGGGATGTATGGACCAAGTTTTCTTGCTCCGCAACATTGTAGAGAAGCAGCTGACTGTAGGCCGGAAGGTTTTCTACGGTTTAGTGGACATGGAGAAAGCATTTGACAGAGTTGTACGGAATGATCTCTAGGATATATTGCCAGGATATGAGATTGATGGTGCGCTGCTTCGTGCCGTGCAGTCTACATATGTGGGCTGTACGGGATGTGTGCGGGTGGGCGGTAGCCTGTCTCCCTGGTTTGACGTCAACATTGGTGTCAGACAGGGTTGCGTGCTATCGGCCCTGCTGTTTGTCCTCTACCTGGACGATTGTCTTAAGAGAATAAGATCGATGAATGTTGGATTGCGAATGGGTGACTTACTTGTGAACTGTTTAATGTATGCAGATGATCGCCATCAGAACTACAGTCACTAGTCACAACGATGAAAGATGATTGTCTAATTAGAGGCTTACATTTGAACGTGACTAATATAAATAAATAAATAAATATTCACGCTATCTGATCCCAAAGTAAGCTAGGAATAACCTGCTTGTGTTATGGGTATCAGACCACGGATATTAATACTTATATACTTTTTAAATACATATACATTATACATAGAAACATCCAGACTCTTGAGACAAACATTTATGACTAAAAAGAAAGTGATGGTATTCGAAAGAGAAGAGGACAGATAAGAGGTAGATAGATAGATAGATAATATTAGAAAGAGAAAAGATTTGTTTGTAAAGTATAAACTCCAAATATACTCAACATTTTTTAAAATTATTTTACCATTAAAATGCCAAATTATTATTAATTTATTATTATTTATTTAATTATTTATGTATTAAATAAATATATATTATATATATTATGAAGAAATATAAGCTACTATATCGTCATGCTACCCAAAGGAGTACAGTAGTATAGTAACATATGGGATAAACAAAAAAGGATAGGTAAAAATGGAATAAATTGGTGCAACCCTTGCAAAGAAGTTTGTAGTACCTACATTGTTAGAGGAGAGAAAGTTACAGCTAGTTTGTTTCAAAAAGAAAAAGCATTTCTAACATCAATTTTCACACATCGCTCGCTATTACTTATAGAAAGTTCAAAACTCTTCTCGACTAAGAAAACCTCTTAGAAATATAAAATATTGAACACATTCACATTCGCAAGAATACCGTAGCTATACATTAGAGATAGGTACTCACGTTTGCACTTGTACAAAGTCTCAAATGACTCGAATGGAGGATGCTCCCGGACTGAATTTATTTTTCACCTCCTTTAAATTGTACGAATTTATCGTTGATCTGTTCGCTGTATTGGGATTTCACACATGACCCAACATTTTTGAACTATTGCTGTAAAGACTGAAATTTTTATTTCAACAAAGAGAATATATTTCGTATGATTCATAGACAAAATTGTATAGCGTTGTTGCTATTTCAATACAAATAAAAATATATCTTGATGAACCCACCCAGACTCTGGAGACAAATTCCTATGTAGAGAGTGAGAGTTTAGGTCTTTCCATAAATTATTACACACAAGCTGATGCCCGCAGCTTCACCGTAAAATTTGTTCCTGCGAGAAGTTATTTATTTATAAAGGTAGCCTATGTGTTATTCCAGACTATAATGTATCTCTGTACCAATTTTCAGCCCGATCCGTTCAGCGGTGTGAGCGTGAAAGAGTAACAAACATCCACACTCACAAACTTTCGCATTTATAATATTAGTAAGATTAGTTAGTATTTATGTTATAGGCAATGTGTATAATCCGGCATTGTATACAATGCCTAGGCATTATATACATTGCTTAAAATGTTCAGGCAATGTGTATAATACGATTTATTTCATACATTGATTAGGTATTGTATGAAATGCCGGAAGCGCATCATGCAATGTGTATAATGAATGGACAGATTCGACGACAGAATCGTTAACCAAATAAGAACTAGTCGACAAAACAAAAAAAAATAAGGCGGGAGCGAAGCTCCCGCCTTAGCTTTCTAACCTAACCCATCCGAGTCGGGGTGTTAGTGTAAAATTCTGTTCCCGTTTTGCTTCCTAAGTGGTAATAAATGAACAGGGCGACTTTCGGCAGCAATTTCTTGGAAAGGACTGCTATGTAAGCAACATTCTAAGGCATACCAACCAATAGAACACATGTCTTATCAGCACTGTCTGCTGTTGGAAGTTGAAATTAGGAGTAGCTCTCAAAAGATTAGTACTAAATCATAGAGAAGAAAAATAGATTACACACATTACCTATGCTTCGACCGGCATTCTATACAATGTCTAGATATTCTTTGTATTCTTTACATTTCCTAGGCCAAGTGTAAAATAGTTTAAACATTTAATATCATTTCATACATTGTCTGAACGACCCCGTCATTCTATACAATGCCTAGGTATTGTATAGAATGCCTACATTATACACATTGCCTATAACATTTACATAATAAAGGTACAAAGAGAAGTACCTATTATTAAACCATAAACTTTATGCTGAAATCCTTAATACCATATCTACTCAAATTTGTGAGTACCTACTCAATTTGCTTTTACTATTAATCTGTTCAAAATTTAACATCGATAAATCCCGCATCGTAAGCCAAAGTGAAATTACATTATAGCATAATAACTATTTACAATATGTATAAAACTAGACTATAAATCGAAATAAACTAAAACTAATGTAAATCTAAATAGGGCCCCCGTGGCATTGTGCCCATAAGACTGGCAGCATTCCCCCTTTGACCGATACCTATTCGTTGGAAGAAATAACTGCCAGACCTTGGGTCAAAAGCCAAAGTGATGAAGTTTTTGAACATTTGTTTTATAGCGAAGTGTAATATTTAAATTCAAAACAGTCACCGTAACGCCATCTTTACGGAGCTCGTAAGCACTAACTGGTTATGTATGTTTCAGTAAAAGAAAGGTTCAGCTTTTCCACGAAATTTTAAACAAACGGCACCTAGCGGCGTTCAAGAGAAACTCTACGCCAGGCATGTCATTCACTGGCGCTGTATTAAAACAGCAACCTTTGATAGCTTTTACTTTCCTGATAGTGGTAAGCATCTTTTTAGTTACAAAATATTCCACTAGCGTGTTAAACAATGTCTTCTGGTTATATCAGAGTATGTTTTTATAAAACCTACCAATTTATTTTATTTATTTTGATTTGAGTATCCTACTTCGTACTATTTATAAAATTATTATAAACTAGCGGACGTCACGCGGTTTCACACGCGTAGTTCCCGTTCCCGTGGGAAAACGGTAATAAAATATAGCATATGTTCACCGCAAAGAGTGTAGCTTCCCAACAGTGAAAGAATTTTTCAAATCGGTCCAGTAGTTCCGGAGCCTATTCGTTACAAACAAACAAACAAAAAAAACAAATCTTTCCTCTTTATAATATTAGTATAGATGTAAAAGTTGGTGAAGATATTTGTTACTCAATCACGCTCTAACGACTGAACAGATCTGGCTGAGATTTGGTACCGTGGTAGCCTATTATCTGGAATAACACATAAGATAAGCTTTTATCCTGGGAATATGTTACCATGGGAAGCAGGAACGGGAAGCTAGTTTCACGCGGCCGTAGCCGCTATCATCAGCTATTGGAAAATAAATTTGACTCTTTCGAGAAGCTTTTGCACTTACTCATTATAATTTTATGAGTCACAATGACAACACAATCCAGATTTATAACGATAGTAGAGATTTTTGTAACAAAATTTTTGATAAATGTAACAAAAAGCAAAAAGGAACTTGTGCCGTGTAAATTCTGCTTTAGATTAAGGTCTACCGCGCTGAGAAATATATAATTATAATAAATTTCCATAGGCCTTTGTTAGTGTTGATATTATGTACAAGAAAAGGCTATTAGAGCTGTTTACAGTGTATCCGAAGTGTTTGTTTAACCCAGAATTTCAATTCAACTGAGAAGTAAACTTTATTAATATTCTAAATAGGAAAGATTTATTTGTTTGTATAATAAACTCTTAAACTACTGAATCGATTTTAAAATTTCCTATTTAGCCAAATTATTATTTATTATTACGTGGAACATAAAACTATAAGGTAAATTTTTGGGCATTTATTATGCCTCTGCATACCCCTTCGGAGATAAAAGCGTGACTATATGTATATATGTATGTTTTATAAGCCAGATGGACGTATAAAAAAAAATCAAACTTGCAGGTAAGATTGCTTAGCTATAAATTTTCCTCTAATAATACTCGTATTATCTTCCAATCTGTCGCAGACAGGAACGTGGGCAAAAGGTTTGTGACATTGTCACGTGCTAGTCCAAGAGCTGTAGACAGAACTGCTGCATCATATTTCATACTTGGTATATCTATTGAAAATGTAATGCTATCAATATTATAAATGTTAGTCTGTGAAGATGCTTGAATATTTGGACAGTTGTTACAAAATCACGCTCTAACGAGTGAATGGATCTGGCTGAAATTCGGTGCAGAAATAGACTGTAAATTTTGATATCCATACTTTTTTTTTTCTTTTTTTTTTTTTTTAAGTTGAAATCCATACTAATATTATAAAGCTAAAGAGTTTGTTTGTTTGTTTGTTTGTTTGTTTGAACGCTAGGATCTCAGGAACTACTGGTTGGATATCGAAAATTCTTTTACAGTTTGATAGTCCATCTATTGAGGATGGCTATAGGTTATATAACATCACGCTAAGGCGAATAGGAGCGGAGCAGCAATCAAGAATGTTTCGAAAACTGGGAATATTTTTTACCGTCTGAGAGCTTCCGAAGCGTACGCTGCATAAATGGTTAAAGTTACGTAAAACTTGTGTACCACAAAATTGTTTCTCTTAAAAAGTTCTAAAAAAAAGTCCGTGACAGCATATGTCTATCTTTTAAGGTTCGCTCACAATAATCTAATTTGTCTATCTCTTAAGGTCCGCTCACAATATGATATAAACTGAAGAGTTTGTTTGTGCTAGGATCTCAGAAACTACTGGTTGCATTTCAAAATAATTTTACAGTTAAATAGTCAATTTATTGAGGATGGTTAATGACAATATACCATCACGCTAAGACGAATAGTGGCGGAGCAGCCATGAATAATGTTTTGAGAACGGGGAAAATTTCTTTCTTTTCAGAGCTTCTATTGCGTACACTGCGTAAATGGTTAAAGTTACGTAAAAATATAGTATCATAAAATTGTTCCTCTTAAAAAATTATAAAAAAGAGTTCTTGACAGCATATGCCTATCTTTTACGGTTCGCTTACAATAACCCTTTTAATAAGTCTTAAAATATGAGCGAGGCGACGACGCACACTGGGGCAAGATACCCTTTTCTTTGGCATTAAATACATTGTTTAGCAATATCGCTTTTGTGGATGCTAAATATAACTAAAATTGATATTTTTAGTATATTGAGGAACTCAGGCGGTAAGTAGCCTTCTGGACACCCTGGCAGCATAATACTCATAGCTGCCAGTGTAAGAAATCGGCTACGTAGCGTACGAATTGTATATCAATCCTATTTTTCCCCACTAGTGAAGCATATCATTAAACGTTAGTAGAATTATAAAGAGGAAGGATTCGATTGTTTGTTTGTTTGTTTGCATCGAATAGGCTCCGAAACTACTGGACCGATTTAAAAATATCTTTACACTCTTTCGTGTGAACATCGGCTATGTTTTATTTTGTATTCCCACGGGAACGGGGGCTAATAGTAAAACGCGTGACGTCAGCTAGTCGTTAATAGGACGGTTTGGCCCGTTTTGAACGTTCAGATGAGAGCTCAAATGAAATTTCCGGTCGGCCGCGATTATTCTTCAAATTTTTTCCGTGATGATAGGAAACGAAATGATGTCTCAAGCCAATTCTTATTATTTTTCATCGATTTTACAAGCTTTTGACCATCTTGACCTATATCTATATTTAAATTGTGTCATTTTTTTTATTTAAATTAATATCAATTTTATCATCATATTTTGTACGTTTTCGCAACTCAAAAATCTAAAAATTTTCATCGATTTTACAAGCTTTTGACCATCTTGACCTATATCTATATTTAAATTGTGTCATTTTTTTTATTTAAATTAATATCAATTTTATCATCATATTTTGTACGTTTTCGCAACTCAAAAATCTAAAAATTTAATTATGTTTCAAAGTATCTTTCTCCCGAGCATCGCATTATGTTAACAAGTTCATTTCTTGAAACAAATATTGTTTTTGAACTCGTTCCTAGAACCTAATAATTTATGTTGCCTAATGGAAATCAAATAGTAAAACTACAAAAATCACTGTAATTTAAGTAAGTAATTAAGTAGCAAAAAGTTTTTTTAGTTTAGAGATGCTGATATTGTATGGGTTGTTTACAAAAAAAAACTTAACTCAAATTCACTCCAATACATAACTAAAACTTCAGCTGATTTTGAATTTAGTGAAAATCGTAGTGTTATAAATGTATTCCTTGGTTTTATATGTTTAATGTACCATATTACCAAACTAAATGTTGCTAAAATATTGCGACTTACCTAAAATTGAAGGTTTCATAGCAAAATTAAGCTGATTTCTTATATAAATCACGACACTACAACACAAATGAAATAAAAGCAATTTCATTCATAATCAGTCGCACATTCACGACCACTTACAAACTCTAATTATAATAGGAAATGCGTGTAAGTGATCGGTCAATTTGAAAGTGTCAAAACGAAGCATTAATCTACAAGAAGCCAGTTGTATTAGATAGTTCAAAATCGAATATTAGTTTTCGCATTTTCCGCCACATATCAGGGTATCTTGCCCCAGTGTGCGACGGCAATAATCGTCGTCTGCAGTGGTAGCCAGTCAAATAAACGATAAAAACCGGTCAAGTGCGAGTCGGATCCGTACCAAAAAAGGACGGGCGGAAGTAAATGCAACGGGAAATTTTATATCACTTTACATATCAATACCACGCCTCTTTCTTCTCACTCTCATGTGACAACGCAACCGAAATTGTTCGGGTCAGCTCTAAAGTACATAAGCGACGGAGTAAATGCGACGGGAAACATTATATCACTAAATATTTATACCACACTTCTCTCTTTCTCACTCCCATGTGACGCAAACGAGCTAGTAACACATAATTATGCGAATACTTTTTATTCCCAGAAGGAGTATTCATAAGATTTCGGAACGGGAACAGGTTCCACCTGGGCGAATCCATGGTCAGCAGCTAGTAGATGCATATTTATAAGCTTAAAAATAATATTAATTTAGATCTAAAATTTTATATCCATAATACCCGTAATCAATAAGCAGAACCGTCATAACGCCAAAAGTTCTTGAGTTAGAATAAAAGAATGTACCTACGTTTGACTACCACTTCAGGGACACAAAAAATTACTAAGATTTCTTTACAAAGTAGTTCTTGAAATGTAAAATCTTTTCTCAGGCTCTATTTGGGCTATGATTTCGTTATCAAGGAAGGTCATTGCTCAAATCACGTGAAGCCTACAATACTTTGAATTCTTAGAACGGCAGCACCCGTTCCAGATATTTTCAGGTTTTAAAATATGACGATGTATCTATACTAATATTATAAAGAAGAAAGATTTGTTTTTTTGTTTGTTTGTTTGTATGTAACGAATAGGCTCCGGAACTACTGGACCGATTTGAAAAATTCTTTCACTGTTGGGAAGCTACACTCTTTGTGGTGAACATAGGCTATATTTTATTTCTGTATTCCTACGGAAACGGGAACTACGCGGGTGAAACCGCGTGACGTCCGCTAGTATTCAATGTAAGAACACTGTGATCAATAAAAAACATCCGACTTTAAGCGCGAGTCGGACTCGCCTACCGAGGGTTTCGTACATCCCTACGGTTGTCTGGCAAGACCCACCATCACTTGAATGCCACACAACGTGTGTGTGACGAAAGTGTGTGATACTGCGACGTTCATGAACAAGAAGTTCGGGAATCGAATCCCGTAGTTGTACCTGCGCAAACAAGAAATTCAGCAATAAATTCTCGAAGCGCTCGTGGCCCCACGGACTCAGTGTTCTGTAAACGATCACTGCAGTAAGCAACTTTCACTATGGCCGGTCCATGGATGGGTGACCATCCATGTGATCACTTTGTGACATTTATTTGAGCGTTTCCGTGCTTCGGAAGGCACGTTAAGCCGTTGGTCCCGGTTGCCAGTAAAATGGCAGTCGTTAAGCTAAGTTGAAGGCTTTATTTCAACAGCAGGCAGTCACAACCTGCGCCGGTCCATTTAAACACGGCAATACGGCTCACAACGTATTACGTGGGACAAATTATAAAAAGGTGAAATGTGGGTATATAATATGCCTCTGCCTACCCCTTCGGGGATAAAGGCGTGATGATGAACCTGAAATTCTCGAACATTATTCTTAAATACGTACTTTATATACCATTTTCTTTATGATCTCGTTACAAATGTAAAAATAAGTTATATTTTGAAAGTAATAAGTACTAATATTTTTAACATTGTTCCCTATAATTGTAATATAAGACTGGACTGGATTACTTGCCAAATATCATGGTTCTAGGTCAACTTTACGATCGTAATTGAAGTGGGCACAAGATGGACTTTCGACATGACTTTCGTCTTATAATTGTTCATTTTCAGCCCGATTCGGGCGCCTTGCTTAGGTCATTAAGGGTCGTAAGCATTTGGCATTGTGTTGAGCTCTACCAAGGTCTTAAGGCCGTTTACAAATAACTAACAGTTTTTTATAAAACATCTCCCGGTTTTACTTCTTTTCTTTCAGCCTTTAGCTCAGTCTGCAATAAAATTGACACTACAATCAAGATCACGTTTAAAAGTTTTGCATTTTTTTAATTAAACTAGAGACCTGTTGGGCGTTTAACTTGTGTTTAATGACCCCCATTGGGCGTCGAAATTTGATGATAACTAATTTTAAAAAACTTGCACTTATTTTATTATTTCCAGATACCTACTTAGTATGTAGTTCGATATTTCACGTGTCATAAATATGAGTTGACCAAAAATTCAAATTTTATTCTTTTTAATCGGAATTAAACTGAATAAAATTTATTTTTACATGATTAAAGTGAAAGAGAAATTAACACACGATGTGTATAAATGCCATGAATAAAGATTGTGAAAATGAGAACGAAAAGTCACTATATAATAATGCAATTTTTTGGGTTCCGTAGCCAAATGGCAAAAAACGGAACCCTTATAAATTCGTCATGTCTGTCTGCCCGTCCGTATGTCACTTTCCTCCGAAACTATAAGGCCTATTGTATTGAAACTTGGTAAGTAGGTGTATTCTGTGAACCGCATTAAGAATTTCACACAAAAATAGAAAAAAAGCAATAAATTTTTATTTCATGCTATTGAGTTTTCTAACATCCTTATTCTTTCTAAACTGAATAGTCTGCGCAAGAGACACTTCCAAAATGAAAAAAGCCCCCCCCCCCTCTAACTTCTAAAATAAGAGAATATGAAAATCTAAAAAAACATGATGTATACATGTACACAAGCAAACTTCCTTAGAAAATTGGTTTTAACGAGATCTAGTAAGGTTTTTTTTAAATACGTCATAGACCGCAATTTTCGCCTAGAAAAATCACTGCCACAGCGAATGTGTTAAAACATCATTTAAAGTTACAACGAACTACATAGAACTTTTATATTATGTTACCTACTTGCTGCTACGGAATCCTTCATGGGCGAGTCCGACTCGCACTTGACCGGTTTTACCTTTGATACAATTTTAGTTACAGTTGAAGCAACTCAACTTATTGACGCAAATCCATTTTATATGCAAGCATTTAAAAAGACAGGAGAGCTTAAACAGTCGCAGCTGTGAAGTAATTTTCAGCTAAATTAAATTATTTGGGACCTACTTATTTATCACAAGTACAAGGTCATGGCCACCGATGATAAATCTAATGTGGGTGTAGCTACATGCACTCATATCTAAAAACATTCCCATTGAGAATATATTTTGGTAGCCGTATGCTACTATAATATTAATAAGTTCTCATTTCTAAAACCCCATAAAATTACACTATTTATTACAAAAAGAAAAGCTCGTCTTGAATATTTTCCCAATTCTCATTAACCTAAAATTTTGTTTGATAAGACCTTGACACCCTATGCCATCAATGCCGCTGATAAATGATAGTATGTGTCTCGCATCTCAATTGCGTTGGTGTTCTTCAGTACGTAGAGGCTTTTAATATATGTAGGCCTTCGCCTAATAACATAAGGCTACACAAGCAGAAAACGTAACTGAAAGTGAAATTAAGTGTCAGTAAGGATATATCAAAGCTTCTGTGATTTATTTTAAAAAAATAGTAACGATTCTTACTTTATTTTTTTTTGTATTTAGTTGACACACAAAGGCATATTAAAAATCCAGAACCAACATTATTATATTGTTGACGATTCCGTAGTGTGATTTATATGATAAAAGCAGTCTGAAAATCAATGAAGTTTAGCAATACGCGTTTAACAAGACCACGCAGCCGCTTTAGCGCTTTTGAAACTCAAGAAACCTACGAAAATTATTTTCATTTTGGTGCTTGTGTGTAAGTAAACGATATTATAGAGTGAATGTTATTCAAAATTATGTGCTAGTTTAACTTAATAAATATATAATTACCTACGTATGTTTTAATAGATACTACTTCATGTTAAAACCTTTCTTTGATATTGCTTTAAGTATATTCCATCCAGCCCGTGTGAACACTTTCGCAAAACGATCTATTGCGCAGAGAAGGAAAACTCGAAATGAAACCTGATTTTCAGTAAAATGACAATCGTTAAGTCAAGTTTAAGGCCTTATGAGCGGTTTGAAAGGCTTTAACTGTGAGTCGTCACAGCTTTCGCCTGTCCATTTCAACATGGTTATAGGCTCACCACCAATTTGCGTGGGACATGATACTGTAGGGTGAAATGTGGGCGTATGCTGTGGCATGCCTAATGTCTCATATTCTCATGCCTTTATCCCCGAAGAACGGTAATATGGCAGAGGTTTTTATTATTAATACTTTACAAAACATATTTCAATTTAAAGTGATTTGGAACATTACCTTCTTATGTAACCTCCATTTTTATAGACAAATAGATTATATCGCGAGTTAAAAACCTTTTAAAAAGTGATTATAACGACTAAACCTTAAAAATTTTACAACGCTGAATGCCTCGCTTAAACCGCTTTAACCTTGTCGTGTAAGGGCGAGCAAGCGACAGCAGCGCCGCTGAAACAGTACCGTTTCAGGCGTAAACCGCGCCGTACGCTTTTATCTACATTGCGCTCAAAACATCCGCTGTGTATCAAACCCACGTGATGGGACTAAAACATTGTACAAATATCTTCAAAAATTAGTGCTCCACCTACAAATAGGGTAAGTCTAGTATATAATTTGAGTTAATTTATCTTGAAAGCATCCACCTTCAACTGTCAGAGCAGTACCTTTGACATTTTCATATAATCCAAGCAGACACACGCCTATATTTCCCCGTGGGTCTGTTGGGAGTCCTGGGACATCCTTCCGAGGGCTTACCCGGGATTCCCAACCATAGGCTGTTGGGCGTAACGTGAGGTTTTTTAGTCTGTCGGAGTCCGGCATGACATCCATGAGGATTTTCCCTCACGTTAACAAAAACACACGTATATTTTGAAGAGTGTAGAAGCATTTTACTTTAATTATTATGATTAGATATTAAATGGTATGAAATCGTTGTAGCTGAGTATTTTGTAGTACACCTAAGTACATTTCGTCCCATTCTACTTCTCATCTGCAATTTCTGAACTAAAGTATGGTTAGCATAACAATATTTTTATAAATTTATATAATATGCCGTTGAGTTTTGAGATGGTGGCATTTTAACCACAAAACAAAAGTGTGGGTCTACTCCTTTAGCGGTTTTAGAAACCTTTGTTGTAAATTTGTTATATCTCTCTCTTGTCATTGACCGCGCGAGTTCGACAGTATGGACGATTTTACTTTCATCCTTATGTGTGTCGTGTCATGTCTGTCTGTCTGTATGCATGTCAGTTTTGATCTAGAGGACGCATTTCTTAACAGATTTTTACTAAACTTGACACAGGTTTTCTTTGATTCAAAATATAACTTTCGTCGAGAGCTTTTTTTCATGGAGGAGAAAAGAGGTGAAAATTACTTTCGCGTTATTTATGAACGGATTTTGATGATTTTTGGCTGAAGCATAAAGAATATAATTCCTCACAGGTTGTTCTTTTTTTATTCTTTTTCCTGGGTGCTCGCAAGGTCTACATTTCGCCGAAGTACTAGTATTATATTGACCTGCTACTTTAGAAAACCTACCTATTCAAAACTTTTTGACATAATCAGTCTTTACAATAAATATGAGTTACTGTAAAGATAAGTCAAAATAAATATCTAATATAATATGTCAAGTACCAATACGTCTCGACAGCCTGGTATATTCAAGTCAATTGCCCTCCCAATACATACTGTCGTTGATTGTATCATTTAAACTCTTATTGTTGGCACTTGATAGAACTTGTTATAATTCATTATTCAAACTCACACTTGTACTTATCCACTATTTAATCTTGATTTTATATAACCTGACCGGTTTCGCTAAAGTAGCTTTGAGAATGTCAGAAACCTCAATAGCATTTTTGAAGACCTATCTATAGATATCCCTCACGTATGGGTTTGATGAAAAACAATTCTTGAGTTTCAGTTCTGAGTATTGGGACCCCCAAAATTTACTGCTTTTTTTCTAGTTTTATGTAAAAATCGTAATCTTAATGCAACATCTACTTACCAAGTTTCAACAGCATAGGCATTATAGTTTCGGAGAAAAGTGGCTGTGCTATGCGGACGGACAGACAGACAGACAGACGTGACGAATCTATAAGGGTTTCGTTTTTTGCCATTTGGCTACGGAACAAAAAATCATGATTGTTGAATGGAAGGGCCCCTATAATTAATATTATTTTTATGATTTCAGTATTTGTTGTTATAGCAGCAACAGATATACATCATCTGTAAAAAATTCAGCTCTTTAGCTATCACGGTTTTTGTGATACAGCCTCATGACGGACAAACAGAACAGACAGACAGACAGACAGACTGGCGGACAGCGAAGTCTCATGAATAGGGTTCCGTCTTTAACCCTTCAGGACGGAACTCTAATTACAAATACTTATACTAATCTATACTAATATTATAAAGAAGTAAAGTTTGTGTGTTTGTTAAATTGTAAGGGGTAATCTCGGGATCTACTGAACCGATTTTAAAATTTTTTTCACCAATAGAAAGCTACGTTATTGTGGAGTGTCATAGGCTTTATAACATCACGCTACAACGAATAGGAGCGGAGCAGTAATAGTAAATGTTTAAAAAACGGGGGAAAAGTTATTCCTTTTAAGAGCTTCGTTGCGTGTGCTGCGTAAATATTTATAGTTATGTAAAAAATATGTGAATTGCGCGATAGCATGTGTCTATCTTTGGGTTGGTGCACAAGAACCATTTTAATGGCAATCAATTTTTTTCTACAATAATGCCACAGGGTTTCTTTTTAATGCGACGGGAATACACGCGACTAGAAACCTTTCTCTCTCTCTCTCTCTCTCTCTTTCACGTCGTATTGAATATTAACGACGAGACGCTACGGGATTAAACGCAATGCGACGGGAGTAAATGCGACGGGAACAGGTAATACTCTCTCTTATGTGGCGCAAACGAAGTTGCGCGGGTCAGCTAGTAACTCATAATTATACTAGGTACCTACTACTACGAGTATAGTGCATCTGGGCGCCTGTTATGAGATACGAGGTTATAGGTCGTGTCCATAGGTTTCTTTTAATACCAAAAACCTATTACTCTCATGGGGACACAATTTATGCGAAAATGAAGTTCGTATTGAAATGGATTGGTATGGATATGGATCACGTAACAATATAATTACTTTTTAATTTCAATAATTCAATTCGTATGTTAAGACAGGGTTAAAAGAACCACGCAACATAATTTAATAACGAAAGGATTTCCCGTGACACTACTGGTAGTGCCAAGCGGTAGTGCCACGGGCAACAAAGGGAAAAGAACGTTGAAAAATTCTCACATAAATTCTGAAAGGGAGAGGCTACTTGAATAAATACAGTTAAAGGAGCAGACTACAGTATATCAGTATATCGCATGACCTACTTTCCTTGGCAAATGTTTTATGAAAATCTTGGAAGCGAGCCTAATACCTTTTTATATGTGTATGTAAGTAAGTAAGATTGTAAAGTCAAAATCGACCCGACTAATGGGCACTAACCTATAATAGCTGTGAAAATCGGTACTATTTGCAGTAGGTAGTATATTTACTAGCTAATATTCTCTGCTCCAGCTGCGTGATGAGGATTCTTGTACCCATTTTCCACAAGAACTCGGTCGCGGGATAAAAAGTAGCCATGTTCTTTTCTAAGCTCTACAATACATATTCTATTAGCCTATCTATTCGTTCTGAGACATCCATCCGAGGGCTTACCCGGGGCTCCCAACCATAGGCTGTTGGGCGTTACGTGAGGTTTTTAGTCGGTAGGAGTCCGGCATAACATCCATGAGGATTTTTCCTAACGTTATAGAAAAAAAAGCTTATCTGTTTGTTTCGTATTTCTGCCATGCCTGATGACATCACAATAAACAGGTAGAGATACACGGTCCTGCACCTTCTGCACCCAGTCACTCCTTGCGAGCTTGTTTAGAATGTCGGTCCATTTTGGGAGGGTCGTCTTTACCCCACGTGTTCCAAGTCTTGGTCTCCACTCTAAGCCAGGCGAGACCACTACCACTTTAAACCACATACTCTGCGAGCTATGTTGACCACTCTGGTTCTCTGACGGATAACATAGCTCGTTCAATTAATCACTGCGCAACTTTAAGGGCATGATCTAGCCTCACTCTAAGTGTCCATCTCTCGGCACCGTAGGTCATTACTTTTTTTTCAGGTACAGGCATTGCGAAACTCTAACGCAGTTTGCTGCCCATCCCAAGCCGATCGTTCTCGCTATTTCCTTTTCCAAGTTATTCTTTTAAAGTGTATTCCTGGCTTCCTGTATTTAAATATTATTAGGGATTTATGAACTCGAGATTTAGACCATAAGTTCCTATTCCAATTTAAAGGAACCCAAATATTGGCATTATCTGTTTAAGCATCATAAAACCTGTTTAGTAAGCAGTTTTTCAGTGAAAGTGTAAGGAATTTTATGAGAATGGGTCACATCCGTCGCCACAATCTTTTACATTCAGTGTTTTTCCCTGCTACCCTTTACATGAAAAAAAATAAGTACCTATAAACAAAAGAATTCCGAACAAAAATTTTAATACTGATGCCCCGGCTTCTAATTTCGGAAATATTTGCCATGCCCGGCTATAGATAGGGACCAATACAAGGTTTTACCCATTCTATTTTTAAACTTTTCTGCTAAAGTTACATACCCCGCACCTAATAATGCTCAACCCACGCTGCTATTTCGATAAAAATAAAGAAGGGTAATTCAAGCCACGTAAATGAAGTGCTCAATAAAACTGTTTGTTTGTAAACCTATATGCATAGAGGATATTAAGAACGTTAGTGGCACTCAACAACGTTAATAATATTAGCTTTAAACACACTTGCTCATAAAACAGCCTTTACTACACCGTTTTCAGCTTCTTAATAGTGACGTCCATTTAGCACAACTGCCGTTAATAACCACTTTTTGCACTTGGCACTTTACAGATCCATTTTAGGGTCCGTAACACTAAACACAAAAGAGGTACCAGAACTTTATTCCAACATAATTTTAAAAAGTCCTGTGTTCCATTCTGCACCACAGTTGTTCGGTTTAGTTGGTCGGAGAGAAAAGACAAAAAAATGTGTTGTACCTTGAATTCCTGATGCGTTGTTTCGCGGGACTACTGGGAAAAAAGTCTCACTAATTCCGCCGCGGAACTACTTCAACGGAATTACTGGGAATAATCACGAAAGGATTCTTTTCTCTCCGACCAACTAGGTATATCAATTATACCTAAGCTAACTTCCAAGTCACAGATTGTTCTAATGATGCTTTGTTCTTATAATGCAATCGATATTGTCGTGGGCGTCCTTAAAGAAGCAGGTCCATGACGGCAGCGTGACGTGAGCAACTCACGCCCCCCCCCCCCCCCCCCTTAGAAGCGGGATCACATCCGAAACCCCTCAAAGACGCGGCATAGCAACCGAACCACCCCCTAGGCGAACCATAGGCTGTTGGGCGTAACGTGAGGTTTTTTAGTCGGTAGGAGTCCGGCATAGCACCCATGAGTTAAAAAAAAGGGTAAGAATTGGTCTTACCGTTGTAGACAACTACAAATTTCTTATTCTGAACCTAATTCAAGATCTGAAAGTCAGACCAACTCATTGTCACCCTGTACGAGTGAATAGTACCTATGGCTCTGAAACTAGCAGCTTAAAGACATGAAGCACCGTATGACGTTGGAGTTAAGATTGAGCTTCTTAAGGCATGGCAAACCTGTTCAAAAAGGCTAAGAGTTTATACTCTAGCGGTTATTAAAATCAAACTCACAGGAACAAAAATCTGGTAGACTCCTTCTTTAAAAAAAAATGTCCTATAAGCTTTACTGAAAAATTTAATAGGCATCAACTCACTTCTGAGTCCTTAGTACCAAGTTAGGAATTTCAAAAGCCTCTTGAATGCCTAGACATTTTTCTTGTATTCACCACAATTCAGGCCTGTCAGGCGTTAGCGCGCTTATTTAACTATAGTCACGAACTATCATGATGAGTTGCACTAAGGCCGTCTATTAACTGCTATTAAGGAAATTTTTGCTACCGTGAGACCATTGTTTGAAACAATAAAAAATTGCGACTATTTTGTAAACAATCAAGAAATTGGATAGTAAGTGACATTGTATAATAGATAAGTAAGATTGACAAAAACTAATACTCTGAACGACTCAAATATCTGTTTCGAATCAATGTTTACGCAACTACACAGTCTCTTGAAACCGTACAAAATCAAACTTCTAAGGTAACACAAAAAAGTTACGATCGTTTATTTCGCAAGAAAGCTTGTATTTCGACATTCGCAGGATAGGGTTGTTGATTTAGAACTAAGAAATTTGGCAAGAAATGTCCTCATAATATACAACAAATATCTGAATGGGCAATATCTAAAAACTTGACATTTGTAATTTAACTCTATAATCGATATGAGTGAGTCTCGATATCTGAATAACTTGAAAAAAGAGAAATTTTAGTACGGCGGCACTGGGCGGTATTTAGGGTATCGTACCTCAAAAGAAAAACGGAACCCTATTAGGATCACTTCATTGCCCGTCCGTCCGTCTGTCTGTCAAGATTTTTATGTGGTGAACGCGTGAAGGTATCGAGTTGAAAGAAATACTATACATATATTAAGGTCCATAGTCACTTAAAGCTGTTAAAAAATTTAAACTACTAAGTTACCACGGAAAAGTTACGGCCGCTTATGTCGTCAATAACGTATATTCGACACTCCCGAGGGAATCAAAATAAATAGGGTAGGTACTTCATGTTAATTTAAAACTATGTAGTTTATACAAATACAGGAAAAAATATGAAATCTGTACGTTTGTAACGAAGTTATAAGAAAAACGGTCCATAAGGTACGTTATGAATCAAAAACTACGAAACAACATAAACAGTCGTAACTTTTTACCGCGTTAACTTTGAGGTTAGATTTTTAAGGTTTCATATTACAATACCAGAAATCAGAATGCCTTGAGCCGAGACAAAACACCGTGATAGTTCAGTGGGTAGTCTAGCCTCCTTCAAAGTGAAGAGTCATGCGCAAAGACTCCCTGCTGTGCTGCCCCTATAGTAGTCTATAGAAGTCCCTAAAAGCATTCCAGTAGGTACGTAGGTACTAGAATGCTTTTAAGGACTCGCGCTGCCGTATTGCAACATGCACGTACAACGTACAAGTAGCTGTAATTAGTAGTACAAGTATTCCCCAACCTGCCCCTGCCCATATTACTTTAATTTGTTCTTTAAAGTCAAATGCACTCTGGACTAAAGCCATAACGTAGGTACCTTTCGAAGTGCGAAAAAACGGTTTATCTCTTACAAACCGTAGAGAAAGATGCTTACCGTGATATTTCACGAACATGACCAAGAGAGACTTACGAAACTTCATTGATTATGATGCGGCGTCTGAGGCTTTTCTTCTTTTTACGTAAGGAAAAATCCTTCATGGACGCTATGCCGGACTCCTACCGACTAAAATAAATATAAATAAATAAATAAAGGCCGATGAGTCTTGGGCGAAGACACGTCTGCGGCTCCTTCGCCGCTGACAGTGGAACCCGGGTGGGAGAGTTTCTCTACCGCTCCCTCCTCAATGACTCTTTCACAAGCATGACCGATAGAAAGCAGCGGAGTCCTACTTACTCTTGGAGATCATGGCTCGCACCATAATCTCCGGCGAGAGAATGTCCACGTCGAGACCTGTCACGACTAGTCACGAGGTCCTAGTGCTGTTGCGCTCACGCCGTGCACTCCGCCAATGTGTGGTGCGCTGTGTCCTCGCTGCGCTCCTCGCAGTGTTGGCACTCGGCCGTGATTTCTCTGCGTATTCGCCACAGATACTTATCGAAGCTCCCGTGCCCGGTAAGTATCTGTGAATACCGGCAGGAGAGAGCACCATAGCTCCCCTCCTGCCACTTGTTTATGACCGATCTGACCGCCGCGAGGCGCTGAGGCTAAGGACCAAGATGATAATAATATAATATACTACATACCAACCTACTAAGGGATAATTTTGTTAACATATAAATTTGTTAATGAAAATATCGCCTAACAACAATAGGTTTTATGCCCCGTCACCCGATTTAAGGTCACAGATTAAAATTTATGAGTGTTTTATTATAATTTTGAACGATATTTATCGTGAACAGTCACAAAGATGGATTAAAATATAGCCAGCGTTGAATACTCCAATGCCCAGCTATTTACTTTCTGTTGCCGCTGTAGCAACAGAAACTAAAATCAGTAAAAAAAGGGGGAACACGGAACCCGGACACGGAAATCCGGCTCGCACTTGGCCGGTTTTTTCATTAAAACGCAATTACGCACTTTTACAAACAAAACTACTAAGAAGGGTAGAAGATAACGACGACGTCCGTCCCAAAGTGAATTTGGGAGAAGTTTAAGTCGAACAATGGTCTGTGATAGACAAATTGGATTTAAAATACCATCAGGTCTATAAAACATTACCACCTTTAATTTAAACGCTAGCACGTTGTATCCGAAATTGGTTTCATAAAGGTCGTCCGTTACCCGGTGACCTTTGTAATGATGGAAAATTTTGCTATCGTGAGAAGAATTTTAAATCGAAATCGTACTGCTAAAACAGAAATCGCACAGAAGGATTTTCTACAAATACCAATTATTTTAATTGAGGCTACAGTTTATGTGGTTACTTTTAATATTTGTTAAACTAGATTTATTTAAACTGTTGATTAAACTTTGTGGAACTTGCCGGACGTATTGAATAAAGCTACTTGTTTTGTTCCACTATATTTATTGATGAATCTAAGCGGTTTCGCCTTTTCTTTATACCACATAGGTGGCAGACAAGCATGCTACCGACCAGTTGTACTGGTGGTCAGTGAAGCCTATGGACGTTGGCAACATCAGAGGCGCTTCACTCGCACTGCAGACCCTGTAAAAACCTTATGGCATTATAGATGGCGTTCTCAATTGCCATATTAACTACTATTCAAGTACCACCCAAACAATAACCTTATTCATATAATTTTTGGATCACGTTTCGACAGATCCGACGAATATGCCTAGTAAAAAAATATGTTATTGTGAATCCAATCTCATTCAGACTCTAGGATTACTTATATTAACTGGGTAGGTTGGTATACGAACGGGAGCAATGGCCTACTTTCGACCTTAGTGCATGGCTTGACTTTGAGGTCGAATCCATCTATCAAGTCTAGAGCAATACTCTATGTTAGGTATCGATCTGGTATTCTCACAACATATTAATAGAAATACCGAGAGAGACTGCGAATAATGGTGATGCCTTTTCCCCGGAGTAATACGCAGACGCTTACTGTAAAAATAAATAAATATTCTGGGATCTTATTTTGTAGGTACTTACATTTTATTATAATATGTTACCGCAAAATTGTAAAAAAAACTGTTAGATTGTAATCTATGCAGCGAATAGTAAACAGTCGGAAGATTACAATCAGATTATTTTCCGTTGGATTGCAAACTAGCGAAAATACAAAATACATCTATAATAGGGCACAGAGGCCCACTCGCTTCATACTTTTCATTAATTTCAGTCACTGTTTTAACCTAACCTAAACTAACATATTTTGGGATGCGGGGTCCTACTAACATCTTAAGGACCCCAATGGGTCGGATTCTCCTCGTGGTGCATCCTGGGCAACGGAGTAGCGACCACTCCCCTTCCTCTGTGGGGGAGTTGTGCTACTCTGGCAAATTCAGGCCGAGGCGGGAGTAACTCACCTGTGGGTTGCTTGGTGGTGTGTGTTGCTGCCGGCCGTGCCGTTATTCACGGCCGGCAGCTGCAATGCTGGGTCGCCGTCGCTTCGCCACCTTTGCTGGCGAGACGATGGCGGCAAAGTGGGAGAGGCACTGCGTGGGGGGCGGGAGTTTGGGTAAATGCTCCCGCCCTGCCATGCAGTTCGGGCTGCCGGCCGTGAATAACGGCGCGACCGGCGGCAACAGTGCTGGGCCGCTGTCGCCTCGCCGATTGGCGAGGTGATGGCGGCAAAGCGGGAGGTGCACTGTGCGGGGGAGTGGGAGTAACCGATAATGCTCCCGCTCTACCGTGCAGTTCGGGGGCGCCGCGGTGAGGAGTCACTGCGCACCCCCGATTGTTTCTTGACCGTGGGCGTAAGGTCGGGGGACCCCGCCCACCAACGGTCACATGGCGGTGGGCACCTTTCCCGTGTTCCGGGGGTGCCCATTAGCGCACGCCTGCGCCAGCCGCTCTCTGTCTCCTCTATTACAGAGGGGCGCTCGAGAGTGGTTCAGGCGTGGACTTCAGCTCCTTAGGGAACTTTGGGGAGCCGCCAATCTGGCTCCCCGAGGAGAGCCCCGAATAAACGGGGCGCCCCTAGCCGGGTAGCCCCCGCAGCTGGGATGAAGGCGCGTAAATGCGTTCCCCACGTCAACAAAAAAAAAACCTCACATATTTCAGGTTACCATGTTCTACGGTTTACTATTGTAAACCGTAGAACATGGTAACCTAAAATATGTCTCGACAGTTTACAATCTCACTATTTCAGCAGTAGGTAGATTACCTTAAGTCGAACTGTTTTTACAATTTTGTACGATGACATAGCAACATTTTTTTGTATTGTGTAGCTAGATACTTCATGTTTTGGTCGGAATAGGTAAGCTGTCATATCGCGCAAATTTTGTACACAGCTCATAGCTCCGGTGTTATCACCACATGCAAATACTTTTATCTCGTCAGTAAATTCATATCTGGCTACTGTTTTATTTTATTTGTGTATATGCCGACCACCCACCCAATAAAACCCAATTTGTACAAGTCATCTTCTTATCTCCTCATTATGTTTCATATTAAATACTGAAAAGTATACGCAAAGGATAGGTAATCATCCTTTGCGTATAGGTACTTTTCAGTATTTAATCCAGTATTATATCTTAGGTTATTACAATATTTATTTAGGTAATCCCATAATTCAACTATATTAACGAAGCCCATGACAATGCGGTTAAGACTGCAAAGTTTTATGACCAAACTGTGTATCTAAAATGTTCATAAATAACGCAAATTCTTGACACAATAGAAGAAGACCACCTTAGAAATAGAATTTCAAAAAATCGGTTTTAGTGCGTGACTATAACATAAGACTAGAGGACTCTACAAATTTCAAGTTTCTAGGTGAATGTTTGTTATTAAATTACGCTTTAACGGCTGAACGGATCTGGTTGAAATTCGTCACAGGGATTGAATATAGTATGGAATAACACATAGGCATCTTTTTATCCCCGAAATGTGTTTCCATGAGATGCGGGAGCAGGTACAGAATTCCACGCGGGTGGAGCCATGTTTACCGTGTATGCCACTTTTCGTTGTAATTTTATAACTCAAGAACGGGCTCACCTATCCAAACAAAATGTTAAGGCTTTGTTCGGACTATTGAGTAGATGGTTTATGTGAAGTTTGCACAAAATCGGTCGAGCGGTTCTTCATTTATCACGCAAACGAACTTGCGCGGGTCAGCTAGTTATTCTATATAACTATCAGTAGGTGGGGTGTGATATGTAGTTTCGAATGACGTTCTTGCGACGCACGCTACTGCGAAAAATAATTCAAGTGGTACGCATTTGCGAAAGGCCGCTGTATCGAAAATCGCTAAATCGAATGACGGACTCGCGAACACGCTGTCTCGATATTCCTTTTATCGAAATCCATTGTTGCGATTAGAGTGCCTATGCCTATTCAAATCCATCGTATGGGAATCGAACTCACGACCTCGATGATTACTAAAAACTACCTACGTTAACTAGAATAGAACTAGACTAGACTGAGTTATGTAGACCGGCTATGATTAATACCCATTAGTCATGTAATTGATTTTAAAAAACTTGATTGTTTTTT
This sequence comes from Miltochrista miniata, assembly GCA_933228765.1. Lineage (NCBI taxonomy): Eukaryota > Metazoa > Arthropoda > Insecta > Lepidoptera > Erebidae > Miltochrista > Miltochrista miniata. Next base: position 21,216,438 of record OW121750.1, on the reverse strand, counting down.
TTTTTTTGATGTGAGGGAAAATCCCCGTAGGATGCTATGCCGGACTCTTACCGACTAAAAAACCTTACGTAACGCCCAACAGCCTGTGGTTGAGAGCCCCGGGTAAGCCCTCAGGAAGGATGTCCCGTGACTCCCAACAGACCTACGGCGGCCAATGCGGCCTCGCCTCGGGGGGTGGTTCGGGTGCAATCCCGCGTCTATGGGGGGTTTTGGGTGTGACCCCGCTTCTAAGGGGGGGCGTGCGTGAGTTGCTCACGTCACGCTGCCGCCATGGGCCTGCTTCTGTAAGGACGGTGAGCAGCCCTCTCACCGTCCTCAGACCCCCGGTCATGGAGGCCGATAGTCCTCGGCGAAGACACGTCGGCGGCGCCCAGGGCGCCGACTGCGGAACTCGGGTGGGAGAGTTCTCTCCCGCACCCAGCCCGCCGCCTCCTTCGCGAGCATGACCTGCTCGCAGAAAGAGGCGGCGCAGTCCCACTTACTCCCGCTGGAGAGCATGGCTCGCACCATGGCCTCGAGCGAGAGAGTGTCCACGCCCAGACCCACTACGAGGACCTGGCGCTGTTTCGCCCACGCCGTGCACTCCACCAGCGTGTGGAGCGCCGTGTCATCGCTGCGGTCCTCGCAGTGCTGACACTCGGCCGTGGTTTCCCGGTGTTTTCGCCACAGATACCTACCGAAGCTACCGTGCCCGGCAAGCATCTGTGTCAACCGGTAGGAGAGAGCACCGTGTCTTCTCTCCAGCCACTCGTCCATGACCGGTCTGACGGCCGCGATTGTGGCGAATCCCCCCTTTGGTTGCTCAAGTCGCACCTTCCATGTGTCCACGGTTTCCTGGTGGAGCAGGGTCCGCTGGGCCTCGATTTCTCGAGATGCAGGCCCTTGGCCCCGCTCCAGCGCCTCCTTGCGCCATCTGAACAGTGACGCAAGGGCTCTCGCTTCCTGGTCCCATGGAGGGGTCCCGGCTAGGAGACATGCCGCCTCACCGGAGATCGTGCGGTATCCTCTTATCACCCTGACGGCCATCACTCTCTGCGGGCTCAGCAGTCTAGCCTCATTGCTGGCCGTCAGGGTCTCCGCCCATACGGGAGCCCCGTACAAGGCCATGCTTCGCACGATCCCCAGGTTTTATAAGTACCTCTAACAATAGTAAAGAGTTGATAATTATTTTTTTCATTTCTCTTCCTTCCGAATCTAATCGAGCCTATCGTAAGTTGCTGTGCCTCATCGAGGTCGTGAGTTCGATTCCCATACGATGGATTTGAATAGGCATAGGCACTCTAATCGCAACAATGGATTTCGATAAAAGGAATATCGAGACAGCGTGTTCGCGAGTCCGTCATTCGATTTAGCGATTTTCGATACAGCGGCCTTTCGCAAATGCGTACCACTTGAATTATTTTTCGCAGTAGCGTGCGTCGCAAGAACGTCATTCGAAACTACATATCACACCCCAGTAGGTGCCTATGTTACTTGGTACCCACATATTACAAGTAATTTCCCGAGTTGATAAATTGTCGATTAACCACCCTTAAGACCAAGTCATCTTTATTATGAGTATGATAGACCGCCCGATGCGTGGGTTAATAACAGGTCTTGGAAATAGAAAATTAATGCCATGACCTGTGACCTAACGATGAACATTTTCTTAGAATCACTTATTAAATCTCTTTACTATTTATAATATTATTATAGTATAAATTTGTATTGAAAACTGAACAGAGCAGCAATTAAGATGCATGCTACTGTAGGCACCCGCTTTTAGGGCACCTGAGGCAATAGCACCAGAGGTATTCCATCCACATACGGCACTTATCAATATTTTTCGTCTTTGTCATTAGTGTTTATTCCATATAATGGCACCTACGAATCAGTAGGTGCTTGTGTTAGATGTTATGCTTCCTCCACATTACTCGCAAATTTGAAAGAAGTTGAACGAGTACGAGTACGAGCACGACGAGGTTAAAGGGGAGTGTTGAGGGACACCTCGGCCTACTACGTCAAAAATTTTCTTTGCCTCGGGCAACTTCGCTGACGAACTTCGTTCAACTTCGCGAGTACCTAATGTAGAGCAAGCATTAGAAAATTTTGGAGTAGGTCACTACGTGCAGATAAAAATATAATAATCAGCTTTTGGAGTGAGGTGGGTGGAGGACTTCCGGCGTCATCCCGCTTGAGGGGCAGAGGGGGAGACGAAACCCGATTCCTTATATTACAATAAAAAATTAATAACGAACAGAGAAGTGAAATACGTCCTGAAAATTTTGCCAACATCCCAACACTAGTAGATACATCTACCGACTGACTCATAGGTGCCATATCCTACTAATATTATAAATGTGAAAGTTTGTGAAAATGTTTGGATGTTTGTTACTGAATCACGCTCTAACGGCAGAACGGATTGGGCTGAAATTTGGTGCAGAGATACATACATACATACATATACTCACGCCTTTATCCCCGCAGGGGTAGGCAGAGGCCTATACCGGCCCACATTTCACCGTGTACAATTCGGTCCCACGTAACAGGTGGTGAGCCCATCGCCGTGTTGAAATGGACCGCCGACGTCAGAGCCTCGTCCGTTGTTCAGCAGGTGCACGAGCTTGCACGTGAGGTTGACTTGGGCCCGGAGGTGTTGGTAGGGCCCCACTACACCCCGGTGCAGAGATAGCTTAGGTATAGTCCGAAATAACACATAGGCTACTTTTCATCCCGGGAATAGGTTCCCACAGGAAGCGGGAATGGGTACCGAATTCCACGCGGGCGAAGCCGCGAGCATCATCTAGTGGGGAATAAAGTCGGAAATAATTCATTATTCCACTCACGGCGCCTGCGAAAGAACAATGGTAGGAGCCGTATAGGGAACACCTCAGATGCCATTTCCTCAGGTGCCCTAAGAACGGGTGTTCTTTTATTACAAGTCTTTGAAAATTCAAAATAAACGATCGGCCTGAAATAAGTCGAAACAACAAAAAAAACATTTTTTTTTTGAAGAGTTGGAGTACAGACTACCTCCTTAATACAGCAGCCAGTTCCAGGTTACCATGTCATAGAAATACCTACCATCAAAGTGACACACATTTTCCTTGAATCGGATATGTGAATTATAGTAGTAATCAGATATATATGAATATACCACAGACTTACAATAAGTAGCAGACAAAGCATTAGAGATTGAAAAGTACGCCAAAACTAACACATATAAAAACCACACACACTAACGCAACTACAGGGAAGGAGTTAGCCGCCTAGTTCAATAAGATTTATTTTAATGAAATAAGAGTATCTTAAAATACCTCTTTTAAGGTTCCGTAGCCAAATGGCAAAAAAACGGAACCCTTATAGATTCGTCATGTCTGTCTGTCTGTCCGTCCGAATGTCACAACCACTTTTCTCCGAAACTATAAGACCTATGCACTTGAAACTTGGTAAGTAGATGGATTCTGTGAACCGCATTAAGATTTTTAAATATAACTAGAAAAAGCAGTAAATTTTGGGGGTCCCCATACTCAGAACTGAAACGAAAAGATTTTTTTTCATCAAACCCATACGTGTGGGGTATCCATAGATAGGTCTTCAAAAATGCTATTGAGGCTAAAGCACCTTTAGAAAAAAATGATGTTACAAAACATCATTTTTTTCTAAAGGTGCTCCCTCACCGGGAGCATTCGCGCGTAATGTAATGTTACGAGTCGAGAATTACAGCCAGTGTGGGAGGTGAACCGAGCATTGCAATGCGCACCTTGTAATGATACAAGACGAGGTTACAGCAGTGAGGCAGGTGATCCGAGCATTGCAATGCGCGCCTTGTAATGATACCATGTGTAACGTTTTGATCCAACTCGTAACATCAATGCGCTTTTTTTGTTGCGGCTGGCCGGCCGCACACTGGTCCGGATTATAAATAGGTGGACATTCACACGATCTAAGATGTCAAACGCTTTTGGGAAAAAAATAGTAGTACGAGTACGAATTTCAGGTTAATTTTGCAATCCATTATGGCCGCCGCGCCACCATTGTAAAATTTCATGTTGGATATCGTTTATGGGGTTTTCTGGTATGCTGAGTACGAATTTCAGGTTAATTTTGCAATCCAATACGGCCACCGCGCCACCGTTGTAAAATTTCATGTTGCATATCATATGAGGGGTTTTTTGGTATGCTGAGTACGAATTTTGGGTTAATTTTGCAATCCAATATGGCCGCCGCGCCGAATTCACAAAATTTCATGATGGGTATCGTTTAAGGAGGATTTTGGTACGCTGAGTACAAATCTCATGATAATTTTGCAATCCAATATGGCCGCCGCGCCGAATTCACAAAATTTCATGATGAGTATCGTTTAAGGAGGATTTTGGTACGCTGAGTACGAATCTCATGATAATTTTGCAATCCAATATGGCCGCCGCGCCGAAATCACAAAATTTCATGATGGATATCGTATAAGAGGTTTTTTGGTATGCCGAGTACGAACTTTGGGTTAATTTATGGCTTTCGCGCCAGCGTTGCAAAATTTCATGTTGCATATCGTAGAAGGGGTTTTTTGGTATGCTGAATACGAATTTTAGGTCAATTTTGCAATTCAAGATGGCCGCCGAACCACCGTTGTAAAATTTCATTTTGGATATCGTGAAAGGGGTTTTTTGGTATCTCAGCATAGTGACAGAAATCTCGCAACAGTGGCGCGGTGGCCACATTGGATTGCAAAATTAACCTGAAATTCTTACTCAGCATACCGAAAAACCCCATAAACAATATCCAACATGAAATTTAACAACGGTGGCGCGGCGGCCATATTGGATTGCAAAATTATCATGTGATTCGTACTCAGCGTACCAAAATCCCCCTTAAACGATACCCATCATGATATTTTGTGATTACGGCGCAGCGGCCATATTGGATTGCAGAATTATCATGTGATTCGTACTCAGCATACCAAAAAACCCCTTAAACGATACCCATCATGAAATTTTGTGATTTCGGCGCGGCGGCCATATTGGATTACAAAATTATCATGTGATTCGTACTCAGCATACCAAAAAACCCCTTAAACGATACCCATAATGAAATTTTGTGATTTCGGCGCGGCGGCCATATTGGATTGCAAAATTATCATGAGATTCGTACTCAGCATACCAAAAAGCCCCTTAGACGATATACCCATCATGAAATTTTGTGAGTTTGCGCGCGGCGACCATATTGGATTGCAAAATTATCATGTGATTCGTACTCAGCATACCAAAAAACCCCTTAAACGATACCCATCATGAAATTTTGTGATATCGGCGTGGCGGCCATATTGGATTTCAAAATTATCATGTGATTCGTACTCAGCATACAAAAAAACCCCTTAGACGATACTCATCATGAAATTTTGTGATTTCGGCGCGGCCGCCATATTGGATTGCAAAATTATCATGTGATTCGTACTCACCATACCAAAAAACCCCTTAAACGATACCCATCACGAAAATTTTGTGATTTCGGCGCGGCGGCCATATTGGATTGCAAAATTATCATGAGATTCGTACTCAGCGTACCAAAATCCCCCTTAAACAATACCCATCATGAAATTTTGTGATTTCGGCGCAGCGGCCATAATTGATTACAAAATTATCATGTGATTCGTACTTAGCATACCAAAAAACCCCTTAGACGATACCCATCATGAAATTTTGTGATTTCGGCGCGGCGGCCAAATTGGATTGCAAAATTATCATGTGTATCGTACTCAGCATACCAAAAAACCCCTTAAACGATACCCATCATGAAATTTTGTGATTTCGGCGTGGCGGCCATATTGGATTGCAAAATTATCATGTGATTCGATCTCAGCATACAAAAAACCCCTTAGACTTAGACGATACCCATCATGAAATTTTGTGGTTTCGGCGCGGCCGCCATATTGGATTGCAAAATTATCATGTGATTCGTACTCACCATACCAAAAAACCCCTTAAACGATACCCATCTCGAAAATTTTGTGATTTCGGCGCGGCGCCCATATTGGATTGCAAAATTATCACGTGATTTGTACTCAGCATACCAAGAAACCCCTTAAGCAATACCCATCATGAAATTTTGTGATTTCGGCGCGGCGGCCATATTGGATTGCAAAATTATCATGAGATTCTTACTCAGCGTACCAAAATCCCCCTTAAACAATACCCATCATGAAATTTTGTGATTTCGGCGCGGCGGCCATATTTGATTGCAAAATTATCATGTGTCATGAATCACAGTTTGCCACACTTATTTTTATGTTAGCATTAAATTTAATCTTGAAAAGAAGTGCCTGTGTTTGGCCCCTACATTAATGAGAGGTACGTATACGTCAAACTGCAGCATCGGCAGCTTAGATCTTTCAAAAACCAGGCGCACGTCATCTTTTTTAACATGTCATGTATAGTGTTGTTATACGTGTAGAAACGAGATAGCAGCATTCACTAACCCCTTAGAGCGAGCGGAATGGAAAGACCAACGCACACAAACATAATTAATGTTTCGTCTGCTACTTATTGTACGTCTGTGGAATATACATATCTTTATAACTCAGGCTGAGCTGATGATCTTGAAAATTAATAGCATTCAACAAAAAAAGCCGCATCAAAATTTGTTTATCCGTTGGGCAGCTACGATGCCAAGTACAATCATACACACGCGTTAAACTTATAATGTACCTCGTATTCCTAAGGGGTTAAAAACCGAAATCCTAGTAAATTTAGTACCCATTTAGATAGCAACAACTCTATAATTATATTGACAGTAGGTTCATCGTCCTGCTCCTAACACTATTAGAATCTGGGAGTAGATTTATAGAGACTTAAGGTTAGGTATCGAAACCAATACGGGCGCATGCAAGACGCTGATTTCTTTCTGCAGTTAGGTACTGGTTGCCTTGTTCGGGAGCTGGGAGCAAGGTTTAGACTAATATCCTGCAGAATAACTTTGTTAATGTTTATTTAAACGATAATGTTTTAGAAAATGTCTCGACGTTCGCTGCGAAAATAATTAGACAATGTTCATCTGTGATGTACCTACGAAAAATAAATTCTATATTCGTCTGAGATGTCCGAAGAATAAATGCTTATAATAATGGTAATTTTCTATTTATTTATAAAAGATGTCAGCGTCTCATTACTCGATTGCTGACATCTGGGATTTTGATAATTATAGTTTTTTTTCCCCCTCCACGTGCTATTAGTGAGCCACCGAGGTAGATAAGAGCAAGTTTTGAAAGCATTGCCCGGAAGCTGCGGAATTTGCTTTATATTTAAATAGGATCTCACCTCAGGCACTAATAAGTACTATTATTATCATGAACCTTTTACATCGCCTCGTTAAGACTGCTTATGCCTTTACCCGTATAGGCATCTAATTACAAAATAATTGTGAAATGAACCATTAACAGCATACAGAGTAGCTTTGCGTGGGCGAGGCGAGACGACGAGCGTCTCGGCGATGCCTCGTTAGGGACGAAAATATCTAGGATGTATAATTTTATAAATTTACTAGCTGACCCGCGCAACTTCGTTTGCGCCACATAAGAGAGAGAGTATTACATGTTCCCGTCGAATTAACTCCCGTCGCGTTTACTCCCGTAGCGTCTCGTCGTTTATATACAATACTACGTGAGAGAGAGAGAGAGAGAGAGAGAGAGAGAGAGAGAGAAAGGTTTCTCGTTGCATTATTTCTCGTTGCATTCCCGTTGCATTATTTTTAAGAACAATTTCGTTTATGAAAGAGGTATCCCGTGGCATTATTGTAGAAAAAAATTGATTGCCATTAAAATGGTTATTGTGCACCAACCCAAAGATAGACACATGCTATCGCGCAATTTTTTTAGAACTTTTTTAAGAGAAACAATTTTGTAGTACATATTTTTTATATAACTATAAATATTTACGCAGCACACGCAACGAAGCTCTCAAAAGGAATAACTTATCCCCCGTTTTTGAAACATTTACTATTACTGCTCCGCTCCTATTCGTTGTAGCGATGCTATATAGCCTATGACACTCCACTATAACGTAGCTTTCTATTGGTGAAAGAATTTTTAAAATCGGTTCAGTAGATCCCGAGATTACCCCTTACAATTTAACAAACACACAAACTTTACTTCTTTATAATATTAGTATTTACTATTACTGCTCCGCTCCTATTCGTTGTAGCGTGATGCTATATAGCCTATGACACTCCACTATAACGTAGCTTTCTATTGGTGAAAGAATTTTTAAAATCGGTTCAGTAGATCCCGAGATTACCCCTTACAATTTAACAAACACACAAACTTTACTTCTTTATAATATTAGTATAGATATTCGAGTAGGGATCCTCATATCTTCTAATTTTTAAAAGCGGAATAGGTGTCTATAGTTTTTAACCGACTTCAAAAAAGGAGGAGGTTCTCAATTCGTACGCTGTTTTTTTTGTATGTATGTTACGCGATAGCGGCGCCAATTATGGATGGAATTTGATTTTTTTTTTTGTTTGAAAGAGGCTACTTCTGAGGTGGTCCCATATCCAGGGTATCAGGATCTGATGCTGGGATCCAGGAGAAATCGAGGGCAACCACCGAAAATTGTAGGGACAACTAGTGCGTTTGTTAACTTTTTGATTTAGTGCTTTAATTTACTACAATTTATTGAAGGTCTGGAGTCGATCTGATGATGGAACCGAAAGACAGTCGAGGGAATTCCTTAACGATTTACAGCAGTTACCTTGTGTTTCGGCTTTTTTGATTTGTGTTGATGTGAACATACTTTTCGGTCCACCCGTCACTTAAAATAATGAAATAAAAAAAAATAATAAAAAATAGAACCGACTTCATACAAATCCTTAAAAATAATGTTTACTTAGCACAAAGTAATATTTATTTTGATTTACCAGATTTTATTCAATATAATATTGAAGTTGGTGCCATTAATAATACCTACCTAAACCTATGGGTTTACTTGGCGCCGACTTCAATATTATATTGAATAAAATCTGGTAAATCAAAATACATATTACTTTGTGCTAAGTAAACATTATTTTTAAGGATTTGTGTGAAGTCGGTTCTATTTTTTATTAATTTTTTTTTTCGTCAATAATTGCATGAAAATGAGAAGTAAATATTATACCTAAATACCTACATACAACATGACAAAAGCATACCTGGGCGAACAGTGATTCGATGCGCGCCTTTTATGGGAAAGTGTAAAATAACGTGCAACTATTCAATTCGGAGCGTCCTCTGCTCCTAGTTTTATTGCACGAGGCATTTTTCAAATCCCTCTAGATTCTCGTTGCACCATAAATGTATGCAGCGGTAGCTATAAGACTGTACATCACGGTCATCAGGGTATACTGCACTGATGAACAGCAGTTGCAATGTACCTACTTCACAGAATGATTACGTTCCTGGCCATAAGATGCCAGTCCAAACTGCAGCCCCTTAAAAAGCTTTGGACCGCACAAGGAATATGTAGGTCTTTTTGCAGGAGGTACAAAGTCATTTCATTAACACTTGCAGGAGGCTAAATATGCACATGAAAAAATAATGCCTTGATCTTCTTTGGTTGAACTTTATTCTATTCAATATTTAGGAAATAGAAATAGGTACTACAATACATTCCTTTCTTCCATCGGGGTATGCAGAGACTATGGCTTTTCACTTCTCTTTCATAACTGTTTTCATACACGCTCGCGGGTACCTAATCTTGACCTTGCCTTTTAGAGGTCTTTGATTTGATCGACATGCGAACGCCGAGGTCGACCTCCACCAGTTTGCCCATTCACTCTCGCCTCATAAATCTGTTTTGTTAGTCTATTCCCTTCCATTCTTTCCACGTGTCCAAAATATCTAAGTATCCCTTTTTCTATCTTAGTCGCTACATCTTCTGTTAGGTATACCACATTGTTCCCTTATCACGCCATTCCTTTTTTTGTCCATTTAAAGTTACTCCAGCTATACTTCGCATACTTCTCATATCCATTACATTAATTTTGATTTCATGCTGTTTCTGCCATACTTAACTTACATCACGATACATGAGTGTAGGGATGAGCACTGCCCCATGTACAGCCAACCTTGCATTCTTGGAAACATTTCGACTGCTCATAAAGGTGTTGGTACATTACACTACCCATAATTCACTTGTTTTTCTGCCAAAACTCTTCGCTCAATATGCTGGCCACAATTTCCATCTCTCACAAATTTTGAACCCAAGTAGATACCTATACAAATCCTTTTTGTCATTGTTCCACTCTTATCCCTTCGATAAAAATCAAGCAATTCGTCACTTTCCTGTCTTCCAAAAACCATTAGGGCTCGTTTAAGGAGACGCGGGGCGTCAAGCGTCGCGTACGGCGTGGCTTGCAGCGGCGCGTAAAGCGATTTGACCGTTTATAGTCAGGCGGCGCGTGAAGCGGCCCGCGTAGCGTCACGCGCAAAATCAAACATATAGAAATGTAGGAGCTCGTTTAAGGACACGCGGGGCGTCGAGCGACGCGCGTGGCGTGGCTTCTCTCGGCGCTGCGTCCGCCGCGTGGCACGCAGCTTCACTCGGCGCTGCATCCGCCGCGTTGCACGCAGCTTCTTAAACGGCGTCGTTCAGTGCGACATAGGGATGTGACATTGTACATAAAAAAACGATTTTTAGTCAATCGATTTTTTCTTTAGCATGAAAAATCGATTAGTAAATTATTGATTTTTCTCAAGAAAATAATCGATTTTTTTAAATTAATCGATTTTTTCCTAATTTGACATTTATTTTTTTATAAAATAAATACCATATCAAGTTTTATTCATTAATAATAAACAACAGAAATAGTAAGTACTTACATAATCAACACAAATTAAAGTTTTAGAACAATCAAATTATAACAGGTTCAAAATATTAAAATAAACAATAGTAAGTTCTTAATAATCAACACAAATTAAAGTTGTAGAACAATAAGGTTGAAATTTAAATGTTTTTCACATTGAATCAACAAAATATTCAAATAAATAAAAAGTAAATTAAATTATTCAAAAACTAAAAATCCGTAGGCAACAAAAAAAAAAAAAAAAATAGTGTCCACGGACTTGCTTTTTAAAAGTGGTGATAGTTTTACTGTCCCTGATACCAGGCGGAAGTGAGTTCCATAGTCTGACTGCATGCACGGTGAAAGAGGATGAATAAAAACCGGTTTTGTGAGAAGGAAATTTAAGATTTGAGCGTAGGTGAGATCTGCAGAGAGCATCAGGAGAACGAACAAAAGAGAACCTTTCCTTTAGATAGGGAGGTGAAGATGGATTATAAAGGATATTGTAACGGAGGCAGAGGATTCGAGTGTTACGGCGAAGGCGGATTGGGAGCCACTTGAGTTCTTTGCGAAAGTGAGAAACATGATCGAACTTTCTAAGATTGAATATAAAGCGTATACACAAATTTTGCAACCTCTCAAGTTTATCCAGAAGCTCCTCAGTGGCGTCTAAATAGCAGGCGTCGGCGTAGTCAATAATGGGCTGAATAATAGTTAGAGCAAGATTAATTTTCGTCCCCAAGGGTAAGAGGCTCTGGAGGCATTTCAACGAATGAAAGGAGAAGTGCACTTTCTTGCTGACGTCAATAATATGGGCACTCCAGGATAGCGTGGTGTCCATGATCACTCCCAGGTTCTTCACAGTGTCTGCGTAGGGTATCTGAATACCGGCCAAAAGAACTGGATCCAGTTCAGACACCGGCCATATTGTCAGTTTGATACTTACTGCTAATGACGATGGCTTGCAACTTCAGAGGGTTGATGCGCAGTCCGACCGAATTAGCCCAGTCGCTTCGTCTAAGTCGCGGTTAATGCACGATATGCCAAATGGGGCGTCAGTGGCCGAAAAACGTCGGTACAGCTGCAAGTCGTCAGCGTAGAGATGGAAGTTACTGGAAATAAGACTCGTAGCCGAGTTGATGAAGATACAGAATAAAAGAGGAGATAGAACGCCACCCTGAAACGTATGGAAATGTTCGAGTTCGACGTATGGAATTGAACGCCAATCTTTCATAAGTATCGATGTATCGTTTATTTTGCGTACGTGATATTTTGCTTTCATGACGTTCTGCTCCAGAGGGTTATAAACATCGATTACATTTTCAAAATAAAATATCGATATTTTATTTTGATAAATATTTTTATTTTAATATCGATATTTTCTATAAACGATATTGCCCGACATTCCTACCTAACGCATACCCCGCACAACTCCCACCCCTTCCTTGAAGCGTCCTTCGCGGCGTCACCCGCAGCTTCATCCGCCGCGTTCCTCCATTGCGAGACTCGCTGGTTTACCCGCCGCGTCCTCCGCGGCATCACCCGTCGCTTCAATTGCCGCTTCCGACGCGACGACACTCGCCGCTGTGGCAGCTACAACTCAAACAAACGCTTGCAAAAACGCTTCTCCTTGAACGCTCTGAACATTTCCATACGTTTGTGTTTCTGGCGGCCCGCCTGGCGGGCCGCGCCGCTCGAAGCGCCGCGTCTCCTTAAACGAGCACTAAAGTTTCCTCTTGTTAACATTGACTTTCGTTCCTTTACTTTTTAGCGCATCATGAATTATTTTCACCATCAACTGCAAGTCCTCCGTCAATGATGCTAATAGGTACCTATGCATCAAAATAATCAAGCAATTTAAAATCTTTGTTAGGTACCTAAAATAGTAACAAAATGTTATTGAAAGATATGTTTACCTAAGGAGTTGCCGTTTTGTATTAAAGAAGTTTTCAAATTTGTAATTTTTCTGGTATTCAAAGTACCTAATCACTTTTTTCTGGTATGCAATCGATACATCTTTGACAACGCAGTAGGTAGTAGTTTATTGATCCCTTATTGTATAAATCTGCTGGACAAGAAGCTCACAATCAGAGTGAATGGGCAAGCGGGTGTGGGAGATCCTACAACCCCAACTTTATCTATAAGAATATAAACGCATTGATGGAGAATACCCGTTTTATCACTTGAAAGTCAGTAGAAAACCAGTACCTACGTTTGTTGATCTTAAAGTTCATGCCCTCATAATATTGATTTGTCTTTAATTGTTTGAGGTCTAGTTCTGAGGACTGTGGGGTGGAGTGGCCTCCAACTCGCTTGATGTCGCCGTGGGTTTTCTTTAGGTAGGTGGAGTCATTATGAAGAGCTAAAAAAGGTTTTGCTCAGACAGCTACTAAAAGCTAATGTACAAATGATTATTTTCAATTTATAGGGTTAGTTATCAGAAATAGTTACTGCCTTTTCACTATACAATATTAAAACCTATTTATAGATAACCCATACCTACCTATTCAAATTACTTTACACTCCTGTGGATATTTCGCCATTTTCATGAACAATACTGCTCTACGTACATTGAACCATTAACATTTGAAGCTTGGCCGTCAATGTACGTAACTATGACGTAAACATAGGGACTTGGCCAGGAACTAAACGTAGAGGCATCGCAACGCGCAGCAGCAATCGATCGTATGCGCGCGCATGTCCACCATTCTCGCTTCAGTTACGAGTGGAGATTCCAATTGAATACAATACTCGGCAGAAATGTACAAAAGTCGTGCAAAGTGACTACTAAGGTTTTAATTACAAGCCAAGTGTCAACGGCCAGCGGCAGAACCACCATAAGGTTAGTTGCGTAGCATTTTACCAAAGAAAATAGCTATAGAAACTCTTCATTGAGTGCTGCTATTAAGTCACTGCTACGAAAACGGTGTAGGACCATTTTTTTGTACTTAGCTTAAAGTAAAAGAGACATTTCATTATCCTTTTAAAGTACTTGCCTTAGACTGCATATTATAAACTTGATCTGAATTAATAACGTTTTCAGAATAGGTAATATAAGTTCCTACCTATAGCTAAGTAGGTACATACCATACCTACTTAGATAGGTACACTCTGTCGATGACAACGCGATCTCACTCTAGAGTCGAATGACCATTAGATTTTCTTATACTTACTTCAAATATAAGGTCAATTAGATTAAAATAATAGAATCAGTAGGAACTATGAGCATGTTCTTGCCAATACCAATAGGTAAGCAAGTACCTACTTACTGCCTTTATAGGTCAGGCATTCAAATTTTTCACCTAAGTAGAACTACATTTTATAATAATAAAAGTAATAGTAGAAATTCTTTGAATTCTGAAGACAAAGTAGGTATAGATAGTTTTACTTCAGAATTCAAAGAGTTTCTACATAAATTAATAATATAATCATGAAATGTTTTTTCATTCAGTTGAAGTCGAAAGGTATAAGTAGGACCTATCTATAGGTACGGTACCCATAGTGATCTTTATCTTCCCCCCATATGCACGGGTCATTATTAAAGGAAGGTATAACCTACTTCAAAGTTGTGTTGAAATATAATAGAATTAAATCGAAATTTACAAGTGTTAATTTGAAAATTTAAAGCCCGCGATCCTAAAACAGTTCTGACAGACGCAAACATGGTACTCGTATACAATAGCTAGTTTCAGGTTACCTGGTCGAAGAAATACCGTCAAACTCACAGTGTATACCGATTAATCGGACATGTCAATATTAGTGGATAAAATCCCTTCACCACTCAGGAAGTGAACCGATTATTATCAGCAAAATTTAACCACCCCGGTCGCATTGTCTCCACATCGAAAAAATCGCATTTATATTGATCCATTCGTTGGGTCTCCACAATGCCACAGACAGACAGACACAGACACCCACGTTCAACTTGTCACATCTCTTATTTTAGTCGGGGGTTAAAACAAATATATACATAAAACAGTTGTAAAGTATACGATCATTGTTAAACAACTACTAAGTAAAAAAAATATGTAGGTACCTACCTATGCTACCTTATACGCACTTTGGTTCAGGAACCCTTAATAGGTACTTCACGGTTAAGACTTGAAGCTTCAATTTGACATGAATATGTATATCTACATAATAAAATTGTCACGCAAACAAATACGTAAAGAAAAAAAATTTACACCTCCCCTTTTATTTTTTACTTGTGAAACTTCATAAAAGGGATGCCAACGGTGAGATGGTAATGTCGAACTCAAACCAACTCTCACCACATGGTGCTCTTTCAACTCTCTATGTGTCAAGGGAACCGAGGATAACCTCGACAGCATGTGCGAGGAACCTTGACCGGCCTCAACCAATCCTGGCCTCCCCGCTTATTTGGGTTTCTAATTCGATGGTCTTAGTAGGAAAATGTCGAACAACCGCAAAACGTCTAAAGATCAGTAGGTAAGTCTAAGTAGCAAAACGTTCAACTATCAGAGGGCAGAGGGTCTGTCTAGCAAGTAGAATTCTGTTTAATGATTCGTTTTTTTTTTATTGTGTACACTCACGCTATAAACAATATGGTACAGTCAACTACAATGAATTGTACTAGTTTAGTCTTACAAAATGATGTATCCCTGCAAGTGCCCTAATGAACTAACCTTGTACTAGAATTACGAATAAAAATAAATCCAGTCTCTCATCTCACAAATGGATATAAATGGTATGATTAATTTAAACACTTATTTTTTACAGGTAACCATGTCGCCGCTACCTGAAATACTGCTGCGATGGCGGCGCGAGGCGATCGCCGAGGCAGCCGAGGAGGGGACAAGTCCTGCAGCGAAAGACTCATGTGAGGCAATTGCACATTTTACTTGTCCACATTATTTTCTGCATCTAGACATTATAAACAGTACCTGTTTAGTAGACTAGCTTTAGGTTTACAGGTTCGAAAGTCCCCGGCAATTGTGGAAGTTCTATCTACTGGTATTTTTATTGAATATGTTTAACGGTAGTTCATCAAATATTCACTTAAATGCTCGTATTTCACTTTAGTGCTTATTCTCTAGTCGTGGCAATCTCGATAATGGGGTCAAGGGCAAACACTATAATCACGTTTGTTATGTAGGTAGGTATAGGTACCTACCCTTTTTTACCAGTAACTGACACATGATTCATGAGTGAAAGTTTGTTGCCTACTTGGCGGTCAATGAAGGAGAGTCCCCTCTTGACTATGCTATTTCTAACGTTACTGAATTATGGAGCAGATATCGCAATTATAAAGGACGGCCATCCTCATCGTATTTATCGGAAATTTTGATTACGTTCCCTTTTCTTCATAGTTATACAAATATTAGCCGACATGGTCAAAAGTGATGTTGACATACCCAGACAGCAGACAGGGTGGACAGTACTAGAATTTGCTGTCTACATCTCCTTCATGAGCTTATAAAGTTCAATATGAAATGAAATTATGTAGGTACTTTAAATAAAACTGTCCAGTTACACACAACCATTGGGGCGTCTCATAAATTTAAACACTTGGTAACATTCAAAGCTCTAATCTTGAGACATGGTTGCTATGGATCAGCACCGTCAAAAGCTCCATATCATTATTAAGTTTTGTGCGTAGTCCCATCGTCTGGCCAGAAGTCTTTTTCATTTTCTTTCTTTAGGAAAATTCAAGTCCAGTTTAAAATGTTCCGTTTCAAAACAAATTAATCATAAAGTTTATACTCGATGATTACCAACAACTACTAATAAATAAATAGGTACCAATACGATACCTACCGCAGCCAGTTTCAAATGTTGGTTTGCCGCCCGCAACGAAATCTTTAAATGGAACTAAGATATAGGTAACTAATATGAGCTAAGATAGGCGTTATGGTAGTTTTACACATAATCAATTCTTCAATCATTGTTTTAATGTATTCTTAGAGTGTTACCAAAAATATATCATATCTTAAATGTTATAGCAACGACTGAATCTATTACCTCGATCTCACCAACGACATCTACGGCGATGCCTTTTCAAGAATCGATAAGCGAGAAAACGGCAGAACTAGCACACAAAATGAATATGGAAACATGGCAGCTTGTCGCCATTCTTGTGGGTAAGTTGGTTTAAACTATGTAATCAACTAGAAAAGTGAAGAATTCATTAAATAACCCGTTTATTATTAGGTAATGATAACTAATGTCCAGGTAAACTATAAAACGGACAGGTATCGATGTTGTTGACCATTTTATATATCACTCAGGTATATGATAGGTACCCATATAATATATCTAATGGAATTTTCTTCACTGTTTCTAATTCAAGTTATTACTTGCTATTGGTATTAAATAAAATATAAAGCCCATTTCTGTAGCATATTATGTATTATCCAAATTTATCACAACAATGTCCTTTCCGTTCATAATTTCAAAAGCTATTGTGTACAAATCTTCAATTACTAAACTAGTTGATGTGGATATATTTAGGTAAATATAGTATTTTTGAGCTTAGCTACGACCACTGCGTAACTGTTCTTTTAATTTTTCCTTCGTAGGAATTGCTGTGGTGGTGTTAGGAATATGTTTTTGCTGCATCAGGCGGTGTTTCCGCAAACGCCGCTCTAAGGATGGCAAGAAAGGAATGAAGGGAGTCGACCTCAAATCCGTCCAGCTACTTGGATCAGCTTACAAGGAAAAGGTAATGTTTCGGATCATTTTTTAAAACTGCCCATAAATTTTGGTAGGTACTGCAAATATTTTGCACTGTTAGTCATTTTCGATACATATAGGATAACTCATCTTTTCGAAATTCAGGTTATCACACTTGTGTGCCAATCAGAACTTACTTACTACTGTAATTATGTTCCCCGTAACACAGGTTTCTCCTAGCTCGGGGATCACAGTATAATTTGTACTTGTTCTGCGTCAAACATTTTTGTAATTAAATCTTTTGTATTTAGCTGTCATAATCTTTGCCGATTGCCAATAAAATGTTTAATAATATTTGTAAAACCAGGATTACCTACATTCAGAAATATATTTAGCATTATAAAATGATTCATGTATTTGCTAAGGGACGACATGAAACGGCACCTGAAACTAAAAGCTCTATTTTTAAGAAATAAGATATTCATGTGAAATTTGCCGCGGGACGTGCATGTAGGTTCAGCCTGACATGGAGGAGCTAACGGAGAATGCGGAGGAGCCTGATGACGGCGATTCGAAGAAAGAGGAACAAAAGCTGGGCAAACTTCAATATAAGGTTGGTACATAAGAAGGAAAGATGACGAATCAGAAAAGCTCGGTTTGTAATATAAAAATTTGTTTACTTTGTTAAATCTGTAAGCTTTTACTTGGTCCCTTACTTGTTTCATTCATTGAACTCGTCAATGTTATACATTCTCATTTTAAATCGTTACCCATGACTAGCTTGAGTTGCATTGCAACCACCTCAACTTCTAATGTCTGCGCAAACTACACACTGGACAGATTTCATTTAAAAATCTCCCAAAGCTTAAATTTTTAGTTCATTAAAGTTTCTGCTTCTAGCTGGAATACGACTTCAATAGCAACAGTCTGTCTGTAACGGTGATTCAAGCTGAAGATCTTCCTGCATTAGATATGGGCGGAACATCTGACCCTTACGTTAAAGTTTACTTACTGCCCGATAAGAAGAAGAAATTTGAAACTAAGGTTCACAGAAAAACTTTAAGTCCTATCTTTAATGAGACTTTTGTGTTCAAGGTGTGTATGCTAATTTTGTTTCAAACGAGATCTATTACGCACTTTTCAAAATTTAATTTGATTGCTTTATTTTATACAGAACGTACCCTATGCAGACGCAATGAACAAAACACTCGTGTTTGCAATATTCGATTTCGATCGATTTTCAAAACACGACCAGATTGGTGAAGTTAAGGTGCCGCTATGCCAAGTAGACTTGGCGCAAACGATTGAAGAGTGGCGTGAACTCCAGAGTGTTGAAGGCGAAGGCGGTCAGGTGCGGAAAAACACACTCCCAAAGTATCTTAAGTATAATCGACCAACCTATAATGTGTACACGTCACAGATTTCAAGATATTTTCATAATTTTGAAGTTGTTATCGTTCAAAACTATAATAACTTTTATATTTTACAACTCTAATATTGGTATAAATTTACCTAAAGAGTGATGGCACCTGTTGTCAAATCTCAGTTCATTTGTTTAGGCAAGAGTTTAGCACGTTGGGCCATAAAGTAAGTTACCTACTTTTATCTTCCTTATAACTAAGGCCATACAACTTTGGTCTAATATAGGTAGGTGTTGCATCAAATTATAATTGGTAAAGATGACAGTTAATGCTATCACACCCAGGTCACATCAACAGCCATTTTGATACACACTACTAAGTACATCATTACTTAAATGAATGCACATTTAGTTTTAAGTATACAACAAGCAATTCGATCCGAAACAATATAAACTAAGGAGATTTACTTTATCTTTTTTTATTAGCTTAGGCTAGACTGTCAAAACACACGGGTAGGTACTAAGTATTTGGACATATCTTTTTTAAAGTTTCAAGATTTTGTTGTGTTTTGGCAGAATAGCATTATTTTAATAAAACATTTCACCATTTTCCCAATTAATATAACATAACCTATTTATTAAGTATGTACATTAAACATAATAGAACAGTGTCAAATTGGTACAGTCGAAATATTTATTGGTAGAATGGTTTACATTTTTCAATTTTACTGCACTTTTTTATTCAGAGGAACCTTGACGACGCTCGACAATATATTACCAACTTCATAAAAGTTCAGAGGAGGAAATCTTTGGGAGTCAAGGCACCTCAATATGGATTGAGTCGTGATTTATTTTCTGATAAAATTAATTTCGACAGCAAAATGTATTTACTTGGTTTTTCTCTTTTTCTCCATATTTTCTCTGCTCTGCTTGGCTGTGTTTGATTGTGTCCTGAACAATCTTGCATGCCGCTTCAAAAACGAAATGATCATTCACGTAAGTATTATTTTGAGACACATCAGGGTTATCTAATGATAGGTTATTGTTACTTAAAAAAATACTTTTAAAATGGTTAAAACTTAGCCAAACGTCAGAGGTCCAAGTTGTAAGCCATTGGGCCAATATTGAGACATTGCGTTATACCTAGGTCAACAGGAAGCATTGTTAGTACATATTTGATCCACATCTCGATTTCTTAAAGTCACCTTGTACCTGTTATCACCCGGCATACCACATTAATTTAATTACTTTCTCGTTTTATTTTTAACCATCCAACACCTTATTTAATTTAATATTGCGGCTGGGGAATGGTGCATGCTCGTCATTGTATTGTGCTCGTTTACTTAAATCTCTGACTTGTCATTTTATATTTTTATCCATATTCCACTGATTTACATAACAAGATATCAATGAAATGAGAATTCAGAGTTAAAGTATGTCTTATACACGTAATAATTGGCTACCTACGTATTGATGTGATTCACTCGTACTAATTTGATAAGTACATTGGTTCCTTGACTGCTCTAATAATTCTAAATTAAATCAAAATTACAAATTTCAGTAACAGTCGCATAAATATTTATTTGCATATATCTTTACGACTACATTATATCATACAACCATATATCACTTACCATTACAGTATCTATATTTACAATGTTATTCATTGTGTATATTATTATTTGTATTAACAGTACGTTTATTGAAATATGTTGCAGGTCACCTTCTGACCGACGAACGAAGAACTCTATTAATATAACTGAACCAATGTGTACTTATTTGCATGTTTATGACAGCGGTGTACTAAACGAGACGCACATTGTTTGGTCACACTATCTAATGTATATTTTTATTAGAGCTCACTTTAAAAGAACATTACACATAAATATTGAGAGATTACAAGGGAATATTAAAAAGAATATACAATGATTGACACTTGAAATAATTAAAGTATGATACCTACTCTTATATATGTATTGACAAAAGTAAAAAAAACTCGCATTCCTATATATTTCAATTTATTGTACATGACAAATTTTGTTTAATGTATACATTTGGTAAACTTACCGCGGATTACTAAATTGTAAATTGCAATCAGAGTTGAATGAAACTGATTTGACGTTCTAACGACTGTAATATTTTCAATAATATAAATTGGTGATCAATCATTACAGCCTTCTACGAGAAGGTTGCCTGTCACCAAAGATAAATATTCTACTGATATTGAATAACACCACTTGTACTGTTCCACAACATTTTGGTGTTATTCAACATGTGCAGCAGGTTCCACCAAGTGCCATCAACCAACAGCATAAATAATATTGTACCGATGCCTAAAGCAAAAGACAAATAAGACACAGCGATGGCCTATCATCTCTGGATCGTACTCGTATTTGAATAGTGCTAGTGGAGTTGATCCCTACCGGAAAGCCTTTGTTAGAATGCGAAGAAGTCTTCCTTGTGTTCACAGTCGTATAACTGCTAGCTATCCCTGTGGTTTCAACTGCCTTCAATTTCAATATTACCAATGAAAACACTTTATTTGAAGGACATATTTTATGTAGTACACCGCTATCATAATTTTCAGAAAACGCTGCTTACATAGCACCTCATTACAACCTAAATGTGTCTAAGTGTTAACTGTTTAGTGTGTGTATTTAAAAGCACCTGTCGGTGTATGTAATATGTACCTAGTGCTAAAGGATCTATTGAGGAAATAAAATTATAATAAAAAAAATCTACTTCGTAGTTACTTTGGTCTTACATCGAACCAAGAAAACATTCGCAAGTATAAAGTCTACAAAGATTTTGAGTTTATTTAATTTCTCTTTATTTTTTACAACATAATTTTTATCGGTTAAGCATTACTAAGCACTCGTTGCTATTCGAAACAACCAAAATAAAGGCTAAAAATAGTTTAGTTAAAACTTTGATAAGTTGAAAGTTCATTGAATTATTTTAATTTTAAAATATAAGTATTAAAGATTCCTCAATAGACCCTTCATGTCTGTTGTGTATGTGTATCGTATTATGTGTGTTAGCTAATTGCGATCTGTTCCTAAAATGGTTAGTCTCTCAACAGACTGTAGGTACATCAACATTTCAAGGCAAAATATTGTAAAATTTAGATGTCAGGCAATTTAGGGAACGGTCATTGCAGCAGAGTTTAGGAAAGGTGAGCTTACATTATTTCTTGTATTTGATGATCTGAGCTGGGTGTTACAAAAATCGAAAATTGGCTTCATTTCGGCAACAGATCGTAATAAATTGTATTCCTTATCTTCCACAACCAATTTAAATTTATATATTTGAGCCGGAGACTTTTGCTTTATATTAGGTTTTGAAGAACGTTTATGTATATATTTATTTTTTTCGTCTAGAAATATAAAAATCCTATGTATGGTGTATAATTTCATATTATTAGATGAAATGACATCTATGTGCTAAAACGTTATATGTAACGCAATGAAATGTTCGTCAAATGTGCGTATTATTAGCTGCAAAATTCATTCTGTTCAAGGCTATTGAACAGCTGTTTGTGGACTACGGTCCTAAACGCGTGGGTTGACTCAGTCTTTCAGTTGTTTTATAAATTTTTGCATTTTTGCTCAAGATACAAGCAAGTTTGCTATGAACTGAACGTCTTTGTCGACTGTTAACAACCATAAATACGCTTCTAGGTAACTACACGGAGCTATGGTTATGTTCGTTTATTTTTTATTTCGTGTAACGAGAATTTGAGTGCCCTGATCCGCCCTAAGCCGCGTTATTTATGGCCCACATATTTTTTATGTTTATTATAAGCAGCTTTTCAACCCGTTTTCAGAACGCTATATTCCTAACACAATTTTTCCTCTACTGTCTTCCATAAACTCACACCCAAATAAACTCTCTTTGCAACTATGTTTATTGACTTTACATAAACACTGACTGCGAGCGATGACCTGCTATCTCTTCATAAATAATTAGATCAAATAAATACAAGGCGATTATGGTAGACTGTTTGTTGAACTTCGTATAAACATTTTTATTAATTGAAGAACTTTAAATGTCATAGAACTGATAGTAACTTAAACTGTGGCATATTGCAGGACAACAAGTTGGGAGATATTTGTTTCTCGTTGCGCTATGTACCAACTGCCGGTAAACTCACGGTTGTCATTTTGGAAGCGAAGAACTTGAAGAAAATGGATGTCGGAGGTTTATCAGGTAATTTAGTTATAGCTATACAGAGTAACACCATTTATATTCCGTGACTAAAAAAATACACTTCTTATAACACAGTGTCTAATTTCACAGGGATTTTAGGGTAAATTGTTTAAAATTTTTTAGCCATTTTACATTTGAAGGCTTACTTGACTGTATTTATATCAACACCTATATAGGTATACTTAAGGATATATGTTGAACCTGCGTTCATTTACATGGCATGCTAACACATACTTCTTCATTTTTGCAAAAACTTTAATAAAAGTTCTAAAAATGTTTTCTTGTCTACATTAAGGCGTATTTTCCCCTATACTCGCTTTAATATTTCGTTTTATACATATTTCACCCACTTGATAATTACCTTAGTGCACACCAAGCTTAATATTTTAGAGACAAACAATCACCATAAGAATATTTATACATAGTCGCTGCACCATCTTAAAAACATTTGAAAGAAAATGACTTGTCCTGAAACCTGAACTTAAAAGCTCTATGATGAAGGTATCGGTGAGTTCGATTCCAACTATACCTAACACTAGAGACCCAAAAATTAACAAATTATTTTATCAGGAGCATTGAACAGTAATTAGCAATTTTCCATTCAACCATTTTCTGTTCCAAATGGTAACTTTTTTGTTACAGTAACGTTACGGTCATCGTAACTAAACTACAGGGTCGAAATTAAACGAAACCAAAACTTGATTGCAGCCGAATATTATACTTCTATGTAGACACTATACCTGCTTTGATACTATCCGACGTATGTTTCGGCATTCATTTCAATACATTCAACTAAGTTTTAAAACATTTAAGTTTCTGAATAGAACGTAATATATTAAAAATTTTGGTCGTAACTCTAGGTATTAAGGACAATGAAATTTTCTTTCTACCACCCTATGACACATTATGTAGTTCTAAATATAATAATCATTCAAATTTTACACAGGTTCTTCAAAATTATGAACTAATGTATACTCATTTATCTTTTCATATTTGCCTGCTGTGGTGGACAGATCCGTACGTAAAGATAGCACTCATGCAAAATGGAAAGCGTCTAAAGAAGAAGAAAACGAGTATCAAGAAATGCACACTGAATCCCTATTACAACGAGTCATTTACTTTTGAAGTACCATTCGAGCAAATACAGGTGCGAGCCGAGATTAATCCAAAATTCGATGTCGCAGCGCATAGTATGGACAAATACATGAATGAACAAAATAATATAAGACAGCTATACTCTAAAATTGCCAAATATGAATTGTTCATGCATATATTGTCTTTACTGTGCACAATTTGATGTTGTGTACTAATTGTTGTGAATATGAATTATGTACACCACCTACTTGCATTCCAAATCCTTTCCTATCCGATTCATAAACATAATTATTTCATCTTGTGTTTGTTCGGTTTGTTTGAAGTCATAACTTTTTTAAACATTGACATCACACAAAGAAATGTCACAATTTACAGAAACAAATTACCTACATTTGGTTTTTATTTGAAAAATCGGTAGATTCTTAGTTTTACTACCTACACCTGATATTTTTTTTACAGTCTGTTTATTTCCTTATTTAAAATATTATTTTGTGTGTTTACAAGACGTTGTATTAGCTAGATCTGTGTAGCGACCATTAGAATAGTGTTTTCCCGTCTCAATTACTATTCTACCATTTGTTCTATGTCATTTCATGATCCTTCTACATGAATACTCCTTTATCTTATGAAAGGTAATACTTTATATTGTCTTATACTTGAGATGTTGACCTTTACTTGAGACTAGGTGTTTCAAATGAAGGTTTTCATTTTATTTTAAGTAATATAATGGTATTGGCTTGCATCTTTACCTTATTCCCTTGAGACTAAGTGGTGTTAGCAATCTCCCCTCGTGACTGCATTGCAATTGGTTACTTCAAACTGTAATTACTTATGGTTTAAGGAATCCAGTTCCTCGTACTTCTTCTGCATTTTCGTATCTTTTAACATTTTTCTACTAACCATTCTCTACCCATTGATGCTTCGCCCCTTTTTGCCTTAATTCTTTAACCTGAGGTATGTATGTATTGTGTCGCTCTAACCATTTATGCCCTTGTTAAGCTTTTGCTTATTTTTTCAACTTCGCATTTATTTATGCTAGATTTGGGTGTTGTGTGACTAATAGTCTGTAGTTAGTTTACATGTAATTACCGCCATTTGTTAATTCTTTTGTTCTAATTTCTTTTTCTTATATTGAGCTCGCTAAATTGACGCCATCCGCCTGATGGAAAGCCATGGCGACATCTAGCCATTGAGGACCACTCTCACAGTCTATAAAACTGCTGACCATAGTCCTCAAGTAGGGGGCCCTAGTCTATGATGTGCCTATTCACGCTCTGCTTGAAAACTCCAGGATACTATCATAGTTTTACATTAGCTAGAGCGTCCAATATCACCAAACGTTTCGAAAGCAGTAACTTAAGGACGATACAATCGCTTATCTCCTGATTAAAATCACAAGTCATACTCATAAAACTGAGACCGAAATTAGATAGAGCTTAATGCGTGACGTTTATGAATACGAACATCTTATAAAAACCTTGCTATTTCTTTATCGAATAAGGTAAATAATTTATATTGCATGACTATAAATGTTGAGAATAATTTGTAAATCACTTAATAATATAATTTCGGACTCAGTTCATGGTAGGTATGTACCGTACGTTGGAAACACTCCACGTCAATCTTTCAGTCAATAACCAGCCTTTAGCGCACATCAAGCTTTTAATCAAAGTAAATTAATATATGAAGTGGGCCAAATTAAGAGAGTTTACATCTATTTCGAGACCAGTCATAATTCGATGATGTCTGATCTCAAGAACGTTTTCACATTATCCGATCCGATACCGGTGTCGGATGCGTACCCGATATCGGGGTAAGTAAAATGTATGAAATAAGTACCTGTCTTTCATATTATCCGACCCGATATCGAATAGCCGACACTGTCAGATTGTCGGCTATCGGATGATGACTATCGCCGTTGGACACCGATATCGGAACGCATAACATGAAATACGTTCTAATCGGTTTTACCAAACACCATGATCGTTTATCACAGGCACAAGCTAGCCCTTTACTTATTTACATGTCACACTATTTACATACACCATAATGAATTCATTTTTTAATATCTTTTAGATTTTTGCTAGTTTTAGAACATGTAGGTACCTACATAATAGACACAAAATAGGCCACGATTTTTTTTTCATTTCTGAATTAGAGATCATGAGCTGGAAATTTGCATATACATAATATACATAACCTATATCAATCAATCAATCAGTGGCAGTGCACTGCTGAACGTAGGCCTCTATACGTACCTACCTAGGTACTTAGATTTATTTAGTTTTCTACAGACCATCCCAAGACTCAGACATCTTGTAATGGATTTCTGCAAATGTCTCACCAATTAAAAATTAACGAGTGAACGAAGTGAGTGGGTTATCTATTACACGTGCCAAAATCATCGATACAGGCCGTTAGTGAGGTAGTTAAATCGAAAACGATAGAGTGATGGTAGCAGATAGTAGGACTTGTCAGATAAAAAGAACCTTTTTAGGGTTTCGTAGCCAAATGGCAAAAACGGAACCCTTATAGATTCGTCATGTCTGTCTGTCTGTCTGTCCGTCCGTGTGTCACAGCCATTTTTCTCCGAAACTATAAGACCTATGCTATTGAAACTTGGTAACTAGATGTATTCTGTAAAACACATTAAGATTCTTATATAAAACTAGAAAAAAAGTAGTAAATTTTGGGGGTCCCCATACTCAGAACTGAAACTCAATTTTTTTTTTTCATCAAACCCATACGTGGGGGGTAGGTATCTATAGATAGGTCTTCAAAAATGCTATTGAGATTCCTAATATCATTTTTTCTAAAATAAGTAGTCTGCGCAAGGGACACTTCCAAAGTGGAAAAAATGTGTCCACCCCCTCTAACTTCTAAACTAAGAAAATGATAAATCTAAAAAAAATATATGATGTACATTGCCATAAAAACTAACAACGAAAATTGGTTAGAACGAGATAGAGCTGGAAGTTTTTTTCTAATACATCATAAACCGCAATTTTCGGTTAGAAAAATTACTACCACTGCGAACATGTTAAAACATCAATCAAAGTTACAACGAACTATAAGAACTATTATATTATGTTACTTGCTGCTACGAAACCCTTCATGGGCGAGTCCAACTCGCACTTGGCCGGTTTTATTTAGTTTCAAACTAGAAGTGATCTGTACTTCAGTTAAATACTGCGATGCTTTTTTTTGCGCCCACGGAGCGGTTCGGGTGCTTTACCGCGTCTTTGGGGGGTTTCAGGTGTGATTCTGCTTCTAATGGAGAATACTGCGATGCTACAGTTGTAATATTTAGGTACATCATAAATATAACACACAATGTCCGCTGAAAATAAACGGTTCCGTACCCGAAGGGTAAAAACGGGACCCTATTCATGAAACTTCGCTCTCCGTATGTCTGTCTGTATGTCCGTCACGAGGCGGTATCTCAGGAACTGTGATTTTCAGAAAGCTGAAATTTCACAGATGATGTATTTCCGTTGCCGCTATAACAAAAAATACTAAAATCAGAACGATAATAATGAAGAAAGGCTTCCATACAACAAACGTGACTTTTCCCGTTTTTTGGTACGAAACTCTCCGTGCGCGAGTCCGACTCACACTTGGTCGGCTTTTTTTTAACTGCACACGCAGTTGAACTTCTATTGGCTATTTGTTTAACACGCGAGCCGCACAGTGTGGCATTATGTACATAATTATACAACCAGAAAGACAGTTGATTCCATAAAGTTTAACAATTCCTAAAGCTTAGGTACATTATAATTTACAAGTCTTCAGTTTGTTTTCTCAAATTCCTAGATTATTTTGTTTCGACCTATTTTGTATTCAATAACTGGCGTAGTAAAATTAGATGTTTTCTACACTTCTGGCGCGTTTACATTACAGCGTTCAATAGTTCACACTCATACATACACACACATAAATAGTGTATATTTATAAATCAAGCTTAGTAAATTCTATTACACATGGTAGATTTTAGAAAGCTAGAATGCCATCTTCATATTTTGGGTGCCGGCAAAGAATGCGTAGATGCGAGTTTTTTCATGTCCTTTTCATACTTTGAATCAAACTGCAGAAAGTGAACCTAGTTATCACTGTGGTGGACTACGATCGCATCGGTACATCGGAGCCTATCGGAAAAGTGGTGCTGGGCTACACCGCGTCGGGCACCGAGCTTCGTCACTGGTCCGACATGTTGGCTAGCCCCCGGCGTCCCATTGCGCAATGGCACACACTGAAAGATCCCGATGATGGTGAGAAGAAAGATTAAAATCGAACTGAGGTTGGTTGCATTCTATCCATCGTGTATTTAAACTGTGATCGATACTGTCTATTGCTAAGACTTTCAATGTCCATTTTCAGATTGAAAATCAGAAGCTTTGAAGCTCGGAAGAACGAACGTGAGGAATAGGCGATTTGCTGTATTATTTATAAGTTTATCAATAACGTATGTCCTTTTTGTTCCACTGGAACAGAGATTAAGCGTTGATCATTACATTTAGGCTTATCTGTCTGACTCCATATTAATTAACCTGTGCCTAATTCAAAATTTACTTTCTTGTGTTACCTAAATTATACTTATGCGTTAAGAGCATCTTATGCAGATTATGTTTGCGTCTATGCAGTTTAGGAGCGTTTGAATATGAATGTATGAAAATTAGCACGTTAAAAGTATATAGAAACTGTGGTTAGAGTGTGAAATGATTGGATAGCAACTGTATGGATGCAAGATTCATGTTTTGAATTTATCTGTTGTCATCTCAACAAGCTAATACTCGTATCTTGCTATAGGAGAGTCGGTTTAGCAATAATGTAAGTTGTTGTGAGGAGAGTAGAATGTTTGTTAGAATTCCTTTGCGACTTCCACATTCTTAGTGTAGATTTTAAAATATTCTCGCTAAGAAAACAATCAGCTGTTTTAATAAGTGTGCTTTATTAAAATTTTGTTATCAAATGCGTCCCAATTGACGTACATGGTACATGTAATCGAAAATATAATTTCATTTTAAAACCTATAACAAAAGCTATGTACATAAGTTGTATCCTGTTAAATTTATTACATTCTATTTTACTATCGTATAAGTGTTATAGTATTGATACCGTTTTATTATAATAATGATAATATTGTGTACCTAGACAGAAGAGAAAGGATTCTAGTTATATTGAGTTACAATCATTTCAGTAGGTATGTTATTTATGGAGATCAAATTGTATTTTGCCCAAAGTCCGATTCTCTTCTTTCGAGGAATCATAGGCCTATCATAGGTACTTAAACGTATTATTTTAAGATATGACATTCTTTACTCATTAAACCTTTTTATGTCGAAAGTCCACAATGTGATAAACTTTTGATTTCCTTAATTATATTTAATTTTGTAATAAGTATATTACTTAGACTAATTCGTTTTTAATTTTATCATCGAAACTAGTCAAAAACGTTGAAATTAAAATTACAGCACTAGTTTAAAAAGCTAAATAATTCCAAGTTGTTCAAATTGTGATTACTGTAACTTCTAACTTTAGTGAAAAATTTCTCTAGAAGTTTACTTGTCAACGGAATGATATAAAATTATATTTAATGGTTAATGTTTTTTCATAGTTACCTTCCACAATTTGAGTATCTATTAATAACATCTTTTAAATACGCGAATCGAGTACATATTTATACCAGTACTAAGCTTAAGCTTGACTGTTGTTGATCTCAATCCTATGTGTTATTGTGTATATAATGTACCTAATCACATGTTAAATTCCAAAATCACAAGTATATGTATTTACCTATATGTAGGGATAATGGAGACAGGCTTCAAGTAAATTTAGAAGTGCACCAACACGAAACAAGTAGAAATAGACTTGTGGTTCAAGTACTGTATTTAACAATAAATATAATTACTGTGTTAATATAATATAGAAGTTATATATAGCAATGACACAACAGATTCATATACAGCTAGATGTATTAACCAATACACTTATTATGCTAGATTAGTATTAAAACACTGCTATCTTTGACTATACAGTGCTTATTCCTAAATAATACTGTCTTTAATTTTTATCCACAAGTATGTTTGAATTTAATAGAACACTACACCACACTAAATTACTGTAGTGAATCTGTTGTTACTTTACTCAACTAGATACTTTATAATCCTCAGACTGCAATGTTTGAGCAGTTGAGCCTCAGTAGAATTGACAATATAGATATTCCAATACGCTATTTATTATAATATTTTGTAAAATTAAGAACAAACGCCACATTTTGTGAATAACGCTAGAGATAGCATTAAGAAAAATTCTGATGAAATATGAAGTTTTATATTTAGCTCTCATATTGTAACAACTTCTCACATTATCATAATAATACATCAAAAAGTTACAGTTCAGAGTTAACGTCAGTCAGAGACAAATCTCTGTTCTAAGATCATTTCTCTTTTTGAATAAAGTTAGAATATTGAGGAAGAACATGATTTTTAAAAACATATTAAATGCTTGCCTTTAATTGCATATAGTGTTATTTACCTCAGGATATTAACAGGCCTGTTACATTTTGACAATATTGCAGTATTTTTGCAATAACTCAATATTTATAGAAATAAACAAAAATATGCTGTGTGAAAAGAAACATAACTATTTAGCATTATATTTATATCAATATATAACGGATCATCATTACTATAGTGATTTTTCAGCTTATTAGCCTAATTCTAAGAAACAGCCTTGTATTTCGAAATATTCCATAAATATTGGTTATCTGAAAAAATGCTCCATGTCAAAATATATAAAAGGCCTCAAGTAAACCAAAGTCTTGGCTACGATTAACAGTCAAAAAAGTATGTATGTAATAATGATATATAGCAAGTTCTAAGTGAAATATAAATATTAATTCATGGGATAGTTAGAGTGAATTATAAAGTGGTGTTAATGTGTTGGGCTGTTGTAATCATCGCTGTTTGTTACAAACTCCTTTGCTAAATTTTAGAGTCGTAAAAATGTAACCAATGTTAGAAACATTTATTTGTTGTAGTTCAGATATTCACAAAAATGCAGGGTTTATCTGTATCATGGCCCATCTCTTGCACCAACTATATAGCATAATTATGTATATGTAATTTTGTTGATGAGATTGTTATCATAGATATAATGTATATACCTATCTCAAAATTGGATTGATAAAGTAAATTATCATATCACTTGCCACTTAAATAAAAAATCATTTTCTCATTATTGTGTTAAAGATTTATTACAAACATTTTATTTTAAAATACTAGATATTTTATTTTATTAACACACAATATTCTTTTACTAGAGTTTATAATAGTAATGAATTATGTAAACTATAAAAATGTCTATAATACATAATTAAATAGAAAAAAAACAATTGTTTCATTTTAATATTTAGAAATATGAAATACCTATCTAGGTACTTTATATATATATATATATAAATAAAGAAAAAATGTTATGATTGATTAACAAGACAACACAACAATATACTTACATAATACACCAATCACTTTCTCTTAAATCACTATTCAAATTTAGTTCTTATTAATGTTATTTTTCAATAAAATTTAAATCAGTCAAAGCTATCTACAAACATATTAATTGCCTCAAATATCAACTTTGCAACAAACGCATAAGTAGGTGCCTACATAGATATGTATTGTTGTGAAATTGGGATACTCACACAATCAGACAGAAAGTCACCAACAGATTAGTTATCATCATAATACCTTCTCTTCATTGCCCTATACTTTTTCAATTTGTAAAGTGCTTCAATTTCTTTGACTATGAATTCGCCATGTTTTATCATCACTTTTATTTTTTCAGGGTTGGTTTCCTCACTATTTTTAGAGAATACTTTGTGTAACCTTTTCCGAAACATGTCGTAACCTTGCGGCCATTCTCGGCCCATAAATAACAGCTGAAAGTAATAAATAGTTATAGGTACAGATTTTCATGCATAATTGATGTGTCAAATATAAATGGAAATACAAATTGGGAGAGCACTTACTGTCT
Source organism: Miltochrista miniata (assembly GCA_933228765.1). Classification (NCBI taxonomy): domain Eukaryota; kingdom Metazoa; phylum Arthropoda; class Insecta; order Lepidoptera; family Erebidae; genus Miltochrista; species Miltochrista miniata. The sequence continues at coordinate 21,184,319 of OW121750.1, read as the reverse complement.
TGTAAAGATTTAAAACGGATCTTCGATATGGTTGAGACATGATTTTATTATGTATCGTGCTATCTTTATTAAGGCTTTCCTTCAAGTTTCAACAAAGTTCATAGTCCAAACTTGAGCACAATAATATTATTAAACACCTACACTATGTTGTTCACTCAAGATAAGATATCGTGTTTGGAGCATAACTGATACACGAGATAGCATCATAACATTTTACCCATACGTACAAAGAACCATTAAATTATTATGCCGAATTACATACACAGTCTGGAAAGCAGTATGCAAATTCCCCAATAAATAATATCTGTCAAATTGACATTGACAATGACAACATGGCAAATTGGCATATCTGCAGTGCTACCAACTAAACAGAAAACGTAAAAATTAAGCCGGGTCCGCAGTTCCTTGTTATTACTGTACATTACTATTACACAATAACCTGTTTGCTACGACAAATTGGTAACATTTCCCACTTTCGCATGCGGGGAGGTAAAGTTTTGCGCTTTAAGCAAAGAAAGCAGATGAATATTTAGTTTTTGTCTTTGCAATACGAGCTTGGCATAGAGCCGTGTTGAAAAGGACAGGCGCAAGTTGTGATGTGACAGCACACAGTTGAAAATTTTCAAACCTTCCGTCCGAAAGACTTTAGTTTTGGCTTAACAACTACGATCTTACTGACAATCGGGACCAAGGAATTATTGTCCTTTCTTTGTGCCTTTCGAAGCACAGGGTAGTCACCCATCCAAGAACCAGGCACAGTGAAATTTGTATACTGCAGTAGTAAGCTCCATAGATTTAAATTTTTTTGCTAATACCAAGACACTGGGTCCGTGGAACTACGAACGCGCTAGCGCTTCAGTAGTGGCGGTAAAGATAGGTTAGGCTGTATGGATACGAGTTATTTGCCTTCCCATTTGATGGATTAATTATAATTAAAACTTATTTTTTCTTCGTTTGCTGTAATGGCGCCCAAATTTGAAATTTACGTATCCTGGTTACATGTTTATTTATGCAATCGGTGTTGACACCAGGTTATTGATAAAACAGGAAAGCTGGCTATTGAAAATGCAAACAAACAACGTCTGAGGCAATTCAATAGTAGCTTCGTTTCATTTAGGCACATTTGAACTACCCCTGTAAGAATGGCTGATGAAGAGCTACTTGAAGAATGTAAGTTTATGAAAAAATATTTTAAAGTGATTTGGTGTTGATTTCCTTACTTAAGTACTTATAATATTTTGATAGAGATTACCATATTATGGTAATCTCTATCAAAATATTATACCTAAGTAAGTTCAAATGTGCCTAAATCTCTATCAAAATATTATACCTAAGTAAGGAAATCAACACCAAATCACTTTCTTTAAAACTTTCTTTAGTAGGTAGATAAGAAAATTCTGGACGAAATACATATTATGTATTTCGTCCAGAATTTTCTTATCTAGGTACCTACTAAAGAAAGTTTGCAGTACCTACCTAACATTTGCAACAACAACCTAATAATTACTCGTTCAGTTTTGTTGTTAATAATTTGGATAATAATACCAAATAATAATAGTAGTAACTAAAGTACCAAATGTAATAATAATTAATAGGTTCACTTGGTCATTAAAAACGCTAATGTAAGGCGATTTTTAATGCATTCATGTATCGAGTGGGAAACGTAGTAATAAAATTAATTATGAGAACTGCATAAAGGTATATCTACTGGGTTAATGTAGGTAGGATCTTCTCGTAACGAGTGATTTCTCATTTATCATGAATAATGCCGTCATATTATGACGGTATTTCTCATTGTTGCAATTTCTCAGTCGCCCAAAAGGCCTTCACTTTATCTTAAGGGGAGTGGTTGACAAAGTTTGCGAAAAAGAGGTGCAAATAAAGACGTTCTTCTCGGTATTAGTATACGAAAAATGACAGCCAAAAGTAGATTTGAAATCTACAAGATGTGTTCCAGAGGATGGTTTCATCAGAAATTGTGTATTTATTATAAATAACTAGTAAAACATCACTGAAATAGCCCATATTTTTTTAGAAGAAGTCGTTGTATGACATCTATTTATTAATGAATGATAATAAAATTTATATCAGAGACTAAAGAAAACATAGACCTCTAAAATGGTTTTCTTCAATTTTGAATTAGTATAAGTTTTAACTAATTATAACTAATAATGTATTCAAAGAATACATCACATTGCTTGCTTCCCCGCGCTCGGCCGCATTTCTAGTGCGGGGGGAGTCGTGCTGCTAGACGGACGTGTGTCGCTCTGGTCTGCAAAATATTCTCGTAAAATGTTATATTTTCATTCATGTACAGAGTAATGCGTGTAAAAGAGCCAGAGCCCGAGTTACACAATGCATACTGCATTACATGAGAATATAAATGTATTTGAACTTATTTTATGTATTGTTTTATTAAATTACTTAGAAAGGTAGTCATGCTAATATTGTAAGCGGTACTTAATCATTTCAAAATAAATAAATGAAGAAATATTCGTGGACATTCCCACACAACTTAAGCTATTATAACTTTGTGCTAAGGGATATAGACAACTGATGAAAATACTTATATTACAGTTATTATTAACACACTGCTTTTTTTGAGACACTGCTCTCAACTTGACTGCCTCTGTGGCGCAGTCGGAAGTGATACCGCCTGCGGCGCTGGAGGTCGTGGGTTCGATTCCCACCGGAGACAAATATTTGTGTGACCCATAAATGTTTGTCTCAAGAGTCTGGGTGTTTCTATGTATAATATGTATGTATTTAAAAAGTATATAAGTATTATTATCCGTGGTCTTATACCCATAACACAAGCAGGTCATTCCTAGCTTACTTTGGGATTAGATAGCGTTGTGCGAAATGTCCGTGAATAAATATATTTATTTATTTATTTTAACCGTCAATTTTTTCAGCTTATTACGTCTTGGGGTGACGTAGACACCAACTACCGGCAACTTGGTTAAGGTAATAAAATGAAAGAATTGACGGTCGAGAGCAGTGTCTCGTTGGTCCAATGGTGAGGCCGTCTGGTCCGGCAAACCAGAAGACGCAGGTTCGAATCCTGCTCGGGACCAAAAATTGTATTCAATTATTTGCTAGACAGGTAAGTCTGGAAATGATCTCGGTTGGATTCTCAAACAATTTGTTATGATTTTTTAAGTCTATATTACAGTAAGCAGAGCACTAAAAGCCCGCCGAGTTTCTTGCTAGTCTATATCTATACATAATAATAAAACTGTTGAGGGTCGAGAGTCTGAACATGGAAGCTATTTAAAAAAAAAGAACGCGTTCTCTAATCGATACCTACTTTTTTTTCATTGATCCGAGGAAGTTCAGGAGTTAGAGACATCTCAACTTCTCAAAACCTAGAATTCAAGAGTTCCTTTGAATGTGAGTGTAAATCTAAACCGGCGTGTTGGCTTTATCATATAAGAGCTTAATGATTAAGCCCAGAGTTAAATATTTCGTCTGAAATAAATTATTTTAGAATAGATTCTAAAACAATTCAGTCCACGCCCTCGACGTGTACGTTCTTTTATGATAAAGCAAACAGGGCAGTTTCACTCACCACTTGCTGAGTCTGATAAAGAAATACCTCCCCTTTCATACACCTTAAGCGTCGTAAACGAAGTTGTGAGGGTCAGCTAGTTACATCTTACTAATATTATAAATGCGAAAGTTTGTGAGTGTGGATGTTTGTTACTCTTTCACGCTCAAACCGCTGAACGGATCAGGCTGAAATTTGGTACAGAGATACATTATAGTCTGGAATAACACATAGGCTACCTTTTATCCCGCGAATAACTTCCCGCGGGAACAAATTTTACGCGGGCGAAGCTGCGGGCATCAGCTAGTACATACATAAATATGGTCACGCCTTTATAGGCGTGACCATACATACATAATTTACATATTTATGTATGTATTTATGTATGTATCTGCCTACCCCTTCGAGGATAACCCCGAAGGGGTAGGCAGAGGCATATTATTATGTCCCCACATTTCACCTTTTTAGAATTTGTCCCACGTAATATGTGGTGAGCTGTATTGCCGTGTTGAGATAGACAGGCGCAGGTTATGACTGCCTGCTATTGAAATTATTCAAGCCGCCAAAAAGGCCTTCTACTTGGCTTAATGACTGCCATTTTACAGGCAACCAAGACCCGTTGGTCTTCTAAATTTCGGAAGGCACGTTAAGCCGTTGCTTAACGTGCCTTCCGAAACACGGAAACGACACGAACAAATAACTGTCACAAAGTGGTCACACGGATGGTCACCCATCCAAGGACTGGCCATAGTGAATGAGCTTACTACAGTGATCGTTTACAGAACACTGAGTCCGCGGTGTCACGAGCGCTTCTTATTTATACATAACTAGCTGACCCTCGCAGCTGCGTTTACGACTATTTTTGTTTGTTTTAATAAAATGAAATGAAATTTTGTTCCAAAAGTAACAAAAATTTTAAGCGAGTGGAAGACCTCTCCTGTCTGGATTTGTAATAATTTAAGTAAAACAATTAATATATGAACATTGGTCTTTGTGAATTCGTCACATTTAATTTTTACGTAATAATCAATCACATTTTTTGCAGTGTATTTTTACTGCACTTAAAAACAAAGGAAAATTGAAATACAAACGTTCCTTTGTTTTTTAATTTATTTTCGCCTCTCTCTATAAAATAGAGTGCAGAAGGGCTTATGGCGAGACTTTGTCTGTAGTCTGTGACTCTGTTGCATTAAACTACGTCACTAGGTCACGTGGATCCTCTGTTCAAAGTTTGAAATAAAACAAAAATGACAACGTCAATCGAATTGAACTCTCACAATAAACGTTTTAGAGAGGGGCAGTCGGGTGAGACCGTCTCACAGCTTCTTGTTTATTTGGTGAAGCGAGGAACGCATTTCCGCTACTATTTTCTTCTTCTTACGTAGTTCTTTTACTCTGATGTCTCTGTAGTTGCGCTACTCTATGTTGGCGAGTCATATCGCCCATATGCTCAAGGTCATTAGCCCTGGGTATGGCCTTAATGACTGTCATGTTATCGGGACCAACGGCTTCACGTGTATTCCGAAGCACGGAAACGCTCGCATATAATGTCACAAAGTAGTCACGTGGTGGGCATTTATTCAAGGACCGGCCTTCTTCTTATAGCGAATGTTGCTTACTGCAGGGACCTTTTACAAAACACTGAGTCAGTGAGAAAAATGGTAACCTAGCTGATGCCCGCAGCTTCGCCCGCGTAAAATTGGTGCCCGCTCTCGCTTCCCGTAGGAACTTATTCCCGGGAATAAAAGTAGCCTATGTGTTATTCCAGACTATAATCCATGTACCAAATTTCAGCCAGATCCGTTCAGCCGTTCGAGCGTGAAAGAGTAACAAACATCCACACATCTACACCCTACACCACCCCCTCATCACCACCACACTCACAAACTTTCGCATTTATGGTAATATTAGTAAGAAGTAAGATTGTAGTCTTTTAGTAAGATAAAATCGCAACTTACTAGAATAGACGCAGCTAAAAAGGTTAATCGCAACTAAAAATAATATTCCGTCGGGTTTCTTGCCAGTTCTTCTCAAACGGGCCACGTTTCGAACTGGTGGTACTACCAACCTTTGCTTTGTATGTTTGTATTCATGACGTTTTGTAAAAAGTGCCTAAATAATAGGTGAAATACATGTTTATAACTATGACTTTAGCTGTGGTTTCTCAATAGTTGAAGGAGAAGAGGAACAAGCAGGACCAGAAGAATTAGAAGAAGAGGAGGTAGAAGAAGAATCAATTCTCACAGAGTATGACCCTGATGAATTCTTCTCTGGCGCAGTCACTTCACTAGATTCATCCTTGCCGACAGACTTGTTCGAATTCGAGTATCCTTTGTTATTGGGTTTAGAATTTTGCAATTACATTTTACTACCTACGTAGGTATTACTTGGTTTCAGTACAATACATTTATGTTGGTACAAAACCTATTTTAGCCCCTTTCTATAAAATAGAGTGCAGAGGGGCTTATGTCGAGACTATCTGTTCAAAGTTTGAAATAAAACAAAAATGACAACGTCAATCTGATTGAACTTTCACAATATACTTGTTAGAGAGGAGCAGTCCGGTGAGAACGATCTCACGGCTTTCTTGTTTGGTTTGCCAGGGATAAGACTTACCTACACCTAACTATGGCAGCTGAAAATCAGCGTTGTTTGCCATTCAGTTAAGCGACATTTTGCTGAGCTGTAGTCCCTTTTGGTACTATTTCGGTGTTATCTGCCTACCTTAATCTTGTAAACCTGCATATTGTTGTACCAAATAAAAGATTTTTCTATTCTGTTCTATAACTATGAAAACTGTGTTGGTTATTCTGTTTCGCCCCGAATGTCACCAATACTTATTATATTGAGTACTGTCGTTGTTATTATCGACTTACCCCGAAACAGCTCGAACGATTTTACTGTTATCATTTTTTAATAAAGTTTTTTTTATCCTCCCTCCCTACTCTCCATTTGTCAATCAATACCGACTTCATGATTTTTGTACGAACATTTCTTTGATCATAATATGGCAGAACAACGTTAGCCTGATCAGGGTGTTATATGTAATTAAAATTTATATTAATCAGGTATTTTCTTAGCAAGCTGTTAGATATTCCTATGGATATAACTGTCATAAGTACTTCAATCTATGTGCATGTGATGAGACTGTAGTATGCTGGTCTGCTGGAAGTATCATCACCTTTTTCGACGTCAACACGAGACAGACTTGGTTTCGGAGGAGTACTACAGGTGGCACTGTAGGAGCGCTTACGGTGAGTGCTTAGAAACGGACCTTATTTTTATGTTCATAAATATGTGCAGTTTGTAACGTGTAACTCTTTGTTAAAAAAGATCATAAAGTCGTTCTACTTCCTGAATTGCTTGCGTAAAAGCATCGGCATTAGCAAAGATAAAATACCTAATAGTGTAATGCCTCCCAACACAAATCAGATAGTAGGCATACTATCTAATTTGTGCTCCTACTGAGCAAGCTTCCCCACCCCTCTACCGCCACCGCCATCGCCCCGCATGTCATATGTGTAGTTGGAGGGTATTTTGAGGGAACATTTGCTTAGCCTTATTGGTCACACACACATTCAAGCACTATTCAAACATAACGTGTTTTTGGTGTAGGCAGAGGCGGCGTAAGGCGTGGGCGACGTGGGCCACCGCCCACGGCCTCGCGGTACAAGGGGCCTCGCGCCTCAAAAATTATTATGCATTGCTTCAAAGCGAGAATAAAATAAAAAAAGATATAAATTAATTTTGCTGTGAAAATTATGTATGATGATAAAAGTTAGTTTTTGTATATATCATAGTTATAATAAATACAAAAACTAACTTATAAAAACAAAAGTGATAAAATGTAGACAGAAAATAGAGATATGTAGACAAAAAATTAGCGTTAAAATAAGAAAACACGAGAAAATCGCAGGCTATCCCTTTTTTAATGTACTTTTCCATGCATTGTAATCAGTCTTTTTCGAATATTTTTTAAAATTGAAGTCTAATCAAAATTGTGACTGCAATTATTAAGATAAACACATTGGCATCATTAGCTATTGTAAAAAAAAAATATTAAAAAATAGAACCGACTTCATACAAATCCTTAAAAATAAAATTTACTTAGGACAAAGTAATATGTAAGTATTTTGATTTACCAGATTTTATTCAATATCATATTGAAGTCTGCGCCAAGTAAACCAAGTGCGCCAAGTAAAAGGTTTAGGTAGATATTATTAATGGCACCAACTTCAATATTATATTGAATAAAATCTGATAAATCAAAAACATATTACTTTGTGCTAAGTAAATTTTATTTTTAAGGATTTGTATGAAGTTCTATTTTTTGTAATTTTTTTTTTATTGGTTAAGTGACAGGTGGACCGAAAAGTATATCTATCTATGTGTTAAGTTCTCATCAACACAAATCATTCAAGCCGACACACATGGTAACCGCTGTAATTCCCTCGACTGTCTTTCGGTTCCATCATCAGATCGACTCCAGACCTTCATTAAATTGTAGTACATTAAGGCACTTAATCAAAAACTTAACAAACGCACTAGTTGTTCCTACAATTTTCGGTGGTTGCCCTCAATTTCTCCTAGATCCCAGCATCAGATCCTGATACCCTGGATATGGGACCACCTCAGAAGTAGCCTCATTCAAACAAAAAAAAATTCAAAATCCATCCATAATTGGTGCCGCTATCGCGTAACATACAAACAAAAAAAATAGCGTACGAATTGAGAACCTCCTCCTTTTTTGAAGTCGGTTAAAAACAGTAAAAAGTATTCCTTCCGGACTGTTGGTTCGACTGCTAAGTTCCACTAAGGGGTCCAACAGGATTTACAAATACTCGTGGACCCATTTAGGTAGTGGAACCAACAATATATATGTTTTATTCTTGATTTTTTGGGACGAGCGACCCCACTCACATTTGACGTAAACCTCTGTGGTAAAATTTTTTTTCCTTATGGCGATACTATTATTATTGGCGCAGGGCCTCGCGAAATCTGTCTTGCCCACACCGAATTTAGGTCTTGCCCCGCCACTGGGTGTAGGTATGACAGAATTGAACACGAATCATTTGTATGGGATTTCCGCCCTATGAAATTAGAAAAAGAGTACTAAAATCGTATTAGATTCTATTTCGAAACTGGAAGTGGCTAAGAACGATCTTCTGGCTGTCCCAAAATGCATGCCCTGTGTAGCATATTGAAATATATTTACATGCACACAAGTCGGCATACGGAAGTGACGTCACGGCGAGCTTCATGCTCGCCTGGCATTCTCAGTCCGACCGCAGTACGAGCGTGGGTGTACCAGAGACTTCTAATACACTGAGGTAGACGCGCCGTATTCTTACAAACGAGATTTCAAAAGCATTCCTCAAACACACATTACTAAGACTACACTCACTTATAAATATTTTTTACGTAATTGTCACCACACGCAATAGCAATATACGAATAGAACAAGAGTAAAAGAGAAGGCGTATGGACTCCAATTGCAAGTCGAGTACCTACTCTCGAAGTTTTGACTCACAACAGTGCGAACAACGCTGCTAATTGGCGCAGTTTATAGGTTTCAAAAATCGGTGCGTAGGGCATGTCTACCTCAATTTATATAGAAGTCTTTGGGGTGTACGCATTCAAATTGGTTTATTTCACACCTTTATACCGAACCGTACACCCAGTATCATGCAGATCGGACAAATGGTTTGGATGTTGGCGGACTTATATAAATACCTATTATGTGCGGGTACTTGAGAATAAAAATATAATTGCTGTTAGAGTAATTCAATTACAAAAAATAATTACGTATGCAAGTGCCATAAAAATACCGTATAATATATGTATAGATACTATACCACATTACTTGCAGTCTTACAGAAAAGATCCAAACTATCGTTTAGCTACGGCAGAAGATCGAGAGGGCTTCCGAGACCCTCTGATCATTCTCTATACATGGCCCCAAATGGATATAGACGCTGTACTTCGTGATGGCACCACTAATGCGTACTCTATTCTAGACTTCAGGTAAACATCATTATCATCAGTTGGGAAAACTCTTTTTAAGCTCTCCAGATAAAGTAGTCAAGTGATTTGTGAATTGTGTTGCTCCGCTTCGCTCCCTCCTTAGCCTTCGTGGTTATTTTTTTTTATAACCATCCAACACCAACATCAATTTCACACAGTTTTAGCAGTCGACCATACAATTCATAAAACTGATCATCGGCGAAATGACTTCCCCTTGGAGTTTTAACAGTCGACCATACAACCATTCGTTGAATTCATCATCGACGAAATGAGCGTTCGGAATTTAGACGGTCGGCCAGATTATTTCGAAATTATGACGTGGACCTCACCAATGCTGTGTTTCAAATAAAGGGTTACATCTTCATAATAAAGGGGTACTGGTGAAGAAAAGGTTATTTTCTGTTCCCATATCCTTATTTTACCTCACCTAATAACGTTCCCTTTCATTACGGGAGTCAATTCTTGGTGATCAGTAGAGTGGCATCTGTAGGTACGTTCTTGAAGATACAGACAAAATTATTGTTAGACTGTACAAGATAATCTCTATATTTTCTCGTAAGTGAAACTACCTACTCATTTTCAGCCCTGACGGTGAGTTATTGGCGTCTGTGGGCAAGGAGCCAGATTATAATCTTACCATTTGGAACTGGAAACGTCACAAGATCCTGCTGCGTACGAGTGCATTTACTTATGACGTTAATACTGTAATGTTCTCACCTTACTGTCCAGGGCAACTTACTACTGCAGGTATCACTGAAACACAACTTAAGGAATCCTTAATTTGAACATTTTATGTACCTAATATATATTTTTCTTACTCTGTTGATATGTTCATTATAGCCTGTAGGTATGTTCGTTTTACAACATGATTTTTACTATCTAAGTAGGTACATTATGTATCGATTTCTAAAATTGCTGATCAAGATAGTAAGCAATTAATATAATTTCAGGCGCAGCCCATGTGAAGTTTTGGAAAATGGCTGAAACTTTCACAGGAGTTAAATTGAAAGGCGAGTTAGGTAGATTCGGTAAAACGGAAATTTGCGATGTTCTTGGTGTTTATCCTATGCCAGATGAAAAGGTGGGAACCTCACTTCAATTTGATGAGAATAGTAACTTATTTATTTATTTAGTTTATTTATTTACTCTCCAATTTGATGAGATAGATTTTCATAGCACTACTGCATTTGTATTGTGTTGTGAGTTGTGGTTGTTTTAAATTTGCAGGTGTTAACTGGATGCGAATGGGGCAACGTATTGGTATGGGAAGCTGGTCTTGTTAAAGTCGAAGTGACACGAAAGGGGCGTAAAGTTTGCCATAAAGCTCCAGTTGTAAGTACAGAATCTTATCAAGGAGAGAGCTTTCTACCCCTTTTATTTAAGGAAATTGCGCGGACGGATGAACGTAAAATTTGACACAGTTAAAGTTTAAATGAAAAAAATTCATACCTAAAGCAACTTTTTTATTTAATACCGTTTCCCGCGGAAATCATATCCCTTCTTTTTCGCAGTCGGTTTAAAATTAGCCTATGTCCTTCCCAGGGCGTCGAACTATCCTCATACCAAATTTCATCTCAATCGCTACAGCCGTTTAGGCGTGAAAGCGTAACAGACGGACAGAGTTACTTTCGCATTATAATATTAGTAGTATCGAATTTAGGTGTAATGTGTTTTTAGATTCAATTCATGCTAAGTCCAGCAGGTGATGAAGTAACAACAATAGCTCAAGACGGTTGTGTTCGAGCTTGGTACTGGGATACCGTAGAGCAAGCAGATCCTCCAGAGGATGATCCTTATGTTGAACTTAATCCTGTGGCGGAAACTTGTGTAAGTAAAGTACATAATGCATAAGCTTTAGAAAACGTATGAAGTTGTTCGAATATCTCATTGAAAAATTTTCTATAATTAACAGGTACCTGGCTGTCAAATAATGTGTCTGAAGCATCAAAAAGATATGTTCTGGTTTGCCCAAGTAAGACTTTTCTTAACACTTTTACAAGTCAAAAAAGTTGTGCCTTTAAAGATTGAATATAATTTCTTTTCTAGGATGGCAATGGAGGTTTATGGATAGTTGAACTGGAAATCGATAAAATTGAGTGCAACCATCGTAAAATACTAACTTGCCATGCAGGGAGTGTTGTCGCAATGGCGGCATTGCGAACCCATCCTATATTGATTACAGCCGGGGAAGACGGCGCTTTACACGCATATGATACTTACAACCATACGCTACTAGCTCGGTACCAATTCGCTGTGCCCATAACCTGCATATTTTATCCGCCCTTAGATGTAAGTTATTACATTCTATTCTAGATTTTTTGAGATTTGTTAGTTTTAGATTTACCTAGTATCCGTCTGATGGCCATTGAAAGTGGTCCTCATAGAGAGAGTTATGTTCGGAGTGTCCCTTCGTGATCGAATCTGCAACGTGGAAATCTGTAGGCGACCCACGGTCACCAACATAGTCAATGTAAAGTGGCAGTGTGGGCCATATGGCGTCCACGTACCGGAAAACTTACAGTGGGGAGATCCCCCGCATGATGGACAGATGACCTAATAAGGTCGCGGGAGCCTGCTGGATGCGGGCAGAACGAGTTGTAGCGACCCTTGGGAAAAGTCCCAAGGGCAAAGCAAAGGCAAGCCCAGCATTGATCGCCGAATTGTCTGAGATATTGGTGATCTGACGCCTGATGAAAATTACAGTGCTGTGTAAATGATTATTGCGTTATGGTCAGTCATGAGATATGTGAATTTTTAAAACATTTCCATTTAGAACCGCTTTCACTTCATTTGGCCTGTGGTGTCGTCTACCTGTAACAAGGTTAAACCACAGTTAAACCAAGTTTAAAATCTTAAGGGTGTCTCAATAGTTCAAGAAAGCAAAAATTGCGTTCTCCGCCAATTTACTTGACACCAAGTAGTGAAGTGATACCAAATAGAAAGAATACACCTTAGTTTATCCTGCAGGGATAAAATCATAAAATGCGTTACTATTTGGATGTACCTATGTATACATATAAAATTATATTTGCAATATAGGTAGATAAAACATCAAACATAATCATGGTTGGTTTCGGTGATGGTGTAATGCGGACATTGTTGCTGCATCCTGAGCGGTTGGTGAGTCGTCAGAGCTTGATCGACGTTCGTGTGCATTCAGCGCTAACTATACATAGCGAAGACTCCGCCAATGCTGATGTTATTGATTTAATTTCGGTAAGTATTTATTGTTTTAATTTTTTTTATAGTTTACCTTGACATTAGTCGCATCGTATGACAGTAAACAAACACATACTAAACCATTTTAGTCCGTTATTTCACCCCAAATATCCACCCAATGGGATGGATAACCGTAATTACATGTTATGGTATGTCCGGAAATCTGTATTGGAAGTCTAGTAGAGCTGCGTAATTTTTATAACGGCAATTGTATCTGAAAGCTGCTTGTTTCTTGTGAATTAATCAGGTTTCGCATTCGAATTTGGTAAATTATACATAGGTACTACGCCATCGGATCTAAGACTTGGACCTTGATATTAGAATGACACAGTAACAAAAACTCACAAACAGATCCTGAAGCAATAAATATACCTAGAATAAAAAGATTTAATATTTTTCAGCTACTAAAACCACACTCAAAGTCCCTTACCCAAATATCGATAAATCATCAACGCACTTTACTGGTGACCTGCGCCGAAGACAGCACAATATTTATGTACCAGTTGAAACTGGGTACACCCTTCCAATTGCAAAGGCTTGGTTTCATAGAAACTCCTAATAATATCGCTTACATGACTTGGAAGCCGGACGAGGTTAGTAGTTAGTTATGACTGCCTTTACATTCGGGCCCCCTTTTACTTTTTAAGTTTTTTGGTTGACAACTATACCTACTTCAAGATAGTTCTCAAAAATTATATATCTCTTAATAGTGCAAGACAAGAACACTGCATTATCTAACGATTAAAATGATCGCATGTTGACACAGGATACGATATAAATGTCACTACCTCAATCCGTCCCGTGGGGTCGTTAATGGTGACTAAGAGAATATTTTTGCGTAGAGTTTAGTAATCTTTGTTTGATCATTGTGGAAAACCTATGTCCAAAAGTGGGTGCCAATCGACTGAGATGAATGCTTAATATGTACTTAGGTTAGGTTAGGTTCAGGACAATGTAAATTATGTATCAATTATTATAAAATGAAAAGGTGTTCTATTTGAATGATATACTTGTTTAAAAAGAAAAAGTAGTAGTAGTAGTACCTGTAGTCATGCCTATTATTTAATATCTTTTACTCTTTAGGAATATGTCCTATTGCTGTGCGGACAAGTCGGTCTTCTAATGGAAGCACGGCTGCCGAAAGTTGAAACACGTGAATACACTGAAATCACTACCTTCCGCCTTGAATTTGAGTCCTACATAGAGACTCTAGTAAAGAAACATTTGTAAGTATCTTTATTATTCTAAACGCATGCTGACAAAGGTGAGTTAGTAGACGTCTAGACCACATCTTAATAAATAGAACACTGAAATGAATACCCTGAGATATCCATAACCTTGCGACATCTTTACGAAGGCTTCCCGGGACGTCAGGCCTTAGGTAGTTGTAGTGCACCATCTGGTTTTAGCCGGTAGAAGTCAAGCATAGAGTCCATTAGCAATTCCACATGTAAAAAAAAATACTTGACTTAAATATGTACGTGTACGTGTACAGTCACGAGCAATAATATGTATACATTGTCACGGCTCCCAAAATATGTAAACACCTTCGGCTCCAAAACAAAGTGCTCAACGTGAAGAGCATAAAATTGTAACCACGCGTTCACATGATAAATATATATACACTCATTGAGGAAGAAAATAACAAAACTATGTATGCACGTTTTGCATCAATATAATACACAATGTATCCACCAATAATAAGTATACATCTAAAATTTCATAACTGCGTATACAATCAAATTCTTTAAAATTGTGAGAAACGAATGCATGCTAGAGTTCCTGTCTGTAGGTCGGGCACCTTCGCAAACCATACGAATATCACCGATCTATTTTCTTAGAGTAATTCTTTATTATTCTTTGTGAGGCTTATATATATATATGTAAAAAATGGCAAAGTTTGTTTGTTTATTTTTTTTAAAGCGTGGTATAATAATATTAGTGTTAGTTAATCGATCTGAAACCTTTGCACGGGTTGTTTGGATTCGCAAACCCGAATGTGTTTTAACAGACTCCAAAAAAGGGGAGTTGGTTTTTTTAAATGTTTGTTACCTCATAACTCCGTCATTTACAGACCGGAATATATATTTTTGTATAATAACGATATATTTCCAAATTGGTACATTTTTTTTTAAATTTGTTCTGATGGGTAGGTTTATGAGGACTTCAGTGTTTTGGTGAATTAGACAGATCCCAGAACACCGTCACAAGGGCAGATTGGTGTCAAGGACTTGTAGTAAGAATTCCCAGCGCTATCGTGATCAGGTGCTGGGCGACCCTCGAATAAGCCCAGGCCTCGCCAGCATGGGTAGTCCGTAAGCGGAGCTCTTTTTGTAAAAAAAAGGTTTATGAGGACTTTAGGGGACTTCTCAAACATCATAGGTACACATATGGTGATTTTGGTATTTATTAAATACTAGCTGTTCCTCAAGGCTTCGACCGCGTAGAAGTCGTTATCGCGTAAAATCATAACCCTTCTTTTGCACAGTCGGTTAAAAAGTAGCCTATGTCCTTCCCAAGGTCTCAAACTATCCCTATCCCAAATTTCATTTCAATCGCTCTAGCCGTTTAGGCGTGAAAGCGTAACAGACAGACAGACAGAGTTACTTATGTATTTATAATATTAGTGAGAGTCGGTGCCAGCAAAATATCAATATAAACCTATGCAATTTTGAGTATATATTTCTTTTTTCAGTTCAGTATTATTTTTGTCTAAGGTTCTACTTACATATTAAATCAAAAATCTAATTTGAAGGTTCATCAAAAGTGGATACATATTTATGTAGCACCGTTCAGATACATGTTATTGCCGAAGAAGTTAAATATAATTTAATGGAATTTAAGATGAGTACATCATATGAATCATCGCGTGAATCCATATTATTGAAGCAATGAGCGTATATATATTTATGATGTGAACTCGTGGTTACAATTGTATGCTCTTCACGTTGAGTACTTCGTTGTGGAGCCGAAGGTGTTTACATATTTTAGGAGCCGTGACAATGTATACATATTATTGCTCGTGACTGTACTACACATCAAATTAGGTCACAGAAAACAAATAGTAACCAAGCATATGAACGAAGCCAAAAAGAAAAAGTGCGCCTAATAGGACTGATTTCGAACATCAGATTTTCTCTAAACCAAATGCCCACCTAACATTATGATAGGTCTTCTTCCTCCTTCAATATCCATAATTACATCCACGTCTCTATACTAAGTGCAACTCAGATGATGAATTATTAATGTATAAGTACCTACTCGAACGTAGGTATAATAATAGAACTATTTACTTTAACAGCATGCGTCACAGACCCTTTCCCGGTGAAGAAGATCTTGCCAGTTTAGACGAAGAAGCTTTGAAAGCTAAAGATGAAAAGGGCGATGACGATGACGAGGAAGAAGAGTGGCTCGGTGCTATTGAGCTCAGTATGTAATTGTTTGCAATAATGTTCGATATATTTACTACTGTGAATATAACTCGCCAAAAATAGCCACCGGCTTGTTCGGGTAAAATTTAGTAACTCATTGCGACATCATGTGAATTTTAGGTCATTCTTATAGTTCACTAGAGTATTGGCAGTGGTCTTCAAGTTAGCGGCTCTATAAAGTGCCTCTTCACGCGCTGATGTAGGATTCGGGATTTTAAGAAGAAGGAAACATGTGCACTGGCACTCTTTCAAGTTTCTATGGTTCGACAGATACGATACTTGTCTCATATTGAGGAGCTTTTCATATTTACTTCAGCTTACAGCACATCTAAATGACTTTATCGTATTCTAGTTTTCCTTATTTGCGAATTATTAATTTGCGAATATTTGAGGCTGATAGCGAGGTACTAACTTCACGTGCTAAATCCAATAAGATGATATTATATCGAATAACTTTTACAATGATATCTTCCATTTTATAAGCATTCAACTTGCAGTCTTTTATATGTTCCGGTAAAATTTAGGAACTGGACCTATCCTTACTCTTTGTATGCAGTCTGAATTTTCTACCTATGAAATGGGAAAATAATACCTATTGCCTCGAATTTTAGAACCCAAATAGGTATATATATAGTTCTAAGGTTCATTTAATAAAGGTATTAACATGAATTTCCAGTGGAAAGTGAGAGTATGTTGGGCACAACGTTAACTTGGGCGGAGTATTGCGACCAAGGAGTGTGGGTCATACAGAAAGGGACGGGCGCAATGCTACTAGTCAAACCGGGGCTTAACAAGATATTGAAGTACGCGCCCATACCTGATGCTTGGTGCGATGATATTACGTCTTTGAAATTTGTGTAAGACCTCATTATACCTATTAGTCGACGTTACTTCATTAAACATGCGTGGAAACATAATATGTTTCCACGCTTCACTTCTTTCGGTGATGAAAGCGTAACGATATTATCGAATATCGTTATGCCTTCATCACCGAAAGGGGTGAAGCAAGATGCAAACAACATTTTGTCATTCACATTTTGTCCCACGTATTAAGTAGTGAGCATATTGTCGTGTTGAAATAGACAAAAGTTGTGGCTACCTCTTGTCTAAATTTATAAGCAGGCTAAAAGGCCTTCAATTTTCCCGATGACCATATTCTAGAAACCAAAACAGCACACCATGGCTCGCTCGTAACATTTAAATGTAAAAAACAGTCACAAAATAAAAAAAAAACTAATTTCTATTAACCTTTAACAGATGTGAAGGAAGGTATTTAATAGTTGGCACCAATACGGGGTATATACGAGTACTGAGGATGCCCACTGAAAAAGAAGACAGCCCTGAAAATCATACTGCGATTTGGATGACGGCTATGCAGAAATTACTTAAAAAACTAAAAGGCAGGCGATTGGCGAAGGAGGAGGTTAGATTTTATGAACAGCATTTCAGTATATTTCACAAATTGAAGTTCATTAAATGTTTATAGGGGCAACAGAAATACATCATCTGTGAAAATTTGAACTGTCTAGTTCGTGACGTACAACCTTATGGTACACTACACAGACAGATAGCCTGCTAACGGAGACTCAGTAATATTGTCCTGGGACATCCTCCGAGGGCTTATCCGGGGCTCCTAACCGTAGGCTGTTGGGCGTTACGTGAGGTTTTTAGTCGGTGGGAGTCCGGCATATGTTCTATTCGTTAGTTGTTTCTAACATTAATAAGTTCAGACGTGCCACCTCAGTCGAATTATTTAAGATTTTTCAAAATGGAGATATTGAAGGCAAAAGAGGCAGTTCATGTTCCATAATATACTAATCATTCTAACAAAATTTTGGGTACCAATTTTATTAAATTTAATTAAAATAAGGTATGTTTCAGCTACAACCGATACCACGTGTAGATTTCCACGATAACTACTATTTGCCGATGCACGATAGCTATACGGGTGCGATAACTTGTATAGAGATCAGCACTCATGGAAGGTAAGTACCTTAATTATCATTTTTGCGACTATCAGGCTTAGCCCAAGACATAGACCAAGTAAACTGAGTGGACATTCCGGTAATGAGACCTACAGGGAGCAATAATGATTTCGAATGTCATTTCAGACGGCTGTATACATGTGGAGCCGACGGCAACATATTCTCTTACATGATCAATTTCCATGAGCACTTGATCCCTATGCCGGATATGCCACCACCACCTCCAGAACCACCTGTGAGTATTGTATGACTACAGCCTGTAAAGTATAGCTTGATTTCGGTGACAGTTTTACCAACGTAAAAAACTGAAGTTTTATTTCAAAGGTTTAGATAAGTTTTTATAGTTTAAACCTCTGTGTTTTCATCACCATATTTCAGCAAATAAATGATATTCAATTCTATTCACTTCAAGTTGTATAAAATGAAATAATACTTATGATGTTTGAGTTTTATAATGTCACCGTGAAATTGTTAATATCGCGAGATTATCATACATCTATCGAAATGAATAATTACAATAAATATTACTGTTGCATCTAGCGCTCGACAGACGCTGCCGCGGCACGCTCGCGTTGTTCTTGCGATAGCTCACTCGCTTTCCTGCATAATGGTCATTGTTCCAATTTAAAAACTTAACCAGTTTTAAGTTATGTTTCTCAATCTCTCGATAATGTACACTCGCGGTATAGATGCATTGGTGGTAGGTATATAATGACCGTTCTACAGGTAATACCAAAAGTTCCCGAACCGAGTACTGTGGAAGGCGACTTGATGTCCCACGAACAACTGAAGCAAAAGGAAGAATACGATAAAATGATGGCCATCGCCAACGCACACAAGAAACGAGTGCGGGAACAACTAACCGAACTCACTGTTGAATATAGCAAACTTATAAAAGCGTAAGTATTTATTAGTTAGGTTAGCTACAATAAATCCATAATATTACTAAGTCTAAAGTAATCTGCCTTCTTAGACAAGTGGCACAAGCGTAAATCGCAAACGAAAGGATCGAATATATCGACCAATCACAGTCAAGCTCGTCGCTTGCCATCACGAGCTTGTGTGTGATTGGTCGATATATTCTATCCTTTCGTTTGCGATTTACGCTTGTGCCACTTGTCTAAGGAGGCTGGTCTGCTTGATGTTCACATATAACTGGGTCCGAGATCGAGGGCTTGTCATACCTAGTAAGCCGAGAGAGAGAGGGAGGGAGCATGAGAGAAGAGGGTTTTACTGGTGATGCTGAATTTTAGGATTTATGGTACCACTTGTATTAACTTTATAGTGCAATTGTGATTTTTAAATAATGCTTGATGACTACAATAATTTATATTTAAATTCTATTAACTCTATAAACATCAATTGAAACGAAACAATTTCGCAAGTTCTGAAAATATTTATTTGATTCGGCTAGTATTGATTTTAAGAACTTTATACCCTAGGAACCGGAGCCTCCCAGCATCCCAACAAATAGATGTGACATTAGACCCGCGACCATTAGCGGAGCAAGAGCGAGAACTAGACGATGCTATGGCACTTACTGTGAGGAAACTAGCTCACCAACTCGAGGCGTCTACATTGGCGCTTAGCAAAATGTACAATAGGAATATTATACAGCTTGATGTATTCCCTTTTAGGGTCATGGCAATAAGGTAGGTGATTTTTTATAGCTCTATATAGCACACGTCAACTAATGTTGATATCCATCGCTGTACTAATTATAGAATCGTGAAACATTCACGGCTGTACAATGACACGTAATACTATCCTTTTCGCTTAAATAAATATGTCACTTACCAAGCCAAATGCGATGCCCAGTAAAGATCTTCTGAACGGAAATCACGTAAGGACAACTAAACCTGAGCCAAACAGTTGGTACTTAGTATCGGCATCGATAATGGGATTAGAAACTGAAACCGCAGTGCAAAGTGAGCCCAATGCTCCGGGATGGTGACGCAACTAAAACTAGATGCTAATGCTATGATGTGATATAACTATTCCATTATTAATAATGCAGGGATCCAAAAGTGATAATTAAACCACTACGCCAAAAGAATCTTTCGAAAGCATTCCAAGAACAGTATGAAGAAGTACATATAAAAATGGCAGAAGCAGCACTGCGGGGAAGGTAATTTCATGAACATTTTCAGGATATCTTGAATTCAGATCTCATTGGAGAATTTAAAACTAAGATGCTGGTAGCATCTCACTTTTAAATTCTTCAATGGTCTGAAAAAATGAAATACTTGAGTATATTTGCATGTCACTTTGTAAATAGGTATTATTTATTTTAAGTGTATAATCTTGCAATATAACATTCGTTTTTAAAACTTTACACGCTGCTAGGAACATGAATATTTTAGAAATGGTTGATGCTGTACTAATGAAGTAAGTAAAAGACGTAATATTCGAATTTAAGTGTTTCCGAATATAAGACACAGACACAAATACATTTACTAAATTCTAGAAACAGAATAAAATACATAGATCCTTAACTATAAACATCAAACAGGAAAACTGAGTCAACCGTACGAAGAATGGGCACACGGAAGACATCTTACGGTCCTCCTCGCGTGGCATCTTTCCTGCTAGGTCTCCCTCCCAAGCCACCTCATGCTCTAAAGAAAGCTCTAAGAAACTATCATCAACGTTTGACACGACATCACATGCAGTATATTCAGGTAACTTTTCGTCCGATGCGTCATTTTTATTTATTTACGAAATCCTCAGTTCCAAGCTTGTGGTAGACTGTTCAATTATACATTTTAATTTTTAAATTTTAAATATGGAAAAAGAATGGTTTCGAGCAGGATTCGAAATCAATTTATTTTTTGTGCGTCTTCTTGCATACCGTGCAGACGCCTTAACCACCGGCCACCGAAACCTACTCGGAACCAACCCAATTTTCCACCTTATATACGTCTTAGGGCGACATCATCTATTTGTAATCACCTGTATACTCGTAGGATATTCAGTTTCTCGTCAACAAGTGCACTACTTGCAGTTGAATTTGACTTAGGTCTGGAGATTTTGATAGAGCTCCTCAACAGTCTATTATAAAAACGTTCTGATGTCGCTAAACTGATGAATGATCGACCATCCAAAAGATGCATAATATTTCTTTCAGTTACAAGAGCATCTAAATCTCAAACCCGACCCAAACGCAATGCCACCCGGCGCGGCAGAGGCCCTAAAAGAAGCAGAGGCTACCATTGGTAATCGTCTACTAAAAACACAAGGCGATTATGTAGCTCCACCGGGTCATAATACGCAGTTGAGGATTTGCATGACCAGAAAAGAGGTAAATAACAGTATAATTTTTATACATAATGCCTTAT
Organism: Miltochrista miniata; assembly: GCA_933228765.1. Taxonomy (NCBI): domain Eukaryota; kingdom Metazoa; phylum Arthropoda; class Insecta; order Lepidoptera; family Erebidae; genus Miltochrista; species Miltochrista miniata. Next base: position 21,162,772 of record OW121750.1, on the reverse strand, counting down.
ACGTGTGCATTTCCAAGATATTGGTGGGATACCCCCTAGTATATTGGTAACAGGCATGATAGAAGGGGGGATCTTCATAGACTCACCGGCTGTAATATTGTCTACAACAGCTGACTAAAGTTCACAGTAAGTTCCAAATCCAAGTCGATGAAGAGTAAAAATACTTAATGTGTAATCTATTTCTTTACTTTTGCATATCTAAAACTTCGTAGACCTTGGATACGTACAAACCAAATAAATTGTATTAATACAGATTTACGATACTAAGCGCGAGTTCAACACAAAAGTCCTGCAATTACGTGAACATAAAGTGCGATTAGTGCAACGCATGAAGGAGATTGGAGAACGCTTAGCTGAAATTCGTGTGGAAATACCTCCCAAAATGGTAAAACCACCACCAGCCATACCAGTTATTGATGATGAATTGGAATTTCCTGAAAGACATTTAGAGGTCAGTTTAGTATTAGTAAAAGAGAAGAATGCACGAGATTTGCGTATTTTTTGTTTGTCGGTTTGCGTCTTTGTCTACATTATTTTGTGCTTTGACTAAACACTACTCTGTCAAGAAACTCAAGAAAGTACCGGGAAAAGATCAATAATACACAAAATGTTTGTTATTCTTAGAAATTTATTTTATCAACATCAAAGTATGCTCCTTCAGAAACGATAAACTTAAGCCAACGAAAAGTCCATTTAAAAAAAATTCAACGCTGTTTCCGGAATGGAGTTTAGTTTCTCGCCGCGAATTTTTCTTTATGTCTTCTACCGATTGAAAACGGGTGGAAACCATCAAAAGTTAAAGCATTAAGTAGTGCTTACTTACATATAACTACATATATTGTACTAACGAATGCCACGCGGAGTCATCCACATAAGTTCCCATTTCCTTAGGAATACAGGGAAACAATATAGCCTATGTTACTCAGGGATAAAAAGATTCAAATCGGTTCTTTAGTTTCGGAGTCTATTCAATGCAAATAAACAAATCAAATACCACAGCCGATTAGACTTTCGGGATACCCACGACTGCCACAAGACCCTGTCGATGCTCAATCACTTTTACATTAATCACTATCTGTGTTAGCCGGTAGGTGAGACTATGTGTTTCTCCAGCCAATACTTCATTACGGGCCATGCCTCAAGATTCTTTGCGGATTCGTTTCTTCCACTGGTCGGGGCCCATGTAGTGAGACTCGCATCTTTGCGATATACCTATAGTCTTTTTCTGGACAGCTCAGCAATCATGTAAACATGTCATGTCTTGACAGAAGTTGTCTATGATCATAGTGTTGTAACTATACTGATTCTATGTATGTAAATAATCATTGAGTTATATCTAGTTCACCGTACATTCATTTACTTCGGTATATCAATCGCCAAATTCATAAAATCATGAAATTCGGTATATCAATATATATTATGTGCAATAATCTTTTTATATTAATTTAATTAAAGGATCTTAAAAAAAAAGAAACTTTTAGAAAATTTTATAGTACATATAATCATTTATTTACAATAATATATTACTTTAGGACTGAATATTTTAACCATCCACCGTCAACCGTACCCAGTCTACCCTAAAGAATCATTTTTTTTCTTTTTATTCATATTTAAATGTTTATGGCGTTCGAAACATTAGATTATCTTTTTGGCAGCTCGCTGATGAACGTTAGCCTCTTTAAATTTACTCCTCCACACGGTACTAAGCCTAACCGGATCCTTCTGACGATTTCTGGGTCGCACAAATACTTATTTAGTCCCAATTTTTTAAAAGTACTTCTGCGAAGAGTAGGCCTCGCGAGCGCCCAGGAAAAAATAACCTGTGAGGAATTATATCCCTTATGATCCCATCATATATAACGGGGACCTTTTTCTCCCTTATTTTCCGCCCTATTAAAAAAACTTTCGACAAAAGTTGTATTTTTATCTTTTCGTAGATCAATGATTTTAAATCAAAGAACATGTGTGCCAAATTTGGAGAAAATTGGTTAACAAATGCGTCTTCTAGACCGAAACTGACATGTACACACACATACGGACGAAAGCAAAATCGTCTATACTGTGGAATCGAAGACCCAAACTCAAAGTGCCTTTTCACACGTACCGGTTGCCGGGTAGCCGGTGCCGGGTAACCGGCGGTGAATGCAAGCGGTTGGCGGGCAAATCACGCTGGTACGTGTGAAAGCTATAGTACACGGCCATACACCCACCCTACCCGGCACCCGGCAACCGGTACTTGTGAAAAGGGGCAAAGACTCTCATCTCCATATATTCAATACTAGCTGTTACCCGCGACTTCGTCCGCGTGGAAATTATGTTATAAGCAAAGTTTGAACCGCATTCTATCGAGCCTCTAGGATAAGTCGTAACCAAAATGTGGGAACAAATTTAGGACATCCTCCAACTTACCCGGGGAGCTATGCGCTAGATGGGTTTTTTTAACGTGAGGAAAATTCCACATGAATGTATTATGACTCCTACTGACTAAGAACCACACGTATCCTACCTAACAGCCTACGGTTGGGTGCCCCGGGTAAGCCCTCCAAAGGATATTCCAGGACTGCGCTATATGGATAGGAAGAGACCTCATGGTTTTAGTGGGTCCAAGGCTGGTATGACGTACGTGTTTATTAATTAGCCCGTGTTAGTGGTTAATAATAAAAAGAGTAAGTAGTATGGTGAAGGGCGAACACGAAACATTTGTTAGATTAGGGCCACAGACTGAAAACTTTAAGTATAACCGGAAGATTTGAGACGATAACACTAACGCTAACGGTAGCCAGTAAATGGCAGTCGTTAAACCAAGTTGAAGGCCTTATGGATTTAATAATTTTCAAAAGTAGGCAGTATCTACGCCTGTCCATTTCAACACGGCAATACGGTTCACCATCTATTACGTTACGTGGGACGAATTATAAAAAGGTGAACATATAATATAACTCGATACCCCCTTGGGGATAAAGGCGTGACCGTATGCATGTACTTATTATGTTTAAGGTGACTTAATTTATGTACCTATGTCACTGTAGCCAAAGCTCAACATTTTCCAGTAAAGTTGTATTTTTAAGAGTGTTCATTATAAACTACGTTTGTGTGGCGTGTTGGTTTAATCATAAAAGAGCTTAATGGTTAAGGCTATTGTAAAATAATTCTATACTGCCTTATTGCGAGGGTCGGCTACTTTAATTTTAATTTTTCATGTCTGTCTATATCCCGAATAAGTATCACGCCGAAACTACTGATTCGATTTAAATGAAATTTGGTACAATCTGACCTTATGATCTGAAGAAGGTTCTAGGATAATTTTGATCCCGATATTTTGCGCGGATCCTTTGGGAGAGGGGATGAAAGACCAATGGTTCATTAGTTGTAACTTCTCAATGCATAGTCCGATTACAATTTTTTTCAGTTTCATAAAGGGAGTACGTAAAGGATTGTTTCACACAAGTTTCAATGTTGAGGGTTTTGTAGTTCAGAAATTAGAAACATCTCAACTTTCGCTAAACCTAGAATTCAAGAGTCCCTTTGAATGTGAGGGTAAATCTAAACTGGCGTGTTGGCTTAATCATAAAAGAGCTTAATGATTAAGGCTATTGTAAAATAATTCAGTCCGCGCCGAAGGCGTGGCGTTGTAACTTCTCAATGCATAGTCCGATTAAATTTTTTTCAGTTTCATAAAGGGAGTACGTAAAGGATTGTTTCACACAAGTTTCAATGTTGAGGGTTTTGTAGTTCAGAAATTAGAAACATCTCAACTTTCGCAAAACCTAGAATTCAAGAGTCCCTTTGAATGTGAAGGTAAATCTAAACTGGCGTCTTGGCTTAATCATAAAAGAGCTTAATGATTAAGGCTATTGTAAAATAATTCAGTCCGCGCCGAAGGCGTGGACTGAATTGTTTTAGAATAGACTTAAGCTTTGAGCTCTTTTTTGATTAAGCAAACAGGGCAGTTTCACACGCTGCTTAATGAGTCTGATGGAGAAATACCTCTCCTTTCATACACCATAATATATGTGACGTAAACGAAGTTGCGAGGGTCAGCTAGTATAACCGCCTGCCGCACCGAAGGTCCTGGGTTCGATTTCTAGTTTGGTCCAATTATTTGTTTGATCAACAAATGTTTTTATCGGAGATTGGGTGTTTTCTATGTATAATATGTATGTATTTAGAAATATATAAGAATGTATTTCAGTCGTCTGGATAATTATCGTAGCAAACACAGGATTTAATTTTTCTCTATCGGGCTTCTAAGATATTTAGCGTGATAATATGTAGCCGGTGTGTAAAACCGATCTCTTACTAATATTCCTGCAACGTTTTAGCTTAATCAATCCCCATACTTACATATTTCATTGCCCTCTGCCTAGTCCCTAGGATATGTAGCGTGATGATATATAGCTTATTTAAAGATCCTACCTCTAGATTTACTATTCAAGTAAAAGAGTTATTAAAATTATTCAGTAGTTTCTGTATTTTGCAAAAATATGCAAACAGATTTTCATTGTTGTCTGCCGAGCTCCTAAAATATTTAGCGTAATAATATGTTGTCTTGGTGTAAAACCTATCCCTTACTAATATTTCTGCTACGTTTTAGTCGAATCAATCCACCGGTTTACACATTTCATTGCTCTCTGCTTAGCCCCTAGGATATGTAGCGTGATAATATATCGCCTATTTTAAGGCCCCACCTCTGACAAATATTTGTGCAAAATTTGAACCAAATCTGTTCAGTACTTTTCGAGATCCTTCCGGACAAAGCAAAGCAAACAGACAAACAGACAAACAGACAAAAATTTTTCTGACTGTATTTTTGGGTTCGGTATCTTACGTCGAACACCTAGCGAGTATTTTTTTTTTAATATTTCCAATGTACAGTTTTGGCTTTTCTATCATTTTATTATATGTATAGATACTCTGTGGACTAGCACTCTTCGCTCTCTGGGTCAATAAGTTATATTATTAAAGTAAGTACATTTTTTCGAACTGACAGATTGATAAAACAATGACCTCCTTTTAAAATCAATTGGCCAGTACAACAGTTTTACAACACTATGGCAAAGACAAACAAGTCTGAGAAAAAATAATTTAATGACAAGCAAAAATGACAGTCTTAAATTTTTACCATCCGAGTATTTATCATGAAATTATTCTATAATCTAAAGGTTTATTAGGTTCGAAATGTCCGCATAAATCTAACTAGAGTTCCTTGAAACGACTATGATCAGGATTGATAATTAAATGTAAGTAATTATGGAGTAGTCGAGATCCAATTTCTTTGTTTACTATATTATTTAGGTCTGTTGAATTCCACTATACCTACGTTTATCATTACTTCGAGGACATCTTATCAACCATGGAAAATAAAATATTGACTAATATTTCAGTTTTAACTTGCATTATTTCATGATATTTACGAAAGTATTCTAATTTCACAGATAAAACCAGAACAAGTAGTAACACGTGAATCACGTCTATCTAAGAAGGTGCAACAAGTGGAGGATCGAAAGAAATCTGCCCTTGCAGTAAGGGTGCGGCCATCGCGCGTCAATAGATTTACACCAATCACGGGTAACTGACTAGAGACTATAAGAGTAACTGACTAGAGACTGTTTCCAAACTAGAGAAAGATAGTTTATTTAGATAAGAAAATTCTATTGTGAGCGTTCTACAAAATAGACATATTAAATAGCTATGCTATTGCGAACTTCTTTTTAGAACCTTTTATGAGGAAGAATTTTGTGTTAGATGAATGTAAAGAATTAGCCATTTAGGTACGCAGCGCACGCAACGCAAACACTGAATAGCTTCAAGAAATGGAATCTCGAACTCTAAGATTTTTTTTCTTTTCATTTTTTCTATTCTAAACGGTAGTTCCCGAGATCATCGCGTTCAAATAAACAAACTTCAGCCGTATTATATGAAGTATAGATATTAATCCGAGCTAATAACAAATATTTTTTGTTTAATTATACATTCAATATTCAATTCAGAGTCCCGGCCACTGGCAGCTTCTTGGGAGCTCTTGAGACCCAAACCCGATCAGGAACCGACGCCTTTGGAACAGGAAATACGGGAACGGCGCATAGAAAGGTTTTTGAACATTATTATATTACGAGTATTACGTTATTATTAAGTACTTAGTTATTTATAGAAGGCGCAAGTCCTTCTAGTAACTACTTATTGTAAATTACGATTTAACTGAATCAATCCGAAGATAAGATGAACACTTATGACGTGACGAAAGCGAAAGTGGTATATCAGGATCGGAGCAAGTGGAAAGCTATAGTCTTTGACTACCCCGTTGGGCGTAATGTTATGTTTGTATGTAGTCCGAAGGGATTTTTAGGACCGTGTGGCGTAAATTGGGAGAAGCCTACGACAAAGAGTGGACGACCATAAGCTGATTTGATGAATCCGAAGATATTTTTTCGAGAAACTTTCAAAAGATTTTGGAATCCCTGATTGTGATTGTATTTATTTTTTACTTGTAAAGTCGAGTCAACGAAGATTCCGTATGTGCAGAATATTGTGCATAAATTTGATTGAATTGACTATTTTACAGTAAATTTTTTAAAGATTTCTGACTTCAACAAACCATAGGTACTATAATATTAACGGTCGTTGTATAATTACTAGGCATTTGTATGAACAAGATATGCTACTAGGCGATGCAGAAATGTCCGTTCAAAAGTTCGACTCTCGGTTGAGACAGCTGCAAAGAGAACGTATCCGAGTGCAGGTAACGTCTTTGGTTAATTATTTATTATTTGAAAGGAACTCACTACTCACCCGGGGATTTAATTCGCCATGATCACAGCTTCCAAAGATAAGTTGTTGTAAGAAATGACTGAGGGTTTTTGGTTCGGCTTACAATTTGCAATGGAGATGTGCTGTGATGTAAAAGACTGTAAAAATAATTTTAAAAAGTAAAAGTTGTTTTATTACGTCATTGGTTACAGTATATCGATTCGTTGCTCCAATCGTATTGTTGTAAAAGAGACGGGTTTGTAACAGCGTCTGCAATACTCTCTAACCATCACAATCAATAAAAAATAGTAGTTTTCGATACAAGTGTGGGATTTCTGTTATTACAACGAGTTCCGCGAGGTGTTGACCCGAGCCGAAGGCGAGGGTTGACAGTCGGAACGAGTTTAAATAACAGTCCCACACGTTGTATTGAACAACTATTTTTAATACAGTTGCGAAAAAATTAAGCAATTTTATAAAATAATAAAAACACAATAAACCTGAATATCCAAAATGGCGCCAACCGTAAAAGAATATATACCTTCCTAAGCAGAGACTATGGCAGTGCACTTCATACAGCCAACTTTTTTTTATATTTATAAATTTAATTTGGCCGATACTTTTATTAATTTATGCTTAAATTTTAATTAAAATTACTTTTAATCTGATACTGAATCAAGTTAGTATCTTTTTTTAAAAATTTTGCATGAATCACAGACATTATTTTAACAGTTGGGAAAGAAAACGCACGAGTACGGGAATGGTAAAGAAAAAAGCATGAGTGTGTAATAGCCCACATCCCGAACGCTATACGTCCCTGTAATACGCCACTTTTTGAGCAACTGTATTAAAAAATCCTTTTAATTTGAAACGTAGCTGTATTTTTAATACGCTTTTATTAGGTCGTCGTGTATGTAACTAACAATGTAATGGAATCTAAGGAAACTAATTTAACCATTTTGCAAGGATCGTAGCGTCATGAAAATTGGTAGATGTATGTAGTTCTGATGACAATACAATATTATGGTACTGTCGAACTGTCGATATGATGATGGAGCCGGAAGATAGGTACTGAAAACAAGTGGAATCTAAGGTAGCTAATTTAACCAGCTTCCAAGGATCGTAGGCTCATGAAAATTGGCAGCTGTATGTAGTTCTGATGACAATACAATAATATGATACCGTCAAACTGATATGATGATGGAGCCGGAAGATAGGCACTGTAACTACATGATTGAACATCGTATCATAGCTGTGTTTGGATTTGTTAGAAAAGTCTTTTAATGAACTTTGACCACGATTAGGGTGTAAGGTTATAACAAACCTGTTATATATTGAAGTGAATATTGAGGGTAAATATTGACATAGGTACCTGCATAAAATGTATATGTATTAGAGTAATAATGAAATATTTTCACATTAGTCGAACTCAGACAAAACACCATGTAATACAGAAATCCCAACTAATATTATAAATGCGAAAGTAACTCTGTCTGTCTGTCTGTTACGTTTTCACGCCTAAACCACTAAACCAATTTTGACAAATTTGTTATAAAGATAGTTTAAGTTTAAGGGACGGACATGGGCTACTTTTTAACTGACTGCGCAAAAGGAGGGTACTTAATGATTTTATGTGATATCGACTTCTACGCGGATGAAGCCGCAGGGAACAGCTAGTAAAGGTATAAATGTTGTGACTAAAAAATATAAAATAAATAAATCGTTTAAAAAACCCTAGTAAAATACGCTTTTATTATGCACGAAAAAAACAAAAATAAATTATGGATCGTTCAAGTTGCCTCTATTTCTAGGCTGAACTGTAAACTATGTGCTTTTAGTTATAATATTTGATTGTAAAAGCGTGGGGCGCTAGAACAAGAAAGATTTTTTTGTAAGCAAATTCCTATTAATACTAATCCTTTTATAATAAAAATCCTGGCGAAAGCTGCATGAGGTCGCACAATAGCATAACGTTTATGCTGCCAAAGGGAACGCCTCTTCTTTCAGGCAATTAAGTAGATACATGAGGGGAATACGTTAACAGTGGCAAAATGTCGAGTTCTTGTTCGAGAACGAGATATCTTTGGTTACCTTTAATAACCCGTTTGGGGATATATGCGTTTGTATTCTTATTACATGATTACTACATATTGTACTTAATATCTCGGAATGCCGAAACTTTAAGGACCTACCTATGAATTATCTAATAGAGACCCGTAACGGTAACAGGTTTGCTCCTATTACGCGGGCGTCACGAAAAACTGGCAAAAGTAGGTGTTGAAAATGCGTAGGCGTGATTAACTACTTTACTTTTCAAGTAAGTTTGTTATGCACTTCAATTAAAGCCTATCATCGTTAATACATTTCCAAAATTTAAAATGATATATAAATAGTAAAAGTCACAATAGATATATAAAGGGTGACAATGTAAATTAATACTTTAAAAACACGAGAAAAACACGCTTTTATAAATGTGACCTTATCCTTAATCTGACAAGACATCATGCAGCTTCCGCCAGAAAAGTTTTTCCTGTTCCAGCGCCCCATGCTTTTGCAATCAAATATTATAACTAAAAGCACATAATTTACACTTCAGCCTAGAAATAGAGGCAACTTGAACGATCCATAATTTATTTTTGTTTTTTTCGTGCATTATAAAAGCTTATTTTTCTAGGGTTTTTTAAACGATTTATTTATTTTATGTCTAAGGAATCATTCCGTTACTTGTTTTATTGCAGTCAATCCGGAAAATTATTATTTGGAAACTTATTGTTTTCAATTTCTTATGTCATGTCCGAGAATTTATTTCGATATATTTTGTACAGGAGAGGAATCAATTGCTTGAATTACATTTGTACCAAATGCACAGAGAGATGAATGTATTGAACCGATTCGAGGCACATGAAGACCGTTTGGCAGAAAGGGTTTATTCGAAACTGATGCAGGTAACTCAACTTGTTACTGTTTCTATTATAAAGTTCTTCAAGGCCTCTTGTTGTTTAAATTCTGAACTGCATAATTTAGCTCAAGGTCTAATGATGTACATCTGTCTATAGAGCCAACAAATTGATTTCACATTATCAAGGTATTACATTCAGAGCGTTCAGTATGGGCAACTATGTACATCGGTATATGACATACAAATATCTGTTCTTAAGAGCACAAGTTATGAGTACCTCAGTAATCTAGAGATCATTTGGTATCAATTCAATTAACAGTACATAGGTACTGTTAATTGAATTGTAAGACACATCATTTTTCTTTTATTGCGAAATGTAGATTATATTACTGTCTATGCCCTGTCTGTTTTTTTAGTTACCATAATATGTATTTGTTGTTAGGTAAAAGCAGTACAAGAGCAAATAGAAGATTGTAAACATCGTATTGACGATATACAAGCTGAGAAAGTAGAACTTGATGTTGAGTGCCAGGAACTTCAGAGAAAATTCAAGAATTTAGTCTCAGACAATAAATTTGCCGACTTCCTGCGAAGGATATTTAAGAAGAAATATAGACCACCGCGTGATCATGACGATGATGGTGCGTATATGAATAGTAGCTTTTCTAACGTAGTATTTCGATTTAGAACAACCTAGAATAGAATAGAATAGAATACACTTTATTGTACACCATAACAATGATTACAAGAACCTACTTTTCTCTCTCCATATTTCCCACAATGTTAAATATCTAGAATTAGAAAAAGGTAGTCCATAACCGTCTCCAACATTTTTACTTTACAACTATTATTCATCGGTGTTTCAAACACTCACATTTGGCTGAAACCCTTTCACCCCGAAACTCAGTAAGCTACCATTATAATGTTGACTCCCACAAAGAGGGTTTTTCAAAAGCCCGGTTTCCTCCTGGTCATACTAGTTTGTCACACCAGTATGACCACGAGGATATAAATGTCCTCGTAGTCATACTAAACCCTAATCTATTAGAATTAGAAGTCGACTCTTAATAACATAGATAATTTTTACACGTCTACTATTTTTGACTACAAATAATTGTAGTCAAAAATAGTAGACGTGTACTACCAATGCATAAGCATAGCATTGGTAGTAGTATTTCAGCTTAGGTAATTCTGTTGTTAGAATCATCTGAATCGGAGTCATCCTCATCGTCAAGTGAGGATGAAGACGAGGGAAGTGTTGACAGTCGTGACATCGGCCCCATTCGTCTTGACCCCAACATTTGCCCAGAAGGATGTGAAAGGGAAATATATGACAAGACATATGAATTGAGAACCACCAGGTAATTAAAATATGCATGTCTGTAGTTTAGTGTAGCTATTTTAGCTCAATTTCTATGGTAAGCTTTTTGATACTCGCGACCTTTCTGTTTCGCACTGATGCAAAAATAAAACATTCAGATACAAATCTCCTTCTCAAATGACTTTTCAATTTTAAGTTGCAACAAAGAATAGTACTAATAAAATCTTTACACAAGTAATAGTCTGAATAACAGTGAAAACTGCTTGAAGCATCTAAACTTTGTTTATTCTTTATAGAACTGTAAACATTGACGTTTCGTCTGAAAACGCTTAAAAATGCTGTTGTTTTCGTCGTTAGACACTTCGTAGGCTTAAACTTTTCTTTCAAGTTGCACTTACCACACCAGAGCCTTTACTTGTTCATTGGTCAAAAGGTGACATCACCTTGCTGACGAATTTGGCGGGTTCAAACTTAACTTAGTGGGCACGCATCTAATAATACTTGCGAATAGCTTCAAAAGCAGTAATTTGAAAGCATATTATGGAACTTATTTCATTTATTTTCTGTATAGACACAAACATGAGCAAGATATTATAGAAAAGAGCAAAGAAGTTGAATTACTTTATCGGGACATTGAAACTCACAACAAAATGAAACGCAAATTGACGCTACAGCTGGATATTAGAAAAAATGATCTCAAAGAATTTATGGTGCGAGTACTTTCTTCTCTCTATCTCTTCTATCTAGCTAACGATTTAATCATGCATGCATACATAACGATATTCATAACTTTTATTACTTAATCAACTCGAAACCCCAAAACATAGTAAGTAAATGACTGAAGTGTCTTTGGATTCTGTTACTTGTTATTAAATTACTTAATAATATTGACGGGGAAAGTGATCTTTGGAATTTAGTGGGCAATCAAGAAATATAAATTACTTACGTTAGCCTAGATCGAAGTATATACGGCTAAACAACTATTCATAAAAAGTGGTTAGAATATATCTGAATATATAAAGACAACCGAGACTATATTATTATAACTATTATTATGCTAATAAAAAAAACGCTGGAATTGGTAGAGCTACCTGGGGTATCCTTCCGAGGGCTTACCCGGGGTTCCCAACTGTAGGCTGTTAGGTAGGATACGTGTGGTTTTTAGTCGGTAGGAGTCCGGCATAAGCATCCATGTAGATTTTCCTCACGTTAAAAAAATCAGACATCTGAAACATCCTTCCGAGGACTTACCTAGGACTCCCGGCTGTAGACAGGTTGTAGTGTAAATCATCGTGTGGTTTTAGTCGGTAGGAGTCTGACATAGCATTCATGTAGGATTTCCACATGTAAAAAATGAGATAAAAATCCAATCTAACAAATAAATCTTCCAACAAAGATGGAGAAACAAAGCTGTATGAACGAAGTGGATCAAGTAGTGATCCTTCGCTACGATCAGATGAGAGCGTCTGCACTCCGAGGGTGCGAGGGACCTCAAGGGCTGTCACAAACTGTAGTATTTCCTGAAGCGATGCTCATGAAGCTCAGGAAAAGAGTGCTGGAAATACAGGACGAGATCAAGCAACAAAAGCTGCGCCAAAAGTTTGTATAACTGTGTTATATTTAAAATCTTTATATTTTTTTATTGTTATGTTTGTATCCTCAGCTGTTTATATCCGAAGATTCTACCATTGATACCAATACCAATGTACATTTTTAGCAATAATATTGATTGTTTGTCATATGACCTTCTATTAAGGTTAGGATTCCGAGTAAAAGAAAGGACAAATAGTTTAGAGGTTACCTAAAACAAAGCCCTTTTCGTTCTCTACATTAAAATTAAGTCATTCTTTTCTGGTTCTAACCTCAAGAACTTTATTTTCATCCGTTGTGTTCCCTGATTTCACTAGAAATCTTAAAATATCATAATCTATCAGGTGTAGGTTACTGTCAAAAACACTAATCAGAAAAGGAGTGATGAGGTGGAGAGGAGGAGGTGAGAGAAGAGAGGAGGAATAGGAGGAGGAGGAGGAGAGATGCAACAAAAAAAAATACACTTCTCAAGTACTGAGTGATTTTTGTAAACATTCCATCCAGTGGAAGGCTTAGTTTCACATTACAAACTAAACTTCCAAACCGCAACTTTATTTACTCCATATCTACATACTAGTAAATGACACAACTTACAGAGTGAATCGCACCCACCTATTCCGTATGAACATAGACATAAAAGCGATGGAACAAACCGCTACAGAATTGCGCGCACAAATGCGTGATGTGCTCACACGCAAATTGGGGAAGCCGCGCAAAGTTGACAAGACGCTCGATGAATTGTTGAGGCAAATGGCAAGGAGGCACAAGTTTACGAATAGCCTTGGGGTCTTGCCACAGGTGAAAGCACAGATTCAAGGATGGAAGGTAATTTGATCAATTTTGATGTGAAAAATCTAAAGCCGATTGTAGGAGTGGCTAGGCGACTCGCCACGCTTTATGTAGTAGCGTTTTAGTGGCTATCGGATCTCTGCCAAAATTCCAATAAAGTATAAGTATAAGAATATTCTTATTTGAAAGCGGGTATGTAGCTTCACTTCCCCTTACAAAGAAGTAGAATAGTTTTCAAACAATCCCCTCCCCCTTGAAGTGAGATGACCTGTATTCCACCCTCCCTCTTCCCCCACAAATGTCTGAATAATATCTTCTCGTCTACGAAATGTCTACCGTCTCGCCGTAGCCCCTTCGTAGCCTCGTAGCATCCAGCTACGATTTTGTAAAGCAATAAAGGCAAATTTTCGTAAGTCTGTCAAATGCCAACGAGATGGAATATACACCAAGATAGAATGATATTCCAACCGATGTAGCCCTTGAAATACAAGAAATCTATATCTTAAATGGGTATTGGTTTCAGGAACGCCTAGTAAACTTAGAGAAAAAGTATCTCGAACGCTTAAACTTCCATTCAAGTCGACTTCGAGTGGCTGCCGCAATTCAAGCTGATGTGTTACCGCAGAAGGTTTGTTATCTTTTACTTGTCTTGTGTATTTTACTTGTGTTGTTACTTTTATTATTTGTAAGTATATTTGGTTATACCTACCTTAAAAGGTGCTGTGACTATTATTATTCAGGAGTATTAATGAGTACTGTTCCTTTACTAGAGCGTAAGAAATTGCTTAGAGGAGCACAAGTAAGTATTGCTGAAAACCAGAGCAGAATCAATTGGTATGGAATTGGTGGCTAATCTGTTCTAAGATCTGATTCCAAGATCAGCTGTGAATCTAGAGTCAGCTAAGACTCTGAGGATGTTAAGTTGTCGATCGCTGAAGAGATGTGTATTGCAATTATAGCTTAAATACCCTGGATATAGATAATTTCCACTTACCAGAATATTTTATGTGAATCAAGAAGAGGGCAAAGTTTTGTAACAAATATAAGTAGGAATGGTACAACCCTATTTTCCTTTAGAGATTATATAAGAGATTGTCTTAATATTTTATACCTTTCCGCGGTTTCGGTCCTGAACTACGGCTTTCGAAATCGCAAAAAAAAAATTGTTGTTCACTTGTCTTCATACCTTGAAGAGTAGAATTTTGAAAACCTTTTCTTAGTCTCACAGGTCACTTCGAAACTAGACATGTTTAGTTCGGCTTTGCGTTGATAGACACGTGTCATCTGGTATTTTTGGAAGGTATAAAACTATCTTTTTCTTTTTTTTATACCACTAAGGTGCCGACAAGCATATGGCCCACCAGACGGACTGGTGATCACCGCAGCACCGAACGTTTGCAACACCAGAGGCGCGCCATACTCGTGCTGCCGACCCTGATTCCTGATTGTGTTCTGTATATATTAGTAAGATGTCGGTAATGACTATTGTAGGCTCACAAAGGCGTCAATGATATGGCTGGAGGCTACAACCAGGAAGATTACGATCGCGATGTAATGCGACTGCGCATAGTGCGCGCCCAACAACTAGAGCAAATAAAGGTAAAAATCACAGAATATATACTTTTTTATAATACTAAGGTGGCAGACAAGCTTACGGCCCTCCCGACGATTGGTTGCCGTAGCCTGTAGGCGTTTGCAACACTAAATCTATGCTTTTTTTTCTTTTTTTTTTATGCGAGGGAAAATCCTCAGAGGATGTTATGCCGAACTCTTACCGACTAAAAAACTCACGTAACGCCCAACAGCCTGTGGTTGGGAGCCCCGGGTAAGCCTTCGGAAGGATGTCCCGGGACTACACCAGATCTATGCTACAGATGCGCTCTTCTTCTATCTATAATATCAAAAATCAAACCAAAATTATGTGTAGGTATCAAATTTCAGTCCTATATGTCGAATTCGTAGTGCATGAAGCGTCTACAACCATAGAATTTAATACATTTTGGTGCCTTTTTTTATAGCTGATATTATAATTATACCTTAAGTTTTTGTATACATCAAGTTGTTAAATGATGAAATATGTTGTTATTTTCTTTGTTAGATTAAGGTTATAGATGCTACAATATGAATCAATATCCGATACAATGTAAAAATTGTTTGTGATAAATAAATAAATACCTCGTACTCCTATTATTTTTCACCAAACGGTGGAAAGTGAGTCTTCATATGAGTATTTTTATTTGTTCATAGCAACTACGGGAGGAAATAAAAAATCTCCGATTAAAACCGGCTCCTTATGCCCAACCAATACCAAAGCGACTTAAAGAGGAATCTGAGACGTCTTCTATTTACCTGCACATGGCACCTCGTAGCCACAAGGAAAAGAAAAAGAAATATTTTCCCATGTGAGTAACTCACAGTAGGCGCAAACTGGGTGACAGTCGCGGCGACATGTCGCGACGACTTGTTGCCCATTGTGCGCCTGCATCGCTGGTGTCGGCGACATGTCGCTGTGTCGCCGCGACTTCCCTAGCTTGTCTCGCGACAACATTCGAGTCGCGGTGACATGTCGCCCAGTGTGCGGAGCTTAGAACAAAATGTATGTCATTTGGAGCCCGCAGCTTGTCGCCGCGACATGACGCCCAGTGTGCGCCTACTGTTTGACTACGGACTACCTAGGCTTCTCACCAGTCCTAAGGATAAGGATTAAGTACAGAATGCCATACAGATTCCCACGTTTATACAGTGCTCGGTGACGAGAAGAGGCCAAATCCACTGGCAATGCGTGAATTTATCTTTCTTTACTTCTGTCTTTACCACATCTGAGATGTCGATAAAAATGTATGTTATTGTTGTAGTTTATTAATGGTTTTATTATGTAGTCTAATCGAGAAGTCCAATATCTATGTGGGGACAAATTCAATTCCATTATTGCTAAGATTATTGTATAATGTTTAAAAGAACAACAATAATATAATTACTCACATTATCGCCATAAACCACGTCATTATACGATAGTGAAATGGAATTTACATTTTCAAAATCATATCTTCAGATCGCCAATACAATCTCAAACAAACATAGGGGGTGGTGGTGACGTGAACACTATGAAACTTTTGTTTGACGCTTTGGACACGATGCGTGTGACGCGAGATGACGCGCACTCGCTGCTTGAAGACGTTACCTCCAGGATACCGGATATCCTATCTGGGTATGTATGTTTGTAAAGTTTTGTACAATACGCTTTATACATATACTCGTACCTACATCTTATGATATACTAGCGGACGTCACGCGGTTTCACCCACGTAGTTCCCTTAAATATAGCCTTTTTTCACCGCAAAGAGTGTAGCTTCCCAACAGTGAAAGAATTTTTCAAATCGGTCCAGTAGTTCCAGAGCCTGTTTGTTACAAACAAACAAACAAACAAAAAAACAAATCTCTCCTCCTTATAATATTAGTATAGACATACATACATACATACATACATACATACATAAATACATACATACATACATACATACATACATACATACATACATACATACATACATACATACATACATACATACATACATACATACATTACATACATACATACATATGGTCACGCCTTTATCCTCGAAGGGATAGGCAAAGGCATATTAGGTACATGCCCACATTCCCCTTTTTTAGAATTTGTCCCACGTATAGGTGGTCAGCCGTATTGCCGTATTGAGATGGACAGGCGCAGGTTAGTGACTGCCTGCTGTTGAAATTTTTCACGCCGCCTAAAAGGCCTTCAACTTGGCTTAAGGGGCTAGTTCACAAAAAATGCACTTAGGATTTTGGAAATATTCAAGAACTCACTTCATTAAATGACACTAAAATGGAACCTTAAATTCTTAATAGATGAAACTACAATAACACCGTGCGCTTATTACAAAATAATTATTTACATTAGAAAAAACACCTCTGAAAGTTATTAAAAATCATCGAAATAGCAGATATAATCAAATTGACAAAGGTAAATTTCGATGTTTTTCAAAGGTTTTTTCGCAAGTAAATAATTATTTTGTAAAAAGCGCACGGTGTTAATGTAGTCTAATATATTGAGAATTTAAGGTTCCAATTTAGTGTCATTTCATGAAGTAAGTTCTTGAATATTTCCAAAATCGTAAATGTCTTTTTGTGCATTTTGCGGACGCGCCCCTTAACAACTGCCATTTTACTGGCAACCGGGACCAACGGCTTAACGTGCCTTCCGAAGCACGGAAACGCTCTAATAAATGTCACAAAGTGGTCACATGGATGGTCACCCATCCAAGGACTGGCTATAGTGAAAGTTGCTTACTGCAGTGATCGTTTACAGAACACTGAGTCCGCGGGGCCACGAGCGCTTTTTGTAATCTTACGCACTGGTTTTATTATTATTTTATTTTATATTATGCTGTACCCCAAGACTTCTCAGGAGTCGTGTGGCGTACTACAAACCTAACCCATATTTACAATGATGGATGGAAATCTTCCAGATTTATTGATATTCACTATCACAGTCCGTTCCAACCGACCTTATCATATGTATACCGCAGCGATGACACGGTGCTCCACACGCTGGTGGAGTGCACGGCGTGGGCGCAACAGCGCCAGGTCCTCGTAGTGGGTCTGGGCGTGGACACTCTCTCGCTCGAGGCCATGGTGCGAGCCATGCTCTCCAGCGGGAGTAAGTGGGACTGCGCCGCCTCTTTCTGCAAGCAGGTCATGCTTATGAAAGAGGCGGCGGGGCGGAAACGGGAGAAATCTCTCTCTCACCCGAGTTCCGCAGTCGGCGGCCTGGGCGCCACCGACGTGTCTACGCCGAGGACTATCGGCCTCCATAACCGGGGGCCTGAGGAGGGTGAGAGGGCGGCTCACCGTCCCTACAGAAGCAGGCCCATGACGGCAGCATGACGTGAGGAACTCACGCACGACCTTTTCGCCATTGACAAAATTAGCTTTTTCAACACAAAATCTTTGTGCCATTGCATTAAAGTCTATTTTTGTTAACAGTAAAACAATTATCAATCATCATTCTTTAAAAGATTTTGTTATATAATAATTAGATCTGTAAATAATTTCAGCGCCATGTCAAGATATGATGTGGTAGATAGTTTGCTACGAAAATGGCTGTTCAGACACGGCGGTGACCCTACCAAGTACAAAAAGAAAACCAAGGCCTTTGATGCTTTAGCAGTTTTAACCGACCGAGTTGTACGACAGCATGTAAGTAATGAGATTACAGAGTTGCATGTACTTAGAAGCTCGTTCAAACATACATACATACATATGGTCACGCCTTTATCCCCGAAGGGGTAGGCAGAGGCACGCTACATGCCCACATTTCACCTTTGTATAATTTGTCCCACGTAATAGGTGGTGAGCCGTATTGCCGTGTTTAAATGGATAGGCGCAGGTTGTGACTGCCTACTGTTGAAAATAAAGCCTTTAACTTAGCTTAACGACTGCCATTTTTACTGGCAACCGGGACCAACGGCTTAACGTGCCTTCCGAAGCACGGAAACGCTCAAATAAATGTCACAAATTGATCACATGGATGGCCACCCATCTATGGACCGGCCATAGTGAAAGTTGCTTACTGCAGTGATCGTTTACAGAACACTGAGACCGCGGGGCCACGAGCGCTTCAAAATATCAATCAAACAAATAAACGATGGCAATCCACTGCTGGACGTAGGGTGCTCCCAAATTACGTCACAATACACGGTCTTCCATCTTCCGCTTCCAGTCTCACTCCCTACGACCTTCTTCAGGTCGTCGGTCCATCTGGTGGGGGTCGTCCTTACCCCTCGTGTACCAATCTGTATCTATAGTAAATAAAGAGGGAAGATTTGTTTTTTTTTGTTTTTGATTTTTTGTTTGTTTGTTTGTTCGTTTGTAACGAATAGGCTCCGGAACTACTGGACCGATTTGAAAAATTCTTTCACTGTTGGGAAGCTACACTCTTTGCGGTCAACATAGGCTATATTTTATTCCCGTATTCTCACTGGAACGGGAACTACGCGGGTGAAACCGCGTGACGTCCGCTAGTGTTGGATATTGTATTATAACGAATTTCTAAATCACGCTATAAAATATATGAAATTCAAAGCAATTACTAGATTGAAAGACCGAAAGTTGTGACAATCCTTTAGCAGTGAGCGTCAATCGCTAGCTATGATGCTGGCTCATAAATTTTGATAATAATAATTTAATTATTTTTGATAATAACGACACTATTGCATATTCTTTTCTATATCTTAACTGTTTAACAGATACATGAAATGCAAGTCATGGGTCTGAAAGGCATGTCGCAAGTACTGGAAGGTTTGGAAACTGCTCTCAAACAGGTGTCAGATACTAATACGCCTTTGTCCCAACGAGTGGGACCTACGCTCGCTACTTTACTGCATACAGTTGGCTTTGAAGATGCAGGTTTGTTATGAAATTTAGGTATATTAATAAATAAATACATATAATAAAATCGTAACAGGTGGCTGTCTGTACATAGAAGATAAATAAGAAAAAATATTATAGGGGGGGGGGGGGCTTTATAACCGCAATAGAACCCAAAACAACGATTTTTAGAATTTTTGTCTGTTTCTCTGTATGTCTGTATATCTGCATATCTGTACATCTGTTTGTCTGTACGGTTGCGCACGCTAATCTCAGTAACCGCTTAACTGATTGCAATGCGGTTTTTTTATTGTGTTGAGGTTTGCTCCACTTAACATTTAGCGTTTATTTCATGTCGATCGGTTTATAATTAAAAAACTTTTAACACTTTTTAGAATCAGATATTTTGAAAATTTTAATTTAATTTAAATTTTAATTGTAGGGGTTTCAGTTTGCGGCCGTAGGTCTGTTGGGTGTCTTGGGACATCCTTCGAGGGCCTACCCGGGGCTCCCAACCATAGGCTGTTGGGCGTCACGTGAGGTTTTTTAGTCGGTAGGAGTCCGGCATAACATCCCTGAGGATTTTCCCTCACGTAAACAAAAAAAAGGGGTTTCTTTGAATGTGAGTGTAAATCTAAACTGGCGTGTTGACTTAATCATAAAAGAGCTTAATGATTAAGACTATTTTAAAACAATTCAGTGTGAATTGTTTTAAAATAGTCATTGTCAGGACTGAATTGTTTTAAAATAGACTCAATCTATAAGCTCTTTTATGATTAAGCAAACAGGGCAGTTTCACACGCTGCTTGATGAGTCTAATTAAGAAATACCTCTCCTTTCATACACCCTATGTGACGTAAGCGAAGTTGCGGGGTCAGCTAGTTAATAATAAAAGTGTGTTTGTGCTCCTTACATGTAGCAAGATGATATAAAGTTCTTTATCCATGCTACTTTTCATCCCTAAAGATAATTTTCTTTTATTTTACGGGAAAATACCTTCGCCTTTGTCTATGTAAAATTCGGTAATTGCAACTCGTCCTGTGAAACAGGCATACATGCAGATATACCTACCTATACCTAGGAACCTGTTTTACATGACGAATTTTGTTGTCTTCCTCTCTTCTCTTCGTAAATTAAAATCAGACCAAAAAACCTCTGATCACTTTTTGAACATTAGGTGCCTATTTTATAATCCTATCCTATCCTACTAATATTACAAATGTGAAAGTTTGTGAAGATGTTTGGATGTTTGTTACTCAATCACGCTCTAACGGCCGAACGGATTGGGCTGAAATTTGGTACAAAGATAGCTTATAGTCTAGAATAACACATAGGCTTTTCATCGTGGGAAAATGTTCCCACGGGTAGCGGGAACGGGTACCGAATTTCACGCGGGTGAAGCCTCGAGCATTATCTAGTATTAACTATTTTAAATACAAATTACCTACTTCTGATTTCTTAATTTTGTCTCTCTTAAACGATTGCAGATAATCCGGAAACGTTGACTTCGTTGGTGAAAGCACTAATAGACAACGATCAGCCACTAACTCAAGACTCCATTGACAATATTTCTGTGGCAGACGTTATAGATGATTTGAAAGGTAAAATATATTTAATTCGTCGATATTGAGTGAGCAATCAAATTACGCCCTGTTCAGTTATTTCCGAATTTAAAGGTGGAAACACATTATTAAAACACGACGCGACGCTATGCGTAGAATGAACTGCGCTTGGTGGCGCATCGGATGTTGATAATGTGACACTGGTCATAGAAAACAATACAAATTGATTCTTCTCAACACGTGTTGCCTTCCATCGGATCGCGTCGCCTTTTAACTATGTGTTTCTGCCTTAAGGCCTCAAACTGGATGTCAGCACTTCAGCAGGGTGACACGACGACAGTGATCAGCAGATCGCTCGTTTCCCGGCGACAAAGTATTGTGTTTGGTGTCGACTGTGAATAATTTTTATTAAATTTTAGGCACTTTAAAGTTCGATTCTCCCCTCTTTCCCCAATCTACGGATTGGGGGCCACTCTAAAAAAACTAAAAAGTAGTAGGTATGCTTTCTAACCTATCTACTAGGGTCTTTGGTAACTGGAAGAACCGGGTCAGTAATCCACGCAAGTGAAGCAATACGTATTCACAAGTACCTACTTTCATACTATCAATTCCATCGAAAATTCCCAATTGTATACCGATTCCTCTCAACAGATTGTGGTGTAGAACTCGAGGAAGACGATATGGAATACGTTGTTAGACTAGTCATAGACTGTCTCAAAGCGCAAGTAATAGAACCAGACGAAGCTAAACAAATACAGGATCAAGTTAATTCAGCCATGTCGGTAGCCACGCCGAGATTGAACCTCAAATATGAAAGCTCTATAAGAACTTCTGAACCAGTAAGTATGTTTAGTTCAAACGACTCCACCTGCTTGACGAAAAGCTATGAGAAGCGATATTGGCCCCGTGGACTTGATGTCCTGTAAACGATCACTGTAGCAAACAACATTTACTTTGGCTGGTCCTTGGATGGGTAACCACGTGACCACTTAGTGACATTTATTGGCGAGCGTTTTCGTGCTTCGAAAGACACGTTAAGCCATTTGTCCCGGTTGCCAGTAAAATGGCAGTCGTTAAGCCAAGTTGAAGGCCTTTTAGGCGGCTCGAAAAATTTCAACAGCAGGCAGTCACAACCTGCGCCTGCCCATATCTACATGACAATACGGCTCAACACCCATTACGTGGGACAAATTAAAAAAATAAGGTGAAATGTAGAAATATAATATACCTCTGCCTGCCCCTTCGGAGATAAAGACGTGATCATATGTATGTATGAACGGATACTTAAACACGATACTTCTCAATGTGCAGGGAACTCATCTCAAAGGTCACTCAATCGGAAGAATTTCACGAGACAGTAAGGGCGGTGAAAAAAAGTCAAAGGATCATGTCTCTCTCCCTTCAGAGGTGAAACAACAAGAAGAGTCTAGAGAAGAACAGCAAGAACAAGAAGAACCAATGCAAGAGCAAGAACAGACAGAAGAGAGCGAAAAGAAATCGTCACCGGATGACTAATAAATAAAATATTATTGGCCATTGTCACACAACATCATCTAGCCCAAACTAATGGGGTCCCGACACGATCAATTGGCAATTGTCAAGCACTTTAAATATCATGTGTACATACACGTCGATGCACACACACATGCAAAGATATCACGCACACTGAAACATTTTCCATTCATAAATATCAGACTTGACTCTTAAATTGACGCGTGTCGGGAGCCCTTAAGCTAAAAGCCTGTGCTATAGAATCTAGACAACTGTTAAACTGACTTAGAAATTTTTAAATAGGTACATACATAATATACATAGAAAACACCCGAACTCCAAAACAATCACACAAATATTTGGCCCGACCCAGGAATCGAACCCAGGAGCTCAGCGCGATAGTCGGTTACACCACGGAATACGCCACCGAGGCAGTCAATATAATTTAATACTTGTCTATGGGTCATAGAACAACACAAGACAATGACTGAACGGAGGGGAGGCGCCATACGCCACGGGGACTTTCCCCATACACAAGTCCAAGCGGCTATTTAACAAATTTAAATGTGTGTATGACGTTCCATAGTGACAGCCACAGAGCATCGCGCGCCTCTACAGAGGGAGGGGCCAAAGCTTTCAAACCCCCTCTGGCAATATGTCAAAAAGTGCCCAGTTCCATACAAACTGAAGGAAGATTTCCCCCCGCCACCCGCAAAATATGACAGAAAATTTTGTACCGAGCAATCGTTCTATGCCGTCTCCCCTCAGACAGTTCGCGTTGCTCTGTGGTGACAGCCGATTGCTTTTGTAATGGTGTTGATGGTCCTGGGACATCCTTCCGAGGGCTTCCCCGGGGCTCCCAACCATAGGTCGTTAGGCGTTACGTGAGGTTTTTTAATCGGTAGGAGTTCGGCATAACATCCATGAGGATTTTACCTCACGTTAAACAAAAAAAATGGTGTTGATGAATGCGATTTCCAAGAAAATGAAAGCCTATTAGGTACTACCCGGCGGAAATATCTGCAAACCTGACTTCCCCTCGCGCTTCCTCGCACCTCGCCCCGTTTTCGCCTTTCCAATATAACCCCCGCGCGATTTAAATAAATTTGTAATCGGCCATTTTCCATTTAATTGACTTTGACAAGGGTTCAGCACATTCTCGTTGCGCTCGAATTACCTATACTTTTTTTTTTTGTTTAACGTGAGGGAAGATCCTCATTGATGTTATGCCGGACTCCTACCGACTAAAAAACCTCACGTCACGCCCAACAGCCTGTGGTTGGAAGCCTCGGGGAAGCCCTCGGAAGGATGTCCCAGAACTCCCAACCGACTCACGGCCGCCACAGCGGCCTCGCCCAGGGGGTGGTTCGGGTGCTATCCCGCGTCTTTGGGGGGTTCGGGTGTGATCCCGCTTCTAAGGGGGGGCGTGCGTGATTTGCTCACGTCACGCTGCCGTCATGGGCTTGCTTCTGTAAGGACGGTGAGCCACCCTCTCGCCTTCCTCAGGCCCCCAGTCATGGTGGCCGATAGTCCTCGGCGAAGACACGTCGGCGGCGCCCAGGCCGCCGACTGCGGAACTCGGGTGGAAGAGTTCTCTCCCGTACCCGTCCCGCCGCCTCTTTCACGAGCATGACCTGCTCGCAGAAGGAGGCGGCGCAGTCCCACTTACTCCCGCTGGAGAGCATGGCTCGCACCATGGTCTCGAGCGAGAGAGTGTCCACGTCCAGACCCACTACGAGGACCTGGCGCTGTTGCGCCCACGCCGTGCACTCCACCAGTGTGTGGAGCACCGTGTCATCGCTGCGGTCCTCGCAGTGCTGACACTCGGCCGTGGTTTCCCGGTGTTTTCGCCACAGATACCTACCGAAGCTACCGTGCCCGGCCAGCATCTGTGTCAACCGGTAGGAGAGAGCACCGTGTCTCCTCTCCAGCCACTCGTCCATGACCGGTCTGACGGCCGCGATTGTGGCGAATCCCCCCTTTGGTTGCTCAAGTCGCACCTTCCATGTCTCCACGGTTTCCTGTTGGAGTAGGGACCGCTGGGCCTCGATTTCTCGATAAGCGGGCCTTTGGCCCCGCTCCAGCGCCTCCTTGCGCCATCTGAACAGTGACGCAAGGGCTCTCGCTTCCAGGTCCCATGGAGGGGTCCCGGCTAGGAGACATGCCGCCTCACCGGAGATCGTGCGGCATCCCCTTATCACCCTGATGGACATCGCTCTCTGCGGGCTCATCAATCTAGCCACATTCCTGGCCGTCAGGGTTTCCGCCCATACAGGAGCTCCGTATAGAGCCATGCTTCGCACGATCCCCAGGTACAGTCTCCTGTAGGGAGCGTTGGGTCCCCTGATGTTGGGCATCAGCCGCGCCAG
The DNA here is from genome assembly GCA_933228765.1 of Miltochrista miniata. Classification (NCBI taxonomy): domain Eukaryota; kingdom Metazoa; phylum Arthropoda; class Insecta; order Lepidoptera; family Erebidae; genus Miltochrista; species Miltochrista miniata. Next base: position 21,137,596 of record OW121750.1, on the reverse strand, counting down.
TACGGCTGATGCTCCCCTCAGTTTTGGGACCAAACTTCGGAAGTTATGTCCGAAGTTTCACCGGCCATCGAGTATGAGCCCCAGAAACTTCATCGAGGGCTCGATGCCGATGCTGACGCCCCCTACCTGTAGGCTGGATCCCGCAGGTGGCCCCATCCGAGGCGCTCGAATTATACTTATACCGTACAGTTCGCATTACGTCATTATGACAGTTTTGCAGATATTTTCGCTGGGCTCGTAGGAAGGTTTGTCGGTAAAATTTATATTAGGTACCTATATTACTTCCTTAGACGCAATGATATATCTCTATATCTATAGATACCTACGTTACCAACATTGAATAATGGCAACAAAAAAGTCTGGCAATTGCCCTACTTTTCGTACATAGCAACATAGATTCATAGAAATTCTTTTATTAAATGTATAAGAGATCTGCTGTTTTTGAGAGCCGTGATGTTCGTGAATGACGTGTCTATTATACGTCGTCTTATTATTATTATTACGTCGTTGCATATATGTTTCCCAATGCTCTGTTTATATTGAAGTGTACTCCTTACATAGGTACAGCTTGGCAAAAATGTCCATAACTAACTGAATATGTCGACTGTGATATTAGGTACACTCTACGAATCCTTAAGCGTTCACGTTGTTAGAACTTGTAGGTACCTAATTACTGTAAAGTTCGGTAAAATATAAAAAAGCCGGCCAAGTGCACGCCAGACTCACGCACGGAGGGTTCCATACACATTATAGGGAAAAAAATCACCTTTTATTTTACGGGAGCCTCACTTGATTGTTTTTTTTTCATAGTGTAGTACTTAGGTAATTATAGAATAATTAATTTGAATAGATAGGATTTGGTACTCCTAATAAAAATATGTTTACATACAAATGGAATATCTATCTATTATATACCTACTATACTATTTACTTATTTTGCATACATAGCTTTTGTCTGCATATTTTATAATACTATGACGTAGGTAGTAGGAACTATGTCAATAGGTCGCCATACCCTTTCTTGCCGGTGGTAGGTACTATATCAGTGGTCCTACTAATAAAAATATTACCCGTGGTACTACCAAGTGGTCCCAGTCTCTCAGTAGTACCAATGGTAATTCAATTTTACACGTGATACTACAGGATAAAATCATATGAAGATCGGTAAAAACTAATGAAAATCGGTAAAAACAAATGAACGTCGCTAAAAGCAAATGAAGATCGCTAAAAACAAAGATCGGTGAAAACAAATGACGATCGGTAAAAACAAATGAAGATCGGTATAAACAAATGAAGGTCGGTTTTCATTTATTTTGTCGATCTTCATTTGTTTTTTCAATCTTCATTTGTTTTTTTCGATCTTCGTTTGTTTTGTCGATCTTCGTTTGTTTTGTCGATCTTCGTTTGTTTCTTCGATCTTCATTTGCTTTTTCAGTCTTCATTTGTTTTTACTGATCTTTATTTGTTTTTAACTATATTTTTTTCCCCGACCTACCTTTGTTTACACTCATCATAATTTGTTTTTAACAATCTTCATTTATTTTCACCAATCTTCATTTGTTTTTACCGATCTTCATATTTTGTTTTTACAGATCTATTGTTTTTAATCCAGTAGTAACATGGGTAAAATTGAATTACCAGTGGTACTACTTGGACCACTTGGTAGTACCACGGGTAATTTTTTTACTCGTGGTACCACCAGTAGGTAGTACTACTGGTAGCACCACAGGCAAGAAAGGCGTCATATTACCTTTAATCTGCTTGCGCTGTTCTTATACAGCAATGAGCAATGAAAGAATTATAAATAAACTTTATTAAAAAAATATTCACCACAAATTGTTTTTATTGGTAAAACCCACTTATGTAAAATAATAATCACCCAATGGATGCTTCAGGGACCAAGCCCGCAACTATATAGGGGGGAGACAAGCCTGGGCCCATGCCGGACGGCAAATTAAATTTTCTGTCTCAAACCACTCATGCCATAGGCTATTTTAAGATAATTCAGTCCGCGCCGCAGGCGTGGGCTAAATGCTCAGATCATCTAACCACAGGATGCGCCTTACTTAAGCATTGTTTTCTGCCAAGCCAATAGACCATTTGGTCTATTGGCTTTATAAAAAGCACTGTACATCAGTACATCATTTAATATGATTTAAACTAGTACATTTCAGTGTAGTTGACTGTACAATAAAAATTAACACACAACAGCCATTACGCATGTGTCGATTAATACATTTTTAAATATAATGAAATTTTATGTGTTTGTGTTTCCCCCTTCACCCGCTATGACTATAAGAGAATATTTTTGTATGCGGTGGTTCGCAAAGGATAGTCCCGTGATGTTTGGTCTAATGCTAAATGTGCCGCTGCCGCACCGATCGGTTTTTAGTTCTGGCCAAGATTCTATCCTGTGAGAGCCATTAAAACCCCAATTCAGCGCAACGGTTGTCATTCAAAGACTTCTATATAAACTGAGGTAGACAATAGACATGCATTACACACCGATTTTTGAAACCAATTTTTGAATCCATGGTCCGACCAAATCAGTGCGTGTATTTAAGAGAATTTTCCATCCGGGTACCATTTATCGTTCTCGTCTGTTCTTCAATCAATCGATCAAATCAGCCTATGATGGCACTCCACTGCTGGACGTAGGCCTCTCCCTTTATACGGTCCTCCCTGTCCTGTGCGTTTGACCTCCAGTCTCTGTCTATTCATAATCTTGTATTCATTAATTTTACATAATGTTTTTACAGGGTCGGCAGCGCGAGTGTGGCGCCTCTGGTGTTGCAAACGTTCATAGGCTGCGGTGACCACCGGTCCTTCTGGTGGGCCGTATGCTTGTCTGCTACCTTAGTCACAGTATAAATATATGTTTAACCAGTATTGTAGCTCCCTACAAACGGACGAAGCGCAAGCTATACCTACGATTCTCGTTTTCGGCATGCCTTTCAGCAAGCAAGCAGCGTCCGCAGTCGCGATTGTGCCGAGTAGACGAATGGAAGGTGTGTCGTTTTTTAAATAGTAACCGCGCGTGTTTTATTTACTAAAAATATTTAATATGACAACTAGTGTCTATTGTGCTTGTTATGGTTGCATGAATTCGTCAATAACGCACCCAGATATAACGTTTTTTAGATTAGCTGGAAACTCCGAAAGGTAAGACTATAAATTAATTTTACTTAAGTACTAATTGGTACTATACCACTAGATGACTAAAGTTAAACAAAGTGATTGACACGAGTGAACTAGGTTGTTACATGAAGTAGGTATGTTTGTGTTTAAAACTAGACTTGTGCTTGCTCAGTCAGTGAACGGTGCGATCCAATATAGTACAATATCAAAAAAAAAAAACTAGTTCAGAACTCTAGTACGTGTAGGTAGTACATTTAGTTCCGTTGTCAGTTCGTAGTTATTTAATTGAGAGCAATGATTTAGGTATGTTTCAAGAGTATTCATTTCTTTGTGGATGACCGATGTTACAGTACACTTAGCACCGTATGACTGCCTCTGTGGCGCGGTCGGTATTGATACCGCCTGCGGCGCTGGAGGTCGTGGGTTCGATTCCCACCCGAGACAAATAATTGTGTGACCCATAAATGTTTGTCTCAAGAGTCTGGTTGTTTCTATGTATAATATGTATGTATTTAAAAAGTATATTAGTATTAATATCCGTGGTCTGATACCCATAACACAAGCAGGTTATTCCTAGCTTACTTTGGGATCAGATAGCGTTGTGTGAAAATGCCCGTTATTATTTATTTATTTATAAAAAAAAAATTACAGCATTTTTGTTACCTTTATTTTTTATTACACGCATAGAGACAAATATGAACTTCCAAAGTTTAACACAACTTGACAATGTACGAAAAGTACTAGTGTACTAGAGACTGACTAGTACTTTCAAATCGAAAAATAGTTTTAATTTTGTAAATCAAAAATTTAACGCAATGATTATAAAGACTAGAATTCCGTGATTCTATCACTGACGAAACATGTGGTGAGCCGATTATTATTGTCTACGCCGTTTTCAAATTTCTACACCCGTCTCACTCAATCGTTAGTAGATAACGGGCGCTGCGCCGCCACGCCGCCACCCCGCGCCGCCAGCCGTTGCGGGGATATTATATTATTACTCACAAAGTATTTTTTTGTTTAAATAAAAAAGGTACATATTTACTCGAAATGAAAGTCGGTTGTCAGTAAAACAACAATCCTTAATACAAATTGAAGGCCTTGTGGGCGGATTGAAAAAATCAACTGCATTAGGCTCACTATCTATTACGCGTACGTAAAACTATACGGTAAAATGTGGGCGTATACTATGCCCCTGCCTACACCTTCAGGGATAAAGGCGTGACTATATGAATGTATGTATGTACATATTTACAATCGCAATACTAAATAGAAAGTCAAAGTAGGCACATATTATTAAAATGCTGTAGGTGGGCAGCCCTATCGCATGCTAACGTACCGCGCGGCTGTAGGCATTTATTTCTAAAATCCGGCCGAGTCAAACTACAGTATACAGTGCCTTAGTGGTATAGAAAAAATGTGAAAGCAGCCCCTAAAAGAAAATGTCACAAATTGTCCATGATTCTGTTATGGGCTAGCGACACGGTCAAACTGCAAATGTCATGCCTTGTCAATAACATATAATATAAAATGTAAAATATGTAAAATATAAAATATAAAAAATATTATGCTCTAACAGCTGAACAGATCTGACTGAAATTCGGTACAGGGGTAGATATAGGTCTGGAATACAACATTGGCTAATTTTTATCCCGAGAATAAGTTCCCACGGGAAGCGGAAACGGGAACAAAACTTCACGCGGGTGGAGCTGCGGGCGTCAGCTAGTGTGTACATAAACGCCGATGCACACACGCATGCAAAGAAATCACGCACAGTGCGCACACTGAAGCAACTTACATTCATACATTTCAGACTTGACTCAATACTATTGACCGTGTCGGTAGCCTATTACATCCATACGAAACGTTGCATGAAACCACAGACACAATTGTTTTTTTTTTTTGAACGTACGAGATGAGACGTTTTTGTTTTTTGTCATTTTGTGTGGTTGATTGACTTGCTCTTGCAACTCAGTTTTGCGAAATTTAGTTATTATTTGTTTTAATATTACTTTGTTAAATACCTACATAAACAATACGAGTGAATGAGATTCGTTTCGCCAAGGATTGTTTGTTACAATAAGTTAATCTCTAGTTTGTTTACTTCGATATTGTGACCAAATTATAGTTCTGGGTACTTTTTATCTCGTTTGCTGTTTACTATCTCGGAAGAATAAAGTTTAAAGATATCAATATTTTTGAATGAAATCGACTGACTCATAGTTTCAAAATATCAATTTCATACATGACATGAAATAGTGTGGAAAAATAATGCCATGTACGCTCCAGATAATAGAAGAAAGGAAGCCAGAGATGTTATTTACCGAAGTAATTCAAGTCTTGACCTGATATATGCTGAGCATCCTTCTGGTAATGGCTTACGACGTGAGTACGGCAGTCATGGTTCAATTGACGTAATAGGAGGAGTCAACGAACGCTTACCAACGATGGTGCACAGCTACAGTGGAGTATCAACACCAGACAGACCATCAGGTCTTAATCGTACCGTCGAAAGAATCACCGAAGGCCTCAACACCGACCATGCAGATGGTCCACCACCCAGATCAAGTGCAAGTCCTAAGCCTAGACTTAAGCTAAATAAGCTATGGGGTGGAGCAGCGCCCTCTTTGCCGCGGCAATCACAGGAAGATGTCAGTATTTCATCAATATCAGACATTAATAAGAGGAAGCAGTTTGCTCATTATGACTGTCAATCTCTTATGGCTAACTTGAGTTATGCTGCAGAGATACGAGGAGCATTACTTAGCAGAAGGCGTAATACAACAACAGGTGCATCTGCTGCCTCTTTGCTAGCAACCCGTGGACTTCCTCCTGGAGATGATGCAGTGCCAGATACTGGAGACGGAAGATCTAATGAATTATTGGAAAGTTGTCCGTTCTTCAGAAATGAATTGGGAGGTAAGTTTCATTTGACCATTGTTATAAATATTACCAAACAGAAGACTAAAGCAACACCATATTTGTGTTACAAAAGTGGAGCCATCATGTCACTGTCTAATCACACCATTGCAATACTTTTTATTTACTTCAAAATCACCATTGTGTCATCTGTGAATCAGGTGACACAAATTCTGCTCTCACACTTCACATTGTCATTGGTACAGTGAATTTGTATTATTTGGCATAGAATTTTATAATCAGATTCTTCATTCCATAAATCCATTTCCTAATAACTTTATTAATAGTAGATTACATTATATCTGTATGGTAAGTCTTGTCTGGTTTGTCAATGAACTACATAAAATTGTATCTAGTTGGTATAAAGAGGATAATTGTACACAAGTGACAGGATGCTGCCCAATTGTCTCCAGACACCATGATAACCTATTTCCCTCAGTTTACTTCTAAACAGTGGTTCTGTGTACTAAGTATGCTTTGGATTATTGTATTCCAGCTTGGTATCTTTTTCTGGGAATTATAGCTTGTTGCTAGCACCTTTTTTAGCTATAAACTTCAGGATTTTTTTTTATATACCACTAAGGTGGCAGACAAGCATACGGCCCACCAGAAGGACCGGTGGTCACCGCAGCCTATGAACGTTTGCAACACCAGAGGCGCCACACTCGCGCTGCCGACCCTGTAAAAACCTTCTTAGACCACTTTTGAAGAACCCCATGCTGTTTATTTATAAATTCTAGTTGAACACAGTTGTTTTGGCATTAATACCTAGGGCTAGCCGTGCACACCAAGCCTAATCCCCTCTAGCTAAGATGACACTATTTCCTCAGCATGTTGTGAAACAGTGTTTAGTACCTACATGCTCTAGTTCACTAAATTTTATCCATTTTCAACATCTTTGGAGTTGTATGTATTACTAGGTACAGTCGTCATACTTTTGTGCAATTGAGAATGCTTCACACCCCTTTTCCACTCTAACCCAGGGACTATGGTAGCCAGGAGTAGAGGCCACTGAGTTTTCACAGAATGTATATGGCGCTATTGTTTGCCCTACTTGACAGAATAAGGCCAACAATAGTAGCCTTTGCAGTCTATTATGGCTATTAATTTAACTTCCCTACTCAATGAACACTTTCTCTTAGTCACCTTATACAATAACCACATTATTTAGGACATTCATATTCTACTGTGTCACCATAGTATATATAGAAAGGTTTTTTTTATAATTTTCCTTAAAAGCATGAGTGTAATTCATGTGGCTTTTAAATTTTCGTAATAAATACCTATTTGTCATACCTATTCAAATTTGTCTCTATCGAATTCCTAAACGTCGAATCATCAATGGTTTTCTGAATATTTGTTCATTCACAATGCTTATTGTATCAACTGGCATTTGCAAAACTGTACATTCCCATTTTGTTATTAATAAAAAGATTCCTCTTCTGTTTGTCTGAATGTGGAAAGTAGGAGGGCAGGTATATTTGACAGCTTTGGTTTATATCCCAGGTTGACACAATGTTTATGGTATCTGCAAAAGTTTTAATGTTTCCTTATAAAATAGCATACAAAAATGTAAGTATAGGTGGTCTGATTCTATTTCCACAAGCTCATATTAATTTAAATTGTATTGTCACTGTATTGCATAAAAAAAATCCCACAATATTTTTTTATTTACCTACAACCTGTTTTATCAGCCAGAAAAGCTATCAACAATATTCCTGAATGTCAAACTGTACACAATATTAGGAAGGCTAAATCATTTGTGTAGGTTCTATGTTTTCATGGGCTGTTTTCCACAACTCGATGTCATTTACTGCGCATATTTTGCATGGGGGGTTGTGGTATGGCTATTGCCATCCCAGTTCCTCCAGGAGTCTAGCAGACTTCATGTTGCCAATGACTCCCTGGAGCGTCCTCAGAGTAATGATGTATGTAGCACTGTATCTTGTCAGTTTCAGGCATTTCATAAGAATGTGACTGGGAGTTTCGTCGGTTTGCAAAGTGGACTGTCTGTGACACCTAAATTAATGAGATGTTTGTTAAGTGGACTGTGTCCTGTAACTATACCTGTTATTATACTTATCTTGGTCCTATTTAGCTGCAGTCGTATTTATAAACAAGAATCTATTCAGAAATGGGATGGTTAAAAGTATTAAAGTAATACCCATCAAGATTCTTTAAATTTTACTCACATTCTCAGTCATTCATTAGCTATTCATTCATGCATAATAGCTGATCTGGTTAGTCATGCATCTACTGTATATTTAGTGATAGTTTTCTAACTAAAAATGTATAGTTACAAGAAGTTTGCTAAGGATCCCTCAAAGATGTGGTTTTATAAGTGTTAAATAAATAACAGTACTATACAATAGGAAAGTAGTTTCAATGTCTAAACTGAAAATAATAAAATTGAAACCAAATAATAGTATAAATAACTATGTCCTTCATTTTCTGGCCTTCTCGGCAGTTTGACTGCAGACAGAACTTTTTTTACTTTCTCTAAACAAATAAAGCTGTGATCAGTAAACATTATTGTTTATTTACTGATTCATAAAAAAATATCTTGTTATCATTTGAGCTATGTGGTAGAAATGAACATTATTTTCATGGAATGATGTTACACTTTCATTTCATAAAAGTGATAATTTCACTCATGACTGCTTAGCTATTCAACCTACATAGATAGTCAAAAGTGAAACCAATCAATGCTTCATGTATCTCCATAATTGAATACATGCTTCCTCTTCCATTTAACTTGTTTGAGAGTTTCAGTTATTTTATTTTTTTTTATTTATTTATCACACGTAACAGATTACAACCAATAAAAAATATAATAATACAAAGCAGTAGGATTAGAGCCTAGGTTGCATTCCACAAGAACGCGTGTACAAATGAATTAAAATGAAGTTATCTAGGTAAATAACCAAACATTTGTATAAAAAGCCTTTTATACCTACTGCTCTATGTCCTGGCCTGCTTCATCTGATACTCATAGTGGTAGTATGAAGATTCTTTCCTTTTACTATCACCACATTGCAGAAACCAGATTACGTACAGATATTTCTACTACAGTTACAGCTTGCAGTACATATCAAACATTATTACAGTCTCTGGAAGCTCCTTGGCCCCATAGCTTTTTAAATAATTTGTGTTGTGTAGTATGTAGATCATTTATATTATTACTTCGTTGTTGCTGCTACCTGTAAGATACATTTTAATTTTTTTAGGAGAAGAAGAGAGGTGTGTATCACTATGTTGGAGAACAGCCCGGGGAGCTATCGTTGGACAATCTGGGTGTTGGCATCGGCCACGCGCTGGCTATGGAATATCAGTATTGGAATTTCCTCCTCCTACACAGTCACACTCTGGCCACACACATTGGAGGCATGGGTGTCCATTTGCCAAGTCTGCTACACCACTGCCCATTGAAAGTCAAGATCTTGGTGCTTTATACTACAGGAACTATTTTTATAATCAGCGTAAGTTTCTTTTAAAACTCTTTGTACTTATATTGTAATAAATCAGACTTCTTCATACAGGAAAAAAACAAGTAATCTGCTGTATTTATTTTTTTGCTGAAGTATGTGACGTCAAATTGAATGTATGTGACATGAATTTAATGAATGAGTATGTGTAGTAATAATTATAGTAACAAGAGTGGTTTAATCTAGTAAAAATGAATGCTCTTCACTCATCTTAAATGTAAAAATTTGTAAGAAACATTATTAAAGCAGAATACAATGTATTAATAGTACTTACTACAACAAGTAATTCTATTTGATAAGAAACAAGCCAAGTCATTCAGTTAGATGTACCTACTCCTCAAATTAAATTCACATTATGTCACTTTCCAGCTCATCAAAATTGGTTTGGAATGGACGAAACCCTTGGACCGGTTGCGATTTCCATAAAAAAGGAGCGGGTTGAACTTCGTAGAGGTGGAGGCGATGTGTCAGCACCGGCGTCACAGCTCGCTTGGCAATACCGTCTGATAGTGCGCACTGCTGAGTTACTTACACTCCGTGGTTCGGTACTTGAAGATGCGCTGCCAACAGCTAAACCTAGCAATAACAGCGCCACCTACAACACAAAAGATGTTTTAGAATATGTCGCTCCAGAACTACAACTTGCTTGTTTGCGGTATGTGATATTTTATGCATCATTCTTATTTGTGCAATTTCTTTGTGGAGATTTTTTTTTACGGTGGGCCCCACTACGCGGGATGCTGTAAACTGCGCAAACTAGAAATAAAAGAGTAGGAAAGTCCAGTACATCCGCGGTTACCCGAATTCGTGGGGTAGTACATTGAGCATAAGCAAAGTGACTATGCGTAACTTGTTATGCTCTTGATATAATTCTATGTTCATTTATTGTTCTAAATAGGTAGGTAAAAAAAAATCTGAAATTTCCTTTTTATGTATTTCAGGCTTGGCATCGGCAGTGGGGGTGCTGAAGAGCAGCTCTTACGTTTAGATGAGCAATGTGTAACTAGGCATTTTAAAGTTGGAGTAATGTATTGCAGAAGTGGACAATCTACAGAGGAAGAAATGTACAATAACCAAGAAGCTGGGCCCGCTTTCGTAGAATTTCTTCAAATGTTAGGACAGACAGTGCGGTTAAAGGATTTTGATAAATATAAAGCGGGGTTAGACAATAGAACTGACTCGACGGGACTATATTCTGTATTCGCGACGTACCAAGGCTGCGATATAATGTTCCATGTTTCTACTATGCTTCCGTATACACCAAATAATAGACAACAACTGCTGAGGAAGCGACACATAGGGAATGATATTGTAACTATTGTCTTCCAAGAACCAGGTGCTGCCCCATTCACCCCACGGAACATTCGTTCTCAGTTCCAACATGTGTTTGTTGTAGTTAGAGCAATAGAACCGTGTACGGACAGTACGCATTATAGTATAGCTGTAAGTCGTGCTAAAGAAGTGCCTTTATTTGGCCCTCCTATTAAGGATGGTGCAATGTATCCGAAAGGAGAAGCTTTCACCGATCTACTTTTAAGTAAAGTAAGTAACTACTGCTTCATTACCATTATTTTGTATGTTACTTTTGAAGCGTTCGTGGCCCCGCGTTTCCGTGCTTCGGAAGGAACGTTAAGCCGTTGGTCCCGGTTGCCAGTAAAATGGCAGTCGTTAAGCTAAGTTGAAGGCAGTTTCAACAGCAGGCAGTCACAACCTGCGCCTGTCCATTTAAACACGGCAATACGGCTCACCACCTATTACGTGGGACAAAATTATACAAAAGGTGAAATGTGGGCATATAATATGCCTCTGCCTACCCCTTCGGTATCTTATTGTGGTGAAACGCATCCGAAGATCAGCCATAGCGAAACGTGCTTACTGCGGCTATAAAAGATTAGTCTTCACCGTTATCTGAAAATAAATATTGATACATAATTTACGAAAGTAGAGCTGCTGACACGTCCTTCATCAACTACATCAGCTAAATAGTTCCGCAAGGAAACCTCTTATAGTGACGATGATTGAAGTATTTCATTGTGAATATTGTTTTGGAGTTACCAGATTATCAATCTTGATAATATTCCTGTTAATAGTCATCATATCTGTACAAGAAGTATTGAAGTTAGTAAAACAGACTCATGTGACCCACGTGATCACTTTGTAAAATTTATTTACGAGCGTTTCCGTGCTTCGGAAGGCACGTTATTAAACCGTTGGTCCCGGTTGTCAGTAACAGGACAGTCGTTAAGCCAAGTTGAAGGCCATATGGGGGCGGTTTTAAAGTTTCAGCAATGCGTCTGGGTCAGCATTCCATGTGTCGTCGGGCGTTGCCTTTAGTAGTAATAAGTATAAGAAAAGAATTAATTTCATATGAGTGCTGAACAATAATTATCGTGTTTCAGATAATAAACGGCGAAAATGCTGCAATTCAATCACCAAAGTTTAGTACAATGGCGACGCGCACGCGTCAAGAGTACCTGAAAGATTTAGCTAAAAATTATGTTACTGCCACCACTGTTGAAACTGGCCAAAAATTTTGTAAGTATTCACATACTATCCGACCACCGTCATTATGCGAACGTTAGTTAGAGCTTGCCCGCACAGCTATTAATTTTCACGCGATTTATTTCGCAAAATTCTGTGACACCTAGTATTCTATAGTAGTATCCACACTGGAAGTAAAATATTCTGAGTTTTTATATAATTTTATCGCAATATTGTGATTCTTTCGCGGAAAATAATGCACGACAATAAAATCCACCCGGCGAAAAATTGCGTTGCATTCAATGCCTTAAAGTGGGATGGGCTTTCTGCGAGCAAGCTATGCTTCTGAGAGAGGCGGCAGAGCTCTCCCTAAAACAAATTGTCTAGTGGGAGAGAAATCTCTCCGGAGTTTCGCAGTCGCCGGCGTGGTCGCCAAGGACTACTGGCCTCCATGATCGAGGGTCGTGGACACAGACGTCATCCAAGACGTGTCGTCCGTCACAGAAATGGGATAATACCATTGACATATATTCTACCGATAGACAGGCACGTCCGAACATTCAATATGTACGCGCATGAGTGAGAATGGACTCGCCCAACGGGTGCTTTAAAACGCATATTTTGGTGTGAATTATAAGGTCTAAACGTTGTATAATTATATTATTTAGCATTAACTTTAATGTGTTTACCTCTGTACATTGCGTTTACAACACTTTGTTTGATAATTCTACCACAATAAATTAAAATATCTCCGCCACGTGCGTGTCATTCGTATTGTGGCACAAACCGAACTAACAAGCGATGCGTACATGTACCGCGGCTGAGTTGTACATGACGCTTGTTCTGATCGCCGCATCTAGTACGTAGTACATATAGATCGATGGATAATACCCTTTTATTTAGTTAGCTTGAGTAAAACGACACCACGTGGAAAAGGAACACCGATGATAGATCAGAAATGCGTTATTTAGTAGCCGTGATTTTCTTTAATATTATTCTGACATTTTCACAGAAAAATCTAATTGGTTATTTAAATTTTCAGCCATATTCTCGCACCTGCTCATGAAGAGTGGCAGTAATTCAACCAATAACACGTTAATACCACGTATTGACAATTGCACCAATGACGTACTAGTTGGAGGCGCGTTGTGCTTTCATGTGAGTCCATTATAATATTATTTTATTTGAAAAAATGAAAATTTGAAACATAGTAGCGGCTTCCAATGTAGAGCAAATATGTCTGCCAGGTGATCTAAGTGAATCATCTGACAGTGGTCTTTGGTCAAAGGCCACGGATTGGAGTCCCATCTGAAACAAATTGTCTCATCTCTTAATTATTCTCATCAATTATTCACTATAAATAAAACTTATTTGAAATGGTGATCAAATCCGAAACCAACACAGAAACTATAGCCCGTTCGCTCTAAGTTTGCAGCTGGCGTAGAAACCGGTGTAGAGTCGTAGTATGGAAGGCGACCGGCAAACTCAAAGCGAACGAGTAGTGCGTAAGTTTCCAATCGAAAAACAATACGTGTTAGGAAATAGGTCGTAATAAAGTTATATTTTACACATCAGTGTAAGCCTCGATGACACGGAGCGAGTTTACATGCTCCGAGTCAGCGCGTTCGTGAGCAATCTGCCTATACCATTGTGGTAATAGCCCAAATTAGAGATAGTACAGATGGAAACCTACATACTAAATTCGCTGAGGCTACGCACACATAGACACCGCTCAAAGAGTTCACAGACACGAGGTCAAAGATCTTCATAGTAGTTTTCAATACTGATTTGTGCGCGAGTGTGCGTAGCAGAGGGTAGTTGTGAAAAAAACAGCGTACATGTTATTTCCATCTGTACTATCTAATATGCGGTAACAGGGTCTCGCCAACTAGCAGCTTGTAAACTCGCTCAGTGTCATCGAGACTTAAAAAAGGCATTCCGATGTTGAATACTATTATGAAATATTATGTTATAGGTTCAAGTACAGGACGAAGGCGCAGGTGGCGTGCCGATAGACTGCATTGTAGGCATTTCTGCAGACACCGTCGTGTTCGTTGAAGATAATACTCGACAGATTATACTGGTTGTCCCTACGAACTCCTTGTTGGGTAATGTTTCCAATTATATTATTACTTTGCTTATTTACTGCACGCTATATTATTTTCGCTGTACATTTAATAAAGTATCAAATAGTTTATTTAGATAAAGTTACAAATAATTGCTTACTTCAAAAATAACCTCTCCCACTCAAATGGAACCAAAACTTAAACTAGGCGTACAATTGGTTGACCTTTGCTTGTATATACTGCGTGCGTATGGCGTGGACGTTCTTTGTACGATCATGTGATCCAGCTACATATAGGCATTCGCAAAGTTGTACATAAGCATCTTTGGATTCAATTGTAGAAAAGTTTGAAACACTCTCACCCGTGTTACCCGAAAGTGAACCCCCTAAGAAGCGTGATAACAAAGAACTCTTAAGGCCGCGGTCATAGTCAAAGTCTGTCACGAATCCTGGAAGCTCTTCCAGAGGGGGTGACCTGGGGCTTAAACGCTATTCAGGATCGTATATGTCATAGTCGTGGTTCACACTGGAGGAGTGGTCCACGGTCCGCAATCACAGATGCGTTTGGTGTGTACTTTAGTAAAAAATATAGCATTTATACTCTCGATTGTCGGCACTTGATGGAACTTGTTGTAATATATTATTGAAACACACACTTGCACTAACATTCCACAATTTAATTTGCTTTAAAGGGGCAAGTGCGAGTTTCGGTGAGTGTCTGTCGACATTCACGAACGAGCGCGTTATCACCGATTTGTATGGGATCGAGACAAGTTCCCGCGTTTACAGCTAGGTGGCGGGGTCTCGATTCCAAACGAATTGGTGAGCCGTGAATGTCGACAAGCTCACGCAAAAACTCGCACTTGCCCCTCAGCACCTGACTGGTTTCACTTTTTAGCATTCTCAAAGGTATTAATGTTCTTACACTATCACTTCTAACACACTAATATAAATGTGTTAGAAGTGATAGTGTAAGAACATTAATATCTTACACTAATATAAATGTGTTAGAAGTGATAGTGTAAGAACATTAATATCTTACACTAATGGAAATGTGTTAGCAGTGATAGTGTAAGAACATTAATATCTTACACTAATATAAATGTGTTAGAAGTGATAGTGTAAGAACATTAATATCTTACACTAATATAAATGTGTTAGAAGTGATAGTGTGAGAACATTAATATCTTACACTAATGGAAATGTGTTAGCAGTGATAGTGTAAGAACATTAATATCTTACACTAATATAAATGTGTTAGAAGTGATAGTGTAAGAACATTAATACTTTACACTAATAGAAATGTGTTAGAAGTGATAGTGTAAGAACATTAATACTTTACACTAATGGAAATGTGTTAGAAGTGATAGTGTAAGAACATTAATACCTTACACTAATGGAAATGTGTTAGAAGTGATAGTGTAAGAACATTAATACTTTACACTAATGGAAATGTGTTAGAAGTGATAGTGTAAGAACATTAATACCTTACACTAATGGAAATGTGTTAGAAGTGATAGTGTAAGAACATTAATACTTTACACTAATAGAAATGTGTTAGAAGTGATAGTGTAAGAACATTAATACCTTACACTAATGGAAATGTGTTAGAAGTGATAGTGTAAGAACATTAATACTTTACACTAATGGAAATGTGTTAGAAGTGATAGTGTAAGAACATTAATACCTTACACTAATGGAAATGTGTTAGAAGTGATAGTGTAAGAACATTAATACCTTATACTAATGGAAATGTGTTAGAAGTGATACTGTAAGAACATTAATTGGAGAATGCTATGAAGCGAAACCGGTCAGGTGGTGTTAAAGCAAATTAAATTGTGGAATGTAGCACTTACATTCCACAATTTAATTTGCTTTAACAACAAGAAGAAAAGACAAGAAGTGTGTTTAAATAATGTAAAAAATATAGATTGATCCGAATAGAAGTTGTATTAGCGTATTATTTAAATGACACAAAGCTTTTGTAGGTAAAATGCAGCGATTGAGAACACAATATGACCAAACTGTAAATCTCTTCTTAAGTGTGTTTTGTTATCAGGTTGGATAGTAAGCGGCGGATGGACGCGCGTGTACTATCACCGCGGCGAAAGCGTGCGCGTGCGAGGCGGGGGTGAAGCGTTACAGAGGCGACTGGCCACTGTAGCGCCGCAACACGCGCACGCGCTGCAGGAGATTACGCTGGAACGGGGCGCAGCGCATCAGCTGGGTATGTCCTACTTTCTCTTAGCATGTTCTCAGTTGCTTGCAAACCTTACTTGGACCATGGGTATGGGCACAAATTAGAGATAGTACAGATGTAAAACTGATTTATGTATTTATGTACTTTTTTTTCACACCTACCATCTGCTACACACACTCGCGCACAAATCAGTATCGAAAAGTCAGTTGAGGAGCGCCTGACCTCGTGTCTGTGAATGAGTAGTCTATGTGTGCGTAGCCTCAGCGAAATTAGTATGTAGGTTTCCATCCGTACTATCTCTAATTTGTGGTATGGGTATAACACTATCACCGCGGCAATAGCGGGCGCGTGCGAGGCGTTACAGAGGCGCCTCGCCGCTGTAACGCCGCAACACGCGCACGCACTATATGACATTACGCTAGAACGAGGCGCAGCGCATCAGTTGGGTATGGGATACTTTCTCTTAGCATGTTCTCAGTTGATTACTATGATATTACCAGATGCAAGTTACACTAATAGGATTCAGGCATTTCTTAAATAATGCTGATTATAATCGCGCGTTTCCAGGTTTCCACGTACAACCAGACGGTCTAGTGACACAAGTGGAGTCAGGTGGTTGCGCATGGCGTGCTGGCGTGAAAGCTGGTGCGCGTCTGCTGGAAGTGTGTCGCGCGGCTGTCGTAGCGTTGTGCCATGATCAACTCGTCGATCTGTTGAAAACTTCAGACCCGGTCACGGTGAGTGTCTGATGAATAAGTTTATTTTCCGGCTCGAAGGACCTGTTTTGAATTGATGCATTTGTTTATTGATTTAATATTATAGTCTACAAAATTGCATCTTTCTTTAAACCTGTTGTAATTGTAATAATTTTAAACACATTTTTTGTTATAACGCTCTCTCGATCTTAGCGTCCCCTTCCGCTACAATTTGTTTCTGCTGCCAGATTCCTTGTTCCTGGGTGATTTCACAGTAGGCATCTTGAAAATACAAATAACAAGTAGTCAGGTGGCTCCGCCTTCAACGTTCCCATTAAACACAATCAGGCGAGGTCCATGTTTCAGTTGGTGATCATTTGAATATGCCCATATCTTCCGTATTTATTTTCATAATATAAGGTTGTGAGTAACAGCAAAGTATTTAGACGACTAAATATAAAAGTAAAGTTCTTTCGGCCGGTCCGAAAATAAATTTTCGGTGACTCAAACAGAAGCTTGGCGGCGTAGCAGTCGCAGTTAAGCAGTCATCTCTCTCTTACCCATTGTAAAAGAGCAAGAAAAAGCGCCAATGAAATGCTACCGCCAGCACCGTCACCTGGGAACTACGCTAGCTGGAGACATGCCTCCAACAAATTAACAAGCACAAGATGACCTAGCACTATCCTGTTATATACGTCTAAATTCGTTGGTAATAGTAAAATCTAACAATACAATATGGTATGCTTTCCCACTGCAGGTGACAGTGACGTTCGCGTCGAGCGCCAAGTGCGTATGCGACAGTTCGCCGGAGGAGTGGGCGCCCGTTGCAAGAGCGGACGCACAGCAGCCGGGCCGGCCGCGTCGCGCCTACGAGCGGGGCCTGTCGCCGCCGCGCTCCGATAGCTCGGGCTATGGCACAGGTACGCACACACCTATAGGCACGTGACAGTGACATTCGTTTCACAGAAGGCTCGGGCTAGCATAGGTATAACCCACAGCTGCCCACCGCTGCGTGTATATTCCAACTCACGAGGTGACAGTGACGTTCGAATCGAGTGCCAAGTGCGTACGTTATGGGTACGCGTATTTAAATAAATAAATAAATCTTTATTTGCTATAAATGGGATGGACATAAATGTGGCGTTACATTGACAAAAACAAATGTGTTACAATTTTTCTTGCATTATACAGAGCTGGCCCACTTAGCCTTAGTTAAATGGCATGCAAACTATGTTAATAGATACATGAACAATTTATTCAAACCTCTCAATAACATAGAAATTAACATTAAATCGTATTTAGGACATCAATCAAATCATTTATTTTTAATAATTAAATAAATATAATCATTCATTCAGGAATTCGTCATTTGTGTAGTAAACCTTTTCCACTAACCACTCCCTTAAAACCAAAATAAATTTATTATATCCAGAACATTTTAAAACATAACCAAATTAAATCGGTAATGTTTTAAAATGTTCTGGAGTTTTATTGAAAATTTTTACGCACTTTGAATAACTGTTTTTTGCATTCGGGTAGTTTTGTGTGGGCGCCAAATCAAATTGTTGAAATGACATGGTGATTCTTGGACTTCTTGACATTATGATACATACCTAAACTGACCATACGTCCCGTTTTGAACGGGACTGTCCCTTTTCTCGGTCTCTTGTCCCGTTGTCCCCGGACATAGCGCCGGGACGCTAAATTGTCCCGTTTTCCGAAAACTTGCGAATTTTTAAATTTTTGTAGCACGTAGGAAATGTGCGGTCGTAGAATTTAGAGCCAGTCCGTGTTTTCACTACACTTTTGTTCAGGGCTTGATTTACCCATAAGCAAAATAAGCTGAAGCTTAGGGCGCCAGGATCAAGGGGGCGCCTGGCGTTGGGCTCGGCGCAGGGCTGTGACATACGGTGCTCCCGAAAAGGAGCACACAAAACAACTAGCAATTTTTAACAGATTGTAACAACTCCTAACAACATGTTTAAAATTGTTAGTTAAAATTTTGTTACACCAAAGTACATAATAATTAGTGACCGACCGAAGTTTCGGTTTCGGTTTCGGTTTCGGCCAGTTTCGGCCAAAAAATCGAGTTTCGGCCGTAGTTTCGGTTTCGGCCAAAATGGGCCGAAACTTTCGGCCGGGCCGAAACTCACGTGTTCATGAATTTTGAGTGCCTAGCTCTACTTGTGACGTGGTTAGGGTCAGTTGAACCAGTTAATATGTTACTAACCGAAGATTTACAAAGGACTTCCAATCAATAGTTATAATAATACAATTTTTATGGAATCCTAAAAAGATGATCTAGGAAATTACATAACCCTACCCCTGTGTTGTCGGTTTCATTGACTTCGTTGGTCGTCTGTCAGCAGACTAATGCACCGTGATAGTTAGACAGTTAAAATTTTTACAGATGATGTATTTCTGTTGCCGCTATAGCTACAAATATTAAAAATAGACAAATTAATAATATTAAAGGGGGCCTCCCAAACAACATACGTGATTTTTTGCTGATACGGAACCCTACGCGCGCTAGTCCGGCTCACTGTTGTCCAGTTTTAGTTATAGGGTGCCTTAAAATTAGAGGAGCGACGAAACGTCGCAGTGGCGCCCGAGTGGCGCGCCAGACGCGCCACCACCAGTTTTCATACAATATTTAGAAGCGCCGTTGCAGCGCCACTAACGCGCCACAACTGCGTTTCTAAAAATTGTATGAAAACTAGTGGTGGCGCGTCTAGGCACCACTGCGGCGCTTCCTCGCGTCTCTAATTTGAAGGTGCCCATATACTTATAGAATGCAACCAAAATCAGCCGAGAGCTAGTAACAGGGCACCGTGTGGTTTTAGTCGGTAGGAGTTCGCAATAGCATCTATGAGTAATTCCACACGTAAAATAAAGAAACTCGTCTTTAGGTGGATATATTTCTAAAATGAACACTTCAGAAGATTTACACCGTTGATTGATGGCACTTGGTGGAACTTGCTGCACCTATTGAAAAAATAACCGGCCAAGTGCGAGTCTTACTCACACACGGAGGGGTTAAAGCCTATTAACGAGATATGAGGCCTAGCCGTCCGTCTGTCTATTAGTCACGAGGTTGTATCACTGGAACCGCGCCTGATATAGACCTAAGATTTTCACTGTACAGTAGTCCTACCAACTAAAAACCACGCGTATCCTACCTAACAGCCTACGATTGGGAGCCCCAAGTATGGCCTCGGAATGATGCATACTACGGACGCGTCTTTGGGTGGTTGTTCAGTTGTTATCCCGCTTCTTGAGCGGGGCGTGGATGAATCTCTCACGTCATGCTATCGTCTAAGGCCTGCTTCTGTAAAGACGGTAAGCAGCCCCGTCACCGTCCTCAGGCCCCCGGTCATGGAGGCTGACAGTATGGGGCGCCGCCGCAGACTGTGGAACTCGGGTGGCATAGTTCTCTTCCGCTTCCTTCCCGCCGTCTCTTTTACGAGCATGAACTGCTCACAGGAAGAGGCCTATGGCCCCGCTCCAGCGCCTTCTTGGGCCATTTTAAGCAATGATGCAAGGGCCCTTGCTTCCAGTTCCCATAGAAGGGTCCCGGCTAGAAGACATGCCGCCACAACTGAGATCGTGCGGTATCCCCTTATCACACTGACAGCCGTCGCCTTCTGCAGGCTAAGCAATCTAGCCGCATTGCTAGCCATCAGGATCTCCGCCCATACGGGGGCCTCGTATAGGGCCATGCTCCGCACGATCCCAAGGTTCAGTCTCCTGCAGGGAGCGTTGGGTCTCCTGATATTGGGCAACAACCGCGAGAGTGCGGCTGATGCCCCCTCCCTCAGCTATGGGACCAAACTTAGGAAGTGGTATCCGAAGTTCCACCGGCTATCGAGTGCGAGCCCCAGATACGTCGTCGAGAGCTCGATGCCGATGCTGACGCCCCCTATATGTAAGCTGGATCCCGCAGGTGGCCTCAGGGCTGCGTCTCGGTGCGTTGCTCACGTGCTGCAATGAGGGAGTCGTCGTAACACGTTACGCGTACACCTCTGAGCAACGGACCACGCAGCACCTAATCGTAACCGATGTTCCACAGAAGCGGTCCTAAGACCGATCCCTATGTAACACTGAACGACACATCTCGCGGACCCAGCCCTAGCCAGCTCGGGTAAGTTATGGCCCTCTCGGAAAGATAGGACAATTCGACGGAAGTATGGAGGCATTCCATGGTAAATAAGCGCCTCCCAAACGCAGCTTCAGGGCAAGGTGCTGAAAGCGTTGACAATGTCAAGAGACACTGTCACCACCACCTCACCCTATTCTGATGCCGATAACATAAATATCTACTAAAATCAGAAAAACGTAGCTCCAGGGCAAGGTGCTGAAAGCGTTGGCAATGTCAAGAGACACTCACCGTTCTGATGCCGCTAACATAAATACCCACTAAAATCAGAAAAAAAGCATCCACACAACACGTAATTTTTGTGCCAAATTTTTGTAACGGAACCATGTGTGTGGAATCCGACTCGCACTTGGCTGGTTTTTTTTTTTTTTCAATATGAACACGTGAGTTTCGGTTTCGGTTTCGGTTTCGGCCGAAACTGACCCTGGGGCCGAAAGTTCGGTTTCGGTTTCGGTTTCGGCCGGAAAACCAGTTTCGGTCGGACACTAATAATAATATTTGGTAATTTAGCGAAAATACAAATACGTGCGTTAAAATTAAATTCCTGCGCCCATCTCCCTGGCAGCGTGGTGGTAAATACGACAGCTCCACCCGTGTCGCGTTCAAGGCACCCAGGAACCAAAGTGAATGAGTGTCCAGCTTTTTGGCCGGTAGAAGCATAGGTTCTGAATGCATGGCCATAAACGCTGAAGTACCACAAGGCTCAGTGTTGTCCCCCACTCTGTTTCTGGTGCATATCAATGAGATGTTGTCTATTGACGGCATTCATTGTTATGCGGACGACAGTACGGGCGACACTCTCAGGCTGCAGTGGAAGAAAGCTGTGAATAGAACAACTTGTGTTTGAAATCGAGACAACTCGCAATAGAGTGTCCGATTGGGGAAAACAAAATCTTGTTCAATTCAACCCTAATAAGACAAAAGTTTGTGTATTCACCGCAAAGAAAACCCAATTTACTGTAGCGCCACAATTTCAGGGCACAACTCTCTCCATCTCTGACAGTATAGGTATCCTTGGTGTTGACATCTACAGTGACGTTCAGTTCCAAAGTGATTTGGAGAATAAGGCCAAGCTGGAGTCCAAGCCGCTCGGTGTGCTCAACAGGGCGCGGCGGTACTTACTGCGGCGCAAACACTGCTTCTGTTTAAGTCGCAAGTGCGGCCGCACATGGAGTACAGCTGCCACTGCTCGGCGGGGGCACAGCAGAATGAATTGACTGAATTCTTCCGTTCGACTCGGCGCAGAGGCGAGCCATGAAGTGGTCAACGATCCCATGCTTGCAGGTGGTGTGGAACCTCTTCGCGACAGGAGAGACTTTGCCTCCTTGTGCTGATGGCTTAGATCATCTAACCACAGGATGCGCCTTACTTAAGCATTGTTTTCTGCCACTGCACATGACCATTTGGTCTTTTGGCTTTATGAAAAGCCTGTACATCAGTACATCATTTTATATGATTAAACTAGTACATTACATTGTAGTTGACTGTACAATAACAATTAACACACAACAGCCATTACGCGTTTGTCGATTAATACATTTTTAAATGCAATGAAATTTTATATGTCTTTGTGTTTCCCCCTTCACTTGTATGAAAACTGGCAGAATATTTTTGTATGCGGTGGTTCGCAAAGGCTAGTCCCGTGTTATATGGTCTAAGGCTGATGGGCCATATGCTTGTCTGCCTCTTAGGTGGTATAAAAAAAAGTGTGAGACGGTACTGTTGAGACGGTGAAACTGGTCATGGAGGAGTGGCTGGAAAGGCACCATCGCACCAATATTACTGACGATTTAATTAACCCCGCCGAAAAACGAGAAGTGTTTTAAGTTTGACCTGTGTATCTGTGTATGTGTGTGTCTGTCTGTGGCATCGTAGCAGCCCAACAGATTAGCCAATTTTGCGGTTTTGTATGCTCGAAAGCCAATGTGCCGGGGCCATCCCCAGCACATCGGCTTTCAAACCGTTCTTAGCCATAAATTTTGCATTCATCAGCTCACTTCCTGAGTTCTGAAGGAATTTCACTAAGATTCACTGGTTTGATTTATCGGAAACTGGATGTAACGAGGTACTATTAGGTACTTTGATGGTAGATTTATCTCGTTTTTACTGACTGATGCATCAAGTCATAACTTCATAAGAAGTCTCAGGATCGGGTTTTATTTTATTTTCAAATTAACAAAGAATAACGATTAGGAATGTAGGATCAGCTTACGTAGTCTCTTTTGTAGGTAGGACTTGAATTAGTTGCACCTGGGGGCGCATATTCATAGCTAGCCTAGGGGGCGCATATTCATAGCTAGCCTAGGGCGCGCAGAACCCTAAATCAGGCCCTGCTTTTGTTTTGTTTTTGTGTAAAATTCGTGAAGTAGTTTAGTGGTAAACTGATAACTAAATTGAAGTTTTCTATAGCTTTGGAATTTATATAGGTAATGCCGAAACGTAAGTGTTAATTTAATGTCAACATACAAGTATTGAGCAAACGACCAATTATGATCTACGGTGCCGAGACGTGGAAACTGACAGTGGGGCTAGTCCATACCCTTAAAGTTGCGCAGCGAGCAATGGTTCGAGCTATGCTTGGGATGTCCCCGAGGAATAAAATCCGAAACAATGTTATCCAAGCAGAGTATAGTAGTTTTGAAGTGGTAGTGGGCTAGCCACATTATGTAGAACAACCGATGACCGTCGAACAAACGAGTTCTTGAGTAGAGATCGCGGCTTGGTAAACGTGAGGTGAGACGACCCCTCCGCCAGATGGACCGACGATCTAGAAAAGGTCGCAGGCTGGGACTGGATGCGGAAGGCGCAGGACCGTGTGTTGTGGCGTAGATTGGGAGAAGTATACGTCCAGGAATGGACTGCCATACGCCGATTTGAGGCTATCACAAATAATAGGAACTTAAATCAGACAAAAAGGGGATAAAGGAAAATTCTTCGTGGAAGATCGTGCACGTGCATCCTGTGCCCAAGAAGGGTGACAAGACCGACCCAGCCAATTACAGGTGTATAGTCGTCACTACGTCCCTTTTATCAGAGGTGAAGGCGTATCAACAATAATACACAGCTCCTAAGGTACCTTGAGGAACACGACCTTCTCAGTGACCGGTAGAACGGTTATCGTCACGGTCGCTCGACTGGCGATCTCCTTGTGTGCTTCACACACGGCTGGGCTACCGAGCTACGGACAGTATCCTTGGTGTTAACATGTCCAGTGACGTTCAGTTCCGAAGTCATTTGGAGAATAAGGCCATGCTGGCTTCTAGAAAGCTCGGTGTGCTCAACAGCTCAATTTTACTGCGGTGCAAACACTGCTACTATCTAAGTCGCAAGTGCGGCGCACAAGGAGTTCTGCTGTCACCTTTGGGCAGAGGCACCTGAATATCAGTTTCGACTGGTCGACTCGGTGTAAAAGCAAGCCATGAGAGTTGTCAAGGATCCTATGCTTGCAGGTGGTGTGGAACCTCTTCGCGACAGGAGAGACAGACTATGTGCGTGTTCTACAACCTGTACAATTGTTTGTGCTCTGAAGAATTGCTTGATATGATGCCTACGGCTACTTTCTATCATCGCACCGCTCACCATAGACATAGTGTTCGTCCTCACACTTTGCTTGTCTGCCACCATAGTGGTATAAAGAGGGGGGGGCTCCCTTAGAACAATTTTTCTTATTTGCCGTTTTTTTGGTACGGAACCCTTTTTCCTCCAATCCGACTCGCACTTGACCGGGTTTTTTTTTTTTTTTTTTTTTTTTTTTTTTTTTTTTTTCAAATAATGAAGTTAATATTTTAATTTGTTAACCTCCTAACTGGGGTATAAAACCGTATGTCCCGTTTTGTCATCAAAAATAAATGGTCAGTTTTAAACATACCGGACCTCGCGCGGTTTCTCACACGTAGATCCCGATCCCGTGGGAATACGGGAATAATATAAGAGCCTATCTCACATAGTGTAGCTTCCCTACCGTGAAATAATTTTTCAAATCGGTTTAGTACTTTCAAACAAACAACCAAATTTTTCGCCTTTATAATATTAGATAATTAATCAATCTGTCACCTGATCATTTTATCGTTTTGACATAACGCCCCACACTGACAGGTGAGGGTCGCGCCAACCCACGTGCATACTATCCACAGAACTCGCAGGACTTTTCGGCTATTTTTCAAATTAATTAAAAATTGTAGACGATCTAATGGATACTACGACTACGGCAATGCCGTAGACGTAGGTTTAAGATTGGGAAGTCAAATATCAGTCGCTTCGAAACGAAAGTCTTACAGGATCAAAGCAAACTTTCTGCTGCAAATGTACATAAAGACTTCCAATTTGTTTCCAATTGTCAAAGATGGTCTTAGCCGGAGCCTGAAATTTTAAGGTTGTATTTCCAGTTTCGTTTTGATCGTCATCATTACATAGTTTCACTAATGCGAGCAAGTCAGGAGTAAAATGGGTTTAAGCTATTCTCCGGCCCAAGTTTATTATGTGTGTAACAGTTGTATTACTGTAACAGGTGGTTCGTGTCGAAGTGGACGTCGTTCTGGTGGGACTTCCCCGGCGCCTGACGCGATAAGGCGGCGCTCACACGACGACGCCGCGTCTCCGAGACACGCGCGACATAAACGGGCTTCAGCCAACACCTGCTCGCTTACTGTAACTATAATTAATTATATTTAAACTATCGGATTTGAATGATTTTGTTCTGCGTGAATACGACAGCAACGGCTCCTACCAGGCTCAAATTTAGAACTATCCAGAAACCTACTGAAATATACTGTTAAAATTTCCTGATTATTCACGTACACAGGCACAAAAGACTTACATTTAAAGATTATGATAAGTACCACTCATTTTCTTCTCTTCACCATGACTCAGACTGGCTTCGGCCCGAAAATCTCGATAAGATTTAATCGCACCCATATATTTGGCGACTTCATATACATACATATGGTCACGCCTTTTATCCGCATAAGGGGTGGGTAGTCAGAGGCATAATAAATGCCCACATTTCACTTCTAGATTTTTGACCCACTTATTAAGTGGTGAGCCGTATTGCCGAGTTGAAATAGACAGGCGCAGGTTCTGACTCACCTTCTAGTATATTTTACCGTATATCTAGATGTAAGTTTTTTGAAGTAAATAAAATAAATAAACAGGAGGACTTGATCCGCATGATGGACGCGGAGATGGGGGACGCCGGGCGCAACTCGACGCCAGCTAGCGGGGCGGCCCCCCTACCGCTACCTGACGCGGGGGCTCTAGACTGGGCCGCGCTCGTACACACCGCTACTAGAGCCATGTTGCAGGTATGTGTTCCTATATATACTGGGTGTTTCTTTTAGGGTGTCAAGCCGCCACTAGCTGGTAGCAGGGTTCCATACCTATCGATTTCACCCCCATGTATGTTCTACGATTATTTGTAGTTTTCGAGATATAATTTTTTTTCGTTATTTTTCCACGTGGCTTTAAATAATTACAACTTCTTTTTGGTTCGACTTTTCTTGTATATTTTTTTATTATTATAATACCTATTGATTGCAGTACTATGGACAAAATAATCTCCTTCCTAACTTTGATACAAGATGTAAAAATTTTAATCGATAGTAAAAAAATAGGGAATTATGCAGAACATTATATCTCGAAAACTACAAAAAATCGTAGAACATACATGGGGGTTAAATCAATAGGTATGGAAGCCTGCTACCAGCTAGTGGCGGCTTGACACCCTAAAAGAAACACCGTGTATACACATACACGTACTCAGAAGGACGCGGAGAAGGGTAACTTAGACCGCAACTCGACCTGCGTCTCTGTGTGTTCTCTGTCGAACCATGGATGAACTTGCAAACGCAAGTGTTCCCTCCTGTTATAACCCGGGTGAAGACATGACTGTTCTTTTGTTTATTCTTCTTTTTCACCTTGTGTACTTATGTGCAAACCTACTCATGTTTAGCAAATAAAAAATTATCTTATCTTATCTTAAGAGAATGAAGAGGCACATCAAGGGGCCGCCAACTGTAGGAATACCTTCATATTGTCTTGTAGTCTGTGAGAGCGGCTTCCCATCGCCAGATGTCCTAATGGCTTTCTCTCAAACGGGCGACAACCTTTTGGCGAACAAACTTTGAAAATTGGAAATGGTGTCCGAAGTTCCATGGGCTATCGAGTACGAGCCCAGATGCTATCGAACCTACTTGAATGCGACCGAATACCGTAGGCGACCCATTCCGAGGTCCACGAAAGCACAGCCTCGGAGTTTTGTAATCATCAACACATTGTCCAAGGTCTCTATTTAATAATACTAGAGACCCGTTTTTCGTCGATATTCGGAAGTAGTAATTCATATGAAAAGAGGTTTCTGCACTTCTTGTCTATATAAATTTTGGATGTGTCAAATTTGACGTTCATCCGTCCAAGCAAATTTTTTTTACAATAAAAGGGGTACAAATTTCTCGCCGAATCGTTCAGCCGTTACAGCGTAAAAACATACAATCATAAAGTTTCGTCTATATAATATTAGTAAAATCTCTATTAATTTTGAAACAGATATGCGAGGAACATCCATACCCATCCATGGATAATTCAGATCCTTCGCTAGAAGTGCTGCCGAATGAGTCCTCCGCGGAGACATGGAATGACGCCTCTGCGGTAAGTTTTTGTCTATGTCTGTACTAATAACAATCTGCGCCTGACCATAGCAATACGGCAATACGGCTCTCCACCTATAACGTGGGATAAATTCTAATATGACCGCGTCGACTCTGACAACCGACATCGGGTCGGATAATATAAAAGACAGGTAAATATTTCATTATATGTAATACTGACGGCAATTAGGCTTACCACCTATTACGTGAGACATAAAACTTTAAGATGAAATATGGGCGTATACTATGCGTCTGCCAACTGCCGACCCCTTAGGGGATAAAGGCGTGACTATATGTATGTATACTATGCGTCTGCCAACTGCCAACCCCTTAGGGGATAAAGGCGTGACTATATGTATGATGAATGTAATACTCTAATGTTGTTATTATAAGTTGATGGTGTACAATTAACCATATTTGTATTGTATATTTCACTTACCCCGATATCGGGTAGACCATCCCAAGTCGTAAATCTGACGCAATATATTGAGGATGGATTTGAGCTGGGCCAAATTACAGGAGTCTGTCTGATCGATCTCTCAACGGCATACGATACCGTGAACATAGGGCGACTTCTCACGAAAGTTTGAGACTTGACTGCAGATGCAAAACTGGTGAAGGTACTGGAGGAACTACTGTACAACCGCCGGTTCCAGGTCCATCTATCTACGGACAAAAGTAGGTGGCGTTGCCAGAAAATCGGGCTCCCCCAGGGAAGTGTTCTTGCACCCATTTTGTTTAACATCGTTCATCACAACAACAGGGCTGGTCATACAAAGATGTTCCTCTACGCTGATGATTTGACGTTGGCGACTTAAACCACAACATTCGACAAAGCCGAAGAATACTTCAGCTCTGATGGGGTTGGAGAGCTATTATACATCAAACCGACTAAAACCCAACCCATCAAAAACTCAAGTTGCGCAGCCGGGATTCTAAACGTCGGTCCAGGGTTGCCTGGTTGGGATCTGAGCTGGAGCATTGCTTCCATCCAAAGTATCTCGGTGTTACCTTGGACAGGACTCTGAGCTTTATAACCCACTGCCTGGACACTAAGGCCAAAGTCAAGGAACGGCTTGGGGGGCAGATCCTGCCATCCTCTGTTCAACTGCACTGGCTTTATGCTTCACTGCGGGTGAGTTTCCGTGTCGTGTGTGGCAGGTGGATGTCGCTCTAAACGATAGCTGTCGAATTATTACCGGCTGTCTAAAGCCCACTCCCCTCACCATGCTCTACCCACTTGCGGGCATCGCACCACCTTCTACGCGACGAATTGCCGCTTGCAGGCTGGAGAAGGCAAAACAAGAAACGGACTCCCCCGACATTACCTATAGATAGATAGATGGATAGATAGATATATGCTTTATTGTACTAACTACAAAATAACAATGTACAGAAATACAGAAGGTTGTAAAGTTAGATGCAATGGGCGGCCTTATACGATACGATATACGATCACCAACCACCTAGAGTCCGCTTAAAAAGTCGCAAGAGCTTCATCCGCAGTACGGAAGCTTCACGCGAACACCCGGTAGCTATGAGGAACTCACTGTGGAAAGAGAAACTCCCACCACCTACTGATTTTCTACAGCCCCAGGAAAAATTACCTCCCGGACACGAACTCAAATGGCCGGTATGGAGGTCTCTCAATCGTTTACGCACCCTAGTGGGCCGGTCTAGGCAAAATTTATGCAGGCGGGGAATGAGAGACTCGGGCTTAACCGTATGTGACTGCGGAGCCTCAATACAGTCCATGTTGCACTTGCTTTCATGCCCCCTATGTCCTGCCTCCTGTACTAAGAACGATCTTAACGAGGCCACTGACAGTGCGGTTAAGATGGCAACGTTTTATGCCCAAACTATCTGAGAAGCCAAAAAAAAAATCACGAATCATTGACACGATAGAAGAAGATCGGGTAGACGTCCGCAACCGCACATCGGTTCGGGTAATGCGTAATTGCCTTCACGGTAAACTCTCGTCTTTCATATGGCATTATTTAAGGCCGCGTGGGTCAGATTTTGAGTTTTTTGAAACAATCCTAGTCAAAAAGTAAAGGGTTTTTAAATCTGAAAAATATATATGTAATAGTTAAGGATATAAGCTAAACATATTCCGAGCCCGTTACACGATCCAATAAATTTCACTAGATAGAAAAAAATCCCAAAGTTGACTCTGTCAGAAAAGTTTTTTCAAAACTGTTGCTAAACTATTAACATTTTATATATTTTTTTTGCACTCAATTAAAGGTATTAAGTTTTTATACACATTTTCCGAGCGTTTTTCTATAAACAACTATTTACATAGTTATCATGTACGAATATCTACCAAACGCAATAGAATTGCGCCGCTGACGGCCGATCAGTCTCGCCCTGGCGCTTGTGGAGGCAGGACCTGTGTCAGTTTTTTTCGCAACTACTTCGTAATTATTATGCCAAATTACGTTCAAATCGCGCCACAGTATAAAATATCAGTAAGGGCAAAATGTAATAAGATTAACCGTTACAAATACATACGCGACTCATGGTAAAAATGTGGTGATCTTTTACTTTTTAAGTGTTTTCACGACATGGTAACCAGCTACCTAATGCATTAAAATGTCTACGAATTACATGATAATTTCGCAATCCAACATGGCGGCCACGCCGTAATCACAAAATTTCATGATGGGTATCGTTTAAGGGGTTTTTTGGTATGCTGAGTACGAATACGAAATATTACCATTTACGATACCAATCATAAAATTTTGTGATTACGGCGCGGCGGGCATATTGGATTGCAAAATTATCACGTGATTCGTACTCAGCATTCGAAAAAACCCTTTAAACGATATTCATTACGAAATTATGTGATTACGGCGCGGTGGCCATTTTGGATTGCAAAATTATCATGTGATTCGTCCTCAGCATACCAAAAAACCCCTTAAACGATAACCATCATGGATTTTTGCGATTACGGCGCGGCGGCCATATTGCATTTCAAAATGATCACAGGATTCGTACTCAGCATACCAATACACCCCTTAAACGATACCCATCATGATATTTTGTGATTACGGCGCGGCGGCCATATTGTATTGCAAAATTATCACGTAATTCGTACTCAGCATACCAAAAACCCTTGAAACGATACCCATCATGAAATTTTGTGATTACACCGAGGCGGCCATTTTGGATTGCGAAATTATCACGTGATTCGTACTCAGCATACCAAGAAACCCTTTAAACGATTCCCATCATAAAATTTTGTGATTACGCCCATATTGGATTGCAAAATTATCATGTGATTCATACTCAGCATACCAAAAAAACCCCTTAAACGATACCCATCATGAAATTTTGTGGCCATATTGGATTGCAAAATTATCATGTGATTCATACTTAGCATACCAAGAATTCCCTTAAACTATACCCATCATGAAATTGTGTGATTACGGCGCGGTGGCCATATTGGATTGCAAAATTAGTATATTTAACTCGACTCTCCGCGCAAGTAGGCCTAAATAGCTTAGGCGGCCAAATTGAATTCCAAAATGATCATGTTATTTGTACTCAGCATTCGAAAAAACCCATTAAACGATATTCATTACGAAATTATGTGATTACGGCGCGGTGGCCATTTTGGATTGCAAAATTATCATGTGATTCGTCCTCAGCATACCAAAAAACCCCTTAAACGATAACCATCATGGATTTTTGCGATTACGGCGCGGCGGCCATATTGCATTTCAAAATGATCACAGGATTCGTACTCAGCATACCAATACACCCCTTAAACGATACCCATCATGATATTTTGTGATTACGGCGCGGCGGCCATATTGTATTGCAAAATTATCACGTAATTCGTACTCAGCATACCAAAAACCCTTTAAACGATACCCATCATGAAATTTTGTGATTACACTGAGGCGGCCATTTTGGATTGCGAAATTATCACGTGATTCGTACTCAGCATACCAAGAAACCCTTTAAACGATACCCATCATAAAATTTTGTGATTACGCCCATATTGGATTGCAAAATTATCATGTGATTCATACTCAGCATACCAAAAAAACCCCTTAAACGAAACCCATCATGAAATTTTGTGGCCATATTGGATTGCAAAATTATCATGTGATTCATACTTAGCATACCAAGAAACCCCTTAAACGATACCCATCATGATTTTTTGTGATTACACCGCGGCCGCCATTTTGGATTGCAAAATTATCACGTGATTCGTACTCAGCATACCAAGAAACCCCTTAAACGATACCCATCATGAAATTTTGTGATTACGGCGCGGCGCCCATATTGGATTGCAAAATTATCACGTGATTCGTACTCCGCATACCAAGAAACCCCTTAAACGATACCCATCATGACATTTTGTGATTACGGCGCGGTGTCCATATTGAATTGCAAAATTAGTACGTGATTCGTACTCAGCATACCAAAAAACCCTTTAAACGACACCCATCATAAAATTTTGTGATTACACTGCGGCGGCCATTTTGGATTGCACAATGATCCCGTGATTCATACTTAGCATACCAACTTTAGAAAACTTTAGAAATTTTTATGACCAGCTATTATGTAATTTACATTTTTTACGCAACTGTAGCAAACGTACGCAACGGAAACTCTCAAAAGAAATGAAATATCCTAGTTGTCGAAAAATGTTTCGTTGCTGGTAAGCTCTTATTCGCCTTAGCGTGATGTTATATATTTTGGTATTTTTCAAAAATGGACATTCTGTTAAGAAACTCTTGAAATTCAACTAGCAGTCTCTTAGACTCTAGAGTTAGAACAACTAAACAAACAAACAAACTCATTAGCTTAAAAATAATAGTATAATATACATAATTTATTTACGATTAACTCTTTTATTTTTATTTACGAAACTAATAAATCACTACACTTAATAAAGTTAGATGCATTTACTACGTCAAACAAAGTTAGCATGCTGTTTCTTTCTACTATACTGTATACTGTGGCATGAGAGTTGACTGCCGCTGCCGGCGCGCGGTGTGTCTTGCGCCCGGGGCGAGGGGAGCGCCAAATGCCTACTTGTGCGGAATAACCGCCCCTTATTTAAGAACAAATTTGATTTATCATTATGTACTTATCGCAAAGGCAGTTGTTGTGATTTCGTATAAAGTCAGTAATGGTAAAACGATTAATAGCATACCAAATTGATTAATTATAAAAAATATAGGTAGTTTAACTTCAAAATTGCGAAATTAATCCTCTTCAGTTGGACTCAGAAAAGTGACTTTTCGATGACATTCGAACACTTCAGAACAATACCACCCTTGTATGAGTCTTGGGCGACGGATGGTTGAATCAATCGTTCAATCTACCCCCATCAGAGCGGTCAGGGTCACATTTTACCGATACAAATAATTTATGATATAGTTTGCACGTTTATTATGACTAATTATTAAGATTACATGATATGCATATCATATTGTGATGGATTTTCCACATTGTAAATTATAATTATGTTATCATACTACAGGTTTTATCGTTTAATCTCAGGAAATTGGGTCTCCACACTTGTACCTATTTATTTGAAAGACTGTTATTAAAACTTGATATCATGCGGATGTTACCTGAAATGTTACGTTCCACCTCTACTTCACAAACCCAAGACTTAGACGACCTTAAACCTTCTGTTTTGCTAATATGCTTACACTAAGATTTTTAATTTAAATCTTTTTTTTTCTCGTCCTCGTATCCATCTCTTCAATACATAGAATTGTTAAAATTGTTATCTATCTATATCTATATAATATATAAAAATCAATGCCACTTTTCGTTGTAATTTTATAACTCAAGAACGGGCTCACCTATCCTAACCAAATGTTTAGGCTTTGTTCGAACTATTTAGTAGATGGTTTATGTGAAGTTTGCACAAAATCGGTCGAGCGGTTCTTCATTTATCACGCAAACGAAGTTGCGCGGGACAGCTAGTTATTATTAGAGTTATTTTCTTATTTATGTGTCTTGTTTTAGTGTGTGTCTTATTTCGTTCACACATTGGCCATGTATCACTTCCATTTAAAAGGTTCCTAAGTTCTAATAATATGCATTTCTAACATAATCTGGAATTAGAATATTTTCAATATTTCTGCAAAAGTATTTTCATTTGGCAAGTTGCTGCTAAAAGTACTGAATTGATACGAGTATTTCAGATTCGGTGTAGTACGTAGTTCATAAGGTTACCGCAGAAACCAACTCTCTGTTTATAATATAGGTATTGATTGACCGCCATTAGAACTCATATAAAAAGTATACTCCATAGACAAACGACACCAGCTCAAGCACACCACATACCAGCAATGGGGGCACTGCGAATTGCGTGCAGACGGGCCACAGCACACCCAACGGGTCCACGACAGGCGTGACGTGCGCCTGTGGGCTAGCGGCTAAAGTTGCCGCACTTGAGGCTGATGCTGCTTCAGAACAGCGGCAGAGACATCAGCTTGAAGAAGAGGTTAGTATCTGTAGCATAGACATTACAGCATTGATTACAGCGAGAGACCTCATTCATAGCACTCCATGGTTCCATAGCGTGGTACAGAAATGAACACCGTGTCGGCATCAGGAACTTGTGAGTGTGTAGGTTAGGGTGGCCACCTTACAATGCATTTACGCTCCTCTCTATACAGGAGAAATTGTGAGCCGTCACAGGAAGCCAACATTAAAATATATTGTAAAAATCATAGTCGAATTCATTCCAAAATTCCAATTCTGAGTGATAATTTACTGTATGTAAAAGATAAAACGAAATTGACTGAAAAATAAATATAAATTCTGCCAAATTACAATTCCTCTTAGCAGCCAATCAAAGGCTGCTAGGAGTAATTGTCTACTCACAAAATTATGGAAAGGTATTGTAAGAAAGAAAAAAGAAATACCTTTACTGACCATGCTCATGTTTTTACTTGAATATGAAACATTGACACAATCTTGGTATCTTACCAAGTTAATTACGATACATAATGACATACTTCTTGTATCTTGACTCGCTATAAATCGTAAGCTTACCACTGTGACATGGATAGATAAAAGGCATTGACATCGATAAGTGGTGATAAATTTATATTATACTGTCGTTTTGACATTAAAATTGATCTACGAGAGATACTGCAAATGCATTTTCTAATTCTTAAATAGGTACGTACCTATTAACGTTAATTATGTAATAGGACTTTCGTGTGGATTGCTATAGGTCCTATAGGAGATATGTTTCTTGGCTGTATTTCTTCTAAGATACGTCACTATTTGTAGTATTTTAGTTTACAGATGTCCTCATTTACGAGATTTATTTACGGAAGCCACTGCAAGCCCTTAGTCCCTGCTATAAATAACATGGCGGCTGTTAAGCCAAGTTGGAAGCGCAATGGGCGGCTTCAAAATTTCGACTGCAGATAGTTTTGTGGCTATCTGCTGTCGAAATTGCAGTCAAAACGATTGCACTTTTTCGTAAACAATAGAGACAAGTGAATCTCTATTGGTTACGAAAAAGTGCAAACGTTTTATCATTCTTCACATGATGGACACATCACCATTTTTATTGTATTTCATTACTGGCTCTAGTCAGCTTTCAAAAATCACACGGTGACAACTCGGAATATAATTCCCAGCTGTCACCCCGGGGGACAGGGCTAGAGGGGACTACTGGGAATATTCGAGCCGTTTAGGCGTGAAAGCGTAACAGGCAGAGTTACTTTCGCATTTATAATATTAGTAGGGATACTGAGGACCTATATCATTTCCTTAAAAAAGTCTATCGGCGTTACTGTATTTATTAATACTTTTACTTTTAAAATGCCAGTACGAGCCTCTAACTTGTGACAGCTTTTATCACAGTATGGATTGTATGATGCAGGTAAGACGGCTGCGCCGACATAACGCCCGCCTCAGAGAAGAATCTGCCCGCGCCGTGTGGCAGTTACGACACTTCACGCAATGGCTCAAAAGGACCGTCGATCGCCAGTGACATACAGACAGACACTCAAATTCCAATCGTCATCATGGTAGCAGTAAGTCTGGACACCGTCACACCTTCAACACAGAATAAACATACGTACAGAACGGCTCTCTATTTCCCACCGAACTGCTGGATCTTATGCAAGCTTGAGGGCCCGAACAAGGTCAATTTGCGTGAACCAATGGCGTAATCTATATATATAAAAACAAGAACTGACTGACTGACGATCAATGCACAGCCTAAACCGCTGGCTCTAGAACCATGAAATTTCGCACAAATGCTCCTTATATCACGTAGGCGAGCAATAAGAAGGGATTTTTGAAAATTCAACTCCTAAGGGGGTAAACTAGGGTTGCAAAGTTTGTATGGGACAACGTGATTCCGTGGTCCGATCTTCTTCAAATTTGGCGTAAAACATCTTTAACTGAATTGATAGGGAACGTATTTTGTATTTTATTGAATTTTGTCTTTTATCATGGTTAAAATGGGGTAGAAAAATATTTTGGGGGGGAATTGTATATAGTTCATATTAATACTTCTTAGTCAGTACTTTTTGTTTTTTTTTTGACACATGTTTGAAAGCTCTATTCGAATTAAAAAAGATGGTCTCAATTATTGACATTTCGGAAAAGTAAATGTCAAAAAAATCAAATAATAATTATATCAAAACTTTTCATTTATTGATTTTTGCCCTTCAATATGCGGAATTGCCTTCGTATTTTGTATGTCAAAATACATTTGTGAGAAGAAAAACCTGTACATGTCTGGCTAGGAATTATGAAAGAACAAGTTCTAGGTAAGATGTATACGGTTACCACAGAGTATTTATTACCATCTTCGCTTACTTTCTTATATATACAGAGATAATACAAACGATCAGAGGCGTTATAGACGAACTTTTACAGTTAATGTCTGGTCACAATAGGAGAAACTGTATTAGTACGGGTTACCTCAGCCTCGGAAAGTCTGAAGACCTTCACAATCCAGAAATACGAGAAAGAAAGACGTTCAGATATCAATTCCTTAGCAAAATCAGAGAATGATCTCTAAACCAATTAAAAAAGACATTAGGTATCAATTTTTACAAAAAAATATAGTATAGATTTACTTCGCTCAAAGTACGTATTTTGATTTATTTAGTTAGAATTATATCTATACACTAGCGGACGTCACGCGGTTTCACCCGCGTAGTTCCCGTTCCCGTGGGAATACGGGAAAAAAATATAACCTCTGTTCACCGCAAAGAGTGTAGCTTTCCAACAGTTAAAGAATTTTTCAAATCGGTCCAGTAGTTCCGGAGCCTATTCGTTACAAACAAACAGACAAAAAAACAAATCTTTCCTCTTTATAATATTAGTATAGATATAAAAACAGTACTGTAAAGTGCCGCGGGCTGGCCACAGTAGACGACAGACGACCGCAGATGGAGCAAACGAGTTCCAAAGCGGGCATCGCGACTTGGTCCACCCGCCAGATGGACCGAGGACCTAGAAGAGGTCGCAGGCTGGATGCTGAAGGCGCAGGACGTAAATTAGGAGAGGCCTATGTCCAGGAGCGTACATGCTGATTTGATTGATATAAATATAAACTGACTTAGATACCTGATCGAGATCTAGAACCTTGAAATTAGATTAATGGCATAGTTGCGCACAAAGAACGGTGTTTAGGGTTCGTGCCCTTAAACGGAACTCTATTTATGAGACTTCGCTGTCCGTCTGTCTATCTGTCCGTCATGAGGCTGTATCTAAGGAATCGTGATAATTAGAGAGCTGAAATATATTTCTGTATGACAACAAATACTAACGACAGAAAAGGGGGGCAGGGATTAAGGGGGCTCCCGCATCCAACAAACGTGATGCTTTGCTGTTTTTTTTGGTACGGAACCCTCTGTTTTTTCACTCCGACCAACTAAACCGGCCAAATTATTTAATTACTTTTCACATTTTACTTTTAGATGTTCTTCGTATACCACAACCTATAATGGATCTTTTTCCACTCGCATGTCCTGAAAGATCCATTTAAGGTATTAAAGTGGACATGATATGTCCACAAAGACCCATGATGAATCTTTTTAATGGATTTTAGTGGACGAAGGGGTTGTTCGGAATGGAACTCATTAAAGGACTTTATTCCTATCTATACTTTATTCTTTATTTATTTCCTCTGTGCGCGAGTCCGCTTCGCACTTGGCCAGTTTTTTATACTACTAAGATGGCAGACAAGCTCACGGTCCACCTGATGGTTGGTTACTGTAGTGGACTAATTCGCATAGTAAATGTTTACAACACCAGTGGCGCGAGGAACACATTTCTCCGCGCATGGCTTCGTCTCAGGCGCCCAACGCGGAAGGCAGCGAGAACGACGTGCCCGTAGTCACCGAGGGTGAGTTAGGGGCGACTGTACTGCGGCTTAAATCCCGCAGAAACACCGCCCCTGGACCCGACGGCATTCCAGGCCGAGCGTGGGTCCTGCCTCTCGAAGAGCTTGGGCCTCGACTAATTGGGCTCTTTAGCGCATGCCTCGAGAAAGGCCAGTTTCCCAAGGTCTGGAAGACAGGGAAACTGGTCTTGATTCGAAAGGCGGGGCGGCCGGCAAATTCCCCATCAGGGTACCGGCCGATCGTGTCGCTCGACGAGGTGTGCAAGCTCTTTGAGCGCATTATTGCACAACGCCTCGTCGGGCACCTCACACGCGTGGGGCCTGATCTGGCGGATAGCCAGTTTGGCTTCCGTCAGGGACGCTCCACCGTGGACGCGATCATGCGCATTAGAGGCCTGATGGAGGAAGCAGTCTCACAGGGTGAGGTGGTGGTGGCGGTGTCTCTCGACATCGCCAACGCATTCAACACCTTGCCCTGGAGCTGCGTCAGGGAGGCGCTTATCTATCATGGAGTGCCTCCCTACCTCCGTCGAATTGTCAGGGCTTATCTCTCCGAGAGAGCCATAACTTACCCGAGCTGGCTAGGGCCGGGTCGGCGAGATGTGTCGTGCGGTGTTCCACAGGGATCGGTTTTAGGGCCGCTCCTGTGGAACATCGGTTACGACTGGGTGCTGCGTGGTCCGTTGCTCAGAGGGGTCGGCGTAACGTGTTACGCCGACGACACCCTCGTTACGGCGCGGGGAGCTACGCACCGTGCCGCAGCACTTAAGGCCACGGCAGGGGTTGCTCAGGTCGTGGGTCGGATTCGGCGGCTGGGTCTCGAGGTCGCCCTTCACAAATCCGAGGCTCTGCGCTTCCACGGACCTCGGATGGGGCCACCTGCGGGATCCAGCCTACAGGTAGGGGGCGTCAGCATCGGCATCGAGCCCTCGATGAAGTATCTGGGGCTCGTACTCGATGGCCGGTGGAACTTCGGACATCACTTCCGAAGTTTGGTCCCAAAACTGAGGGGAGCATCGGCCGCACTCGCGCGGTTGATGCCCAACATCAGGGGACCCAACGCTCCCTACAGGAGGCTGTACCTGGGGATCGTGCGAAGCATGGCTCTGTACGGGGCTCCCGTATGGGCGGAGACCCTGACGGCCAGCAATGAGGCTAGACTGCTGAGCCCGCAGAGAGCGATGGCCGTCAGGGTGATAAGAGGATACCGCACGATCTCCGGTGAGGCGGCATGTCTCCTAGCCGGGACCCCTCCATGGGACCTGGAAGCGAGAGCCCTTGCGTCACTGTTCAGATGGCGCAAGGAGGCGCTGGAGCGGGGCCAAAGGCCTGCGTCTCGAGAAATCGAGGCCCAGCGGACCCTGCTCCACCAGGAAACCGTGGAGACATGGAAGGTGCGACTTGAGCAACCAAAGGGGGGATTCGCCACAATCGCGGCCGTCAGACCGGTCATGGACGAGTGGCTGGAGAGAAGACACGGTGCTCTCTCCTACCGGTTGACACAGATGCTTGCCGGGCACGGTAGCTTCGGTAGGTATCTGTGGCGAAAACACCGGGAAACCACGGCCGAGTGTCAGCACTGCGAGGACCGCAGCGATGACACGGCGCTCCACACGCTGGTGGAGTGCACGGCGTGGGCACAACAGCGGCAGGTCCTCGTAGTGGGTCTGGGCGTGGACACTCTCTCGCTTGAGGCCATGGTGCGAGCCATGCTCTCCAGCGGGAGTAAGTGGGACTGCGCCGCCCCTTTCTGCGAGCAGGTCATGCTCGCGAAGGAGGCGGCGGGCCGGGTGCGGGAGAGAACTCTCCCTCCCGAGTTCCGCAGTCGGCGCCCTGGGCGCCGCCGACGTGTCTTCGCCGAGGACTATCGGCCTCCATGACCGGGGGTCTGAGGACGGTGAGAGGGCCGCTCACCGTCCTTACAGAAGCAGGCCCATGACGGCAGCGTGACGTGAGCACTCACGCACGCCCCCCCTTAGAAGCGGGGTCACACCCGAAACCCCCCATAGACGCGGGATTGCACCCGAACCACCCCCTGGGCGAGGCCGCATTGGCGGCCGTAGGTCTGTTGGGGTTGGGAGTCACGGGACATCCTTCCTGAGGGCTTACCCGGGGCTCTCAACCATAGGCTGTTGGGCGTTACGTGAGGTTTTTTAGTCGGTAAGAGTCCGGCATAGCATCCTACGAGGATTTTCCCTAACGTATAAAAAAAAAAACACCAGTGGCGCTGCTGCATGTCGACCCATATTTCCCTTGGCATCCAGTAGAGTCACGGGAAAGTAAAATATTCCGTAACCCTACTGATAGTGCTTTGAATTAAGTTCGTTTACAATAACCATTTTAATAAAAATCCAATTTGTGCCAGCCGAAATCCGAAAATAATACAACGGGAATACACGCCACAGAAAACCACGCGATAAGAATAGAAGCGACGGGGGACCTTTCTACTTCTCTCTCTCTTACGCAAACGAAGTTGCGCGGGTCAGCTAGTGTTGATATATGTTGTTTATCCTAGTAATAGTAAATATCCAAACGCGCCGTTTGCATGTATCTGACATATGCATTCGGAGCTACCTTCAGTATGATTTTAGATTTTGACAACAGGCTTTCTAGGAACCTAATGCCGTGTGACAATCAAGCCATGAAGTTGGCTTGGGCCCTTGGATCTTTGGGTTTCTTTTAGCACATTCACGTGAGGGGCCGACTCATTATTTTGCCATGCCTTGAAAATTTTCCGCAAAAGTAAACGGCATCGTTCATTTTGAATTCATGAGCCTGACATGACAACAAATTTTATTTATTTCACAATTCATTCTCCAGCATAGAAAATTTATAAATCTGTTCAGATCACTCACTGAAATTGATTTATTATTTTATAAAACGATTTTATTAACTGTTTTCCGCGTTTTTGAAAATGCAAAAGGGTTTTTCCAAGATTTATAGGTAAATATCAAATCGATAACAAAAAATGTATTAGGCGATCGTAAGCCATTATCTTTCGATGACTTATATTATCATTGTTATGTTATTATTTGTACTAATTCACTGTATCCGCTCAAGATAGATACACGGTGATGTTACCTACACATTAAATTTAGTCGAATTCTTGTCCCAATCCTAAATCAGTTCAGTTCTAAAGCAACTGACATGCAGCTGAAAACATTATGGTAGCTTAAAATCCACTTCAATTCCTTACAAAACATAAAATAATACTTCATGTTTTGATTTGACAGCTGTAAGATTTTTTAAAGACTTGTGAGTAGTGGAACTACTTTTATATAATATTACCTACCATATGGTAATATGATGAGGTTTTTCACATTATCGAATCATATAACGTATTACTATCTATTCAACAGACGTTCAAAAGTACCTAATACTATACACATGGCCATAACTAAGCCTAGACTGCAAAACGATATGATGAGACGCGATTTTACAATCCAAAAACTTAGATTAGCAGCTAGATATAAAATATGGTAGCTAAAGTATATGTAAGGAATAATTCAATTATTAAAACATGGTAAGGTATATTTATAATATTGAACCATGCGCTATCTTATGAATTTTGTGCCTTTCAGTGCTTCTTGAGAAGCCTTTGTTTTGGCGTAAGTTTTACGTAATACGTTGGTATGTAGTATAATATTATTATATTAATAGACTAGTTTTTTTATTATTATTCTATAATATACATATTATTGTACTGCTGACTCAATTAAATTGAAGTATTTAGCGTATATATACGCGTGTTTTATGATTAATACTGTTCTTTATACATAAATTGGACAAGTAAAACGTTTGTATGTTATTTATTATCGTATGTTTATCATTGTATGGATAACGTAGGCTTTAACTTATTGTTTACTTATTGAATAATCATTAGATTATACATAGTTATATAAAGACGACACCAAGTTATAACTTGAACACCAATTAATATAAGAAAAGGAATGGGCCTTGTTGCTTCATATTTGCTATTATTAGCACATTATTTGTTAGAAAAAGTTGTAAATTCACCAGCGTTTGATTTGGATATATAGTAGTTATACAAGTAAAGGTATTACGTATATGATAGGTTTATTTTCATACTACTTTCTCAAACTTGAAGAGTGCATATCTTTTTGGAACGTTGCCACACTACACAAAGTATACCTACTTTGATTTGATTTGGTGTACACACTTATTACTATAAACCAATTGTCACGTTTTCATGAAATAAAACTATTAATAATTTACATGATCTGTAATTCTAATCCTTAAACATTTTCACTTTACAACTCGAAACGGAAATTTAAAATTTCGATCCATCTACTGTACACCTATTCGGTGCTTTGCATGCTCTACAAGCTTGATTAGGTATTATGAAAAGAACTTGCCTAATTATAATATAGTTATAGCAGTGTAATCTTAATTATAAACAGACTTGAAACCTGCCAAATATTAATACAATAAGCAAAAATACGTAAGCACAAGAAGTAATCGTTTAATAGCCAGTTGATTATTTGAACAAACCATTCGGCAATGGTTGAATCCAATAGGCGCAAATTGTTATAAGTCCCTCTTCTGTAGTATGTTTGTTAATCTTTCACGCTCTCAACGGTTGAAAGTTTGTAGCTGAAACTTGTTACTGGGATTGATTATAATTTGGAATAATATATTCATTGTCAATATTAAAATAAGTTCTCATGGGATACATGAACAGGAACGGAATTCCATTCCAAAGAGAGAGAGAGATAGAATAGTCAACAAGAGAGAAAGGGCACTCAAATTACCAGTCATATTTACTGTCCTAACGGCGTCAGTGCCTTAATTTTAAACATTATACATATACTTCGCAAGACTACGGGTTAGCTACATTTTCATTGCACGACTCATTCAAATTCTATTACCGCCTTTATAAATATAAATTATCCTTCCAAGGGCTTACCCGGGGCTCCCAACCGCAGGCAGTAGCTAGGGAACATGTAGTTTTTGGGCGGTAAGAGTCCCGCATAGCATTCATGGAGGATTTTCCACACATTAAAAAAAAGTCATTTACCGATCCAAAGATTACAGTTGAAGCTAATCTAACGAAACTCGATCAAGGCTTCCCGTATCGCGTAAATCTCCAATTATATAACTTTAAAGTCACGAAAAAAGTAGTTTGTTTTGAAAAGTATCGTCGTTTATGGCTTAAGAAGATAGTTTACAGGGATAGTATACCCTTTAAGAATGGAATTATTTCAGAAAATCTTTTAATATAATGAGACTTGCCAGACTTTGACGAGACTGTATTTAAAGGAACTGTAATAACTAGATATCTGAAATTTTCACAGATGATGTATTTCTGTTGTAATAGCGGCATTACAACAAATGACATATTTTTACCGTTTTTTGGTACGGAACTTCTCTGTACACGATTCCGATTCACACTTGACCTGTTTTTGATATCGTGTAACCATATCTTTATTTATTTATTTTACACTTACTGTAGGTACGCCAGGTAAATAAAATTAGAGTGGATCTTACATATATTATACTTAATCAGAAAAAAAATAAGCAGTACAAGCCAACGTGATTTCTACCGGGCAATCTTTGGATGTAGAAATTTCGTTTGAATAAAAAACCTCATAAAATTACCCTGAATACTTCTTTACCCATTGGGGGACGGGTACACTGGGGTATAGAAAAATAGTTATCAAGCAGCAGTTACTACAGTCAATCGAACATTTATTATGACAAGGCCCTTTACGTATGACGCGAACGCTAAAGATCAGCGGTATAAAAACGTTATCAGTTAAATCCATTAATAATGCCATGGATAAGTAAATCGAATGTTACTTTACACGCGGTAGAATTGAAACATTTTATTCTAGTTATTTTTTTTCTTGGATATACTTGGATAAAACGAAAGAGAGAGACAAAAAGGTGTATAGTTCTCTCTTTTCTCCTTACTCTTTCGTAAAGTTCAAATCACAACGAGCTAAAAGAAATGTGACCACGACTTAGGTATCGTCAGTGAAGCCTCGAAATGAATGTCAAGCAAAGCAGTTCTTGTCAGGCAATTGAAATTTCGACACATTTATAGATTCACTTCATAATTAGTGTAGTAAGTACTCCGTCCGTACTTTTTTAAGGTTCCTGTAAATAGCATGAAATTGACTGTAGCCGCCAATGAGGTACAAAGAATACCTGTAAAGTAATGGCGTCAGACGTTACTTGACAGAATTCCATCGTAGAACGATAATATAGGAGAGGAGGGAGAAGAACCCTCCGCAGACTCCCGATTCGTCAGTTCTAACTTCTAATGCTTCGTCCACATTTGTGATATATTTACGGCACATTTCTCCATTACCGTATAAGACTCGCGTGTCGATACCGTTGA
Source organism: Miltochrista miniata (assembly GCA_933228765.1). Classification (NCBI taxonomy): domain Eukaryota; kingdom Metazoa; phylum Arthropoda; class Insecta; order Lepidoptera; family Erebidae; genus Miltochrista; species Miltochrista miniata. The sequence continues at coordinate 21,093,092 of OW121750.1, read as the reverse complement.
AAACTGCAGCTACATCTACATCTATATATATAAAAATCAATGCCACTTTTCGTTGAAATTTTATAACTCGAAATCGGGCTCACCTATCCAAACCAAATTTTTAGGCTTTGCTCGGACTATTTAGTAGATGGTTTATGTGAAGTTTGCACAAAATCGGTCGAGCGGTTCTTGATTTATCACGCAAACGAAGTTGCGCGGGTCAGCTAGTGTTTAATGAAATATGCCGTAAAAATGTTAAAAACGTGGACGCAGCATAACAGTGACAGATAGTCTAACTAATGTATGTCTAAAGTCACACTACAGGAGTTTTGCTTAGTGCTACGAGGATAGTGACTTGCTATATCTTTCAGGTACGTAGCTAAGCGCGTCACTCGCAATCCGCTATGATAGTGAGTACTACCCGTTCGCTCTAAGTTTGCCGCTGGCGTAGAGCCGTATACTCGATTTTTTAATTAAACGAAGTAAATTGACAGTAGCTAATGTCGCTTCGTCATAGAAAATAAGCAACATTGTATGAAGAAGTGACATTAGTTGCTGTCAATTTACTTCGTCTAATTAAAAATTCGACTTAAGTATGGAGCCGAGCGGCAAACTTAGAGCGAACGAGCAGTACCTACGCATTGCGTCGCCGTCGGTTCGCTAGGATCAAGTCACTAAGGCGATGCAAGTCGCTTGTCTCTTAGCAACCAGCTAGGCAATTATAGTGTGGCCTTACCCTTACTAAGGAATGACGAATTGAACTCGTCGAGAAACCCTATACCGTCCAGATAATCCTACTAATAATAATATTAGTCTATTTATAAAAATGTGAAAGTTTGTGAAGATGTTTGGATGTTTGTTACTCAATCACGCTCTAACGGCTAAATGGATCTGGCTGAAATTTGGTACAGGGGTAGAGTATAGTCCGGAATAGCACATAGGCTACTTTTGATCCCGGGAAGTGTTCCCACGGGAAGTGAGAACGGGAACCAAATTTCACGCGGGCGAAGCCACGCGCGTCAGCTAGTTGTTGATAAGCTTCACAACAAAATGAACTATTACTGTAACTGTACATAATATAAAACTAACGAATGAAACTTACACAATTATTTAAATTATTTATGTTATTGTGATTATTTCGGACGAAGTAAGTACTGTTTTGCGCCTATTGTGTTCCCCACTACCATAATGCTTCCTCCACATTACTTGCGAAGTTGAACGAAGTTGGACGAGTACGATAGTGTGGAGGGCTCCTCGGCCTACTTCGTCAAAAATTTTCCTTGACTCGGGCAACTTCGCCGACGAACTTCGTTTAACTTCGCGAGTAGTGTGGAGGAAGCATTACAAACTCACTAATAATATAATAATTCACACAACATTATTTATTTGTATCACGGAAGCTGTGCTTGCGTCTTTACAACACAATATGTACGTTTAAAGTTTGAATCAGTATATTTTATCTTTTATTATTAACCTTGATTTATAATAATAACTAATATAATATTGTATGGTATTTCGTTTATGTAAATATGAATCTCATAAATAGATTTAATCACCGACAAAGCTTTATTAGTTTAGTTTAAAATAGACTTTAAATTGTATGTGCGGTACCTAAATGCGTTTGCGTTTTGCAAACATCTTCAGTGCTGCAAATTTTAAAAATAGATTCGTTATTTGCTGTATGTATGTAATATGTGCCTCTATTAGGTACATTAATTTGATAATAACTTGAATTTACAAAAAAGTTTCATAGATGGAATGGTCTGCAGGAAAAGTTGTTGAACGTATCCAAATTAAGAGCCTACCAGACGCCAAATTGTTAAAAGAAGATAAAAGATATACATTTTAGTGTGCAAGAAAGAGAGAGATGCGATCAGTTTTTGTGCGCTTTTAACGAAATAAATTAATTATAAAAAAAACTACAACCAATATGAAAAAAATGCTCTAGTGCAAATGAAGATTTTACCATTGTTTTCTTATAAATATTTTATAAAACAACTTATAACTTATGAGATCTAGCTTAAAATTTCACGAAATCGATGTATTTTCAACACAAAAATCTATCGAGGATTTTATCAGTAATCGTGTTTCGAGCCTAGAGCGTTTTTAGTTCATGAACTGAAGTTGTCTGTGTTCAAATTTTAAATCATCAGACCTCACGAGTCCTAAGATCTAGATCAAAGTAATAGTCTATTTGGCGTCAGATGGACTCTTAAAAAGAAACACGACCGACCTTAGGGCCTCAAACTGGACGTCAGCGGAGAGCGGGTCGACGGCGATCAGGCTATGGCGCGACGCCAGAACGCAGGGTGGAAACTCCATACAAATGATTCGTTTACAATTCTGTGTACTACAGCTAAAAACAGGGTATGTTTGTACAGAGCTTGAATGTGTGTGTGACCACTAAGGCTAAGCAAATGTTCCCACTAAATACCCGCTAACTATAATGACAGCAGCTGTGGCGGGGGTTTGTAAGCTTGCTCAGTGGAAGGCAGGAAGTTGCCTGTATAGTCCGTTCACAGTTTATTTACCTCTGACAGATCGTTTTCTGTATGTTGGTATTGCAGTAAATTCCCCCTATGAGTGCCAGTTTAAGACATATTGCCGCGTAATAGGGGAGATTATAAGATGTAAACGTTAGCACCGACAATTATTTTTTTATGTAAATATCTAATTGTCAATACACATAACTTTACTAAACACGTGGTTCTGTTACTATACGATTGTACTTAAGTTTTATTTTTTTTGATATGAATATTTAAAAAATACACTCATTATCATCACCAAGGAGGGTGAAGTTACTCCTTCCACATCTCAAATAATTTCCGCACCCGAAAAACGGCAACAAAAAAATAAGTTTCGACTTTAAGGTTAGAGTACATGGGATAAACAAAATCTTAGTATGGTAACACGAAAATCAAGCAAGCCAACATCAGCGCTAGATGTAAATTAACTATGAACGGACTATATGTAATACTATTTTAATATCTTTGGCCAGAGTGCACGAGAGTAAGGCGGCAATGCGCTACTTCATATCGCGCTCTTTGCGTTTGTTATCATTTGTTCGAAGTTGCCTACTCTCTTGCCGCGCTGCAATGGTCGTTGCACCGCTCCCCGCTGATATTTAGTTTGAGGCCTAAAGAACAAAAAGACGTGCCTACTTTTTAAATGACAGTATTAAATAATATACGGAACATGCCACAGTTAAAATATTAAACTTACAAAAAACACGTTATAGGTTGTTTTGTTGAACGTATTTAAAATTTGGACATGTCCAATTACCTCTAACTGTGCTTGTATTAAATACTCCGTACCAGATAATGTTTGGGCATAATGAAACCTACAATCGCGTTTTACTCGTAACAGCAAGTTTAATGCTCCCTCCACATTACTCGCGAAGTTCAACGAAGTTAGTCGGCGGAGTTGCCCGAGTCAAAGAAATTTTTTGACGAAGTAGGCCGAGGTGACCCTCTACACTATCGTACTCGTCCAACTTCGTTCAACTTCGCGAGTAATGTGGAGGAAGCATTAAAGTAATATAAATGTTAATAATGACTTCGTTATTTGTAAGAACAGCAATTAGCTGCACATGAACTTTATCTGAAAGGTCGTATATAATAGTAAAATTTGTGAATTTATGACTCTTCCGTATTCGTGTATTAAAGTTATTGTTATGTAAAAGGAATATGAAGACTTTCGCAACTGTGAAAATGTGGGTAGACGCTGGTGAATCTTTATATAGGTTGTATGTACTAAATTATTCATTTGCTAGCGCGAATTTAAGTCATTGTACCTACCAAATTTGTATAGTATTATTGATCAACCGTATACCTATGACTGTAATACGAAATGATTATTTTGTTTAAATCAATAACTTGGAAAATTCAAAACAATGTTGAAGTATTTTTAGTAGACATTATTGTGAACATTGACTTATACTGTGTTATCGGCCTAACTTAGAAGCGTTAATAGAATATTCTAGCGGTACCGTAGCAAATTTTGCAATATTAAGGAAAAATATAAGTTTACGTAACAGTAGGTCAGTTGAGTAATTAAAAATCTATATGACAAGAAAATTACATTTCTACAATGCGAGTTTAATGTAATTATTTTCCTAAAACGACTGAGGCTGGATTCGACCAAAATCGCAGTAAGGCTATACAACACGGCGGAAATATCTGCGAACCTGCCTCGTGACGTCATGTAAACTGTACGGGGTAATCCGCGCGCAACGAGAATGTGCGGAATCTTGTCAAATACCATACCATTCAATCGCGTGCGGGTTATACTAAATAGGCAAAAACGGGGTCAGGTGCGGGGAAGCGCGAGGGGAAGCCAGGTTCGCAATATTTCCGCCGTGTTAACTAAAGAATAGCTCGTACATAATACTAAAAGTAAAGTGAGAGTAAAGTTACCACCAACAACTAACAAGCACAACGTAACTATGGTAACCCATGTCCCATAATGAAGTACTCAACTCCAGTATGGTTGCCATATTTACGTTAAGCTTATTAGTTGTAGGTATAATGGAAAATCATTTTACTTTTAGAAGAGGTGCAAGTTATTCTGTAGTATAGTCTTACTCCGATTTTGGTCGAATCCAGCCTGAGTGTGCAAGTATGTTCACCATCACCATTTCTGGATTAAGCCATAAGTAACTCTTTTCAGACCCACTTAATTCTCATGTGCCGCAAACTTGGTCAATGTAAATAGCTGATAGTAAGTCAGGATATTGCCTCGGTTATTGACCTCACGAAACCACTCACAAACCCACTTGTGAATGCATTTTTGACTTCGCGACTTCCCTGATTGCATAACATTCGCGGCGGTTTAATAGTAAAACGGGTAGGGTTGTAGGAAGTGGGCCGTTGTATGATATCTTTTTTTTCCCACCACAGCTATAAGATTAACATTAAGTTTCATTGATTTGTCTCCAAAATGATGACCAGCTCAGATTTTGTTAAAGTTTAAAAATCACTAAGCCTAATTACAAACAATATTTTCAACACAAACCCTCAACTCATTTTTAACAAAATCTGGCCTAGTTGTCTGTAATTATTTTATTGTTATTTAAGTAGGTAGCCAAAGCGATTACTGTTAACCTCCATATTTTTGAAATTTGGATTGTTGCCCTGTAATAGCTTGTAGGTTCAATTATTGATATATTCTTAGATAATTTGTAAGTGTGTATTCAAAAGGACATTCCAATTAAACACTATATACTTGCGAGAATTTCTTTTCATTTATAGACTGATAAGCTGACGGTTTTCTATGGAATCTTGATATATTCTTAAAACAGTTCACGCTCTTAGTCACAGGTGTAAATATTAGTTCTGTATGATAATAAAAGATAAAACAAGGCGTTTAAAACTTCTTAAATCCAGCAGCGATCAGCTAAATACATGTTATCTTCGATAATTATTCAGATAATTGATAATGTCTAGTATATAACTATAGATATGTAGAAGTAACAAATTTATTCACGGTCTGTGGTACCAGCACGGAAACATGCGCGTTCTAGTTCTTTTAGCAATCCTGGGTTCCGCTGTGGGTAAGTGTATTCCAAATAGTCAATTTTAGATAGTGATACAATACTTCATTTTTTTTGGCAACCCAACCCAATTTTATTTATTCATTAACATATTTAATCCTACTAATATTATAAATGTGAAAGTTTGTGAAGATGTTTGGATGTTTGTTACTCAATCACGCTCTAACGGCTAAACGGATCGGGCTGAAATTTGGAACTGGGGTAGATTATAGTCCGGAATAACACATAGGATACTTTTCACCCCGGGAAAATGTTCCCACGGGAAGCGGGAACGGGTACCAAATTTCACGCGAGCGAAGCCGCGCGCATCAGCTAGTAGAATATAAAATACTTTTCATCCATTAACCAGCTCGGTGAAGGTCGTCTATAGCATCTATAGCAAGATCTCATACTATATGATAATGGTATGAGATCTTGATTGAAAGATTATTCTATTCTAATAGTAGGTAATAGAGATCACAAAAAATGGGTGCATGCAATTTGCGACCTTATCAACTTGTCGAGTCTTTGTTTTATTGATCTTCATTTGGTATAATATAATAATTGCATTAATTTTGTGGTGATGGTAAAGTCACGAGTTTTAATTTGGGACCCACCTTACGATGAATATCGTGTAGCAAACTTACGCTATTTAGAGCTAATATTTTAACGCAATAATAATGTCATAATGTTTACGTTTCTAGGGGCAACCGTGCAATTAATGAATTTCGACCTTATTGCATTATGAATGTTCTAACAACATTTAACAGAAATGGGTCCCAAATTAAGGCTCGTGACTGTACAACGGTTAATAAAAATAAATTATTAGCCTCACTACCATCGGGGGTGCCGCGTAATAGGGGTCTAGAACCTAGAACTTCTCACTAAGCATTTTCATTAACTTTTTAATGTATATTTGTAGCGGTTCCCAGAAGCATTCAGCGTATTGTCGGCGGGAATGACACTAATGCTGAAACATATCCGTTTATGGTAAGTATGCAATACGGTTGGTGGGGCATTATATGGCAGCAGGCATGTGGTGGTTCTCTTATCACTCCTAACACTGTGCTCACAGCTGCACACTGTACCGAGTAAGTATAAAACTATCCATATTGAAATAGTACGTAAACATTACCTATAGTTGGTAACAATTATGCCCACATGATATTTTACTATCGAATTATCGTCCCAAACCAAACAAACATAGGTACTTAAAAAGTCCAAGTTCTTTGATTTAATTAAGTACCTAATATACCCTACTTACATGTTCGAAAATCATTTAAAGTCGTTTAGGAAGATCATACTATTGCGTTTTGTATCGGCCGGCCAGGATAGTCAAATAGCACAGTATAACAAATAGCTAGCGACTTTTTATATGATAACTTTGTGTCTGTATACCCAGCAGGACCCTTCGTCTGATTGGATTGATAACCACAATTTCACTTTCATAGTATTTTCTACCTTCCGAATAGTGTAAGTAACATAATAGTACCTACCTTAACAGTTATTAAGGTACTATGAAATTGAAATTGTGGTTGTCAATCGAATCAGACGAAGGGTCCTGCTGGGTATACGGACACGATAACTTCCCCAAAAATGGATTGGTTCAAATGGCTCGCGGGCAAAGACTTCTATATAAACTGAGGTAGACATGCCCTACGCACCGATTTTTGAAACCTATAAACTGAGCTAATTAGCAGCGTTGCTCGCACTGTTTTGAGTCAAAACTTCGAAAGTAGGTGCTCGACTTGCAATCGGAGTCCGTACGCCTTCTCTTTTACTCTTTTTCTATTCCTATATTGCTATTGTGTGTGGTGACAATTACGTAAAAAATATTTATAAGTGAATGTAGTCTTATTAATATGTGTATGTAGGAGGATTGCTTTTGAAATCTCGTTGCTTAGAGTACGGCGCGTCTACCTCAGTTTATATAGAAGTCTTTGCTCGCGGGGCGATAATATAATCCCTGGTGGAGAAGGTTCTTACGCCACGTCAACCAGCGGACTGTATATTGCGGATTAACCCTAGAAGCCCAATCATATTTTACTAGCTATAAAGCCCAATAATAGGCCAAATTGACCTACACAAGTAAATGTACCTGTAAATCTGTTTATATTGTTATACTTACAAATATTTATAAATGTATTATTTTTTCAGCTAATTGTCTATACTAATATTATAAAGAAGTAAAGTTTGTGTGTTTGTTAAATTGTAAGGGGTAATCTCGGGATCTACTGAACCGATTTTAAAAATTCTTTCACCTATAGAAAGCTACGTTATTGTGGAGTGTCATAGGCTATACAGCATCACGCTATAACGAATAGGAGCGGAGCAGTAATAGTAAATGTTTCAAAAATGGGGGAAAAGGTATTCCTTTTGAGAGCTTCGTTGCGTGTGCTGCGTAAATATTTATAGTTATGTATTGAATATTAACAGGGAGACGCTACGGGAGTAAATGCGATGGGAACAGGTAATACTCTCTCTTATGTGGCGCAAACGAAGTTGCGCGGGTCAGCTAGTATACTATAATAAAGGAAAATAATATTAATATTGATTTATTACACCTTAGTGATAACAAGTGATAAGTTAGAATCAAAATTTTTGGTACAAATTGAGATCTTCACGGTTTAATTCTTATAAACAAAAAAAGAAACAAAAAATATAATAAATTGTCTTTCTTAGAACAAACTTATATATTTTTCATAATAAGTAATAGTTTTATTACAATAATCTCACTTTGTAATCAGTTTTCAATCACATCAATATTGTGTTCATGGCATATTGCTTTTTTGCACTTGATGCACACTAAATTTGTAATTCACTGCTTTTTTATATAAAAAATATTCACAGTAGCGTCGCTTATTCGGCTCTGGTTCATCTGTGGGATCGGCCGACGATGATTGTGGCTCAGTTTGAAGCATTTTCTTGATATTGTCATACACCGAAAGCTTCAAAGTTGGAGCTTCCAGTCGCTTGTCCATCCATGGCGATGTCAAATCAGTGCTCAATTTTTTTGTAAAATCTCTTAAGATTTAATGGATTTCCTTATTAGTTAGCATGTTATGGCAGAAACGAAAGAAAATACAACGTTCAATCGAATTAAAATTGCTGTCCTTAAAATGTACCACGTGGATAAAACTTACACAAAGGCCAAACATACAGTTTGTCTATAAAGTCGTGAAATTAAATGAGAGCGCTGCTGAATGCATGTATGCAACCCTATATAGTACGACCAAAATGATTTTGATACGAGGAGTTCGTTCCGAGTAAAATCTTACTAATATTATAAATGCGACAGTTTGTGAGTGTGTATGTTTATTACTCTTACACGCTCGAACGGTTAAAGGGATCTGACTGAAATTTGGTACAGGGATACATTATAATCTGGAATAACCATGGCTACTTTTTATTCCGGGAATAAGTTCTTACGGGAAGCGGGAACGGGAACAATACAAATATTATAAATGCGAAAGCTTATGAGTGTGGATGTGAGACTCTTTCACGCTCGAACAGTTGAACTGATCTGGCTGAAATTTGGTACAGGGATACATTATAGTCTGGAATAACACATAGGCTACTTTTCATCCCGGGAATAAGTTCCTACGGGAAGCGGGAACGAGAACAAATTCGACACGGGCGAAGCTGCGGGCATCAGCTAGTGAGTTAATAAATAAAACACATTATACATTTTTAATTTTGTTTCTGTTTTATTGAATCAGATCCAGAATAAAGTTATTGAACCAGATCCAGAAGCCCCGGTCTAATAGCGTCTTACAACCCACCAGCAGGTGCCTAGCAGTCCCAATTGCTTTGCCACAATCATGTAATTATAACCCGGTTCATTAAAGAAAGGAATCTTAAATGGCGGTGCTTATCATGTTCTCTCGCTCGCAAACTAGTGCCGTCTATACTCACTCTCGCACGTACCGTAAACAAAAAAAAATCTTGATTTGCTTTCATGTTAACTTAATAAAAATTTTCGTTTATTTTAACCAACATCATGATCGTCCATGACATAATGTGATATACGTTGCGGGATGACGATACGGGATGAAAGCACTCTATGTCCGTTTCCGTACAAATCTACATACTTAGTGTCCTTTCATCCCGAAAAATGTAGGTAGGTACTGTTTCACAATTTTTGACTTTCACTCTGGCGAAGCAGCGCTGGCAGAAGCTACTCAGAAATTAATATGACCCGGTCTTGTTTTTATTTTATTTTTAATTTGAAAATAAAAAACTGACTTGTAATTTTATATGCTAACTGTACTATCCGTCAACGCAAGTACAAGCCGCCATTTAAGATTCCTTTCTTTAATGCATCGGCTTATACATGTTTTATCTGTAACTTTCCCCCATCTGACAAGGATTTTTTTAGCGCAGTGCTCAAATATTAAAATCGTCTATTTCTTTCTTTGCCGACCTTTTCTGTGTTTACCAGGAGTTTCAAACTTTCCTTCATTATTAAAACCTTTGTTAACTATTCGCCTAACTGTACTCTCTGATTTTCCTGAAAAGAGTAAAAAAAGAAATTAATTACATATTGGAAACAAACTATTGACATGAAGCAATTAAGAGGGCTAACATATTTCGCCCCACGTTTTGCTCAGAAACCATACTTTTCATTGCGTTTAAAGTCATTAAATATTTATCGTACAAACATGGTATTCACTAACATACTTAGTAAATTTAGCGCTCTAAACGTTTTATAAAACATATTTTACCTAACAACAGATTACATATGGTTAATATCAACGAAAGTGAACAAGGTTTTTCAATTCATACGATTTGCATCGATTTCGATGCTTAAATTCATGTCAAATAACTGATAAATTTAATGAACAAGGGATACGAAGCAATTGCAAAAGGCCTAGGCTATCTGTTTGTAGAATAACCTGATATCAGGTAGGTTCCTTTTTTTGGAGAAAAATGACTCTCAAGTTTGCTCAAATACTGAGAATTTTCACCACAATAAAGTAGTCTTTTCACCAGCTTCTGTAGTTTAAATCATTATGATAATTATGTAATATTATGTCAGAACTTCTCCTCTGACAATAAAAATATTTCTTTATAAGTAACTAGATACAGATTTTTTTTTACAAAGTATTTTGTGAACCCCTATAAATGCAGATACGCGAACAAATACGATTTAGTACCGCCGAGAGGCTCTCAGAGAGTGGTCATGTCGCTCGATGTTCCATTTTTGAATACGAAAAAATTAACAAAAATAGTCTAATTCTAGCGTGACCAAACAATCTTAGTACTTTGTGACGTATAATATAATATACTAGCTGATACGCGCGGCTTCGCACGCGTGAATTTTGGTTCCCGTTCCAGCTTCCCGTGAAAACAATTTTCTGGGATAAGAAGTAGCCTATGTGTTATTCCAGACTATACTCTATCCCTATACCAAATTTCAGCTGGATCCATTTAGCCGTAAGAGCGTGATTAAGTAACAAACATCCAAACATCTGAACATACAAACATCTTCACAAACTTTCACATTTATAATATTAGTAGGATAGGATATAAATATTTATGGTCGATATACAACGTGAACTTTTGTATAGTGCAAAGCTCAGACACCCCGACTAGAGTTTCGCTTCAAAATACTGTATAAAAAAAATTAAATGAATCTAACGAAAACTGACCAAGTTATAAGCTATTACAGTTGCACTATTTTCTTCACGAACAGCGTAGGTGTAGGTATTATACGCAAGGCAGGTAGTCACTATTCGTGTGGTATTGATAATAACATATTAACGCCCCATTTCATAAGTGGTAATTATGGAACACCTGTGAGGAACCAGACCAGGATTGGGACGGCTATAAAGCCGCTAAAGCAAAATACAAGTAGTGACTGAGATACAGAAGTACCAAGTCTTGGAGAAACTTCTGCTAGAGTCAGACTAATACTGGCCAAACAAGAGACAGAACTGTCCGTATCTATAAAGAAACCTGACGGCGCGGCGCAACCCATGAAAAGAATTATTTATACTGTTGATGGATGGCACTTTGTGGAACCTGCTGCACATATTCATTAACGGCACTTGTACTGTTCCACAACATTTATTTATTCTGTTCATCACGAATGTTCATCTTAGTAGGTATCTAATAATCGATCAATGCCGATACGGAAGGGCTAATTAATTAGCATTTTTCTTGGCGGTGTGCATTGTTATGCACATGCCTCTTAATAAATATTTGGTTATTATAAATAAAAAACACCTACTATCAATATTAAGATTAGAGTTAGATCCCATAGATCAAGCTTATAGCTTAGTTTGGGCTAGATGATGTTGTGTAATAATATCCAACAATATTTATGAATTATTTATTAAAAATATTTTAATGTTCCTGCCAGCACTGAATCTGTAGTAGGCAGCAAAACATCGGACCATGCCAAGCGCCTGCGCATTGCTACGTAAATATTATTTGTTTTTAACCATGTGTATTGTCAAATTTAAATATTTATAGTGTATAATAGAATATTGTCCATTACTTTCTACAATTTTCGTATATTTAGATACTTTAAAAATAAACTTATGAAACCGTTTTCATGTATGTGTGTATTTGTAATTTGAATATTGATATTAGTTAGGTAAATAAATGTCAACTTTATTAATTTTATTGATGTCAGTATCTATCACTACTAGAGTCGAAATATTTCTTTTATTTATTGAGACAAATGTTACAATAAAGCATAATAACTATTTACAATATGAATAAAACTAAACTAAATCTAAATAGGACCCCGGTGGCATTGTGCCCAAAAAACTGGCAGCAATCCCCTTTTGAACGGCGATGCTTATTCGTTGGGAGAAATAACTGCCAGCCCTTAGGTCACTAGTTGACTCCACAAGGCGCTTCTTCAAAATTTAAAAAACTTTATGCCCATGAACCTAGGGTCTCGACACACACACACACTACTAAATATCAATAAATTTGCAATGAAGTAATCAATATTTGTTTTAAACTAACACGCGTTGAACACATATTTTTATACAAAACGGGATTTCGCGTGGCACTATGTTATTACCTGTCGCGTTGTGTTTACTACCGTAGCGTCTCGTCGTCAGATAATATTCAATACTACGTGAGAGAGAGAGAGAAAGATTTTTCGTCGCGTGAATTCCCGTCGCATTATTTTTAAGAACAATTTCGTTTATGAAAGAGGTATCCCGTGGCATTATTGTAGAAAAAAATTGATTGCCATTAAAATGGTTATTGTGCACCAACCCAATATCGCGCAATTTTTTTAGAACTTTTGTAAGAGAAACAATATTGTAGTAAATATTTTTTACATAACTATAAATATTTAAGCAGCACACGCAATGAAGCTCTCAAAAGGAATAACCTTTCCCCCGTTTTTGAAACATTTACTATTACTGCTCCGCTCCTATTCGTTATAGCGTGATGCTATATAGCCTATGACACTCCACAATAACGAGGCTTTCTATTGGTGAAAGAATTTTTAAAATCGGTTCAGTAGATCCCGAGATTACCCCTTACAATTTAACAAACACACAAACTTTACTTCTTTATAATATTAGTATAGATATTAGTATAGATTAAAGGTTTCGGTACCTTCACTTTCCGAGGCGACCTCGGGACCACGATAGGTGTAACCCTGTCGAAACGTCGAGGAAAGTGAAGGTACCGAAACCTTTAATTAATAAAAAACTTGAGAGGTGTCAAGGGACACCCGAATGGAACAAAGTTCCTTTCAATTAATTAGTGCAGGAATTGTAATATTTTTTTTTTTAATTTTAAAATTTTATTGTACAAAAACAAAAACACCACCGCCCTTTCCCCCTTCCTCCTCCCCCCTCTTTCCCCCCCTCCCCCATATTAAATCCTCCGCCCCATATTAAATCCCCCCCCCCCATATTAAAGGAGGGTAGAGGTACCTCTACCCTCCATACTATAGCAAAAACATATAAACGGCCGAATTGAGTAATCTCCTTTTTTGAAGTCGGTTAAAAAAGTGTCGTGACAACTTTTCGTAAGAATTTTTTCGGTCTAGCCCCCTTTCACAACGCGCGATAAGGAACTTCGTTCCAAAAATAGTGCCACGCGAAATCCCGTTTTGTATAAAAATAATCAATAATTATCAACTAATATTACTAACATAAAAATTGAATTAAAAGATTGAACGCATAGACTAAGAATATGACACCGGTAATACATCAAGGAAAACAAAAGTATCAAACTTGTTGGTAGCAACAATTGGCACTATACGGCTATATGCGCCGCGCCGCGCTGATTTCTTACGATCGTAAAGAAATTTGAAAACCGAATTAACGCTCTTAATTCAAAATAAAAATTGGTAGAAAACCAGATTGAACTGAGTATCAAAAATGTAGGTCGTACTATAAAATAATCATGTTGTTCTAACCACTGACTTACATTATAGGTAGATTGTAAGTTTAAGATTCTAACCTAAAAATATGCAAACAATGCCTTTTTTTTGTCTCCAAATCGTAAATTCAGTAAATTTGTAACTTCAGACAGATTCAAAACAAACAATAACACGATTACATACCCACCAAAGATGCTGTTCGCTCATAAACATCCTCAAAATCCCACAAAAATTGTCCAGATTGGTACTCCGCGAAACATCACTGGAAAACTTTAAAAATCACTTCCTGCGCACCACTCCGATTTTCTTTACTCATTTCTCAAACCTTTATGCGTAGTTTGGTCTCAATTTGTTGCAGTTTAATCCAAACATTAAAGTTACGTGAGACAGTAAACGAAATTCGACGATAGCATTGACAACTGACGTACTTATGTTTCTTGTTGCCAGTGTTGCCACACACATAACTATTTTTAGTTCCTCAAACATTCATTTCACGACTTTATAGACAAACTGTAGGTAAAATTGACCTACAGCATTACGATAAGTAAAAAATTGTGGTACTTACCAATGCGACACAGACGTCTCCTGTTAGTCCTTGGCGCGTACTAAGTTAGTTTGATCAATCACGACAATCGAAAAAACGGTGCGAAAACGTATCATTACACTTCATCGAAAACACTTCACCGAAAAACACTTTCCCGAACGACATTTCATCGAAAACACTTCGTCGAAAACACTTCGTCGAAACGACATTTCACCGAAAACACTTCATCGAAAACATTTCCCCGAAAAGACACTTCGTCGAAAGACAGTTCACCTAAATGACATTTTATCGAAAGGCACTTCCCCGAAAGACATTTCATCGAAAACACTTTGTCGAAAACACTTTATCGAAACTGCATTTTACCGAAAACACTTCAACGAAAATCAGTTCGCCGAAAAAGACACTTCATCGAATGACATTTAATCGAAAACACTTCACCGAAAACATTTCTACGAATGGCTGTCCTTATAACACAAATACGCGGAACAACTTTATTATTTAGGTACCAGTTCCTCGATTAACATTTTATCGAATCTAACCTAACCTGATAACCCAACAACGGATCGGTCGGTAATGGATAAAAAGATTCCTTCTTAAAGTTTGCCATTTCTGTGCCCCCCCCCTTCTTCAACCTACCTACAAATCTCAACCTCAACATTTCAGCTGATTAACGCTCTTCGGAAAAATGTAATGCTTCCGTGTAAAAGTCGTTCGACAGTTTTTTTCGGTGAAATGTCATTCGAAGAAATGTTTTCGGTAAAGTGTCGAAGTTTTATGAGGGAATTAGAACAATAATTTGAAACACCTGTACAACAACCGCACAGCATAGTGTGTATTAAGTCTGACCTGAGGCGCGCTGGTAGCGGGTACGAATCCTGGAACTGTTTCTTTTTGTTTTTATTTCACTTTTTGTGTTTTCTATAGTTTTTAAAGTATTATTATATTATTTTTTTTTGTGAATATAGTATAGTATAGTATAATAATTTTTTGTATTGTATGAAATAATATTTTTAATCTATACTTTTTTTGCACGAATTGGCTCCGAATCATGTTTCATTTTTCAATTTTTCATTTTTCAATAGCCACTACACTACTTTGGACTAGATGGCGTTGTGTGCCATTTCACTTATTTATCTGGTAAAGTCTGTAAAGTTATAAAATAGATTCAATGATTTTTGATTGTAAGGTAGGTAGGTATTTTATGAAACAATTGTATTTTTGACTGCCTCTGTGGCGCAGTCGGTAGTGATACCGCCTGCGGCGCTGGAGGTCGTGGGTTCGATTCCCACCGGAGACAAATATTTGTGTGAGCCATAATTTTTTTGTCTCAAGAGTCTGGGTGTTGTATGGATAATATGTATATTATGTATGTATTTAAAAGTAAGTATAAAGTATTACTATGGAAAATCGATAAATCGCTAAACCTCATGGGGTTGAGTTCAGCTACGTAGGTAGGAACTGTTGTCAAGGCAAGTTCATGAATGGATTACCTACTTACCAACTGATACCTAAACTTTTGCAACAACTAAAATCTTGATATTAACGTTGAAAAAAAACAAACAAATTGGTTTCATAATTTTTTACAGAAACATTATATATCTTACCTGCAGACCCTATTGTCCATTTCTACGGAAATTATAATATCGTCCTCGCAGGTAGAAAACACTGGGAATAACACCTCGAAAACTTGACAATATTAGGTCATTAAATACAATTGATTCATAATTACTTAAATACCCATCAATCAAAAATGATACACATACGTAACTTGACAAAACGTAAATGAGTGAAATGACACACAACGCCATCTAGTCCAAAGTAGTGTAGTGACTATTGAAAAATGAGCGATTCGTACAAAAAAAGGACAGATTTAAAAAAAAATTAACACACTACAAAAAATGAATAATAATACTTTAAAAACTACAAAAAGTAAAATAAAAACAAAAAGAAAAAAGAAATCCAGGTTTCGTACCCGCTACCAGCGCGCCTCAGGTCAGACTTGATACACACTATGCTGTGCGGTTATAGCAGAAGTGCTCCAAATTATTGTTCTGATTCTCTCATAAATCTTCGACACTTCACCGAAAACATTTCTTCGAATGACTTTTTATTGAAAAAGATGTCGAACGACTTTTACACGGAAACACTTCCTCGGTATCCTTCCCGAAGGGCGTCAATCAGCTGAATTTTTAATATATATTCAAGATGATTCAATCTTTTTCTTAGAATTTAAAGGTTACTAATATAAAGCAACTTTTCTGACAGAAAATTAATGAATTAGTTCTGAAGTCTTGGGGATGACTTTGTGATTACTGCTTTTCATAAATCAACATCTGGTCTTCGCTATGGAATTTCTTTATCGGGATGTTTCGTTTGGGAAGCTATCATCGGGGAAGTGTTTGCGTGTAAACAATTCTCTGTCACTTTTCGGAGAAGTGTTTTCGGCGATCTGCCTTTCGGAGAAGTGTTTTTTGGTGATCTGCCTTTCAAAGAAGTGTCTTCGGTGATCTGTCTTTCGGAGAAGTGTTTTCGGCGATCTGCTTTTCGAGGAAGTGTTTTCGATGATCTGTCTTTCGGATAAATGATTTTCGGTAAAGTGTTATTTCGGAAAAGTGTTTTTCGAGGAAATGCTTTTTCGGTAAAATGTTTTCGATAAAGTGTTTTTCGACGAAGTGTTTTCGATGAACTGTTTTCGGCGAAGTGTTTTCGATGAAGTGTTTTCGATGAAGTGTCTTTTCGGTGAACTGTTTTCGATGAAAAGTATGAGTACCGTGCGAAAAGGATAGCAAATATCCGTTTGTGTGTAGGTCAAAATGACATAGATTGGGCTTCTAGGGTTAAGCTAAGTCTATTGCCATCTCACTTTGACGGCAGTGCGGAAGGGAGATGGATGGGAAGCGTGCTTATTGTCAGTCTATTGAGAAACCTATAATATCAATCGCTACAACACCACCACTATTGAGCGGGAAAATACAAATCTTATTATCGATGCAATCAATCCCTATAGAAGTGCAGACTATATCTTGTAGAGTTACGTTTAGAATAAACTTAAGAAAGCAAGCTACTAAAACATGGAGGGCCTAAAAGCAGCCATAGTGTCCATTTTTTAATGATACAAAACGCAATAGTACCATCATTACTATAAACGAGTTGAACGTTGCTTATAAAAGTGCACTTCGAACATGTACCTAGATACATAATTAAATTAAAGAACATGAAATACAATGTATTCTATTTATTTTAGATATTATGTGTAATTACCATTTACTACCCGTTCGCTCTAACTTTGCCGCTGGCGTAGAGGCGTATACCCAAATTGTTAATTAAACAAAGTAAATTGACAGTAGCAAATGTCACTTCGTCATAGAAAATACGCAACATTGTATGAAGAAGTGACATTAGTTGCTGTCAATTTACTTCGTCTAATTAAAAATTCGACTTTAGTATGGAGCCGAGCGGCAAAGTTAGAGCGAACGAGCAGTACTGCATATGACCTATACAATCGATATTCAAATAAAAATCTTGTAAGTTTTAAATTTTAAATGACTTGGTTCGATTTTTAACACACAAGCTTTTTAAAGTCTATGAATGCAAATCTTATTTTCTCTAAAATCGATGACATGGTTTCTAAGAACAGATCTATGTATGTCTTATATTAACAGATTTGCCCATACTGACCACTCCGAATGTTACACCCTGTTTTTTTAAGTACCTACTTAATAGGTATCTATTATTTTTATTAAATAAATAAATATTTGTGAAAATTGTCACACAACATCATCTAGCCCAAATTAAACTAATTTATGCCTGTGCTATGTAATCTAGACGACTGATAGATATACATCAACATTATACTTTTTGAAATGTAGATACCCATCCTACATAAAACTACAATAAAAAAGTTAAAGCGAAGCGTGGCAGGGAACTACTAGTATATTTCTAAATACATACTTAATATAGCTAGGTACCTACATAGAAAACACCCAAACTTCGAAACACATTTGTGGATCACACAAATATTTGGACGCGGCAGGCGGTTACACTAGATACTGACTGCTCTACAGAGGCAGTCAAAAAGCTTAGCTAATAATTTATTGAGTCAACCTCTGTGCGATAGCCACTAATATTAACTTGCTTTTTATTATTCTTAGGGGCGATCAACCAAGTGACTGGCGTCTTGTGATGGGAAGTTCGTTTAGAAACGGAACTGGCGGTGTAATGCACGCAGTCGCCAGAATTATAATACACCATGATTACGATAACTTCACTGCCTTGGACGCCGATTACTGTCTATTGCACCTCGCTAATTCTGCTGTCTTGACAGACACTGTCCAAACAATTAGTATTTTGAGCTCGACCACTACTATTCCAACTGGTTTACCGGTCACTGCTATTGGATTTGGAGCTACAAGTGTAAGTAACGATAAGTATCTACTGAGTAACTGCAAAGAGTTTAATTACTATAGTGCTTGCTTTTCGGGCAATTATCACACGTTTTGCGTGTAGGTATCGAATTATGGTGAATACATCTATACTCTATAGTATAGAGTATAGATGTATTCACCATAATTCGATACCTAAAAAACAAAGAAACAAATCTTTCCTCTTTATAATATTAGTATAGAGTCTATACTAATATTATAAAGAGGAAAGATTTGTTTCTTTGTTTTTTTTTGTTTGTTTGTAACGAATAGGCTCCGGAACTACTGGACCGATTTGAAAAATTCTTTCACTGTTGGAAAGCTACACTCTTTGCAGTGAACATATATATTTTATTCCCGTATTACGACGGGAACGGGAACTACGCAGGTGAAACCGCGTGACGTCCTCTAGTAGATAATATTTTAAGCTTCGGTTTTAAATTTCTGTACTCTCTCGTAGGATCTTAAAATTGTAACTGGAATGTACCTAGGTAGTAACCGACTTATAAAAAAAGAAAGAGGTTCTCAGTTAGTTTGTTTTCTTTAGAGAGTAAGTAAGCTTTATCAATAAAAAAACATACTTAGGTAATCAAAATCTACGAAACGACATACACAGCCGTAACTAATTTCCGCGTTACCGTATAATGTCATAGTTACGTAGTGTATCTAGTAACTATTATTTAATCTGTAGTCATACACCTTTAATATGTGGATGTGGTATTAATTTAAACTCGAAACATTTATGGATTCACGAGACAAACTGTCTTGACGGAAAGACGGAGGGATGGACGGGCGGACGGATGTACAGAATTCCCTCGGTGCCCTCGGTGGGCGAGTCCGACTCGCACTTGTCCGGTTTTTTTTAAAATTAGGGTATCGGAAAGCGATTTCAAGTGTTTTTTTTTTCGGTACGTCTTTAACGCGCCCTGAGAAGATATTAGATTAAAAAAAATTAACAAAAATAAAACCGACTTCAAACAAAAATTTAAAACTATTTAGTTTTTGTTTTAAGTCGGTTTTATTGTTGTTAACTTTTTTCCATTATTTTAAGTGATAGGTAAATGGACTGAAAAATCTATCTATCTCGGTGTAAATTCTCTTCAATCAAGCCTAAACACAAAGTAGGTAACTGCTGTAAATTGTTAAGGAATTCCTTCGACTGGTTTTCGACTCTATCGAAAGATCGACTCTAGACCTTCATTAAATCTTCGTTAAAGCAATTATTTAAAAAGTTAACAAACGCACTAGTTTTTCGTACAATTTTCGGTGGTTGCCCTCGATTTCTCCTGGATCCCATCATTAGATCCTGACCTGGTGAAAATGACCACACCAGAAATAAACCTTATTCAATAAAAGAAAAAAAAATGAAATCCGGCTATAATTGACGGAAATATCAGTGAACATACATTAAAAAACATCCTAAATTGAGTAACCTCCTCCTTTTTGAAGTCGGTTAAAAAGTTATGTTTATGTGTTCTTGTAGCGAAAAATTATAAATCTATGGTTCTTCGTACATAATTATTGACGAATCTATCTATATAGGTATATATACATATAAATCAATGACACTTTTCGTTGTAGGTACTGCTCGTTCGCTCTAACTTTGCCGCTCGGCTCCATACTAAAGTCGAATTTTTAATTAGACGAAGTAAATTGACAGCAACTAATGTCACTTCTTCATACAATGTTGCGTATTTTCTATGACGAAGTGACATTAGCTACTGTCAATTTACTTCGTCTAGTTAACAATTCAATCAAGTATACGCCTCTACGCCAGCGGCAAAGTTAGAGCGAACGGGTAGTAATTTTATAACTCAAGAACGGTCTCACCTGTCCAAACCAAATGTTTAGTCTTTGTTCAGACTATTTAGTAGATGGTTTATGTGAAGTTTGCACAAAATCGGTCGAGCGGTTCTTCATTTATCACGCAAACGAAGTTGCGCGGGGTCAGCTAGTTAAATATAAAATTAATCTCAGTTTTGACATATTATTATGTAATATAAATATATATATTACATAATATTATCTGGTATATATTATTAGGCAAAGTTTTTCCTGAACAATAATCCTACCAATTCGTGTACTTAATAAAATTGCGAGGGTTGATTTGATTCCCGGGTGAGACGAGCTAGTATTTTTTAAGCAGTTTTGTTGCTATTTAAAAATAGTTAAATGAGCTTACTAAAAGATTAAAGGTATATTTAATACTAGCTGATGCCCGCAGCATCGCCCACGTAAAATTTATTCCCGTAGTCGCTTCCCGTAGGAACTTATTCCCGGGATAAAAAGTAGCCTATGTGTTATTCCAGACTATAATGTATCCCTGTACCTACCTACCAAATTTCACCCAGATCCGTTCAGCCGTTCGAGCGTGAAAGAGTAACAAACATCCACACTCACAAACTTTCGCATTTATAATATTAAGTAAGATGTACAATATTGCAAGATGGAGTGAAGCACACTATATGTAGGTAGATACTTAAGCCTACCTACATTGCATTAAGTATGTATGACTATGTAATCTATATATATAAAAATCAATGCCACTTTTCGTTGTAATTTTATAACTCAAGAACGGGCTCACCTATCCAAACCAAATGTTTAGGCTTTGTTCGGACTGTTTAGTAGATGGTTTATGTGAAGTTTGCACAAAATCGGTCGAGCGGTTCTTCATTTATCACGCAAACGAAGTTGCGCGGGTCAGCTAGTCTTCTTTATATATAAAAATCAATGCCACTTTTCGTTGTAATTTTATAACTCAAGATCGGGCTCACCTATCCAAACCAAATGTTTAGGCTTTGTTCGGACTATTTAGTAGATGGTTTAAGTGAAGTTTGCACAGAATCGGTCGAGCGGTTCTTCATTTATCACGCAAACGTTGTTGCGCGGGTCAGCTAGTACTATTATATTATCTTTGGTATGACAGCTAATGCGCCAGTGGTCATTCATTTTCATCGGGACCGTAATTTCTGTCGCCAAAACAATGGTAACATGCGAATAAAAGCAAGGTAGGTACATATAAATTATTATTATTATGTTCGTAATTTTAACAAATTGTAATTCTTTTTTGCAGTACCAAGGCCCGGCTTCAGAGCGGTTGCAGCATGTCGATAAAAATATTATCGAGCATGCGTTGTGTAAAGCTATATACGATGAGTTGAGGACCCGACCCGGATTTGCTGGTTGGCCCCAAGTAACCGACTATATGATTTGTTCTGGTAGTCCCTATGGTGGTAAAGACGCTTGCCAAGGCGACTCTGGAGGCCCTGTTGTTTACAAATTACCAAATTCAATGACCGTGGTTGGCGTAGTTTCGTGGGGCTACGAATGTGCTCTCGCCACACATCCTGGCGTTTTGGGCAGCATGCCACCAGCTACTAACTGGGTCGTCGCAAATTCAGTTTGATGCTCCCTGCCTTACCAGAATTTAATACAATTTGTGCTTATGTCAATAATTTAATAAGTAGTACCAAGTTATTTATGTAAAGAAAATTAACTGAACTGATGTAGGTATAATAAACGATTACTACACGGAGACCGTATTTTTTTACTAACACTAAAGAAAAAAATAAGTCCGACCTGAGGTCCGACTATATATACTTATTTAGAAACATACAGCTCTCGTGGTCCCGCAGTGCTCGTGACCCAGCAGTGCTCGTGGCACTATGGCCGGTCCTTGGATTGGTGACCACCACGTGACCATATTGTGACAGTTATTTTGCGAGCGTTTCCGTGCTTGGTAAGGCACTTTAAACCGATGGTCCCGGTTGCCAGTAAAATGGCAGTCGTTTAGTCAAGTTCAAAGGTTCTATGAGCGGTTTGAAAAATGTCAATACCCACAAGCTGCGCCTGTCCATATCTACACGGCAATACGGCTCACCAAGTCACCACCTATACTGTAACGTGGGACAAATTCCAAAAAGGTAAAATGTGGACAAAATGTTTCTTCTGCCTACATAAAACCTGCTTATATAAGTATTTATCAGTTGTCTAGTTCCCGTAAACAAGCTTTTATTTAATTTCGGATAAGTAAGTATACCTACATATAAACTACTAGCTGACCCGCGCAACTTCGTTTGCGCCACATAAGAGAGAGTATTACCTGTTCCCGTCGCATTTACTCCCGTCGCGTTGCGTTTACTCCCGTAGCGTCTCGTCGTTAATATTCAATACTACGAGAGAGAGAGAGAGAGAGAAAAAGAGAGCGAGAGAGAAAGGTTTCTCGTCGCGTGTATTCCCGTCGCATTATTTTAAAGAACAATTCTGTTTATGAAAGAGTTATTCCGTGGCATTATTGTAAAAGAGAAATTGATTGCCATTAAAATGGTTATTGTGCACCAACTCAAAGATAGACACATGCTATGGCGCAATTTTTTTAGAACTTTTTTAAGAGAATTAATTTTGTAGTAGGCACATATTTTTTACTTACCTACCTATCTATAAATATTTACGCAGCACACGCAACGAAACTCTGAAAAGGAATAACTTTTACCCCGTTTTTGAAACATTTACTATTACTGCTCCGCTCCTATTCGTTGTAGCGTGATGCTATATAGCCTATGACACTCTACAATAACGTAGCTTTCTATTGGTGAAATAATTTTTAAAATCGGTTTAGTAGAGCCCGAGATTACCCCTTACAATTTAACAAACACACAAACTTTACTTCTTTATAATATTAATTAATTAATAATTAATTAATAATTAAGTATAGATATCTACCTTCTATCTAGATATCTGTATATACAGGTTGTTACTTAAGCCCTATATCAAGATCAGACCGGTGAGTTCAGTGAGTGGTGTTAGTGTTTCGAAGGTGTCCTGTCATCGAATCAATAAAACGAAGTAAAAAAAAGTATAGATCCCATTGTTCTTATTACCTATTAATAATAATCTTCACTAGCCAAAATCAGCTGATAAGGTATCAGTAGGTATAAATGCATGTGATGTTTACACATGCAGTTAGACCGCACGTCGGGACTACGTTCCGAACCGCCCAGCATCTTTCAGTTTAAAGTTGAACTGTGGATCAATTTAAATTACGAATTACGACTAAAATGTTATGACCACAGGTTGGAACGCAGGTAGATTCTTCACGTTTCTTGCATACCGTCCAAACCGTGTGTGTAAACTTATTTTCAACAGTTTTGCCTGCAAATTACACTTGCGTGTGGGTCGATGTCATTATGTGACCGCGGATGAAACTGTGGAGCAGCGATGTGTCCAACGCGACATGCTGCTACTAGAGATGGGTAGCGGGTTATAACCCAATCTACCCATTTGGGTTAAAACTGGGTGATTTGGGTTTTAACCCAATTAAACCCCATAATCACCCATTTTGCAGGGTGATAATAAGTTTCGTAAACTAGTAAGAAGTGGGAGGGTGATAATAGGCTTCGTAAACTTGTAATAAGTGGGAAGTAGTGTTTAGTAGTCTAGCAAGTCAAAAATAAACTCCTTACCCTTAAAACAGATATATATTTTAAAAACAGAACTAATTAGTAGGCAGTTTATTCAATAAATCGACGCTACCACTGCGGGTAGAGGTCGGAAAGCCAACCTCTACAGAACCAAGGGGAGGGCATCGGCGCCGCCGGTAGATGTGCCCCCGCTGGACAGTGCCGGACAGCTAACGCAGCTACATTCTTCACATCAGATGTATCAGCGGCAAAACAGATAGTGGCGTCTCTTGCTCGCATTTCTGGCGCCGTAAAAGGCGCCAAGAATGTAGCGGGCAGGAAGAAGATAGTGGCGGAAGCCGTCACAGGCGCCACTAAGGCGTTGGATGAGCACCTCGATAGGAGCATCTCCAACGAGGAGGGAGAACTCTGGGCTCGGGTTGCGAGCCTGGAGACTAAGCTTGCCGATTTCCGCAAACAGCAACAGCTGATGCAGGAGGAAATCGCAAAGCTAACGCAGCTGGCTTGGGGTGTGACAACCCCCGCTCCACAAAAGGCCCCTGCTCGTGCACCCAAAGTGACACCGAGCATGATTCAGCTACTGGAGGCCATCGAGAGATGCCTCGGCGTCCTCGAAGACCGGGCAAACCGCCCACCACTAGCGGCACTCGACATCACAACGTCGTGCATCCAGTTGAAGCACTGAAGCACTCCTTCTCGAGATCTCCGGCGCCACCAGCGGTCCCAAGGCTGAGGCCTTAGCGGCTAAGCTGAGGGAGACACCGACACGGGGGATTTCACACGCGTCAGTGTCACCAGACCCAATAAATGCGCCGGTCTGCGCATTACGGGTCTAGACGACGCGGCCACGACAGAGAAGATAATCTCCGCCGTCATGGAAGCGAGCGGCTGCCGCATACCGTCGCGAAAATTTGATCTAGCGAAATTCGTTTTGGTACCACTGGTCACGGGTCGTCAGTAGCGAACTGCCCTGTCGCGGTGGCTCAGAAAGTGGCAGACTGACGGAGCCTTCTCATTGTGGTCTTCCTCAAGGCGCAGGTGCATCTTCTACAGCACCTCGAAGCCAGGTGGAGTCATGTGGGGGTGCAGTGCACAGCGGAAGTCACCGTGGGAGACCGGTGCTTCCGCTGTGGTTAGTCTGGTCACACGGTCCTTGCTTGTGACGCTCCGCGACTCTGTTTTGTATCGTGGAGGGCAAGGCGGCCGACCACCGGGTGGGCACCAAGGCCTGCGCCGCCTCCAAGTTAAAGCCCCGTCCGTCCGTTCGGGGGAGCGAGGGTACCGCTCAAGAGCGTCCACTTTCGCGGTAGGGTACATAGATGGACGTCCATTAATGAACACCCATATCCGCATCCTGCAGGTGAACCTGAACCACTTCTCTGCTGCTCAGAATCTTCTGTACCAGAGCATCGCGCAGTGGTCCATAAACTGGAGGACTGGGTCACTACACATGGCCTAGTAATCCTAAAACGGAGGAATGTCACAATCGCAACCTGGACGCGGCGGGAGCTTAGTTCGGTCGTAGACGTATCGCTTGCGACCCCTGATCTCGTCCGCTGTGTCCAGGGATAGCGTGTAGTGAAGGAGAATGAGTCGTCATCCGACCACCGATATATCCCTTTCGACGCATCTCCTCCACCTAACCTACCGCTGGTTATCGCAAATCCCCCGGAAGCGCGTTGGGCACTCAAACGCCTGGATCGGAAGCTCTCTTGGAGGCGGCCATCGGGCAGGCCTGGATTCGACTGCAAACAAGCCTGCCGATGATGATGCCTTAGTGGGGTGGTTCAGAAGAGTAACCCCACTAAGACTAAGTGTATTGGTGGATGGCGGAAATCGCACAGCTGCGTGCAGCGTGCATTACCGCGCGCCATCAGTACGCCACACCAGGTTCCGCCGGAGGCGTCGCCGCCCAGACAATGCAGCAGCTCGAGAGATGGAGCTCTATGAGGGGCACAGGGTGGCCAAGTGGGCCCCTCAAGCAGCCATTAAACTGTCCAAAAGATTGCCGGAGACCCTGGAGCGGAACCCATAGGGGCGCCCGTACCTTATGTTAAGAGGCAAACTAGGCCCTAAGGCACCCTCACTGACCCAGAGTCTCTAGCTGGAGGGTCCTGGGTTCCTTGTTCCCATCAAGGGCGGAGGAACAGGCTTCGTCTCAGGCGCCCGGCGCGGATAACAGCGAAAACGGTGTACCTGAAGTCACGGAGGGTCAGTTAGGGGCGGCTGTACTGCGGCTTAAATCCCGCAGGAACACTGCCCCTGGTCACAACGGCATTCCCGGCCGAGCGTAGGTACTGGCGTTCGAGGAACTTGGGCGGCTTATACGGCTCTTTTGCGCATGCCTTGAAAAAGGCCAGTTTTCCAAGGTCTGGAAGACAGGGAAACTGGTTCTGATCCGAAAGGCGGGGGGGGGGGGCTTACTCCCCATCTGAGTACCGGCCGGTCGCGTTGGTCGACGAGGTGTGCTAGCACTTTGAGCGTACTTACCGCACAGCTCACACGCGTGGGGCCAGATCTGGTGGATAACCAGTTACGTTTCCGTCAGGGGCGCTCCACCGTGGACGCGATCATGCGCATTAGAGGACTGGCGGAGGAAGCGATATCACAGGGCGAAGTGGTGATGGCAGTGTCTCTTGACATCGCCAAAGCATTCAACATCTTGCCCTGAAGCTGCATTAGGGAGGCACATATTTATCACGGAGTGCCTCCCTACTTCCGTCAAATTGTCGGGGCCTATCTTTCCGAGAGGGCCAGCCACAGCGAATAACTTACCCGAGCTGGCAAGAGCCGGGTCGACAGAATCAAATTTCATAAGGAAATCGTAGTCAAGGTGTTCAAGCCAAGGTCATTCAGGTAAAAACTGGATCAGATCACAATAATAATGCAGAGTCGTAAATAAAAACAACAACAAATTCACACAAAACGCGCCCCACTCTAACTGGCGTAGCGAAGTACCTACACTAGAGAGTAAAGAGAGAGAGTGAGTTTGAGCACGGGCGGGGCGCGGATCAAACCCCCCCCCCCCCTCCGGCACAGTTTTGCCACACCGCAAACCGATCGGAGCGCGCTGCAAGTTTTATAGGCAATATTTTGTTTTCACCCGGCCAAACCACCAAGTGAGTGGATTGAAACGGGTGATAACTGGGTAACCACCCACCATAACCCACTTGTGAGTTTTAACCCGGGTCGTTACCCATCTCGCCTGCTGCCATTTACATGCAATATTCATTCCAAAGTGAACGTTTGGAATGGTGCGTCGCGCGATGATTCCTTCGTTCCGAACTGCATGTGTAAACCCAGCTATAGTAAGGTAAAAAATAAAAATGTTGTTATTATGAACAACCTTTCTCTTTAATGAACTATTTGTTACTGGGATCCGTATGAAGCTTTTTTATTTTACATTCAAAGTCACCATACAATTCAATCTCCGTGTGGTGACTAAAAGAAAATACTTGTGTTTACGTTCCATTTAATTTGAAAGGTGTCAATAGACGAAGTCTAACGGACATGTTGCGTAAAGTCTATTACTTCAAGGTAAGTGTGTGTTCGACTGCCTAGCGCCTGTAAATGGTTTGATACGATGGAGTCCGATAGCAGCTTTCTTCCGTGCATGCGTAGAATCTCTCTACCGGAGTTTTCCCAGACGCCTGTATGGGGTTCTTCGAAAGAGGTCTTAGAAGTTTCTTGCAAAGTTGGTAGTGCGAGTGTAGCGCCGCTGGTGTTGCAAACGTTCATAGGCTACGGTGACTATTTTTTACCAGGGGGGGCTTGTCTGCCACCCACCTTACTAGTATAAAAAAATCTACGGCATACATACGTGTCTCGATCATACCAACAGGTTACCAAACAGGTTTTCAAAACCTTTTTGGTAAATGCCAGGTTAAAAGCTTCTTTAACTGGGGAGGGTGTTTGAAAACATATAAAAGTAAAACACGCGAAAGTTGTATCATAGTAGAATTATATATAGTAGGGTATCTCCGACCCCGACCGCACGATACTTACCTATAGTATCAGGGCTGTCACTTTTAGTTTATTCAATCGTCGTAAATGACAGGTTAGGTTAAACAATTGGACATTCTCATACAACATCATCTAGTCCAAATTAGGCCAGTTTAAGCTTGTGCTATGGGATCTAGACAACTGATAGACATATGTACTTATATATTTCTAAATAAATACATAGTAGGTATACAAAAACATCAAAACTCTGATACAAAACTTTGAGGAACACACAATTTATTCGATTCCACCCGAATCCAACCTGGGACCTCAGCACAACATTCCCATATTAATGATGGCAACATTTTATGGATCACAGAATTAATGTGAAAATTTCAGCTTTCTAACTATCACGGTTCCTGAGATACAGTCTCATGACGGAAGGACAGACAAAGTTCAAAGACAGCAAACGGACAACGTAGTCTCATAAATAGACTCCCGTTTTTATCCTTTGGGTAGGGAACCTTAAAAACGACCGAAATTCTAGAATATTTTAGCTTTTCCTTAATTCATACACTAAACACTATAAATTTGCATTCTTTTGAAGGTTCTATATTCGTTTGAAGTGCCACCAAAGTAAAGTTTCGATTATCAGTCAGTCAGTGTTCACTCACTGCATACATACATATAGTCACGCCTTTATCCCAAAAGGGGTAGTCAGAGGCGTAGTATACGCCCACGTCTCACCTTTTAGTTTCATGTCCCGCGAAATAGGTGGTGAGCCTATTGCCGTGTTGAAATGGACGGGTAGTGTTCTGTTAAAAGATACTAAATTTACTTCAAACTTCTAGTTTTATCCACAAAGAAATTATAAGGGGTCGAAAACGAACTGAGAGGGTTCGAAGCAGTGGGAGTAGAACTCGCGCAGCGAGGGTTCCGTACCAAAAAACGGCAAAATTCATGTTTGTTGTATTCCATGCAACAAACGTTCCCCTAATACAATATTATTTTTCTGATTTTAGTATTTGTTGTTATAGCGGCAACAGAAATACATCATCTGTAAAAATTCAGTTCTCTAGCTATCACGGTTCCTGCGATACACACATTTTGTGGGACAGACAGACAGACGTACAGCGAAGGGTCATGTATTGGGTCCTGTTTTTCACTCTTTGGGTACGGAACCCTAATAAATACGAAGTCTAATAGGTATTGAACGAATTCGTACGTAAGCATTGAACTTATATTACTACGTCCATAATAATCTCAAGGTGCCTACCTTGAGAGTATTATGGACGTAGCAGGTACGTAAGTGAATTATTCAAACTCACCTTTCTTCTTCTTTTGTTACCTATCGTGAATTCGTGAATAACGATAGATAATGAGGGAGTTTAAAAATTACTGTTGAGGCATCCAAAAACAGAGCAATATATATCGTCCTTACTTCTTTATAGGCATTGTCATATTTATCTAATGGCGACAGGTTGTGGCGACGAGGTCCCGTGTTGCGACAGGTAAGAGTACAAAATGTCACCACCCCAATACATCCCAAGGGTGTCGTAAGAGGCGAATAAGGGAACACCTTCGCAAAAAGATCCATTACGTAGAGAAGAAAATCTCAAAATGTAACCCGGTTGTCAGTAAAATGACAATCGTTAAGCCAAGTTGAAGGATTTATGCTTGGCTTGAAAATTTTCAACTGCGGGTCGTGGCGACCTGCGCCTGTCCATCTACTCATCTCAGGCTCATCACCTATTACGAGAGGCATAAAACTAAAATGAGAAATGGGGGCGTATACTATGCCTCTGTCTACTCCAACGGGGATAAAGGCGTGATTATATGTATGTATGTAAATAAAGATAGCAGGCATATGACACATACATTTTTATATGTTACCAACAGAACCCCAAAGATACACACCCACATCACATGAATAGGTAACGGTATAGTTTGTCTGTTTTTTTTAAAGGTCGTAGCACATTAGACCCAACCGCCGGGTACCCGACCTACACCTCCTTGCATCATGTGGTACCTAGTATTCAATAAACAGAGACTGATGGTGATATGTGCTCACTACTTCAAATCAAAAGCATCACCAGATCAACTCAGTGACAAGTCGTCCACTCGTGGCCTCTCCGCCTCATATTCACCATATTGCCGCGTCGCCGTGGCTAAACCTCGGGACGGGACAATCCTGCGACCAGTTTTAGGACGAGGCAGAAGTGCAGAACACCGCGGTGCGGAGATTTAGTTGATAGGAGACTTTCCCTCGGGGCATTGGGATTTCTCCAAACCGTACCAAGTCCTAGCTACCCTAGCAGCAGTGATGGTGATGTAAAATGCTTTTCCTGCATTACAGAAAAGAGGGGTTATTTACCAAAGTTCTTTAGGCAGATTGGAGTATTTTTCCTTTAATTGTTGTTTGAATAGTGCGCACTATTTACGGGATATACTTAACATGATTAATTTACTGAAAACTTTTTTCAAAAGTTTGTGTCACCTGTGCAGCATCTCTGGTGTTGGAAACGTTCACTAGGTACCTATCAACTTCGAGTAGGGTGTCTAATGAGCAGTGACCTTTACGATTATTCCCAGTTGTTCCGTTCAAGTAGTTCCGTTGCGGAACTAGTGAGACCCTTTTTTTCCCAGTTGTCCCGCGGAACAAAGCATCAATAATTCAGTTCCCATTAGTTCCGCGAAACAAAGTAGAAATGAAATACTAATAAATTCATTCCCAGTAGTTCCGCGGAACAAAGCATAAATTAAAAACTAATAAATTAAGTCCCAGTAGTTCCGCGGAACAAAACATAAATTAAAAACTAATAAATCAAGTCCCAGTAGTCCCGCGGGAGAAAGCATCTCTTACATACGAATATTTTATGTTCCCATTAGTTCCCTACGGTGTCTTACAGCTATTTTCTCATACAATTAAAAAAAATGAAGACCGACAAAACAAATGAAGATCGGTATAACAAATGAAGACTGACAAAACAAATGAAGATCGACAAAACAAATGAAGATTGACGAAACAAACGAAGATCGACGAAGCCAATGAAGATCAATGAAACAAATGATGATCAGCAAAACAAATGACGGTTGGAAAAACAAATGACGATCGAAAAAACATATGCAGATCAATAAAACAAAAGACTATAAGCAAGTTGATAAGGTCAAAAGTTTCTTGCAGCCATATTTTGTAAACTAAATGCGATTACCATTAAAAAAATAGGTGCAAGCAATTCTCGACCTTATGAATATGCATAATATCGACGGTTAAAAGGCGAATTGATTCAAGCGCCACTCTGGGCGATATTGAGTTATATACATCATTGGAATCGTGGGTTTGAGGCTAATCTGAGCACTTTTTTGGCGCTTGACTCCATGACGAATTTGGGTATCTTTTCTACTTATCAAGTGTAGTAGTTTTGGTTGTTTTTTTCAAAGCATGTATATAAACCCATTTAAAAAACACTATTTTTTTTACTATCTGTAGTTTAAACCATTAATCCCTGGATAAATTAAAATGGTTTTGACGTTTGAATTGTTTTTACTTGAACTTAAATAATTTAATTTGGATGTTAGTTCATTTTGCTTCAACCAGATTTAATAATGTATGCAACTTAAATCATTTTGCCTTGAACATGTGAATATTATCTCTGTCGCTTGAATTAATCTTACCTGAATAAGTATAATGGAAATATATGACTTGTGCTGATTATCCTTGACCAGTTTTTAGTATTTATGCCATTTAGAACAATTTTCTCTATGCATAAAATAAATATGTGCACGTTCGATTCCTCTATATTAGTTTAATAATTAAACTTATGTCATACTTAAATTAGTTTACTTCTTTCACCTCGCATTAAAAATGGCATTTATATCTCAAGTAACAGAACACAAACCAACGCGGGTAGGTACTTGGACCCACAACACACGTGTCGCGCGTGGTTTCGAGGTCGGTGTAATTTGAGTTATTCCTCCTCGAACATTTACAACTAGGTGAACGGTTTAACTCATTTATCCATGAACAATTGACAAATAGGTAAGTGATTTCAATCATTTATTCATGAACAGTTGACTTATAGGTAAGTGATTTAAATCATGTATCCATGAACGGTTGACAAATGGGTAAGTGATTTAAATCATTTATCCTTGATCTGTTAAAGAAACAAGGAACACATAAACTATTTTGTTTTGAATACATAAATCGTCATTGTGTACATGACCCTTTCTGTCCTGAGCAAAAAATTATGCAAAATGGCTCAAGTTACAATTAACTTGCTTTAAAAACACCTTTTATCTGTTATAATATTATCATAAATTAGCAAAAAATATACCGCGTTTTAGTGGGGAGATTTGTACATTTTTATTATATACTTTAGGAACAGTGATTTTTTTTCTTAAAAAATTAACTTTAAAATGCTCTCCTGTAAAGTTCTCAAAATGGCGCTTGAATCAAGTCGCCTTTTAACCGTCGATATTTATTTATTTTTTTATATATTCGTGATCTGTGATGTCTATAAACGCATATAAGCACATATTTAGGGAAGTGTCATTAAGGTCGAGAATGAGGAATGTTCATAAGTATGTAAAATTACTTGAAACTTCGTTTCAGTAAAGCTTTTATATATACAAATACACTAGTTTTTGTTTTATTCAAAAATACCCAGTCGTTTTGATTTTACAATCATTCAAAGTTCGCGAAAATTTGTTGCCCCGCTAACAGTCACTGAACCGCGGATGACGTCACGTTATAGCGCGGCTCCGTGCGGTCCGCTCCGCGCCCAGCTGTAGCAGTGAAAAAGTCCCGCGCACGCAGTGTTACCTATTATTCTCTTCGCTGTTAGCTGAGTGAATTGTTAAAAAAATAACGAAGGCTTCGATAGGACAATCAGATAACTTACCTAAAATAGATGGGCTTGTGGTTGCTCATTTTTTAGCTATAAATAATGATTTTTTGGTCGAAATGCGAAGCGTCTTTCATTATAACTCTTATGAAAATTTGTTAAAACTGTTCTATATTGTGTTATTTATCCAAAAAGTTACTATTTTAGATAAGTCGTAGCTTATTTTTATCGTGATGCTAGCTAGGTAGAAGTATGTATGAGAAGCCATGGGTGTAATATCCTAAAACTCTAAAACTAGGATGAACTAAGAGGACTAGGGATATAGGAGACTAAGGTTAAAGACTTAGCTAGAGATAATATGCGTCTACTTATTCCTAATCGGGAACAGATGTACTAAAGCTTTTTAGGGTTCCGTAGCCAAATGTAAAAAATGGAACCCTTATAGATTCGTCATAACTGTCTGTCTGTCTGTCCGTTCATATGTCACAGCCATTTTTCTCCGAAACTATAAGGCATGCTGTTGAAACTTGGTGATGTATTGATGAGATATTGGTATTCTGTGAACCGCATTAAAAATTCTACAAAAAGAAATTGAAAAAATATCAATAAATTTTGGGGGTCTCCATACTTAGAACTGAAACTTCAAATTTATTATTTCATAAAAGCCATACGTGTTGGGTATCTATAGATAGGTCTTTAAAAATGCTATTGAGGTTTTTAATATTTTTTTTTCTTAACTGAAAAGTTTGCGCGAGAGACACTTCCAAAGTGAAAAATGTGTGTCCTCCCCCCCCTCCCCTCTAACTTCTTAAATAGAGAATGGTAATAAAAACAAATTATGTACATTGCCATGCAAACTCCCACCGAAAATTGGTTTGAACGAGATCTAGTAAGTATTTTTTTTTTTAATACGACATAAATCGCAATATTCGGCTAGAAAAATCACTGCAACAGCGAACGTGTTAAAACATCAATCAAAGTTACAACGAACTAGGTACAAGAACTTTCATAGGTAATTATTATGTTACTTGTTGCTACGGAATCCTTCATGGGTCCGACTCGCACTTGGCCGGTTTTTTATTCAATGACGAAGAGTTTGGTTGGTTGGTAGTGCACGCTGCTTAGGAATTAAAGGGGTCCCGAGTCCCGACACGATCAATTAGCAATTGTCAAGCACGTTAAATATAATGTGTACATATACGTCGATGCACACACACATGCAAAGAAATCACGCACACTGAAGCAACTTCCATTCATATTTAACGTGATTGACAATTGCAAGGCATGATCATGTCGGGAGCCCATAAGGGTCGCGGGTACAAACATTTACGTGCATGAACATGAATATTTGTATCGGTCTGGGTGTTTTTAATATTAAGTACTTACCTATCTATTTACAATAAATATAAATAAGTAAGTACCTACCTACATAAGGTGTAAACATTTTCTGTTTATGTATAACTTTTTCAGATCACCAAGAGAAAGCTATGGTGAGATGCTATAGGCTATATCCAAGTTAAAAGAGATGCTCTTCATTGCATTTATCCACTTTTTCTGCAGTTTTAAGTCCTTTGGAACTAGGAAAAACAACTTTTTTGGCGTCTTGATAGTAGTACTTGTACATTTTGGTACAACACAGGATTTCCGAGCACTAGGATTAGGCATATCAATGAATCTTTAGGGAAACGTAAGTACCGCAGGGTACTGAATAGCGCGAACGGACTGAGCGACTGCTATAACGTGACGTCATACAGTGCGAGCGCGGGCGAGCGGTCGCGGACTCACTTTAAATTCTATAACTTGGGAAGTAATTGACGTATCAAAATAATTCTTTCACACGTATTTTTTATTTTTGACGGAGAATACAATAAGCTAAAATTCAAAATTAGTGAACATTCTTCATTGCTCGCAGCTATTTTTTTGAATGGTTATGGCATCTAGATTACAAAAAAAGGGTCCATGCCAATTTCGACCTAATGAGCATGCGTTATCTATTTATTTTTTATATATTCGTGATCTGTGATGTCTATAAACACCTAAAAGCATAATTTTTAAATAAGTGCCATTAGGGTCGAGAATTGCTTGCACCAATTTTTTTAATGCTAATCGCATTTTGATTACAAAACATGACTGCAAGTAACTTTTGACCTTATCAACTTGCTTATAGTCTTTTGTTTTATTGATCTGCATATTGTTTTTCGATAGATATTTGATTTTCCAACTGTCATTTGTTTTGCTGATCTTCATTTGTTTCGGGGATCTTCATTTGCTTTTGTCGATCTTCATTTGTTTTTGTAGATCTTTATTTGTTTTGCAAATTATTTAACTACTTTATACTTTTAAACTAGATGTTCTTCGTATAATGGATCTTTTTCCACTCGTATGTTCTAAAAGATCTACATTCATAAAAAATAAAAATACTTTAAGGCTTTAAGGTATTAAATGGGACATAATATAATGTACATAAAGATCCATGACAGTTCCGCTACGGAACTATTGGGAATAGAAAAGTCTCACTAGTTCCGCTACGGAACTACTGAGAATAGAAAAGTCTCACTAGTTCCGCCACGGAACTACTGAGAATAGTAAAGTCTCACTAGTTCCGCCACGGAACTACTGAGAATAAAAATGTCCCAGTAGTTCCGTGGTGCGGAACTACTGTGAAAAAATAGTCTCACTAGTTCCGCCACGGAACTATTGGGACAAAAAGTCTCACTAGTTCCGTCGCGGAACAACTGCCGCGGAACTACTGGGAATGAAGGGAAATTTCTTGCCGGTCTTTCGGGGGGACTTCAGCCATTATTGTGCAACAGCCCGTATTCTGGCGAGGCCATCCACTAACAAACTGTAATTTCGCTTGGCGAAGACATTACACCACGCACGCTGGACCTTAGGAGTACTCTGACACGGCGCTGCCGGAGCGACGGCGCGGCGTACCACGCAGTATTCGCTCCAGACACATAGGGCATACTGATACTGAACCCGTCGTCATTCGACTTGAGGAGCGTAGCAATAAGTCCCGCTAACCTGTGTGCCGATCTGATAAATACCGGCAAGCCCACATCCCGAGCACACCCACATTCCGAGCACGCTGTATCCCAAAACCACCACACCAGACCGGAGAGAATACCTGAAGCCACTGTCCGTAGCTCGTTAACTGCCTTCCTCAACGAGTCAATAAAAAGGTTAACCTATTCACTACACAGCCATGGTGCTGTCCGCAAAAGGTAATTTATTTTCGGCTTCGCAAAGTACACACCTACGCAACAAAACCATGGCGACATGTGCCGAGAAAGCCCTAAGACGCTGCTGAGCGGTAGAAGTAGCAAAAAATGGATAAGTCTTAAATAAATTTCACTATCATTGTAAAACCCATTTTGAAGGACGATAACTGATCTAATTGCCCTACTACCAGAAAAACAGAAGGCAATTCAATGCATTTTATTTAATCTTTAGTTGGAAACTTTTTTAGTAAAATTTTCACAGCCAATTTAAATGTATAAAACAGTATAATTTTGAGGATTTTTTTTTTTTTTTTTTTTTTTTAACGTGAGGGAAAATCCTCGTAGGATGCTATGCCGGACTCTTACCGACTAAAAAACCTCACGTAACGCCCAACAGCCTATGGTTGAGAGCCCCGGGTAAACCCTCAGGAAGGATGTCCCGTGACTCCCAACAGACCTACGGCCGCCAATGCGGCCTCGCCCAGGGGGTGGTTCGGGTGCAATCCCGCGTCTATGGGGGATTTCGGGTGTGACCCCGCTTCTAAGGGGGGGCGTGCGTGAGTGCTCACGTCACGCTGCCGTCATGGGCCTGCTTCTGTAAGGACGGTGAGCGGCCCTCTCACCGTCCTCAGACCCCCGGTCATGGAGGCCGATAGTCCTCGGCGAAGACACGTCGGCGGCGCCCAGGGCGCCGACTGCGGAACTCGGGTGGAAGAGTTCTCTCCCGCACCCGGCCCGCCGCCTCCTTCGCGAGCATGACCTGCTCGCAGAAAGAGGCGGCGCAGTCCCACTTACTCCCGCTGGAGAGCATGGCTCGCACCATGGCCTCAAGCGAGAGAGTGTCCACGCCCAGACCCACTAAGAGGACCTGTCGCTGTTGTGCCCACGCCGTGCACTCCACCAGCGTGTGGAGCGCCGTGTCATCGCTGCGGTCCTCGCAGTGCTGACACTCGGCCGTGGTTTCCCGGTGTTTTCGCCACAGATACCTACCGAAGCTACCGTGCCCGGCAAGCATCTGTGTCAACCGGTAGGAGAGAGCACCGTGTCTTCTCTCCAGCCACTCGTCCATGACCGGTCTGACGGCCGCGATTGTGGCGAATCCCCCCTTTGGTTGCTCAAGTCGCATCTTCCATGTCTCCAGGGTTTCCTGGTGGAGCAGGGTCCGCTGGGCCTCGATTTCTCGAGACGCAGGCCTTTGGCCCCGCTCCAGCGCCTCCTTGCGCCATCTGAACAGTGACGCAAGGGCTCTCGCTTCCAGGTCCCATGGAGGGGTCCCGGCTAGGAGACATGCCGCCTCACCGCAGATCGTGCGGTATCCTCTTATCACCCTGACGGCCATCACTCTCTGCGGGCTCATCAGTATAATTTGGAGAATTGTTGTGAATTATCTGATTAGTCATAAAAGTGTGTTTTATGACTAAAATGTAGAAAGTTAAGTTTGTGCGAAATATGCGTTACAAAAAATTTTTTCGTACAACAATAAGGTACGCCACTGCAATTCCCATTGGGAATTGCAGTGGCGTACCTTATTGTACGACTGGTCGCCGGCTTTGCTTAAGTTCTACCTGAACGCGTTTCAATTGACCCTCCCCGACCCAAGTAATCTGGTCAGGTGGGGGAAAGCCACAGATAAAACATGTAATGCATGTGGAGAAGCGATTGGAACTGCTAGGCACCTGCTGGTAGGTTGTAGGACGTTACTAGGCCGGGGTCATTACTCACGCCGACACGATAGGGTATTGGAAATCATACGTGAGGCTGTCAGTTTGGCGGTAGCGAGAGCGAAAAAGGGATTAACCACAAACAAAAGAAATGACATTGCGTTTGTAAAGGAAGGCTGTTCAAAGAAAGTACCTCAAAAGCCATACTCAATTTTGATGGCTGCCGCCGATTGGACTATACTCTTAGACACGTATGAAAAACACTACAAAATCCCGGAGGATGTATGTGCCTCGTCATCCAGACCCGACAAATTCCTGTTTTCGAGGATACACAGGCGTGCGGTGCTCGTGGAGCTGACGGTGCCGTGGGAGACCAACATACCGAAGGACCACGCCATGAAGACAAATAAATACTTTGACTTGTCCAATGAGTTAACCAAAAATGGCTATGTGGTTAAACTCTATGCCGTAGAAGTAGGAGCAAGGGGAATTCCAGCTAAATCCCTATATAATTTATTTAAGGACCTTGGATTGCCAAGAGCTTCAGTAAGCTCTTTACTAAAACGAGTAGGTATCCAAAGCGGCATTGCTAGAATCTTACCAAATCTGGTTAGGCAGGGGGGGGGGGGGACATTGTTGACGGTGGAAGGTGATCGTTTATGCGCATAGTAAGGTGGCCACCCTGAACCTACTTGAATGGGTCGCAAGTCCCAGACGCCGTCGGGGTGTTCCCCCCTGTGCCACGCTATGGACCCGGCGCCCGCACGGAGAATCCATGGAATGCTAAGAATACGGTCTCTAATATGGAATAACGTTTTTTTAATGGTTCGCCCTCGGTTGATATACCCCTTCTGTAACATCCTGTATATAAAGATGTTGTATGCGTACCTATATGTACGCTTTTAAAACTCAAAATGTACTGAATCGATTGAGCTTAAAATCGGACACGATATACAACAGGATTCAGAGATGGTTAGGCTACTTTATACACTTTTATCATCCCAGCAATAAGAATAAAACAGCTTTAAAAAGTGATTTCACCAATAGATGGCGCTTTACGTTTTTTTAAAATTACATTCTGCCAGCTACAGAACAAAATATTATGTACAACCTACTTAGTAGGTGCCTACCACATTTTTGTATTTTTAAAGAGATGTTTGATTACCTTGCATTCAGTTTAATAAAAGCGAGTACCTACCTAAAAAAGAGGTCGGATATTATGTTCTGCATGTTATTTTTCATTTCTTCTAGTCGAAAAGTATCATTATGCACGACGATAACGGGGCGCAAAATAGTTCTCGACCGTCAAATTCTTTCACCTCATTTCGTCTTGGGGCGACGTAGGCACCATCTACCGGTAACTTAGTTAAGTTGCACGACTCGAATGTATAGAATTGCACCTATAAATATAATCATTCGACTTGAGATGATACCTGCCCAAACATTAGAGATAATTTTGAAAAGCAATTGGTATGCTGACTCAATCACAAAAATGTGAAAAAATTTTTGGTCTCGAGCAAGATGAGACCAAAAATTTTTTCACATTAAATTTGTGATTGAGTCAGCATACCAATTGCTTTTCAAAATTATCTCTAATCGCAAAATAGTTCTTTTCTGTTAAGAGCTTTTTAGCGGGCGACAAAGTGATTTGAATTTGGAACTTGAAAATTTCATAGAAATCGAACGCAAATTGATGTATGTAGATATCTACCTACTGGCTGGTAAGTGTTGGCTGCACAGCGCGGTGTCCTGAGCTAACTAAAAAAAACTAAAGAGCGCCATTTATCTGTACGTGTTCGTCATTATTACTGTTCTTATAATCAGTAAACATCTTTTATTGTATTCTGCAAAATATATCTAATAAGTTCTACGTCAAGTTCAATCCATGAACTCCTAGAACAATAACTATAGAAGGTAACTACGTCGTACAAAATTACATAGAAAGAGAATGAAAAGTGGAGTATATTACTCGAGGGCAAATTATTGTTCTCTCGGGCGGTGTACTTTGAATCCTTAGACCATATAACACGGGACTAGCCTTTGCGAACCACCGCATACAAAAATATTCTGCCAGTTTTCATACAAATGAAGGGGAAAACACAAAGACAAATAAAATTTCATTGCAATTAAAAATGTATTAATCGACAAACGCGTAATGGCTGTTGTGTGTTAATTGTTATTGTACAGTCAACTACAATGTAATGTACTAGTT
Source organism: Miltochrista miniata (assembly GCA_933228765.1). Taxonomy (NCBI): domain Eukaryota; kingdom Metazoa; phylum Arthropoda; class Insecta; order Lepidoptera; family Erebidae; genus Miltochrista; species Miltochrista miniata. The sequence continues at coordinate 21,052,953 of OW121750.1, read as the reverse complement.
TAATCATATAAAATGATGTACTGATGTACAGGCTTTTCATAAAGCCAAAAGACCAAATGGTCATGTGCAATGGCAGAAAACAATGCTTAAGTAAGGCGCATCCTGTGGTTAGATGATCTAAGTTTGAATCCCTCACTGCGCTCAGGATTCTACGTTAGAATGCCTCGCTATGCTCGGGATTCTACTCTAGAATCCTTCGCTTCGCTCGTGATTCAAAGTAGCGCCCTCGCCGTAAAAATACTATTTTGCCCCCTTGTTATACAATCTACTATTTCATCCCTTTTATTCGAAAAGTATCACTTTGCACCATTTTAACGGGGCGCAAAATAGTTCTTATCTGTTAAGAGCTTTTTAGCGGGCGGCAAAGTGATTTGAATTTGGAACTTAAAAGAATCATAAAAATCGAACGCAAATTGTGTGGATTACTGGCTGGTACGCGTTGGCTACACAGCGCGGTGACCTGAGTAAACTAAAAAAAAAACACTAAGGGCGAGGCCGCACTTGCGGTTATCGCGGCGGTTTCTAACCTTAAAATGTCAAAACATTGACTTGATTTCATTGATTTTGACAGTTTGATGACATTTTGAGGTTAGAAACCGCCGCGGAAAAACGCAAATGCGGCCTCGCACTAAAGAGAACCATTTATTTCTCTGTTCTTGTAATCAGATAATATTAGACGCGTTTTACCTGAAATAAAACGCTTATTAAATACTTACCTTATTTGAAACTTTAAACAATTGAGATAGGCCCTATGTTCGGCGCTGCTGACTCTTTCTACCGTATTGCTCTCTCACTCGCACCTTCCCCACCAGGCAGGTGGCGGTCGTCGTCGAAAGAAAGCGACCGCCGGTCCATCATTGAGTCGAAATTACCAGGCAGAGTTAAAATTAAAGTTTCAAATAAGGTAAGTATTTAATAAGCGTTTTATTTCAGGTAAAACGCGTCTATTAAACACTTGACCGTTATTTGAAACTTTAAACAATTGAGACGTGTTTGTTATCGCCTGGTGAGTATGGGATTGGAAGGACATCAATGTGACGAGATAATTATGAATATACTGGTTGAATATAATAGTCGTCTTGGAACGGAAAGGTTTAGGCCCAGTTTCGATAACAGAACCGATCGGCACTGTCAATTTGAAAATCAACAATAAAAAATTACGAAAATGTCAAAATCTACATCGTTTGCCAAAATCAAAACGAGAACACCTGGTTATTCCTTTAAATTTCACGAAATATGTTTACTACGATTTTCTACTACAATTTTTCATTCAATGTCTAACGTTCCAATCAGTATGAAGAGTCACCGCGCCGGGAAAATACGACCAATCACAACGCATGAACGCATCAGTCCACGTGGACTCGTTGCCAAGTAACGTCGGTAGGTACTCGACTAGTTACGTCTTGTAGGTAGGTAAATACGTTCGGCCGACCGCGCCGCCGACCGGCGACCGCGGCGCGCAGTTCGACTATAACTCGCGCGCAGTATTGTCGTCGCGATCGACTCTTATTTGTGGTCGGAAATAAAACGATTACTTTACACTCGAGAGTACGAATCTCGTGATGAATTACGCAGTGCGATAGTGGACGCCTTTGAAATAGTGAAAAGTGACAGAGACACATTGAATAAACTAAAAGACAATAGCCTAAAACGTGCCCGTTTGTGTATCGAACGTTATGGACTCCATTTTGAGCAGTTGCTAAGGTACAGGGAAGTGTAAATAAACTGTGAATAGGTAGGTCTAGGTATTTAAGTTGATTATTTTGTAAATAGCTCCAATTTTTTAAATACGCCGGAAATACTCCCTATTTGTTCGTGTTTATTTTCATTATTATTACATAAACCTTATTAATTCACCGTAAAATAGAACAATATTAAAGTATTTCCGACGGTCCTAAGCCCGCGTAAAGTATGAAGGAGAAATTGGAGTCCTTTATTATTATCTAAGTACCTATTATTATCGAAACGATGCATTCGGTCAATGAACTGATCACATGGAGACACGCGCCGCGGCGTAGGTACCTATGGGTTTCGGAGTTTCATTCATTGAAAAGTTCAATGAAAATCGAAGCGCTACTAATGTTTCAACTCGAACGAGTGATAAAGATTACATAGAAGTCATTTTTTTATTATAACCTGCACAGCTGTTTTGACACTCCGAAATGGTTCCATTATTGATTCCGAGTAACCCCCTCTCGGGTCCAGAACGACTATAAATTCAACCAGTAGAAAGTGTTTATTAACCAAATTAACGTTTCTGTAAGTAGGTATGTATTCTGTAGGATGCGAGCAATAAATAAATGTTTTAAACACAAAATATAGGTACGTTTATTCAATATTACTGAAACCAATTAATAATTTAAAATAATCTATCTTTGTTATTGGATAGTACCAAATGAGAACAGCTTATTACAATCAAATAATCATACAGTAGGTAAGTATGGGTAGGTAGACATAATATAAATATCTTACATAAGAAACATCAATTACAATGGAATAAATAAACGAGATATTCCTTTATTGGCAGCATTTGGTACAATTTCACGCCTACCTATAGTATTGTTTGAAAGTATTGTCTGACCGCCAATTGCCTTGAGACATAATCTCATCTATTGATGTATTGGCAGACCAACTTTTTGATGATACTGCGGAACGAATGCTGCCAGGAGACGCTATTATACCAGCTTCTATCAACAATGATTTGACCCAGCCTGCCATTATAGTACGGGAGGCTGCTTTAGATCCCCTAAAATTTATAAATAAATTGGTGCATTTTGCCAACTTGCGCTTAGCATCGAGAAGATCAATACATCGTTTTACCCAAAACACTGGGTCCAGTTTTCTATTTTCGTTATTGGTCAGTAACTTCCACCCTGATTGCCTGTAATTGGAATTGTCAGTTTTAGAACCAAAACTTGGCCAGAAAATTATATTTGCCTCATTATCTACATAATGTTCACTGTCTACCGAGAGTAAGGTAAGGTCATGAATACGCCGACTTGAGCACAATAAAAATAATATTGCAGCATGTCTACATACAGAGAACATATTGTTTTCATTTACACTATAATTACATAAATAAGCTACTAGATCATCAACATCCCAAACCGTTTTATTTTTATGAGATACAGGTCTTTTAAGTGCAATCGATTTCAGTACATGTTTGACCAAAACATTAGAACTCAACTGACCCGAGCTTTCCGCATTAGACAAAGTGGAAATTGCGGATTTGTGTACAAGAATAGTATTGTATGAAAGGTTATCTTTCAAATACAGATCAGACAAGTACCTTGCTAAGGTAGAACCATATGGTTCAAAGGGGTTAATTTTTTCTGTTTTACACCAGGCAAGCCACTTATTCCATGCTACTTTATAAGTTTTCCGGGTAGAAGGGCGCCATGATGCTAAAAGTAAGTCAATTTGGGAGTGGTTCCAGCCGGTTAAGTTATTTGCCCACCCCCACACTTCCAAATTTCCATGGTCATCTCGTTGACCTTGGGAGGTGGAAGGCCGGTCGAAATGTCTATCAGATGACGTTGCAGATTGCGAATCGTGAACGGAGCCGCTAACGCTCGGGACTTGAGGTCGGCTCTCCAAAAGACCCTCTCCCAGCGTGGGACTGCTATCAAAAAGATTCCTTGAGCATGGTTCAGGTGACATAAGACCTTGGGGATTAGATAGGGTGGAGGAAATATCCATGCTATATGGTAGTTCCATGTTTGAGAAAAGGCATTGTGGAACATTGCTTGACTGTCTCTCTGATCCAGGGAGACATAATTGTAAACGACGTGGGCGTTTTTCGAGGCAAATAAATCTACGACTGGTGTTCCAAATTTTTGGAAAACAATCTCTGTGCAACAGGGTAGCAGATGCCATTCGGGAAGTAAACGATATCGGGACAGATGATCTGCGTGTCCGTTGTACTTGCCTGGAATGTGTTGGGCAGATATTTGAATCTGATGCAGATCTAACCATTGGAAAATTTCTGCCGCTAAATTCATCATCATTGACGATTTCGTCCCCCCTTCGTTTCGAATATAAGAAACGGCAGTCTTGTGGTCGCTTTGCCACAATATCGACGAATGGTTTAGAGACTGTGGTTGACATTGCAATACCTTCAGTACTGTAAGAAGTTCCTTCTGGTTGCAATGTAAGAGTTGCTCGTGGCTGGTCCACTGCCCGGAGAAGGACTGATTGTCTAGTTGGGCACCCCAAGCTTGATTGGATGCGTCTGTTACCAAAAAGTGTGACGGGGTGGCCAATGAATTAAAGACGGACGATGATGGTTCTGGAGCCACCATTTTAGGTCCTCCAAACCTTGGCTGGGGACTTGGTAACGTTTGCAAGAAACGGGAGCTTTGGTCAGCGAGTTGAGGAACGCTAAAAGGGACCGGTAGTGAAGTCTGCCTCTTGGGACGACGAAGCTCGCAAAATTCAAGAGACCAACTAGGCTTTGTAAGCTCTTCAGGTCCACGAAACCATCGTCTAAAATGATTGATATTTTTGCTGACAGGTTCATGCACTTTTCCTTGGGCAAGAATTTTTCGTTGTCCCAAGGGTTCCAGTGAACACCTAGAAAATTTATACTCTGTTGAGGCACTACAATTGACTTATTCATGTTTATTTGCCAACCGAGATACTGAAGCCTGTTCAAAAGAATATGTACGTGTGATTGTAGTGTTTGGGGATTTTGATGAACTAGGAGATAATCGTCCAAGTATACTATAATTCGAAGACCCGAATCCCTTAATGTTTGAGCTATCCAATTGGTCATAGAAGCAAAAACCTTCGGTGCCGTACTGAGGCCGAACGGAAGACATGTCATTTCTAGAAGTTTTCCGTTGTAAACTAGGCGAAGAAATCGTCTGTGAGATGGCGATATCGAGAGATGAAAATAGGCTTGTGATAGATCTATTTTGCACAGCCAGTCGTTTGGCTGTACAAATTCGGGTATTCGTTGTATATTTATAAGGCGAAATTTGTCCATTAGAACGTATTTGTTGAGAGCTGCTAGATTGAAAATAGGGCGGTTGGTACCATCGCCTTTTGGTACGAGAAACATTGTCGAAATAAAACTTGGAGACGGTTTGGCAACTTCTAGAACACCTTGACGTTCCATTTGTGACAAGACTGATGTCATCGTTTCTGAAACTGCTGTACTGAGCCGATTTTGAATTAAATGCGGCATTATCAGCGGTGGTTTTTGTGAAAAAGGTATGCGGTACCCTTTTATGATTTTTAATAAATACGGGGGTGCAAGCATTTCTTGCCACCGTCGGTAATATAGAAGTAGTCTCCCCGCTCTGAAGGAATTGTCAATACTTACGCTGTCTTCCTCGATTAATATGCTCCTTTCTAGAGTTTCCAGAGGGCTTGCGCGCGCCTCGGTTGTACTCTTGGTAATTATGTCGACCACCTCTGGTTCGAAAATTGCTTCTAGTGTGTCTGTGAAATGTTGATCGAGTGGTTGCACACTCGGTACCTTTTGGCTCAAATCCTTGCGCAGGACGAGACTGACAACAACCTTGCGTGGTACCTTTAGGCTCAAATCCTTGCGCAGGACGAGACTGACAACAACCTTGCGTAGGTTGTATTTCATGGGAAATATGCGAAGATGCACCACATCCATGATAATGTGAACTACCCTGCGCGGGTTTTTTATGATATGCCTGTCCTTGTGTGGGACGGCGGATGCTCGTACCAGCTTGCGCAGCTGGAGCATTACTGGGGCTTAATTTAGGGGGAAAGAATGCTTTCTTCACGCCCCCGACCTTCTCGAGGACAGTAGTCAGCCGCTCGGCATTAAATAAATTTTGACAAGAGGGTGGAACTTTACGTAATGCACTTTTAACAAGAGGATCACGTACAAAGTTTATGATAGCATCCCTTCTTCTTTGAATAATTTCGGCTCGGTGCCCACAAATGAGCTGGAGCATTTTGGAAGAAACCTTAAATACATCACCCTTCGTGAATAATTCATTAACTTTTTCACATAAGCCGTCATACGATATTTCTGAATTATGGGCCCATTGCATCAGATTAAGCAGAGAATTTTGTAAGGCTTCGCGCTGTTTTAGCATACAAGCTGTTAAGGCGGCATATGCCTTATCGGATTGTGCAAGTTGACGTGACGAATCGTAGGCCTTAAGTTCGTCATTTACGCTAGGTCAACGAAACCAGGAGAGAAATTATACAACTTTTGCGTATCTGCGTAACGAACTTCACACCAATCACTCTTGTCGAAATGTTGAATATTATTCAATAAGCACAAATATTCGTGAGTAGTTTTCGGAACAGAGGGTTCCTTTAGCTTGGTTTCTATTTCAAACATTAAGTGAGGTTCTGTAAAAGTTTTAGGTTTACCGGAGTCGTATGAACCTACCTCACTAAATAAGTTATCACTAACATTAGCATCTAAATAACAATCGTTAGAGTTTGAACAAGTATTGTCATAAAATGTCGGCTCACCCACATGTGAGACTTAAATAAATAAATAAATAAAAATTAGTTTATTACCAGATAGTACATACAATAATGTTCGTTAAACTGTGGCCCCACACTAGGCAAGCCTGTCCTGTGGGTGCCAGATACGATTTGAGCTTAGTGATAGTATGCAATAATTACACGGGCTACAACATGCATATTCCAACACACTCACAACAAACGATCAATATTCTTATACCATTTCTATACTATTTAACTATGCAAGAATATACACACAAAACAATACAAAGAAGTAGTTAAATTTTATACATTTTTTAAATATTATCTATCTATTAACCTGGCAAACACCTCTCACTGCAAATGAACAAAAAGACTTTCGGTTTGGTTGTAAGATAGTGACAGGAGCCAAGTTGTGACTCTTAATTTTGCTTCATTCACCGAACTTAGCCTTATATCACAAATATTATTTGTACGATTATAAATATAGATATCTTTAAAAGGACTAAAACGTCTGGCAAAGCTAGTGTTAACCCTGGGCAGCGGCAATCTGTAAACTCGTCGTTTAGTTAGATCCGTGTAATCTTGCTTACGAAGGTTATGTAACTCACGAGATAATAGGTCAATGCGGCGACGATCCCGCCTGCGGGAATGTTTATCTACTCGTTTTTTCCTTTTATGCACTACTTTGCTTCTATCAGTGTCACTAGAGCTAGATGAAGAAGAAGTGGAGTCACTAGAACTGGACGAACTACTTGATAAACGCTTTCGTTTAGTTCGTTTTTGCACGCGGTGATTAACATTATTTTTAGGACACTGTTTCGAAGTACTTGCTTTTGGGGAGTTAGCGAGAATTTCTTCATTCTGATTCGAATCTTTATCCATCGTTTGTTATATCGTAGGTATTTGGAAATACTAAAAATGCACAGTATGGAAAAAATATCACGATAAAATTATAACAAAGTAGGGTTTTTTTTTTTTTTTTTTTTTTTTTAACGTGAGGGAAAATCCTCGTAGGATGCTATGCCGGACTCTTACCGACTAAAAAACCTCACGTAACGCCCAACAGCCTATGGTTGAGAGCCCCGGGTAAGCCCTCAGGAAGGATGTCCCGTGACTCCCAACAGACCCACGGCCGCCAATGCGGCCCCGCCCAGGGGATGCGGCCCCGCCCAGGGAACAAAGTAGGGTAGAAATAATAATTATATGATTCAATTCGAACGGTAACACCGTTACAGATAAAAAGTTGAAAATAACTTACCAATTATTTCAAATAGGTAACTGAAATTTTTAGAATTTTTAAAATTAATATTAATATTATATTATACAATGATAAGTACTAAATGTTTTGTACTACTTGAAAGAGTCTTAAGCACGACTGTGCGCAGCAGAAACTAGGACACCAATGATGGACCGTGGACCGGCGGTCGCTTTCTTTCGACGACGACCGCCACCTGCCTGGTGGGGAAGGTGCGAGTGAGAGAGCAATACGGTAGAAAGAGTCAGCAGCGCCGAACATAGGGCCTATCTCAATTGTTTAAAGTTTCAAATAACGGTCAAGTGTTTAATAAGGTAAAACTTCTTTAGGCGCGATCTAGGGTGTAACTCAAATTTTTTTCTGACGGAAGCAAGACCGGTTAAGACGGCCCTGGGTCTGATACCCATAACACAAGCAGGTTATTCATAGCTTACTTTGGGATCAGATAGCGTTGTGTGAAATGTCCGAGAATATTTATTATTTATTTAAAACTAAGAAAGAATACTTAATGCGGTTTATTTTACTGGAGGCACCTAAGTAGAAGTACTACAGCGCCCAATTTTTTATGTTTTAGATCCGAGTTTCGAAACCTCATGTTGAATGAAATTATCGAAGTATTGGATAATATTGATGAAGAATGTTCAGTAATTGTTCAAATACACATTTTCCCTTCGAAAAGTTGTAAGGTAGATTGACTAATTAAGATGAGAAAATTTCATATCGCTGCGAATTTACCTGGGTGGCAGCTCAGAGCCACAGCTGAAGTATAATTATGATGACAGTGTGTCCGAAGATAGGAAAGACACCACAACAGTCAGCCTTTAAATGGTATAACCTTTTATCACTCAATCTGAGCAAGACACAAATATTTCCTTTTACTATCACCTTACTGTACCCAACCGTTTTCTAATTTTAAAATATATGTAGGTACACTCACACTGTAATCAACCTAATAATTGCAACTGCCCACCGTTAACTCAATCAGACCATATAAAATACCTCGGAATATACCTGTATATATTGACCAAAACTTTAATTGGCACCTTCATATTGACATGCTCACTACAAGAGTCAGACAGACGCCTGATACATACCTTCAAAATACTCCGGCATCGACACTGAAACTCTCTCTATGGTCTATTCGACTCTCAGTGTATCTATAATCACGTATCTCACTATGGGGTTGCGCCAATAAGACCAACTTCACGCTTAAAAACCTGTATTCCCGTTCGTCCCCTCGTCCGAACGGGAATGCACAAAAATAATATTTAAACAGTTCCCGATCGTCCCCCTCCTAATTCAAGAGGGGACGAATGGGAATATGTTCTTTGATTAAGTGCTATTCGTACCCCGTACGTCCCCCTCGATCAAAACAAATAAAAAAAAACAAATGACGATAAACAAATGAAAACAAATGGCCTTCGGATAAACAAATGACGATCGAAAAAACAAATGAAGATCGATAAAACAAATGACGACCGGCATAACAAATGACGGTCGGAAAAACAAATGACGATCGAAAAAACATGCAGATCAGTAAAACAAAAGACAAAAGACTATAAGCAAGTTGATAAGGTCAAAAATTACTTGCAGCGATATTTTGTAATCTAGATGCGATTGCCATTCAAAAAGATAGGTGCAAGCAAATCTCCACCTTATAATAATAATAATAATAATAATAACCTGGCAACCCCACACCCAGTGGTATATTTTGTTATCATAGAAACAAATAAATATTTTTAAGTGTTATATTTGGATTATCTTACATTTTATAAAATAGTTAATGTATATAAACCTGCAGCATAATGAAAAATATAAAAGGAATATGTTTTTATCAATCGATAAAAGCGAAGAAAAATTTTATACAGAAGAATGACATGACACAGTGACATGTCATGTCAACCAAAATGTAAAATACATAAAATATACCGATATTGCTTACAAGAGCCAGGAGGCGTTTAGCACAATTAACATCACCGGACTCGTCGCCTAGCTCCGCCTCGCAGCACGTGGAAACCATATCGTCGGAACCGATTGCTGCTGAGGCGTCGAGCTCATCATCAAGCGACGAGTACTTCTCTCCGCCGACGTCGCCAACACCAACACGTCGGCAGGGGAGGACCCGGCCACCGACCTGCTTGGGACCCCGAGGCCCACCGGCCTCGAATAGGGCCCCCGCTACCGGTGGTAATGTGCACCGCATGCGATGGACTTCATCTATGAACGAAAACGTCATGCGGGCATATTTTGCGGCTACAGAGGGAGGAACTAACCTCACTGCGTACCGTGTTCGTTTGCTGCAGTAGAGTAATATTGAGAGTTCTAACTCACTCCGCTCGTTGAACTCTCAATATTACTGATCTATAACTCTCAATCGCACATGCACGATTGAGAGTTCTAACTCACTTCGTTATTACAGGTGGTGGTGCAATATAATAACTCTTTGTAAAATCATTTACCTAAGCCAACGTTCGACATTTTAATGCTGTTCAATACACTACCGTTCAATCGGCTCTCTGCGATCCCCTGCGTCGTAATTGTGAAGAAAGATGCTCTGTTAGTTAGCGATAGAGTTATTTCATAAACAGTACAATCTTACGTTTACCTATTGTGTTGTCTGTAAGCAGTTTTGGTATACCTATTTACGGTTATAAATACATAATGTCATAATTACATCTGTTCATAACCAGCCCGTCAGCATTGCATCAAACATGAAATTCATTAAACAAGCACAATCGTTACAGATTAGTATAATCTGTAATGATTTACCAAAAATCGAGTTACGCCATGGAGAATTATTGCCGAATACAGTACGTTGCATCATTTGCGGACCATCAAATTGTGGAAAAACCAATTTGTTAATTGGTCTCCTTTTGCACGAAAATGGATTGACATTTCATAATGTTTATGTATATTCTAAAACTCTATATCAACCAAAGTACATTTTTTTAGAAAAGGTTTTACGAGGAGTACCAGGAGTCAGTTTTCAGAAATATCAGGCAAATGATGACGTTATGAAAGTTTCAGATGCAAAACCTAATTCAGTGATTATTTTTGACGATGTAGCATGTGAAAATCAAAGTAATATGCGTGATTATTTTGCCATGGGAAGACATAAATTGATTGACAGTTTTTATTTAAATCAAACTTATAGCAAAATACCTAAACAACTAATAAGAGATAACGCTAACTTAATTGTGCTTTTTAAGCAAGATGAAATTAATTTGAAACATGTTTATGAAGAACATGTTAACACTGACATGACGTGGTTGGAATTTCGTAACATGTGTTCTCAAATATGGAAAGAGCCTTATGACTATGTTGTGATTAATAAAGACTGTCCTAAAAACAACGGGTGCTATAGAAAAAAGTTTGACACTTTTGTAGAATTAGATAAAATTTGAATATTTAAATAGACAGCTTTCAGTTTCTTGTTATTCTTTAATCGGCTCTTATTGGATTACCATCTATTTCACATAATGGAAAAATCATTGAAAAAACAAATTGTAGATGCAACACAAGCTGTAAGGAAAAACATACGTACCATGAAGGATTTTGAAGAAAATAACAGACAAGTGCTTGATACAGTTTTTAAGCCTGTTACAGAATCTCTCAATTTAATAGCCAACACTAATAACCACTTAGCTCTAACAAAAAAGGAGGAAAAAATAGAACCCCAAGAACCACAAGACCAAGATATGAAAGAAACAGATGATAGCAGTATTGCTAGTAACGAATCGGAACCCTCATCGGACTCTTCATTTCAGTCATTAGTCGGTACTAATCCAGATGCATCATCTTGGTCGTTATCTTCACAAGTACTATTAGATGTACCATTTGGTATAAGAAAAGAACGTGGAAAGTTAATGTTAGGTTCTGCTAACATAACAATTGGGGATAAAGTTATTACTGTAGCCGGACACAAGTACGAAAGTACACCTGGGTTGCGAGAGTTACTGTTAAAAAAAGACATTGATCTGAGCTTGGTTAATGACCATGACAAACAAAATTATAAGGCAATGTTACTTGTAACGAATGCACATCGTCGTGATTTCGATTCAAAAAATCCAATTAAAAGTAATATAGGACAAAAATATTTGCAAGTTATTAAACCACTTTTCGATCAAGAAAGTAGAAGTCCCAGCTGTAGACAGAAAGTAGGAAAAGGATTACCCTTAACAAAAATGTGGAAAAAAAATACAGATTTTGTATATTGGGATGATCCCAATGAATTGGTTGATAGATTAAAGTTATTAATTGCTTCTCGAGATGCTGGTAACACAGGACTAGACAATGAAATAATATCTATCATTGAAGAACTGCGTGAAAGCAAAATCATTAAATAAATAAATCTACTAATATTATATGTGTGTCATTTTACTATATACCGTTCAACATAATACACCTATAATATGAATGTAGACAAATTTGGTCATTATATTCATAAGCGAATGCGTATATCGGAAATACTTGATTTTAATGATAACGCATTAATAAAATCTGATAATGGAGATTATGACTTGAAGACATCAAGGTTAAAAGGCGTCAAACCTCCTCAAGACGCAGATGATGCAGTAAATAAAGCTTATGTAGATGAATTGAAAGGTGTACTAATGAATGACTTACAAAAATTACAAAGTTCTATTCCAAATAGTGTTCAAAACCACATTGAGAAAGCTTTAAAAACAATAATGTCTGAGATAATGACTCATTTGGAAAATACATTTTATACAAGAAAAGCAGTTGATAGACTAATTCAAGACGCAATTCAATCTATATTAAAAGATCGAAAAATATAGGCCTTAAACTTTGTTAAAATGACGAAACAACAAATCGTTAATGAAATACATAAAGCAGCACGAAAAAATTTTCCTCGAAGATCTGTAATTTTAAAAGGTGTTGATGATTTGTGGCAAGCAGATTTAGTTGATATGCAAAATCTAAAAACCTTTAATAAAGGATATAATTATATTTTAATTGTTATTGACTGCTTCTCAAAGTACGTTTGGGTGGAACCGTTAAAAACTAAATCCAAACATGATGTCTCTCATGCATTTGAAAAATTACTTTTTACTAATCACAGGAAACCAACTCATCTGCAAACTGATATGGGTACTGAGTTCTATAATTCTACATTTCAAAAGCTTTTACAGAACTATAATATTAATCACTATTCTACATTTTCAACCAAAAAGGCTTCAATTGTAGAACGAGTTATTAAAACAATTAAAAATAAATTGTACAAATACTTTAGCTTGAACGGTCACTATAAGTGGATAGATGGTGGCTTGAACGGTGTTGTGAAGACATATAACAACACAAAACATCGTACTATTAAATTGGCACCTGTTAATGTCAATAAGTTTAATGAAACGGACATTAAAAATAATATTATGAACTCCGTGATAAAGGTAACCCGAAAATGTCGTCCAAAGTTTATAATTGGTGATAAAGTTCGAATTAGTAAGTACAAACATATATTTGAGAAAGGATACACTCCTAACTGGTCAACAGAATTATTTTCTATAAAAAAGATAAATAACACTGTACCAATAACATATCACATTGAAGATAATCAAAAACAACTCATATTGGGAACTTTTTACGAACAAGAGCTTCAAAAGTCGTCCTGCCCTGGTGTCTATTTGATAGAAAAGGTATTAAAAAAGAAAGGAAACAAACTGTTTGTAAAATGGTTGGGTTTAAATAACAAAGAGAACAGTTGGATTGATAAGACTGCAATAGTGGAATAAGTTAATTATATAAGTGATACATAATTTTAAAGTATATTCATTAGTCTTTGGACGATGCAAGGTGGTGGACTAATAAACAGTATCATTAATCATTTACCATTCGAACTACACATACCCGGTTATAACTATTGTGGACCAGGAACAAAGCTTTCAAAACGATTACTACGTGGTGATAAAGGTGTAAACAAGTTAGACGAAGCTTGTATGCATCACGATATCGCATACGCAAACTACACGGACCTACCTAACCGTCAAAAAGCTGACTTACGTCTTATAGATATGGCTAAACAAAGACTTAAAGCAAAAGATGCTCGAACAGGGGAAAAGATTAGTTCGTGGATAGTAAACAAAGTTATGAAAGCTAAATTGAAGTCTGGTGCTGGTGTTAAGACCTTTAATAACTTTGTTAAAAAAATAAAAAGAAAAATCAAAAAACTCTCACCTAAAGATGATAAGTCATTAATAAATATGGCTTATATGGTTGCTCGAAAATTAGTTCCATGCCTTCCAAAAGTTCGAGTACCTCGAATGATACCTATACCAAAAACTGGAGGCATTCTACCTTTAATCCCAATTTTTGCTGGTTTGTCTGCTTTAGGAGCATTAGCCGGTGGTGCAGCTGGTATTGCAAAAACAGTGAATGATTATAAACACTGTCAGAAAAAATTGCAAGAAACTGAACGTCATAATAAAACTATGGAGGCTATAGCAATAGGCAAAGGTTTATACATTAAACCACATAAGCAAGGTCAGGGATTGTTTATAAATCCTTCAAAAAACTAATTGATCAGCTACCTAATCGCGCTTTAACTGATATCGATATTCAGAAGTATGGCTATTGTATTCCCTACTTTCGAGGAGTTTATATGAAGGATCAATTACCAAAAACACCAAAACGAATTGAATGTGCTATAGTTAACCTAGATAATTCGAGAAATGATGGAACGCATTGGGTAGCTTATGTTAAAATAAACAATTATTGTGAATATTTTGATAGCTATGGTGATTTAAAACCGCCAAGAGAATTAATGCTATATTTTAAGAACTGTGATGTTCATTATAACTATGATAGATATCAACAATTTAACACAATAGTTTGTGGACATATGTGTTTAAGTTATTTGCAAACTTTTTGGATTAAATACTATAAATCTTTATTATAATTATAATACTTTAAATAAAAATACTATAAATCTTACATCACTCTTTCATTTCCATCATTTGCAAGATGTCACTCACCTTATCGATAACTGGAAACTCATCGGTATTATCTACCTATTATCCAAACACGTTGCCATTAGTTGGGGAGTATGAATGTGCATTATTACATTTTTCTACGTATAATTCTATTCCAAATTTTGATAATACAAACAATAAATTATACTATGGTTCTAAAAATGTTATTGAGATACCTGAAGGAACTTATGAATTACAAGATATTGGTGACTATTTAAAAACTGAGATAAAAGATGCATCCCTAAAACTCCATTGTAATAACAACACCTTAAAAACTATTTTATTTTGTACATCAACTATAGATTTTACTAAAGAAGGTACATTTGGAAGTTTATTGGGATTTAAAAAACAGATCTTAGAAGCAAATAAATATCATGTATCAGAGTTTCCAGTTAACATTTTACCTACGACTGTCATAAGGATTGAATGTGACATAGTTAGCGGTTCTTATATAAACGGTCAATCCAGTCACATCTTGCACGAATTTGCACTTAATGTTCCACCTGGATACAGGATTATAGAAATTCCGAAAAACGCAATCTACTTTCCAATAAACCAAACCAATATAAGCTGCATACAGATAAGGCTGTTAGATATAAATAATAACTTAATAAATTTGCGAGGTGAAGAAGTGCAGTTGTATCTACATATCAGAAGAAAACAATGATAGATTATAATAAATATGTGGTTCGTCCAACTAAAAATAACAGTCCTACTAAAACTATCAAACCAATAAGAGCTCGCTCCAAAAAGGTCATAAAATTGAATAACAATAATAAAGCATTTCTTAAAGCGATTGGTTTGTTAAAATGAATATACTAGATGTTTTATCCGCTCCTGTATACAACAACTCTGTGGAAGGAATTGAATTTCACTCTTACAAGCCTTACGTAACAAGTTTCAATAGAAGCGATGAAATCAGGATACCTATTAATCAACAAGACTTGTATATATTACCATCAGCAAGCACTTTGTTTTTGGAAGGAACTGTTGTTGTAAACAAGGGTGGAAATTCGAAAGAGAGAGTCAGTAGCGTTCATTTTACAAACAATAGTTTACTTTACTTGTTTCAAGATATAAGGTATGAGATAAATGGAGTGGAAATAGATAAAATAAAAAACGCTGGTATAACTACCACAATGAAATCATTAATATCAATGAACGAAAACGAGGCTAAAGTATCTAATGCTTGGGGTTGGAATATCGATGGCATAAATAGCACAAATGGGGGTAGCTTTTCTGCTTCTATACCCCTCTGTAACATTCTTGGTTTTGCAGAAGATTTCAAGAAAGTAGTGATAAACAGCAAACATGAATTAATATTGTTGCGAAGTAATACTAATCTGAACGCCCTAAAACTTAACGATGGTGAAACGGTAGAAGATATTATTATAAATAAAATAATATGGCGCGTACCACATGTCAAAGTATCCGATAAAGAAAAAATAAATATGTTAAAACTGTTAGAAAAAGATCGACCACTCCAGATGATATTCAGGAATTGGGATTTATATGAATATCCGGCTCTACCAAAAACTACTAAACATACTTGGTCCATAAAAACATCATCGCAAATAGAGAAACCAAGATTTGTTATTATTGGTCTGCAAACAAATAGAAAAAATAATTCAAAATTGGATATGTCTCGGTTTGATCACTGTGACGTTCGTGATGTTAGAGTATACCTAAATTCAACCTACTTCCCTTACGAAAATTTAAATTCAAGTTTCTCGAATAGCAGAATTGCTTTAATATATGAACAATACACCAGATTCCAACACTCATATTACGGAGGTCTTCGCGGTGAACCGTTATTAAGTGAGAAACAATTTAAAAACATTGCTCCGTTATTTGTCGTAGATTGTTCTAGACAACCAGATAATCTTAAATCAGGTCCTGTTGTGGATGTTAGAGTGGAAATTGAAAGTGATATTGATATACCAGATCAAACTTCCGCATATTGTCTTATATTGAACGATTGTATAATCGAGTATAAGCCGTTAAGTAGCACCGTGAGAAAGATATCATGAACAAAAATACTATTATAGTAGATGTTCAGGGTTTTAAAGACACTTGTAATAACTTTATAGTCAAAGAATTAGCTCTGGCCACCTGTGTTTATACCCAAACATTCTTAATAAAGCCCCCATACTTATTTAAATACTTAACTACGAATGAAAAAAAACAAGTTACGTGGTTGGAGAGAAACAGAGGGATTTACTGGAATGAAGGTTATATCGACTATAGAGAATTTCGACGCATAATTGTTCCTTATCTAGAAAATAAAGAAATTTTTGTGAAGGGCTTAGAAAAAGTTAGGTGGATTCAAGATCTTTGTATGAATTGTATTTGTATAGATCTTGGTGAAGACAAGTGCCCAAATTTATCACTGTTGCATAACAAATATTCAAATAATGAGACAAGTTTTAATTGTATTAATCATACTAAACAATGTGCACTTAAAAATGTTTTATGTATAAAGAACTATTTAATAGAGCAAGAAAGGTAATTTGTCTTCCTATACACAGTTTTAATAAATAAAACAATTTTTTAAAGCAAATGGTTTTTATTTTTTATCCCACATTTTAAATACCTATCTATAATTATTTAACACATTATTTTCACAGTACACACAATAAAATTTTAATAAAACAAATGGTATAATGATAATCATCATAAATATAAATATAAATAAATATTGTTGGACATTCTCACACAACATCATCTAGCCCAAACTAAGCTATAAAGCTTGTGCTATGGGATCTAGACGACTGATATACATACTTATATATTTCTAAATACATACATATTATACATAGAAAACACCCAAACTCCGAAACAAACATTTGTGGATCACACAAATATTTGGACCGACCCAGGAATCGAACCCAGGACCTCCAGCGCCGCAGGCGGTATCACTACCGACCGCGCCACAGAGGCAGAGGCATGGTTGTTTATCATCTGAAAGCTGTATACAGCCTAGACTCAGCCATTTTTGTGTGGCTCGAGTCTAAAAGACAGCCCGAAATGCGGCAATGGGCTCACCATCTATTACGTAGGGCTCAAATATTCGGTGAAACGTGGGTGTTTACTCATCTCTGCCTAACCCTCCGGGGATAAAGGCGTGATTATATGTATGTATGTACATTTTACTGATAAATATTTCAATAAAACAAACTTTAAATCTTCATTAATTTTTATTTCTTAATATAACTTTTAATGCATATTATCATTTTTACACTAAATAATATTAAAACAAAAATTATTTATAAAATATTAATTTCAATACAAATGACGAACACATTTATTTACAAACTTACACAAAATTAATCTAGTAAGGAATATTTTAAAACAAGAACTATTATTAATAAATGTTAGGGAAAGAATAGCCGCATATTTTTTTTGATATATTATGTATTAAATTTTCGGCTTGATCAGAATCGTTCAGTTTCTTCGTCAAATGCATATGGATCTTGCGCATTTGGAAGCGATTCTGGTGAATACAATCCATTTGGCAAACCGTTTCTTTCTTCAGTGTCTTCTGTGGTTTCTATCGTGAATATATTCTTATTTGTGTTCTGAAAATAAAAAAAAACGTTAGTATGTTATCTACGTTACGTGACGTGTTACCTTTTCTATAAACACAATATTATATAAGTTTATCAAATAAAATATCTTACCATGTTGTATGTCGATTTGTAAACTAATATATAAACTCGTATAATGTATGTCCTCGTCGTTAGTGATAAATTCAGAATGAAACAATGAACTTATAAAATTAACAACGTGATTATATACCCACAGTTTCTGAAATATGATACTATTTCTAATACATATTTCTTTAAACAACAAAATATTACGACGTACAAGTTGAAACATGAAAGTCCTATCATGTAAAAACACGTATTGTGCATAGCAAAGCAAAAAAAATAATTCTATGACGTGCTACCTCACTACTGCAATAATTATTATATAGATGGTTGTGCGGATGTTGATGCCCCTTCGTTTCAAGAACAGGTTGATACATGAAAATTTTAACAAACCTGATTCGGGTACAGTTTACCCTTTACTTATGTGTGTCGCAAAAGTATTCTATAATGTATGTCACTAGTTGAGAATGAAGTAAAATAAAACGAAAATATGATTACAACATTATGTAGGCATTTATTTATAAATAAGAGTAAAAGACATAGGTAGGTAGGTACATTCTTATGAGATAAAAACTTAAAGTACCTACTTAAATACATTTTTAAACATCACAATGTCATACTTATGAAAAAATAAAACCCATCATAAATTTCAATTAAACGTCCTAAAATTCAACCAAAAATTGAGCAATTACCCCAGGAAACAGTGTGAATGTTGTCCTTTAATATATACCGCTTATCATCATTGGATGATAATACAACTTTGTTGACACTACGGGTTACTAACTCGTGTTTCAAGGATTTAAATAATAAATTTTGTTTACGAGTTATTTCATTATTGGTTAACGTTTTTTTATAATCTGCTTTTACTAAGTCTCTCACTACGCATTTCTTAACACCTTTAGCTTTTTTTAAAGTACATTGCTCAGATTGAATACAATATAATTTGGGACGTAGACCAATGAATTCCGTGATTATTTTACCTCCCATTTCGTCTTTAAATAGACCTGGCACCTTTTTATTCAAAATCGGTAAACTAAACGGATTACTTTTATTATAATTACTAGTATCAAAATAACTAATAAAGTAGTTTTTCATATCATTGTAAAAGTCGTTAGTTTTAATTTTATAAATAAAACTGTCTGTGTCCGTATAGCATAACTTGATAAGTTCTCTATAATGTGGGCGCATAATAGAATAGTGAAAATCGTACATATGTTTTTTTGATAGTTCTAATACAGAGAAACCTATATATAGGGGTTTATCCATAACAATTTTTTCGGGTTTCATTTGAATCGCAACCAAGTTCTCAGAAAATATAGAAGCACTATGGAAGTTCGGTCTGGCAACCAAGGTATCTGCACTTAATCTCTTTTTTGTTTTATTATCGCTATCACTCCACTGATTTACTAAATGAACTTTTACACGATTTTCATTATTTTCTAGCGTTTTACCGAATATACTGTTATTAAGCAATTTAAAAAAGTCTTGTTCAAATTCGGTCACTGCTTTTTGTCTAAGCTCGGTATTGAGGTCTATATATTGTTTTAAAAAAGCTTTCTGCCTAAAAGTTATAACGCGATGCACTTTGTTTAATATTAATCCATGCTTAATACAATTTTTCAAATGTACGTAATGTATTACGTATTTATATTTATCATATAAAGTTGTGACAAGTTTAGAAATTTTACCTCCAGGAGGCACACATTTCTCAGGACAAAATGGCAAGTCATTATGCAAACGGTGTAAATATTTAGGATAAAGTAAATCTACCTCTAATATGAACCCATAATCTGCATCATCTTTTATATTCTCGATGTTTAGATTTTCTATCTCATTTTTATCAAGAAACCTGAAGTTTGATAAAGGTAAAGGTTGGCACATAGCATACCCATATAAATTATTGCAATCTAAGTATACAATAAATATATCATCTTGTTGAGGGTCATAATCTTCCATATATTTATTATTACTTTTTACATAACGATGGGAACTCATACAAAGACCTCCTCTTATACCCTCTTGTATTAACCTTATTATTGCTAAATCATCAATAAGTTCTAACTTAATTCCCGTTTTGAGAAGCATCGCGTCCCATGATAAGCTAGGAGCTGTTACATAAAAAGCTGGATCTAATTGGTAAAATCGTTTAGAAGTATTTCTAAAGTTTTCAAAAACGTCAGTCAACAAAAGTACGTCAGTTTTGAGGTAAAGATCAGTATAATCACCTAGATTTTTTATTTTAAATTCAGACCATACCAATTTAGCATGCTGGTAATCTGCTAATGAAATATGTTGATTATTTAGGGAATTATAAAAATAACATTTTTCAGGCAGAACTGTCTCCTTATAACGATTTATGTTGATCATATAATCATAAGGATATATACCTTTTCGCGTAAGTAATTTAAATTGTTTTGGACAAGAGAAATTGTTTTTTAAGTGTATAAACTGTTCTGGTTTCAAACTTTTTACTAATTTGTCTAAACTAGTAGATAAAAATTTAAAGGAGTCCACAAACCGAAGTTGTACATATTCATCTCTAGAAACTTGTATAAATTTTGTAAAAGAAATATATGACTCTTTATTTTTAGCTATGATTTTAAGTGAACCGCGAGCTTCTCCTAATTTTTTAATAAAAAAATGGCAATCGTAACCTGAAAGATTATGAAAGAAAATTGGTATAAATTTTGGAAGTTTATACATCAAATTACAGTAGTTATGTGCGGCTCCTCGATATTGACCTGTCATATGACAGTGATCTCTTACTCGGTCTGTGATTAGTAAGTTTTGACAAATATGACAACGAGTGCTTTCATTGAATTTAACAGAATCTTCGTTGTTAAATATAATTGGTACACTATTCGACAGATTGTTGTTAATCAATTGAACATCCCTGTAAATATTCTCAACAAATTTATCTACACAATCTTCCCCACGATAAGATACAAAACGATTTCTACTTTCATCAAACGAACAAACTATATAATAAGCGAATGCTATAGGTATATGTACCTGACATACTGAGGTACTCGCAACAGAGGGATCCTGGTTGCACCCTTGCACTGGAACCAACATGGCTTCAAAATCTGCGTAAATTACATATGGCACATTTTGTTTCCTTTCGTAGTTTTTAAACTCAATCACTGAACCTTTTTGCGGTAGCTGAGTCATTACACCGGCACATACATGAGAATCAATTTCCATACTTGATCTAAAAAATAGCAAACACTCGTCACAAAAAAATAATTTCCCGTTATGGTTAGTTATTTGTTTTCTCACCAATCGCGATAAATCTTTGATCAGACAGTAATGTGAATATCTGCTCTTTTCTAATAATAGTAAATTAACCGTTTTTTTGTTATCGTTATTAAACCCAGATTTGTATAAAGGTCCTATGATCTGTCTATTATTTTCTAAGCCATATACATTTATTCGTAATCTTGGATTATTTTTTTCAAACATTTGTATATCGGTAAAAGTTACTGGAAATGACATTCCTTCTATGTTAAACAGATTGAAAAAATTTGGATATGAAGAAACTCTCTGAATGTTCCTATTTGCTGGGTAAAGAGCTGCCGTGACCGACCACAGGAAACAATATACATCATTGTTACGAATATTTACACATGCCTTTTTATTTTTAATGATCGGAGGTAAATCAATAAATCTTGAACCACGGAGCGGTTGATACCTATTTATATTTACCTCCATGTAACAGTTATTAAGGAAAGTCCAACCAGAATCCCGCTCTTCAAATTCGTCTATCTTTTTCAGTAATTGATTAGCAACATCTGTAAAGAGCTTTGTAAAATCATAGTTCATACATATAATAATATTTTTGGTTTCAAATGATTTAACTTCTGGTATGTTATGTTTAAGTAGTACAAACTTTGAGTATATATGAAAGTTAACCTTAAGGGAAGTGTGAGCTGCAAGAGATTGATCAATTAAAGATTTGACCCTACTGTGAAGGTGTCTGAAGAAAACAGGTAAAGATGTCTGTTCGTTCGTGTCAAGAGTATGTAATCTATATGTTGCTAATCGATTTTTAAAAGCAGAGTTCACTTTCTCCACGCCATGATCTAAAGTAATTACGTTATCTGACTTTCGGTGTATTTTACTCCTTAAATGTCCTATCCATTTCTTACCATTTACCTCAACACCACAGCTATCACAGAACGGCATATTAATTGGTGAAACACACAGACAGATTAGGATGGAATTTTTAATTGAAATTTATGATGGTCAATGAATTAATCAAATTTATTTAATATTTTTATGTATAACATACAAATAGACAATTATATTAAGTTTAGTAGGTACGGACTTATTTAAAATTAATTTTATTAGAAAAGAAAGTGGCTTCAGAATCTGCGAACAACTCGCTGGCTTGCCTAACAAATTTTTGTAGATGAGCCCAGTGAGGAGATTCCTCGTCAGTCCGAAGCTTCAACCACAGCAGAGATTTTTTCCAAAGGTCGTCGCCACCTTCTTGGACGTCAACCGAGTTGTACACCTTCAACTCAATGTGGAAGGGACCCTCGGTAGACACCGTACGCCTCGTTTGACCGTTAGCCACCCGATTGTAAAGCACCGATGTGGATGGAGCTCTGCCGGTGTTGACGGTGGGAGTTTTACTGTCAAGGTGGAAGATGTCGTATCCCTTTTGCGCAGCCTTTTTCTTTGAAGCTCTGAAACAGGGAAATTTTCTATATTATAATATTGTACCTTAGTATAATGTTCATTACATAAATAATAAATGATCATTATGAATTAGATGTTATGAATCGTTATGTTATGATAAGATTGTTATGAACTGGACAACATCAGTTTTGCTTCAGTTAGGAATATTACGTGAACAGATTAATAGATGATTGTCATGAACGACACACAAAGTTTGATACTAATGGAACTCGAACCCTAGACTTCTGGATTTGCAACTACGGTCACTCATTACTACTTAGCCAGAAAAATAAATAAATTGCTCATAATAATATTATATTAATAAAAATAGCAAAACTACCATTATTTAGCACGTAACCTCGCTCACTCATATATTGCGTAATGTAATTGATTATACGTATTTTAATTGGTAGTATTTGGTATGTTATCATCACTTTACATCAGCTGGGTATAAGAGTATCTACTAATGAGTAATAATTACCTTGAATATTCGCTTGAGGTACTTCTAGCAGATGACTTGCGTTTGACGGGAGCCTTTTTCAACGTCCCAGCCTCGCTCCTTACCACTTTGTCACAATCGAACTCTTGGTCCGCTCTGAAAACATAATACCTATTATAAGTTACAAATAGTAAATAAATACACAGAAACCTACTCAGAAAACTATCACATTATCTTCACAAAAACTTCCTCATCGTAAAAACCTATTTTTAACAACACTAGATTTTTTACTCGTAAATTATAATATAACCAGCTTTTGCCCGCGGCTACGTCCGTGAGGATGTCGACATAGCTTTAGTCTTTCACATGGTCTGATCTACCCCACATCCAATTTCATCAATAGGTAAAGCGGTTTAGGAGGCGTAAAAGCGTTGTTACACTTTACCTTGTTACAGACAGACAGAAAGTGTTACTTTCGCATATTTTATGATATTAGTATAGATAAGTAATGAACATGTACGTACTGGTACATACGGACGTACCTTATATGATCGCTTGCAACGCTTTTGACAGCTGGTGACGATTTGCGCTTTCCACCCCCCTTAGCTGCCTTCGAATTTGACTTGGCGGCGTCGATCGACGTCGCACTGTTGCCACTATCGTACTCTGAATCCGACCTGTAAATATTATGAACAGAATAGTTATTAATTGCGACTAGTAACTCAGAAAACGAAGTGTTTAGTCCGTCAATTGCAACAATTCGGTAGTCACTCAAACTAATAAAATTTGACAAGACTAATACGCTATCACTAGTTAGTATCACTCATCGTCACCGTGCACAAAATAACGATAGGTTTAGTTCTGGCAAATTTGTTTAAAGGTTAAAAAGATTTCTCACTTAAAAACAATAGAACATGGGATAGAATATTTTATAACTTAGGAACTCACATTTTTAGGTAGGTACAATGACGATTAAACTCACAAAAATCTGGAGCCAGGTGTTTAGTCTTCAAGGTGAAAGGTCTTGGTCTTCAAGGTGGAAGGTCTTCAAGATGGTGGTTGCTCCAATGGATTCGTTCAACGGTATAACGAAGTCAGAATGAAGCACTGACTGAATGATTCCGGATTTTATAAGAAAATTAATGATAATTTAGCAAAATACGTTAGGGTTGTCACTACGCTTAGGAAAAAATATCTCGTCACGTTACGTAATGGAAATAATCAAATTAAGATAAAAGTAATGTAAATTCTTCATGAAAGTATTAATAAGTTATACATATCTAATAATAATGTAAATATTTATGAAAATATTTTGTATGACGTAAAGTTTACTTAATATTTACATTTCCCTATTATGTTTGTATACAGTAAATACAGGAAATGGAAATAAAAATTAAACTTAACATTATACATATAAAAAATTGTCTTTCTTATAATTTCATTATTTAATAATAACTCAAATTGTAATCGCTCCATAGCTCAGTTGGCTGAGCATTCCCTGTAAGGGAAAGGTCATGGTTTCGAGTCCTACTTGAGCATTTCATTTTTCCCGATGTATTTGAAATAAAAAATTGCATTAATAAATGCTGTCAGTATTAATAAAAAATATAAACATTTAATTTATTTTATTTTTAGATATAAAATGTGATCAGAAATGAGGTAAGTATTTGATTAAAAAACTAAATTATCTGGATTATAATATTCAAATATTCATTATGTTCAAAGAGTAGGTAAACTCGATTAATTATTTGACACCAGTGTAAATTTATTGATTATTAACTAATAGTGGCAGCCCTAATGTAATTCGTGTAAGCATTTTCGACCCACATAACTTCAAAGAATCACATTGA
The DNA here is from genome assembly GCA_933228765.1 of Miltochrista miniata. NCBI lineage: Eukaryota > Metazoa > Arthropoda > Insecta > Lepidoptera > Erebidae > Miltochrista > Miltochrista miniata. The sequence continues at coordinate 21,027,643 of OW121750.1, read as the reverse complement.
GTAAATTTACATACTCCACGTGTAAAAATCCTACAACTTGTACAATCCTGTCATTATCATCCGAGCCAATTCCCAACATTTTTTTTAGTTGGGGTCGGCTTTCTAGTCGTAACTATGATGCGGCTGAAATTCGGTATTTTTCCGTGGAGCGACTACCATCTGACCTCCACAACCAAATTGACGATATCGAAGTTCTATAGTTAGACTAGTTGGACTTTTGAGGGCTCCAACTAACCGTAACGACTGCCATAGATGTTAGTATGGCAACCGGGACCGACGGCTTAACGTGCTCTCCGAGGCACCCAGACTCCGAAACAAACATTTGTGATTGATCACACAAAGTATTTGGTCCGACCCGGGATTCGAACCCGAGACCATCTGCGCGTCAGTCGGTTACACTTCCGACCGCGCCACAGAGGCAGTCGCAAACTTGTACAATCCTGTATTAATATAAATTTGTATTATTATTATTCCCTTTATTTACATCTTAAACTTATTAATTTAAATTTTTAAATACATTCTAAAAATAAAAAAATATATTTAAAAATATAAAAAAATAGCGTCCCACCGGCATCGGATACAGGGACCAAGCTACCGGTGGTTAGGGCTGCAGAGACAGGAACCTCCTCACGATACGTGCCGTGTCTAGAAGTACCGCCTTTTGCATCTGGCCCTTGACCCAACTACCTAACGCGAGCCTCTTGAGATGTTGATCGAGGCTCTTGGCAATTAGACCGCGTGCTGATACGACTATCGGAACAATAATCGCTGAATCTACATCCCACATGTCGACAACCTCGTGAGCCAAGTCCAAATATTTTAATTGTTTGTCTTTTTCGGCTTTCACGAGGTTTTCGTCATGTGGAACCGTGATATCAACGATTATTGCGAGGCGCTCTGATCGATCTATTACCACTATATCAGGCTTATTGGCTACAATAGTCCTGTCAGTGATAATAGATCGATCCCAATACAACGTGGCACGACCATTTTCAAGAACTGGGTCGGGCACATACCTGTAATACGGTACCTCCAAATCTACAAGTTTATATTTTAGTGCAAGTTGCTGATGGACAATCCTGGCCACTTGGTTGTGTCTATGCAAATAGTCGCCGTTGGCAAGACGAGAACAACCAGAAATAATATGTCTGAGAGATTCACCGGGTAGGTGGCATGCCCGACATATGTCAACCGTACCATCTCTCAAAATATATTTCCGATAGTTATTCGTCATAACAACTTCGTCTGTAATTGCACAGACAAAACCTTCTGTTTCGCCGAACAAATCACCGAAACGTAGCCAGGAGACAGATGCTGTTAAATCTACATCGGGCCCGTGTAAGGCCCGATAAAATCGTCCATGCAGCTCTTTGCTCTGCCATATCTCCTTGCGATCCATGGTTGATAGTATTACTGGTTTGTGCCAGTTCTCTTTGGCAAGAGCAAGAGGGGTCAGTCCGTTATCCATTGCTACCACATCCCGATGCATACCCACGTCAGCATGAAGGAAATATTCCCTAAGGTTGTATACCTCACGATTGTGTAAGGTCTTGGCATTTAAAAAGCCGCGACCTCCACACTTTCGTGGGATATACAACCTCATTACAGACGAACGCGGGTGATGCATTCGGTTTATGGTCAATAGTGAACGGACTTTCCTATCCAGGGCGTCTAATTCAGTCTGAGTCCATCTAAGTATGCCGAAGAAATAGATTAAGATTGGCATGGCCCAACCGTTGATAGCCCGCACCTTGTTACCGCCCGATAAAAGACTTTTCAGTACTTTTTTCAGGCGGCCAAAGAAACGATCCACCAACGTTTGTTTCATGCCAATCTCTGTAATACCTAATGCCTGCGACATACCCAGATACTTATAGGTTTCAGTCGCGGAGATGGATTTAAGTTTTGTAAAATCTGAAAGATGTACTCTTTCAGATTCCACAATTCGTCCCTTCTTTACATGCATGACAGCGCATTTATCTACACCAAATTCCATTTTGATAGAATTACTGAAAGCTTCTGTGACTTTTAGTAACTCTATCAAGCGGGAATCGGCGGAGGCAAATAATTTTAAGTCATCCATGTAAAGAAGGTGGGAAACAACTTGACCTCCTCTCCTGAACCGATAGCCTAGCCCTGAACCCTCCAGTAAGGTACTGAGAGGATTCAGCGCCAGGCAAAACCATAAGGGACTCAGGCTGTCACCCTGAAATATACCCCTCTTGATCCTGACAGGCTCGCCATTCCCAAGAACCTGACGACATCCTGGATATACAAGAGCCGTTGTCCATTGCCCCATACAGGCCTTTAAGAAGGTGCTAAGAGTTGCATCAACTTTATACAACTCCAGCACCCTCAACAGCCATGTATGTGGCACTGAATCGTAGGCTTTCTTGTAATCAATCCAGCATGTCGCCAGATTTTTTCGGTTACGGCGAACCTGCTGGTTAATGGCCATGTCAATAATAAGGAGTTCCTTAGTACCACGTGACCCGCTTCTACATCCATTTTGAGAGTTAGACATTATAGAATTATTTTCAATATGTGTTGCTAATTTAACTCTCAAAACAGATGTAAGAAGCTTATAGACCGTTGGTAAACAAGTTATCGGTCTATAATTTTTAGGGTCCGTAGTACTACCGGATTTGTGGAGAAGGTGGGTTATTCCCGAAGTCATAAAAGATGGAAGCGACCCTGATTCAAGTGATGATTGAAAGCAGGATGCCAAACAAGCATGTGAGCTATGGAACCATTTCAGCCAAAAATTGTGCAGTCCGTCCGGCCCAGTTGACTTCCAATTGGGCAACGAACGAACCGCACTGGCTATGTCACAAGATGTTATTAGGACTGGTTCCATAGTCTTTATAGACTCACATGAAAGCTTGACATCCCGCATCCACTCACACTCTGTATGACTAACAGGTGCAGACCAAATGCCTCGCCAGAATGTATTTGTGGCTTCAGCATCCGGTAGGCACCCGTCAGTCACACTCGAATCGGGCTGCTCCCATCTTCTATACACCCACCTTTCATCTTTTTGGAACGAGCGATTCTGAGTATAACGATCCACCCTCTTCTTGTACCGCCGTATACGGCTCGCCCACGCATAAATTTTCTGCTTCAGGTAACTAGTCAATGCGTTCCGTGACCCGCGCTGTATATTCGCGAGGACTAATATCGGTCCCCGCGAATGCACGAGTCACAAAACGCATTACCCTGGGTCGGGTATTACCTGTCCTGAAGCAGCATAACTTACTAATGAGTACCCTAGTCTCGGCGATGCGACGCTCAATTCTGCATTGCCAGACTGGAACAGAATTAGGTCTGGTAGCTGGCTCAAATTTAGAAAATTTAACACCAGCCACTCGACACACTGTAACAGCCGCGCAATACAGAATTGAGTGTGCATCACTAATATCTACACAAGTGTCAAAATAACTTGATAGAGCCGAGTCCAGGGCACTCACTAGCGCCATGTTTTTTCTATGCGTAGGCAAACGCGGTATACGAGGACGACAAATAGGATCACAAAATCTGTATTCCTGAATCGCTCGTTCCAAAACACTCCTTATTTCGTCGTTGTATTGTGTACTTACTGTTGTAGCATCGTCATCCACTACTATATCAATAGGCACAACAGATTGTATTTCGTTGTTAATAGTTTCACTAGACATACTTGGTTCAGATGTAGTAGGGATGACGATGCTACATTGTACTTCTGATCGAAGCCTCTCAAGCACGGCATCATTCAACATATGATTACGCTGTATGACCCGCACTTGATCCGATAGTCGCTGTGCCGACACGTTGACAGTTGGTTCAAGAGCCTGAAACAAAGGTAGCAACCGAACACGGTACGCAGTGAGGTTAATTCCCCCCTCTGTAGCCGCAAAATATGCCCGCATGACGTTTTCATTCATAGATGAAGTCCATCGCATGCGGTGCACATTACCACCGGTAGCGGGGGCCCTATTCGAGGCCGGTGGGTCTCGGGGTCCTAAGCAGATCGGCGGCCGGCCTCTCCCCTGCCGACGTACAGGTGTTGGCGACGTTGGTGGGGAGAAATACTCGTCGCTTGATGAGCTCGACGCCTCAGCAACAGTCGATTCCATTATTAAGGTTTCCGTGGGTTGCGAGACGGAGCTGTGCGACGAGTCCGGAGATGTTGGTCGTGCATTTTTATTTCTGGCTTATTATTATTATTGTATAATAATTATACATACATACATACATACATACATATGGTCACGCCTTTATCCCCGAAGGGGTAGGCAGAGGCATAATATGCCCACATTTCGCCTTTTTTTTGTATAATTTGTCCCACGTAATAGGTGGTGAGCCGTATTGCCGTGTTTAAATGGACAGGCGCAGGTTGTGACTGCCTGCTGTTGAAATAAAGCCTTCAACTTTGCTTAACGACTGCCATTTTACTGGCAACCGGGACCAACGGCTTATCGTGCCTTCCGAAGCACGGAAACGCTCAAATAAATGTCACAAAGTGATCACATGAATGGTCACCCATCCATGGACCGGCCATAGTGAAAGTTGCTTACTGCAGTGATCGTTTACAGAACACTGAGTCCGCGGGGCCACGAGCGCTTCACGATCGTTCAATATCTTACACGCGACCTACATCAACACCTTTGGACCTCAAGCCATCCGATCCTGCTAGGCAGTGCATCCGCTAAATAACAAGCTAGGGTTTAGTACAGGTTTTCGTTTCAAGGTAGAAAGTTGGGCAACAGTCGATCTCGATAAAGTCAAAGTGCTAATATATAATACGAATATAATACGGTCTTACAATATAGTTTTTATCTAACTACTAGCTGTTGCCCGTGACTTCGTACGCGTGAAAATTGTTACAATGCCAATTTGATTGCTCTCTGCTTAGCCCCTAGGATATGAAGCGTGATAATATGTAACCCATTTTAACACCCTACCCCTAGGTAATATTTGTGCAAAATTTGAATCAAATCTATTGAGTACTTTTCGAGATCCTTCCGGACAAAGCAAAGCAAACAGACAAACAGACAAACAGACAGACAAAAATTTTTCTAACTATATTTTCGGCTTCGGTATCTTATCTTGAACACCCAGCAAGTATTTTTTTTTTAATTTTTCCAATGTACAGTTTTGACTTTTCTATCATTTTATTATATGTATAGATTTACTTAAAATAAGTAGATATCTATTATAAAAATATGTTTTTATGTAAAATTGATGGTAGATAAAATATTAAATAGTGAAGTCGTAGGTAAAACTAGTCAAGTAATTTCATTCATGGAATATTATTAGCGATCAGTAGCAGGTGCATTTATGTATGAGAATTGTATACAATAACATTTCTCATACCTAAATATGCACCTGCATCATTATCATATTGCATTCGGCGAAGCTCGACAGCCGCGCGCGACGCGCGTAACGAGACCTCGCTGGGAGTGATGTGCCGACAAAGGCTTAGCGACGCGACGATCGTTTCATACGTGCTATGTAGGTTGCTATACTTAGGTTATGTAATATTTACTATATTGCACCACCACCTGTAATATTGATTGAGTTATAGATCAGTAATATTGAGAGTTTTAACGAGCGGAGTGAGTTAGAACTCTCAATATTACTCTACTACTTGCTGCCTTTGTTTCAGGCTCTTGAACCAACTATCAGCGTGTCGGCACAGCGGCTGTCGGATCAAGTGCGGGTCATACAACGTAATCGTATGTTGGATGATGCCGTGCTTGAGAGGCTTCGCTCAGAGTTGCAGTGTAGCCTCATCATCCCTACTTCGTCTCAAACTACTGAAATACAGATCCACGCAACGCAACCTGACGTACGTATTGACGAAATAGTGGATGATGTTGCTACAACAGTAAGTACTCAATACAATGATGAACTAAGGAGTGTTTTGGAGCGAACGATTCTAGAGTATAGGTTTTGCGATCCCATGTGTCGCCCACGTATACCGCGTTTGCCTACGCACAAAAAAAACATGGCTCTAGTGAGCGCCCTGGACTCGGTTCTACCAAGCTATTTTAATACTTGTGTAGATATTAGTGATGCGCACTCAATTCTGTATTGCGCGGCTGTAACAGTATGTCGGGTAGCTGGTGTCAAATTTCCTAAATTTGAGCCAACTACTAGACCTCAGTCTGTTCCAGTCTGGCAGTGCAGAATTGAGCGTCGTATCACCGAGACTAGGGTGCTCATTGGTAAGCTATGCTGCTTCAGGGGGGTAATACCCGACCCAGAGTGATGCGTTTTGTGACTCGTGCATTTGCGGGGACAGATATTAGTCCCCGCGAATACTCTGTATGGGTCACGGAACGCATTGACTACCTGAAGCAGAAAATTTGTGCATGGGCAAACCGTATACGGCGATACAAAAAGAGAGTGGATAGATATACTCAGAATAGTTCGTTCCAAAAAGATGAGAGGTGTGTATATAGAAGATGGGAGCAATCCGATTCAAGTGTGACTAGTGTGTGCCTACCTGATGCCGAAACCACAAGCACATTTTGGCGAGGTATTTGGTCGGCACCTATTAGTCACACAGAGTGTGATTGGATGCGGGATGTCGAGCAGTCATGCGAGTCTATTGAAACCATGGCACCAGTCATAATAACACCCGATGACATTGCCAGTGCAGTTCGTTCGTTGCCCAATTGGAAATCAACTGGGCCGGACGGACTGCACAATTTTTGGCTCAAATGGTTCCATAGCTCGCATGATTGTTTGGCATCTTGCTTTCAATCATCAGTTGAGTCTGGATCGCTTCCATCTTTTATGACTTCGGGTATTACACACCTCCTCTATAAATCCGGTAGTACCACGGACCCGAAAAATTATAGACCGATAACTTGTTTGCCTACGGTCTATAAGCTTCTCACATCTGTTTTGAGAGTTAAATTATCATCTCATTTAGAAAATAATTCTATATTGGGAAAATAATTCCAACTCTCAAAATGGATGTAGAAGCGGGTCACGTGGTACTAAAGAACTCCTTATTCTTGACATGGCCATTAATCAGCAGGTTCGTCGGAACCGGAGAAATCTGGAGACATGCTGGATTGATTACAAGAAAGCCTACGACTCCGTGCCACATACATGGCTGTTGAGGGTGCTAGAGTTGTACAAAGTTGATACAACTCTTCGCACCTTCTTGAAGGCATGTATGGGGCAATGGAGAACGGCTCTTGTTTATCCAGGATGTCGTCAGATTCTTGAGGATGGTGAACCTGTCAAGATTGAGAGGGGTATATTTCAGGGTGATAGTCTGAGTCCCTTATGGTTTTGTCTAGCACTGAATCCCCTCAGTACTTTACTGGAGGATTCAGGGCTAGGCTATCAGTTTCGGAGTGGAGGTCAAGTTGTTTCCCACCTTCTGTACATGGATGACTTGAAATTATTTGCCTGCACCGATTCCCACTTGATAGAGTTACTCAAGATCACTGAAACCTTTAGTAATTCTATCAAAATGGAATTTGGTGTAGATAAATGTGCAGTCATGCATGTAAAGAAGGGACGGATTGTGGAATCTGAAAGAGTAGAACTTTCAGATTTCACAAAACTTAAATCCCTCTCTGCGACTGAAACCTACAAATATCATGGTATGTCGCAGGCATTAGGTATTGTTGAGGCAGGCATGAAACAAACGTTGATGGATCGTTTCTTCGGCCGCCTGAAAAAAGTACTGAGAAGTCTTTTATCAGGTGGTAACAAGGTACGCGCCATCAACGGTTGGGCCATGCCTGTCTTAGGATATTCCTTCGGCATACTGAGATGGACTCAGACTGAATTAGACACCCTGGATAGAAAAGTCCGTTCGTTGTTGGCCGCAAACCGAATGCATCATCCACGTTCGTCTGTAATGAGGTTGTATATCCCACGGAAATGTGGCGGTCGTGGTTTTTTAAATATCAAGACGTTACACAACCGTGAGATATACAACCTTAGGGAATACTTCCTACATGTGGACGTGGGTATGCATCGAGATGTGGTAGCAATAGACAGCGGACTGAACCCTCTTTCTCTTGCCAAAGAGAACTGGCACAAACCAGCAATACTGTCTACTAATGATCGCAAGGAGATATGGCAGAGCAAAGTGCTGCATGGACGGTTTTATCGGGCCTTACATGGGCCCGATGTAGATTTACTAGCATCTATATCTTGGCTACGTTTTGGTGATCTGTTTGGAGAAACCGAAGGTTTTGTCTGTGCAATTACTGACGAAGTTGTCATGACGAATAACTATCGGAAATATATTTTGAGAGATGGTACGGTCGACATATGTCGGGCATGCCACCTACCGGGTGAATCTCTCAGACATATTATTTCTGGTTGTCCTCGTCTTGCCAACGGTGAGTATTTGCATAGACACAACCAAGTGGCCAGGATTGTCCATCAGCAACTTGCACTAAAATATAAACTTGTTGATTCAGAGGTACCGTATTACAGGTATGTGCCCGACCCAGTTCTAGAAAATGGCCGTGTCACATTGTATTGGGATCGATCTATTATCACTGACAGGACTATTGTGGCCAATAAGCCTGATATAGTGGTAATAGATCGATCAGAGCGCCTAGCAATAATCGTTGACATTACCGTCCCACATGACGAAAATCTCGTGAAAGCAGAAAAGATAAGATAAGATAAATATGCTTTATTGTACTAACAACATAAAATTTACAAAAGTGCAAAAGTACAGTGATACAGCGGTTTAAATGTTAACACAATGGGCGGCCTTATTGCACACAGCAATCTCTCAGGAAAAACAAATAAAATATTTGGATTTGGCTCACGAGATTGTCGATATGTGGGATGTGGACTCGGCGGTTATTGTTCCGATAGTCATATCAGCACATGGTCTGATTGCTAAGAGCCTCGTTCAATATCTGAAGAGGCTCGGGTTGGGTAGTTGGGTCAAGAGCCAGATGCAAAAGGCAGTTCTCCTAGACACGGCACGTATTGTGAGGAGGTTCCTGTCTCTGCAGCCCTAACCACCGGTAGCTTGGTCCCTGTACCCGATGCCGGTGGGACACTATTTTTTTATATTTTTAAATATATTTTCTTTTTTATAAAATGTATTTAAAAATTTAATTTAATAAGTATAACTATGTAAATAAAGGGAATAATAATAATACCCCTCGTGGACAGTCGTTATCTTTTCATGGGATTAACGCATCCCTATGAGGGCATAGTAGATTTGCTTTTCGAGTCATCCACTTTTTGAGATCAACAAAAAATATCTCACAAGGTTATAGAAAAGCACACATCCGCAGGGCAGCTTGTGGCAAGCTGAATGATGTCCCCATTCCTCAGAGTTTTGTTGCGCTCCTCGACCAGTTAGCATTTAATGGGCTAACGGGAGACGCTACACCCGGGAGTGCAGCAAATCTCAACTCTGGCTTGCCTTAATTGGCTGGTCAGAGGAAGGAAGCCAGAGCTTTATGCTCGGGGGTGGAAGTGTCATTTTCAAGGGCATAACTACGGGGAAACCCGCTCCGGGTCTGACCCGTGATGGCGAAACCGGCGCCGCACCGCTCGACACCCCTAGCCGCTCACACCGGTGTTGCCCTCTGTCGCCTTACAGGCTTAATGCCTATGGCGATTGTATAGGGGGCCCATCTAGTGAGTTGGCGAGTCACCGTCTGCCAAAGTTTTAATATAATAATAAGTATATTGAAATGGCAGACGCCGTCTTCATCCATAGCCTAGGTTGACCAGACCATCTAACACCCATCACAATAGCCCATTACGTAGTTAGCATATTTTACAATAGTTAGCTACCATTGCAGATGGTCCATTACCGTTCTTCTACATAAGGCGGATGTGGATTGTTTGCAGTGGGGGTCCCATTTCCCTTTAGATTAAAAGTCTCAAAGGGCCTCTGCATGTTGGACCTGTGTCCCCATGTAAGCCTACCAAAAGTCCGGGTGTCTTCGTAAGAAAAAAAAAGAAGATACCCGTGTGAAAGAGAGACATAATAATAAATCATTTATTTTCAGGCTACAAGAGACAAGTTACAGATCTTATTTAACTTATTCTACGGCCCATAGATAAATACCTTAAAACTTTGTTCAAATTGGTGAATGGCAAGATAGATTGTGCGGATTTATTGGAGAGGGTTCGATTTGCTGTTCCACGCCAGGGTAGCCGCTTACAAAACAGGCAGACATTCGAAATGCCTTATTGTAGAACAAACGTGGGGCAACATGCCCCATTTTATAGAATGTTTGCTGGGTACAATGGTGTGAGACAGCGCTTCGATATTTTTTCTGGAAGCTTGCCTTTAGCAAAAAATAATATTAGGAAGAGTTTGGAAGATAGTGGTACCAAGTAGATTTATCACTTTTTTTTTTCTTTTGGTTTGTTTTTAACTTTTAGAATTATTCCTCACTTGTGGGTTTTCTTTTACCTATAAGTCCTGTAACAGGTATTCATTGTATCTGTTTTTAAGCTATTCACTGATTAGGCACCTAAGTAGATTAAGTATATTATAACAATTTGAAAAGCATGCTGTGTTCACTATTTTAAGGCATGCAATTTGATACTTTAATGCAAATATCTAATAGTAAAACTAATTGTATTGTCTGATTTGTGAACCAATAAAAAAAAATAAAAAAAAAAAACTACGAATAAAAAAAAAAACTACGAATACATATAAATATAACATGTAGTGTTAGTTTTTACGACGAGTTTTAACGACTAGATATTATTAGTAATCACTTCACTACCTACGCACTTTGTCTTTATGCGTTCCGGTGGTAACTGTCCGCGGAAACGACGGAATACCACGCCGTGTGGCCAGAAGCTCTCCTCCATGACGAGGCCCAGGCTAGTGTTGGGTACTCGCACCACGACCGATAGAAAACTGACGTTCCGGCTCGACACGCACGTACTCCACGATGTTCTCCTCCTTAGTAGTAAAATGCAGGCGGGAGACGTACACCGCGGTGGACGGTATTGCAGCACGCAGCGCTGAGGTGGACTGCACCGCCGGTTTTGGTGCTGTGCTGCAACGGTTCACCTTGGTCCGCTGCCGGAGCTTCCTAGATTGCACCGTAACGAACCCGTCAGTAGCCTGGTTCGATGCCTTCTCAGGCATAGGCTTCATTGGAGCAGTTGGGGCGCTCCTAGATACGGTAGCAAAGCTGCGACGCACTTCTGCGTGAGGCTTTGCTGCAGCTGCAGGAACTTGCAGTGGGGCGGGCAGCGAGGCCCGCGGGGCAGCGGCGCGGGGCACATAACGCGCCGGCGCAGGCGCAGGGCTGCGCGGCGCCGAGCCGGCGGCCGCGGCGGAATGCGCGCACTCAGCACACAACCTTAATGACACTTCTCTAAAAATGTGCCTTATGGCGTTTATAGACATCACCGATCATGAATATATAAAAATTGAATAGATATTATGCTTGCTCATAAGGTCGAAATTCGTTTGGACCCATTTTTTTGTAATCTAGATGCGATAAAAATTAAAAAAAATCGGTGCAAGCAATTCTCGACCTTATGAACGTGCATTTTATTTATTTATTTTTTACATATTTATGATCAGTGATGTCTATAAACGCCAAAAAGCACATTTTTAGATAAGCGTCAATAAGGTCGAGAATTGCTTACACTGATTTTTTTGAATGGCACTCGCATCTAGATAACAAAATATGTCTGCAAGCAAAATGGTTATATATTTACATAAATTTACAAGGTTATTAAATATTAAATTAACTATGTACAGAGTAAAATCATTCGTCATTTTGCCTTAAACGAGTACAGGACTGCCATTGCTGCAATGAATCGGGACCTGGGCGCTATTAGTCAGTGGGCAAAATCGTGTGGGTTACAAATAAATCCTAGCAAGTCTCAGGCCATGCTTATCGGTAGTAGACAAATGATTGGAAACCTAGGTACAACATCTTTTCCACCAATTCTGCTAGATGGCTTTTCCATACCATATAGCAGCACTGTGAAAAATCTTGGCATCATATTGGATCAGAATTTGTCCTGGAAGGCACAGGTAGACTCAGTCAGTAAAAAGGTGCATTTTACTTTCCACACGCTCAGGTGTCTCCAGAGTCTTCTGCCTTTGGAGACAAAAATTACGCTGGCTCAAGCCCTAATCCAACCAATCTTGGACTATGCCGACTCCTGCTACTTGGATGCTACTGAGGAGCTCTTAAATAAACTTGAGCGCTTGCAAAATTTGTGCATTCGTTTCATTTTTAATCTACGTAAGTATGATCATGTCTCACAGTTTCGTGCGGAACTCAAGTGGCTCCCAATCCGTCTTCGTAGGAATACTCGGATATTGTGTCTTCTGTTCAATATCCTAAACAATCCCACATATCCTTCTTATCTACGGCAACGTTTCTCTTTTATGAACAAGCCTGGTGCCCTGTGCCGGTCACACCTCACTTTCCGTCTTTCTTGTCCGCCTCACAAGACGGGCTTTTATTCCTACTCCTTTACTGTTCACGCGGTTAGGCTATGGAACTCACTTCCAGCTGACATTCACAAGTGTCAAACTATTACTAGTTTCAAAAGAAGAGTGCGAGAACACTACCTTTCTTTACCATAAAATAGAATGTAGTATATGTATGTTTATTGTATAATAGTATGTATGTAATTTGGTATCATCTATATAATATATGTAGCCATAGTTTATGTAAGTTTATTAACCTACACACACATAATTATATTCTTTTTTTTATCTTCTCCTATCTCAGGCCTACTGGAAGAGATTTCTATTGAAATAAGTAGTGCCTTTGTACTTTACTCTCTCTGTTATTTCCATTTCATGTTACATGTGTGTATGTACATAAATAAATAAATAAATAAATAAATAAATAAATAAATAAAATACAGAACAGAAAAAAAGAAAAATAACTACAACAAAATAAAAAAAGGGGGAAAATACTTATCTATACAAAACTGACAAGACTTCGACTTCGACACCTAGACGGGGCGTCTAGGTGTCGAAGAATTCCTCCCCATCACCGTCAAATGGTAAGGTTCCCATAAGACTGGCCGCATTACCGCGTTGAATAGCTATGCTTATTCGCTGAGCGAAGAAGAGGCCAGCCCTATGGTCACGAGAAGAGTCGATCAAACGCTTTGCGATGTCTCTGGAAAGCATATGTGCACTTGGACCCCACGAGCCCAATGTCTCGACCCCAAACGGCTCAAAAATATAATTTCCTATCAAATTATTATATTTGCGCCGTTTGAGTGTCTCGGCAGATGCAGCAGCAGCACAGGCGCAGGTCGCCGTGCTAGGAAGATGAGAAGGGGCCAGGGTATCCACACAAGTAGCGTCCCAAACTAAAGACCTTCCCATCTTCCAAGGCACCAATGACATACCGTCCGGCCTCTTGCCATCGTCGCGAGCCAAACCATTAGGTTCTAGCACGGCTGGAACGCCGACGGTGACAAGAGCCCGGCGGATAATATCATTGATGTATGCATGGCGGGACCTGCGACCAGCACTCCTGCTGCAAGACAGGCCGTGATGCCCAAGGCTGTCGACTGCTTCTCCACATTGACAACAATGAGGAGAAACGCAGGGAGCACCTAAACGAAGACAGGCAGCAATTCTGAATGTAATATCGTCCAACATAGTACCTATGTTGGGCGACGGAAGAGCCTGAAGCCAGACACCTGATTCCCATTCTCCCACAGACAATAGGCGAGCACGTTCTGCAACATTCGAACACGTGTTCAATAACTGTTTCCTTACTTCGTTGCAGAGCGGCCTATCCCATTGCCTCTTTGAGCATGGATGTGTGGGCAAAACAGTATCCGGGCAAGACATTTTCCAAGCATTAATGGCTTCAATCTTGCCTGGCACTTCAGAATTAACCAGTGTAGGAATTAGGATTTTCCTGGTTAATTCATCAGTGCCATGGACTGAAGACAAAAATGCTGGTAAACTGATGTCGGAAATTTTGCGTACGCCGAGGCCGCCCAAACGTATCGGTAAAGACGCTTGGAGCCACGCCCGGTCGTCCAAATTTGCATTCAAAATTTTACAATTTTTTTTTTGTCTGCAAGTAGTTTTTGACCTTAACAACTTGCTTAAAGTCTTTTGTTTTATTGATCTGCATATGTTTTTTCGATCATCATTTGTTTATCCAATCGTCATTTGTTTTGTCGATCCTCATTTGTTGTGTCGATCTTCAATTGTTTGGTCGATCTTCATTTGTTTTGACGATCTTTGTTTGTTTTGACGATCTTCATTGGTTTTGTTGATCTTCATTTGTAAATAAAAATAGAATTTCGTATTTGATTTTTTACTAACGCACCTGTCTTATATTATTTGTTGGGAGCAATAGAACTAAAAAAATGGAGTATTCCCGTTCGTCCCCTTGACTTCGTCCCCCTAGGGGGACGAACGGGAATTTAATATTTTATTTTCCCGATGGTCCCCTTAATTTTTATGGGGGAATTTTTTCATTCTTTTTTTGTTCTATTGCTCCCAACAAATAATATAAGACACGTGCGTTGGTAAAAATCAAATTTGAAATTCTATTTTTATTTACAAATGAAGATCAACAAAACAAATGTAGATCAACAAAAGAAATGAAGATCGACAAAACAAATGAAGATCGACAAAACAAATGAAGATCGACAAAACCAATGAAGATCGACAAAACAAATGAAGATCGGCGAAACAAATGAAGATCGACAAAACAAATGAGGATCGGCAAAACAAATGAAGATCGGCGAAACAAATGAAGATCGACAAAACAAATGAGGATCGGCAAAACAAATGACGGTCGGATAAACAAATGACGATCGAAAAAACATAATCAGATCAATAAAACAAAAGACTAAGCAAGTTGATAAGGTCAAAAACTACTTGCAGCCATATTTTGTAATCTAGATCAGTGGCGGCTGGTGGATCCTCGATCTGGTGGTGCACTTTACTTGCTTTCTTGTTTTAAATTTAATAAGTGTTAATTTTATATCAACTTTATTTTGAAAAGTTTTGTATAGGTAAGTGTAAGTACTTAGTTAATGTTTATGCTCATTTTCACACACTCCACAAACTTTACACGCAGTATAGAATAGAACTATGAACAAAATAAAAATAGATAACAATTTAAAAATCAAACCAATCAATAAATACTTAACGCGTCACAGATACAGCGAAACAATACCGGGAGAATTTGAATTTCGTCAAACAAAACATCGAGTACTCGCGGTAACCTTCGGATTGCCCGAACGCGTGCGACGCACGAAAAGCGACTCATTGCTAGGTACATTTTCTATGAACGATGTTTTGTCTCATGCGCCAAGCGTGTTAGCTCGTATCTAGTACAATATGTATGGGCAGCCCTCGTGCACTCGGGAAAGCGCACGCCGATTTTTTTTACAGGGAAACTAGGCTTTGGTACTATTTGGTAGTGTAGCAAAGGGCTTAAATAGTTTCGTCATAATTAGGTATGTTATAGTTTTGAGTTTTTGTATGTTTAAATAATAAGTATTACATACCTAATGGTAGGATTGGTAAGTAATTTAATAATAAAGAAGGCGTAATTTTTAAATCTTTTGATCTGGTGGTTCACCGCACGAGTGCACTTAAGGTACGGCCGCCACTGATCTCGATGCGAGAGCCATTCAAAGAAATAGGTGCAAGCTCGACCTTAATGACATTTATCTAAAAATGTGCTTTTAGGTGTTTATGGACATCACTGATCACGAATATAATTAAACAATAAATAGATATTATGCATGCTCATAAGGTCGAAATTTTCTTGGACCCTTTTTGTATTCTAGATGCGATAAACATTCAAAAAATAGGTGCAAGCAATTCTTTACCTTATGGACATGCATAATATTTATTTATTTTTTACATATTCATGATCAGTGATGTCTATAAACGCCAAAAAGCACATTTTTGAGAAGTGTTATTAAGGTCGAGATTTGCTTGCACCTATCTTTTCGAATGGCAATCACATCTAGATTACAAAATATAGCTGCAAGTAAATTTTGACCTTATCAACTTGCTTATAGTCTTTTGTTTTACTGATCTGCATGTTTTTTTGATCGTCATTTGTTTATTCGATCGTCATTTGTTATGACGATCGTCTTTTGTTTTATAGATCTTCATTTGTCTTTTCGATCGTCATTTGTTTATCCGATCGTCACTTATTTTACAGATCTTCATTTGTTTTTTCGATCATCATTTGTTTATCCGATCATCATTTGTTTTATAGATCTTCATTTGTTTTTTCGATCGTCATTTGTTTATTCGATCGTCACTTGTTTTTTCGATCATCATTTGTTTATCCGAAGGTCATTTGTTTTGTCGATCTTCATTTGCTTTTTTTTTCATCTGTTTATCGTCATTTGTTTTTTTTTCATTTGATTTTGGTCGAGGGGGACGAAAGGGGGACGAATGGCACTTAATCGAAGAACATATTCCCATTCGTCCCCTCTTGAATTAGGAGGGGACGATCGGGAACTGATTAAATATTATTTTTGTGAATTCCCGTTCGTCCCCCTCCGGGGGGACGAACGGGAATTCAACGAAAAAACATTCTTTTGGGGGGACGAACGGGAATACTCCAAAAAAAGGATAATGAAAAAAATGTTCCCGTTCGTCCCCCCAAAAGAATTAAGGGGACTATCGGGAAAATAAAATATTGAGTTCCCGTTCGTCCCCCTAGGGGGGCGAAGTCAAGGGGACGAATGGGAATACACGCTTAAAAATTGAAAGAGCCCAGAGAGCAGTGCTTAAAGTTATGCTCTTCGAACATTATAGATTCCCAACAAAAGACCTATATTAAATTGCTAAAACACTAACAGTGCGACAACATTTTATCCAACGCTCCACTGTACGCATTCTTCCGGAAGTGCCACCGCCAGATCGAAATAAAAGAAAACCATCTAGGCCTTGTCATATTCCTTCCCACATAACCACTTTCTGTTCACGCCAGCTCCCTATCTCTGCGTATAAAATCTATACAATCAGCAAATCCTTAGGTATAGGCTCAAAAACTTTAAATACCTAAGTGCGAATTCAAAAAAATCCTGACAGAATGGCTTCTCAACCTAGACTACGATGAAACCGTAAACCTTCTGAAAACAGTTCAATGACGATAAATTCTCTCACTCTGTCTCCCACACAAACACGTGCACACACCTCACACACACACACACACACACACACACACACACACACACACAAACGAGCGCGCGGCGCGCGCGGACCTAATTAGCCTAAAATAAATTGTCACACTTGCATGCTTGTGTCATAAAAACCTTGTAAAATAGTTTTGTAGTTTCAACAACCTAACATGGCCATGTAATGTTTAATGATATTATTATGTACCTATTATGCATTACCATACTTGTGTAACCATAGAAGAACACTGACACCCAAAATACAGGTTCCTCACCTAGCTTGGATGTCAGGGTTTAAACAACTGTGTAATAGAATTGCAGTGTCAAACTTTAGTTTTACGATATTTAAATGTGTTTTTGTTAAATTCTTTTGTGTAATAAAGTATATATTATTATTATTATAAATACTTCTTAGGACTAATATTGTATGCCATTTATAAGCTTTATTTCTTAATTTTCATTTCCGCGAGAAATCGAGTGTCTGAAGTCGAGAGTGAAGCTGAAGATTTGGCTTGGGAAATAAATAAAAAAACCGGACAGTGCGAGTCATGGAGACCTGAAAGGTGCGACTTGAGCAACCAAAGGGAGGAATCGCCACAAACGCGGCGTTTAGACCAGTCAAGGACGAGTGGCTGGAGAGGAGCCACATTGCATCTGTGACAACCGGTAGGAACCGGTTGTCACAGCTGCTTACCGGGCACGGGAGCTTCGGTAAGTATCGTGGCGAATACACCGGTGAAACACAGCCGAGTGTCAGCATTGCGAGGACACAGCGCTCCACACATTGGTGGAGTGCATGGCGTGGGCGTAACAGCGCCAGGTCCTTGTGGCAGGTCGAGACGTGCAAATTCTCTCGCTGGAGCCCATGGTGCGAGCCATGATCTCCAGCGGGAGTAAGTCCGCTGCCTCTTTCTGTGAGCAGGTCATGCTCGTGAAAGAAATGGCGGGGATAGAGCGGGAGAGAACTCTCCCATCCGAGTTCCACAGTCGGTGGTGGGGGCGCCGCTGGCGCGTCTTCGCCCAAGACTATCGGCCTCCAAAGCCGGGGAGCTGAGTACGGTGAGAGGGAGAAGCAGACCCTAGATCAGGGCTTCCTAAACTTTTCAGGCAACGGAACTCCAAACAAATATTTTTTATTCTACGGAACCCCATACAAGATTATAACAAACTAGCTAGATAATGCCCGCGGTTCCGCCTGCGTGAAATCCTGTTGCCGTTCCTGCTTCCCATGGAAGCGTTTTCCCGGGATAAAAAAGCTTTCTTTTTATTATACTCACCAAATTGACGTCGCCCGCCTATCGGAAAGCCATAGCGGCATTTAGCGATCAGATCAGTGAGTCAAGGCCACTCTCACAGTGTAAGACTTTTGAGAGTGGTCCTCAAGATGGCGACCTGTTATTTGCCACTTCACGCTTCGCTTGAAGAACCGGGGTTATAAGAGGTAAGAAATACCTACGAGCGCGAGCAGGTAGTTCTATTTTTTTATAGTTCGAGAGAGGAACGATCTTTTAAATCGCTCAGTTCTGGCGAAGTACTCTCCAATGTAGGAGCGGTACGTCTGTCCGGCACGTTTTATTCGGGATCGAAAACGAGAGGGTAGGATTAGGTTGAAGAGCTAGGCTTGAGACCATGATCTATCCCTGTACCCTCAGAGATCAAGGGATAAGCGTTACTTCTTCATGGAGATAACGCAGCACCCTCTGGGCACAGTAAATTAGACTTTAACGAAAAAAAATCATATTAAGAGGGAGGGCAAAAATTTAAAAAATGGCCACTGGCCATCCGCAGGCTGTACCTTAGCCAAACCTGGGGATTAATTAATCTCCGCCCCAGGAGGATGAACCAGAAGCCTGTGTAAAGTCCCTGGTGCTGTGATTGTGCCGGAGGGGGATACCGGAGTAGACGCGGCCACTGCATTAAGGGGGACCGGGGGCCCATCTGTACACCGTAACAATCTACCGCATTACCCGTGCTGGCTTTTGAACTACTGGAACCTCGCTTTGTCTCTTGCGCCACCGGTACACAGGTAACCTTCTTAAATTTCCCTTTTCGAAACACCATGGCAAGGAAAAAGAAAAATAAGGAACGTTTTACGCGTTTTACAGTGACATCGTCGCTGTCGTTCACACTTCAGATGGACTTTCGAAACATCAGAGAACGTCAACGCAGTCCACCACCATCTGGAAAATGCGCAGCTGCCCCTATTTTTCTTGATGGAGACGCTGTGGAGCGCTCAGGAGTCTTGAACAAAGAGAACTGTCTACTTTGTGGGCAAACGTGGATCGCGGGGCCACATTTGTACAGGTCTCACAGCGCGCGGTGACACAGACTGGCAGGCAACCGTGCTGGATGTCGTGAATTCTGGTCTCTTGCCAAAGTTGCGTGGGAAACTTTTGTCGGTCGCGTTTGCCACCCTTACTTAAACCGTATGGTAGCCTGGCTCAGAGTGCCAAGGAGAAAGCCGACATTCTGACAATTTACTCTCTTTGCCTCCAATTCGACTATGGACGTCAATGTTACGAACGATGGAAGAAGATTTAAAAGATGGAGGTTCTTCGCCACATGGCACCCCCTGGTGTACACCCAAGCAGCTTCCGGCAGCGCGACGTTAGACGGGAGCTTCAATCCCTTGACGTTCATAAGTCCAGTGGGCCAGACTGCATACCCGCGGTGGTAAATCTGTGTGGTCCTAGGTTATGTCCGGTACTTAAACGTCATTGCACGCTTTCATATTTCATGAAACAAGGCTTACCGGCTTAGTGGAAGACTGCGCATGTGCATCCTGTACGCAAGTCGTTCGACTGGCGGTCTTTTTGTGTGCACCACACACCGCTGGGCGACGGCTATCGAAAGTTAAAGCGAGGTTCTAGCATTGGGCCTCGATATTTCTAAGGCCTTTGACCGGGTCTGGCACTGTGGTCTTCCTACCAAATTGTCTTCCTATGGACTGCCCGAGGGGTTTTGTGGATGGGTGTCCAGCTTTTTGGTCGGTAGAAGCATCAACAAGCAGTAGCTGTTCTGACTTCATGGCCCTAAATGCTGGAGTTCCACGAGGCTCGGTGTTGTCGCCCACTGTATTTTTGCTGCATATTAATTTGTTGCTGTCTATTAGCGGCATTCATTGTTATTCGGACAGTACGGGCGACACTTTTTACACAGGCCGACCCAATATTCCTCGGTATGCTGGAGTCCCACGAGGCTCGGTGTTGTCACTCACTCTATATTTGCTTCGCTCGCTCGGCTCGTGCACAGGGGGTGACAGCTCTAACTTAACCTAACCTAATTGAATCTTCTTGTCTCTGCGGGTAAGGACCACAGCGACACAGGTTATTTTCTATGTTATACAGATATTTATAAACACAATTAGCCTGTTTAAGTAAAATTTCAGACATTGTGCGCCTTTGACATTCTGCGCTTTTAACTATGTGCGCTTTTGTCATTTTGCGCTTTTGACAATCTGCGCCTTTGACTATGTGCGCTTTTGAAAATTTGCGATCGTTTGTCATTTTGTGCTTTTGACTGTATGCTCCTAAAGCAGTACGGGCGAAACTTTTTACACAGGTCAACCCAAGATCCCTCGGTGCGTAGTGGAAGAAAGTTGTGAACAATTTGTGTCTGAAATCGAGACTACTCTTACACAAATGTCTAATTGGGGTGGACGTAACCTCATCGTACACCCAGCTACAACTACAACACACTATTGTCATGAGTCATGTGCCTACATGCTGTCATGACAATACTGATCACTTATCTTCATTGTCAGCTACAGCTTTAATTTTAGCAAATTGTATGATATTCTAAAGGTATTATTTCAACAGCAGTGGGTCGTAACTTTGGCGGAACCCTGATGACTGGTCCACGGAACCCCTAGGTTCCGCGGAACCCACTTTGGGAACCGAGGCCCTAGATGACAGCGTGACGTGAGGGATTCACGCACGTACGCACAAAGAAGCGGGATATCATCTGAACAACCCCCCCAGACGCGGGATAGCACCCGTACCCCCCCCCCCCCCCTTAGGTGAGGTCGCAGTTGTAGCCGTAGGTCTGTTGGGAGTTCTGGGGTATCCTTTCGACGCCTTACCCGGAGCTCCCAACTGTAGACTGTTAGGTAGGATACGTGTGGTTTTTAGTCGGTAGGAGTCCGGCTTAGCATCTATGTAGGATTTACCTCATGTTAAAAAAAAGGCACGAATACAAAATACCGCAATGAACTAGACAGGGCCGTCTTAACCGGGGGTTCAGAGGCGCGGCCGCACCCGGGCGCCGAGCCCGAGGGGGCGCAGGCCGAGCTCTAAACATTTCGACATTTCCTTACCTAATTAAACTTTAACTCATAAGTACAATATTAACGCCATTCCCCTGTTTCGTAAACTAACGTCAAATAATCACCTACATGCATATAGATATGGGCATCACCCATATTAAATTACCATTGTACTATTGTCACTTTTGCCTTTCGGCACGTGTCATACCGCTCACGATATGCAAAGTAAGATGGCTCTTGTTTCGATAAACATAACAATTAAATTTATTTAACACTAGCGGACGTCACGCGGTTTCACCCACGTAGTTCCCGTTTCCGTGGAAATACGGGAATTAAAAAAAATGACATATGTTCACCGCAAAGAGTGTAGCTTCCCAACAGTGAAAGAATTTTTCAAATCGGTCCAGTAGTCTTCTTCAGTCTTCAGTCTTCTTGGGCTCCCATTTTCCGCACTTAGGTCCGCCAGTGGACCCATTGTACGTGAGTGTTGGCTGTCACTCCAGCCAACCCAGCTCCGACCAGAAGCGCAGGATCCTCTTCGGGTCCTCACACGCCTCCCGGAGTGTTGTGGGGCTGCCAAGTACGTTGACTCTGTATGTAACCAGGCTCTCGCACTCCAAGATTGCGTGAGCTATGGTTTCTTCTTTTAACAGGCACGCTCTGCACAGCGTGCTGTCCGTGATACCTAAGACATTCAAGTGCTTATTTACTGTGCAATGACCCGTTATTGTGCCTACCATGGTTCGTAGATCACCTTTATTCAGATGTAGCAACGTTCTAGCTAGTTTTGGCCTGGGTCTCGGTAGAGCTTCCCTTGATTGCCTGCAACTTACTGTTTGTGCCCATCTCTTTTCATGCCGCTCTTTCGTGCGTTGTCTCAGCCATGCCCTTACCTGGTAGAATGGTATTGGTATAATCGGACTTGGTCCCACCGGTGTGGTGCTGGAACCCAATCTGGCCAGTTCGTCAGCTGCATCATTGCCGCTCGATCCGCTGTGACCTTTTATCCACTGAAGGCTTACCTTGTGTGTTAGGGCCAGCTTTTGTAGCCCCTGGTGGCATTGAAGCACCAGCCCAGAGTCGATTGTGGTGCTCTTCAGAGCTTTTAGCACTGCTGCACTATCGGAGAGGAGCCTGATGTGGTTGTGCTCAATTTTCCTGGAGCCGATTGCATTGGCGGCGTTAATTAAACCTATGCACTCACATTGGAAGATTGACGAATGAGACCCTAAAGGTATTGATGAGTGTATGTTGAGCTCCGGGGAGTAGGTGCCTGCTCCTGATCCGTGGTCTGTTTTGGATCCATCCGTGTACACTCTGAGTTCTCTTATACCGGAGTGGTCCTTGGCGGACTCTGCCAGCGATATATTGTACTTACGGTCAAACACGTATGTTTTCGGTATCCTGTCGTTAGGGGCTTCCACGAGAGGTTCATACTTTAATGCGTCCTCTAGTATGCGCCTATGACCTACCCTTGAGCGCGTCCATTGTTTTGACGCCTGAAGTCGTGCCGCCGCGGCGGCCGCTTCCTGGTGAACGAACAGGTCCAGAGGCGTTAAGCAGAGCATTGCCTCCATCGCTGCTGTGGGTGTGTTGCGAAAGCATCCCGTGATGGCGCAACACGCCGCTCTCTGGAACTGCTGCATTTTATCTATGGCTGAAGCTAGTTCGGCCCTGGGCCACCAAACTATTGCGCCATACGTTACCTGTGGTCTTATGACTGTGGTGTAGAGCCAATGTATGATTTTCGGTGAGAGTCCCCACTTCTTACCGATCATTCGTTTGCATTGCCAGAATGCAATGGTGGCCTTACTGATTTTTTGTGTGAGGTGCTTATTCCATAGCAGTTTGCTGTCCAGTGTGACCCCCAGGTACTTGACTTCATTTGCTAAGGAAAGTTTTGTGCCAAAGAGCTGTGGGAGTTTCAGATCATCTATTTGGCGTTTGTTGGTGAACAGAACCATTTCTGTTTTCGTCGGATTTACCGTGAGATCATGTCTGATGCACCATTTTTCGACGATCCTCAAGGCGTTGTCCATTAGGTTTGTTATTGTACCTAGGAACTTGCCACTTACCAGTATGGTGAGGTCGTCAGCGTAACCTACAGTGAAGTATCTCTCTCTGTTGAGTACATCTATGAGCTCGTTCACCACGAGATTCCACAGGAGCGGAGATAGAACCCCCCCCTGCGGACATCCTTTGGCTGCGATCCCTTTAGATGTGGAGTTCACTGTAATTTGTATAGCCCTGTGTCGTAGCATATTCACTATCCAACTTACCACAGTGGGGTGTACTTTATGCTTTTGCAGGGCTCTTTCGATACTTACAAAGGTCGTCTTGTCGAAGGCACCTTCGATGTCTATAAAGACGCCCAGTGTTGATGATTTACTCTCTAGGGAGTCTTCTATGTACGATACTACCTCATGCAGTGCTGATTCGGTGGATTTTCCGGAGCAGTAAGCGTGCTGCTTTGTGTGCATTGGTATTTGTCGGAGTACTTTCTCCCTTATTTCTCTTTCGCATAGCCTCTCTAGAGTCTTTAATAGGAATGAAGTGAGGCTTATTGGTCTAAAGGACTTAGGATGAGTGTAGTCACTTTTACCTGGTTTAGGTATGAAGAGTACTTTGACTTCTCTCCATGACTTTGGCACGTACCTGAACGCGATGCATCCCGTGAAGATCTTTGTCAGGTGCGTAGTGATAGCCTCTATACACCATGACATAAGTCCGGGGAATATACCGTCTAGTCCCGGTGATTTATATGGTTGGAAGCTTTCGATTGCCCATCTTACCTTGTTATCGGATACTATGGCCCTAGCTGTGGACCAGTCCGGCTCGGATTCGATGGCGCCTTCTGTGTCTTCCCAGTTGATATCTGATTGGATTTGACAACCTGGGAAGTGTGTCTGTTGTAAGACCTCACACGTTTCGGAGTCAGATTTTGTGTAGGTGTTGTCTACCTTTTTTAGAGATCCAATAGACTTATCCGTGTCCTGAGATAGAAGTTTTTTGACTCTTAGTGCGTGACTATTGGATTCAATATTGGAGCAGAAGCGTTTCCACGCCTCTTTTTTTCTCTGACTTATACGCTTTTTGAACTTTGCTTGTGATAACTTATAGGCGTCCCAGTCAGACTCTGTTCTGGTGTTTTTGGCTCGGTTGAAGCGTTTTCTTACCTTGGTTCTCAACCGTTCGAGGTCCTTACTCCACCATTTTTCTCCCGATTTTGTTCGATTGTCAGGGACGGTTAGGGGGCACGTTTCCTCATAGCAAGTGGTGAGTGTGTCTGTCACCTTCCGGACATGTTGTTCTATGTCGGCGGTGCCTGTGTAACTTACCTCTGAGTGTGCATCTCCTATGTTTAGACCTACTAGAATTTTGTATTTTTGCCGGTCCGTTTTACGTGGGTTACGTCTTGGGGCCGTGGGAATTTTGCTCCAGTCCAAGTCGAACATGATTCTTCTGTGGTCGGAGCATGATGGTTCTTCTGATAGTCTCCAGTTTTTTATCAGATTTGATGCTAGATTAGATGCTAAAGTAATATCTATGAGTGTGTGGGCCCTACGAGTATTGAAGGTCGGTTCGGAGCCCACATTTAATACGTTTAGCTGTGTAGATAATAGGAAGTTGAAAAATGACTCACCTCTACTATTTGTGTCTGCGCTTCCCCAGATGTGGTGATGCGCATTGGAGTCTGCGCACACGATGAGCTCCAGGCCCTCATCTTCGCAATATCTCGTCAACTTGACCAGTTCGTCGTTGGGCACTGCGGTCCAGTAGTTCCGGAACCAAATCAAATATTTCCTCTTTATAATATTAATATAGACGCATACGGCAATATCTCCATTCCAAAGACGTTTGATGCGCCCTTTGACATAGGCGCCTGGCGCCCGCACTTTAAGCGAAATGGCCTCTATTATTAGGCGTTATATACATACACACCCCAGCTTTTCACCAAAAGCTGTGATCCAGCTTGTAGCCAAGGAACATGTATCGTCCGGGCAAGAGATTTGCGTCTCCATCAAGAAAATAGGGTCGGCTGCGCAGTTTCCAAGTGCTGTTCTTGTGTATGCCTCTGATGATGTGACAAAAGTCCATTGTGGACGGCGATGCCGCTGTGATGTGTTCCTTATTTTTCTTTTTCCTTGCCATGGTGTTTAAAAAAGGGAAATTTAAGAAGGTTAAGCGGCGATACCTGTGTACCTGTGGCGCAAGAGACAAAGCAAGGCTACTACACTTCGAAAGCCGGCACGTGTGATGCGGTAGATTAGCACAGCGGGCGTACGGAAGGGCCTCCGATCCCCTTTAATTCAGTGGCCGCGTCCACTCCGGTATTCTCCTCCGGCACGACCACAGCATCAGGAACTTTACACAGGCTGCTGGTTCAGCCTCCTGGGGCGGAGATTAATTATTCTCAGGTTTGGGTCCCGTACAGCCTGCGGGGGCCCTCTGGTCTCACCGTCACCCCAGTGAGCTCTGGATCCTTGCTAACTAACGGAAAACATAACCCAACACGAAGCCAGGTTACTATTGCCGCTGTCTTCTGCAGGGCGGAGGTACTGCGCCAGGCGGACTGCTCAACAAACGGACTACCGTTATGACCTCCCTTCTAATGTGTCTTTTTAGTTAAGTCCAAAGATGTTTGATCTTAGGGAGCTAATTGAAAAAGTCAAATTTTCTGTGCCCAAAGGGTGTTGCGTTAGCCCCATGAAGAAGTAACGCTTATCCCAAGATCCCCGAGGGGTTCTAGTCAGGCAATTTATTTGCTTAGCCTAGCTCTTAATAGAGCTCTTCAACCCAATCCTACCCTCCCGTTTTCGATCCTGAATTACACATGCGGGCCAAATGTACCGCTCCTACAGCGGAGAGTAGTCGATCTAGAAAAGTTTAAAAACGACTTGCTCGCGCACGTACTTCTCTCTTCTTACAGCCCCGGGTTCTTCCAGCGGAGCGTGAAGAGGCACATCACAGGTTCGCCATCTTGAGGACCACTTTCAGAAGTCTGACGGACTGTGATAGTGGCCCGCAATCGCTAAATGCCGCTATGACTTTCCATCAGGCTAACGACGTTAATTTAGCGAGCTTAATAAAAAAAGCTTTTTTATCCCGGGAAAACGTTTGCATGGGAAGCGCGAGCGGTAACAGGATTTCAAGCAGGCGGAACCGCAAGCATTGTCTAGCTAGTTTACTATAACCTTTTATAGGGTTCCGTAGAATGAAACATATTTGTTTGGTGTTCCGTAACGTTAAAAGTTTAGGAAGCCCTGCTCTAGAGGATAAAAACGACTTTTGCACTCAGATATCGAACAGCAAAAATACTCTTTCCGAGATGGGGGATGAAAAAGTCATTTAAAAGGCAGTTTAGTTTTTTAGGTACTATTATTATTTTATGGGATATTTTTAAATGCACAATGCACATCTATATAATTTTTCTGCACACTAGGTAACTCCACTAATTAACTGGATGCATACCAAAAATCTGAATACTGTGCAAAAAAAACCAATTGATTAACTTAAACATGTACTTACTACTTAAAAAACTAAAGTTTTACACAAAACGAGATGACCAAACCAAAAATGTGATTAGTACACTAAATTGATCTAAAATGTATGTAGTTAACGATTATATAGTATGTTAACGACACTCAGGTAGTATCGCTGGTAGTGTCCTTACTATAAGAGGAACAAAAATACGAATTGCTTATCAAAAATACTAACTTGCACTATAAATTGTACAATCTTATAACAGAATAGGTTAGGTTAGTTTTTTATTTTTTTGATTAACAAAATTTAATTTTATAAAGATTACTGATTAAGTTGGGTTTTTAATTAGAATAAAAGATGTTCCTAAACATAAATTAGGCGATGGTTTTCCTTAAAAAAGTTTTAATATGTTTTTTTTGTTGACGCGGGTTCGCATTTACGCGCCTTCATCCGCGGGTGCGTGGCATGGTGTGTGGGACTCCCGGCCCGGTCCGGAACGGACCGTCCTACCCACTTAACCCAGCGGTGTTCCTCCTCACCCTTTAGCCGGGCCGATTGATATCAAAAGATTATTCACGTCGACCCGGCTAGGGGCGCCCCGTTTATTCGGGGCTCTCCTCGGGGGAGCCAGATGGGCGGCTCCCCAAAGCTCCCTAAGGAGCTGAAGACCACGCCTGCACCGCTCTCGAGCGCCCCTCTATAATAGAGGAGACAGAGAGCGGCTGGCGCAGGCGTGCGCTAATGGGCACCCCCGTAACACGGGAAAGGTGACCAACGGTCACCCGACCTTACGCCCACGGTCAAGAAACAATCGGGGGCACGCAGTGACTCCTCACCCGCCCCCGAACTGCACGGCAGAGCGGGAGCATTATCGGTTACTCCCGCTCCCCCGCACAGTGCACCTCCCGCTTTGCCGCCATCACCTCGCCAACCGGCGAGGTGACAGCGGCCCAGCACTGTTGCCGCCGGTCGCGCCGTTATTCACGGCCGGCAGCCCGAACTGCATGGCAGTGCGGGAGCATTTACCCAAACTCCCGCCCCCCACGCAGTGCCTCTCCCACTTTGCCGCCATCGTCTCGCCAGCAAAGGTGGCGAAGAGACGGCGACCCAACATTGCTGCTGCCGGCCGTGAACAACGGCACGGCCGGCAGCAACACACACCACCGAGCAACCCACAGGTGGGATACTCCCGCCTCGGCCGGAATTAGCCAGAGTAGCGCAACTCCCCCACAGAGGAAGGAGAGTGGTCGCTACTCCGTTGCCCAGGATGCACCACGAGGAGGATCCGACCCATTGAGGTCCTTAAGATGTTAGTAGGACCCCGCATCCCAAGTTTTAATATGTTAGTTTAGCTAAGGAATTTTTAGATAAACTATTTTGATAATAGTGAGATGTTCAGTAAAATAGTTCTGCAAATACCATTAAACAATAAATTGAACTTGATTTATTTAGTGTGCATAAATAGTGTGCAAGTCAGTATTTTTGGTTTAACTTTAAAATATTTTGTATGAAAAAAGGGAATAAACAGATATTGATTTAAATACTTATATGCCTTATTTTATTATAAAGAAGTCTGTTTATTTAGCACCCTTTTCACCCGCAATATGTGTGTCAGCAGCAATCAGTTGAATGATAAAAAACAGTAAAATTGATAATTATACAGATAATTGATAATAGCCAGTATATATAACTACAGATAAGGTATTAACAAATTTGTTTACTGTCTGTGGTATACACAGGGGACATGCGTGTTATCGTTCTTTTAGCAATCCTGGGTTCCGCTGTGGGTAAGTGTAGTCAAACTTATCTACACTAATATTATAAAGAGGAAAAAAAATATTTTATGTGTGTGTGTGTGTGTGTGTGTGTGTGTTTGTTTGTTTGTAATGAATAAACTGAAAAACTACTGTACCGATTTCAAAAATTCTTTCACCTGTCCACCACATGAGTAACATAGGCTATTTTTTCCTCATATTCCCACGGGAACGGGAGCTACGCGGGTGAACCTTTGCTTGTGTTTCTGTATTGATGGTCCGTACTGCTATCAATCTATCTGTGTTTTTCTTTATACCCGTGAAATAATATAAACAAAGAAAATCAGATACATAATCATCAGGTATCTCAAGTTATGAAGGATTGTGTAATACGATTGAGATAGATACGAGATAGTGCCGTGGCGTAAGAAAGTGCTGAAATGTAGACCAATCATGACACGAAATATAATATGTAAATAGGAGCTGCGATCCTAACTCGTGATCTGTCTATTGCAAAGTAATATACCTACCTATTATATATTCTAGTCTACTAAACTTTGATTATATATAACACTAGCGGACGTCACGCGGTTACACACGCGTAGTTCCCGTTCCCGTGGGAATACGGTAATAAAATATAGCCTATGTTCACCGCAAAGAGTGTAGCTTCCCAACAGTGAAAGAATTTTTCAAATCGGTTCAATAGTTCCGGAGCCTATTCGTTACAAACAAACAAAAAACAAATCTTTCCTCTTTATAATATTACTATAGATTATAAAATCAGAGCAACGAACTTCTTTTTAATAGCATTTTGGCCTCCTAAAATACTTTGGCTTCTAAATTAATAAGTCAGCCATAATTAATGAGCATCTGAATTCATAAATTATAGCCTAAACCTTCTTTATTAGCCGCTGTTAATACAATTCAGCATCGTGATTATTTTTTAGCATCTAATTTTGTAACGGTCATTCAAACAGTAAACTTCTAAAATCAATACATATAATAAAATCGTAACAGGTCGCTGTCTGTACATGGAAGATAAATAAGAAAAAATATTATAGGGGGGCTTTATGAACGCAATAGAACCCAAAACAATTATTTTTAGAATTTTTGTCTGTTTGTCTGTATGTCTGTATGTCTGTATATCTGTTTGTCTGTACGGTTGTGCACGTGTAATCTCAGTAACCGCTCAACCGATTGCAATGCGGTTTTTTTTATTGTGTTGAGGTTTGCTCCAGTTAACATTTAGCGTTTGTTTTATGTAAATCGGTTTAGAAACAAAAGAGTTATAACACTTTTAAGAATCAGATATTTTGAAAATTTTAATTGTAGGGGTTTCTTTGAATGTGAGTGAACCTAAACTGGCGTGTTGGCTTAATCATAAAAGAGCTTAATGATTAAGACTATTTTTAAACATTTCAGTCCGCGCCGAAGGCGTGGACTGAATGGTTTTAAAATTGACTTAATCATTAAGCTCTTTTATGATTAAGCAAACAGGGCAGTTTCAGACGCTGCTTGATGACTCTGATGAAGAAATACCTTTCCTTTCATACACCTTATGTGACGTAAACGAAGTTGCGGGCTCAGCTAGTACTAAAATAAATGTCATCAAAATAGACATTATTTATTATTATTGTGGCTTCCAATTTCCTAATTCAGCATGTTTTAAATGTTGTTCATCCCAAATTAATGGATCATCAATATTAAGTAAAATTGCCATCACAAAGCAAATTATGGCCACTAATATTACCTAATAGGAGCCTATTACGTGGGACATAAAACTGTAGGGTGAAATATGGGCGTATACTATGCCTCTGCTTAAAAGGCTTATATGTATGTATGTAATATTACTTAACTAGCTAGATTCACTCGTAGCCACTGACTCAGTCTTTTCTAAACGATCAGTCAAGCAACTTTCGTTAACAATGGTGCTCTGATAGGTGATCACTTTGTAACATTTGATTTGCGAGAGTTTCCCTGCATTGCAGCCGTTGGTCCGAATACATAGTCAGTAACTTAACAGTCGTTATGCCAAGTAGAAGACAGTGTGGGTGTCACACACAACCTGGTAGATAGGTATGGGCAAGCGAGTCCGTTTCAACACGGGAACGTGGGACAGACCTTCGAACATAAATGAATTTATTAATATACTTAGGTATGTGTTACCTGCAGTCATTAAAATTCATATATGCTATACAATACCTGCATTCTATAAAACACCTGCACCAGACGCCCTGTCCAATCAATGTATTAAATGCTTTGAATAAGTACCTATCGATTATTCATTTCATACTTTGACTTTGCTGGTGGACCAGCAATGTGTAAAATAAATAGGAATTGGGTCACCACAAAATTGCAAATACCGAAGGCTTAAAACTATCCAGAGAAATTGTAGGTAATGCAAAATATTAAATTTATATTATATCTGGCCATCTGGCGCTCGGCGGCCGCTGCCGCGGCATGCTCGCCTTCGCGCGTTAGTGGTCACTGTTCCAACCAAACCTAACCTTCGCAAGCAGTGGAATGAAATGCAAGCCCTCTACATCCATACTCTCGTATATTTTTTACACATTGTCTACACGTTTCAGGTATTATATAGAATGCCTAGATATTACTGAAATTTCGATCAGCGAGATAATATAGGTATGTATGCATGTAACACAGATTATAGAACTAAAAGGCAGATAGCGCCTACCAAACAAAAAAAGAGACCGAGGAAACAAATAGTTAACCCAAAAGCGAGTACTTAGGTACTTTAACGTGTCAGTGCTAAACACTGTTCACACGTAACGAGTAATTTCTCAGTATTCGTGAAGTTATGATGATATTATGCACATATTCACTTCTACAGAGTCTACAATGTACCTACTTACTCACTTTTGAGTTTAGTATTTGCTTTCTTGGCCTCACTTTCTTGTTCGGTAATAGTAAGCGTAATCTGTCATTAACTCCTGTAATACAGGTTTTTTACTTAGCACAGGAGTCAGGGTTTCAAATGTGGATATCGGAATATATAAAATGTTGCCTATTTATAAAAGAATCCACGTTTTGTAATGTATTTGTTAATGATGCAATAAACATTATTTATTATTTATATCAAATATCGGTCTCTAATTGACGCAAATAGCCGGTCGCTGTCGTCCCATGCACTCGCGTTTTAAGCGTGGCTTAGTTATTAAATTAGAAGCTAAGTGCTGTGGCCAAATAAAACTTTTGAGTCTTGGTTTATTACCTATATCCCCTAAATAACTTAAGGTAGATATGTCACAAAGCATCTGTATTAATTTTTTGTATGTTGTTTCATATTTCTAGCGGTTCCCAGAAACGGTCAGCGCATTATCGGTGGAGAGAGCACTAATATTGAAACGTATCCGTTTATTGCAAATTTGCAATATGTATCTTTTGGCATTATTTGGATGCAGACATGTGGTGGTACTCTTATTTCTTCGCTTACTGTCCTCACAAGTGCACACTGTGTCGAGTAAGTATGTTTTATACCTATTAACGCCTACTTTTAAACAATTCCGACCGCCTGTCCTGCGACCTATTTCGTCTGACTATAGGACACAAGACACAACTAAAATAACGCTTTTTTAACAAAAATAAACCGAAATTATTATAATCACATTTTTGTATTCGATGTCGGTCTAGTAACACACCAGTTACGAAACTCTGGTTTCCTAGGCGGCTGAAGCGTATTTTTTTTTCAATGTACCTACAGAATTTCATTTCTACAGATTTATTAATAAACTGACCCTCGCAACTTCGTTTACCCAGTCCATTCTAAAACAGTCCACGCCTTCGGCGCGACTGCATTATTTTACAATAGCGATAATCATTAAGCTCTTTTATGATTAAGCCAACACGCCAGTTTAGATTTAGGTACCCTCACATTCAAAGGAATCCTTGAATTCTAAGTATCGCGAAAGTTGAGATGTCTCTAATTCCTGAACTACAAAACCCTCAACATTGAAACTTGGTGAAATAATCCTTAGAGTATTTCCATTACAACACGGAAAAAATTTTGGAATCGAACCACGCATTCAGAAATTACAACTAAAAAACCGTTTTGTCTTTCATCCCCTCTCCTAAAAGAACCGCGCAAAATATCGGAATCAAAAGTATCCTAGAACCTGCCTCAGATTATAAGCTCTGAATGTCCCAAGTTTCATTCAAAACGATTCAGTAGTTTCGGCGTGATTCTTATTCGGGATACAGACAGACAGACAGACAGACATGAAAAATGTAAATTACATTTTCGGCTTCAGTTTCGATTAGAGAACGTCCTACAATTAAAATTTTCAAAATATCTTCCATGTACAGACTCTCGACCCTCAACAGTTTTATTATATATATAGACTAGCTGACCCTCGCCACTTCGTTTACGCCACATAAGGTGTATGAAAGGGCAGGTACTTTTCAACAGTTTCATGGGAGCGTATGAAACTGCCCTGTTTGCTTAATCATAAAAGAGCTTAATGATTAAGGCTATTGTATAAAAGGGATATTTTTAAATACACATCTGTTTAATTTTTCTGCACACTAGGTAACTCCACTAATTTACTGATTGCAAACCAGAAAATTAATTGCTGTGCAAAAAAACCAATTGATTAACTAAACATGTTCTACTTACAAAACTTAAATATTACTCTGAACGAGATGATCTTTTTAATCGAATTCACACCAAAAATGTGGTTCGTACATCTCAAATATACGATTTGTAAAACAGAAATACGAATTGCAAATCAAAAATACTAACTTGCACTCTAACCACAGATTACTAAATAGTCTCATAACGGAATACGTTAGGTTAGACTTTTATTTTTTTTAATCAATAAAATTTAATTTTGTAAAGGTGACTGATTAATTTGGGGTTTTACTTAGAATAAACGATGTTCCTAAAAGTAGATTAGGCGATGGTTTTCCTTAAAAAAGTTTTAATATTTTTGTTGAAGGAATTGTAAGATATACTATTTTGAGAATAGTTATTCGTTCAGTAAAACAGGTATGCCAATAGCATTAATCAGTATAATGAATTTTGATTTATTTAGTGTGCATAATTGGTGTGCAAGTCAGTATTTTTGGTTCAGAAAAAGGGAATATACAGATATCGATTTAAATACATGCCATTGTAAAATAACTTAGTCAATGGACTGAATTGTTTTAGAACGAACTCCTACTGTATAAAGCCAACGTTTAGATTTACCCTTACATTCAAAGGAATCCTTGAATTCTAGGTTTTGCGTAATTTAAGATGTCTCTAATTCCTGAACTACAAAACCCTCAAAATTTAAACTTGTGTAACTGGTGACTCTTTATAACACTGAATTTTTTTTGGAATCGGACCACGCATTGTGAAGTTACAACTCAAAAACCGTTTTGTCTTTCATCCCCTCTCCCAAAAGAACCGGAGGAACCAGATTAACGGAGTAGGTAAATTACTTAAAAATCTTTAGGTAAAGTTCTATATTGACTGTTAATAGATAGGTAAAAAACATTATTTTTGTTAGCAGCACATTTGTTTTGTTAGTAGTAAGCAACTGTCAAATTTAGGTGAAAAATCTTATAAACAGAAAAGATTTCTAGGCTACTGTAGGTACCTAAACCGCCGTCCTTTCTTTGTCTTTACAATTATTGTTTTTAATACTTTCCATATATTATTCTCAGGGACAGTTCACCAAACTCCTGGCGAGCTGTGTTGGGAACTTCAATGAGCAGCGGTGAAGGTGGTAATCCAGCACATGCAATTGCAAGGATGACGATACACCCAAATTACAGTGGCGCCACTTTCTTGGACGCTGATCTTAGTCTCCTTCACCTCGCATCTCAGGCTGTGTTATCAAACAGAGTCCAAACTATTCCTATTGCCAGTACGGCCACTGTACTCTTTCCTGGTTTACCGGTCACTGCTATAGGATGGGGTGCTGTAACGGTAAGTGCAGCGGTACAGTTTTAGAATTCTCAAACCATGAATTTTATTAGGTTCGCAATTTAATCAATTTTGATTATTAATATTTTTTTTGCAGCCCGATGGCCAACAGTTTCCAAATGATTTACAGCATGCCGAAGTCAGTATAGTCGACACAGTTTGGTGTAGAAATCAATATGCCGAATTGAGAAATAGACCCGGATTTTCTGGTTGGCCCATTGTAACCGACAACATGGCTTGTGCTGGTGTAGTTAACACGGGTGGCAGGGACGCTTGCACTGGTGACTCCGGTGGCCCCATTATTTTTAGAGGAACTCCTAGTATTTTAGTTGGTATCATTTCATGGGGCTACCAGTGCGCTCTCGCAGATTATCCTGGCGTTTTGGTCCGCGTTCCGGCATTTACTGAATGGATCGTCGCTAATTCATAATTTATACTTAATTTAAAAATTATTACCTGCTACCGTACTTATAAAATTACAAACAAAAATAATTACTACAAGGAGACTTTTATTTTATTACCTATCTTCTTTTAAGCTTCCTCTACACTGCTCGCAAAGTTGAACGAAGTTCCTCGGCAAAGTCGCCCCAGGCAAAGTAAAATTTTGACGAAGTAAGCCGAAGTGCCTCTTTAAACTATCGTATTCGTCCAACTTCGTTCAACTTAGCGAGTAGTGTAGAGGAAGCTTAATACTTCTGACAGAGGTATACCTGATCATCAGACGCTGAGGAAGCACTCGTAGCCCCAGTGTTATGTAAACGAACGTCTGCTCCTCGATACGGTCCACGGATGGGTAATTTGTAACATTTCATTAACGAGCGTTTCCGTGCTTCGGAAGGTACGTTGGTCACGAGATTGTCAGAAACATGGCTAAGTCGAAGGCGGCTTCATTATGGACGGCTTTTTTAACTGTGTCTCGTCACAATCTGCGCTGCGCTCATTTCAACACGGCAGTAGACTAGTCTCCTAGTAAATGGGACAAAAAAAACTATAAGGTGAAAATGTGGATATAGGTATACGTGACAATTATGTAAGTATATACGCAGATACCTGATCACAAGTTGTTACCTAAAATAAAGACGTTGGAGAAATTGCAACTCAAACAAGGAGATAGGTACTACGACTACACGCACACTGCCCGCGACCCTATTGCCGTGTTGAGACATACGACAAGCATACGACGGACTAGAACGCTGTGGCTACCCGTTGTTGACTTTTTCTTTCTAATAAAATAACCGAAACAGACGACATAACATGCCTTCCGAAACACGGAAACTCATAACTACTCCTACCTACTACACACAAATACCACAAAAGGTCAAAATCAAAATTTTATTGATTTCACTTAGGCATTACACAGATGCGCTTGTAAAACGTCTAGAATATAAAACAAAAACTCTACCTTCACAACGCGACCCACCTGAGAAGAACTGGCAAGAAAC
This sequence comes from Miltochrista miniata, assembly GCA_933228765.1. NCBI lineage: Eukaryota > Metazoa > Arthropoda > Insecta > Lepidoptera > Erebidae > Miltochrista > Miltochrista miniata. The sequence goes on along the minus strand of OW121750.1, from coordinate 20,991,655 downwards.
TCAGCGGGTTATTCTTTTTTTCGCCGTATCCCAGTAGTTCTATTGCGTAGTTCCATGATGGAACTACTGGGATTGTTTTGTCCCAGTATTACAATTTTAAAGAATCTAAAAACTATGCATTTTAACATTTTTTTTTGCGAATCCAGCAGAGCAGGTCGTTTCCAGGCTTCCTTATTCAACAAATAATTAAAAACCTTTTAAACTTATTAAGGGAGATACTTTTAATTTCGTCTGGTAGCCTGTTGTAAAAGCGTATACAGTTACCCATGAAATAATTGCTGGTTTTGTGCAATCTGCTATGAAAAATAGCAAGGTTATTTTTATTTCTAGTGTTGACATTGTGTCTATCACTTAACTTAGCGAAACTATGTAGATTTCTTTGTACATACATAAGGTTTTCAAAAATATATTGTGATGCTACAGTAAGAATATTAACCTCTTTGATGTTTTCGCGCAGAGAGACCCTATAGCTCATAAGGCCCGCTTTTGTAAAATATTTTTTCATTCCTTCTATTCGAAAAGAATCACTTTGCACCACGATAACGGGGCGCAAAATAGCTCTTTTCTGTTAAGAGCTTTTTAGCGGGCGACAAAGTGATTTGAATTTGGAACTTGAAAATTTCATAGAAATCGAACGCAAATTGTATGAATTACTGGCTGGTAAGTGTAGGGTGCACAGCGCGGTGTCCTGAGCTAACAAAAAAAACTAAAGAGCGCCATTTATCTGGTCGTGTTCGTCATCATTAATGTTCTTGTAATCAGTAACATATTTTATTTTATTCTGGAAATATAATAAGTTCTACGTCAAGTTATGAAAGTGACAATCCATGAACTCCTGGAACAATAACTATAGAAGGTAACTACGTCGTACAAAACTTATTTTTTCTCATAGAAAGGGAATGAAAAGTAGAGTATATTACTCGAGGGCAAATTATTTTTCCCTCGGGCGGTGTACTTTGAATCCCTCACTGCGCTCAGGATTCTATGTTAGAATCCCTCGCTATGCTCGGGATTCTATTCTAGAATCCTTCGCTTCGCTCGTGATTCAAAGTAGCGCCCTCGCCGTAAAAATACTATTTTGCCCCCTTGTTATACAATCTACTATTTCATTTCTCATACTCGGAAAATAGTGTTTTCTTGATCTGACTATTGGGTGGAAAGTGTTGTTTCCCTCCCTAGGGAGGGAAAAACTCATACAAATTACTTCCCACCCAAGGGCCGGAATGAACTTTAAAAATAGAACTGCTGTCAGGTCAGCTGTGATAGTGAAGAGATTTGTGTAAAAAAAAAAATAAAAAAAAATGCTGCTGCCATGCGACTTTCCAAACAGCCAGTGTGAACTTAGCGAAAATTTCTTCCGGCCCCATACACGTACAATAATATTGATCAATATAGCAATATATTGACCGTGTATGATTAATATTAGGTTTGAACAGACTATACCCTTAGATCATCTAACCACAGGATGCGCCTTACTTAAGCATTGTTTTCTGCCATTGCACATGACCATTTGGTCTTTTGGCTTTATGAAAAGCCTGTACATCAGTACATCATTTTATATGATTAAACTAGTACATTACATTGTAGTTGACTGTACAATAACAATTAACACACAACAGCCATTACGCGTTTGTCGATTAATACATTTTTAAATGCAATGAAATTTTATCTGTCTTTGTGTTTCCCCCTTCACTTGTATGAAAACTGGCAGAATATTTTTGTATGCGGTGGTTCGCAAAGGCTAGTCCCGTGTTATATGGTCTAAGACTATACCGGATGGAAATAAATATTGTGGCAATATTATTGAGTCAATAATATTGTACGTGTATGGGGCCGGAAATCTCTGCAACAATTACGCGGTGAGTTCCATATTTAAAATTTAAAAAGTCGACATAATCTAGTTGTTATTTATCTGTAACAGAATTCAAAACAATCGGTAGGTAATAATCTTTTATGGTAAGGTTTGAATCTTATTATTATACTATTTCCATTTCTTTATTTTCTCGATGACAGGTCGATGGCAGTTCCTGTGAAAACTTGTACGAGCGTCTTTTTCACATTATGTATGCATTATTTTATAAAAATATGACATTTACGCACGTACAAGGTTATACCTGACTCTAAGAAACTGATAGGGATTGAGCTATCGATAAACATAACACGATTACAGATCCGATATTTTTTTACAAAATGTAAGAAACTAAACTATCTACTTACCTATTGCCGGATACTTTGTACAAATTTATTAACTAGTATTATATTTCAGTACAAGACGTTACACGTGTTAATTTTTGTTTGATAATGCCAACTTCTCTAAAATTTTCGAAGCGTTTGTAAAATAAGTATCTAGGTGTAGGTAGGTACTCGACAATGCAAGATAATTATAATGACAGGTAATCTTTATTTATTTATTTATTTTAATCAAAATCTGACGAATCCTCACTGTCACTCGATGAGCTCTCTCCAACATTTATTATAAGTTCCTGTACATCTATATTATCGAATGCCTCATGAAGTTTTGGCTTCTTCTCACGATTTTTTCCCAGTTTTCGGCAGTAACATCCGCACATGCATTTTTTAATAAATCAAACATCTTGTTTGCCGTAAAAGGAGGATGGTTATTGTTTCGAGCGGCGTCCTATGATTTGTGCCCATATTAGTTCTATATAAATTGTACTGGCAACGATACGATATTCGATCAATTTACAATATTCGATCGATATCATTACTTATTTGGTCACAACACTAAAACTATCAAATAAGAACTGTCATCGAGAAAATAAAGAAATGGAAATAGTATAGTTTTATTTTCCTCGTATTTGAAATGAAAAGTAGAGTGTTTAACTCGGGTAAAAGAATCAATTCCGACTCGGACTATAGCCGCCCTCGCTGCGCTCGGGCGTCTAAATACCTCGGGAATTGATTCTTTCCACCCTCTGTTAACAATCTACTATTTTTTATTTATATCTGGGTGAATTTCTCAAACGCAAAAATGAGGCGGCGCCGCTGAAAATCATACCTTAAAGTTCAGATACGATAAATCTTTTTTTTGTGTAAAAAAGCAATAAATTACCATAATAAAGTCATACACAATAAGTTATAAGATATTATTTTAATTATTATTAAAAAAAGGATTTTCTATATAAAATATAATTTTGGTGGCTCGTCCACAACCTGTTTTATAAAGAAAAATCACATCCCAATCAACACACCGTCAGTTTACTAGATAAACCTAATTTTATTTTAATTCTGTATTAGCTTTTTCACCTCTTGACTATTTAATTCGAGTATTTAGTGCTATATTTCATCTTATAAAAAATGTATAAGGTCCGTCCGCGATAAGTTTCAAATTTTGGTGTCAATAATAAAATCATTCCGTGAATCGTACTGAAAATAGGTACGGGGACGTTACTACCATCTTTCGAATCATTGAGTCCTGTGCTGTCACGCACCAGTGCCAGTCTCGTGCTAGCTTGCTCCGACTTCCCGCTAAAAACGTAAGTAATACTCTCGTATGCCCTCGGACACGATTTTAGTAATTTTTGTGTAGATAATTCAAAACGTTTTAAGCTCGTTGTTTGTTTAAATACCCAATGTATAGCGTAAGGGTTCGGTATTTCTTTAAAATAATAGTAATGTCATTATAAAATTCTGAATACTATTTTGTCAAATCAACTTATTTGACACATTTCTAATTTTGGTGGTCTAATTTTGGTGATTTTGGTGGTGTTTGACTAATCACCAAAATTGCTTAGTTACACCAAAGTTGGTATACCGTCACAATACCAGAAATCATAATGCCTTTACTTAAAATGCCCGAGCCCAAAATACCCGAAATCGAAATAACAATATTCAAAAGGCAAATATTTATAATGTAAATAATTTAAAATGCCTTATGGTCGAATAACCGAAACCCAAAAAATAAATTTATCAAATACCTTAGCCTAAAATGTTCAAACACAAAATACCTTTTTTTTAACATGATTTAAATCCTACATGGATGCTATATATCTGTGAATGGTTAACACGCCGACTCAGAGTATCCCGACTCGATTTCCGACTTTTTCGTTAGCCCACTGTAGTACTTTTGTAACTCTGAATCAAAGTGATTTAACATGAGGTAATAAATATGTGTTACATTCCACGCAGTTATGACAGTGACAGTGACACATTGTATTTTATTTTCGGTATTTTAAATTAAGGATATTTGAAAATTGGTATTTTGAATTCTGATATAATAATTATTTGTATTTTAAATTTAGACATTTTACGGTAAGGTGTACTGAAATAAGGTATTTTGAATGTTAAGGTATTTTGAATCCGGGTATTTTGGTCTAATGCATTTTAAGTAAAGGCATTTTGATTTCTGGTATTTTAATATATAACCCCAAAGTTAGATTTATAGTTTCTGGGGTAATTTTAGAAATTCTATGTTTATTTTCATTAAATTAATATGGATAAAGAATTTATGCTCGAAACAGGATTCGACCCTATGTCTACCGGAATACTGTTCCGGTGCATCTACCGCTGCCGAACGTTAAGTTTTGACTCCAAAGTACGTATTAAGAGTGACGCCATCCTCAGATAGCACCTTCATTTCATTATGAACTAATAAAAAAATATTATCAACAATGTGAGATACTCTTACTTCGTGCTCTGAGAATATTTTTTTCCACATTAATTGATTGAAAATTATACTAGGTGTGAGCTTTTAAGTATATTAGTAGTATTCCTACGCGAGAGGAAGAGAAAAGAAAAAATTAAGAAAGATCCAGAGAAACTAGAGGAATTACGAAGAAAAGAAAGAGGAAGATATCACCGAAGTTGAGTGAAATGCCACCACGTGCTCGCAGAGCTCATCAAAAACGGAATCGGATTAATTTTAAAGAATACTACGAAAGGGAAAAAAAGGACACAACTAACAAGCATTCAGCCGCAAAACCCTAATACTTGCATGCCCGCAGGCAAGTATCATCTCCTGCGCGTGCAGTTGAGATGAAGCGGCGGTTATGGCTCTACTCGTCAGCAGACTGGGACGGTCTCTGCGACTACTTTGCGTCTATCCCGTGGAGTCAGCGCTGCTTTGCAGGTGAGGCTTCATCGGAGAGCGCATCTGCGGTAGCTGGTGACATCAGTTTAGGTATGGAATACTACATTCCATACACTGATGTCGCCAGCATCCGCAAAGCTCGTCCCTGGTTCGGGCGTGAATGCGCCGAGGCTGTTCAGAAAAATCAGATGGCGTTTCGCGCTTGGGTCAGGGCTCGGGCAATGCGGGACCCGAATGTGGCACACCTCATGGCAGCGTATAACAGAGCTACTAGAGCCAGCGAGAGTGCCTTCAAGAGAGCGGATGCCCCGCGCGTCGCACGGCTGGGTCGGGAGCTAGCCTCACACCCCATGGGTAGCCGTGGCTACTGAGAGCTGGCCAAAGCTGTGCATGCTAACTTCTGCCAACCCTCGCTGCCACCGCTGCGTTACCCCGATGGATCACTGGCTCACAAGGCCCAAGAGAAAGGCGACCTGCTAGTTAACCTCTTTGCGGCCAATTCCCGGGTCGAAGACTGTGGCATACAGCCCCCCACCATCGCCGATTGTGGTTACACAATGCCAGAAATTGTCATCCGGCAGTGTGATGTGCGGGCGGTGCTGCGGTCACTCGACACGCGGAAAGTCAGTGGTCCTGACGGCATTTGCAAAAATGTGCGGCCGAATTGACCCCAGCATTAACGCGCCTGTATCGCCTCTCCTACTCTTTAGGGGAAGTGCCGGAGGCTTGGCGGGTGGCGAACGTACAACCGATCCCCAAGAAAGGGGATCGGTCGGACCCTGCCAACTATCGCCCTATAGCCGTCACCTCGATCATTTGTAAAATATTTGAGCTGATCATCAACAAACGACTCATGCGCTAACTCGAGAATCACTCGCTACTCAATGATCGACAATATGGCTTTAGGACAAAACGATCTACGGGTGACTTCCTGGCATACGTGACGCATTTTTGGGGTGGGGCTATGGAGAGGCACGGTAAGTCGTTGGCTATAAGCCTCGATATCGCTAAAGCCTTCGATAGAGTATGGCATGCGCCCTGGACCGCATTTCACAATGGGGATCCTCGAACCTGTTCGAGTTCAATGCCCGTGAAACACAGGCGTGTGCGTTTACAGCTAAAAAACCCCTTTCCTACCCTTACCCTCTCTTCAGAATACGACGATTTCACTTGGAGATAATCTGGACATCCTTGGCATAGACGTCCGGCCCGAGCTCAATCACAAATACTATATTGAGCGATGTATTGGGCTAGCCTCGAGAAAACAAGGAGTCCTAAACAAGGTGAAGCGGTTCTTTACGCCAAACCAGAGGTGTCTGCTGTACAAAACGCAGAATACGTACTTGCGTCGAATACTGCTCTCACCTTTGGGACGACTCCGCGAGGTACTTGCTTGACGCGCTGGACTCTATGCAGCGGCGAGCTATTCGCATTATAAACTGCCCTGAGGTAACGGAAAGTCAAGAGTCATTGGCGCAGCGAAGAACTATTGCATCTTAGGCTGCTTTCTACCGTATCTATCACGGTGAGTGTTCTGAAGAACTCTTCAACCTACTCCCCCCTCTCCATTCTGATCCCGAACAACGCGTGCTGGACAGAAGTGCCACTCTCACACAGTGGAGAGAATCTTTGCTAGAACTGAACGATTCAAAAGATCGTTTCTCTGTCGAACCATAAAAATCTGGAACGACCTGCCAGCGCACGTGTTTCCCTCCTCTTACAATCCTGGGTTCTTCAAGCGGAGCGTGAACAGGCACATCATAGGGCCGCCAAGTTGAGGGCCGCTTTCTATAGTCCTACAGACTGGGACGGTGGCCCCCAATCGCTAGATGTCGCTGTGGCTTTCCATCAGGCGGCGGCTGCATCATTTTGGCAAGCTAAATATATAAAAAAATCTATATTACACTAGCTGATGCCAGCAGCTTCGCCCGCGATGGCGCTGTATGTGAAATTTTGCTAAATTTTCTTTGCTATAAACCTCACGGAGCCCGAGACCTTTCCAACGAATGCAAAACCGTGGAAATCGGTTCGTGCGTTCTGGAGTTATAGCGTCAGGAAGGAAAACCCGACTTATTTTTATATAGTGGATATAATGTGTCATTAAATAAAAAAATCTTATGTTAAACGGTATTTTTATTGTCTACTAATTTTTTTGTTCCTATATCTAATTTTGGTGTTAAAATACCAATTTTGGTGTATTGACAATTTAGGTGTCGATAATATTAATGTCATTTTCGGGTTTAATTTGACTTTTCTAGCTTTCATGCAACTATTATACGTATTTCTTTCTAATTATAGAATAATATTATCTACATATAGAGTAACAAAAAAATACACCAAAATTAGGTAAAAATTCATAGATGTTGAAATTCACCCATCTGCAGCATTGCCCCACAGTAGAATACCGTTAGCCATTATACTGTGAAAGTAACTGAAATAAACTATTCTAGCCGTATCTACATCAGTCAAGTGCCGTTTCTTTGTACAGCAAATGCTGCTGAACTTAATCTACTAGCTTGTTTTACAATATGTGGACCCCATTGTAAATCAGCATCAACGCTTTCCATCAGGCTGGTGGCGACGTCAATTTGGCGTGCTGAATATTAAAAAAAAACCGTTTTAACCCCTAGGAACGCGATTTGTTTCACAAGTTCCAACTCTCGACCATTAATTTGAACATTGGTTTCTGACTGTGTTACATTAGGCTAGGTAAAGGCGATTGCCCACCTTTTAATGGACCGCCGTTTCATAACAAATAATTTAGTATGACAGTGAAAATCAGATATTAAATTGGATGGATATCGTACTTTCATAGGAAATAAAAAATATACTGTTATTTTGTAGGGTTTTCTCTCAGTCTTCGTTTTGCTGTTCAAATTAGAGGTTAGTTTTGAATCAAATGTCCATCCATCCGTCAACAATATGTCCAATAAATGCTAATCTTTACATGGATGAACATGGATTTAATTCAAAAAAGATAGAAGTAATACTTCCAACACATTTATAAATAACCCAGAAAATGTGTAAACTTATCACATTTCAACTTATTCAGATAATGTAGTAAATAAAAAAATTGGATCTCGATTGTTCCATAATTACTTACAATTTAAATATAAATCCTGATCTTCAAACATTTCACACCAATTTACCTTTAGAATATAAAATAATTTCTTAAAAATACTTCGGTGATAAAAAATTTAAACTGTCATTTTTCCTTGTTGTTGTTGCTTTATTTGTCCAAAGGACAGGCGAAGGTATTTAAAACAATACTGCCAACTCTTGTATTATTTAATATTCAGCTGCTTATGTCATTTTTCTCGGTCCTCGTCCTCTAAGTCAAAGTCAAGTACGGACCTAAGTTAAAGTCAGTCTTCTCTAGTAAAGCGGTGGGACTTTACTAGAAGTGTCTCAGGAGTTTGTCGAAAAATTAAAGAGTCACCTTTCACTGTGTTATATCACTTTCCAACACTTGTGTACGTTGTCGAACTTTTCGGTTTAATAATCCACCATTTATACTCATAAAACACTCATAATACACTATTTTTTTACTTGTCATTAAATTATTTTTTCTCAGTCTTGTTTGTCTTTGGTATAGTGTTGTAAATCGGCTGTACTGTTCGCTAATTGATTTTAAAAAGAGGTCATCGTCAACGTCGAGGTAGAGGATGTACCAAAGAAGAAAGTGAACAATTCACACAGCGTGGCATTTTTATCTAATCTACTGCAAAATCGCACATTTGTTACCGAAAAGACGTTTTGTTCAAAAGTTTTTAATTTTTGACAGTTCGTGTTTCGTTCAAAGACCTAGCTTCCAGCATTTTTCACAAATTCACAAGCGGCATGGTCTCGTACCTGATTGACTCGCAAGACGGTGAATAACATTGAGTCAGAACTGATATTTTATTTCTAAATAAAATGAAAAACGGTTATTTTTAATCACCAGCCAAGATTTTTACTATAGTTAGAATGCTATTTTACATAAAAAAGCAATAATCTACTAGTAATAGTACCTACTTCTATCTCAACCATAGATTTAGAATTTGTCGATACTAAGTCAATGATCTCAACAACATTGTTGCATAAACTAATCCTTTTGAAACTATCTATGATAATGTGTAATAATACAGATCAGTGGATAATGTGCATTCGAGTTTAGGCCCCGCACATTGATATTTGCAATTGGCGGCCATCTTCGCCACGTCAGTACCATTCATTTCGTCAGTCCGCGACGCGTAAAAACGACAACACCACGAATTATATCAAAGTTTAAACGCCACAAAAGATTTTGATCGAGTGAATTAAAAGATTGTTAAAAAAATATTCCATGATTTATCAATTTACTTAGATAGCCATACACTTTTTATTAAGGTTTTTCAAAAAGAAACGATCTGTGGGCGTTCTCCTTTAATACATTTAGTTTTATTATCATTCAGTCTAAGATTGTTAGTGTTAAACCAATGAACCACTTTTAAGATTGCGTTGTTGACATCGTCATAGTTATCTATTTGTCTTTTAACTTTGAAAATCAAAGAAGTATCATCTGCAAACAAAACAATCCTGTTGTTGTCCCCCACTTAAAAGGGTAGGTCAATAAAATATATAAGGAATAAAAATGGCCCGAGTATAATATTGAACCCTGCGGGACGCCCATAGTAACTACCGATCCCTCTGAGCGTGTACCATTAACTTCGACCCTCTGAATTCTATTGTTCAAATATGAAGTCAGAAGATCGAGAGCCTTGCTCCTTATGCCATAATGGTGTAATTTTCTGATTAATGTTTCATGTTGGACGCAATCAAAAGCCTTAGACAGATCGCAAAACACACCGATTGCATCTTGTTTATCCTCACAAGCGTCATAAATACATTTCAATAACTCGACACCAGCATCGGTAGTCGAACGTCCTTTAGTGAAGCCAAATTGTTTCTCATGAAATAATTTGTGACTGTTGAAATAGATCAGCATCTGCTCTAGTATTAATTTTTCAAATATCTTGCTCAAGGTCGGCAACACCGAGATAGGTCTAAATTACCCGGATCTGAAGCGGGGCCTGCCTTGAATAGTGGTATAACTTTACTGTGTTTCATCAAATCAGGAAATACACCACTTGAGACGCAATCGTTAAACACAGTTGCCAAGTGGGGGGCAATGACATCTATAATACTTGATATGGATTTTACTTATAACCCGCAAAGGTCAGCGGTTTTTTTTTAAAGTAATGGATCTAAACGCTTATATGATGTCAATGCAGTTGACAATGGTGAATTCGAACGCGCCTTCACAGGCAGCTACATTATTCTGCTAATAATAGCTCGGCGGAGGTGGAAGACGACCGGAGAGTGTCAGTTATCTCTATTGGTACATTACTGAAAAAAATTTCAATCTCGGTCGCCACTTCCATATCCCCCGATACGTGGCGAAATGAAACTCTCTTTCATTCGCTGTACACCTACCACATTCTGCATTTACAATGTTCCAAGTAGTTTTAATAATTACATTCGCAGAAACATAAATTTTATTTCTAATGAAATTAGACTTGGCTAAGGTACAGGCTTGCTTAAATATCTTTGAATATTTCTTATCATATTCCTGAAACTCTGGGTTAAAATTATATGATTTATCAGAATACAGTTCAAATAGTTTATGACGACTTTTATAAATTCCGGGAGTTGTCCAGTCACTGAAAGCAGAACTGCCTCCGATTGATATGTTTTCGGGGTAATGATTTTTCCAAACACAGTAGGTCTCAAATTAAATAAATTAGTGTAGGATTCTTCTACGCTAATGTAATCTGTTATTTTCTTGACCAAGTTTCTTCTGAAGGTTTCCAAGCTATGTGTGTTAACTGGGACAAAACTTAGAAGTGACTCATCTTAGAAGTGTCTGTAGCGTAAATATATGCCGTAAATATAATTATGCCAAATTGAAGACTGAGCTAGCGAGGATGTTCAGAGTTCAGACGTCAGTTCGATGTGTGAATGTGAGAAAGAAGCTAGAGACGCTTTTCCAAAGCAACTTTCACAAAAAATATAATAACTTAATTTGGGCTACGAGTAGATGATGTTGTGAGAGAATGTCCACTAATATTTATTTATAAGCATAAAAACAAATTGAACGCAACTAATCTATAGTCTATTTATAAAAGACTAAAGCAAAGCAGCTAGTCTTTTATAAATAGACTAGCTGACCCGCGCAACTTCGTTTGCGCCACATAAGAGAGAGTATTACCTGTTCCCGTCGCATTTACTCCCGTCGCGTTGCGTTTACTCCCGTAGCGTCTCGTCGTTAATATTTCCCCCGTTTTTTAAACATTTACTATTACTGCTCCGCTCCTATTCGTTGTAGCGTGATGCTATATAGCCTATGACACTCCACAATAACGTAGCTTTCCATTGGTGAAAGAATTTTTAAAATCGGTTCAGTTGATCCCGAGATTACCCCTTACAATTTAACAAACACACAAACTTTACCTCTTTATAATAACGGGTGATTTTTTAAGAGGTATAGGATTTGATTTTAAAAATAAACACAAAAAATTTGAAAAATTTGATGAAATCTTTATTGGAATCGATAGAACGATTAATATAATTTAATGTTTGAAGATGATTTCATGCAAATGCTGGCCGCGGCTCTGGTTTAGATGGCCCATTCGCAAGGCCCAATTTCGGCACACTCTCTCCAACATATCAGCCGGTATATCACGAATAAATGCTTCAATATTGGCTCCCAGTGCGTCAATCGTTGCATGAGACATGAGCCTTAACATGGCCCCACAAGAAATAGTCCAAAGGCGTTAGATCACACGATCTAGGCGGCCAATTGACGGGCCCAAAACGAGAGATAAACTGTTCACCGAAGGCGGCTCTCAATTGGGCCATTGTTTCGCGTGCCGTGTGGCATGTGGCACCGTCTTGTTGAAACCACATGTCAGGCATGCCCAATTCTTCCATTTTGGGCAAAAAAAAATCGCTAATCATCACACGGTAGCGCTCGCCATTCACAGTAACGTTTCGGCCATTGTACGGCACGATGCACTCTCTTAACCGAGCATGCATTTTGATAGTAAAATTCTATAATTTGCAAGCGTTGTTCGTTCGTAAGTCGATTCATGGTTAAATTAATGACCAAACTGAACAAGTTTGACAATGACACCAGTCTGTCGCAACTACGTACAAGCAAAAAAATGTATGAAAATTGACCAAATTGTAATGGCGACTATATGTGTCTCACTCAATTACTCTATCTGCCTCGCTCGTTCCTTGCGGAAATGTCATCTGTCTGTCACTGTGGATGTCAAGTTGTTATTCGTTATTTTCAATTTATTTTTCTGTGAAAGATATTAATGAAATAATTGAGATAATAGCTTATTTTTGCTATCAATTCGTTCTCTATATTATATTCTCTTGTGTTTGTTCTACATAGTTTATCGAATTATGCATAATAAAATGTGTGAAATATGCGGTTTAAAATCTGGAAGAAAAGACGGCACAAAACGGTTTTTCATGGCCAGATTTCCTATGGATGAGCTTCGGTGAGTAGTATATTATTAAATCTATCAATGGTTCATAGGTTATATGGGTGAAAACAATGAAAATTATATATTGTATAATCGTTAGGAAAATAGTGTGGTAGTAGTTTTGCAATTACTTATATATCGATGTTTTATTTTTAGTTGTAAGGAATGGGTGAAGAAAACAGGAATCGAGGATTTAGCATATATACCCATATCTGTTCTTTAGTGATTAAAGACGAAGGCAATAATGAAGCAAGCGTCCTAATATTTGGTAATTAAAAGGGGTCAATATGATATACAGTCACAACTATGAGCTGCAGGATAGATTGAACATACAAATTCAAACAAATAAAATGCTCAATTCATGAATTCAACAAAATAATCATCATCACCATAACAAAAGCATAGTGTTTTATAGATAGCCATGATTTCAGAAGTATAGGTAGTGCCACTTCTGAAATCATGGCTATCTATAAAACGAATAAAAATATGTTAAAAAAACACAAGAATAATTGTCATTATTTTTGTTTCAGCCAATTACCATGTGTATAAAGTGAGTGGTACAAAGTGATTAAAGACGAAGGCAATAATGAAGCAAGCATCCTAATATTTAGTATTCAAAAGGGTCAATATTATATACAGTCACTACTGCTAGCTGCAGAATCGATTGAACAGACAAATTCAATATAAAATTGCTTGATTAATGGATTCAGCAAAATAATCACCATCACCATAACAAAAGGTTGGTGCCACTTCAGAAATCAGGGCTACATATCTATAACTCGTACGATAAAAAATATTAAAAATAACACAAAAATATTGTAATTATCTCATTATTTTGTTTCAGCTAATTACTGTTCTTTAGTGATTAAAGACGAAGGCAATAATGAAGCAAGCGTCCTAATATTTGGTAATTAAAAAGGGTCATTATGATACACAGTCAGAAGTCAGAATAAGAAATAAGGCGCTGAAATTACAAATATTGTTTTTTAAATTAAATATAATAATATTTTATGAACTTATCATTTCACAACCAAAACTGAGCCTATACTCTGTTTTTTTACTTAAATGTACTGCCTCCGGGAATTAAAATGCTTATTCATTTTCAAAATGTAACTTGTGTGACGCAGTACTTTAGTTGAAAAATGGAGTATAGCATCTCTGTGAAAATACAAAATATTTTTAAAGTAAAGACCACTGCATTTATCGATATCGATAAAATAGTATCGATATCGATAAATATAGTATACATCACTATTTTTCCCTAATGTTGGCAACTGTATGTGTTAAAGTTGTTAGGTTGGCTACTGTCAATTGATCATGTTTTGACATTTCGTAAGACTATTTCGCACTATGGAAGTCCCGTCTCTTCTTACGTAGTATTGTATTCTCTTTGAATGACACAAGACACGATTCACGCGTGATCTGTCAAAAACAGTGTTGCCAAAAAGATACCAGCAAAAAAATCACCCGTTATTAGTATAGATTAGTATAGATGTGCTATGAAATCTAGTCGTCTAGGTAGAGATACTTATATGAGGTATACTAGCTGATGCGCGCAGCTTCGCCCGCGAAAAATTGGTCCCTTCCCGTGGGAACTTATTCCCGGGATAAAAAGTAGCCTATGTGTTATTCCAGTATTCAATGTATCTGTGTACCAAATTTCAGCCCGATCAGTTCATCCGTTCGAGCGTGAAAGAGTAACAAACATCCACACTCACAAACTTTCACATCTATACTTATAATAAAACTGTTGAGGGTCGAGAGTCTGTACATGGAAGATATTTTGAAAATTTTAATTGGAGGGCGTTCTCTAATCGATACTGAAGCCGGAAATGTAATTTAAACTTTTCATGTCTGTCTGTCTGTCTGTATCCCGAATAAGTATCACGCCGAAACTACTGAACCGATTTAAATTATACTTGGACTTACTTACTTACTTACTTACTTACTTGACTTAGGTACTTGACTTTATTATTTTATATTACTTATTATTATTATAATTACACTTGAAGCTTATAGTCCGAGTAAGGTTATAGGATACTTTTGATCCCAAAGTTTTGCGCGGTTCCTGCGGGAGAGGGGATGAAAGATAAAATGGTTTTACAGTTGAAATTTCTCAACGCGTGATGCGATTCCAAAAATTTTTAGTGTTATAAAGGGAGTACTTTAAGGATTGTTTCACACAAGTTTCAATGTTGAGGGTTTTGTAGTTCAGGAATTAAAGGCATCTCAACTTTCGCAAAACCTAGAATTAAAGGGTTTCTTTGAATGTGAGGGTATCTAATTCTAAACGGGCGTGTTGGCTTAATCATAAAAGAGCTTAATGATTAAGACTATTGTAAAATAATTCAGTCCGCGCCGAAGGCGGCGGCGGGGACTGAATTGTTTTAGAATAGCCTTAATCTTTAAGCTCTTTTATGATTAAGCAAACAAGGCCGTTTCACACGCTGCTTGATGAGTCTGATGAAGAAGGACCTCTCTATTCACAAACCTTATGTGACGTAAACGAAGTTGCGAGGGTCAGCTAGTTTATAATATTAGTAAGATAGTAAGATTTGTAAATACCTACATACTACATACATTTTGGGGCCGCCCATCAGGCCCCCGTGGACCGTTCTGAAAAAACCCGGTTAAAGTGAGGCGGAAAACCGCGGGGTTTAGTGGGTAGGACGGTTCCTTCCAGAACCATGAGGCCCAGACGACGTCGCCCCACTCCCCCGAAGTGGGCCCGCGTCAAAAAAAACCTGCATAGGTACATATATTATCAATGAATAAGGAAACACCCAAACTCCAAAAAAAACATTTGTGGATCACACAAATATTTGGACTAGGGAATGCAATACCGGGATACCGGGATCCCGAAATACCGGGATCCCGCAGTATTTTTGCGGGACCAGTCCCGCACGTAAATCGTTCGGGATACCGCGGGATTAGCGGGATTGTGCAAAGGTAAACGCCATGTGTTATTCAGTAAGCGGAAGCGCACAAACTGATTCGGTTTGAGAAAGTTTTTTGTAATTTTGACGTAATAGGTATACAGGGTGGAATTTAAATTTTATTTTTTTTTATTTATTTATTAGTGTGACATGGGTGGGTACAAAGATCTTATAGTAACACATAACTGGTTCTCCAAGTCTGCCAGTGGCTTACACAATTCTTAATCTATTGTTATAATCTATATAAAATTTCATTTTTTATATTACAATACGATATACACATTCATCATTATATGTCACTGTTCATCAATCAATTCCCAATTAAATTTTAGAAGACATCAATTCTGTACATCTTGAAAAGAAAAACATCATATTTTCCAAGGCTTACATATTTTGAGATTATTATTAGGATTTATAACATCAATTTAACATAATTGTCAGAATTAAATTATTTATGTTACCAAATGTCAAAAATTCAAAATGTCAAAGCTACAAATGTCAAATTTATTTAATGTCACTGATTTGTACTTATCTAAATGGTCAATAGTGTCAATATCTAATAAATGTCAAATAAAGACGGTAGGTCGAGGGAAAGTACCCTTAATATTGATAATGGCAAGTTTTGCTGCAAGGAAACATTCCTTTATTTTCAAAAGTAAGTAAAACTGCATTTAAAGATTTTTGAAAAATCACCTGGTTGAGCCGGGAACCGAACCAGGGAGATGTGAAAAGAAAAACATCCTGTACTTTATGATACCAACCTAAAGAGTCTTTAATAAGGAATAATTTCTTTTAAACAACATAGTATCTTAAATGAAAGAAAGACCTAGTAAAATATGTTTTTATTGTTAAGCTTACTCACTATCTGAAGAAAAAAACAGTCTAATTGAGATTCTTCTCCTTTTTTTTGAAGTTGGTTAAAAAAATGTTCTGGTTTCTGTGAATGGTAATAGTCGTTCTGGTCACGTAGCCAGCCAACTTAAAAAAAAGTAGGAGGTTCTCAATTAGACTGTTTTTTTCTTCTTCAGGTAGTGAGTAAGCTTTACAATAAAAACATATTTTACTTGGTCTTCCTTTAGTTTAAGATACTATGTTGTTTAAAAGAAATTGTTCCTTATTAAAGACTCTTTTGGTTGGTATCATAAAATACAGGATGTTTATTTTTTCACATATCCCAGGTTCGGTTCCTGGCTCAAGCAGGTGATTTTTCAAAAATCTTTAAATGCAGTTTAACTTACTTTTGAAAATAAAGGAATGTTTTCTTTCAGCAAAACTTGCCTTTATCAATATTAAGGGTACTTTCCCTCCAGCTACCGTCTTTAAATTCCATCCTGTATATACCTAACTAGCTGACCCGCGCAACTTCGTTTGCGCCACATAATAGAGAGTATTACCTGTTCCCGTCGCATTTACTCCCGTCACGTTGCGTTTACTCCCGTAGCGTCTCGTCGTTAATATTCAATACTACGTGAGAGACAGAGAGAGAGAAAGGTTTGTAGTCGCGTGTATTCCCGTCGCATTATTTTTAAGAACAATTTCGTTTACGAAAGAGGTATCCCGTGGCATTATTGTAGAAAAAATTGATTGCCATTAAAATGGTTATTGTGCACCAACCCAAAGATAGACACATGATATCGCGCAATTTTTTTAAGAACTTTTTTAAGAGAAACAATTTTGTAGTAGGTACATATTTTTTACATAACTATAAATATTTACGCAGCACACGCAACGAAGCTCTCAAAAGGATTTACTATTACTGCTCTGCTCCTATTCGTTGTAGCGTAATGCTATATAGCCTATGATACTGCACAATAACGTAACATTCTATTGGTTAAAGAATTTTTTAAATCGGTTAGGTAGATCCTAAGATTACCCCTTACAATTTTTTTTAAGAGATATAAAAACACACAAACTTTACTTCCTAAAAAATTTACTTAGCACAAAGTTAGTATATTCTGATTTATCAGATATCATTGAACATAATACTGAAATCAGAGCCCTGTAAAACTATGAAGGCTTAGGTAGACATTATTAATCTCTCTCATAGTCATATTGGCACTGACTTCAGTATTATATTTAATGATATCTGATAAATCAGAGTATACTAACTTTGTGATAAGTAAATTTCACTTTTCAGTTTTTAGTTTTGTTTGAAGTCGGTTTCTTTTTTGTTCAGTATTTTTTTCACTATTTTTAGTGTCGTGTGGACTGAAAATCTATCTATCTAGGTGTAAAGTTCTCGACAGTACAAATTAATCAAACCCAAACACAAAGTAACTGCTGTATATCGTTAGGGAATTCTCTCTACTGTCTATCGTCTCCATCATCAGATCGACTCCAGGCCTTCATTAAGTTGTACTACTTTAAGGCCCTTAATAAAAAAAATTACAAACGCCCTTGATGCCCCTAAAATTTTTAAAAGTTCCTTTCGATTTCTCCAGGATGCCATAATCAGATCCTGGCTTCCTTAAAATGGGACCACCTTGGGAGTACCTATTTTAGAACGAAAAAAAAATTTCAAATCGGTCTATAACAACGGAGTTCTGCGCGAAAAACATAAAAAAAATGGTTGAATTGAGTAACCTCCTCCTTGTTTGAAGTCGGTTAAATAATATTAGTCACGGAGCACACGCAACGAAGTTCTCAAAAGGAATAACTTTTCCCCCATTTTGAAACATTTACTATTACTGCTCCGCTCCTATTCGTTGTAGCGTGATGCTATATAGCCTATGACACTCCGCAATAACGTAGCTTTCTATTGGTGAAAGAATTTTTAAAATCGGTTTAGTAGATCCCGAGATTACCCCTAACAATTTAACAAATATACAAACACACAAACTTTACCTCTTTATAATCCTGTATATACCTAATAACGAGTTTATTTGATTTTAGTGATTTAATCAGGGAAATTTGACTTTTCTTGTACTATAAAAGTATTCAATTATCTCGTACATTGCTTGCTGGCTATCTGACATGTAAAGTTAGGAGATGTCTTCTGCGATTCTAATAATTTGCAGTAGCTATTTTATCTATACTATCTATACTAATATTATAAAGAAGTAAAGTTTGTGTGTTTGTTAAATTGTAAGGGATAACCTCGGGATCTACTGAACCGATTTTAAAAATTCTTTCACCAATAGGAAGCTACGTTATTGTGGAGTGTCATAGGCTATATAGCATCACGCTACAACGAATAGGAGCGGAGCAGTAATAGTAAATGTTTCAAAAACGGGGGATAAGTTATTCCTTTTGAGAGCTCCGTTGCGTCAGTTGCGTGTGCTGCGTAAATATTTATAGTTATGTAAAAAATATGTACTACAAAATTGATTCTCTTAAAAAAGTTCTAAAAAAATTGCGCGATAGCATGTGTCTATCTTTGGGTTGATGCACAATAACCATTTTAATGGCAATCAATTTTTTTCTACAATAATGCCACGGGATACCTCTTTCATAAACGAAATTGTTCTTAAAAATAATGCAACGGTAATACACGTGACGAGAAACCTTTCTCTCTCTCTCTCTCTCTCACGTAGTATTAAATATTAACGACGAGACGCTACGGGAGTAAACGCAACGCGACGAGAGTAAATGCGATTGGAACAGGTAATACTCTTTCTTATGTGGCGCAAACGAAGTTGCGCGGGTCAGCTAGTAGTTACTTATATGTGTATCGGTTTGATAATCTCAATACAAAAGTGATATTAAATAATTTATTTTTCCTTGAACCCCGCGGACTCAGTGTTCTGTAAAAGATCACTGCAGTAAGTTACATTTACTATGGCCGGTCCTTAGATGGGTGACCACTTTGTGACATTTATTTGAGCGTTGCCGTGCTTCGGATGGCATGTTAAGCCGTTGGTCCCGTTTGCTGGTAAAATGGCAGCTAAGTCAAGTTGAAGGCCCGGCTTGCCTCATCTCATAATGTTCTTTCTCGAAATGTCCTTTCTTATTATATCCTTTTTAAACTGTTCGCAGGGATAAATAATACGCACGCGTGTTCACTGTACAAGTTTTAATAACGGACTGACGTCACAGTAAATTGATACAGGATACCTACATTACACCTCCACCATGATTTCTGTGTCACTTACACAAAAGTAATACCTTATATAATATACATCTTAATTAATAATGAAACAATAAATTAAGCAATTATCTGCCTACTTTTATGTAGCTATGGATTTACTAAACTATAACAATTACATATTCTTACTTATCCTAATCAAATTCATACCCATATCTTGCAACAGGTTTCCGAACTCTCTTGGGACGTGGTTCTGAAAGTGGCGAGGGAGTAGTGGATTCGAAATCTAAACTGTCACCTCGAATTACGGGTGTCACCTCACTTTGCGTTACTGAAATATCCTTAGCAGTGTGCTGAACTGCGTCATCCCGTAGGCTTTCCTTTAAAACAGAGCCACTTTCCCCTACCACTTCCTCCTCCGACGAAACGACATTCTCACCCTTATTTATTGGCAAGTCCCCAATATCAGGACAGGCTACATCCGAGAAACGCGATCTACGCCGCATCTGATCAATATGCCGTTTAAAAAGTTGACCGCTATCACTTTCCACAATGTACCTACGAGAACCTTGTGCACTACGCACCGCCCCTTTTACCCACTTGTCTTGTTGACCGTAGCCTTTTGCCCATACCGTATCACCTTGTGCAAAATCACGTATAACCCCACCTGCATACCGTGCCTGTTTGTCTTGTGCGGCATGAACTTTGTCAAGTATGGTTTGATCGTTCCGTAAAAGGTCAAGACGTGAGCGCAGCCTTCGTTTTTGTAACAACATGGCTGGCGTCTCCCCTGTTGTACTATGTACAGTGTTTCGGTAAGTCAAAAGAAAGTTTTGAAGGGCTAAGTCTGTGTCAATGTTATCCCTATAGGCTTTTTTAATCGTACGTTTACACAATTTTACCGCATTTTCCGCGGCACCGTTCGAAGAAGGGTGATAGGCAGGTGAAAAGTACTGTTTAATTCCATTGTTATTTAAAAAATCTGAAAATTCCCTACTGGTGAATGGCGGGCCTTGATCTGAAACCAATTCTACTGGAAGTCCGAATCGCGCAAAAGTCTCACGTAAAATTTTTATAATGGTTGCTGCGTTGGTACTTTTCGTTTCAAAAGCCTCGATCCATTTCGAAGTGGAGTCTACTACTATTAAAAAAGTTTTACTTTTAAATGGTCCTAAAAAATCGATATGTAGGCGAGTCCACGGCTGCGGCGCGTACGGCCACGCGCTGGGGGCGGCGCGCGGCGGCGCGTCTGCCTCCAGCGCGCACGTGTCGCACGCGCGGCACAGCGCCTCCACGTCCGCGTCGATCCGCGGCCACCACACGTAACTCCGCGCCCAGCTTTTTGTTTTGACAATGCCCATATGGCTACAGTGTAATTGTTTGAGTACAGTGTGTCTCAAACACTCCGGTATGACCATACGGTATCCCCACATAATACAACCACTTTCAATATAAATTTCTTTCCGCCTATGAAAGTATGGTTTTACCTCTTCCTCGATACAAACATGAGGCCAGCCGGATTCAATGTAAATCTTAATTTTGGACAGTAAGACGTCCTTGGCGGTAGCTTTACTTACATCCGAATTTTTTATCGGTAAGAAATCTTCTACAAAATTTACGTATGTTGTCTCTTTAACATGCTTTTCGTGAGGGGGTTTCGACGGCAATCGCGATAAAGCGTCCGCGCAATTGTTTTTTGACGATACATACTCAATGTCGTAGCTGTACCCTGACAAAAGTACAGCCCAGCGTTGCAAACGT
Source organism: Miltochrista miniata (assembly GCA_933228765.1). NCBI lineage: Eukaryota > Metazoa > Arthropoda > Insecta > Lepidoptera > Erebidae > Miltochrista > Miltochrista miniata. The sequence continues at coordinate 20,970,367 of OW121750.1, read as the reverse complement.
GACGCAGACATCACCGGTATACCTACTTTGCTACCAAAGATATAAGTTAAAGGTTTGTGATCCGTTCGCAAGGTAAATTTCCTACCGTACAAATACTGGTGGTACTTACGTACCGCATACACTATAGCCAAAGCCTCCCGGTCTATCTGCGCATAGTTCCGCTCGGCGGCGCTGAGCGCGCGCGAGGCGTAGGCCACGGGCCGCTCGCCGCGCGCTGTCAGCTGCGACAGTACTGCGCCCACGCCCACGCTACTGGCGTCCGCGGTCACCACCAGCGGCAGTTCTGTCGAGTAGTGCGTAAGCACCTCACCACTAGCTAGCCTGGACTTCACCCTTTCGAAAGCATTTTGACACTTTTGGTTCCAATCGTATTTAACCCCCAGCTTTAGTAACCCATATAACGGAGCAAGGATGGTACTTAAATCTTTTATAAATTTGGAGTAGTACATGATCATGCCAATAAACGACCGCAACTCGGTTATGTTCACGGGCGCCGGCGTATCGACAATTGCTTTTACCTTCTCTGGACAAGTATGCACACCGTCTGCACTAATTACGTACCCCAAATAAGTGATAGATTTAGCGAAAAATTCACACTTCTCTTTTTTAACCTTTAACCCGAACCTATCTAACCTTTGGAAAACTTTGTGTAAATTTTCCAAATGTTCTTCTGCAGATAGCCCCGTTATAATTACATCGTCTAAAAATACACCCACCCGTGGTAGATCTACAAACAGTTCTTCTAAACGGCGCTGAAAAATCCCGGGGCTAGAAGCGAGCCCGTACACGAGGCGGTTATACATAAATAAACCCTTATGAGTGTTTATAACTGTATACTTCTTTGATTCGTCCAAAAAAAACTGTGCATAAGCTTGAGACAGATCTATCTTACTGAACCTTTGCCCTCCGTGAAGACGAACTAACAAGTCTTCTACTCGTGGTAGGGGATAGCGGTCAACCTCTAAAACCTTATTTAAAGTTAGTTTATAATCGGCACAAATGCGTACGTTACCGTCTTTCTTGACCACGGGTACTATAGGCGTCGCCCAGTCGGAGCGCTCCACAGGAGTGAGAATGCCGTCCCGCACGTGCTGCTGCAGGGCCCGCTCCACCGGCCCGCGCAGCGCATACGCCAGCGGGCGCGCGCGCATGTACACAGGTCGCGCGCCCTCCCGCAGGTGAATGCTCACTGGCGGCCCGGTGAAACCGCCCAGTCCCTCCGCAAACACGTTACAGTAGCTGGAACTAAATTCATCTAAATTAAATTCATCGCCTGATAACAATTTATTTACCGAAATCAATTTTAAAACCGGTAATTGTATCCCCAATTCTAACATCCATTGTCTCCCAAGTAATGCCAATTTACCCTTTTTTACAATGTATAAATCTAACTTCTTAATTTTATTATTATACATAACTGAGGGTGTTATTACGCCTACGGGGTACACTACCTCGCCTGTATAATATCTTAAAATAACGTTAGATTTGTTAATTTTTAAGTCTCTAAATGATTTTAAATACATTTCATAGCTTATGCACGACACTGCACTCCCGGTATCGCATTCCATATTTACATTTTTATTATGCACTTTTAACGTAATCATGAAGGGTTTACACTGGTTTAGAGTTAAAGAATTAAAGTTAATGTTAATTACCTCCTCGCTGCTATCACTGTCCGTGTTTAGCCTGCCATCGGAAGTATCCACATCCACGTAGTACTGACTCGCTAAGTTGGGACACATACGTCGAAGATGACCCTGCTTGTTGCAAACGCGACACACGAAGCGGACAAAACGGCAAGTGGCCGCCTGATGAGGCCCGCCGCACGCTTGACACTGACGCTGGCCTGGCGCCGCCGCCCCGGCCGCGTCCCGTAGGTACTGACGACCCCCTCGCAGCGCTACGCTCGCGCTGATAAGAGCCACGTCTGGAGAACTCCCGCGCCGTACCACTGGCCTGGCTCACGGTTGCCTTCTCGCCCGAAGTAGCCCTAGCGCCTTTCCTTCGCCATCGTGTGTCCTCAATAGCCAGACAATCTGTCGTTGACGTCATCGCGCTTGACTTTTTGTGCCCTTGGACTACAATAGCCGCGTCTTTCTCAGCCGACTCGAGGCTAATCGCTAAGCTATATGCTCTCGTGAAATCTAGCTTAGGTTCTGCAAACAATCGCTGGCGAATCGATTCACAGCTGATACCACACACTAACTGGTCACGTAAACTTTCTTCAAGCCACGAACCGAATTCACAAGTCTTTGACATTTTTTTAAGTACCGCCATATAATCTGCAATCGATTCCCCGTCAAGTTGAGTCCGCTTTCTAAACTTATATCTCTCTGCGAGTTCACTCGGCTTAGGTTGAAGATGTTTGCCCATGATATCCACAATTTGTGAAAAATTCTTGTTTTTTGGTTGATCCGGCGTACATAAACTTACTAAAAGTTCATAACTAGATGCACCCATAACCGTTATCAACGTTGGCGTAAACAATTCTTGCTTCACTTCGTTCACCACAAAATATTGTTCTAGACGTTCGATGTATAATTTCCAATCGTCTTTATGTACATCAAACTCCGATATTTTTCCGATGGGCATTTTGTATATTACTCGTATTTTATTTGTAGGTAATTTATCCCACCTCGTCGCCACTATACTGTTCGCAGGGATAAATAATACGCACGCGTGTTCACTGTACAAGTTTTAATAACGGACTGACGTCACAGTAAATTGATACAGGATACCTACATTACACTTTTCTCGAAATGTCCTTTCTCATAATGTCCTTTTCTCGAAATGTCTTTTTCTCAAAATGTCCTTTTCGCGAAATGTCCTTTTCGCGAAATGTCCTTTTCTCAAAATGTCCTTTTCGCGAAATGTCCTTGTCTGAAAATGTCCATTTCTTCAAATATGTGTACTACAGGATTAGCCCCGCTCAATCCGATTTGATAGGTTAGGTTATAAAAAAAATAACCACGAAGGCTAATGCGGAAGCTTCGCTGCTCTCCGCTCCCGCCTTAGCCTTCTAACCTAACCCATCCAAGTCGGATTGAGCGGGGTTAATCCTATAGTGCACATAATATTTTGAGAATGGGAAATTTTGAGAGAAGGACATTAGGTATGAGATGAGACCATATGCCTCGTCCTGCCTACCCCTTCGGGGATTAAGGGGGGGACTATTTTTCAGTTCTAGATGGATGTATGATACAGAATTCTATTCTTTTCTCAATGACTTTCAGAAATATGCGGGATCCCGCAAATACCGGGATCCCGCGGGACTGAGATTGCTCAGTCCCGCAAATACCGGGATTACAATCTTGTTGCGGGATTGCATTCCCTAATTTGGACCGACCCGGGAATCTAAACCAGGACCTCAGCGTGGCTGGCGATTCCGCTACCGAACAGTTTTCTTTTCTTTTCTCTTGGAACCAACGACTTATCCTTACTTCTGGCGCAAGGAACTGCTTGTAAATAGAAAGAAAAAGTCGATACGTGGTCTATTGGTCACCCATCTGAAGCCCAGTCTATCGTAAAATGCAAGCACTAGGTAATTACTATTTTTAACAGCCTACCTACTTACGTGATTTTTTTTTGTAAGCACTTTCTAGTTCGTTATTTTTATTTTCTTATTTTTCATCATTGCTTTTTGTCATTGATGTATTTAAGTACCTAAATAATAAAATAACATGTCCATAACGTGTTTTTATCACCTATTTATTACCTACTTCTTAATACCTATATAGATAACCAATAGATATCAATAAGATATTTATTTATAACTAAATAAATTATGGGTACAGTGCGGCCCGCCATATCTCCTTTTGTCACTATGTGGCATTTAGCTGCCAACATTGACATATATTCTACCGTACGTAGTACATATACGTATACATAGTACGTAGTACCACAGATTATATAATATATTCTATAGTAGTACATAATACGTACGTAGTATATAGTAGATCGATGGCTGCGAAGTGATTGCTGACGTAACCCTCGAATACGGTCCCATGAGATTAGCAAACAGAAAGAGATATTTTAAATGTGAAAGAGCTAAGACCAGGTGACTATGGAAGCTCGTATCACTATGAAGTTTGCTGGGTTCCTATATAAATGTCTGCATCCTGATAATATTATGCTTTATTTTTTAGAACCGGATTTCATGGCAAATCGAATAGTTTACGAAATTAGGTCTTGAATACCATAATTGTACCTACGCTTTTGTTAGTTGTTTGTTTATTAATCACGCTCTAATGGCTGAACGGATTGGGCTGTTTGGTAAAGACTAAGATAGCTTATTATAGTCTGGAATAACAAATAGGCTACTTTTAATCCTGGGAATATGTTCCCACAGGAAGCGGAAACGGGTACCGTATTTTACGCGGGCGAAGCCGCAAGCATCATCTAGTAGGTACTAAAATAAAACTATAGAAATGTTATGTCTGTCTGTACCTACAATAAATTAAAAAAACCGCCCAAAAATCACGTTTGTTGTAGGTATGGTAGGAAAATTTTCGCAGTGTCTCTGTTGCCGCTATAACAACAAATACTAAAATCGGAAAAATAATGATATTCAAGGGAAGCTACTACACGTAGTAACTATTTAGTAATCTGTGCTACTACCCAACAAGCAAAATAGCCTCAGAACACATATGTTATAGGAATAAGACCCTTATAAGATTCTTATATTGATTTTGGCGTTCGCAATTACTCTTATATGCGTCTTAGAAAATACTATTTGGTATTTGATCACGATTATTCTGATAATTAGCCTTTTAAGGGCTTATAATACTATGTATACAGATCACTATAAGCCGCACCCTCTTGTAAAAGCTTTTAGTAAGAGCAATCAGACTTAAGAAAGAAGGTTCTTATAACCAGCACTTGTAAGCGCTTTTAAGATTGCTTATTAGGCTATATATATACTATAGACCCGAATCTCCTATTAAAGCTGCCCATAAGTGTAAATACACTTGATTCCATTTACACTTGTTACTTAGTTTTATAAGCGCTAATAAGTACAATATTTGAATCCGTTACAAATAAAGTAGTTTTATAAAACCATTTGTAAGTCGTAATTGAATCTAGTTTGATGCGAGCTTATAATGATACTACTTTTACTAATAACATACTTGCCACATGCTATTATAAGTGTAATGATTTTATACGAGCTAAGTTCAATACTGTTATTGTCAAAGAAACACTTGTTGATTCGTTGGTAAAGTCATTATAAGAATAGATCTTTTGATTCGCAGTACGACCTTGTGAAGTTCAAGTCACAAAACCTGGCAAGGGTTCCGTATATTGGACTATGACTCAAATACAGAAGTATTAACACCAAACCACTTAAGTGGTGATTATGCTCATAAATAGATGTGGCAAACTTGTACTGTTAGGTAGTATTAGAGCAAAAGCGCATTAACTCAAAAAAATATTAATTACTTACACAAATCGTCAATAAATACATACCTGCTTATATTCATGAACACAAATACCACCTACAGGTGTTATTTCAATATTAGGTTGTATATTTAGCGTTTTTCTTATTTCACCACGGATCCCCAAAAGATAAAAACATGGCGAGTGAATGCAGTGGCTATGAGACATTATAGAACCGAGTTGGTCTATAATGGTATAGTAGAACACTTCCAAATGCTAAACTAAAAATGGCTACCGAAAATGACTAATGGGGAACATTTTGTTATTTTAAAATAATGAATACGAATGTATAATTACTTATTTTAAGAGGGGCTTTAAAATTTTCACCAGAAACTTGGTATGTTGCACGAGAAATACGAGTTCCCAGTACGTTTTTGATTAACATCATGAAATACGAGGACTCTAAAAAATTATCATATAATAAAATATTATTAGTAAGTAATTTGATAAAGTTTTTAGTATTATGTACACGGCGTGTGTAACTCCCAATATTGATAACTGAATGATTGACTGAACGAAATGAACGAAATGAGAACTTGTAGAACAGTTGTAAAGTGCATAACAATCTAGTTTAGTTTTTTATGAGACTATTAATAGATTTGGTAGGATTGTATGGTTTTACAAAATGCCGCTACACGGCTGTTACAGTCGTTAGTTGAATTCCATGAGGGTGCTATTAGACTGTTAAAAAACTGAATACACTAATAAAGTGGGCCCTTTTCCGGGCTTGTAAGCTCTTATGAGTTCGTTATAAGTCTATTGAAAATTGGTCTTAGGATAATTATAAAACCGCTTTTTGCTCGTTGGGTATACAACAAAACAAATAGATTTTTTTGTTGTATTTTGGTACCTACGGAACTTTTCGTACGTAAGTACGACTCTCACTTAGCCGGTTTTTTACCAGTTATGTTTTTGATGGCATCTACATAATATTTTTTTAACAGAAAATAACAGAATAGAATTTCTTTTATTACACACTAATATAAAACACTAGCTGTTCGCGTAGAAGTCGTTTTCGCGTAAAATCATTTCTCCCTCCTTTTGCGCAGTCAGTTAAAAGTTAGCCTATGTCCTTCCCTTGGACCTGCCTATTACGAGAAGTAATGTGGTCTTGGAAGCGGTCGTGGTCTTGTTGGTGTTCTTTGAACGATCACTGCAGTAAGCAAGTTTCACTATGGCTGGTCCTTGGATGTGTGACCATTCATGTGACCACTTTGGGACATTTATTTTAGCTTTTCCGTGCACGTTAAGCCGTTGGTCCCGGTTGCCAGTAAAATGGCAGTCGTGAACCCAAGTTGAAGGCCTTTATAGGCGCGTTGTCACAACCTGCGCCTGTCCATTTCAACACAGCAATACGGCTCACCACCTATTACGTGGAACAGATTCTAAAAAGGTGAAATGTGGGCATATTATTTGCCTCTGCCTACCCCTTCGGGGATAAAGGCGTGACCAATACGTCTGTATGTGGTCCTCAGAAATTACTTTATCGACAAGTCATGGAATGGACTCTAATAAAATTTTATTATTGTTTTAATACAATAGAACGTACCGCGACTTAGGTACACAGATTACATAAATTTATTACACTAATCTTCATTTCAAAGATAATAAAATGATAGCAGATAATCTTTATATAGCCAGGTTTTTAACTCTATACCGACAAGCTACCGACATACTTAATTATTATTTAGTTCACGGTCAGTTGTTTCTATCCAACAAACAAATATGCGTGCTCTAGTCATTTTCGTGGTTTTTGGGTCTGCTCTAGGTAAGTAACCCAATTAATAAAAAAGTCGGTCAAGTGTCAGTCAGACTCTCGTACTGAGGGATCCGTATGAAAAAGCGGCAAGAAAATCACGTTTATTATATGGGAGCTTTTTTGCGTATAGTTTTTTAGGGTTCCGTATCCAAAGGATATAAAACGGGACCTTAATGCACGGAGGGTTCCGCACCGAACAACACAAACGTTGACATTTTTGTTGACCTGCAGACATTGCATGGGGTCTGCAATCTGGACAATTTCTCATGTCAAAACGCAACATGTCCCTAATGGCCTAACAATAAATTAATTTTACTTCCAGCGGTTCCCAGAAGCATGCCTCGCATTGTCGGTGGCTCAAATGCAACTATCGAAGAATTTCCTTACATGACGAACTTGCTATATAGTTCAGCGGGTACAAACTGGATTCAGTTTTGTGGTGGTTCTCTTATAACATCACTTTCTGTCCTCACAGCTGCACATTGTGTCGAGTGAGTACCAAAAAAATTTATCTAGGTAGGTACTTGAAGCTAGGTAAGGCAAAAGCTGCCAAGTCAAATGGAGAATATTCGTACTGTGATGGGGCAATACCATTTACGTAGTCTCTACGTCTACGTCGTAGAGCCACAAAATAATGTAGGTACAGTTAGCTCTATACTGTAACTTATTTTCTGCCCTTCCTTGTACCAGTACAAAGTAGGGCAATCTGACCTCTCCTTAATAACTAATGGAACAGCTGGTAGACCTTACTAATGACAACAGTCAACAGGCTCACCAAACTAGTAACTTTTCAAGTGTAAGTAAGGTACATGACTATGCTAATCTAATATAGTTAGTCGCAATATCATCAAAATCGGCACACGCGTTTGGTCTTCAAAGTGCTTGATACATGCATAGGCTGATAAGCACATTACACTTCCTATGCGCAACGCAATAATTCTAATAGGGCATCTGCTTAATGTAGTGGCCAATGAAGTCCTCCAGAAAACCCCAGTCAGAGTTCGGGAACCGCACCTGGACAACAACAGCCCCTAGTTGAGGTGCTGAAATAGCCTCTAGTTCTCTCAGCTTCCCCTGTGTGAGATCGGTAGAGGTACACTCGCAATTAGATCAAATTCATAAAGTCATGATCTACGTGCAGCCAAAGGACGAAGAAGGAAGGGTTATCAGGGCAGCGCAGGCGGCGTTGCGACAGCAAACATCCTTTCGAACTTGTTCATCGATGAGATGAGTTCCTGAATCTTCAAAACTTACAAAATCGGTGTTTATAATTTTACAGCGAATTATAACAAGCATTACCTTGGTACCTACTTCTCCGAGTAACAGTGTATAATTTGATGTTTCAGGCGTACCACGCCGCACCAATGGCGTGCTAATCTTGGATCTTCATACAGGAACACCGGTGGCACTCCTCACGTAGTTGCCAGGTTTATCGAACACCCAGAATACCAGGTTGAAGCACCCATGGACGCTAATGTTGCAATCGTCCGTCTCCTGTTAGGAGCGACGCTTTCACCAACCATCCAAACGGTTTCTATTGCAAGTGCAGCCTCCGTACTCTATGGTGGCTTACCTGTAACCACTATTGGATGGGGTTTCGATGAGGTACCTACCTAATTCTTTACAAGTTGTTATAAGTAGTTAGTGTTACTGGTACTCCCCTGCCCTGTCAAAATAACCGTCATAACGTCAAATGTAACTCATGCCATTTTTCACAGATGATTGTGTTTCTGTTTCCGCTATAACAACAAAAACTAAAAAAACAAATACCACAAACGTGATTATATACAGGTTTCAGTACGGAACCCTCCGTGCGCGGTCCGACTTGCACTTCACAGGTTTCTTTTTAAGCAAGATAGACGAGTTGAGGTTCTTAAACTTATATTCAAGTTCCACAATACCTACAATTTTAATTTATAATTTCACTTTTCAGTATGAAGGTGTACACTCAGAACAGTTGCAGAAAGCTGACGTTAATATTATCGACCAGCAAATATGCATAGACCGTTACACTTACCTCCAGTCGCACCCTGAGATTACCTTTTTATTTACTAACATTACTTCTCGCATGGCATGCGCTGGTCTTTTGGACGTTGGCGGCAAAGGCGGTTGTGACGGCGACGATGGAGGTCCTGTAGTATTTAGAGGAGACTCTGATATTGTTGTTGGAATTACTTCCTTCAGTTATGGTTGTGCTGAACCTACATATCCTGCAGTTATAACCCGTGTACCCTCTCATACTGCCTGGATCGTCGAGAACGCCTAAGTAGCTAGCGTTCAATATTGAATTTGATATTGTATAATAATTATGAATGTTTAGTTAGTGCGATAATAAAGTTATGGCTAACAGGCTAACCAACAGACAGATTTTTACTTTCATTAAGACTGTTATGTCTCATGAAAATAATAATAAACTCATACCTATCATTGGCAACAATAATATCTAAGCCAGGTATTCAATTGATTGTGTTTTATAATGCACAGCTCAATAAATTTATTAAACATTACAAATATGATCACGTCTTTTTACCCTGGTAGGCAGAGGCATAGTATATACCCACATTTCACCTTTTTTATTTTGTATCTCGTAATAGGCGGTGAGCCGTATTGCCGCCGCGCCGTGGTGATATGGACGCTCTGTTGTAATTTTTTAAATTATCGGCTTTTAAATATTTAACACGTATGGAATGATGGTTTCTATATAAACCTAACGTACTTATTAGCAAAAAGTTGCCGGTAGACGGTGGCGGTGCCCCAAGACGTACAAGGTGCAAGAATTAGCCAGTTGAGAGTATAGTGTCTTAATGGTCCAGTGTCTGCCCCCGTTTAGCCAAAAGACGAAGGATCGAGTACCTACTGCTTGAGACCGATATTTTTTTTCCCTTTAGTGATTTAGTTACCATACTAATTTATTGTTTTTCAAAAAATATCTCTAACATGTACCTAAGTATTTAAAAAAGCCAACCAAGTGCGAGCCGAACTCATTCACGGAGGGGTACTAAAAAAACGTCAAAAAATACGTTCTTAAATGGGAACCGTGGGAACTCACAAGATTCAAATACGAACTTCTTTTTTAGTATTTTAAAGCGGCAATAGCAGACAGACAGACGAACGAATCGCTGAGTCTAATTATTCGGGTTATGTTTTTACCCTCTGGGTACCGAATATCCTAATGCTTCCTCCACATTACTCGCGAAGTTAAACGAAGTTAGTCAGCGAAGTTGCCCGAATAAAAGAAATTTTTTGACGAAGCAGACCGAGGTGCCCCTCTACACTATTCGTACTCGTCCAACTTCGTTCAACTTCGCGAGTAATGTGGAGGAAGCATAAGATCTATGCCAAGGGAAGAAGCGCTCGTGGTCCCGCGGACTCAGTGTTATGTAAACGATCGCTGCAGTTAGCAACTTGCACTTTGGCCGGTCCTTGGATGGGTGACCGCATTTATGTGACCACTTTGTGACATTTATTACCATGCTTCGAAGGGTACGTTATGCCGTTGGTCCCGGATGCCAGTAAAATGGCAGTCGTTAAGCCAAGTTGAAAAATTTCAATAGCAGGCAGTCACAACCAGCGCCTGTCCATATCACCATGGCAATAGGGCTCACCACCTATTACGTGGGATAATATCTTAAAAGGTGAAATCTCGGTGAAATGTGGTCATATAATATGCCTCTGCCTACCCCTTCAGGGATAAAAGCGTGACTATATGTATGTATGTCTGACAAGGGCACGACAAGGGTGAAACAAGGGAGCCCCATTGTTATGCTTCCTCTACATTACTCGCGAAGTGGAACGAACTTCGTTGGTGAAGTCACCCAAGGTAAAGTAAAATTTTGACGAAGTAAGCCGAAGTGCTTCTCTACACTATCGTATTCGTTCAACTTTGTTCAACTTCGCGAGTAATTTAGAGGAAGCATTAGGGACCCTGATCCAGATTGATTCTAATCTGGTCCTGGTGTCCTGGTATAATTTTTCAAAAAGAGTACACATAATTTTGGATGTATCTACATATTTATGCAGATTTATTATAACAGTTCATGTACACACATCTATACATATAATAAATCTGTAGAGGGTCGAGAGTCTGTACGTGGAAGATATTTTGAAAATTTTAATTGGAGGGCGTTCTCTAATCGATACTGAAGCCGAAAATGTAATTTAAACTTTTCACGTCTGTCTGTCTGTCTGTCTGAATCCCGAATAAGTATCACGCCGAAACTACTGAACTCATTTCAATGATACTTGGTACGTTCCGAGCTTATAGTCCGAGGAAGGTTCTAGGATACTTTTAATCCCGAAGTTTCCCGCGGTTCCTGCGGGAGAGGGGATGAAAGATGAAATGGTTTTTCAGTTGTAATTTCTCAACGCGTGATGCGATTTCAAATATTTTTTTAGTATTGGGAAGGGAGTACTTCAAGAATTTTTTGGCCCAAGTTTCAAGATTGAGGGGTTTGTAATTTAGAAATTAGAGGCATCTCAACTTTCGCCAAACCTAGAATTCAAGGGTTCCTTTGAATGAGAGGGTAAATCTAAACGGGCGTGTTGGCTAAATTCTAAAACAATTCAGTCCACGCCATCCAGTCGGCGCGGACTGAATTATTTTACAACAGCCTTAATAATTAAGCTCTTGTATGATTGAGCAAACAGGGCTGTTTCACACGGTGCTTGACGAGACGGATGAAGAATTGCCTCTCCTTTCGTGCCCATTATGTGACGTAAACGAAGTTGCGAGGGTCAGCTAGTTAAAAATATATACAGTGATATAGTTAAATAGGAGAAAAGGAGTACAATGGTTATGTGTTTAGTTAAACATCAAAGATTCGATAACAAACACCAAGGTGAACCACGACTCTCATAATATACAAATGTACTCTGTGACCACGACTTTTAAATAGCTTCAGATGAGCAAGCAAGCAAGCAAGAAAGAATTAGACTGACTTGTGACGGGCCGGGTCGCAGCGCATTGACGGATTTTGAGAACAAATTTGTGTTACTGTACGTTATGCCACATTACTCGCGAAGTTGAACGAAGTTGGACGAATAACGATAGTGTAGAGGGGCACCTCGGCCTACTTCGTCAAACTTCGCCTTGCCTCGGAGTGCCTCGGGCGACTTCATTATTGCGTTCTCGAAGTACCTTTCTTTTTAGGGTTTCGTAGCCAAATGGCAAAAACGGAACCCTTATAGATTCGTCATGTCTGTCTGTCTGTCTGTCCGTCTGTCTGTCCGTCCGTGTGTCACAGCCACTTTTCTCCGAAACTATAAGGTCTATGCTTTTGAAACTTGGTAACTAGATGTATTCTGTGAACCGCATTAAGATTCTTATATAAAACTAGCTGACCCTCGCAACTTCGTTTACGTCACTTGAGGTCTATGCAAGGAGAGGTATTTCTTCATCAGACTCCTAGGAGCGTATAAAACTGCCCTGTTTGCTTAATCATAAAAGAGCTTAAAGATTAAGTCTATTCTAAAACTATTCAGCGCACGCCTCCGGCGTGGACTGAATCGTTTTACAATACCCTTAATCATTAAGCTCTTTTATGATTAAGCCAACACGCCAGTTAAGATTTGCACTTACATTCAAAGGCACCCTTAAATTTAATTCTAGGTTTTGCGAAAGTTGAGATGCCTCTAATTCCTGAACTACAAAACCCTCATCATTGAAAGTTGTGTGAAACAATCCTTAAAGTACTTTCTTTATAACACTGGGATTTTTTTTGGAATCGGACTACGCGTTAAGAAGTTACAACTAAAAAACCATTTTGACTTTTATCCCCTTTCCTGAAGGAATCGCGTAAAATATCGGGATCAAAAGTATCCTAGAACCTTCCTCGGATTATAAGCTCTGATTGTATCAAGTCTCGTTCAAATCGATCCAGTAGTTTCGGCGTGATACTTATTCGGGATACAGACAGACAGACAGATAGACAGACAGACAGACAGACAGACAGACAGACATGAAAAGTTTAAATTACATTTTCGGCTTCAGTATCGATTAGAGAACTCCCTCCAATTAAATTTTTTTAAATATCTTTCATGTACAGACTCTCGACCCTCTACAGTTTTATTATATGTATAGACTAGAAAAAAAGCAATAAATTTTGGGGGTCCCCATACTCAGAACTGAAACTCAAAATTTTATTTTTCATCAAGCCCATACGTGTGGGGTATCTATAGATAGGTCTTTAAAAATGCTATTGAGGTTCCTAGAATCATTTTTTTCTAAAGTGAATAGTTTGAGCAAGAGACACTTCCGAAGTGGAAAAATGTGTCCCCCCCCCCCCCCCCCCCTCTAACTTCTAAACTAAGCGAATGATAAATCTAAAAAATATATATGATGTACATTGCTATAAAAACTACCAACGAAAATTGGTTTGACCGAGATAGAGCTGGTAGTTTTTTTTTAAATACGTCATAAACCGCAATTTTCGGTTACAAAAATCACTACCACTGCGAACGTGTTAACACATCAATCAAAGTTACAACGAACTATAAGAACTTGTCTACTAGGTTACTTGCTGCAACGAAACCCTTCATGGGCGGGTCCAACTCGCACTTGGCCGGTTTTTTTATTAACAGTTTTGGCTTGGTTACAAGACCTAACTGAGGCTGCGGTAACTACCGGTCCTTCTGGTGGTCCGTATGCTTGTCTGCCACCTTAGTGGTATATAATTAAGAAAAGGTACTTCTACTTATTGTTCTCGGATGTGTGAACTTACGATAAACATAAAAAGCCGGCCAAGTGTAAGTTGGTACGAATTTCAGGTTAATTTTGCAATCCAATATGGCCGCCGCGCCACCGTTGTAAAATTTCATGTTGCATATCGTATAAGGGGTTTTTAGGGAATGCTGAGTACGAATTTTGGGTTAATTTTGCAATCCAAAATAGCCGCCTAGCCACCGTTGTAAAATTTCATGTTGGATACCGTATATGGGGTTTTTTGGTATGCTGAGTACGAATTTCGGGTTAATTTTGCAATCCAAAATGGCCGCCGTGCCACTGTTGTGAAATTTCATGTTGGATATCGTATAAGGGGTTTTTTAGTATGCTGAGTACGAATTTTGGGTTCATTTTGCAATTCAAAATGGCCGCCGCGCCACCGTTGTAAAATTTCATGTTGGATACCGTATAAGGGGTTTTTTGGTATGCTGAGTACGAATTTCGGGTTAATTTTGCAATTCAAAATGGCCGCCGTGGCACTGTGGTCAAATTTCATATTGTATATCGTATGAGGGGTTTTTTTGGTATGCTGAGTACGAATTGCGGGTTAATTTTGCAATCCAAGATGGCCGTCGCGCCCCCGTTGTAAAATTTCATGTTGAATATCGTATTGTATAAGGGGTTTTTTAGTATGCTGAGTATGAATTTCGGACTGAGTATGAATATCATGTGATTCGTACTCAGCGTTCCAAAATCCCCCTTAAACGATATCCATCATGAAATTTGGTGATTTCGGCGCGGCGGCCATATCGGATTGCAAAATTATCATGTGATTCGTTCTCAACGTACCAAAAACCCCTTAAACGATACCTACCTATCATGAAATTTTGTGATATCGGCGCGGTGGCCATATTGGATTGCAAAATTATCATGTAATCACCTACAGAGATAGATTATAGTATGAAATGATATATTTTTTATCCCGGGAATAAGTTCCCGTGAGACGCGGAAAAGAGAACAAAATTTCACGCAGGCGAAGCTGCGGGCATCAGCTAATCTATAATAAATGTTACATTACACGCGAATGCTCGTTTCGGTCAGGGAGGTAGCATCGTAACGTAATGCTCTAGTCGAATCTTTAATGTTACATTACATGCGAATGCTTGTCGGTCAGGGAGGTAGCATCGTAACGTAATGCTTTAGTCCAATCTATAAATGTTACATTACACGCGAACGCTCGTTGGTCAGGGAGGCAGGCCGTAACGTAATGCTCAAAGTCGAATCTAATTTGTTACATTACACGCGAATGCTCCCGGTGAGGGAGCACCTTTACATCAAACTCAGTTAACTCAGTCAAACGGGTGGCACTGTGCAGGCTGGCTATCTGCGCCACAGAGCGAATGACTAAGTTATGCTCTGTGGCGAATGAGCTCATCACGAAGTTGAACGAGTGTGTAGTGACGCACTTCGGGCATTATCCACACTGCTCGTGAAGTTAACTGAAGTTGCTCGTTCAACTTCGCGAGTAATGTGGAGGGAGCATTATGGATAGCTCAGACGAAAAACTTTTATTTTTCGGGGCAGGCCGCATTGCACGGACGCAAATCCGCCGCGCAATAATGCGACACGCTGCGGCCCGACACACTGTGCGAACGTTCATACATATTGTATGTATTCAAGCGATTTGAGAAGAATTTTGCGCTCCACTACGACACACTGCGGCCCGGCATAATGTGCTTGAAGCTTTAGAGGACAAGGGCTTTGACGTCACATATCATGCTTCCTCCACATTACTCGCGAAGTTGAACGAAGTTGGACGAGTACGATAGTGTAGAGGGGCTCCTCGGCCTACTTCCTTCGTCAAAATTTTTCTTTGACTCGGGCAACTTCGCCGATGAAGTTCAACTTTGCGAGTAATGTGGAGGAAGCATTACAAAATGTGAAATAAAGGATAAAGACAGTTTAGTAACAAGCAACGGAAGGACCAAAGCTTTAATAAATAAGTTCTTAAAAAATCACATTATTACATTGACAGTGATACTGTCAAAGCTGTCAATAGAGTCATAGAGACACTAATGACAGTGAAGTGACAGAGGGTGGCTGGCTCAGCGGCTCGGCTCTCTGTTGATTGACGAATAATCGAATAAATAAAAACACCGGCGAATAGAAAAGGTACTTAAATTAAATAAAAAATGATTATTAGATTAAACCGTGATAATACATAATTACTAACGTTGAATACATATATGGTGAAGTCAATTACAATCTTTAACTCCCATTTTTGCTTGTCTTGCCGTCATTCAGTTATTCTCCAATACCCGCCACCCGCCATGGAAAGGGCTATGCTTGGGGTGTCTCTGAGGGATAGACTCCGAAACGAGACTATCCGGCAGAGAACTAAAGTGGTCAACATAGCTCGCAGAATAAGTACATTGAAATGGCAGTGGGCCGGCCTTATCTGCAGAAGAACCGACGGCCGATGGAGCAAACGAGTTCTAGAGTGGAGACGGCGTCTTGGCAAACGTGGGGTAGGACGTCCACCCGCTAGATGGACCGACGACCTGGTAAAGGTCGCAGGCTGGGACTGCGATAGGCTCATTTGATTGATTGATTGAGAAAAGTAACCGCCTACCTATTGCCAACTTAAACAGGCTTATTATATTATTTACTTGTTAGTGAAACCCTCTGACATCCTGGAATAGATTTTTTTTCTGTGAATAGTTTTACATTTTTTAGTCTTTGTGAAACTACAGGACCCACTCATGTTGCCAAACTGTAAATACATAATATGGTACCTTTGGAAATGCCATATAGCGTAACTGGTTAGGTTGTGTTTAAAATACAATCTGTGGAACAAGCACAAGCGTTTTAATTTGTGTAAATTGTAAACTGCATATTTTAATCATTTCAGATAAAATGAAGATAACAAAGATTTAACAGTACATAACAAAATAGTGAATATCTTCATAGCCCAAAGACGAGTGAGTAATTTCGCTGATAATTTTGCTTATGTTTGTGTAACATACAACTGCAATAGGATGGCTACTATGTATTATGGGGCAACTGGCTTCTGGACTGCACCCCAAAAAACAGGGAGCAGTGGAAAAGCATAAACTGAAACTATGAACTAAGTATATGGGAATTTTATTTTATCAAAACGAATAAGGTCTAGTGTTGAAATCCCAGAATCTGAACAAATATTTGTGGGATCTTCTGCCAATTTGTCTTGTAGTTTTTATTAATATTTTGTCACCAGACTGTATCCCTGATAGCTATTTCGTTTCAATTTCAAAGATGATATATTTTTGTTGCTACAACAACAATTACCTTGATTGATATGGTATAAATGTATTTTCAGGTATGAATCACTCTAACCCAGACATGGCTGAAGTCAATGAAACCACTCTTTATTTACTGGATATGGGGCCCAGCCTCAACTTACGAGCCAGTGATGACACTTCGCAAGTCTATCCTCTTCACATTGTCGAGAATGTAAGATAAACTCACATTTTGCTGTAACAATGTCTTATAATTCTATGGAGCCGGCTGCACGCACGAAAAAACATGACGTATGCGGCGTTACCTCGCTCTGAGGCGTTCCATTTAAGGCTGAGTTGTCACATTCAACTATCGTCAGTAAACCGACTTTACAGACAACCAATTTTTTTTATGTGTGGAAATCCCTCATAGATACCGTGCTGGACTCTTACAGACTAAAAACACACTGCGTCTTACAACCACCCTCAGAAGGATGTCTGTTACAAATTGCTTATAGCGATAAACCTTCACTCATCCTGTAAGAAAGTGCTCTTGGCGTAAGACCCCCATTTGTAGATATTCATCTCTTTTATTTATTGTTATCTTATTTAAAAATATAAATAAATAAAGACATACATATAGTCACGCCTTTATCCCTGAAGGGGTAGGCAGACGCATAGTAAACGCCCACATTTCACCTTATAGTTTTGTCCGATGTCTGTGGTGGTGAGCCTATTGCCGTGTTGAAATGGACAGGCGCAGGTCGCAGTTTTTGCAAATGTTGTCTTAAGCGCCTCTTACCACACCCTAGGGATGTATTGCGGTGGCGACATTTTGCAGTCTTACCTGTCCCAACACGGGGCAATAAATAAATATTTGTGGAAATTCCTACACAGCGTCATCTAGTCCAAATTAAGCTTATGCTATATGGTCTTGACAACTAGACATACTTATATGTTTCTAAAGACATACATGATGATTATACATAGAGAATACCCAAACACCGAAACATGGATCTCACACAATTATTTGGATCAACCCAGGAATCGGGCCCAAAACCTCCCTGTGGCAGGCAGTTTCACTACCGAATGCGCCCACCTCAGCAGTCATATTGGTTTAGAATAAGATTTTAATTACTTGCTAGTATACATAGAAATCAAGGTTAGGGTAGCTACACTATTTATAATTTTATTTCCTGCAGTGTGTAATTTTTACCGGCCTGCAAACATGAACGGGTATCGAAACATGGTCTAAATATGGGAAATATTTTCGAAAAATGTATTCTAATATGTTTTCCTCTGAGGTTTTATGAAGTTCGTCGGGATGGTTAGTGAAGCCTTTGTAGATAATAATTTGGTCAAATGAAAAAAGTGTACTGTTTATATTTTTATTCTTACTATTTTTAGAGTACAGCACTTTTTCTGCCTGTCGAAGCTAAAAATGAAATTGGGGATCAATATGAAGTTTCATTAGGTAAGCACTCTGCTGCTCAAACATTAATACCTGTTTAAAAAACATATTTGGAATTAAGAGAAGAGCTTGCTGTCCCGCCGGTTTTGTTTTATTGTTTAATTCAAATCTAATTAATTTTATCTATCTATACATATAATAAAACTGTACCTAGAGGGTCGAGAGTCTGTACATGGAAGATATTTTAAAAATTTTAATTGTAGGGCATTCTCTAATCGATACTGAAGCTGAAAATTATACTTATAATAAAACTGTTCACCGTCGAGAGTCTGTACATGGAAGATATTGTGAAAATTTTAATTGTAGGGTGATCTCTAATCGATACTGAAGCTGAAAATTATACTTATAATAAAACTGTTGACCGTCGAGAGTCTGTACATGGAAGATATTGTGAAAATTTTAATTGTAGGGTGATCTCTAATCGACACAGAAGCCGAAAATGTAATTTAAATTTTTCTGGCATGGGAAAAGAATATGTGCTGATCTTCCAACCCCCTTCTTACCCACCACACTACCAAGCCACACTACCGGTAGTGTCGTGGGGAAATTTCTTTCCCTTCTACACTACCAGCTAGTAGTGTCGCGGGTAATTTCTAAAAGGTCTTACATCTCCGTTCCCATCGACACTACTATAAGATACCGCACTACCAAATACTCTACCGGTAGTGTCGTAGGGAATAATTCTGCACTAGCAGCCCTTTTTACCCACTACACTACCAAGCCACACTACCGGTAGTGTCGTCCCCTCCGGAGCAAAATGTGCAAAACGCAAAATGACTACCACACGCAAAATGTACAAATTGCAACAAATGAAGATCGACAAAACAAATGAAGATCGGTTAAACAAATGAAGATCGGTAAAACAAATGAAGATCCGTGAAACAAATTATATTCGTATTTTTTGACCTTATCAATTTGCATAGTCTTTCGTTTTATGGATCTACATATGCGATTTGTACATTTTGCGTGTGGTGCTCATTTTGCGTTTTGTACATTCTGCTCCGGAGGGGTTTTATCGGTCTTTATTTGTTTTGTTGATCTTCATTTGTTTCGCCGATTTTCATTTGTTTTGTTGATCTTCATTTGTTTCACCGATCTTCATTTGTTTTGTCGATCTTCATTTATTGCAATTTGTACATTTTGCGTGTGGTAGTCATTTTGCGTTTTGCACATTTTGCTCCGGAGGGGACGACACTACCGGTAGTGTGGCTTGGTAGTGTAGTGGGTAAAAAGGGCTGCCAGTGCAGAATTATTCCCTACGACACTACCGGTAGAGTATTTGGTAGTGCGGTATCTTATAGTAGTGTCGATGGGAACGGAGATGTAAGACCTTTTAGAAATTACCCGCGACACTACTAGCTGGTAGTGTAGAAGGGAAAGAAATTTCCCCACGACACTACCGGTAGTGTGGCTTGGTAGTGTGGTGGGTAAGAAGGGTTCCAACCGACCTAAAAATCGGGAGATTCAAAATAGCTTGAGACATTTTCTTATACTCTAGTATTCCTTGTTTCCATTTCTTTGATGTTGCTAGTTTGGTCCAAGACTGAGCGCACATTGTACCGGACTGACTCTTTACGCCGAAAATCCAATCGATCCGATTGTCGGCGTAAAAACAGTTTTGTATGATAGACGCAGTGTGCTTAGTTTCATCATTTTAGTTAAGGGAAGTCAGTCTGGAGACAGTCTTTTGGCCGATGTGTGCTCAGCCTTATATCGCTCATTATTTCTTGTTGCTAGAACATTTACATTCTATTTTGCAGGTGTTGGTCATGAACCAGCTGTAGAGTACGTAACGGTTCCTCCTATAGATGACAACTGTCAGGAAGATCAACATCAATTGGTGACCACGTTCCATACTCAGCACGAGTTACTGTCCTCTTTAGGCCTCAGTTCTAAAGAATCAGCTAACTTGGAACACAAACCTACTGCTAGCGAACTAATTTCACCGTTCATAAATGGTGCTGAACAACCATTGAATTCTGAGTGTAAGAAGCAAATTCATAACTACGGTAAGTACAGAGCCGGGCACACTTGTGATTTTTATTCAAACAGTAGTTTAGTAAAAAATCTAAAATAATATTGGGCTAACTATCGGTCAATTGATTGATCATGTGGTAGTCAAAGACTTCTATATAAACTGAGGTCGACGCGCCGTACTCTAACAAACGAGATTTCAAAAGCAATCCTCACACACACACATTACTAAGACTACACTCACTTATAAATATTTTTTACGTAATTGTCACCACGCACAATAGCAATATACGAATAGAAAAAGAGTAAAAGAGAAGGCGTATGGACTCCGATTGCAAGTCGAGCACCTACTTTCGAAGTTTTGACTCACAACAGTGCGAGCAACGCTGCTAATTAGCTCAATTTATAGGTTTCAAAAATCGGTGCGTAGGGCATGTCTACCTCAGTTTATATAGAAGTCTTTGGTGGTAGTACGCATACTACACCGTATGTAAAGAAGCGGGATTCTTTACAAACGGTGTAGTATTCGTACTACCACATGACGAAACTATCGACCGATAGGTGTCTAGTGCGGTAGATCGACCGATAGGTTAACAAAAGTGTGCGCACTCATATACAGGACTGTACTGATTGCCGACCGATAGTTGTGTTACAGTGTAGTCTAGTCTAATAAAGTGTGCTCACTCAACGTAGTACTTCATGCAAATCATACAACTATACTCTGTAAATTATAGCTTGATCTCTGTGCCACTTCTACAAACGAAAACAATAATAGATTTTATGTCAACAGGATAAAGCTTTTGTGGTTGAAATGTAGAGAGTGAGAACACAGAGGTGCAAACTGTAAATAACACCTTATATAACTGTCACAAAGATCAAGCTGTATTTTAAAGAGTATAGTCGATAGTTGTTTAACAGTTTGATCGAATCATATAACTCCATAGTTATCCCAGTATGGAGTTATAATGTTTGTTCTGTTAAAATTCTGATGCAATGCGGATGAAGAGATGCAATTCTATACATTCGTGCCGTGTAACTTTCTAAAAAAAAAAAGTACCGGTAGATGGCGCCTACGTTGCCCCAAGACGTATAGGTGGAAAATTTGGTTGGTTCCGAGTAGGTTTCGGTGGCTAAGTGGTTAAGCATCTTGCACGGAATGCGAGAAGATGCAGGTTCGAATCCTGCTCGAAACCAATTCATTTCCCTTTAAAAAAATTATATGAAAACAAAATTGGTTCTGTTGTTATTTATAACTTTCTTTGAGTCAATTTAATTACAAAAAAATCCATTTACGTGTCATTATTTCAGTACATATACCGGATCGGAGCGTGATACCCCGAGCGATTGCAGTGTTGCCCACAGTTTTACAAATGAGACAGAATAATTGCATCTCTGCACGACGTTCCTTACTCTCTCGAACACGATTTGGTCCAATACAAGGTACTTCATTTTGTTACCTACTAGCGCACCTCACGCGATTTCACGCGCGCAGATCCCGTTCCCATGGGAATACGGGCATTGAATATAGCCTATGTCATCCGGGGATAGTGTGAAGCTTCCCAACAGTGAAAGAATATTTACAACGGTTCAGTAGTTTCAATGCCTATTCAATGCAAACAAACAAACAATCAAATCCTTCCTCTTTATAATACTGTATACTAGATGTAGTTCACAAAGTAACACTTGGGTATGTACGAACATCAATATGTTGTGTGCGTATACATACTTTTTAAAACCTTAAAATTTACTGAATCGATTGAGCTCAAAATTGGACACGATATACAACAGGAATCAGAGATGGTTTTGGACTACTTTATACACTTTTATCATAACAGCAATAAGAATAAAACAGCTTAAAAAAGTCATTTTACCAATAGATGGCGCTGGTCCTTTTTTTAATTATAAATAAACAACCTATTTAGAAGGTACCTACCAGATTGCTGTTTTTTAAAAGATATTTGATTGCGGCCTCCTTGCCTTCAGAATAATAATAGAGAGTACCTATCTACCTAAAAAAAAGAGGTCAGATATGTTTTGCATGTTATTTTTGAAGGAGTTTTGGCGCGTTAGGGAAATATTATCAGTGTGAATTTATTAATTTGACGCGGGCGCAGGATGTTTTAAAAACTGAACATAGATCACAGAATATTTTTTTTTTTAAGTGAAGCTTCAATTGATTTGGATGTTAATTGGATTTTCTGAAAGATTTATAATTTTGGTTAAGGTGCAACATTAAACTTTTTTGAAATGTACCCATCCTTTGGTTAGTTACTCATTTCTCATAGGTACCTACATGAAACCACAATAAAAAAGTCACAGCGAAGCGTAGCAGGGAACCACTAGTTATATAACATAAAAAAATACTGCCAGATTCGTCATAGAAAAAACCTGGCAATAAAACTTACAATACACTTATTACAGGAATCAGACACAAACTGAGTTTAGAAGAAGCTCACGAATTATTGCAGGCGGCACACACGAATAAAACCCCGCTGTTTGTAGTAAGAGATCAGGAAGAGCTTGTACACATTGATGTGTCCGATAAAGGTATGTATGCTATTATTGCATTACAGAATAACCATTTTTGGAGCGAAGGGTGAGGACTGAGGAGCTATGGCAGTCCAGTGGTTATCAATGAACTGAATTCATAATTTCTATTTATGTTTACTAAAAGATTTTTTGTACAAACCATGGGACTACATTCCCATTAAGATGATTTGATGATATTAAGAATAATTGCCTGTTGAAAAATTATGCGTGCGTAGCAAGCAGGGCTTTGAATGTAAAATTTTATATATCTGTAAAATCAACTACAGTCAATCCTGACATGGTTGATTGTTTATACAATCCCATTTAGCTACGTGCGCTTTCATGCTTCGGAAGGCACGTTAGCTCATTGACCTCCACAGCAAGTTACATGAAGCCAACTCGAAGGTATAAAGGTGCTTTTCCACTACGGTACATATTGCTTTGGATCATGGTTCGCCGATATATATCAGCGGATATATATCATGATATATATCACAATATATATCGATTGATTTTTATCTTGATATATATCAACGGATGTATTCCGTGTTCTGAACTAAAACTCCACTACTCTGGCAACACGTTGCGAAAAACTACAATACAGAATTATTTTAGAGTTTCCCAAAATGGCAACCTCATTTTAAGTTAGGGAATCCCCTTTGACATACCAGTATTATGGTGAGCTTTTAACTGAAATTAAAAGGCATGTATTTAAACCGATACCTGTATATTCCCTTTTTCTGAACTAAATATTTCAAAGTTAAACTAAAAATACTGACTTGCACACTAATTATGCCCACTAAATAAATCAAATTCATTATACTGTTTAATGGTATAATGCAGAACTGTTTTACTAAACGAATAACTATTATCAAAATGATATAACTAAAAATTCCTTAGTTCAACAAAAATATTAAACTTTTTTAAGGAAAACCATCGCCTAATATACTTTTAGGAACATCGTTTATTCTAAGTAAAACCCCAATTTAATTAGCCATCTCTACAAAATTACATTTTATTGATCAAAAAATAAAAGTCTAACCTAACCCAACCCATTCCGTTATAAGATTGTACAATTTAGAGTGCAAGTTAGTATTTTTGATATACAATTCGTATTTCTGTTTTACAAATTATATATTCGATGTACAAACCACATTTTTGGTGTGAATTCGATTTAAAAGGTCATCTCGTTCTAAGTAATATTTAAGGTTTTTAAGTAGGACATGTTTAGTTAATCGATTGGTTTTTTTACACAGTATTTAATTTTCAGGTTTGCATTCAGTAAATTAGTGGAGTTACCTAGTGTGCAGAAAAATTAAACAGATGTGCATTTAAATATATCCCAAATTAAAACCTTAACGTCATTAAAATAAGGTTCATTTTACAAGGTTATAAAAGATACGGATTCTTGGGAAGTTTATTATTAAAAGTGATTTGATTTATAAGTACCTACTTACAAGTTCTTGTTTTTGTAAGTGATCATTAAAAAATCTTTCTCATTTATTAGGGTTCCGTAACCAAAGGGTAAAAAGTTAAAAACGAAACCCAGGAAGCGTGGTAGCTAGAGAAATTAGCTGAAATTTCACAGATGATGTATTACTGTTAAAAAAATAAAAATTAAGAGGGACCCCATACAAAAAACGTGATTTTTTTACCGCATCTCAGTACAGAACCCTCTTTGCGCGAGTCAGACTCGCAGTTGGCCGGTTTTTAAATAAAAATGTGGCAATTTGACACTTATTTAATTATTATTTTGCAAAATTTCACATTTTTAAGTGTTTAATCCCCCCTTACAGAACGAAATTCGCTTATTTTTCTTAGCCTGGATATGAATCCGATATAAAAAAAAATCGGCTTTTTTTCGAACCCTGCTATGGATACATTTAAAATTCACTAATCACCTTCTCCGGTCGCACAATTTGACAACGTAAACGGCCAACGTTACTGGTGGATCGACGAATGTGATTGGCGGATATCAAACGCACCCATAGCAATGTAGCTACTCCCTACCAACCATAAAGGGTGGTACGGGGTAGCCACCGCCTCTTGCGCGAGACAAAATACAATTGATGAATAGTTGGAGTATGCATGCCACTGCCAACCCCTTAGTGGAAAAAATCCTACGTGTACGTAAAAAAATATGTTATGTTTGTGATTTTTCCCCCATAAAAGGAGGTGACATTATTTTCGTGGTCCCATTTCAAGGTCTTTATAACATTAAGTTCCCCGTCGTGTCTGTTTGTATCAACATGATAAACTCGAAAACACCCCAACTGATTTTTATAAATGTATGATATGCTTCAAAAGGAACATTAAGGCGCTAGACAGACGACGGGGCGGGCCGGGCTTTTTGCCCGCGACGTAATAAAGACCGCGTCTGCCTGTCGATGTCCGCGACTGCCCGCACCGCGTACGCAACGCACACAACGGGCGGAGGCAGTCAGCTTCAGTTTGCGACGTTCGTTCTAGCGAAGAGACTGAGCTAGCCGCCCCGGCCCGCCCCGCGCCGCCGTCTGCGTTACTTCATACAAACTGGTTTGTGTGATCCATGGCGGGTAGCCGCGCCGCCACTGCCCGGCGGACACTTGCGGTGCGGTCTTTTTGCCCTTCGTGTGCGTTAATAGTATAGGATTCCCTTAGTGCTATCGAGCGCGGTCAAATTGCCCGGCCCGACCCGCCCCGTCGTTTGCTATGCGCCTTATAAGTACGCATTGTGCCGACGAAGATGTCATCATCCACCAGTTTATAATATAAGGTTAAGGCATCATACAATTAATTCCACATCCTAACATTTTTAGACAAAGCAAACTGGATAAGCTTCCTACCTTTAGGAGATGCAAATACCGCAAACGTATGGGTATATGAAGAAAATGGCGAACTGTATATTATCACGACTGAGCAAGTTCCATCCCGAAAACCACTGATGTTAGGCTATAGTCGGAAGTACGCACAAGACTATGGTTTGATTGGACCTACAAAAAATATTCCTTCAGGTAAGTAACAGTTTTCTTATTACTCCTTAAAGTTTCAGACATTAACCAAAAAGAAAAAAAAATACACAACTAGCGGACGTCACGCCGTTATACCCGCGTAGCTCCCGTTCCCGTGGGAAGAGTGTAGCTTCCCAACAGTAAAAGAATTATTCAAATCGGTCCAGTAGTTTCGGAGCCTATTCGATGCAAACAAACAATCAAATCTCTCTCTTTATAATATTAGTATAGACTAGCTGAACCCGCAACTTCGTTTACGTCACATATGGTGTATGAAAGGAGAGGTATTTTGTCAGCAGACTCATCAAGCAGTGTGTGAAACTGCCCTGTTTGCTTAATCATAAAAGAGCTTAAAGATTAAGTCTATTTAAAACAATTCAGTGTGCGCCGAAGGAGTGGACTGAATTGTTTTAAAATAGCCTTAATCATTAAGCTCTTTTATGATTAAGCAAACAGGGCTGTTTAGATTTACCCATTTTTAGATTCTTATGTCTATGTACGATTCTTTAAAGTGATATAACATTGACATGAAATAAAAACTAAATGTTAAGTGGAGCAAATCTCAACACAATGAAGAAAACCGCATGGCAATCGGTTAAGCGGTTACTGAGATTAGCGTGCACAAACGTACAGACAAACAGAACAGATATACAGACGTACAGACATGCAGACAAATAGACGAAAATTCTAAACATCATTGTTTTGGGTTCTATTGCGTTCATAAAGCCCCCCTATAATACTTTTTCTAATTTATCTTCCATGTAGAGACAGCGACTTCTTACGATTTTATCTTATAGCATGATTCAGTATTCACGTGCGACGCGACGGTGCGATGGCTTATATAAGTTTGATGTTTCTATCTTTTCTTTTAAATAGGTAATAATGTTAACTTTTTTAAATTAGGGATGAGTGAGAGTATTATTAACGTAAAAGTAAACAAATATAATCAGAATGCTCCGAACTGCTAAGCTATCAGGAGTTACACGTGTTATTGTGAGTCAACCATAAAAGATAGACATAGGATATTTTTTAGACAATTTTATGTGGAATACGAATATGTATTTCCGTCATACATGATTTCTATGTAACTTTAACCATTAAGGCTGCAAACGCGACGGAAGCTTAAAAAAACCGGCCAAGTGCGAGTTGGACTCGCCCATGAAGGGTTTCGTAGCAGGAAGTAACATAATATAAAAGTTCTTATAGTTCGTTGTAACTTTGATTGATGTTTTAACACGTTCGCAGTGGTAGTGATTTTTCTAACCGAAAATTACGGTTTATGACGTATTAAAAAAAAACTACCAGCTCTATCTTGTTCAAACCAATTTTCGTTGGTAGTTTTTATGGCAATGTACATCATATATTTTTTTTAGATTTATTACTCTCTTAGTTTAGAAGTTAGAGAGAGGGGGGGGGACACTCATTTTTCCACTTTGGAAATCCCTCTTGCGCAAACGTTTAAAAATCAAAACAATCAATAGGTTTCTACTTTATTTTATTACTCACTTTAGAATTCACTTTAGAAAAAAAAGATGTTAGAAACCTCAACAGCATTTCGGAAGACCTATCTATAGATACCCCACACGTTTGGGTTTGATGAAAAAAAAAATGTTGAGTTTCAGTTCTGAGTATTGGGACCCCCAAAATTTACTGTTTTTTTTCTAGTGTTATATAAGAATCTTAATGCGGTTCACTGAATATATCTAGTTACCAAGTTTCAATAGCATAGGCCGTATAGTTTCGGAGAAAAGTGGCTATGACACACGGACGGACAGACAGACAGACAGACAGACATGACGAATCTATAAGGGTTCCGTTTTTGCCATTTGGCTACGAAACCCTAAAAATGGAGTAACTTCTCCCGTTTTCCCAAAATTTCCCTTCACTGCTCTGCTCCTATTGATTTAGCGTGATGAAAAGTATACTATAACCTGCCCAGGAGTATGAAGAATAATTGTATCAATTTTCGTTAAAATCCGTCGAGTAGTTTTTGTTTCTATAAGGAACATACAGACAGACAGACAGACAAAATTTTTACTGATTGCATTTTTGGCATCAGTATCGATCACTAATCACCCCTTATTAGTTAGTTATTTTGAAAATATATTTCATGTACAGAATTGACCTCTCTACAGATTTATTATAAGTATAGATATAGATTAAGCCTGGTTTCCACCGCAAGCTGAGCATTGCCATTAATTAATCTCCATATCGATATGTGTTGAGATCATGCATTTGAGAAAATAATTTTTAGTTATATATTTATTTTTACTGTGCTGAAAACACGCTGCTTTCCTTTTATTAGGATTCCGTATCCAAAGACTAAAAACGCCAGCCTATTACTGTGCCTGCCTGCCTGTCTGTCGAAAAGATGTATCTCATGAACCTTTATACCTCGTCGGTTGAAATTCACACAAATTATGTATTTCTGTTGCCGCTATAACAACAAACATTAAAAACACTGACAAAAAATCTTACTTCTTACTATCTTACTTCTTACTAATCTTACTTCTTACTATCTTACTTCTTACTAATCTTACTTCTTACTAATCTTACTTCTTACTATCTTACTTCATACTTCTTACTTCTTACTAATATTATAAATGCGAAAGTTTGTGAGTGTGGATGTTTGTTACTCTTTCACACTTGAACGGCTGAACGCATTAGGCTGTGATTTGGTACAGGAATACATTATAGTCTGGAATAACACATAGGCTACTTTTTATCCCGGGAATAAGTTCCCACGGGAACAAATTTTACGCTGGCGGAGCTGCGGGCGTGCTAGTAATTTATAAGAGGAGCTATCATAACAACAAATTTTATTGTTTGCCGTTTTTATGGTAATGGAACCCTCCGTGCACCTGCCCTTATTATTGACTAACGACGTTACGATGAGTTTAAATCGAAAGATATCCCGCTAACTAGAGTCACAAATTAGAGATAGTTCAGATGGAAACCTACAAACTAAATTCGCTGAGGCTACGCACACATAGACAACTCATTCACAGACACTACACACACATAGACAACTCATTTACAGACACGAGGTCAGGCGGTCCTCAAACGACTTTTCGATACTGATTTGTGCGCGAGTGTGTGTAGCAGAGGATAGGAGTGAAAAAAAAAGTACATAGCATCAGTTTTCCATCTGTACTATCTCTTATTTGTGCTAGTGTCTCGAAATTAAAATTTTTTCTTGTCATCATTTTCCAGGTGTCCCATTAAATCCAAAGACATGGTGGTGCCACGAATGTCAGTGCCCAATGCCCTCAGCGTATCAACTACGACGTCACATGAATGCACACCAACAGGTATCAATCTTTTTTTTTAAATACCGCCCGTTTAATACTTTTTTATATTATTTGTACTGTGTTTTAACTGCCTCTGTGGCGCGGTCGGTAGTGATATCGCCTGCGGCGCTGGAGGTCGTGGGTTCGATTCCCACCGGAGACAAATATTTGTGTGACCCATAAATGTTTGTCTCAAGAGTCTGGGTGTTTCTATGTATAATATGTATGTATTTAAAAGTATATAAGTATTAATATCCGTGTTCTGATACTCATAACACAAGCAGGTTATTCCTAGCTTACTTTGAGATCAGATAGCGTTGTGTGTAATGTCCGTGAATATTTATATTATTTATTTATTATTATTATTTTAAACAGTTACTTAATACAGTTGCCTAACTAAACCATAAACCTGACTGGTTTCGCCTTACGGCATTATAAGTTAGTAAACCTGAAACCGGTCAGGTTTATAAATATTTATTGTGGCGTAGTATGTGGTATATTATATTTTTTTATAGATTTGACATGTAAGTAACTATCGTGTCATATTTCAGGCGAGAAAACCGCTCAGGAGACGCAAACCATATCGCTGTCGTTATTGTGCACAAACATTTGCTAAGCTTTTCACGTAAGTTCCACTATTGATCTATATATTAGCTCCTATAGGTGTCTGTTGGGTGTCCTGGGGTATCCTTCCGAGGGCTTAACCGGGGCTCCCAAACGTAGGCTGTTAGGCAGGATACGTGAGGTTTTTTTAGTCGATGGGAGTCCGGCATAGCATACCTGTAGGATTTTACTTACGTTGAAAAAAACGCTCCTATAGGTGGGGAAGGACTTTCGAAACTTTATCAAGATCTCCGAAACCAAAGCTTTAATTTTTATGATTTCTTTTTATACAACAAGGCCAAATTACATACATTTTGTTCTAAGCTATGCACACTGGGCGACTGTTGCCCAGTGTGTGCCTACTAAAAAGGATGCTATCGTGGCTATTATTTTATTTACGCGTTTACTGATTCTATTATTTTCCACAGGTTAAGGCGGCATGTCACACGATCTTGTGAAAAGAAGCCGGTTAAAAGGTAATTCATTCTTTTTAAAATAAATCCCTGTGCATTATTTTTATTATATGACTGCCTCTGTGGCGCAGTCGGTAGAGACACCGCCTGCGTCACTGGAGGTCGTGGGTTCGATTCCCACCGAGAAAAATATTTGTGTGACCCATAAATGTTTGTCTCAAGAGTCTGGGTGTTTCTATGTATAATATGTATGTATTTAAAAGTATATACGTATTAATATCCGTGGTCTGATACCCATAACGCAAGCAGGTTATTCCTATCTTACTTTGGGATCAGATAGCGATGTGTGAAATGTCCGTGAATATTTATTATTTATTAATATTATTGATAAATCAGGCAGGCAGTTGCTTCAACTGATAGTTGCCTGTATCATGTCATTCTATGTCTTTTTCTCTTTCCTATTAAGATTATGTATGTATACCAAGCGGAGTGCATGGGCATTATTAAGGCAACTGAGGCCATCAAGGCTAGAACCGTACAGAATCAGTATATACGAATACTAACTGATAGTAGATCGGTTCTGCAGGCGTTACAGAGCCATACAATAACATCTGGCCTTATCATGGAGTGTCACATGGGCCTCATGGATATATGCGAAAAGAATAATGTTACCTTACAATGGATAAAAGGACACAGTGGCTCACAAGGTAACGACGCAGCGGATGAGCTGGCAAGAAGAGGCTCTTCGCTGACAGCAATGGGCCCTGAACCTATCCTGTCCCTCCCATCTGGATGGGTACGTAATCGGCTGAAACAGCACACAAGGAGCCAACACCAGGAGTACTGGACCGGCCTTGATACATGCAGACAGGCGAGAGAGGCACTGCCGACAATCAACACCAGATTCTCTCGCAAATTCCTGCATCTAAACAGGACCAAGATAAGTATAATAACAGGTATAGTTACAGGTCACAGTCCACTCAACAAACATCTTTTTAATTTAGGTGTCACAGACAGCCCCATTTGCAGAGCCTGCATGGAGACTGACGAAACACCCAGTCACATCCTTATGGAATGCCCAGAACTGGCAAGATACAGGGCTAAACACCTCGGGACACCGAGGTCGCTCCAGGAAGTCGCCGGCAACGTGAAGAGTCTGCTAGACTTCCTGGAGGAACTGGGATGGCAATAGCCGTACCACATCCCCCCACGCAAAATAGGCGCAATCAAAGACGTCGAGTTGCGGAAACCAGCCCGTGTAAACCTAGAACCTAGAACCTAGGGACGGCCCTATTTACTTGCCTTTATCCGTTTCCCTGTACATACACTAACCCAACTCAATATTTATAATATCTCTTTCAGTAACGACCCAGTCAAAGTTAAACCAGAAACCCTACCCGAATCAATTCTAAACACATCGATAAACAGTGAAGACAATCGAGTGCCATCTGACGAGAGCTTCCAGAACTTTACCAACGGGTTGGGTTTCAACACCAGTCTATTCGATACTGATAGGATGCCTGGTTTTGATATATCGGGGAATTCTAGATCTGAAATGTTCAGTCCATTCTCACTAGTCAATGAAAACGCTTTGTGTAATAATCTTGAATATAATGGAAGTCCGGAGAAAAAGGATGTCGCTCCCAGCAAGGTTTTTAAGGTGTGTATAAATAACTAGCGGACGTCACGCGGTTTCACCCGCGTAGTTCCCGTTCCCGTGGGAATACGGGAATAAAATATAGCCTATGTTCACCGCAAAGTGTAGCTTTCCAAAAGTGAAAGAATTTTTCAAATCGGTCCAGTAGTTCCGGAGCCGTTTCGTTACAAACAAATAAACAAAAAAAAAAATTGCGTGTACTTAGTGTACACACGTAAGAAGTGAAACTTCTTCATAAACTTAATTTTCACCTCACCTTAAATTAAGTCAAAAAGTACAAAAGTACAAAAGTCCAAAAGTCCAAAAGTCCAAAAGTCCAAAAGTCCAAAAGTCCAAAAGTCCAAAAGTCCAAAAGTCCAAAGTCCGAAGTTCAAAGTCCAAAAGTCCAAAAGGCCAAAAGTCCCAAACTCCCAAAGTCCCAAAGTCCCATCCAAAAGTCCAAAAGTCCAAAAGTTCAAAAGTTCAAAAGTTCAAAAGTCCCAAAGTCTCAAAGTTCCAAAGTCCCAAAGACCCAAAGTACCAATGTCCCATCCAAAAGTCCAAAAGTCCAAAAGTCCAAAAGTCCAAAAGCCCAAAAGTCCAAAAGTTCAAAAACCCTTAAATGACATGCTATCCCTGGATAAAGTACTCTTAATTCGAATCCACCGTGGTGGGGAACAGAACAAAGATGGCGCGTAACCAAAAATCGTGACGTGACGTGACGTGACGTGACGCAATTTTTTTTCCAACGCCGATAAAGAAGTTTCACTTCAAAAAAACAAATCTTTCCTCTTTATAATATTAGTATGGATTATGTTAGTGATGCTCAGATTAAAAGAATACATAGATGGAAACTTTAGAATAAACACGTTAAGCCAAATCACACTTTCAGTGTGTGCGTTTGACCTTGATTTCCGTGTACCGATACCACTTACGGCGTGTGCGTAATGTTAACTTAACAAGACCTGATAATTAGTGACCCACACTTTTGCTGTAAATATATGCCTCCTCACGCTACGTTTGAAACCCCTGGGTTTTAAGAGGACGGAAAGGTTAGGAGGTATTCAGAAGACTTCCTGTGGTACTATCGAGCTCACAACTGCAATAGCACAACAACGCTCATTAAGGTGTGGCGTGCGTTCGGGCTGGATTTGCGTGTGTGTGTGTGTAAAATGTAACACAACGCGACGCGTCATAGCGTAGACTAGAACAGCAAAATATGATTAGTTCGTGCTAGACAAAGATAACGATATAATAATATCGATACCTCTGGGCTCAAAGGTCGTAAAGGACATTTGGGCGAAAATGACTTTTTGATACAGTTTTACTCAATTTTTAATTCCCTATCGATCTGTATATTCCGTTTTACGAAATTCGCAAAAAAATGCCTTTACGACCCACATAATCTGAGACTTTAAGCCAAGTTTACCGTGAAAATATGGAAGTAAATAACACTTACCTACTAAAGTGAAATTATTTTGGTAGTAAAGGAAAATATAAAGAAAATTTTGGGAAAAAACACATAAAAAATTTAAATGGTCCTATACTCCCCATAAGTCACCTCAAAAATATGGATGTAAAGGACATCAGGACCTGTCCTGATGTCCTTTACATCCATACTGCTACTTATAGCAGTGTGTTAAAGTGGGTAACTTTAAAAGTGAGCTAGATACAATCGACTTTGGAGACCCACAGGGTAGCGTGCTTGGCCCAACGCTTTTTATAATGTATATGGAAAATATAATATGCTATGCCGATGACACTGTTGTTATATTTGATGGTGCAAGTTGGGCTGAAAATTTTACGAAAGCCGAGTTGGGCCTGGGGCAAGTGTCAACATGGTTGCGTTATAATTTAGTGACACTGAATGCCAGTTAAACTAAATATGTATGTTTTCATAAAACAGCTAGATCGGCCCATTATACATCTCTTGGTATCAAATTACACTACTGCAAAGAAATGAAAGGTTGCAAATGTGAATTCATCCGAAGGACAGACAGCATTAAATACCTTGGCGTAATTATTGACGAAAACTTGTTAAAAACCACATCATCGTTTTGTCAAATGGAGTGCGAAAAACCGCAAATATAATGAAATTTCTTCGTTCTTCAGCGCCAACGAACGAATCCGTTTATTTTGCCTTGAGTCCTCCTGAGTCAGTCGGCCGTCCCGTGGAGTCAGCGCTGCTTTGCAGGGAGGGCTTCATCATTGAGATTACATTCCATACATTGATGTCGCCAGCATCCGCAAAGCCCGCCCCTTGTTCGGGCGTGAGTGCGCCGTAGCTGTTCAACAAAAACAGGCGGCTTACCGCGCCTGGATCAAGGCTCGGTCTGTGCGCGACCAGAAAGTGGCCCGCCTCAAAGCCGTGTACAACAGAGCCACTAGGTCCAGTAAGAGAGCCTTCAAGAGAGTGGACGCCCAGCGCATCACGCGGCTTGGTCAGGAGCTCACGTAACATCCGACGGGCAGACGTGAATACTGGCAACTGACGAAAGCCGTGCAGGCCAACTTTTGCAAGCTCTTGCTGCCGCCGCGCCGCTGCGCTATCTTGACGGATGACTGGCTCACAAGGCCCAAAAGAAATCAGTCAGTCAATCTCTTTGCGGCTAATTCCCGGGTCGATGACTGTGGCAAGCAACCTCCCACTATCGCCGACTGTGGAACCACGATGCCGGATATTGTAATCCGGCAGTGCGGCATTGGTGCTGAAGAAGTGTGCAGCTGAATTATGTCCAAAGCTAACACGCCTGTATCGTCTTTCCTATTCGTCGGGAGAAGAGTCGAAGGCTTGGTAGGAGGCGAACGTTCAGCCGATTCCCAAGAAAGGGGATCGGTCGGATCCGGCCAACTATCGCACCATAGCCGTAACCACCGAAATCTGCAAAATGTTCGAGCTAATTATCAACAAACAGCTCATGCGCTATCTGGAGGATCACTCGTTAATTAGCGATTGTCAATATGGCTTTAGGCCGAAACTATCAACGGGTGACCACTTAGCGTACATTACACACACCTGGGGTGAGGCTATGGAGAAGCACGGTGAATCTCTGGCTATTGGTCTAGACATGGCTAAAGCCTTTGATAGGGTATGACATGCGTCGCATCTTTCCAAGCTGCCGGCATATGGTCTATCGCCTCAGTTGTGCCGATGGTTGGCCAGCTTCCTGCACGGGCGACGTACACGGGTCCTCTGTAATGGTCAGGCTTCCTGCTTTTTGCAGGTATATGCCGGAGTACCACAGGGATCGGTATTTTCCCCAACTCTCTTTCTTCTGCATATCAATGACATGCTGTCCCTTGGGTGCATTCATTGTTATGCGGATGATAGTACTCTGCATGGGAGCTATTCTGGCCGTCCAGCGGAGGGGCGAGGTGACGTGGAAGGAAAGAGACGACAACTCGTGGCGGATCTTCACTGGCACCTGGGTCGTATTGCCCAATGGGGTTCGGACAACCTGGTCGAGTTCAATGCCAGAAAAACACACAGTTTACAGCTAAGAAGTCCCCATTCCTATCCCTACCCTGTCTTCGGAACATTACGGTTCCACTAAAAGAAAGCTCAATCACAAAACCTACGTAGAGAGATGTAATGGGCTGGCCTCGTGGAAACTAGAATTCCTGAATAAGCTGAGACTATTTCACGTCACATCAGAGATGTTTACTGTACAAGACGAAGATTCGCCCCTGCGTCGAATTCTGTTCTCACATTTGGTATGACTCCGCAAGACACCTACTAGCGTCAACGCTATGCAGCGACGTGCTATCCAAATAATTGGTTGTCCTGAGGTGACGGGAGGCCTCGAACCGTTAGCGCAACGAAGAACCATAGCGTCCTTGGCTGCCTTCTACCGAATGTATTACGGTGAATGTTCTGAAGAGCTCGATTCAACCTAATCTTACCATCTCCTTTCCAAACCCGAACAACGCGTGCCGGGGCAGAGATGCCACTCATACACAGTGGAGAGAATTTTAGCCTGAACCAAGCATTTCAAAAGATCGTTCATCTGTCGAACTATAAGAACATGGAACGACCTGCCCGCATACGTTTTTCCCTCATCTTACAATCCCGGGTTCTTCAAGAGGAGCGTGAAGAGGCACATCACAGGGCCGACAACTTGAGGAACCAGTGTCGAAAGTCTCACAGACTGTGAGACTGGCCCCCAATCGTTAGATGCACCACGGCTTACCATCAGGGTGGTGGCGACGTCAATTTGACGAGCTTAATATTAAAAAATATAAGTTTATTTAATAATGTAGCCCTTAAAAATGAGTTAGCAAGTGATCCTTATAACCTAAAAATTATTACACTAGTCGATTATAACCTTATTTTCTTCAGAATTGCGCAGTGAAGTAGATTTACACCCTTCGGTGAAATCTTAGGATGGAAATTTGACGGGTGTAAAGGACTTTTATTTTCAAATTTATGGTCGTTAAGGGAATCTATCTCGGTAAATACAGCACTAGGGTATTTTTTTTAATCTGCCTTAGAAAATACTATAAATTCTAAGCACTTTCTTCCTTGGTTTTATTAAAATAGCTCAAGAAACAAAAAAGTTAGAGTACAAATTTTTTTTTTTCTTTTGTTTTTTGCTTCTCCTGAAAAGTCCCATTTTGTCCTTTACGACCTTTGAGCCCAGAGGTATCGATATATTCGTTTTTCTGTATCGTTCTTTACAACTGCTGTGATTTATTCGATACTAATACAGTAAAATAACGATCTAGTAAATTAACTGATAGCTAAGTGGCTGAAGCAAGATATTATTAATACACAGTGATTAGAGATATTCGTGGTTCGATTTCAGCTTATAACGTGTTTTTTTATATTTAAAACAAAAATATAATTTTAAATATTGATAAAGTAATTTTGCATGAAGTATCTAATAATGATTCTACTTAAGAAACATTATTAATCAACATGATATTAATTTATAAATGAAACACAAAAGTGTTTTTGCAAGATCGTAGAATTCGAACCTTCAACCTTTGCATTTCCATCTCATACTAGAACCACTTGACCACGAGTTGCTTAAGTAGTAACAACGAAATTATCGATAATATTCCTACGGAAGAACAATTTATAAATGTGTGTGTGAATTGTTTTAAAAGAAAAAGGTCACAAGTAGCGCTAAAATGTTGACGCCATAGTTACGTAGGATTGCTACTGCATTTATGAGCTCGATAGTACATTCACGATACGACACGACGATAGATTCATTCTGCGCCCAAGGCTCAAGGCTTGCCGTTACCTCAGGATAATAACGGTGCTGATAGATTTGAGCATTCACTTGTAACAAAAGGTCGAGTACTCACCGTTTTTAAATTTCGGACTGAACAAAGAAAGAGCCAAATATTTTTACGTACATTTTCACGATAATTATAGCGAACTCTCTAGTAGACGATGCTCGCCAAACAAATGCCTTCACGATTCATGACAGAAGCTCGGTTCAGCAAAAAGCTCTAAGTAGATTGGCCAGAATGCTCGCCAGATCGCTCAATAAAACGTTAGCAATCATGTCGCTCGTATGCTCGCTAAAAAGCTTTAATGTAACATTCGCGAGATTGCTCGTTACAAGTGAATGCTCAAGTCTATCGGTACCAAAACAAAACACGTACACGCACTCACATACCTATTGAACGACTACTTTATAATTCAACATGGGGCAATGGCTCTGCTTGGCCAGAATGCTCGCCAGATCGCTCAATAAAACGTTAGCTATCATGTCGCTCGTAAGCTCGCTAAAAAGCTTTAATGTAACATTCGCGAGATTGCTCGTTACAAGTGAATGCTCAAATCTATCGGTACCAAAACAAAACACGTACACGCACTCACATACCTATTGAACGACTACTTTATAATTCAACATGGGGCAATGGCTCTGCTCGTCCTTACCACAGGCTTACGTTTAATTTAGCCTATAGTAATGCAGAGCGTCATACTTATTTATACAATATCAGAAAATGCATGTAATTGTATTAATGTATAGCTTGGCAAAAAGTCCTGAAACGTAACTAATATTTTGCTGACTGGCTACATAGTCAAAAAGCTGCCAATAACGTCCCATATGTCTGTCAGTCAATGACAGTTTACAATTTGATTGGTGGGTTTTATTGACGGTTGTTGACAACTGAATACTGATTGGTGGTTCTTTTTACCGGGTTTCCATATGAACAACACAGTGGCTCCTCCATTATTTTCTTCACTTTTTTGCCAAGCTATAATTGTTGTATGCCTACTTGAATAAACTAAACCATGATGCAAATAGCACCGTCACCGTCGCTTGTCTATTGAATAACGATTTTTTACATCAACACTTATTTATATGCACCCATTTGTTATATTCCAGAGACGTCAAAAAGGAAAAGATAGTGAGACATCGCGGGTATCGTTAAGTTCCGAGAACCAAATTGTTACCCGGGCTAAAAGACGCCAGCGGGCAAGGTGATTTTACAGTTTTTTTTTCTTTTATATTCAGCTCGCCAAATTGACGTCGCCGCCAACCTGATGGTAAGCCGTGGCGCATATAGCGATTGAGGGCCAGTCTCACAGACCTTGAGACTTTCGACAGTGGCCCTCAAGTTGGCGGCCCTGTGATGTGCCGCTTCACGCTCCTCTTGAAGAACCCGGGATTGTAAGATGAGAGAAAAACGTGTGCGGGCAGGTCGTTCCATGTTTTTATAGTTCGACAGAGAAACAATCTTTTGAAACGCTCGGTTCTGGCGAGAATTCTCTCCACTGGATTTATATTTGATGATGTGTGGATGTGAGATGGATGGAATAATATGGAAAATTAATTTAGACTTTAGCCTCACTTCAAAGAGCCAACTACTAAGTTGGCTCTTGGCTCTGACTGATCCTAGCAAACACGCATTACGTACTATGAAAGCTCAATACGGAATTGCATGCGACGCGCAACGGTGCCTGGATTGTCGCTAAGTTAGTTGCAATGTGGCCCCCTATAAATATTCTACCTGCTTAGATTTGATTTGATTTTAGGGTTTCGTATCCGTGTCTGACACCAGGCTGTATCTGATGTGTTGTTTTTGGTACGGGACCCTCCGTGCGCAAATCTGACTCGCATTTAGCTGATATTTTAAGGGTTCCGTACCCAAAGAGTAAAATCGGAATCCTATTCACGAGACCTGGCCGTACGTCTGTCTGTCTCTATCTGACCGTAACGAGGATGCGTCTCAGGAACCGTGATAACTACTTCGAGAGCTGAAATGTTCACAGATCATACATATTTCTGTTGCCGCTATAACAATGAATACTAAAATCAGGACAAAAGAAGGGGGCTCTCTTATAACAAACTTGATTTGTTGCCGTTTTTTGGTCCGGAACCCTCCATACGTGAATCCGAATCGCACTTCTGAAGAGCTCTTCAACCTGATCCCACCCTCTCCTTTCCGATCCCGAACACCGCGTGCCGGGCAGAGATGCCTCTCATACACAGTGGAGAAAATCTTCGCCAGAACAGAGCGTTTCAAAAGATCCTTCCTCTGTCGAACTAAAAACATGGAACGACCTGCCCGCACACGTGTTTCCCTCATCTTACAATCCCGGGTTCTTCAAGAGCAGCGTGAAGAGGCACATCACAAGGCCGCCAACTTGAGGACCACTCTCAGAAGTGGCCCCCATCGCTAGATGCGCCACGGCTTTCCATCAGGCTGGTTGCGACGTCAATTTGGCGAGCTAAATATAAAAAAAAACTTGGCTGGTTTTTACTTTATCATAAAGTCTGACCTCTCCGGCTATATTGGGTTAAACAAAATTGACTCTCCAAATTTCGTCACGTGACGTGGCATCAGTCAAGAAACATTACAAAAATGAAGAAAAAAAAATCACATGAATACTTTAACCGTAAATCCGTTTTAAAGGTCCTATAAATTTTCATTATCACCCTTTCTATCGCTACTGAGCGGCAGTAGAAAGCGACAACGACAGCCAGACGGGTGCTCCGTGTTTGATTTGCCACGGCGATCATGTTACCTCGAATTGCCGCGGTAAAAAACGACAAAAAAAAAAGAAATTAACCCCCCTTTTTTATTAAATATTTGTATTTGATTTCCGATGCCAAATCATCTTATGAAATTTGGAGAGGTAGTTCTGTTACACCCAGTATAGTCAGCATACTAATAGCTTTTCAAAATTATTTCTAAATATTGATAGTCCTACAATTTCAGGTGCTAATATATATTTTGTATTATCCTTACACAGGGAAGGTCCACCGCGTGGATTTGAATGCGAATGTAAAAAGGTGTTTCAAAGCAAGGAACTACTCGCAATACACTTTTACTCGGATCATTCCAAAAAGGTAAAAGATGAACCCAACGAACAGGATCAAAATGAAGAAAATTGTGTAAGTATTCGAAACTACAACCACAATAATGGCTTGACTCTGTAGTGTATGCAAGTGTTGTTAAAATAGTTGCAAGCAATTCTCGTCCTTATGAACTTGCCTGATATCTTTTTTTTAATATTAGGTCTTTACCTATCAAATTGCCGTTATGTATTAAAAAAAATAAACTAGACTTAGCCATACGTCTGTCTTTAAATCACGAGGTTTTACCGCTGGAACCGTGACAGATAAAGAGATATTAAACTTTCACATAAGTATGATGTATTTCTGTTGTCGCTTTTTTTTTAACGGGAGGATAATCCTACAGGGATGCTATGCCGGACTCCTATATAGATCCTATATAGAGTATAACCACACGTATCCTATTCCTACCTAACAGCCTACGGTTGGAAGCCTGGGGGGAGGATTTCTCGAGATGATTTGTTGGGATATGTCTGACGAAGGTTTTTAGCCGATTGTGCAGTGGGTGTAGATCGCTAAACATTCGGTAATGGCAAAAATGCAGCAGTGTGAACGGCTTCTTGCTTTTCTCGGACCCGATCTATTTATTACTTTTTTCTAGGATGACAACAACGAACCGCCTTCTGAAGTTCAGGACGACAAGTCATACGTGTGTGAAATATGCAAACGCGCTTTTAAGGTACGAGTACGAATACGAGTAAAGTGCGACACTTTGTATTTTTTAAATAGGTATTTTAAATATATTTAATATAAAGTGAAAAAAGACAACTTGGCCCACACGGGATTTGAACCCACAACCTTTGCCTAAACCGGGGCCATGCTCTCCCACTTGAGCTAATGGGACCGTAATGAATCAAGTTCAAATTCTTCACCTTATTGTAACCGCCATTTAAGAGTATGGCACAGAGCCATCTATCGAGCTACTTAGCAACTCTGATATCAATGAACGATATTGCAATAATTTTTATACATTGATTTGATGTCTCCGACTCAATCTATAGATTTAATATTGAGTTTTTTTACTTTATATTAAATATTATGAAAAAATCAGCATACTAATTGCTTTAAATATTAAATCTATAAGTATTTTAAAAGTTGTTTTTTAGGATTCCACACCTCTAAGGTGCAGGGAGTCTTTATGGCTCAATTTCATTTAAGTTGATAAAATGAAAATTAGCCCCAAAAACTCCCTTTTTCCTTGTACAGGGCCCGCATGCGGGAAATTTTTGTCAGTCGTTAACATAACCGTATTCGGGTTGAAGATAGACTTATCGACAAATCAGTTTGTTGTTGTTCAGGCATTAATGAAGTTGAAATTAGAACCGTATACACTCAACTTTCAGCCTTTATAAAATTACTAGCTGACGTCACGCGGTTTCACCCGCGTAGATCCCGTTCCCGTGGGAATGCGGGAATAAAATATAGCCCATGTTCACCGCAAAGAGTGTAGCTTTCCAACAGTGAAAGATTTTTCAAATCGGTCCAGTAGTTCCGGAGCCTATTCGTTACAAACAATCAAACAAATCTTCCTATTTATAATATTAGTATAGATTTTTAAAAACGCTATAGTGGTTTGTAGTAGTTTGAAGGCACATTTATTGAACGAGTGAAATCGTGATTGCAGCGGCGAGGCATGTTGGTGAATCACCTTTGGCGCAATCACAAGACGACTGCTCGAGTTCCCCTGGAGAAGGTCGTGCGCCACTACCCGTGCGGCTCGTGCGCCAAGCTCTACCTCAGCGCCGCCAAGCGGGAGCGCCACGTGCGAACGCACCACCCAGGTACGTCTCTAGCTATAATGTTCCCTTTCCACTGCGAGCGAGTCGGACCCATTACGGACTCCGCTATACTCGTAACGATGATTTTCGATACAGTCATGTCATGTCCGCTTTGGTGGAAGGACATGTATGAAAATCGTCGTCACGAGTATAGCGGAGTCCGTAATGGGTCCGACTCGCTCGCAGTGGAAAGCGGGCGTAATGCTGCGTCCACTTTTACGGCACATTTCTCCATCCATCCATATCCATACTAATATTATAAAGCTAAAGAGTTTGTTTGAACGCTAGGATCTCAGGAACTATTGGTTGGATTTCGAAAATTCTTTTACAGCTTGATAGTCCATTTATTGAGGATGGCTATAGGATATATAACATCACGCTAAGACGAATAGGAGCGAAGCAGCAATCAAGAATGTTTCGAAAACAGGGAATATTTTTACCGTCTGAGAGCTTCCGAGGCGAACGCTGCGTAAATGGTCGAAATCGCACCCGATGAGTTCCGTACCAGATAACGGACGGACGGAAGTAAATGCGACGGGAAACATTTTATCACAAATTTCCCCATTGTAGAAATTTGATTCTCTTGCCGAAATGTATGGGAAACGTTATTGGCAATTTCTGCCTTTTACTAGTACTCAAAGCTAAAATGGTCCAATAGAGTCTTTTGATCCCCACATGAAATAGAATCGATTGGCACAGAAAAAAAATTGGGTTTTTGCCTTTTTTTGGCTAACTAAGATTTTATCAAAATATCTCTAAAAGTTAGGGAAGGTCTCCTAAGAACGTTTTGCTATAACTACAACGGTTAAGGTACTTGCCCTTACTGTCCCGTTTCAAAAATACTTCCTGTATGACTTGCGTGTCGATACCGTTAAAAACTGCATCTACGAGTTACATGTTTGACGAAACAGGCGTAACAATGTTACAAATGTGGGCGCAGAATAACACACTCCCACACAAGACGGCGGCGGCGGCGTGAGAAGGCCGTGCGAGCTAATTACCCAAGTTCCTACGATTCGCAGTTCTAACAAACCTCGAAAAAATCTACTGTGAAAATTATAAAATTCTCGGTAAAATTTTTGGCTAGCCAAACTTTCAGGCTTCAGTTCGCCACTGAACTGCTATTAAAAAGCGCTTACTCATCCGGCTCGAAGGACCAAAATAAACGAGGTCTTGAAAAAGACAGCTGTATTGCAGGTTGTAGGTACCTGCTGTGGATATACGGCTAATTGCTGCTCTTAGAAATGATAATGACATTTGTTGCATTAACATAAAGTTGAAATTACGAGTGCATTATGATGATTTGATGATGATGATTGTTTCCGATGTATCCCAAAGCAAAGACTTTATCTGGCCGCCCTGTAGGTAGGAAATAAATTAACGACTTTTCTTGATCGTTTGCGCGATCGGGGTGGCGTCTTAGGGACTATTCATTATTCAATTCCATTCCGTTGCCTACTCATTATTCAATTCCATTCAATTTAATCTCTTAAACTTTGAAACATCAGTATCGTCAGATCTAACTAGACAGCAAATATAGCGAACGAATTCTTTCGTGTCTACGCCGGCTTTCAACTTTCAAGCAATTGTATCCCGCTCTGATT
Source organism: Miltochrista miniata (assembly GCA_933228765.1). Taxonomy (NCBI): domain Eukaryota; kingdom Metazoa; phylum Arthropoda; class Insecta; order Lepidoptera; family Erebidae; genus Miltochrista; species Miltochrista miniata. The sequence goes on along the minus strand of OW121750.1, from coordinate 20,926,648 downwards.
ACTGATGTTTCGAAGCATAAGAAAATGATGGAAATACGACATAAGCTGAGTAAGTGTGAGTAGTCCCTTAACCAGATATTCCCGTTATTCTGTAATTTATGTTTTTTTTTTAATTTTACTTCATAAGGGATCATTGCTGCCTGTTGGGAGTCACGGGACATCCTTCCTGAGGGCTTACCCGGGGCTCTCAACCATAGGCTGTTGGGCGTTACGTGAGGTTTTTTAGTCGGTAAGAGTCCGCCATAGCATCCTACGAGGATTTTCCCTCACATCAAAAAAAAAAGGGATCAATGCGCACTTTTTCTTTGATATATTTAAGTTTTTCAAAATCATAAGTACATAATTAAAATTCCGTAGGAGCGGCGACCACTCGCGTTAAGGAGATCATAGGCGGCAAGCGCACATACTTGCCGTCCAAGTGTTCGGAGTGTCCGCGCGAGTACGTGTCGCGGTCCAAGATGCTGCAACACCAGAGGCGACATCACCCCCACTTGGTACGTTGAATGAAATACCTATTAATATTATGTATTAACTAGCTGACGTTTCGCGGTCCACCCGAATAGCTTACTTTCCCGTGGGAATATGGGAATAAAATATAGCCTATGTCATCCGGGGATAGTGTAGTTTCCTAACAGTGAAAGAATTTCTCAAATCGATCTAGTAGTTTCGGAGCCTATTCGATGCAAACAAACAATTACATCTTTCCTCTTTATAATTTATACTTCTATACTAATATTATAAAGAGGAAAGATTTGTTTTTTTGTTTCTTTGTTTGTAACAAATAGGCTCCAGAACTACTGCACCGATTTGAAAAATTCTTTCACTGTTGGTGTACGGGACAACACTGCGGGTCACAGCGGCGACTGCACATAGAAAACTGTAAATAGAATATTATAGGTCTTATAGCATAGGATACGTTCAATTATTAGGTTTTTATTCCATTTTTTGAATGTTTTTAATAGTATTTTCGATATTTCATTTATAGTAATAGCAATTGTAAATAGTTTTGAATTTCCATAACATATTTGATTTGTATAGAACTAAATGTATGGAAATATTGTTAATAAAGATCATAGTTGCGTAACGGCTCACGTTACGGTAAAGTTCACGACAGGTGCCTATAGAGTAAATGTATGGAAACATTGTCAATAAAGCTCATAGTTGCGTAACGGCTCACGTTACGGTAAAGTTTGCGGGAGGTGCCTTAAAGATTTTGCACTAAATTTGTATAATTTCGCATTTTTGATAGGCTATTATGTAGGAGCTGTGATTGGACGTAATTAATAGCGAATCACAGCTTAGGCCAAAAATGTATAAATACAGACGTCACTTTTGTACCGACATTCAGTCGACAGTTCAGCACCACAGGAACAACAAGAAGAAAAGGAAACCAGGAAAACAGGAAGAAACAGCAAGAATACTAGGAAGAAAAGGATAGCCAGGAAGAAAAGGATAGCCAGGAAGAATAGGATAGGATTAGGAACAGTATTGTTTTATACCAGTATTAGTAATAAACCTCCGACCTAGTGACCGGTAAGAACTTTCACAGTGACTTTTATTTGTGTTTGTGTTTTGTGCCGCTAACCCGGCAACCTGTGTAACCCGCACCTGGTGTGGTCCACCACCAACCCCAGTCAAGGAAAGTGTGGATCTGGGTCACACGCTTTCACCAGTACAGTGGGGCGTGCCTAGCTACCTAGTTGGTTAGGTGCCGTCGCCCAGCGGAATAAAGTCGCCCCGCTGTACATTTTGGTCCTTCGCCGCCGGATACTGTGGGGACCACTACCAGGATGCCGGTCACCAGGTCAGAAGGAAGAGGCCGCAAGCGGGTGGAACAGACACCGCCATCTTCGAGGGACACTGCCGCTTCGTCGAGGACTGGCGCTACTGGTGCTACAGTGATAGGGGCCCCCGTGACATCGGAGCCCACCATGCATCCAGAATCCACGCCGCCGCCGTGTGTCGCCGCCGTCTTAGCCGATGCCGCCGCCACTGCTGCCTCCGCCGCCGCCGCCAGACTGACTTCGACTGCAATCATCGCCGCGCCGCTCGCCGCACGTGCCGGAAGAAAACCGACTGCGGAAAGGAGGGTGCCCACTATAGACGCACCTTCACTGCCGAAAGGTGTACCAAGTCAGCTATTGCCGAGCAGACTACAGGACCGCCCGGCCCCCGACCGAAGAGGGGGGAGGGAGGGGTCACTCTACAGCGCCGAACAGGACCGCCCGGCCCCCGACCGAAGAGGGGGTAGGGAGGGGTCACTCCACAGCGAACATGACCGCCTTGCCCCCGACCGAAGAGGGGGTAGGGAGGGGTCACTCTACAGCGAACAGAACCGCCCGGCCCCCGAACGAAGAGGGGGGAGGGAAGGCTCTCTCTACAGACAACAGGACCGCCTTGCCCCCGACCGAAGAGGGGGTAGGGAGGGGTCACTCTACAGCGAACAGAACCGCCCGGCCCCCGACCGAAGAGGGGGGAGGGAAGGCTCTCTCTACAGACAACAGGATCGCCCGGCCCCCGACCGAAGAGGGGGAAGGGAGGGGTCAACTTACAGTAGCCGAGAAGACCGCACCGCCTCAAGCCGAAGAGGGGATGGGTCAACAAATAGCAAACGCAGGAAGTACAGACTAGCAAAGGCTAAAGAAGACCTCCTGCGCCTACAAGTGGAGCTAGCTGCAGCGAAGTTAGAAACAATAGAAGCCGAGTAATCATATGAAGAGGAAGAAGAAACCTCTCTCAGCAGCGAGTCAGAAGCCAACGAACGGGTCGACCACTGGTTGAAGACCCACGAACAGCAGCCCGAACCTACTACGGTCAACAACCAACAGAAGCAACCAGTTGAGCCCTCCGTAGTGAAGAAAATTCCAGAGAAGCATGAAGAAGAACGCCACTCACAGCCAAGGCACCCACGGTCAGCACCGGCGGGAGCTCAACAGGACTTCGCTGAATTAGCCGCAGCAATCACCGGTGCTGTCAAAGCCGCACAGCGCCCGAAGTTTATAGAGCTGCCCTTCTTCAACGGGTCACATCAAGAGTGGTTACCCTTCCGCGCCGCCTACTACGAGACGGAGCACATGTTCTCTGCGGTAGAAAATACCAACAGACTACGGAGGAACCTCAAGGGGAAGGCTAAAGAAGCAGTTGAAGGTCTACTGATCACCAGCGCGCACCCATCCGACATAGTGAAGACCCTGGAGTCAAGATTTGGAAGACCAGAATCTATAGCCATGGTGGAGATGGAAGCAATCCGAGGCCTACCAAGACTAACAGAATCGCCTCGTGATATCTGCGTCTTCGCGACGAAGATCTCCAACAGCGTAGCGACATTGAAGACTCTGGGTTGTATGAACTACATGTACAACCCAGAAATAGCGAAGACAGTCGTCGACAAGCTCACACCTACGCTGCGCTTCAGATTCTACGACTTCGCCAGTACAGCGCCGATGGGTGAACCTGAACTCATGAAAATAGAAAAATTCCTCAAGAAAGAAGCTGAGCTATGCGGACGGTACGCATTACCTGAACAGGCGTACGGCCTGTTCAGGTAATGCGTACCGTCCACTACAGAAGAGGTCACAGAAGATACACACTGTGACAGATACTACAGAACAGAAACAGAAGAGTATGCCGAGATGTCCCATATGTCAAGAAACGGGGCACACTTCAACTGATTGCAAACAGTTCAAGTCCGCTGATGTAAATAGAAGATGGGATATAGCCAAAGCCAAGCGCCTTTGTTTCCGGTGTCTTCGCTACAGAACCAAGACTCACAGCTGTCCGGCCAAGGAGTGCGGTGTCAACGAGTGCAAGTACTCACACCACAGGATGCTGCACTAAAACAAAACTTCGAGCGGGCCAACAGCGAAGAGTGAAGACACTACAGAAGCCATCAACTCAGCCTGGACTCATAGTCTCCGCCAAAAGAAGCAATCATTCTTGAAGATCATACCAATAGCAGTCAAAGGACCGAGAGCTACAGTGAAGACCTTCGCCTTGCTGGACGACGGGTCAACGGTCACTTTGATCGACAGCATAATAGCAGATCGCATCGGAGCAAGAGGGCCTTCAGAAACCCTCAAGATAGAAGCCATCAACGAGTTGAAGACTACAGAATCAACGTCAAGAAGGGTCAACATACAGTTGAGAGGCATCAACGGGCACCAAGAGAAAATTCAAGCACGTACCATCACAAATCTCCAAGTTTCATCGCAGCGAGTTCCAGCGAGTCTGCTCGAAGGATGCCAGCATCTAGAGGACCTTCAAGAGCAGCTCACTTATGAAGAGGTGCGACCCAGAGTACTCATCGGTCAAGACAACTGGCATCTCCTGCTGTCATCCGAAACCAGAAGAGGTCGACAAGATCAACCAGTGGCCTCTCTTACTCCACTGGGTTGGGTCCTGCACGGCACTCACAGCAACACCATCGGGAGAAGCATCGACATCGTGTCACACCTCACAGAAAAACCGCAAGATGAACTTGAAGAATTGATGAAACAGTACTTCGAGATGGACGCGCTCTGCCTCAACCCCAAGAAGCCGAAGTCAGATCCTGAAGTCAAGGCTCTTCGAATCCTAGAGAAGACCACCAAGAAGACAGCAACAGGTCAATATGAAACCGGTCTCCTCTGGCGAAAAGAAGAAATTGAGTTCCCTGACAACTACGACAACTCGTTGAAGCGTCTCCTTAACATAGAGAAGAAAATAGACAGAGACCCAGAGCTGACCAAGAAATACACAGAACAGATGGAAGCTCTGATCTCCAAGGGGTACGCCGAACCAGCTCCGAAGAAAACAGCGCCGGGCAAGACTTGGTACTTGCCTCACTTCGCCGTCGTGAACCCTATGAAGCCAGACAAACTTCGAGTAGTACACGACGCTGCTGCCAAGACAAGAGGAATCTCACTCAACGACATGCTGCTCAAAGGTCCAGATCTTCTGCAGTCTCTACCTGGTGTCATCATGCGCTTCCGTCAACACCAGATCGCCGTGACAGCTGACATCAAGGAAATGTTCATGCAAGTCAAAGTACGACCAGAAGACCGAGACACACTCCGATACCTATGGCGCGGCAGTCGACGAGACGACCAACCTCCAGAAGAATACAGAATGACTTCGTTGATCTTCGGTGCATCAAGTTCTCCGTCAATAGCAATCTACATCAAGAACTTGAATGCTACAGAACACCAGCACAGTCACCCAGAAGCAGCAGCGGCGATTATAGAAAAACACTACATCGATGACTACTTGGACAGCTTCAAGAGTACAGAAGAAGCTATACGCATCGCGACAGGCGTTAGAAAAATTCACCTACAGGCCGGCTTCGAGCTCAAACAGTGGAAATCGAACTCAACAGCTCTACTCGAAGCACTCGGTGAACAACAGAACATAGAAGATCTGGAACTCTACAGATCAGAAGAAAATACAGAAAGGGTGCTGGGCGTAGTTTGGAAGCTGCACACAGACGAACTCACGTTCAACCTTAGCCTCGCCCGCATCCCACCGAAGCTCCTCGAAGGCAGAACACCGACGAAGAGAGAAGCTTTGAAGATAGTAATGTCCCTCTTCGACCCGCTGGGCTTCGCGTCACCTGTCACCATACGAGCCAAGCAGTTGCTGCAAGAAGTATGGCGCAGAGGCACGACTTGGGATGCCGAAATCGACAACGACCTAGCAGAACAGTGGAAGAATTGGATGGGTCACCTGAACAGTTTAAGAGATGTGACAATCCCGCGACAGTATCTCCACTACAGTAACGCCACTTCGCTACAGCTTCACATCTTCACCGACGCCAGCGAGTCTGCATACGCCGCAGTCTTATTCTGGAGAACAGAAAACGCCGATGGAGAAGTCAAGCTCTCACTCGTCATGGCCAAGGCGAAGGTGGCACCGCTGAAGTTAACGTCGATCCCAAGGCTGGAACTACAGGCAGCGGTCATGGGGACAAGACTTGCAGAAACAGTTATAGAAGAGCACGAGAGAAAACCAGACCGCAAGGTGTTCTGGACCGATAGCAAAACAGTGCTCACCTGGGTACGAACTGGCTCACGTTCTTACAAACCTTACGTGGCCCACCGTCTAGCAGCTATAGAAGAAAGCTCAACAGTCAACGAATGGCGCTGGGTGCCCACGAAGATGAACATAGCAGATGATGCCACACGAGACGTCCCAGCAGACTTCACGAAGAACCATCGCTGGTACAAAGGACCGGACTTCCTCTACGAGACCGAGAACCTTTGGCCTACAGAATCGACAACAGCAAAAACAGAACAGTCTACGGGTGAAGAGAAGACTCACCACGTCACACAGAAAATAGAACAGAAGCTCTCCAACAGCCTACCGGATGTCTCTCGATTCTCCAACTGGGACAGACTCCGGTACACCACAGCAAGAGTCCTGCAATTTATAGAACTGTGCAGACCCAACAAACAGGTGGTCTGCTACAAGAGAACACTGAAGAATAGAGAAGAGGACTCTACATGGACAAAGTCTAAGAAGTCCATCACAAGACAGCCCAAGGTGAAGAAAATAGCGTCACCTTCAAATAGACAGTTTCTTCGAGTCTCTGCTGAAGATCTCAAACAAGCTGAAGATCTACTGATGCGTGCCTCTCAAGAAGACTCCTTCGCCGTCGACATAGAAAACTTGAAGAATAGCAAGCCGATGGACAGGAACAGCCGTCTTCAACAATTGAGCACAGTTTATGAAAATAAAACCATCCGACTGAGAAGCCGCATCCAAGCAGTTCAAGACGTTACAGAAGACTTGAAGAATCCCATGATCCTTGATGGCGGGCACCCAATAGTTAAACTCTGGGTCCAGGCAGTACATCGTCAGCTGCATCACGCCGGTGTCGAAGCTACAGTCAACGAGTGCAGACAGCAATACTGGGTGCTACGACTGAGGCCCATCACACGCACTCTACTCCGAAGCTGCCTGTTCTGCCGAATGAAGACTCAGACTCCGCCTCAACCAAGAACAGGAAACCTGCCAGCGTGTCGTCTAGCCCACCACAAGCGGCCCTTCACCTACACAGGGGTCGATTACTTCGGGCCTCTCACCGTGACCGTCGGAAGAAGTCGCCAGAAGAGATACGTAGCGCTATTCACGTGTCTCACCACTCGGGCCGTGCATCTGGAAGTCGCCGCCTCACTCAACACAGACTCTGCGGTGATGGCGTTAAGAAGAATGATGGCTCGTCGTGGTCGTCCTACAGAAATCTGGTCAGACAACGGCACCAACCTCAAGGGTGCTGACAGAGAACTCCGACGCAGTATCGACGAAGCGACACAAGAAGAAGCAGCTAAGAAGACAGTCAACTGGCGGTACATTCCACCTGGGGCCCCATTCATGGGTGGGTCCTGGGAGAGATTAGTACGGTCAGTCAAACAGGCGCTGACAGCTACACTACATGAGCGCGCACCTACAGAAGAAGTACTCTCAACATTACTAACAGAAGCAGAGTACACAGTCAACAGTCGACCGCTGACGCATGTGTCAGTGAACCCAGAAGATCCAGAAGCCCTAACTCCCAATCACTTCTTACTGGGGGGTCAGGGGCGAGTACCGCAGCCCGGGACATTCAGCGAGCAAGACACAGCATCGAGGTCAAGCTGGCGCGCTTCTCAACGGCTAGCAGACCTATTTTGGCTTCGCTGGATTCGAGAATACCTGCCTGAGCTTCAACACCGGCGGGAGCCCCACGGACGAGGTCAACCCATACAGATCAACGACCTCGTACAGATAGTCGACGCAAACCTTCCTCGCAACGTGTGGATCCGTGGCCGAGTCATCGCTACGTATCCGGGTCCAGACAACATAGTGCGAACAGTGGACATCGCAACCAAGGGAGGCGTTCTGCGGCGGCCGGTGAAGAAGCTGGTGGTGCTGCCAGTGTCTACAGACGTCGGTCCCGTACCGGAAGATTGATGCAACATAGTCTGCACGGCGGGAGAAATGTACAGGACAACACTGCGGGTCACAGCGGCGACTGCACATAGAAAACTGTAAATAGAATATTATAGGTCTTATAGCATAGGATACGTTCAATTATTAGGTTTTTATTCCATTTTTTGAATGTTTTTAATAGTATTTTCGATATTTCATTTATAGTAATAGCAATTGTAAATAGTTTTGAATTTCCATAACATATTTGATTTGTATAGAACTAAATGTATGGAAATATTGTTAATAAAGATCATAGTTGCGTAACGGCTCACGTTACGGTAAAGTTCACGACAGGTGCCTATAGAGTAAATGTATGGAAACATTGTCAATAAAGCTCATAGTTGCGTAACGGCTCACGTTACGGTAAAGTTTGCCTTAAAGATTTTGCACTAAATTTGTATAATTTCGCATTTTTGATAGGCTATTATGTAGGAGCTGTGATTGGACGTAATTAATAGCGAATCACAGCTTAGGCCAAAAATGTATAAATACAGACGTCACTTTTGTACCGACATTCAGTCGACAGTTCAGCACCACAGGAACAACAAGAAGAAAAGGAAACCAGGAAAACAGGAAGAAACAGCAAGAATACTAGGAAGAAAAGGATAGCCAGGAAGAAAAGGATAGCCAGGAAGAATAGGATAGGATTAGGAACAGTATTGTTTTATACCAGTATTAGTAATAAACCTCACCGGTAAGAACTTTCACAGTGACTTTTATTTGTGTTTGTGTTTTGTGCCGCTAACCCGGCAACCTGTGTAACCCGCACCTGGTGTGGTCCACCACCAACCCCAGTCAAGGAAAGTGTGGATCTGGGTCACACGCTTTCACCAGTACAGTGGGGCGTGCCTAGCTACCTAGTTGGTTAGGTGCCGTCGCCCAGCGGAATAAAGTCGCCCCGCTGTACAGTTGGGAAACTACACTCTTTGCCGTGAACATGAAGGGGAAGACCGGTAGATATATTATATGCCCGCGATTCACCATTATTTTATTGTTCCCGGTATTATACATACATATGGTCACGCCTTTATCCCCGAAGGGGTAGGCAGAGGCATATCATATGCCCACATTTCACCTTTGTATAATTTGTCCCACGTAATAGGTGGTGAGCCGTATTGCCGTGTTTAAATGGACATTTATATTATATTAGGCCCGGTATTATAATAGGCAATAAACAGATTATAACATAACATATATGATCACGCCTTTTATCCCCAAAGTGGAAATTTAGCCATTTTACTGTCAACCGGGAGCAACGGCTCAACGGCCTTCCGAAGCACGGAAACGCTCGAAAATCAATATCACAAAGTGATGAGTAGGTCACCCATCTATGACCGGCCACAGTAAATGTTGCTTACTACAGTGATCGTTTACGCGCTCCTTAAGCAGACAATGTTGGGCTAGTATATTATATGTTTTCGTTAAGAATAGAATAGTAGAGTCGAATGAAACTAATTTAAAACATGTTTATAGGCACAAGCAAATGAGAAGAAAACTGAGTTAAATCAGCACGAAACACAAACGGTAAGGATAAGTTCCATTTTATGTTCACGAGTTTTAAAGAAGTACAGGCGGAGTGTCACACAATGACCGTCAATCTATAACCAAATCACAGTTTTATTTTTCACTAGCTGTTCTCCGCGGCTTCGTCCACGCAGAAGTCGTTATCGCAGAAAAGCATTACCCTCTTTTTGCGTAGTCGGTTCAAAAGTAGCATATGTCCTTCCCAGGGACTCAAACTATCTCTATACAAAATTTCATCATGCTTCAGCGGATAAGGCGTGAAAGCATAGCGTACAGACAGACAGGCAGACTTTCGCATTTATTAGGGATACTCTAAAAACACTCGTACATTCAACAAAACTGTGTCACATTGCCGTCAATACAAATCGCGCAAACAATATGTATTAATAAATATATTTTTTTTTACAATATTTATTTCGTACACACTGTTCGCGAAACGCCTACTGTTTTACCATGGTAAATATATGATTTAAGGCTGCAATGTTCGACCTTGACAAATCCTAAGGCAATTCGAACGATTGCAGCGTACGCTTTTACCGGATTTCATTCGATTCTAATACATTATATTACTGTTATAAAATCTTAGGGGTTTTAAGAAAAATCTATACGTAAAATGTTGTTCTAAAGACCTATATTATGACAATATAATATATTTTATGACAAGTTTTTATGAGAATTAAACTAATTTATTTAGATATAAAAAGAACATTACTTGTTAAGATTTTTGCAATTTTTTTCATTTTTCGAGAGCGATTTCGATCGAACAAAGTATTAAAAAAGCAAGAGTATCTAATAAATTACAATAATATAGTTTTATCAGATCAAATCGAAGAATATTTCCTAGTATAAAGTTCACCCCAAGATGAGTCTCTTTCGAACATACAAGCCTTAAAGGAATTAGTAGTTAATTATCCTCCGGACGAATTGTCTATTTCCTAACTTGACCACTTCCTAAATTGTCCACTCGGTTGTCCTTTTCCTGAATTGTCATTCCTTCATTATAAGCAGTCTTAATGCCTCCATTATAACCTCACTCGCTGATGCCAGCAGCTTCGCCCGCGTAAACTTAGTTCCCATTACCGCTTCTCGTATGAACTTATTCCCGGGATAAAAAGTAGCCTATGTGTTATTCCAGACTATAATATATCCCTGTGCCAAATTTCAGCCAAATACGTTTAGCCGTTTGAGCGTGAAAGAGTAACAAACATCCACGCTCACAAACTTTCGCATTTATAATATTAGTAACTAGCTGACCCGCGCAACTTCGTTTGCGTAAGAGAGAAAGAGAAATAGGAAGATTCCCCGTCGCGAGTATTCTTATCGCATGGTAGAAATATATCATCTGAATTTTGCAGCTCTCTAGCTATCACGGTTCCTGAGATACAGCCTCATGACGTACAGATAGACGGACAGCGAAGTCTCGTGAATAGGGTACGAACCCAGACTGACGTGAGGCATTCACGCACGCCCCGAAGAAGCGGAATAACACCCAGGCCGCAATGGTAGCCGAAGGTCTATTGGGTGTCCAGGGGTATTCTTCCGAGGACTTATCTGGGGCTCCCAATCGTAGGCTATTAGGTAGGATGAAGCGCTCGTGGCCCCGCGGACTCAGTGTTCTGTAAACGATCACTGCAGTAAGCAACATTTACTATGGCCGGATATGGATGGGTGACCACCACGTGGACCACTTTGTGACATTTATTTACGAGCGTTTCCGTGCTTCGGAAGGCACGATAAGCCGTTGGTCCCGGTTGTCAGTAAAATGACAGTCGTTAAGCCAAGTTGAAGGCCTTACGGGCGGCTTGAAAAATTTCAACTGTGGGTCGTCACAACCTGCGCCAGGGTCGGCAGCGCGTGTGTAGCGCCTCTGGTGTTGCAAACGTCTATAGGCTATGGTTACGAACCTTCCGGTGGGCCGTACGCTTGTCTGCCACCTAAGTAGTATAAAAAAAAAAGGATACTTGTGGCTTTTGGTCGGTAGGAGTCGTATAGCATGTACTGCTCGTTCGCTCTAACTTTGCCGCTCGGCTCCATACTATACTAAAGTCGAATTTTTAATTAGACGAAGTAAATTGACAGCAACTAATGTCACTTCTTCATACAATGTTGCGTATTTTCTATGACGAAGTGACATTAGCTACTGTCAATTTACTTCGTCTAGTTAACAATTCAGGTATACGCCTCTACCAGCGGCAAAGTTAGAGCGAACGGGTAGTATGTAGGATTTTCGGGGTATGAACTCTAAAAATCGTTTCTTCATGCGCACCTACGCCATTTTTAACTTCAAGGTTCTAGATCGATCAGTTAGTCAGTTTTTGTTTTTATATAACTCTATCAAATCAGCATGTACGCTCCTGGAAGTAGGCCTCTTCTAATTTGCGTCCTGCGTCTTCAGCATCCAGTCTGCGACCACTTCGTCCTCGGTCCATCTGTCGGGTAGACCGAATCGCGGTGGCCGCTTTAGAAAATCAGTACTTATTCGGCCGTTTCCATCCGCAGTTTTCTGTTTTTATATGTATAGATATAATTTTGAATAACTAAATCAAAATACGTGTTACTTTGAGCGAAGTAAATCTATATCGGTATTTGTAAAAATAGATGATGTCTAGTGTATTCCCGTTCGTCCCCTCGACTTTATCCCCCGAAGGGGACGAACAGGAACTCACAAAAATAATATTTAATCAGTTTCCGATCGTCCCATTCCTAATTCAAGAGGCTGCAGGCTCTTCGCCGAGGACTATCGGCCTCCATGACCGGGGGCCTGAGGACGGTGAAAGGGTGGCTCACCGTCCTAACAGAAGCAGGGCCCATGACGGCAGCGTGACGTGAGAACTCACGCACGCCCCCTTAGAAGCGGGATCACACCCGAAACCCCCCAAAGACGCGGGATAGCACCTGAACCACCCCGTGGGCGAGGCCGCAGTGGCGGCCGTTGGGTCTCTTGGGAGTCCTGGGACATCCTTCCGAGGGCTTACCCGGGGCTCCCAACCATAGGCTGTTACGCGTTACGTGAGGTTTTTTAGCCGGTAGGAGTCCGGCATAACATTCATAAAATAATAATATTCACGGACATTTCACACGACGCTATCTGATCCCAAAGTAAGCTAGGAATAACCTGCTTGTGTTATGGGTATCAGACCACGGATATTAATACTTATATACTTTTTAAATACATACATATTATACATAGAAACACCCAGACACTTGAGACAAACATTTATGGGTCACACAAATATTTGTCTCCGGTGGGAATCGAACCCACGACCTCCAGCGCCGCAGGCGGTATCACTACCGACTGCGCCACAGAGGCAGTCATATTCATGAGGATTTTCCCTCACGTTAAACAAAAAAAAAGAGGCTGCAGGCTTTGTCCTCTTACTGTTTTTGTGCTAATACATAATACTTTGTTTACAAAATGCTAATACAGTTTCTCCTATTGTGTGTGACCAGACATTTACTGTAGATTTCATCTGCTAATTTGTTCATCTATAATGCCTCTGATTGTTTTTATTCATCTAATTGGCAATCCCTGTACAAAATATAAGAGTAAACGAAGATGGAATACCTACTCTTTGTTATTCGGATGAACCGTGTACAGTACACCTTATCTAGTAGGTACTTATTCTTTCATAATTCCTAGCCATACAAAATAATATGAAGGCAATTTCGCTTATTGAAATAAATATACGCATAAATAAAATACACAGTTTTAGTAAACTTACATAATACAATTTGAAATGTTTTGACGTTTATCAAAAATAAGACCAATTTTTTAATTAAAAATTCAGCTGTCATGTGTCAAAAAAAAATTGTTTAAAAAGTACCGACTACGGAGTATCAATATGAACTATGAGGCAAATGCCCCCAAATTTTTTTTCTAACCCATTTAAAACATGTTTAATGATAAATTTCAATAAAATAAAATACACGTCTCCCATCAATTCGGTTAAAGATGTTTTATGCCAAATTTGAAGAAGATCGGACCAAGGAATCACGTAGTCCCATACAAACTTTGCAACCCTTGTTTACCCCCTTAGGAGTTGAATTTTCAAAAATCCCTTCTTATTGCTCGCCTACGCCACTTAAGGAGCATTTGTGCAAAATTTCATGCTTTTAGACCCAGCGGTTTAGGCTGTGCGTTGATCGTCAGTCAGTCAGTTCTTGTTTTTATATATATAGATTGGCAATCCCTGTACAAAATATAAGAGTAAACGAAGATGGAATACCTACTCTTTGTTATTCGGATGAACCGTGTACAGTACACCTTATCTAGTAGGTACTTATTCTTTCATAATTCCTAGCCATACAAAATAATATGAAGGCAATTTCGCTTATTGAAATAAATATACGCATAAATAAAATACACAGTTTTAGTAAACTTACATAATACAATTTGAAATGTTTTGACGTTTATCAAAAATAAGACCAATTTTTTAATTAAAAATTCAGCTGTCATGTGTCAAAAAAAAATTGTTTAAAAAGTACCGACTACGGAGTATCAATATGAACTATGAGGCAAATGCCCCCAAATTTTTTTTCTAACCCATTTAAAACATGTTTAATGATAAATTTCAATAAAATAAAATACACGTCTCCCATCAATTCGGTTAAAGATGTTTTATGCCAAATTTGAAGAAGATCGGACCAAGGAATCACGTAGTCCCATACAAACTTTGCAACCCTTGTTTACCCCCTTAGGAGTTGAATTTTCAAAAATCCCTTCTTATTGCTCGCCTACGCCACTTAAGGAGCATTTGTGCAAAATTTCATGCTTTTAGACCCAGCGGTTTAGGCTGTGCGTTGATCGTCAGTCAGTCAGTTCTTGTTTTTATATATATAGATAAGTAAGATAGCTACACTTTTTCTTTGTAAGTCAAAAGCCCAGAACACGTCTTCACGTCGCTAATTTGTTGCTTCAATTTAAACCTGTTGAAAACTCCTGGACACACAAATGCTTGCAGAAGCGGGGTTGATAGCTTTGCAGTCATTATTAGAAGACAAGTCTCAATACATCTCTAATTTTGATCGGGTATGAGGCAGTAGGTACCAACAGTCTCCTGCAGAATGTTGAGTCGAGTTTTTTTCGAGTCGAGAGGCTGGATGTGGTGTCCTGGGATATCCCACCGAGGGCTTATCCGGGGCTCCCAACCGTAGGCTGTAGGGCAGGATACGTGAGGTTTTTAGTCGGTAGGAGTCTGTAACGAGGCTGTATCTCGATGACTTATGTCTGTTGCCGCTACAAGATATACTTTAAAAAAAAAGAAAAAAAAAAAATTTTTCAATAAAAAATTAAACCGACTTCAAGCAAATCCTGAAAAATAAAATTTACTTAGCACAAAGTAATATGTATTTTGATTTTATCAGATTTTATTCAATATCATATTGAAGTCGGCGCCAAGTAAACCCATAGTTTTATGTAGGTATTATATTGATGGCACCAACTTCAATATTATATTGAATTAAATATGATAAATCAAAATACATATTACTTTGTGCTAAGTAAAATTTTATTTTTCAGGATTTGCTTGAAGTCGGTTTAATTTTTTATTGAAAAATTTTTTTTCATCATTTTAAGTGACGGGTGAATTGAAAAATATAGGTATCTATCTAGGTGAAAGTTCTCATCGATACAAATCAATCAAGCCCAAACACAAGGTAGCTGCTGTAAATCGTTAAGGAATTCCCTCGACTGTCTTTCGGTTCCATCATCAGATCGACTTCAGACATTCAGTAAATTGTAGTACCTTTAAGCACTGAATTAAAAAGTTAACAAACGCACTAGTTGTCCCTACAATTTTCGGTGGTTGCCTTCGATTTCTCCTGAATCTCATCATCAGATTCTGACCTGGTGAAATTGGGACCACCTCAGAAGTGAACTCTATCCAACAAAAAGCAGATTTGAAATTCGTCTATAATTGACGAAATATCCGTGCACATACATAAAACATTGAGAATTTCCTTTTTTTTAAGTCGGATCTATCAATCTAAGTGTAAAGTTCTCATCAATACAAATCAATCAAGCCCAAACACAAGGTAACTGCTGTAAATTGTTAAGGAATGCCCTCGACTGTCTTTCGACTCTATCATCAGATAGACTCCAGACCTTCATTAAAATGTAGAACATTAAAGCACTTAACTAAAAAGTTAACAAGCGCACTAGTTGTCCCTACAATTTTAGGTGGTTGCCCTCGTTTTCTCCTGGATCCCATCATCAGATCCTGACATGGTGAAAATGGGACCACCTCAGAAGTAAACCCTATTCAACAAAAAAAGAAATTTTGAAATCCGTCTATAATTGACGGAAATATCGCCTGACATACATAAAAAAAAATACATACAGACGAATTGAGAACCTCCTCCTTTTTTTGAAGTCGGTTAATAAGGGGGTCTCACATACAGCAAACATATTGTTTTTTGTACGTTTTTTGCTACGGAACCCTTCGTATCGCACTTGGTTGGTTTTTGAAAAGCTACCAAATTTGTGCAACTGTAGTGCAGTTTACTAACACTAACATACTAATTATATTTTTAAATCCTAGTGTCACCAACGTTACTTGTGTTGGTTAACGACCAAAATAAATACTTAATTTTTATTTTACAAATTGACCCACATTTTCACACTCCACCGTCCATATTTTATTTGATGCGTGTTCACACTTTCATTGTTAATTACTTTGCGACATACGCATATAGACCACAAGCTATTAAGCTTTATACTCGTGACAGCCTATCAAACATGCTTGCTTATTTTGTACGAGACAAATATTGTGTCGATTTTATATTTTACTAGCTGATGCCCGCAGCTCCGCCCGCGATGGCGCTGTATGTGAAAAATGATTTTCCCGCTTTTCTGTTGAAATTTTTCCTGAATTTACTTTGCTATAAACCTCACGGAGCCCGAGACCTTTCCAACGAATGCAAGACCGTGCAAATCGGTTCGTGCGTTCTGGATTTATAGCGTCAGGAAGGAAAACCCGACTTATTTTTATATATTTTATAACGTAGAGTCGTAGAGTAGTGTTTCCCAACGTATTAAAATCCCGATTCAAAATTAATCAAATGTTTGCGGATCATATTATTTCACGACCCGCGATTCAAACCTATAACACACGGCATTCCAAACTATTATGCGAAAGCTATTAGCTTCGATCCCCAACCTCATGCTGCGATTCAATTTGTCATTCATTAGAACATTCACTATAATAGTCAATAGAAAGAAACACAAAAGCGCCATGACCCCGTTATAAAAAAAAATCTCCATACGACATTGTGCCGTATAGGTACATAATATAACATAGCTGACCAGTTCAACTTGTTTTTTTATTCCACAGAATCAACGAACCAACACACCGGAGGAAATACTTAGAAGCAAAGCAAGCCTTCAACAGTTACTTAACTTTTACTGATTGTGTGTGTGCGGCTTAATAAACGTTTTGAATTATCTGTGCGTGTTATTTTAAAAAAAAGTTCTTACAATGACTTTAGCTGTGCCTGATAAACAAATATTTTGTTTCAATTTGTTTTTTGGAGCTGAGGAGGCTGTTAAAGAAGAGGTAATTTAAAATCTATAGATTATTTATTTTAAACTTCAGCACGGAGTTCAAGACAAATTTAAATGCCTAACTAAGGCATTTTCTACCACTCTACTTTAGCGTGATGCAAAGAAGGTGCTCAGAGATATGGGATATGACGAGAACTATAAGTGTATTAAAATGTAATATATTGGGTGTAACAAAATTGACTCTCCAAATTTCGTCACGTGACGTGGCATCAGTCAAGAAACATTACAAAAATAAAGAAAAAAAATCACATGAATACTTTAACCGTAAAGCCGTTTTAAAGGTCCTATAAATTTTCATTTTCACCCTTTATATACAATATACCCTATTTTTTTTAAGAAATTTAATAAAAATACTATCTAAATCAAGAAAATTGACCATTACATTTTTTTTATACTGAATAGAACCAAGAGTTTTTGAGAAAGTACAACTCTATAAAAGTACGACCTTGACACAGTTAGCATCTTGTAGCTAAGTGAGAGCTATTCAAGGCGTGTATTGAAGGTCAATGAGTTAGTTAGCGTATGGGTCTGAATAAGTACTGTGGGACTTGGTTTGATTATTTTCATTTAAGCGAACAATGGCAAAGTGACTGTAGCTGGTTTGGAGGTTTGGAGTAAAATTTACAACGTATCAATACGTTGTAAATTTTACTCCAAACCGACTTTTTGCTACAAAAAGATCACAAAAGCTGTGCGTCTTTAAAATAAGTACTACTGATTTGGCATAATGACATACTTAAAGTAAAAGCTTGAAATAATGTTTAAAAAGGAAAGATACATACATAATTTAAGCCTTCACGGGACGCGTGGCAGATGTTTGAAACATTGAAATTATTTTCTAAAATCTAAAACGCAAAATCCATAATCTACTTAAATCCTCTCGAATCTCTGCGAAACCGTCGCGGACTGTGGCAAAAAACGCTGTCGCCACCGCAAAGAAATTGTTTAGTCATAGTTACCCCAGTAAAGTAATATTACTAGCGTACCCCTCGGCTATCGATCCAAATTGAAAATTTAATGTAGTGTTTGTGGGAGCGAAGTCTTTGGGAGAGAGTCCTACAAAGTCGGCATTCGGCGGTGCAAATGTAGTGTTGAAAACCTCCATACGGTACGGTGGCCACTTACGATCTGATAAGTCGTACTTAGTTATGTTTGTCTGTATCTTGGTGGTATTAAAAATAAGCTAATTGTGTAAACAGAAATTTTGGTACAGTCATCAATAAAAGTAAGTAAGCGGCATGCGGCAGTATGAACTTTCAGTGATGTAATCATCATCATATCAATAGGGAACTAAGAACACTGTTCTTGGAGCAGTTCCAGCATTCAGTGGAAGATCTAGCTAGACAAAATAGGTGATTTTGCAGTTGGAAATCTCATCAATCATCAAATTATCCAAAGTTTCGGAACAGATAGAAGACCTATCGAAGTATTAAGTAAGAAAAATTAATCGTTGTCGACTGTACCTACTTGTAAATTTGTAACCCATAATAAGTAGTAGATACATGTCCCATGACTAACGATTTGACTTATTGTTTCCCTTTATCGTCGCGGGCAAATGTTTTCTTTGTGTGATATTATTGAACCAGATAGAGGCTATCTGATGTCACGATACTACATTGATCTCTTTCATACATCAACCTTGATATGTGCGCAAAAGAGAAAACAGTATCTTCCGCAGCTTCACGACAATGTACCAAGTATACCATACACAGAAAGTCAGAAACAAAACATTGCTTTAAAGTCACGCTAATATGTAAATATGATAACTGTATTCCCTTGTACAGTAGGTAACTGTTCTTGATAATGAAATGTGTGCTTAAAACTAAACAAAAGTCTGGGATATCCGGCGTATAAAGTGTGTTGAATGAACGCTTACGGTAAAATAATATTGATTTTATAGAACAATGACCGTACTTGCCAGTGCTGAATGTGAATTTCGTCCTATTTGCGGTGATAAATGATATATTCCAGTTTAAGCGATGCAATGTGTTAACTGTGTCAACATGGATTATGATGTTGAAGACGGAATACCCAGGGATTTTATTGAATTCGACTTTGCTGAGGACGCGTTGGATTTTGAGGTTAGTTCTATTAAAACAGATGTTGTTTATACGTAAAGACTTTATAGTAGTCGAAAGATACATACCTACCTACCTATACAATTCTATGTAGGAAACCGTGACAGCAGAGTAGAACCACGTATATTAGAACGTGATAGCAAATAAATATTCCATTATTATAGAATTAAAGACTAATAAGTAAACGCTCTCTGCATAAGCTGTCGTAACTACGCAGTAATTAAACTTTAAGTTAGCGATTGGCACTTACCTTCTATAATTTTTAACAAATGACTAAGTAGGGATAGGTAGGTACATATTTATAAAACAACAATTCGGCCAAATAATTTTTCTGATCAAAAGTGACATGTTAGCAAAATATAAACATGATTCACAAAATAAACTAACATGATAGCATTGATAGCACAGTACCTAATCACTATCATCTATTTTTATCATTTCGCGAATGAATGAAGCATTCAAGTCATCAACAAATATTTTTATCAGTGCGTCTCTTTCTTTGAGCTGTCTATTAGCCAATCCCAACGACACAAACTTTAGCAAAAACAAAACTGTAGGTACAAGACTCGTGTCCTGGGACGTCCTTCCGAGGGCTTACCCGGGACTCCCAACCATAGGCTGTTGGGCGTAACGTGAGGTTTTTTAGTCGGTAGGAGTCCGGCATAACATCCATGAGGATTTTCCCTCACGTTAAAAAAAAATAATAAAAAAGGACTCGTCCTCGACTCGACTCGTCCATAATGACTGTGTGACGATATTTTCATACAAAATACAAACTTATGTTCCACAAAGTAGTCGTTCGTCTTCCATACGCCCCACTTGCGCAAACATTAATGCAGACAGCAACTTAGTGGTTGTCGTGTCAACCAGATATGAAAGAATAAAATAAATTAACGCTTTATTTAACGTAATATCCCGTCCAAACGGCACAAATTTAAGTTAGTACAACGTGTTTGTACTAACGAGTGTGCAAAGGGGGTGTGTCAACTTGCGTGCAAACACTTTCCATTTTACTTAACTTGTTGGCGTTAGAACGATAATAAAGGAAGGGAGGGAGAGAAACCCACCTCACTCCCTCGATTCGTCAATCTTAACGTACAACAGTTAAGGATAACCACTAGGTACTAATAGGTTTTCTCTTTATACAGTGCTAATAGTAAGTAAGGAATGATGAATCGAACTCCTCAGGATTGTTAATAATGAGCATTACTCCTGGAGGTTTCCTGAGGAGTTCGATTCGTCCAGAAAATAAGTAAACTACGATTAACTATTATCAAGGTAGGAACTGTAGAAAGCGAAGAGTGTGGTATAGGTAATTTATCATTACCAAAGGAAAAGGAGAAATGATAATAGGTACTATTTTGTTTACGCAATAATGGAAATAGACTTCACAGCTGCAGGTTGGTAAGACACCTACCTGCTTACTTTATTTACCACAAGTAAGAACGTAAACATGACATAATAAAAACTTGCGGCAGGCGGTAGCAAGCAGGTACAGAGAGGTGACGGCCCTGTAGTTAGCAAAGCGAGCTCGGCCGAAACGACTGCCACAATCGAGCAGCTATTTTTGTGAGATGTGGTCACGCGTGTTTCTAGTTTTATACTGGACGGTGTTATAGTTTTTATTCTATGGCCATGTTGTGTTGTAGTTATCTATTTTAACATTTTATCAAAGTGTAAATAAACATAGATAATGGTTTGCCTTGGAGATAGATGCGGGTGCGGTGCTTTTTGCCGCAGACTGTTTTGCCGCGCTCGTGATTCAGAAAGTCAAGAAGGCGAAGACATTCCAGTTTCATTGGTAATTTTTTTAACTTAAAAGTTGTGATGATAAATGTGTTTAGGTAGTGTACAATGTACCTATTATTTGCACCCAGCATGTTCTAATAGAAAAATAGATTTCGACGTGTTCACCTAGTTATATTTATTATTATGATGGGGTTTAGTACCTACATGTAAACAAAAATAATGAAATACCAACATAATAAGTAGGTAAGTACCTACCATATATTATACTGGTTTCCCACAATCCCCGTATTAACCCAGGGATGTCTAATAAAATCGGCTAGACTAGTACCTACCTGTTTAAAAATATCTGAATTAGGTACCACAGTAACTTGTATAAATCTCAGTTCAATCAACCAAAATGAATAATATCTAATATTCTACCTGACAAGAAAATTTAGTAGGAATGTAACTAAAACTTTAAATTTTTGCTCAGCCTAATAGAACACCTGTATCAGTAATTTCCTTTACCCTATATACCTGGGTATCCAGTGCAAATTAATGATTGCATGAACAGATTAAAATTTAAGTAGGTATACATGAAACACCAGGCATCTGAGAGTATGTATTAGAAGGTAGGTAGACTTTCAACTGGCTTTTTAGTATTTGAAATGTGTTTTAAATCTTATTGTATACATGGAACACCCATAGATTTAGAATTTTTCGCTACTCTGGAACACCTTATAGACTTGCAACCAGATAAACATAGGTATAGTGAAATAACAAGTGCACTGTGCAACTGTAGAGCAACCCTGTCCAAACGTCCCCTTCGTTATAAAAGGTAAGATAAACTAGGTACAGATACCTTTAATCGGTACAAAAAGTGATGCGAGGAATTCCGTTGATTAATAAACGTAGTAGTACAAAGTTAAAGTGTCATTATTAGATATATATATATAGGTAAATAAGCACTTATTCTGAGTATTATATTACCGTAGTATTAATATTTTATTGCCTTTTATGAAAATATCTAATCAGACCATGAAAATGATGAAAAAGTACCTACATTATAGGTATTTCTACTTATCTGCGTATAGGTCAAACGCTATTTAAGTTTTTATTTCTTTCTTTTTATTGCATTGCGTCATTCCAATCATAAATGAGTACCTACCTGATACGTACCTTGCCTACTTGTGTTGAGTTGATACATAAAGGTTACGTAGGATAGGAAATACGTTAGGTACTTAGGTACTTCGTTTATTTGTGTTGCATTAGTAGGTAGGGTCAAGTGTTCAACAATGAAACACTAAAAGTTCATAACCTCGTACATCTCATGTTTTTGCTGATAGAAGTCTATAATTTTACAGGCATGTAGTCAATATGATTGGGTATCGAATGTCATTTATAGATTTTTTTAAATAAAGTGATTTGAATCGACAAAGAAATAAAAACTAAGAAATGGGATTTGTGTCATTGTGTCCATATAGGCGTACACAATGAAACACCATATATTCAACAATGAAACACCATAAATAAACTGTGCCTAATTCAAATTTTGTTTAATGTAGGTAGTTATTAAAGAAAGAGCAGTCCGTTTCTACGTTAAATGCAGTGGCACGACGTGCCATGCTGCATGCTTCAGGCTTTTTTAATGACAAGTATGCATGCCCTGATTTATAAGACCGTAAACATTCGATTCCAGCCATTTTCCCAGCTAACAGAATATCGGATATTGTTAATTTTTGCCATTTGGTAAGCAATACGCCCCTCGTCCTTTTTACAGCTTTGTTACGCGCCATCTTAAAATTAAAACAAATTATAATAGATAAGGTTTCACAATATCAACCAATAAAAATCTATAAAACAGTGTTTCATTGTGTCCATTGTTAAACTGTTTCATTGTTGACTACCTAGGGTTTATCTAACTAACTTTTAATTTATGTTCACAAAATTGTAACTTTGAAACAAATGAAATATGCCGAAATAATCTACAAAACATGTAGAATGCAGGATAATCATAAAAAATATAATATTCCTAACCATTAAATAATGAAAAATCTTTAAAGATAGCCAGAAATACTTCAATTTTTGACGAAAATAGTAAAAATGAGCCGCAGACGCGTCTTTTCTCACGCGGTGCCGCCGCAAACTGGGATACGCCGGTGGCATCTATTGAGTGTCCTTACGCGATATATTGCACTAACTGCCAACGTCGCGTTTTGGAAATATTACTATGTTTTATTGTGTACTACTGTTTCATTGTTGAACACTTGACCCTACCTAATAATCCAGTGTTCTTTGATCATTATACTGAAAGCCTGTGTTGTGATCTGTATGTGTAACTTTCTATAACACGGTATTCATGCAAACTAAGTCACCTTTCTGAGACATCTCTCCTATGTGTACTTACTTACCTAATACTTATCTATCTATACATTGCGCCCCGGGGGTTATACATTTAGTCCGTGTGGTTTTAGTCGTTTTCGTGTGGTGTATGTCCAGCATGACATAAGAATAAACTGTACCTGTATTTACCCCAGTTATTAATACGATTAAAAAAGTACCCTGTACCACATTCACAGAGATTCAAAGTTTCATAAAGTTGTGAAAAGGGAAATACTTACTTATACCTACGTTACCTACCTAGTGAAATCTGTAAAAAAATGGTAAGAGTTTTAAATTAAGAAAGACAGGTGTGTTTTTATTTTCCGAAATTTTATCCTTAAGGAAGGGTGCAAAATAGGGGATAATAGCAGAGTTTATAATTTCTACTATGTTAATAGTTTATAGTTTGTATGATAATTGTATTTGAAAACGGTGCATGTGCAATATGTGCAATCAAATGTGCAATACGGGCATTTGGGCAAGCAATTCCAGAGAGGCACAGTTAGCCATTACGTAAATTTATGAGATTGGGTAATCCTCGTTGCTCTACCTACCAAGTCTTGACTCGTGTCGTGAGTGTGTCGTGGTGAGTCAAAGTGGAATCTATACTTACTACTACGTCCTAGGTAGGCGGTTCGAAGCGAACGCGGTTCTGAAGCGGTGACACGCGAATTCAACGCGACGCGGTGCGACGCGGCGGCTATGTCCTACGTGCACGCGAATCGTCTCGCACAGCCGCCACTGACCGGCGACGCTGCCGTTTAGTTGGCACTTTGCATCAGCCTAATGCAACTGCCATAGATCAAAAATATGTATGGAGTTCTAGGTTCTAGGTTTTCAGAGGCTGGTTTCCGCGAATCAACGTCATTTCTGCGCATATTTTGCGCAGGGTTTTGGTATGGCTATTGCCATCCCAGTTCCTCCAGTAAGTCTAGCAGACTCTTCACGTTGCCGGAGACTTCCTGGAGCGATCTTGGTGTACCGAAGTGTCTAGCCCTGTATCCTTGCCAGTTCCGGGCATTCCATAAAAATGTGACTGGCAGTTTATCCGTCTGCAAAGGGCACTGTCTGTGACACCTAAATTAAAGAGATGTTTGTTAAGTAGACTGTGACCGTAACCCCCTGGGCGAGGCCGCAGTGGCATCCGTGGGTCTGTTGGGAGTTCTGGGACATCCTTCCGAGGGCTTCCCCGGGGATCCCAACCACAGGCTGTTGGGCGTGACGTGAGGTTTTTTAGTCGGTAGGAGTCCGGCATAACATCCATTAGGATTTTCCCTCACGTTAAACAAAAAAAAAAGACTGACCGTAGCTTTGTTAATTTTGTTTTGGAGATCATTACTCCAGTTTAGTTTGCTGTCAAGAAGTACCCCAAGATACTTGACCTCTTTTGAGAAATATAATTCGGTGCCGTGGAGACGTGGCAGTTTGGATCTTGGATGGATGGATGATTTGTCATGGACAGTTGGAAACAAATATTATTGGCAAATTCATTTCTTAAATATCAAATGCTCAAGAAGTATGCACGGCGAAGAAGTGGGACTAATATTGTATACTTAGAAAGGCATAATCGAAGATAATAAATTTACTTCTTGGATTGCATTGATTAAAATTTCTATTTCCAACATTATAAAAAACACGGGCGGCACCGCATCCAGTTCGCGCGCAAATATCAAACCAACTGATCGCGTTCGCTTCATTTCGCGCCGCCCCGCACCGCACCGCACTTGCGTTTGGTCACGTAGGACCTTAGACCATATAACACGGGACTAGCCTTTGCGAACCACCGCATACAAAGATATTCTGCCAGTTTTCATACAAATGAAGGGGGAAACACAAAGACATATAAAATTTCATTGCATTTAAAAATGTCTTTATCGACAAACGCGTAATGGCTGTTGTGTGTTAATTGTTATTGTACAGTCAACTACAATGTAATGTACTAGTTTAATCATATAAAATGATGTACTGATGTACAGGCTTTTCATAAAGCCAAAAGACCAAATGGTCATGTGCAATGGCAGAAAACAATGCTTAAGTAAGGCGCATCCTGTGGTTAGATGATCTAAGCGTAGGACACTTCAATAGGTTTCAACTGTTTGTTGGTACCGCGCCGCGCCGCGCCGCTTCACAATCACAACATAAATATACTGTGGCTTCACGTTCGCTTACGTAGGACGTCGCCCTATACATACATATATTGTAAAGAGGAAAGATTTGTTTTTTTGTTTGTTTGTTTGTTTTGATGTCCGCTTTTCTCAACTTTTAAAATGAAAGTGAAATGATAGCATTGTTGTCTAGGTTTGATGAAATGGCGAAATTATCTACGTTCCACATTATTCGAAATAATTGTGACATGCATGATTATCACATTTATTTTCAGTGCGAACGTGGTCGTTACCACAGATGACATCATTAGATATTTTGAAGTATGAACTCGAACGATTTAGCTTGACATTGATATCTAGAATCTAGTCAATCTTTATACAAACATATTTTTGTAAGTTCTACTTTACAACTCACAAGCACCAATCTTTGTATCTATCCATCCATCTTGGTTAGATAGTCAGAAACTAAGTTCTTTAGGTAGGTAAGGTACCTAACATAACCATAGTCACCCCTCTCAGACACTAGACAATGTTCTAAGGAGGAATAATAAAATTAACTAGGTATTTAAAATATCAAAATGCAACGAGACCGAAAAGACTCCTCAAGAAATTAAAATATAAAATGTACGGTCTACCTACACCAGCTTGTCTCACAGCCAGCCTTTTCATAATGTTGAAAAGATTTCCTGACAGAAAGAGACCTAACTACTTATAATAGGTGTGTGTCCATCCAGGTGGCCAAATACCTACCAACCTATTGATTAAAACTAAAACAGTTGTAAAAGTTCTAACTGGGCGTTCTCCCAAATTACTGTGGCAGTGCTGAATAAGCTCCCCACGAGGGGTAATATTGATTTTGTACAGACACGCAACTTGTACGGAAAATATAAAACAAGTTCCATTTTAACCGGAAAGTAGGTTATCAAAACCGGCCAAGTGCGAGTCGGACTCGCGCACGGAGGGTTTCGTATCAAAAAACGGCAAAAATAATCGCGTTTGTTGTGTGGGACAGCTGTCTAGAGCTCTAGAGCAGTGTGTCTATAGCGTAGGTAAAATATAGACAGCTGAAATTTTCACAGATGTATGTATGTATTCTATTAGTCTGAGTATGTAGGTTCCTGAGATACAGTCTGGAGACCGACAGACAGATGACAGCGGCGTCTCAGTACCTACTTACCTACTTAATGGGGTCCCGTTTTTGCCCTTTGCGTACGAAACCCCAAAAACGACCATATTTATTACCGTGACCATAGTAGGTACTTCATAGGTAGTGGATAGTGGTGCCATAAATACTACAAAAAATTATTATTATTCTGAAATTCGTGTTTTTATCAATTTACTTAATTAAAACATTCATAAAAACAAATTTTGCCAGAGTTCACGCGTTGGTCTTTTTGCATGGGAAAATAAAATGGTTTCTCATAGGACTGCTCTGCTGCTCCCTGAAAGCGTTAAGCCAGGTTCGTAGCAAGTAGAAACTTGCTACGATCCTGGCTTAGCACTTTCGCTTCTTCTACTTTTTATAAGTTTCTTCATACATGATCGCTGGTTAAGGGTAGCTCTTTATCAATCTATCTACCTATAGCAAAAAGTAAACCCAAAATATTCCTTCTAAAAGATCCTATTTCATGTAACGTTCAAAAATACCTTTTAAAACATTTTCAGGAATACAGGGCCTGATTTAGGGTTCCGCGCGCCCTAGGCTAGCTATGAATATGCGCCCCCAGCTGCAACTTATTTAAGTCTTACCCTTTTTTTTTTACTCCAAAAGAGACTACGTAAGCTGATCCTAAGTTCCTAATCGTTATTCTTTGTTAATTTGAAAATAAAATAAAACCCGATTCAGAGACTTCTTATGAAGTTATGACTTGATGCATCAGCCAGTAAAAAGCGAGATAAAAATACCATCCAAGTACCTCGGTACATCCAGTCCGTGAATATTATTATTATTTAGTGGAATCCCTTCATAACTCAGGAAGTGAGCTGATGATATGCAAAATTTATAGCTAAGAACGGTTCGAAAGCCGATGTGCTCGGGATGGCCCCAGCACATTGGCTTTCGAGCATAGAAAACCGCAATATTGGCTCATCTGTTGGGCTGCTACGATGCCACAGACAGACACACACATACACAGGTCAAACTTAAAACACTTCTTCTCGTTTTTCGGCGGGGTTAATTAAATCGTCAGTAATATTGGTGCAATGGTGCCTTTCCAGCCACTCCATGACCGGTTTCACAGTCTCAACAGCACCGTCTCACACTTTTTTTATACCACCAAAGTGGCAGACAAGCATACGGCCCACCAGATGTACCGGTGGACACGCACAACAAGGCAAAGTCTCTCCTGTCGCGAAGAGGTTCCACACCACCTGCAAGCATGGGATCGTTGACTACTTTTTGGCTCGCCTCTGCACCGAGTCGAACGGAAGAATTCAGTCAATTCATTCTGATATTCTGGTGCCCCCACCCAGCAGTGGCAGCTGTACTCCATGTGCGGCCGCACTTGCGACTTAAACAGAAGCAGTGTTTGCGCTGCAGTAAAGTACCGCCGCGCCCTGTTGAGCATACCGAGCGGCTTGGACGCCAGCTTGGCCTTATTCTCCAAATCACTCCGGAACTGAACGTCACTGGAACAATCTATTGCGGGAACTCTATTGCGAGTTGTCTCGATTTCAAACACAAGTTGTTCACAGCTTTCTTCCACTGCAGCCCGAGAGATACCGGTGCGGCCCGTGTAACAAGTGTCGCCCGTACTGTCGTCCGTATAACAATGAATGCCGTCAATAGACAACATCTCATTGATATGCAGCAGAAACAGAGTGGGGGACTACACTGAGCTTGTGGTACTCCAGCGTTTATAGCCATGCATTCAGAACCTATGCTTCTACCGGCCAAAAAGCTGGACACCCATTCACTTTGGTTCCTGGGTGCCTTGAACGCGACACGGGTGGAGCTGTCGTATTTACTACCACGCTGCCAGGGAGATGGGCGAAGGAATTTAATTTTAACGCACGTATTTGTATTTTCACTAAACTACCAAATATTATTATGTACTTTGGTGTAACAAAATGTTAACAAACAATTTTAAACATGTTGTTAGGAGTTGTTACAATCTGTTAAAAATTGCTAGATGTTTTATGTGCTCCTTTTTGGGAGCACGTAAGTCACAGCCCTGCGCCGAGCCCAATGCCCGGCGCCCCCTTAATCCTGGCGCCCTAAGCTTCAGCTTAGTTAGCTTATGGGTAAATCAGGCCCTGCAGGAATAGGTAAGAAATGACGGAAATCGCGAAAATGTTTTCCTTACAACAAGTACGAGTACTTAAGTCGAGTCGTTATTACCTTGCCTTGATTTGAAGTAATATAAAATCGCGCAGCACCTCAAGGTTTATTGATCTTGGTGACGATAAGCCCACGCTTAAAACAGAGTAGAACCAAAAGCAAGCTAAACATACGGTACAGTCAGCCAAAGAAGACTATAAAAAAATACAAATTACTCGAGAATAAGAAATTTCTCTTTCTTATTTGTCATTGAAGAGCAGACTAGTGCTATTAATTTACAATAACCTCACTAGGATAGGATTTTTTTTTAAATCTTCTGCTTCATCACTTTTGTCGCTGACCGTACGGCGCGGAATAAAGTTCTTTATCAAATAATATCAATGTGGACGCTTAGTATGTATGTTTGTATGTGGTAAAGATTACTCAAAATCTTATCTACGCTTTGCAGTATAAGCAAGTAGTTAACTAAGATCTTTTTCTACAAACAAAAAATCTTTTTTTGACTTCCTAAGGCCCCGATCATGGAGTCTTGGGCGAAGACAAGTCTACAGCATCCTTGCCGTTCCACAGAGACATTTTGCATGTGTTTGAGTGCCGATAAACTACGTAGGTAAACAGATTCCTAGACACGCCACAACGATGTCACATGCATAGCTCCTGTAGCAATTAGGTAAAAAGTAAACTTCAACCTTGGTAGCTAACAATATCTCACATTACGACAAAAAAATACAGGTCCATTGTTTGCAACTCATTATTACAAGTTACGAACACCTGCTCAATGCAGTTTCACACCATTGACTATTTGACAAAGCAGGGTATAGGTACCTATTGTAGTTCATGTAATCAACATTTTAAAACCTACTTAAATTGTGATAATAGGCGTCGAGGTAACTATATGACTGTGACTGTAAATGTGAGAAACAGAAATTCTATAGGTGCTTATGCCATTAACTTTTAAAAATTGAATGTAGTGTGGGTGCTCTGTGTTTGTTTTGCCACGGCGACCATGTTACCTCGAATTGCCGCGGTAAAAAATGAATTCTTAATGTGCGACAAAAAAATTTAAAAAATAATGAAAAAATTTACCCCCTTTTTTACTAAATATTTGTATTTGATTTCCGATGCCAAGTCATCGCATGAAATTTGGAGAGGTAATTTTGTTACACCCAGTATTTATTTATATATAATCAACTACCCTAACCAGGGTGACCTTATTTGTAAACGGCAGATGGAAATCAAAATTCTCAATCAAAAATCTCATCCTACCTACCCATAGGTACCTACTACTTACCTACATTTTTTTATGAAGTTAATATTAAGCTTGAATACAATAAAATTTTTGATTAGGGCAACCCTATGCTCTATTCAAAACTGAATCATAATCGTACTCACTCACTCAAAAGTCCATCTACCTCCTTCTTACGTATGCTCGTTGAAATCCTTAGCCCATTAGTCACCTTTCTGGGAGTACCTATATGGTCGTGGCCATCGGCCTTAGTTAACAACAATTAAGGACAAGCAGGTATCGGTGACCTCGTCGTTTTAATCATCACTTCCAAATACTTACTTAGACGAAACGTGCTTCTCATATACAATTAAGTAGCTATCTTTCAACCATCATTCAGAGACATGAGAGAGATTTTAAAAGTACGCGGAATTCAGTAGGAAACAAGGCAGGGATGCCGTTTTATAAATGTGGTTTATCACCCGCGCGTGCGATTGTGGATGCGATTCTTCTTTAGTTCTTTTCTGACACAAGCAAGACAGGTTTGAAAATTTACTCCCGTATAATCCCTATCGCTACAAGAATACGACATGTCGACATGTAACTAAGTAAGCCTTTTCACGCTGTAATAGAATAGAACTGCCTACTATGATAGAACTTTGGACAGGGCATTAGGTTTCTTAGAATATTCCTGCGAGAAAAGGGTACGACAGAACCCCACAACGCGGGCAGACCCTACAGTAATTAGGTAGTATACAAATAAGGCTTTGTCATACCTATACATATTGTCACAACGGAAATGTTTACAGCTTGGAACTACATTATAATTTTAGTCACTCCTGCACGTGCAAAGCATGACACTGTAGGAATATTTGTCACACCGATGATCCCACGAGTTATATGTTTCGACTGCCTCTGTGGCGCAGTCGGTAGTGATACCGCCTGTGGCGCTGGAGGTCGTGGGTTCGATTCCCACCGGAGACAAATATTTGTGTGACCCATAAATGTTTGTCTCAAGAGTCTGGGTGTTTCTATGTATGATATGTATGTATTTATAAGTATATAAGTATTAATATCCGTGGTCTGATACCCATAACACAAGCAGGTTATTCCTAGCTTACTTTGGGATCAGATAGCGTTGTTTGAAATGTCCGTGAAAATTTATTAAAAAAAAAAAAAAATGTACTTAGTACCTACATATAACTATTAGATACCTACTTACCTATTAAAAGGTAGTTTTAATTTGTAACGTTTGTGTAAAGATAAGTAGATACATATAACATCCACAGCATGTCGTAGCTTCATTAGGAAAACAAAATAAATCAGCGAGTGATGTTAGCTGTTCCCCCTAGTAAGAATCAACTCAACAAACAAGCTATAAAATGTTTAACTATGTGATTTCAGTCCCAGCTGGCTGAGGCTCGCGAGGTGCAGTATACGCAGACACTAAACGAACCACTGCGCATCGGATCACATATTATTTGCACCGGCACACCCAGTGAAGATTTACCATGGTAGGTAAGGTCAAGAAATTATCTTAAATTAGGGTATTTTTCCCGTTGTTCTGTACCTTTCACAAAACATCGAAGCTGTTGGTACCTTATCTATTCGACATTAGCCAATCTTAGTACGTACATTCGTCTGCATCCATGTTAGGGTAGGTCGTAACTGTCGTAAGTTAGGGTGCTTCCAAAAATACTTTGATCAACTACTAAGATAACTTGGTTTTGGCTTATTTCAATATTTTTAGTAGTAGCTGCTGTTTCTGACCTAGGAAGGTCTTTAAAATCCGGGTATTCTAAACCCTGTCCAACAGCCATCAGGTGTATCACCTTGCAGGTAAGGTTTAATCCTAAAGCTTACTCTACACTACTCGCGAAGTTGAACAAAGTTCCTAGGCGAAGTCGCCCGAGGCAAAGTATAATTTTGGCGAAGTAAGCCGATGTGCCTCTCTAGACTATTCGTCAAACTTCGTTCAACTTCGCGAGTAGTGTGGAGGAAGCTTAAAGGTTTTGATGGGATCCTTTACTCCATCGGGCGTCTCATTCTCATCTGTATTATCTACTTACCTAATTAATGTCTGCTGCCTTCTCCATAGCAAATTACTATTAATAACACGTACACCAAGCCGCAATTCGTGGTGAAAGAGTCCAAGGACATTGCAACTTGAGGTCTTGAGGAAAATCTTAACATATACATACAATGTTTGTAATGTCATCATTGCCAACGGTTATGCGTCACTGCTATTTTAACCACTGTGCATGATTAGGATGATAGTTAGTACGCACTTATTTAAATTACTTTTTTGTGGATGTACCAAAAGAGCAACACTTCAACTTTGAGACGAGACTATTTAAATAAAGACGCTCCTAGATATTTAAATGTAAACGTTCCTACCTAAAAATTAGTACAAATATGGGGAGTTAAAGACAGTATAGTTTGACCGCAACCGCCGCTGTACCGCTCCTTGCGTACGTACTTCTTGCGTACGCAAGGCGAGGAGCGGTACAGCGGTTGCGGTCAAACTATAGTTGCTGCTATTGTCGATGAAAACACAACAGATCATCACAGTAGTGGCTCTCGGACCAGTCTCTAAAATTAATATATTGAAGACAACCGTCATTTTGTACTAAGTCCATGAGCACTTACGTCGCTTATTTCTCTCAATTGCAGGTTCGCCGTAAATATAGGATGTGGAGAACCCAGTACTGCACGTGCAGATACCGCAGTGCACTTCAATGTACGACTACCACAATGTTACGTGGTAAGAAACACACGTCGCCACGGCAAATGGGGACCTGAGGAGACTACTGCCTTTAGGTAAGAGAAAGACATTGCCATGGTAGCTGTAGCTTTGTACGAACTTAACATAGCTATAGAAACCTACCGTATAAGCCACCCCCCCCCCCCCCAAATTGTCCTTCGCCCGACCCCCCAAGAAAATAAAAATAAGCTGTTCTTTCTACGTTGATAAATCACCACAAAATACACACGATTAAGTAAGACGTAGGTAGGAACAGGTACTAAGTAGGTACTAATATCCCTACAGCTCACATCTACCTACTAATTAAGAGGTCTAATTTCTTGCCTGCAGTGTGAGTAATGTAGGTCAAGTCATAATCATCTCGGCCGATTGCTGCAATTGTTCGGCGCAGGTCAAACATCTCGACGCATGGAACAACTATTCACATGTTTGGTGAAGAGACTCGTCATAGTCATCATTGAGCCGCTAACTTGAGAGTTACTGACAAAGTCTCTTAGGATGGCTTTTATCGGTGTTAATAAAAAAAAAGTACATAGGTATAAAATCTAGGAATAGTATCATCGTAAGTCTTGTAACGAACTATTATTCAAATCTGTGTGTTCTTTTTTAGGTCATTTCCTTTTAAAGTTGGTCAAACCTTCACCATTGAAATTGTAGTTGACGAGACGGAAACGTTATGGGCCCTAGACGGCGAGCAATATTGCAGTTATGCACACAGAGTCCCTAGTCCACTGGTTGCTGAATGGGTACAAGTTACAGGCATTAGAGATGCTACTCTGAAAATACAAAAGACTGATATTTTTCCCGCTTTGGCATCACCACCGTTCGAGGTTAGTAGCCTTCTAATTTATGGCTTGGATCAAGCACATTGGTGTACTAAAACGCTGAAGAAAACACATTTTACCAAAATCTTTGTTATAGGTACCACTCAGACCTAGCGAAGATGCGCCAAGGGAAAATACTGAGCCCACATGGCAACGAAACATCATCGCTTCATTTCCAAACGGCATTCCGGAAGGGCACCAGTTAGTTATTTATGGAAGGTAAATAATCATGTGGTGGTTTTGATTATAGTTTTGAAATCAATCGCGCCGCCACGCCTTTGCACATTGGCACACTGCCAGAGCAGATGTTCCGCTCATAATTATGCATATTAGTATTGATTTAATGAATAATCCAGTTTTCGGTACATGATCTGATCGTTAAATATCGAGTTGTTCTAAGTGTACCTAGTTCAGTAGAATACTTTCATATGTCACAAGCTAGCTACAACTACGTAAAGTTATCATTTAAGTTTAGGTATATCGTCAGTAGCCGTGACCCTGCACTATATCTTAGTCAATTGATGCACTCTGCTGACAGTCGGCAAATTGCGAAACTCGACACTAAATTCCGAAATCCGGCTGCTGTGTCACCATTTCTCTTTTTTTTTTCAACTTTTTGGCTTGATCTAAAATTGTGGTGATCTTCGGAGAGGTAAAGATTCGATCAGAGATTGAGTTTTCACAATTCCTGGTCTTGTCCTGCGTGACACAGCAGTTTAACCGGAATCTTTACGACAATATTGAAAATTGACTTACCTTTAGTTTTAGTATGGCAGCGTGTCTGTCCAGCCAGGTCAAAAAAAGAAATGGTGACGGATCAGCCAGTTTTAACTGTTTTGAGTTTTGATTCTGTTTTGACAAATC
The DNA here is from genome assembly GCA_933228765.1 of Miltochrista miniata. Taxonomy (NCBI): domain Eukaryota; kingdom Metazoa; phylum Arthropoda; class Insecta; order Lepidoptera; family Erebidae; genus Miltochrista; species Miltochrista miniata. Next base: position 20,892,369 of record OW121750.1, on the reverse strand, counting down.
AAAATGTACTTATTTATTTCAGACTACGTCCCCTCCTTCATTCCTTCGTAGTAGACCTTATGGACAAAGCGCAAGAATGGCCGCGGCCTAACGTATTGGCGCACGTGAATGTTCGCGCTCATGACGAGTCACAACGGGAGAGACAACTAGTGGTGCTCAACGCTTGGTTGGGGGCGTGGGGCCCCGAGCGACGGCAGAGGACAGCCAGGCTTGTGCCTGGGACTTACGTAAGTGCACTTCTCAGTTTGTTATGGTAGATGAATTTGGAATCGAAATCCTTTCTTCCCTCAATACCTGCCCCAAATTTTTCCTTCCTAATCTCTATTAGTTTACGTTCAAAATACTTTGGTTTTACCTATTCCTAATATCCATTTTCTTGTATTCGTCTTAAGTTCTTGATAGCTCCAACAAAATGATTAATTTCTTGCCTTTTAAGATCGGTATAGTGCTGAGATTTTAAAACACTCTCCGGCGTGCTCTCTGCTGCTCTCAAGGCGCTGTTGCTTTAAGCTAACTTTATGCTCGTGAAATGAAAGGATACCTACGCCGGTTCTATAAAAAATCTTAATTACATCTTAATTGTTCGTTACTTGGAGATAAATTTTGCTGCACAGTCATTTAAGATCAAAACATTTTGTTCCAGACAAAACTAAGAATAATCCGAGGCACAGGCGAATGGTCGGTATATTCTGACAACATGTTGATCGGAGAGCTGGAGCACCGAGCGTCGGCCGAAGGCGTTCGAGCAGTTCGCATCCGCGGAGACCTGTACCCTGAAGAGGTCTACTTGTGTCCTGCCTCTAGTTCCCCAGTAGGAGAGAACTGTTGAAACCGTCTTTATTGCGTCAGATACTGATGTGACACAGCTTGGATCTGAACTTAAGTAGGGGAACCGTATGGGATTACTGCCAATGGCCTTCAGTTTTACAAATGTTCAAGTTCCCCACAACAATTTCAACGGGACAACTGATAGGAGAGTGAACTGCGATGGTGATTCTCACCTCACTAGAACCAAGGCTTTCCACCTGGCCACCAACGGGGTCAGAAAGTAGTCCTGGACGCCTGGTGCCGTCTTGAAAGAACATGGACCAACTGTGCCAATCTATTTTTGAAAACCTTCAAACCGTCCGTCAGGCCCACAGAAATAAAAAAAATCTGTTATCTGTGGTCACCCAAGTAACACGTACCTAAGCAAGATAACAGTACACATTTAGAACATTTTACAGTTCAAAGATGAATATAGTTTGTATAAGAGCATTGGGAATAGCTAAATGCTGAATCGGATTGAGTTCGGACCTTAAAATTCTTAATGCTTAATAAATTCTGTATTTCTGTCCTTCCCTTCTTTAGGCTTAATAACCAATCACCGTAAGATTATTATACAGACATTATTTAGCTTTACGCATTCCAGGTGGCATAAATCTGAAAAACAGCCCCGTCGGCAGCATTTATCTGAATAACCATAACCTGTATTGCTATTATTAAAGCAATACTAAGCTAGTAGGTCCTGGGACATCCTTCCGAGGGCTTACCCGGGGCTCCCAACCATAGGCTGTTGGGCGTTACGTGAGGTTTTTTAGTCGGTAGGAGTCCGGCATAACATCCATGAGGATTTTCCCCCACGTTAAACCAAATACTAAGCTAGTAGCGTTTGAAACGTATCACTTTCTGAATAATTGTTTTTATTTTATCTTTGAACTGAATAAGATTCTATGTTTTACTAATTATTCAGCTGCTGCATAAACAGTATTATTTATGCTTTTATTAAGCTTTTTTCTGTATAATAGAGAATTTGAAACTAACTTATTCAAATTGGAGACCACATTGGTATTGTTATAGCGCCCATAGCTTAATTTTTCAGACAGCATTTATACAAATTACCTACTATTGATTTCATCATCAAAATGAAGATGCTTAATTTTAAATGTAATCAACAAGGAATTCCACATTATAAAAGATTTTTATTCGTTCGATTAGAGAACCCTAAAAATCTGAGTAATGTAGAAATGTATAACTATATAATTGTTATACAGAAGTTAGTGCTATGAGACTACTCGTTTTCAAGTTATAGCTTAGTAAAAAGACATGTGTGCACTTTTATTTCGCAATATTAATCAAAACATCGACCGCCATTAAAAATCTTTGTAATTTATGCCTACAAGGAATTTCCGGGATCACCAAAACGCTGAATCTTACAACTGCTACATTTTCAACTCGATTCATGTTTTTTTGTAGGATTAAAATTGCTATCATTAGCTATTTCGTCACAATTAAGTACTTTTGTCAGACCTAGTATGTATTTTAATAGGTACTATTTACTTTCAGTTATCTTGATTATTCACGCGGCGCGTAATCAGTAATGAAATAAAACACATACTATTCACGACAAAATTACTTGCGCACTAACAAATTAAGTATATGACCTCAAACTTTAATTACAAAATAATATAATAAATTTATTTAATGCACCTTGTCAAATCATAACACTTACATTTTGACATGGACATTATAATATTTATTCCAATCAAATACTTTAATTTAACAATTTGTATGAATATTATTTGCATAAATGTGAAAAATAATTTAATTGCTTATTAACTTCTGAATAGCATAACCAATTCGAATAAGCTGAATAACTCTGTTATAAGAGCTTAATAATAGCAATGTGATCTGCTTTTCCAAAGTTATTAAGCTAATTGTACCTACTGTTATTAAGCTCCTACACAGATGTTATTCAGTGTTAAACATTCAAAATTGGGGCCCTTTTTGCTTGAATAACAGCTGAATAGACGGTTACTCAGACGTTATTCAGCTTAGTATTCAGCTTAATGCTCTTGACATTGCTCTTACTCGATCTTTATTCAGCACGTCTGTGTTACTTGGGCAGGCCTCTTTTAATCTCAAAATGAAATTAATACCAGTGTGCCTGGATGTAAGTTTCTAGCTACGTACCTATTTCCATATATTGTACCAATGAGCAACTTGTTACTTATAAATGTTAATAAAAGTTGCGGTGCGGTTATATTTGGCTTCTATTGTGTATACATCCAAAGTTAAGTTGTATGTTCTCAAAGTGATATTAATGTCAATTTGTAAAACTATCCCTGCAATATAATTACGTAGGTACAGTCAGCCTCATAAGTAGGTTACCACTATTAAAATTTATGAACTAGATTCATGAATTAAAAATTCCACTCAGTACTTGTTTGGAACAATACTCTTATAAATAGAGTGTATACCTACTTATAGAAAAACTGTTGCATACAAGTACTACGAGTAAGTTTTCATTCATGAATCTATTTCGTAAATTTGAATAGTGTTTATCTACTTATGAGGTTGACTGTACCTACCTAAGGCAGCTGTAAGTATGTAGTCAACCTATAGACATAGTAAAATAAAAATAAATAATATATACTCTGCTATAGAGCTGAATTTGAAGTACACCGTGCTTTGCAAGTTACTTATTATAATAGTGGAAATTGTTGAAAATATATAATGTAATGTAGTCCATACAATTATAAATGTTGTCAAGTTTTTATGCAATTATTATAAGCCGATGCATTAAAGAAAGGAATCTTAAAGGGTCGTATTTATTTCTGAGTAACTTCTGCCAGCGCGGCTTCGCCAGAGTGAAAGTCAAAAATTGGCATCTATTATCGTTTTCATCGGAAACAGTACCTACCTACCTACATTTTTCGTGATGAAAGGACACTATGTCAATTTGTACGGAAACGGACATAGAGTGCTTTCATCCCGACAAAAAGAACCTGGCAACGTATGTCACATTATGTCATGGACGATCATGATGTTGGTTAATATAAAGAACGAAATTTCTTATTAACTTAACGTGAAAGCAAATCAAGATTTTTTTTTGTTTACGGTACGTGCGAGAGTGAGTATAGACGGCACTAGTGTGCGAGCGAGAGAACACGATAAGCACCGCCATTTAAGATTCCTTTCTTTAATGAACCGGGTTATACAATTAAGTTTGTACACGGTTCTAAGTAGGTATTAGTTGTTAAGTAATCTGTAAGTTAAATGTTACTTTTTAAGTAGTATTTCGTACACATAGGGTATACCTAGAACCACCTCCTTTTTCGAAGTCTGTTAAAAATGAGACCCTGTTACTGAGATTTCGCTGTCTGTCTGTCTCCAAACTGTTTCTCAGAAACGGTGATAGCTACACGGTTGAGATTTTTACTGATAATGTATTTCTGTTGCCGCTATAACTACAAATAGGTATCAGAAGAAAAATATTAGGGACACCATCATAGAACAAACCCTCAACGTGAATCCGACTCATTCTTAGTCGTTTTTTATGTCAGCTGTTCACTGCATACGTCAGTCAACTCGGGACTTCGCCAGATTTAGGTACTTATTATTACCTTTACCTCACCGTATTACCAAAGTCTGACACTGAACCGGCCGAAGGAGGCGTAAATGTTGAGATTTGAGTAAAGATTTGATTGTTTGTTTGTTTGTTTGCATCGAATAGGCTCCGGAACTACTGAACCGATTTGAAAAATTCTTTCACTGTTGGGAAGCTACACTCTTTGCGGTGAACATAGGCTATATTTTATTCCCGAATTCCCACGGGAACAGGAACCGCGTGACGTCCGCTAGTGTAGGTATTATACATCGCGATATAATACCTATACGTCCTATATACTTACTGAAAATCTGTTTTTTTTAAACAAAATGCTTGTTATCTCTATTTATATAGGTAAGTAATTAGGAAGGACTTACATACCTACATTATTATGTCGCGTTTGTAATAGGTATATGCTATATGGAGCGAGTTGCTTCTCTATGCTAAGACATTTATAAACTCAGAATTTTGCCTGAACACAAAACTTGTATTTTTTCTATCAAAATTCTTAACCCAACCCTATTTACATCTTTGTTACCCCACTTCAAAGAAGCAGGATAACATCTGAATTCCCCTAAGAAGTGGGATAAAATCCAAAACCAGAGGCCACTGTAGGCAGACTGCAGAGTAGGGAAGGGCACTTTTTGGTTTTGATGTCCACATGTAAAAATAATGTTGTCGGATACCGATTCATTAATTTTAAACACCATCTAGCTAGCCCAAACTAACAAACATTGATTGCCTCTGTGGCGCAGTCGGTAGTGATACCGCCTGCGGCGCTGGAGGTCGTGAGTTCGATTCCCACCGAAGACAAATATTTGTGTGACCCATAAATGTTTGTCTCAAGAGTCTGGGTGTCTCTATGTATAATATGTATGTATTTAAAAGTAGGTATATAAGTATTAATATCCGTGGTCTGATACTCATAACACAAGCAGGTTATTCCTAGCTTACTTTGGGATCAGATAGCGTTGTGTGAAAATGTTGACCCTAGCACGGTAGACGCATGACGCACTACCACTGCGCCACCGAGGCAGTCCATTTAAGAATCTTAAACGCACATATACCTATCTATTTTCCAGTCCAAACGTTTGCCTGTTTTCAGTAGCTGTTGAAGCTGCCTAAACCTGACTACCACATAAAGAACTGCGTATTTGATAGTTTCATAGAGTAGTGAATAGTAGATTTATATTTTATTTACACCTCTTATTTGACAGTTATTAAAATACTTGGAACAGTTTTGACTTTTGAGTAGGTAGTAAAGTAAACAATTTAGATATACGACTATCAATTACCACACCGTAAAATAATTGGAAAAACACCGCCTTCTATGGATTAATTAACAAAATAACTACTGATGGCGCCGCAGCGAGAGCAATTTTTTGTACTTATTAGGTAAGTACATAATATAATTTATTGTGGTAAGTACCTACTTACCTGGAATCCTGGATCCGCGACTGTGCGGCTTGTGGGGCCGTCCGGCCCGTCCTTCGGGCTTGGGTGGTCGGAAAGGACACACGGAGCGCCATCATACCTCCTCACGCAGCTCCTCACAGGACATGGCTGCTTCGCCAAGTACCTGTGGGAGGTGGTGGCCACAAGGGCCCTTTGTGTATAGTTTCGCTATGTTTGTCTATCTGTCTGTCAGTCCACAATGTGGACCCCACGCCATGGTCCATACACCAGCACGTAGCTATTATAAAGCAATGTTTGCACGGCACGGGTGTTTCGCTAAGTATCTGTGATGCATGTATCGGGAGTTAGCGCCCGAGTGTCAGCACTGCGGTGACTGCAGCGAGGACACGGCGCGGCATACTCTGGCGGAGTGCATGGTTCTCACGCTGGAGACCATGGTAAAGGCTATGGTGTCTAGCTGAAGAAAGTGGGATGCCGCTGCATTTTTCTGTGCTCGCCGTTCTTACAGAATCAGGCCAAGACTATAGCGAATAACTCTTTGCCCCTCATAGTGGTGGGACAGTAACCAACTCCCCCTCCCCCCCACCCCAAGTAGCGGGATAACACCCGAACAAACTCCCTAGACGCGGGATAGCACCTCAACCCCGTAGGCGAGGCCAAATTGTGTCAAAGTCTGCCGAGAACCCCTGGGATTCCTTTCGAGGACTTACCCGGTGCTCCCGGCCATAGACAGCTGTACAGGCATCTTGTGGTTTTAGTCGGTAGTAAAAAAAAGGACAAACTGATCAACCGATCAATAATTATATTTATTTCAATACAGAAAATGCGAAGTTGGGGCATTAAAATATTCCCGCAATTTTGTTCATTCATAGCTGCTTCGAATAGCATAGAGCTGTCATGCGATGCGCTTATAGGACCGGTACACTACTAAACGCATAGATTTAGAATTTTTCGTTACATACTACTAAACGGGTTGGTTCTTAGATTTTAATTTTTTTGTACCATTATAAATAAATAAATTATAAATAATTGTCCTAGCTATCACGGTTCCTGAGATACAGCGTTGTGACGGACAGACAGACAGACGGTCAGCGAAGTCTCATTAATAGGGTCCCAATTATATATATTTAATTTCAGTGCGCGTCTCAGCTGTGCGGCCATAATATTATTTTTGTCCATAAGCTGTTAGTTTATTTCCTTTGCCTTCGTGTAACAATAAAAAAATGTATCTGTCTGGTAGACATTTTACCTTAGCTGACATTATAAACAACTTCACTTTGTAATTTTCTGACAACAAAAAGGGTCAGCAAAAACGATTCCATAACAAATTTTATTACTAACTAGCTGTTCCCTGCCAGAAAGTTTCATTTAAAAAAATACTATTTCTATTCTGCGACCAATGCGCAGTTTAATGCCAGAACTTAAAAAAATAACATGCACAACATAACCTTATCTCTAACTCTGAATGCAAGGAGGGCGCAATCGATCTTCTCTTTTTAAAAAATACATAGAAATTTGATAATAAGCAGGCTGTATAATATTTGGTTCTGTAGCTGGAAAAATATAATTAAAAAGAAAACGAATAGATTCATCTATTAGTAAAATCACTTTTTAAGCTGTCATATTCTTGTCGCGGGGATGTTTGTTACTGATGCAAAAAGTAGCATAAACCATCTCTGAAACCTGTTGTATATCGTGTCAAATATTCACAATCGGTCCAGTACCTATATTTTGATCTTTTGAAGCAAACACATACGCACAAAACCTTACAGTAGGTATATATTAGAACGTATAGAGCGCGCGTATCTGAGTGGGAACAGTAGGCACGGGTGAGAACATGACCACGCTCCCGCCGCGAGCGCTTGCAGTCGTATCGTATATGAATAGTAGCGATACGAAGCAGCGCGCGTCAGTTCAGTTTTAAAATAAATCTTTTTAGTATATTAATGGTTAAATGCGCTGTAAAATCGTGAAAAAACAATACCCTGAAACACACTAAAGAGAAATCAATAATAACATCTCACATATTATTTGTTACTTTTGCGTTAAATAAATATTGGCGCGCCGGGGTAGAAGGAGACGCAATAGTTGGATAGGTGGGTTCCCCGCACTACGCCGCGCCTCCGTCGCAATTACCAGTGATTTCATGTAATGCGTGCTGCTATCGATGCTTCGGTTGATATTTATTATTTTAGTTTTTTTGAACGCTTAATTTTTTTTAACCAAATTGCGTTGCTCTCTAAGGAGAAACTACATTTCTATAGTTCTATAGTAATATTATAAAGAGGAAAGATCTGTTTTTTGTTTTTTTGTTTGTTTGATTGTAACAAATAGAGGGTACCGGAACTACGACACGGCAACGCGGTTTCACACGCGTAGTTCCCGTTCCCGTGGGAATGCGAGGATAAAATATAGTCCATGTTCACCGCAAAGAGGGTATCTTTCCAACAGTGAGAGAATTTTTCAAATCGGTCCAGTACTTCCGGAGCCTATTTGTTACAAACAAAAAAAACAAATCTTTCCTCTTTATAATATTAGTTATTCAATTATATAAAAGGAAGTGATTTATTCCATAATACATCTATATATATAAAAATCAATGCCACTTTTCGTTGCAATTTTATAACTCAAGAACGGGCTCACCTATCCAAACCAAATGTTTAGGCTTTGTTCGGACTATTTAGTAGATGGTTTATGTTAAGTTTGCACAAAATCGGTCGAGCGGTTCTTCATTTATCACGCAAACGAAGTTGCGCGGGTCAGCTAGTTATTTATATATTAAAATTACACTTTAAAATACTATAATAAATAATTACGAAATAATACGAAATAAATATTCAAATAAGCGTTCCTGGTGTAAAGATGCCCTTTACGCTAGCCGCATTGCCATGATAAATGACTATGGCCAGCCTTTGGACCAGGAACGATTTGGAGCGGGAGTCCCCAGATTTTTCCCCAATTCTTTGACCCAGCTAGAGATGGGTAACGACCCGGGTTAAAACCCACCGGTGGGTTAAAACCCAGTTATCACCCGTTTCAATCCACCCACTGGGTGGTTTGGCCGGCTGAAAACAAAATATTGCCGATAAAACTTGCAACGCCCTGCGATCGGTTTGCGGGGTGGTAGGTAGAGATGGGTAACGACCCGGGTTAAAACCCAGTTATCACCCGTTTCAATCCACTCACTGGGTGGTTTGGCCGGGTGAAAACAAAATATTGCCGATAAAACTTGCAACGCCCTGCGATCGGTTTGCGGGGTGGTAGGTAGAGATGGGTAACGACCCGGGTTAAAACCCAGTTATCACCCGTTTCAATCCACTTACAGGGTGGTTTGGCCGGGTGAAAACAAAATATTGCCGATAAAACTTGCAACGCCCTGCGATCGGTTTGCGGGGTGGTAGGTAGAGATGGGTAACGACCCGGGTTAAAACCCAGTTATCACCTGTTTCAATCCACTCACTGGGTGGTTTGGCCGGGTGAAAACAAAATATTGTCGATAAAACTTGCAGCGCGCTGCGATCGGTTTGCGGGGTGGCAAAACTGTGCCGGAGGGGGGGGGGGGGGGGTGGTTTGATCCGCGCCCCGCCCGTGCTCAAACTCACTCTCTTTCCTTTACTCTCTAGTGTACTTCGCTACGCCAGTTAGAGTGGGCGCTTTTTGAGTGAATTTGTTGTTGTTTTTATTTACGACTCTGCATTATTATTGTGATCTGATCCAGTTTTTACCTGAATGACCTTGGCTTGAACACCTTGACTACGATTTGCTTATGAAATTTGATTCTGTCGACCCGGCTCTTGCCAGCTCGGGTAAGTTATTCTCTGTGGCTGGCCCTCTCGGAAAGATAGGCCCCGACAATTCGACGGAGGTAGGGAGGCACTCCATGATAAATATGTGCCTCCCTAATGCAGCTTCAGGGCAAGATGTTGAATGCGTTGGCGATGTCAAGAGACACTGCCATCGCCACTTCGCCCTGTGATATCGCTTCCTCCGCCAGTCCTCTAATGCGCATGATCGCGTCCACGGTGGAGCGCCCCTGACGGAAACGTAACTGGTTATCCGCCAGATCTGGCCCCACGCGTGTGAGGTGCCCGACGAGGCGCTGTGCAATAATACGCTCAAAGAGCTAGCACACCTAGTCGAGCAACACGACCGGCCGGTATGGGGAGTAAGCCCCCCCCACCCCTCCCCGCCTTTCGGATCAGAACCAGTTTCCCTGTTTTCCAGATCTTGAAAACCTGACCTTTTTCAAGGCATGCGCTAAAGAGCCCTATAAACCGCCCAAGTTCCTCGAAAGCCAGTACCTACGCTCGGCCTGGAATGCCGTTGGGACCAGGGGCAGTGTTCCTGCAGGATTTAAGCCGCAGTACAGCCACCCCTAACTGACCCTCCGTGACTTCAGGTACATCGTTCTCGCTGTTCTCGTTCATCGTTCTCGCGCGTCTGAGACGAAGCCTGTTCCTCCGCCCTTGATGGGAACAAGGAACCCAGGACCCTCCAGCTGGAGACTCTGGGTCAGTGAGGGTGCCTTAGGGCCTAGTTTGCCTCTTAACATAAGGTACGGGCGCCCCTATGGGTTCCGCTCCAGGGTCTCCGGCAATCTTTTGGTCCTCTTAATGGCTGCTTGAGTCTGATGACGACTCATTCTCCTTCACTACACGCTATCCCTGAGCACAGCGGGCGAGATCAGGGGTCGCAAACGATACGTCTACGACCGAACTAAGCTCCCGCCGCGTCCAGGTTGCGATTTTTTTTTTTTTTTTTTTTTTTTTTTTTTATACCACTAAGGTGGCAGACAAGCATACGGCCCACCAGAAGGACCGGTGGTCACCGCAGCCTATGAACGTTTGCAACACCAGAGGTGCCACACTCGCGCTGCCGACCCTGTAAAAACCTTCTAAGACCCCTTTTGAAGAACCCCATACTGTAGGCGTTTGGGAAAACCGAGGCAGGGAGGTCATTCCACAACCTAAGCGTGCGTGGAAGAAAACACCTATCGGATCTAACCGTGCTGGAACGCACCGGACGCAGAGTGTGAGGATGAACTCCCTGTCTGTGGCGAGCGGTGCGATGATAGAACGTAGCCGTGGGCATCATATCAAACAATTCCTCAGAGCACATACCATTGTACAGGCGGTAGAACACGCATAAGGAGGCAAAGTCTCTCCTGTCGCGAAGAGGTTCCACACCAGCTGTAAGTACAGGATCGTTGACAATTCTTACAGCTCGTCTTTGCACCGAGCCAAATGGACGAAGCTGATATTCAGGTGTTCCCGCCCAGAGGTGACAGCAGTACTCCATATGCGGCCGCACTTGCGATTTATAGAGAAGCAGTGTTTGCGCCGCAGTGAAGTACCGCCGCGCCCTGTTGAGCACACCTAGCTTCTTGGACGCCAGCTTAGCCTTGTCCTCCAAATGACTACGGAACTGAACGTCACTGGAGATGTCAACGCCAAGGATCCCTATACTTTTGGCGATGGAAAGAGATGTGCCCTGAAATTGCGGCGCTACAGTAATTGGGGTTTGCTTAGCGGTGAAAAAACACGCTTGTGTCTTGGAAGGGTTGAACTGGACAAGATTTTGTCCACCGCAATCAGACACTCAAGTAAGAGTAGCCTCGATTTCAGACACAAGCTGTTCACGATTATCCTCTACTGTGTCCCGAGAGATTGCGACATTCCTCCGTTTTAGGATTACTAGGCCACGTGTAGTGACCCAGTACTCCAGTTTATGGACCACTGCGCGATTGTCTGGTACAGAAGATTCTGAGCAGCAGAGAAGTGGTTCAGGTTCACCTGCAGGATGTGGATATGGGTGTTCATTAATGGACGTCCATCTATGTACCCTACCGCGAAAGTGGACGCTCTTGAGCGGTAGCCTCGCTCCCCTGAACGGGGCTTTAACTTGGAGGCGGCGCAGGCCTTGGTGCCCACCCGGTGGTCGGCCGCCTTGCCCTCCACGACACAAAACAGAGTCGCGGAGCGTCACAAGCAAGGGCCGTGTGACCGGACTAACCACAGCGGAAGCACCGGTCTCTCATGGTGACTTCCGCTGTGCACTGCACCTCCACATGACTCCACCTGGCTTCGAAATGCTGTAGAAGATGCACCTGCGCCTTGAGGAAGCCCACAATGAGAAGGCTCCGTCAGTCTGCCACTTTCTGAGCCACCGCGACAGGGCAGCTCGCTACTGCCGACCCGTGACCAGTGGTACCAAAGCGAATTTCGCTAGATCTTATTTTCGCGACGGCAGCCGCTCGCTTCCATGACGGCGGAGATTATCTTCTCGTGGCCGCGTCATCTAGACCCGTAATGCGCAGACCGGCGCATTTGTTGGGTTTGGTGACGCTGACGCGTGTGAAATCCCCCGTGTTGGTGTCTCCCTCAGCTTAGCCGCTAGGGCCTCAACCTTGGGACCGCTGGTGGCGCCGGAGATCTCGAAGAGGAGTGCTTCAGTGCGCGTCACCTTGCATCGGAGCCTCCTCCTGTGTTGAGAGCCTTTAGGTCCACTGAGGCTTTCGCCTGCCTCAGGACCTCAGCGTACCCCAAGCCCCTTGCCATGCCCTCTGTCGTCACCGTAAGGACGACGGCGGTGGCGTGGGAGCATGGAGCCTCTTTGGCGTCTTCGCCGCGGCGGCCCTTGCCGTCTTTTTGGCAGCCTTAGCTGCCTTCTTTTTCGCTCCCGCTACCTCCCAGACCCTCTCCCTGGAGGGGTTCTGGGGTGCAGCGGAAGCGCTAGCTGTGCTGGGGGAGGCGGGGTTGCCACTCTCCCCATGCGCCATCTTCTTGGGGGCGGGGGAGGGGGCGTTGGCCATACGATGTGACGACGAGTGCCGCTAGTGGTGTGCGGTTTGCCCGGTCTTCGAGGACGCCGAGGCGTCTCTCGATGACCTCCAGTAGCTGATCATGCTCGGTGTCACTTTGGGTGCACGAGCAGGGGCCTTTTGAGGAGCGGGAGTTGTCACACCCCAAGCCAGCAGCGTTAGCTTTACGATTTCCTCCTGCATCAGCTGTTGCTGTTTGCGGGAATCGGCAAGCTTAGTCTCCAGCCTCGCAACCCGAGCCCAGAGTTTTCCCTCCTCGTTGGAGATGCTCCTATCGAGGTGCTCATCCAACGCCTTAGCGGCGCCTGTTACGGCTTTTGCCACTATCTTCTTCCTGCCCGCTACATTCTTAGCGCCTTTTACGGCGCCAGAAATGCGAGCAAGAGACGCCACTATCTGTTTTACCGCTGATACATCTGATGTGAAGAATGTAGCTGCGTTAGCTGTCCGGCACTGTCCAGCGGGGGCACATCTACCGGCGGCCCCGATGCCCTCCCCTTGGTTCTGTAGAGGTTGGCTTTCCGACCTCTACTCGCAGTGGTAGCGACGATTTATTGAATAAACTGCCTACTAATTAGTTCTGTTTTTAAAATATATATTTGTTTTAAGGGTAATATAAGTTTATTTTTGACTTGCTAGACTACTAAACACTACTTCCCACTTCTTACCAGTTTACGAAACCTATTATCACCCTCCCACTTACTACTAGTTTACAAAATTTATTATCACCCTGCAAAATGGGTGATTATGGGTTTTAATTGGGTTAAAACCTAAATCACCCAGTTTTAACCCAACTGGGTAGATTGGGTTATAACCCGCTACCCATCTCTAGACCCAGCTCGCTAATAATATTTTTGGCATCAGAGCTTCAGCATCTAAAAATCATTGTTTTGGGTTCTATTGCGTTCATAAAGCCCCCCTATAATATTTTTCTTATTTATCTTCCATGTACAGACAGCGACCTGTTACGATTTTATTATAAGTATTGATGATTAGGAGCATTACAAAATATCTGCAACACATTACATTATAAGTTTTTGTTGCAGACCTTACAACTTTGACATGACTGACAAATTGACATTGACATGACAACTAAGATCAGAAGTGAAGCTTACGCGATTGCAGTGATTGCACAATGAAATTAATTAATTTGTTTTTGAATTATTAGCAATGGCATGCATGTTAGCCCGAAATGTATAAAGTTTATTTACTGAAAATACGACGAAGCTATTCCCAAGCATAATAGCGAAATCGTTTTTCTTATCAATATTTCTATAATATTATCTTCCCTACAATAATAAAGCCGGTTTCAGTCTGTGGTACCTTCACATGTTTGACCTTCTCAAGGTGACCGATACGTAAATCGTTTTGTTTGACCCAGACGGCAGATCGGCAGTCAGGATTGAGAAGGCCTAGTAGTTGCACGGGCCTTAATTCGATTTTATTGCAATCAAGTCAAGATGAGCGTTCAATCGGATTCGGATAAGCGGAAGCAGATATCGGTTCGCGGAATTGTAGCAGTGGAAAATGTCACCGAGGTGAAGAAAGCGTTCAATCGCCATGTGCATTATACCTTGGTGAAGGATAGAAATGTAGCAACTCCGAGAGATTATTATTTCGCCTTGGCTCACACCGTCAGGGATCATCTGGTCTCTCGCTGGATACGAACCCAACAATACTACTATGAAAGGGATCCCAAGGTAAGGTGTTAGTTTGACTTTTTTGTAAGCATAACAAAGACTCTGTTTCGGGACCATAACACCGGTTTTTTGATGATGTTTGGATTGATATATGTCTTAATGATTGCCAGTGTTTTATTATATAGAATTAATTAAATATCCCCCAATATATGATTGCCCAAGTGCTGACATACTTCTGAATAACTTAGTTTCAAAACAATCACAATCATAAACTTCAACTTATCCTTTACATTCTCAATTAATTCAAACAAAATCTGATCCTTCATGAACAGAATATACATGGATAATATTATAAATATGCTTACCAAATATTAAATTAATATAAGAAAAGATTAGAATTGAAGAAAAACATCTAAAAGTTTTGTAGAAACTCTATCTCATACTTAAAATTATATTTCACCCTTATTTCAGATACTCTTTTTTACAATGTTATCATAGATAATCTCGCAGAACTCTTTGTCCTTGGCCGTACTCATCTACAATCATGCCACTTCTAATTTCATCTGACCATCTCTCACATAAACAAGAAAGTAGTTTAAAATGTTATCAACCTCATTCATTGACAATTAAAAACTTATTACCCGCAAGTACAACATTTAATAAAAAATACAAATATTGATTATCTGTAAATATTTTTAACCAAGTATTTGGTCTTCTCCAGCGTGTGTACTACCTCTCGTTGGAGTACTATATGGGCCGGTCCCTCCAGAACACCATGATAAACCTTGGTATCCAAGGCACTGTGGACGAAGCCCTTTATCAGCTTGGCCTGGATATTGAAGAGCTAGAAGAATTAGAGGAAGATGCTGGTCTTGGCAATGGAGGACTGGGGCGCTTGGCTGCTTGTTTCCTTGACTCTATGGCTACTCTGGGATTGGCTGCCTATGGTTATGGTAAGTAAGACAAACTGAAATTGTTTTAATATTGCGTGTAATATGATGTACCCCTTAGCAACCATTGGACCCTGTAATTGCATTATTGTATAAAAATTGCTAGAATTGTTCACATTTATTAGTAGTACTCTGCCCCCTTGGCTAGTAACATGGCAATGCATAGTCTATCTTAGTACAGAATAACTTTTATAGTAGTTTAAGAATTTTGAAAATGAGTTCAGTAGTTAATAAGTTTTGTTACAAACAAACAAATTTTCTTTATAATTTATATATTTATAGAGAGTTGGAGCACTAATGCCAACATCACTCTTTCATAATAATAAAAATTACTTAACACTGGCTTTCTAAAATTGCCTTGAAATTATATTGCATTTTGTAAGTGAATATTATACTTACTTACCTATTTGTTTTCATTATAATTACTTAATATAGTTTTCATCCATCACCCACTGACAAATAGGGCTCATAGATAAATAAAAATGGATCTTAAAAGAGACATACAGATGGGCAGGTGGATGGACAGACGGACAACAACATGATCATAAGGGTTCCATGCCTCAAAAGGAACAATAGAATCCTTAAAAAGAGGCATAAAGTTCAGACAGCAGTTGCTTTTAACTTTATTAAGCAAAGAATTGGATACAAAACTGCTTGCAGCACTTTATTGGAAATGGATTCCAGTTCAGAAGAGAGTATAAGGATGCTCCAAAGCATAATAAGAATGATAAGACGAACTCTGTACTATTTTAAGTTATCTATAAATGACAATCTGATTTATTGAGAAAATAAATGCCTACAATAATGGAAACTGCCATGCACAAATAACATAATTATAGCATGTCCTGTTTGATTAATCATATTAACAAACAATAAATATTATACTTACTCTATCTACTTTGAAACTTTCTATATAAAGTTTAAATTGAATCAAATTAAAGACACTGGAGAGTTTAGTTGATACTATTACAACCAGCTTAATAAACTAATTTAAAACAGCTTATAGCCATCCAGACTCTCGCGAGGCGCCTCCTGGAATCTCTCGAAATGAGTCTTGGCAAGTGAAGGCGACATGAGTGTTGACATCCACACTCTCGCTTGGCGTCTCCTGGAGGCCCTCGACCCCTCCGGCCGTTTTCGCAACTGCGATTCGTAATCAGTTGCGAATAAAGAATTATATTCCTTGTTCGCACCCAGTTGCGAATCAATACAGCCTTTTCCTGAACCGCAAGTTGGTTATGAACGAAGAATAAGAACTTCCCAAACTTGCGTAGTTGCGATAGGAGAAAAGCATTTTTAATTCGCAACCAGTTGCAAATGAAGATCGATAAAACAAATGAAGATCGGCGAAACAAATGAAGATCGACATAACAAAATATGAAGATTAATAAAACAAAAGACTATAAGCAAGTTGATAGGTCAAAAACTACTCGCAGCCACATTTTGTAATCTACCTAGATGCGATTGCCATTCAAAAAAATAGGTGCATGCAATTCTCGACCTTCACTACATCTTCTCTCTAAAAAAATGCGCATTTTGGCATCTATGTTTCTTTATTTATGTTTTTTCGATCTTCATTTGTTTCGCCGATCTTCATTTATGCACACTCCGTCTACTACAAAATGGATGTGATTCAAGTGACTGCGTTAGCGGCTTTATATGCTTAATAATATTATAATGTCTTGCATTTATATCATTTATTTCTAAAATACGGGAGTAAAAACGGAAAACGTCAACAAAAAACGAGCGAGCGCGAGAATTTGAATGGGTGCCTCGCCTCGCCGCCTCATGTCCTTTGAGTCTATCCCAAAAACCGACACGGCGCAGAGCGCATAGGAGGCGAGGTGAGCGGAGGCGAGGCGAGCACTATGTACACTCTCGCGCTCGCCTCCTGTCGCCTCCTAGAGTCTGGATGAGCTATTATAATATAGCTGGGGATACTCCAGTTAAATAATCCCACAAAATTGACTCCATCCATCGAAGTACCTTGACTGCCTCTGTGGCGCGGTCGGTAGTGATACCGCCTGCGGCGCTGGAGGTCGTGGGTTCGATTCCCACCGTAGACAAATATTTGTGGGGCCCATAAATGTTTGTCTCAAGAGTCTGGGTGTTTCTATGTATACTATGTATGGTATGTATTTAAAAAGTATATAAGGATTAATATCCGTGGTCTGATACCCAAAACACAAGCAGGTTATTCCTAGCTTACTTTGGGATCAGATAGCGTTGTGTAAAATGTCCTTGAATATTTATTTATTTATTTATTTTATTAAAAAAAAAAAAAAAAGTACACACATAATCTTTCTTTATTCTGTATGAGAAATATTGTAAGGATGTATAAGCAACTAAATAAATGTCGCAAACGAGTTTCTAAGACAGTCTCTAAGTGTTTTCATTTATGATATCAGTCTGTATCACTCTTCCGATTTCGTAGGTCAACCTGTCGTTAGCGAATGAAACTTTCCAGTGGCAATTTGGAGTATGCTAAAGTTCTATGGGCATTACAGTTTTACATGGCATAAAACCCTTCATGTGTCTCCATCCAGAATTTGTCCACATGCTTTGATAGTATAGTTACACTACTGAACCAAAGCTATAAGTGTTGATGACCAGAACGGTTAAGTTTTCATTTTCATAGATCTCTAGAGTCTATTTAATACTGGCGCTTTAGTTCGACACTGATATCAGGACATCTCACCAGCAAGCACTAATATAATCATGATGATATTTCCCTTGCACAAACGTTCAATTACTGCAATAAATTATAGCTGCGATAAAACTAATGGGTGGTCATATTATTGGAAAGATGCATATCATAAATATTAGATCATCATTAGTCACGTCCCCAAATTCGATTTTCCTATTTTTTCGCCCCATTTATCACGGTCTTCCGACGAACTTGTAATGATACCGAGTTACGACCTCAGAAATTTCTTAATTTCTCCCGTTCTTCTGGGACCTCCCATGTATCCGACAGAGCCGATCTCTCGTGTCCTTGTTTTATGCCGGTTTATTATAACACAACTGTGTACTTACTGTAAGGGAGACATTGGCCTGGACAACATCACCATAAGACAACTGGGCAACTGTCTTGTCTTTTGCTATTCTGCAGTAGGTATCACAATTTTTCTGCTTCGCGAAGTCTCATATGTCATCGGCACAACCGATCTACCTCTGTTTTGCCTACGACTTAGCTAGTTCCCAGCATTCACGTCTGTGGATATTGAGCGATCGATCGAACTACCTATTACAGGAATTATGGCAATGTTTTTATGTCACCATCTTCAATTACAACAATTACCACAAATCTCTACTGCTCTAAATAGCAGAACCCACGTGATCGACCAGTCAACATCTTTATAGAACAAGAGCACAACTTTTATTCTGTATTTCCCCGTGCTAGTCCTTAAGAGGGTTTATCACCCAGCGCGGACAAAATTGAAAAAGTATCAAGTGGCGTTGAGCACACTCAAAGTATTCGAAGATTACGATAATATCTGACTGGGAACGCGGGAAATAAAGTGATACCTCCTCCCCCTGGAAGGCCTCGGCCGGTACTAATTTCTCGCGGCCCGTGCATCGAGTTTGAGGACTCTTTTTATTACGTTATTATAGATATGTTTAAAGAGGTTTCTAGAATATTACTGATGTATTCAATTGGTGATATCATGATCAGTCTGTAAATGTAAAAAGATCACCATTTTGTAAACTAGAAGTGTACCAAAAATCGTGATGAAGTTCATCAAAGTACGACGTTTTTTGGAAACTTTATTTGTCATGTTTTGGTGATAAGAAATATATTTCGGTATAATTTTCGTAGTAGTACGCGGATTTAAAGAAGACAATACGAGGATACTTATAGCAGCTTTAATTTCTGTGTACATCAATTAATTTTATACCACCCGATTGGCAAAGATGCCTTGTTTCGTGAATTTCTTCAAACAAGGTGTGTAAACACTGTTTTTAATAAAAACCTAGTTATGCCACGTTTATTTTGATTAGAACAATTCTTAGACAAGGAAATATATTACTCTTACACATTAATCATACTTACTAAACATTGGTAGTTTCTTCAGAAACAAACGTTTCAAACGCGTGAAATCATGTATTTGGGTGTTAACCCTCTTAAGGCCAGTCCAATATCCTTTAAAATATACTTAAGTTTGTAAAGTTGTATGTCACCTGCACCTGCTTGAAATATATCTGCTTCTGCCTAATGACATATTTGATATTAACTTTCATTGGATTTTGGCATATCGGCTTGGACGATACTTGTAACTCGTAAACATAATAGCCTCATTTATTGCAACTCGAAAATACGACACAGCTATTTATAAAATGACATCGGTGACCACGGCGAATTATTGTGTGACAAATTAATTGTATGAACTGTAATGTGACAAAGCTTTTGAATGGTACGACGGCGTCTTGAGTGAGTGTTATTTTTTATTTTGTATACATAGTGTTCGTGCAAGGTGTTTTTTTTCCACCATTTACTATCTATCTTTAGCAAACCTAAAGATAGATAGTAGTACCTTTTCCTAGGGTTGCTGATGACTATGCAAAGGCACGGTTCTCGGCAACTCAATTAAAATAATCTCTTCCCCTATTACGCCAACCAAAAATTCAGTCAAAGAGAAGGATCTAATGGGACTTTAATAATTTAGAGAAGTTGCATACATATGATCACGCTTTTTATCCCCGAAGGGGTAGGCAGAGGCATATATTATATGCCCACATTTCACCTCTTCGATTTTTGTCCCACGTACCTAATATGTGGTGAATCGTATTACCGTGTTGATATGGATAGGCGCAGGTTGTGACGACCCGCTGTTAAAAAGTTAAAGAAGTTGATGAAGTAATAAATTTTTTTTTTTAAAAGTTGAATTAAAAAGCAGGAAATTATTTTGTTACGTTCATCGGTGAAGCCATTCCAAATAGATCACATCGACCTTAATTAAAGCCAATATATAGGAGCTTAGAGCCTGTCCTGCCAGATGCTAATACTCTTCTATAGTACAAAGGCTCAAAACAAACTCTTATTGCTCACTTGGAAGGTGTTGGTTGGCGTACGATGCAGGTGATCTTGAAGCTTACAAAAAGCCGTTGTCTTCTCCTATAAAAAAATCCCGATATTTTCTGCCCTAGCCCTGATTATTGGCCTGTCCTGGGGTATACAAGCTCGCGATATTTCATCATTAGTCAACCTCTACTTCTTCTCAGTCGTTGCACAGAAAGTGTCGTGGTCAACGTGTTGAAGTGTTTGCGCAGATGTAACTTGCCTCACGATCTCTCGCCATTTCTCTCTGCTAGCGGACATTCTCGTGCGTATTCAGCCTACCGCATCCTAAGTACCTGAAATGCATATTTCCAATAGCAATTTCGAAAATAAATTTGCTACCTTCCTTTGCATCGTCACTTATCTTCACCAATATATTTTTTACCTTGAAAAAGCAGGTCGTTTGAATTCGAATTATATTAAAGTAACTTGGACTTAGATACAGCCCAAAAAAGTGGCTTAATCAGTTTTTAGTAGTTTTGTGATTAACGAGTGCTACCTTGTTGCTTCTTATTTTTTTCTGTTTCGACTTGCCTAGCTACAAGTTTTGAATACATGCGTTACCTTTTATCATTCAGCCAGTGTTTTAAATAATAAAACACTGACTGAATGATAATAATGATGACTAAACGGTAATAATAAACACTGATAAACCAAGCGACTGAACAATGGTCAATAACCTGAAGAAAATTACGGAAATACATAGATATTTCATTCTGACTTTGTTTTTGCTAATATAATGTAGGTAAGACTGTTTCACTGATTAATAAGACCTTGGGCTGGTGTACAAAGCTTCTCCGTGTAAACATAGATTGATGAAATGGGTGTAGCTCATCAGAGTCATCAGTTTAATGTAGATAAACATCATAGACTTTAATATACTCCATTATGAGCCTAACATACAAATGATGAGAAGTAAGGTATAAAATTTCAGATTAATCTAAGCATACGTTTTTTTTATATAACTAGATAATGAGATTATAACATTATTCGGAATCCGGACCTTAAAAAAGCGCTTATTCATTTTCCAGATAAGGCTTTCCAGTCCGCAGTGCATAAATGTTGTGTAGACGACCTGGAGTCCACATTAAAATACTCTGCCACAAACCTTAACCATCTAAAATATCTGATGCGTCATCATCATCCTATCGTACAAATATTTTTAATTTTGAAAGTTAGTGGAGATGTTAGGATGTTTGTAACTTATTCACGCTCTGACGGCTGAACGGATCTAGCTGAAATTGGATACAGGGATACATTATAATCTGGAATAACATATTCGGTATAGGTTACTTTTTATCCCGGAAATGTGATCCCATGGGAGGAAGTAGGAACGGAATTTCACGCTGGCGAAGCCACGAGGATCATCTAGTATTATATAAACGTCACTGCACAGATGAATCCGATGATTAAATTAAAATACATGTGATGTACATACATGATAATTAAACCAACACCAATTACACAACAAATTGATATCTTTTTAATTTTGTATGTCAATAATCTATCTACGAAAGACAGTACTTAGTGTCGTATCTATTTGATATCATGTCACTAAGGCACTTTTAAAATTGTCAGCCAATATCCATACCTAACATAACGATTTCAGGTTATCTGCAATGGTCTTTTGGGAAAGCCATACACTGTGAGAAGTGGAAACGGTGTAGCAGGAAAGTCTAGGCGAGAGCTTTAGATGCAAAAATGCAATAGAAACGTGCGATCTGTAGAGGACGAGAACAGAGTAACAAATTCCATTGACCCAAAGAGCCTCACCTCCGACCATGCAAGGTTATCACGCCTTGCGGGCTGTGACCCAATGTTTGATGTTGGGCCCTTGTCGACCGGTAATATAAATCGACTCTCGCTGGAACACATTAAAGTACAATTTTCCGTGCAAAACGTTAATAGTCCTCTACAGTTGATTCTCTTTTTATTTTGTAACTATGATACGAGAATTCTCATGTCGCGTTGCGTTCGCGCAGGATTCAGAAGGATTAGTCTTTAGCGTCAAAACTTTCATAGATTCCTCTTGGTACCAATTGCTCTTTGCTTTGTGATACACTTTGTCAAATTGTCACCTCATTCAGTGTGATAAGATTGTTTACCATTGATATCCTGTACAATTCCAATTCTAGGTATCCGGTACGAGTACGGTATCTTCGCACAGAAGATAGAAAACGGTGAACAACAGGAGGAACCCGATGACTGGCTGCGTTATGGAAACCCTTGGGAAAAAGCTCGTCCCGAGTTTATGTTGCCTGTCAACTTCTACGGACGGGTGGTGGATACACCTCAAGGAAAGAAATGGATTGATACACAGGTAAGACAATCAACACTACATTGTCTCATGTCACTTCTAATGTATGAACGTATAAATAACTTGAGATAGTATTGACCCAATTGTCGCCATCTCACGCAGCGAGACTGTCGGCCGTTAATTCTATATGCGGTCGCTCGTTGTAGAATCGTGAACGCTATTTTTGGATTCTTTATGTCAAGTAATTCTGTAATTTGGATAACATTTCTCAATTGCGATCCGTTGCTAAATCTATCATTACAGATTTTGGCTTGATTAGGAATGATTGAAACTGTGAATGGACAAATAGTCTTGATGTTTGAAAATAGCTTTCCTACTTTACGACGACGTAATTGTAAAACGTTTTCTGTATTGTATAATAATACAGAAAACGATTAGAGTGTTGATAGTTATCTCTCAATTTGTTAGGTTGATTCAATCCAGCAAAATCCAACTTGCCAATTCAGTACATATAGCGATTGTAACGTCTTATAGAGAAGATTAGAACTCGACAGGAATCAGGAATTAAGATATAATTGTAGATTGCATCATCTTACTAATATTATAAATGCGAAAGTTTGTGAATGTGGATGTGTGGATGTTTGTTACTCTTTCACGCTCAAACGGCTGAATGGATCGGGCTGAAATTTGGTACAGAGATACAGCATATGCCAGGATAACACATAGGCTACTTTTTATTCCGGGAATAAGTTCCCCCGGGAAGCAGGTACGGGAACAAATTTTACGCGGGTGAAGCTGCGGGCATCATCTAGTATCATAATATTTTAGCTTAGTAACTCGTTTGTTTAGGGAAAAGTTTATTGTTTATAGTAAGACTTATCATCAACATCCCTTCACGTATGACGCACTTATTTTCATGCAGTTACGAATAAATACTGCATGCTCAGAAGTTAGGTAGGTACCTTATTGATAATCGCTCTGTTTTAGATCAAGGTTCGATCGGCTTAATTACTGTTTATTGCACTTTAATGATCAAAACAAGTTAGTTATATGCCTTATAAGGTCTAACATGAACAGATAGTAAAGGCCCCAGTGATTGAACTAGATAATTTTAATCTTAATCTATGCATGACACCGCTATTGTACTTTCAATTAAAATATTACTAAGCCATATATGAAATGGTAGTCTTTTGAGGTATTACTTCCTTACTCACCTTTCGTAGGTACCTACGAGTCTTTTGAAAATATGTGATAACATAAATCACACTCGGTATAATGTTTGTGAACAATTTCCCTTACAGAGTGAAGAGTACAGATATAAAAACGTTGCCAAAATTAGTTCATCCGTTGCTATGATTTTTTTTATTTAGGGAAATCTTAGGCCGCCCATTGTACATTTGATTATTTTTCTATGTATTGTGCTTCTAATAGATTATTTCTTTTGTAACTGTGTCGGTGTACAATAAAGAATTATCTTCTATCTATAAATATAGATATTACTCTGTGTAAGGTAAGAGCAGAGTGATGATGTAGAACTCCTTAAAATTGGTATACTTACTAATACCCAGGAGTGTTTCTTCATGTCGCTAGCTTTGATCACGGTAAAGGCACTGTGTTCAACTTCTCCAACAATGACAGCTATGATACCATAGAAAGATATCGGCCAATCTTATTCCTATTTTTTGTATAGTGATGGAAAGGAATGCATACTAATACTCAGTGTAATTTATCTCGTGTTTAGGCAAGTATATGTATAACCATATCGGGAAAGTAATTTGTGTTGTACCTAGTAATGAACATTACGGTGAATAAATCAACGTGTTGATAAGAAATACATTGTGATTGTTATCAGGTAGTATTCGCGATGCCATACGACAATCCTATTCCTGGTTACAACAACAATGTCGTAAATACACTGCGTCTCTGGTCGGCAAAGAGCCCAGTTGACTTCAACCTAAAATTCTGTAAGTAGATAATTATATCGCATCGACTCCATACTCAATTGAAATAAACGATTCTAAATTTATTTTGTAATCACTTTCAGTCAATTCCGGTGATTACATCCAAGCTGTCCTTGATCGTAACGTTGCCGAGAATATTTCTCGAGTTTTGTACCCGAATGATAACTTCTTCGAAGGCAAGGAATTGCGTTTACGTCAGGAATACTTCATGTGTGCGGCTACTCTTCAAGATATTATCAGGAGATACAAGGCATCCAGGTTCGGAAGCCGCGAAGCCGTTCGTACCACTTTCGAGAGCCTGCCCGAGAAAGTAGCTATCCAACTGAACGATACCCACCCGGCTTTAGCTATACCTGAGCTTCTAAGAATCCTGATTGATACTGAAAATGTTCCATACGAGGAAGCTTGGCAGCTGGTCATCAAATGCTGCGCTTACACCAACCACACTGTATTGCCTGAAGCTCTCGAGAGATGGCCTTGCAGCATGTTAGAAAATGTACTTCCGAGGCATATGCAATTGATCTACCACATTAATTTCTTACATCTGCAGGAGGTTAAGAAACGCTGGCCCGAAGATCTCGACCGTATGCGCCGTATGTCGCTTATTGAAGAAGAAGGAGAAAAGAGAGTGAACATGGCTCACTTGTGTGTTGTGGGTGCCCACGCTGTTAATGGAGTCGCCGCCATTCACTCAGACATTCTCAAGGCTACCGTCTTCCGCGATTTTTACGAGATGTGGCCTGACAAGTTCCAGAACAAGACTAATGGTATAACTCCTCGCCGTTGGCTCTTGCTTTGTAATCCGGGTCTTTCTGATCTTATTTGCGATAAAATAGGGGAGGATTGGACTGTGCATCTTGAGAAATTGCAGGGTTTGAAACGTTGGGCTAAGGATCCTGCTTTCCAAAGGGCCGTGATGAAAGTGAAACAAGAGAACAAGTTGAGGCTTGCGGCGCTGATCGAGAGGGATACTGGCGTTAAAATAAACCCAGCGTCGATGTTTGACGTACAGGTCAAGAGGATACACGAATACAAACGTCAATTGCTTAACATCCTGCACGTGATCACTTTGTACAATCGCATCAAGCGCGACCCTAGTGCTCCGATCACTCCTAGGACGGTCATGATTGGTGGAAAGGCGGCTCCGGGCTATTATGTTGCCAAACAAATTATCGCCTTAGCATGTGCCGTTGGCAACACTGTGAGTATTCTACATTTTTAAATATTAAAAACTCTGGACAACTTAATAAAAATATTATCTCCTGTGACAGGTCAACAACGATCCGGACGTCGGAGATAAACTGAAGTTAATTTTCCTGGAAAACTACCGAGTAACACTTGCTGAGCGCATCATGCCGGCGGCTGACCTTAGCGAACAGGTGCGTATTGAATTTATTGAAAAACAGCGGTCTCACTACTATTTTGAACTAATTTGACGCAATAATCATTACTGGGTGTTTCTTTTAGGGCAGGGGTTCCCAACCTTTTCGTGGTCAGGGACCACTTTTATATTTTTCTTGTTAACAGGGACCACTATAAAGGCATAATTTAAACAAACTGTGATAATCAATCTGAAACGTAAAAAAAACGCAGTAGGAAATTGCATAAACAGGAAACTTTCGTATTTTTGTATCTATTAATGTGATTTCTGGCTTGCATCTTCTTCACGAGTTCTGCTAACCTGCAGTTTCGTATAAGAAATTGCTTTTAAACACCAAACCACTCAAGTGAATTTTATGTGTTCTTCCTGGATTCCTTCATTAACTTCACCAGCGTCCGTGCTAAAAGGATTAGGAAGGGGGGGGGGGCACTATTCCACTTCTTCGAGGGGTGAAGAGACACGCCACCGTCTAGGCCGGCTTCTGTGAAAGAGCGGTGAGCAGCCAACTCGCCGCTCTCAAACTCTCGGTCATGGTGGACGACCGTGCCACCGACTACGGAACTTGGAATGGAGATTTCTCTCCCGCTGCATTCTTCGCGAGCATGTCTTGCTCGCAGAAAGACACAGTTACGTCACACTTTCTCCCGTTGGAGACCAGAGCCCTTAACATGGTGTCCAGCGTGAGAATATTCACGCCCAGGCCCGTAACGAGGTCTTGTCGCTGCTATGCCCATGTAGTGCCGTGTCCCCGCTGTAGATACTTAACGAAGCACCCGTGCCCGGTAAACATCTGTGACACTCGGTAGGTGAGGCTACCATGGCGCCGAATTAGTGGTGAGTCCTCACTTTGGTAGCTCAAGTCGTACCTTCCATGTCTCCACGAGCTTCTGGCGAAACAGGGATCACTATGCCTCTATTTCTTTGGGCACAGGCCTGTGGTCCCGATCCAGCGCCTTCATGCACCATTGATACAACGACGCAAGAGCCCTTTTTCCAGGTCCCATGGAGGGGTCTTGGCTAGGAGACATGCCGCCTCAACAGATATCGTGCGGTACCCTCTCCTGACGGCCATCGCCTTTAGCGGGCTATGCAGTCTAGCCACGTTGCCAGTCGTCAGGGCCTCCGCCCATACGGGGGTCCCGTATAGTGCCATACTCCGCACGACCCCGAAGGTCTCTTGCAGGGAGCGTTGGGTACTCTTATGTTGGGTACCAACCGCGAGAGCGCAGCTGTTGCCCCCTCTGTTTTAAGACTTAACTTCGGAAAGGGTGTCGCTCTGTAATGATACGCTCAAGCTTGCAAACCTCGACGAGGAACACCATCGGTCGGTACCCCGATGGCGTATCCACCGTCAGCCCGGCCTTTCGGATCAGAACCAGTTTCCCACACTTTAGACTTTAGTAAACTGGTCTTGAGCCAGGATCCACGCTCGGCCTGGAAACACATTCAATCGTGGGCAAATCGCAGACTTTGTGTTGTCTTTGCTCGCCGAGCCAATGGGCGTACCAACCGCTCCCACTACTCGCGCTCTTCTCGCTCATTGCACGGCGACTAACGGCTCACCACCCGATAAATTTAAAATCCTTCAGGGACCATATTTTTGCTCCTGCGGACCACTGGTGGTCCGCGGACCACTGGTTGGGAACCACTGTTTTAGGGTGTCAAGCCGCCACTAGCTGGTAGCAGGGTTCCATACCTATCGATTTAACCCCCATGTATGTTCTACGATTTTTTGTAGTTTTCGAGATATAATTTTTTTTCGTTATTTTTACACGTGGCTTTAAATAATTACAACTTCTTTTTGCTTCGACTTTTCTTGGATATTTTTTTATTATTATAATAAATAATTAATTATTTAATAATATGCTGCATAGTCTCGACGTGTTGGTCCCGGCATGAACTTGGAAAAAACCAAGGTCATGTTTAATAACCACGTTACGCCGGGGCCAATATACGTTGAGGGATCGAGGCTAGAGGTCGTCCAGGAGTATACTTACCTTGGGCAGGTTATTACACTGGGGAAAGGGAACCTGGACAACGAAATCGCCTGAAGGATACGGTAAGGCTGGGCAGCATTTCGCAAACTGCGTCGAGTCTTCAATTCGCCTCTACCGCAATGCCTGAAGACCAAAGTCTACAACCAGTGCGTTCTACCTGTTATGACATACGTACGGTGCCGAGACGTGGATACTTACAGAAAGGTTGGTTAATGCTCTAAAGGTTGCGCAGCGGGCTATGGAAAGGGCTATGCTTGGGGTGTCTCTGAGGGATAGACTCCGAAATGAGACTATCCGGCAGAGAACTAAAGTGGTCGACATAGCTCTCAGAATAAGTACCTACATTGAAGTGGCAGTGGGCCATATCTGCAGAAGAACCGACGGCCGATGGAGCAAACGAGTCCTAGAGTGGAGACCGCGCCTCGGCACACGTGGGGTAGGACGCCACCCGCTAGATGGACCGACGACCTGGTAAAGGTCGCAGGCTGGGACTGGATGCGGATGGCACAGGACCGTGTGCTCTGGCGTAAATTGGGAGAGGCCTACGTCCAGCAGTGGACTGCGATAGGCTCATTTGATTGATTGATTGAAATAATTATGGAGCAATCGAGATCCAGATTGTTTGTTTACTGCATTATTTGAATGAGTTGAAATACGGCATAGGTGGTTTTATGTAATATTTAATTACTGTTTGATATTGGATAAAAAAATATAATGTCGACTAACTTGTTGTTGACTTAAGAGCGTAAATTCGGTTTTCAAAGGACATCATTCATTTTGGACCAAAAACTGAAAGTGCCGGCCAGAAAAAGAAAATGTGATAGTCGCATAGAACACACAATTTCTAGCAAAAAATACTACTACATTAACCCTGTGCGTGCTATGGTTTTTTTGTTACATGCTTTTAAAATTCGTGAAAAATGTTATTTCCAAGGTGTCATTCTAATTGATATGAGCAGTTGAATAGTGATTTATTTTATTAATTATGTCTTTCAGCACACATACATATAATTATACCTGTTTCTCCGAAGGGTGAGGCAGAAGCATATTTTATGCCCAATTTTGATTTCTCGTTCCTACATAAAGGAGCATGTAAAATAAAGATAAAGAGTATTTTATTTCGACAGAGTCAAAGGCCTTCTTGTAGTCCGCAAAAGCCATATACAGCGGCCGATTGTACTCGTTTGTTTTCTGTACAATCTGCCGTACAGTATGGTAGTGGTCCACGGTTCTGAAGCCTTTTCGAAATCCGGCTTGCTCCTTTGGCTGAAACTCCACCGCACTCCCGCTCCACGCTTCAGGTGTTTGTCCCTGTTGGAGGACGGAATTAAACAAACTCGTCAGCTCGTTGAGAACTGGAGCCCCCCCCCCCCCGCCTTCAGTAGTTCAGTTGTAATTCCGTCCTCCCCAGAGGACTTGTTGTTTTTAAGTTGCCCGAGAGCCGCCCTCACCTCGCCCTGATCGATGTCCGGAATATCCTCGCTATAGTGGCGCGATAGTGGGACTCGGTGGTCACAATCAGTAGGGTCACGACGACACGACGACGAGTAGGAACTCGTCGGCCTTTTTGTCGTCCGTGATGCATACAGGTCTCTGTAAAAGCTCTTTATTTCCTCGAGAATCTCGAACCTTGAGGTCACAGTTCTGCCGTCCGCTGTCTTCAGTTTCATCAGACGGGGTCTTCCAAGCTGTTGGGCAAATACTTGGGTACCCTTGTTCTGCTTGGTCTGACGAAGAAGAGTGCGTAGATGGCGTTTCCCGTTTTATTCTCATAAGTTCGAAAGTCTCGGGCGAGAGCTTAGAGCACCTGTTATTGCTTTTTCCGGACAACAACCTTCGGGACACTTGCTGTAGCGTCCTGACCACATTGTCGGCCTTATCGTGAATATTGCCAGTGGTTTCCAGCAGATTAAAACGATTTTGAAGTTCTAACTGGAACCTCTCAGCCCTTGAGGCTAACTGGAGCGCGGTAGGTCGGAGAGTAGGCTTCATCATACTGGCCCTTTCAGCTCGGAAGTCCAAATTCAGAGATGCTTGTACAAGTCGGTGATCACCACCGGTATTAAACCTGTTAACCACAGAGACATCTCTAAATATAGACTTCCTGTCCGTCATGATGATGAAGTCTATCTCGTTCCTTGTGACCTTGTCGGGGCATCGCCAAGTCCATTTTCTGTGGGGCTTCTTCTTAAAGAAAGAGTTCATCACGAAAAGCCCCTGAGACTCAAGAAAACTGACAAGCATATGGCCCCGGTCACTTCTGCGCCCTACACCAAAGGGGCCGATCTTCGTTTCGCCGCGTTCTTGTACTCCCACTTTGGCATTAAAGCCTCCCATCACAACGCTGTAGTGAGTCTTGGCAGTATCATGTAGTGCTTTTGCTATGTCCTCGTACACGGTCTCATGTCGGGGCAGTTGAGACTCTCAACTGCCCCGACAGTGCTTTTCGAGGTCGGAGCGTACACTTGTATCACCTTCAGGGTGTACCTGTTGGTGAGTCTCAGTATTAAGTATGCTACCCGAGCCGATACACTGCTGATCTCCACAAAGCTGCTAACGAGGTCCTTTTTCACTATAAAGCCAATCCCGCCCTCGGAATAATGTCTTCCGTCACCTTCCCGAAAGTAAAACAGGTCGCCTGATGCAAGGGTTAGCGTGTCCTCCTCCTTTCTTCAGACCTCGCACAATACTGGGTGTGCCAGTTAATACGACCTAGTTCTACCTCGAGTTTGGTGAGCCGCACGTCCAGGCGCAGAGAAGTTCCATTAAACGTAGCCAGGGTCAGTTTTGTATGGCAGCCTCCCGTAACCCGGAGATTCTTAGCACCCCCCTCCCGCCGTCACTCCGACCGCTACCGTGATCGGGAACAGCGGGAGTGCCGGGAACTGGGGGCCGTTGTTTTGTTGTGTGTATCATAGGAGGATATTTGGCCTTACTGTATCACGCTGGCCAGACGGGTTGGTACAGGGTTTAGTTTCGAATTTTCCTTTTCTGTGCGCCATGACCACGTCCGTTTATCAGCAGGTGCACCACTCGCAGGTGACGCTGGCTTGGACACCGGGGCCCCATCGCACCCATCGGGCGTCGGGAAGTGGCGGGGTGATTTGCCAGGTACCTGTCGCTTGAGCCTAGGGGGCTGCGCGCGCGGCACCTTTGTCTAAGTTTTTTGCAACAAGTTTGGACTTGTTGTGAATCGTTAGGTGCGTTTTGTTTCTGCGTAGGTACGTAGATAATTAGTAAAATGATAATTCTTTCTTATTACAATAGAATAATGTAAAAACAAATTACTATTCAAGTGATAAAATGTATCAAAATACATCATCAAAATAACATTCTTCTCTAATTTTAAAAGCATGTAACAACAAAACCATAGCACGCACAGGGTTAATGCAGTAGTATTTTTTGCTAGAAATTGTGTGTTCTATGCGAATATTACATTTTTTTTTTCTGGCCGGCACTTTCAGAATTGGCCCAAAAATGTATGAAACGTGAATGATCTCCTTTCTTTACGATCGTAAGAAATCAGCGCGGCGCGGCGCACATAGCCGTATAGTGCCAATTGTTGCTACCAACAAGTTTGATACTTTTGTTTTCCTTGATGTATTACCGCTTACCGGTGTCATATTCTTAGTCTAAGCGTTCAATCTTTTAATTTAATTTTTATGTTAGTAATATTAGTTAATAATTATTGATTATTTTATTGCAAATTGATTGATATTAAGTAGTGATAGACACTGACATCATAAAATTAATAAAGTTGACATTTATTTACCTAACTAATATCAATATTGCAATTAGAAATACCGAACCGAAGGAACCGACGTGCATGCATGAAAAGAAAAATGAAAGTTGAAGGAGCAAGTGAGGTGTGTATGGAGCGTGCCATGTGGCGCTCGGTTCTTTCTGCCTACCCCGCAAGGGATTTGGCGTGAAGATAGTATAGTATATAATACACACATACATTAAAACGGTCCATATGTTTATTTTTAAAGTAATGGACAATATTCTATTTTACACTATAAATATTTAAATTTGACAATACACAGTTAAAAACGCGAAGGCGCTTGGCATGGTCCGATGTTTTGCTGCCTACTGCAGATTCAGTGCTGGCAGGAACATTAAAATATTTTTAATAAATATTGTTGGATATTCTCACACAACATCATCTAGCCCAAACTAAGCTATACGCTTGAGCTATGGGATCTAAATCAAATTTTAATTGATAGTAGGTGTTTTTCATTTATAACAACCAAATACTAATTAAGAGGTATGTGCATAACAATGCACACCGCCAAGAAAAAGCCATTCCGTATCGGCATTGATCGATTATTAGATACCTACTAAGATGAATTTTGGGAGGGACCGAACTGAGTTTCTTGGGGTGTTCTTCTCAGTTTGTAGCATTTCCCAACCCCCAGTAGAGTCACAAAAATGTTGACAAACCAATTTTTTTTTTTAAATTTCAAAGGGAATAAATTTAATTTAATTTTATTTTATCGGCTCTTTCTGGGCTCAATCAATTTTGGCAACAGACATTAGTCGTAAAAATTTAACAATTTAGGTTCCATCCTCGTAGTCCAGAACTCGTCGGCTTTCGAAATATTTACTGTGCTCATGGGCAAATTAGTGTTCAGTCTACACCGCAAA
This sequence comes from Miltochrista miniata, assembly GCA_933228765.1. Classification (NCBI taxonomy): domain Eukaryota; kingdom Metazoa; phylum Arthropoda; class Insecta; order Lepidoptera; family Erebidae; genus Miltochrista; species Miltochrista miniata. Next base: position 20,859,872 of record OW121750.1, on the reverse strand, counting down.
TCAATAAATGTTGGCTTGACTGAAAGTAATTTTAATATAATTCATTAAAAATGTTTATTATATGTATACACAAGATCACTAGAAGATAAAATAAACGCAGCTTCTCACTTGATTTGAAGTTGGTCTTGGATTTTAAAATACCAGTCATGCTTTGTAAACAGATATGTTTTTCTCCAAATTTTTTTTTACCATCTGCTATGGCTTGTTCCACATTCATGTATATAGGGAGTGTTCTAGGTTAAATTGATTGATTGGTTATAAGGTCGTCTACAACAAGGTTCTTTAGCAGTGGTGAGACCCCCCCCCCCCCCTTGTTAACACTTGGTCCTTTGGCCATGGCTGCGCACTGGTTTCTGCTTGTCTGTAGCTTTAAAATGAGTTTGTTTAGCATGTTATCTATCCATTCACTGACTACCGTGTATACTCGGTGTTTTGCCAGTGCCGTAGTTATGCTTCTTTTGTCGAAAGCTCCCTCTATATTTATGAAAGTGCCGAGGCACATTGATTGATTGATTCTGGATGACCTCTTCTATTTTATGTACCACTGCATGTAGTGCTGAGTCTGTAGACTTGCCGGGGGCATTATGCGCGTTGGTTGGAATGCAGTGGTTTATTTTGAAGGGCCGTCCCTCGATTGTTTCTGTCACACAATCTTTCCAGAGTTTTTAGCAGGAAAGACGAAGGGCTTATCGGTCTGTATAACCAGAGGTCTGAATCACAAACATAATCCCTTTACCGGGTTTTGGTATAAAGATCACTTAGACCTCTCTCCACAGTCTGGGTCACAGTCCCATTCGTTGTCTGGCGTATAGATACTATGTAACTGACAATATAATCAACTTATGTCCTCCCCCATTTTATCACTGCAGGGAAGACTTCATCCTGTCCTGGAGATTTGAAGGACTTGAAGCTGTTAATTACCCATTCAGTTTTTTGTAAGTTGACAGAATAGATTAGAACAGGTATTGCGAGCTCCCACTGGACTTCTTCTGTGGATACGTTTTCCACCAGCCACATGAGTGTCTGCAGCAATTGGCATTCTGGGAAGTGCGTTTGTATCAAAATACTCTCGGCTTCTTTTCATGATAGTTAACGTTAGTAGAATGATGTAGTGGTAATTTATATGTTATTAATTTATTGTTTTCGAGTAATTAAGTGATTTAGTGGTCATTGTATAATGTTAATTTGTCTTTGAAAATGCCGAAAGGTTCCACCAAGTGCCATCAATCAACAGTATAAATAATTCTTTTCATGTGTGGGTCATGCCGCTGCGCCGTCAGGTTTCTTTATGGATACGGACAGTTCTGTCCCTTGTTTGGCTAGTATTAGTCTGACTCTATCAGAGGTTTCTCCAAGACTTGGTACTTTTGTATCTCAGTCGCTACTTGTATTTTGCTTTAGCGGCTTTATAGCCGTCCCAATCCTGGTCTGGTTCCTCACAGGTGTTCCATAATTACCACTTATGAAAATAGTGTGTTAATTTGTTATTATTAATACCACACGAATAGTGACTACCTGCCTTGCGTATAATACCTACACCTACGCTGTTCGTGAAGAAAATAGTGCAACTGTAAAAGCTTATATCTTGGTCAGTTTTCGTTAGTTTCATTTAATTTTTTTTATACAGTATTTTGAAGCGAAACTCTAGTTGGGGTGTCTGAGCTTTGCACTATACAAAAGTTCACGTTGTATATCGACCATAAATATTTATATATGTATATTCTATTATACGTCACAAAGTACTAAGATTGTTTGGTCACGCTAGAATTAGACTATTTTTGTTCATTTTTTCGTATTCAAAAATGGAACATCGAGCGACATGACCACTCTCTGAGAGCCTCTCGGCGGTACTAAATCGTATTTGTTCGCGTATCTGCATTTATAGGGGTTCACAAAATACTTTGTAAAAAAAAATCTGTATCTAGTTACTTATAAATAAATATTTTTATTGTCAAAGGAGAAGTTCTGACATAATATTACATAATTATCATAATGATTTAAACTACAGAAGCTGGTGAAAAGACTACTTTATTTTGGTGAAATTTCTCAGTATTTGAGCAAACTTTACAGTCATTTTTCTCTAAAAAAAGGAACCTACCTGATATCAGATTATTCTACAAACAGATAGCCAACCCCTTTGCAATTGCTTCGTATCCCTTGTTTATTAAATTTATCAGTAATTTGACATGAATTTAAGCATCGAAATCTATGCAAATCGTATGATTTGAAAAACCTGTTTCACTTTCGTTGATATTAACTATATGTAATCCGTTGTTAGGTAAAATATGTTTCATGAAACGTTTAGAGAGCTAAACTTACTAAGTATGTTAGTGAATACCATGTTTGTACGATAAATATTTAATGACTTTAAATGCAATGAAAAGTATGGTTTCTGAGCAATATGTGGCGCGAAATATGTTAGCCCTCTTAATTGTAAAACTCGATTTAACCACATCACTATTTATTTGTGTCAAAAAACACGCAACACTGAAAATGTCATTTTACTGACTCGAATTAAAAATCGTAGTATACAAGCTTCATCATTCATTCATCTACCGATTTACGTACGAAGTGCTGAGATGGCACGAGTAGCCATCTAGAAACTGGTGTTTCAATGGCCATCTACCTACAGTCTTGTGTGCCAAAATAATTGCCCCCAGTGACAAGATTTTGACCCCTACTGAGCAGAAATTCTGAACGCTTAAGTACTAGTTTAATGCAGTACTGTAGGTTACCAATGGTTATACAATAAAGAAAACAATAATCGATAACAGTAATTTGATACGGGTCGTCTATAATCAAGGGCTAATAGATATACATAGAGGTCCGATATTGTGACCTTTAAATGGCCCAGAGTATCTCGTTCAACTGATTACGATAGATAATATGAGCTATGTCGTTCATTTAGAAAGGGAAGAATTGCAAATACAAGCTTGGGCTAATTCAAAGAGTAGGAAAACTTGAAACAAACTATATCAACCCATCTGGCCAGCGTGGTTAAGCAAGGTTGATCTGATCACGCTCGCCTAATGACGGAAATGGAATATGGCATTATGTCCAGTAGTACTGCAATAGGCAAATTTGATTGATAGATTTACAAATTAAGAACCATTTCTAAAACATCGCAAAGAAACACGGAACCAATGAAAGAAAGAAAAAGAAATTTATTTCACATAGACATATACAGATGCTCTTGTAAAACGTCCAGAATATAAATCAAAATTTCTACCACCAGTTCACATATATACACGGTGTTTCTTTTAGGGTGTCAAGCCGCCACAAGCTGGTAGCAGGGTTCCATACCTATCGATTTAACCCCCATGTATGTTCTACGATTTTTTGTAGTTTTCGAGATATAATGTTCTGCATAATTCCCTATTTTTTTATTATCGATTAAAATTTTTACATCTTGTATCAAAGTTAGGAAGGAGATTATTTTGTCCATAATACTGCAATCAATAGGCATTATAATAATAGAAAAATATCCAAGAAAAGTCGAACCAAAAAGAAGTTGTAATTATTTAAAGCCACGTGGAAAAATAACGAAAAAAAAATTATATCTCGAAAACTACAAAAAATCGTAGAACATACATGGGGGTTAAATCGATAGGTATGGAACCCTGCTACCAGCTAGTGGCGGCTTGACACCCTAAAAGAAACACCCAGTATTTGGCGACCGTGACAGAACCAGATGATAATGTGTTGTTATCAAGGTCTGAAATATAATGGTTCATCAAAATCTTCACATTTCATTGTTTCAAGAAACCCAAGAAACATCCAATATTATAAAATGTATATGAGTATTGAAATGTATACAGAAGCGCTCGTGGCCCCGCGGACTCAGTGTTCTGTAAACGATCACTGCAGTAAGCAACTTTAACTATGGCCGGTCCATGGATGGGTGACCATCCATGTGATCACTTTGTGACATTTATTTGAGCGTTTCCGTGCTTCGGAAGGCACGTTAAGCCGTTGGTCCCGGTTGCCAGTAAAATGGCAGTCGTCAAGCTAAGTTGAAGGCTTTATTTCAACAGCAGGCAGTCACAACCTGCGACTGTCCATTTAAACACGGCAATACGGCTCACTACCTATTGCGTGGGATAATTTATACAAAGGTGAAATGTGGGCATATAATATGCCTCTGCCTACCCCTTGGGGGATAAAGGCGTGACCATATGTATGTATGAGTTTGGAAATGTGGATATGGATGATTATTACTCTTTCAAGCTCTAACGGCTGAACTGATCTGACTGAAATTTGGTACAGGAATAGATTATGGTCTAGGTCTAGAGTCTAGAATAACACATAAGCTACTTTTATCCCCGGAATAAGTTCCTAAGGAATGCAGGGACGGGACCAAAATTCCATGCAGGCAGAGCCGTGGTCGCCGTCTATTGTCTATTATCTTAATAATAAATTGTACTGGAAGGGCTACTATACAATTGACTATGAGTTGCTTGACAAGAAAGCCTGGAAATGATCTGCTTGCTCTACTGCATTCTCAAGCAATAGTTTGTGATTTTTAGTTTCAATTATTGTAAATAGAGCACAAAAAGAAAAGCCCGCCGAGTTTCTTGCCAGTTCTTATCAAGCGGGCCGCGTTCCGAACTGGTGGTAAGGACTTTGCTTTAAATTCATTGACGTGTCGCAAGTACCTATGTATTAGGATTATGCAAAATAAATGTTTAGTCAATAAACATTTATTGACTAATAAAATTATTATTTATTAATTGTGTATTTCGTTAAAGATCTCCACCGCCGGTACTGAGGCGTCAGGCACCGGTAACATGAAGTTCATGTTGAATGGTTCGCTAACTATTGGTACCATGGACGGAGCCAACGTGGAAATGGCAGAGGAAGCGGGTGAAGACAACTTATTCATCTTCGGCATGAGGGTTGATGATGTTGACGCTTTGCAGAGGAAGGGGTAAGTGCAAACAAAATAACTAACATAATTGAACATATTCGCTTAACAAAATTTTACAATACTCATCAAAATCTTATTTATTGAGCGTTTCGTTATTTCTGTTATAAACTTTAGTAAGTTTATACTACACTACCGCTTGGCACTACCAGTACAAGTAGTCTTGAACTGGTAGTGGCAAAGAAATGGAATTTTGCTGAACATATTTTCTTCATTGAGCACTACAACTTCTACTTTTGAGTAGGAGCCACACGTTGGACGCTAACTAAACTATGAAACGTAAATCTGTGGCAGTGCCCATATTTTAGTGTTTTACTCAAAGAATATCATATAGAAGGACTAGCTGATGCGAGCGGCTTCGCCCGCGTGAAATTTGGTTCCCGTGACATCCTAAAAACAAACATCCAAACATTTAAACATTCAAACATCTTCACAAACTTTCACATTTATAATATTTGTAGGATTTCATGTATCAGTACTATAAATACACATTACACTTCTAGATACAACGCTTACGAGTACTACGAGCGTAATCCAGAGCTCCGACAGTGCGTGGAACAAATTCGCAGCGGATTCTTCTCTCCGGGCGAGCCGGGACGGTTCACGCACATCGCTGATGTTCTCTTACAACATGACCGCTTCTTGCACCTCGCCGACTTTGATTCTTACATCGAGGCGCAACAGAAAGTCTCAGATGTGTACCAGGTATGTTCTAGCTACATGTACTACACATACGTAGGTTAGGTTTACTCGCCGGGCGAGCCGGGACGGTTCACGCACATCGCTGATGTTCTCTTACAACATGACCGCTTCTTGCACCTCGCAGACTTTGATTCTTACATCGAGGCGCAACAGAAAGTCTCCGATGTGTACCAGGTATGTTCTAGCCACATGTACTACATATACGTAGGTTAGGATTAAGTTTACTCGCCGAGCGAGCTGGACGGTTCATGTACATCGCTGATGTTCTCTTACAACATGACCGCTTCTTGCACCTCGCCGACTTTGATTCTTACATCGAGGCGCAGCAGATAGTCTCCGATGTGTATACCAGGTATGTTATTTGTGTTCAGTTTAGTGTACGTTCTAGTGTTTAGGAAGACAAGCTCAAGAAGCTTGTTTTCAGAAGCTTTGTTATAAAAATAACGAGCTAATGAAAAGGTTGTGTTTTAGTATGTATGTTGAGCTGATTCACAAGGAACGTAGGATTAAAGCATTTCCACCGGCCAAATAGACCGAACATCTGACAAAGGTCGCAGGTGTGTACTGAATGCGGAAGGTCTTGTTTGATAGGTTTGATCTTGCGTCGTGATGTTGATTTGTGACGTCCTGCAGTGGACTACCAATTAGACTGATCTGATTGATTGATGGTAAAATCATACGTTCGTAAAGGCTCGTCCTTAGATGTAATAATCACAATGTTATTGTCTTCACAGGATCAGACAAAATGGGCAGAGATGGTGATCGAAAACATAGCGTCTTCTGGAAAGTTCTCATCCGACCGTACTATCGCCGAGTACGCACGTCAGATCTGGGGCGTAGAACCTTCGTGGGAGAAACTGCCCGCGCCCCATGAAACCCCTACCGCCTAAACAACCTACCGATACCCTCATCGCTGAAATAATTGGCTAGTAAATTTATATTCATAGTTTGCGGGGACTACAATACTTGTAGATATTATATATTACTTTCATATAGTAGTTAGTAATGACAACAGTTCATATTTAAATACTTACTTTGTAAAGAATTATGTAAATTTTTTGAACTAATACTCTTATTTATTTATTCATATTGTACCTTTTTACTGTATTATACAAAGTTGTCTCGATTGAAATTATAGTTAATAAGTAATTATCAACTAAAATATTCATCTTAAACTTTTACTGTACATGGTGTTTTAAAATCAAACTTTTAATATGTTTAATGTGATATTTATTTAATGTTAACGAATGTAGATAGTCGCTTTTCTTTATCTATGCTTGGTTTAATCCGATATAATCGCATAAATATGATTTTCTAACACCATGAACATATATTTTAGGTAGACTCAAAACTATGACATTGATGTATAAGTAGAATTAGTCATGTTGATGTTATACGGGAATATTACTCTATTTAGAAGTATATATATTTAATTATGCATGAAGTTGAAATATGTATTTTAATGATGCAAATTATATTATAGTTAAAATTCCTAGTATTTTGTATTGCTGTTGAAAACTATTATGCGACAAAAAATTAATGGTCAATTTTAAACAAGATTCAATGTTCCTAATTTCCGGATTAATTCGTTATCGGGAATCTGTATGTTTTTGAGATATAATAATATTAAGAAATGTTTTACTTGTGTGCCATAATTTTTTACAGAAAACTTATTATGATGGTTAAACCGAAGTTTAAACAAATTTACAAATCTCTAATTGGTCACAAAATTGATATAAATGTGTTATATATCTTCTGAAAATCATATTAGGCCTAAAAAAAAATTAATTTTAATATACCCCTATATTTTAAGATATTTTTTTTCTATATGATATATCAGGTATATAAATACTGCCATTACAATTTTAATTATTTATGCTGTTACCATAAACTATTCTAATTTGAATAAAAACTTATATCGATTGCGTGTTCAAATCAATTTAAACTAACAATACCATGGCTATTAACACAACGATTTTAGATAAGAGTTGATTTGTATTTCAATTAATACGATTCCTACATACATACATATCATCACGCCTGTCTCCCATCGGGGTAGGTCCACTGCATTAATTTTACTTTCATGCCTTCTGCCACACCCAACTTTCACACCGTACATAAGGTAGGGATAAGCACACCTCTATGCACAGCCAGGGCGGCTGTGCATAGAGGTGTGCATCCCCGTCCTTTCATAAATCCTGCTTGAACATCCCACATTTTTCCTTCACTTTCATCCATCACTCTTTTTATCAACACTTTCGCATACAATTTACCGACGATGCTGAGCAGGCTTATGCCGCGGTAATTTCTGCATTCTTGCTGCGACCCTTTTCCTTTTTACAGCGGTACAATGACAGCTTTGGACACTGCCGCTCCGCAAGCAAAGGTTAAAAAGGCGGTACAGCTGGTAAATTACCACGCCACGTCCCGCTTTCAGCATCTCAATGGAAACCCTGTCAATCCCAGCAGCCTTTCCTAGTTTCATACTGTTCAATGCTTTCATAATTTCTTCCATACTTATCTCGCTTTCATTCCTATTTTCATTCATTTCACAAAAACGAGTTTGCACTTGTGTATCCTCTTTATCGAATAAACTTTCAAAATACTCCTTCCATATTTTTAGCACACACTCTTCTCCTCTAACAAAACTTCCGTCCTGGTTTCTGATATTATTGAGCGACGACGTGGTCTGTTGACCCCTTACCGCTCTTATGGACTTCCAAAAGAATTTTATATTCTGTTGGAAGTCATCAGATAACCTTTTATCAAATTCATCTCTATTATTCTCCTTTCTTTCTAATACCTATTTTGCCACACGCTTAAACCTTTTATACTCATCTTTGACCATTCTTGCATCATCATCCGTTGCCTTCTGCATTCTTTGATTGGCCTTTGCGGCCAGCCAGTCCAACCATGCTTTCTTCTTCTCAGACAACGCTTTAAGGACTTCTGCGTTCATTCTCTTTAACTTACATCCTTGCCTCCTTTTGCTTACACCACACACTTCAATCGCAACTTCCACGAGTCCTTTCCTAATCGGCTTCCATAAATCTTCAACCTCACGTACTTCATCTAAATTCTTAAACTTTTTACTCAGTTTGCTTACAAATTCCTCTTTTTTTATATGCGTCACTTGCAAATTCTCAACTTTTATGCGTTCTAGTACACTAACAGGTTCGCGCACACGGTGCCGCCATCGCTGAAACAGACCCCTTACTCGGCTGACAACCAAGAAGTGGTCTGTGTCGATCCCAGCACCGCGGTATGCCCGAGTGTCTAGTAATTTCTTTCTCATCCTTTCGTCTACAATCACAAAGTCAATCATGTTCCTCTGACTTCCTTCTTGTCTCGTAAACAAATGGATATCTTTGTGCTGAAACAAAGTGTTAGTTACCACAAGGTTTCTCTCCAAACATACTTCAAGCAAACTTTTTCCATTTTCATTCACTCGCTCTTCACCGAACTTTCCCAATACTCTTTCATGTCCATCACGCTTGACTCCAACCCATCCATTAAAATCGCCTAGCATTACTATCTTCTCATTTTGTTTGCACTTACTCAATACATCACTCATACTCTCCCAAAATGCCTGCCTCTCACTTTGGTCTCGTGAAGATCGGCGCCACCGCGCATCTTGAGGAGCATAAACTCCTAAAACAAAGATGCGGGTAAGTCCGACCTTCAGCCTCAACCAAAGGAGTCTTGGGCTTACACATTCATATTCTGTTACACATTCATTCATTCTCGCAGACAGTACTACACCAACGCCCTGACACGCTTTACTGGTTTCAGACACACCCGACCAGTAGGCTGTGTAGGGTCCATGTGTGGTTTTATCACATCCTTTCCTCTTTGTCTCATTCACGCACAGAATATCGAGTCGTCGCTCTTTCATCATCTTGCATACTTCCTCAATTTTGTCTATCATACCTCCTCTTACATTCAACGTAGCAAAGTGGCTATCCCCAGTCCACTTTTCGCCTCGATGGGAAACCAGACGTGATGGGTTGCGAACCACATCGCCGCCATTTTGGATTCTGTAGTTGGTTTTTTCCATTGCGTTCCCACGAAAAGCAAGGGAAAATAAAGTCCACCTAGACAGAGCCCCGCATGTCTAAGTAAGGCTAGCCTTCTTCTGGGGTCCGGCCCCAGGGCAATTGGCACGCTAATACTAGGCTCGCCCCTAGTCACGCAGCACATACGCACGGCAACGTTGGCTTGGCGGAGAGAGGATGGGATAGGAAAAGGATTAGAGGACAGGAATAGAGTTTAGGTAGGAGAGGAATGAGGATAAGGTATAACATCTATCTAATCCTTCTGTATTTCAAACCTTAAAATAACCAGCAGCCAGGACAGTTGTTACATACAATAAATATCTCCACAGTCAGAGCATACGATTACGACTATTATTATACGCAGTAAGATTCCTGAATTTAGGATTTTTCTTTCGTTTTGATTGACACGAGTAGTATAGTGGGTCACGCTCGTTTCGGAAAGCCTTGTGAAGGTGTAACTGAATTGCAGTAAAAGGAAATATTTGAAGTATGTAACACAATATACAGACCGGCTTATAAGCGTAAGCGTGCTCATCTTAATAAAAGGATGTCCCACAGACCCACGGCCGCACCATGGTCTCGAGCGAGAGAGTGTCCACGTCCAGACCCACTACGAGGACCTGGCGCTGTTGCGCCTACGCCGTGCACTCCGCTGAAACTCAGCCGCACACAGCGATATCTGACCCCAAAGTAATATACCTGCTTGTGTTATGGGTATCAGACCACGGATATTAACACTAATATACTTTTAAATACATACTTATAATATACATAGAAACATCCAGACTTTATAAAAACATTCATGGATCACGCAGATTTTGGTCTCCCGTGAGAATGGGAATCGAATCTACGACTTCATGATCCGCAATCGCACATTTCATCCTATAGAAGTCTAGACCAACGAGGCAATCCTTCCGAGGGCTTACCCGGGGCTCCCAACCGTAGGCTGTTAGGTAGGATACGTGTGGTTTTAGTCGGTAGGAGTTCGGTATAGCACCCATGTAGGATTTTCCTCACGTTAAGACTCACGAGGCAATCGTATCTATCGGATTTCTTCAATTACAAAAATGTGAACACTCTGTATGGTCAAACCGTTACTGCGAAACCGAAATTGTGTCGTTCTGTGGCCGAACCTTTAAGTGCTTTTTTTTATTCCACGATCATTAAGACAAACAAGCATAGGGCCCAGCTTTTCCAAATTGTTCACCCGTAGCGTTGGACGATTGCAACACTAGCGGTGTTGTTAGCCAATCCAGTAAATACCTTCAATGGCTCCTTTATCTACTGTTAAATAGGTACACTTCAGAAATAAAATAAAACTTGAAATTACAACTTTACATTTACATTTATTTGAGCAGCGTTACAGCCTATCTAAGCGTTCAGAATGAAGAGAGAGCTCCCAATGATCTTACCGCCATTTTATACATTCACCCCCAGAAGCTGCTAATTAGACAATACCATTTAATTACACAATATTATACAAAACTAACTTAGCAATTATGGATAATTATAAATAATAATTTTAGGACTCTATATAACACAAAACACATAGTTATCATGATTATACAATTAAATAGTGATGTTGACTATGTTGGGGTAAGCGCCATCTATCATTGGGTATATTTTGTAACACTACTGTGGCAAGAGCTCATCTACTTAATTCCACCATCCCTTTTTTTATTTATCTCTGATAAGCACCAGTCCCATCTCGGTCGTTTCATAGAAACCTGGGCTTTATTATCAGCGCACGTGTTTTCTTCTACTTACCACCAAGCGAGTTCTTCAAACAAGCAAAGCATGAAGGGTATTGGTAGGCAATCTTTGGTTTTCGCCATGACTTCATCAGCCGTGCAGTGTGATATGATTATTGTTAGTTGCGTTGTCATTGAGTTTTAGTCTAGGGTTATGGGTCCAGGGCTGAGATTTCAAGGTCTAGGGACCAGAGTCCGGGGTCCAGGATCGAGAGACCAGGGTTGAGGGTTCAGAGTATAGGCCCGTGTGCCCAGGATCGAATGTTCAGGAACCAAGATTGAGGGTTCAGGGTCCGGTTCCGATCGAGGGTCCAGGGATGTAGTTCGGGTGTCCGGAGTTCTGAGACCAGGGTCGAGATCCCAGGTTCGAGTGTTCAGAGTAAGTTCCAGAGGCTAGATTTCAGAGTCTAAAGTCCCTGCCCATCGAAACGAAACCGAGCGAAAATTGGTAGGATAATTGACCTTTAGTTTCGTTTCTGACTTGTTACGAATCCATCCTTACTACATCTATCACGGTATGAAACTCGAATACAAAAGCATAGCACAAAACCCCTTTGATGGAATCCAGGAGGGTTATTCTATACACATCGAGGGTGAGACTTGATATGTGTTACAAGGACAAACGATGGAATGCGAAGGTTTAGATTTCTAAAGGATGGATAAGGCAAAGAAAAAAAGTGACATACTTCATCCCTATAGCCGTGACACTAACAGGGCTGTGCCATTATAAGCCACTTTTACTATGACCGGTTACAACTTATAACTGCTATGAGATACACTGAGGTTCGTCGTATGCCAATGGTCTATCAGAGTGATCAGAAACTGTATAGAGTGCAAATAGAATAACAGGAAAATAAGCCCCGGGCTCTGAAGTGACTTCAAATATATTGGGACTCTTGTCAACCTCTCGGTGTGTTCGGCGTAGCACATGAATACATCATCATACAAAAAATGTATAGGTTAGCACAAAATATGAAACAAAGAAACGAAACGGTGGTAAAATCGGTAGCCGATAGATAATTAACTCTATAACCATTTATTTGTATGCTGTAAACCACTTAGGTCGGCCATTGTTACCAAAACGAACAATAATAGTCGGTGTGAAACAAAAAAATATAGTCAATGAGGATCACCACTAATTTATATGAATCTTCTTACTTAAACCTCATATATTATATTTGTAGCCGAAATTTCAAAAAAATACTTGAGATTGCCGTTTGTTCCTGATACCTATTGGGATGTCTATCGAGCTACAGTCCCAAATCACATGTGCAGTATGTACCGGACCCCAAGCCAACCTCACCTGCCAGGTACCTGCTGCAAAACTAGCTGTAGAAATTTTGAATGGTAGTTCCAATTCCATTCCAACAGCGCCAAAATCAAGAAGTCTAATCACACCTCCCTGCCCGAACTCCAAAGTATGTACCTCGGACGCTTCACTTCATTTAGATATTGAGGAGAATATTTCGCCGAGGACTATCGGCCACTATGACCGGGGCCTGAGGACGGTGAGAGGGCGGCTCACCGTCCTTACAGAAGCAGGCCCATGACGGCATCGTGACGTGAGCAATTCAGGCACGCCCCCCCTTAGAAGCGGGATCACACCCGAAACCCCCCTAAAGACGCGGGATAGCACCCGAACCACCCCCTGGGCGAGGCCGCAGTAGCGGCCGTGGGTCTGTTGGGAGTTCTGGGACATCCTTCCGAGGGCTTCCCCGGGGCTCCCAACCACAGGCTGTTGGGCGTGACGTGAGGTTTTTTAGTCGGTAGGAGTCCGGCATAACATCCATGAGGATTTTCCCTCACGTTAAACAAAAAAAAAATTGAGGAGAATATTGAATGAATTACAATTCTCCTTGTATCATGCTGTTTCTGTTCATATTTCAGTGTCGTATACCAACCCCGTAGAGATTCGTCTGATCTAATTTTAGCAAAATGTATAGGGTTTGTTCATCTAAAATGATAACAACAAAGATAAAGAGAAAACAATGCTAGTGAAACCGTGCACAGTATAGCTAGTCCACTATAAAATGAAATACAGGTCACACGTTGGAAACTCCTTGAATGTAATGTACCTTCTGAATAAGGGGTACGCAAGTACACTGATGGAGTATTTAGGCGATTGTCCTGCGTGCGCATAACTTACACAGATCCTTTGACCCTCGGCAAAAATCGCTTCGTCCCGCCAGGACCGCTTTTGTTGACGATAGAAGAGATACGACGTACAGCCTTCCCTTTCTTTGGTCGGATGTCATTGGCCGTTTATATCATACAAGTTACTCATACCGCGTCCGTAATTTGGGCGGGTCGGTTGTCGTCACTCGTCTTTTCGCGTGTGTTGTGGATAAAGTGTTATAGGTGCTGCGCTTAGCTGCTCCTTGATCCTTACAGGTAAGAGCTCAATATTATTTACAAAGCCTTTTCCAGTCCGTTTTATGTCGTGTTTATGTTATAAAAAGGATACGTTTTTGCGAAACCGGCGGCCCGGTGAATGCGCGAGTACGATCGATAACGATGTTGTCCCGTCCGTGTTCATATTGGATATAGTCGCATGCAATATCTTGCCTTTAATTTGATATTTCCTTTTATGATACTATGTTGTGTATAGGCTGTAATGATAACCTGACCTATAAATATAGTCGTAGACTTTGATTCAGTTATCGCGCTTGTCATAGCTACTGAATGTGCTCTAGGCATACAGTCAATAAAATATTCACTCTATTTTAGAGTTAAATTTCTTCGTAGTACTAAACCACAGGACAAACCAAAACATCAGAATGTTCGTGGGTGGCGAATATTGAGCAATAGCAACTGGCTACTTCGCGTTTCACAATATATCGATCAGAATTTGTTATTTTGATGCTTAGCGGAAATGGAAATCTGCATATACCTAACATTTCATCGAATTTAAACTGACCATACTGTTAAATATTGATTATCACAGCGATACGAGGTTGTGTTGAGTAATTATCGTTGCTACTTGTTTTCGGCATGTGCATTATGTTTTATTTGTCATAATTTTCTTTATAAACAGTTATGATTCATTTGAGGAGCAGCACGTGTTTGGTTAGACATCCTACTCTCACATAAATATTTAATACTTAACCGCAGTTTTCAATTTAATATAGTCACGATTTTTTTCTCCTAGTCCATTCCTCAGTCATCTCTAAACTTGAATCGTCCTCTTACAGTGAATGCATTTAAATCTTATTCGATTGCCTACAAAGTATTTAAATTTACACGTTTGTCTATGCTAATACAAGCAATTTATGCACATTAACTTCAGCGCCAATAATAAATAGTAGCTAGACTCTAGGATAGCTTTCGCTACGAAGGAAACCGGTATTTCCATAAAAATTGCTGCACATGAGGAGGCTAGAATTCGCAGATACGAGATTTTGCATCCACTTAAATTCGTAAAGACGGTTTGCTTTAAGATACAGTATATTTCCTGGGTGAAATATTGTAACGTGACATGCCGTTTTAGTTATGTATCTAATACATTTAGGCCATTAATTTCGGCCGACCCTCCTGGCACATCGACCTTCCCCTACTGTCGCAATCAAGAGGGGCGACAATTCGTTTGGAACCGACACGAAAATGTTTTGAAAGTTAATATTTTACTTTATTGGGACAAATAACAATTACATATTCCTCTTTAAATATAACATTTATGAATGTTATGACTTACTATGTTTAAACCTACAACGTTCGAAGTAACTATGCGTGTGCCGAGTAAAAAAATATATTAAAGAAAAATATAACATATAGTACAATATTTTCTTAAGTTATGTTATGTATTGAGACATTGATTCAAAAAGCCTGTTTCACGGAAGCAGGTGCAATCCATTTGGGTAACAGCTGGCGCGAGTTTTTATAACATTCGGCAGGTAGAGGGCCCTTTCCATTTAATAATTTTAATCCGAGAATGTCTTTTTCATAGAGTCCTGCATTGGTTTATTTTGTCGATGATATTAAAATTACCTACTTCTATTTAATACGATTTTAGATTCGAGTTAGATTAAGTCTAAGCAAAACTGTTTCCGAAATCGATAAAGTGCATAAATGTGTATCTCCCTGGAATAGAGACTCTTTCAAGTCTTTCATACGACAGCCAGTTTCGTTTTTTTTTTTTTTTTTTTTTTCAATGTTTATAACACTCTTTTTGTATTCTGGAAAAAATATGCCTGCAATGTTCAACTTCTTAGCTGATTGCGGTTTTTTACTACCAGCTGCAGCGTAACAACCCGGCGAAATATCAGCTAACAAAGACACATACAAAATATAAACAAGCAACTGAATTACGATTAGACCTAACTAATGAGTTACGAGATTTCTTCCAGAAAGGTGAATACCACGGGTTCATTGTCATGTCTATTTGTTCAACTTGTCTTTTTTTTTCACTACGAATAAATTAAAAAAGAACAGTCAGTAAGTCTATTGTAAAAGGGTTTAAAAATATAAAGAAAGCAGACATTAAAAATACAAGTTATATAGGCGTGGACTCTTATGTTGTCATGACATTAAGTACTTGCATTCAAAAAGTTACTAAGTGACTCTAAGAACATTATTATTCTAAGCTTACACATACACTCGGATTGTCTGCATATATTATATGACGCTCTATAAAAGGGTCTACGACTCGGTAGGATATGCAAAGCACGCATCTAATAACAGCAGATTATGAATAGAAGATATAAAATAAGAAAGAAGTACTTACGCAATTTGTCCACCGATTCAATTGGGCCTCGCCATCGCTGCGGATATAAAGCTTAAAATGTTGAAACTCGACCTCCTATCTACCCACATCTATTATTTAAGCGAAAGATATAATGTATACTATACTACCTATATCTTTCTGCGTGGGAAAGAGCAAAGAACGGAATCCGGAGGAATACGCAGTCTTGAGTCCCGCTTAATGGTTAGGGGGTGGGGTGGGGCCGTGGGAGGTAGGCTGTATTACCGTCTATCAGACTGCTTGGAGGCGAAGTCGATCTTATTGAACGAAATATCTACCGAACGTCTCCACTCTCTGCACCGGTGGAGTTCAGTAAACTGTCTGATATTTATAAATAATTGGGTAGCTATTGGGTGACCTTTAATAATTATTTCATGAGATGAGAAACTTTAGCTTCCTTAAAAAAAATATTTGGATAGAGTATTTACAAATTTAAGTTGCTTTAAACTTTCAACCATCAAGTAGCGTCTGTCTAAAATGTGCTCAGTCTCTCAATGTGTCAAGCAGCTGAGCAGAAATCTGCAAGTCTGGAGCTAATAAATACAAATACTGCTGAATTTTATTGTTGCTCGGTATTGTTACTCCTTAAATGCGTGAATCTTGTCTTAATCCGAACTATGGGATGTGTTTAATGTTTAACGATTATGTTGATAATGCTGACTGTACCTACTGAAACATCGTGTAACTGTTTTTTGTTCAAAATAAATAATACTAGCAGGATGCAGCTATGATTATGCTGCTGAGCCATGCTTATGCATTACTGCGTGTCTCGTTAGAAAAAGTGAATACAAACAATGGTTTTAAACAAAGAGGAATACTGTAATTGGCACAGATAATAATAATTTCACTATGAAAAACTAGTAAGTACTTACGGTTAGAAACGTAATGAATGTTTTGATACTCCATGGGTTGAACCACCTCAATATCATTGAACTTAAAACGAAATAAGGTCAAACTCCATTGGGATGATCAGTCCCTGATCTAATTTACACAAATAATGATTATGAAAGTAAGCATTTGCATATCAAATCCATTTAATCTAGTTCCGTTTCAAAGAAATCATGAATTAATGCATTTCACTCCTCGCCCGTCCGATATATCCACATACCCAAACGTAAAAACACGAGCGGTGCGTAGCCATTTCTGGATAATGGTTCCCAAAATAGTCTTCCGTCACACTTATACGAGCCTGTACTGGTTGAGGCAGATACTAACGCTGTTCGCGGTAACTTACGATACACTTATATTAATGTTCCCGACTTTAGATTACGTGTGAAACTTGAAATGGAATGGTTAAAATGTTAAGCATTCTAAAGATGTTTCGAAGAGACTATTCTACAAAGTACAAAAACTGAAATTCTTGTGTTTTAATCTTCAAAGGCAATTTGAAATCCGTTGCAGACCACCTCTGGGCACTAATTAGCTTCTGTAGTAATGGTAGATTCTAAATGAATTGACATCTAAAGACGATTTTATAAAACTAAAGAAGGAGGAGCAGAGCATCGTAATTGAAAAGTTGAGAATCTGTTAATAGAAAAATGTCAATAAAATAAAATTGAATAGTTATGTCAAAATGTTATTAGCAAAGGATAAAGAACTGAATTCATACCTACCTAATTTTATCTAAAATTTATTTAGAAAGCTATTAATCATTGCTGCAACACATTTAATTAAATATTCTAAGTAGGTACTGCACGTTTGTATCTGCATTAAAATTATTCAATTGGCCATGGGACATGCAAAGTACATAAGTAGATATTGGTTGTATTTGTATATGTTTTATTAGTCGAAATGTACGAAACAAATCCGATTAAAATTTATCAAGCCTTTAACACTGTATGTTATGTGTAGTCAATCAGCATATTAGATGGCAGTAGGTAGTCACGTGTCAGTTGGAACAAACTGTACTCCACTCGATTTCTGCCCTTCCCTTTAACCAGCTTATAGTACTTGAGGGGACTAGGGGAGAATGGATGGGACAAAATATGCTGCTATTCCCACTCGCGCTCATACCACAGATTACTAAATAGTCGTCATACGCTGTAACTTCTGTACAACATGATCTACAGCATGACCAAGACATGCAAAGTAAAAATATGAACTAACGAATAATTAGAAGGAAGAAGTTTATAGAAGTAGGAAATACAGTAAATCCACCAAAACACGTTTTAAATGTGTTCTGTATTGGCCCTATACCAGTCTCAACCCCTTGTGGAAGGCTTCAGACTTTAAATATTAAAGTACGTTCTCTACAAGCTTAGATACGGGCTAACCAACGGTTTATCATCTTACAATATCAAGTAAAGAACACAAAGGCCATGGACCGCCTTTGTGTCCAAAATTGGGTCTCCAATAACATGCTTTTATAGCGCAGTTTGGCCAGGTAGATACTTACGCTAGACAACATCAATATTATGCATAAGCTTTCGCTAGGCTGAAATACGTAGCAAATATTAAAGAGGAATAAAATTTTTGTAAAGAATATACAAGCAATAAATAGATGTCTAGTCAACTATTGTCCTAGACGTGGACACTCTCTCGCTCGAGACCATGGTGCGAGCCATTATCTCCAGCGGGAGTAAGTGGGACTGCGTCGCCTCTTTCTGCGAGGAAAGACGCGGGATAGCACCCGAAAGGCCTCGCCTAGGGGGTGGCTAGGCGTGGCCGCAGTGGTAGCTGTAGGTCTGTTGGGAGGCCTGGGACATCCTTCCGAGGGCTTACCCGGGGCTCCCAACCATAGGATGTTGGGCGTTACGTGAGATGTTTTTTCTCGGTAGGAGTCATTATAGCATCCATGATGGATTAAAAAAAATAGACTATTGTCAGACGTTATTGGCTATGCTACAAGGTGAATTATATCAATTATCTATGAATCAGACATAATTACACTATGTGCTGCGTATTGCGGTAACTTCTTTAACGAGAATTCTTAAGTATACAATTGGCATTTAATTCTCCCATAATTCTTAGATCCTTATTGTGATTTTCCAATTTTCACTCACACCGATAGCTGGATGGCTTCACCTCCTATGATCATAGTTTATTTCGTGAGTGTTCCAAATTTCAGGACGCTTCGCCAAATTTCAATAGGAGCTTAATATTTTTTCTGATAGTCAATTTAAACTATTCTCTTCGTCAACGCGCAATCCGTGCTTACAGTAGCATCCACAAAAACTCAAATGTGTACTGTACGTATTATTTACTATGACTAGTCTTATAATTTCCTCTTGTAAAGTCCAACAGTTAGCTATAAGATAAGTGTAAAACACTTATCTTACCCATAATGGCTACCTCTCGACACGCTTATCTGCCTACATAGCATCAGTTATCACTGGGCTTGAAAAATACTTGTAAGGGCTTGTCCTTTTCCTTGATTCCTTGACCGTGGTACCACATGGCAGTTTATCCAATAAACTTACAAATTGAAGCGATGATGTCATTGCGACGACGTCTCGAGTGCCACATTTGCGACGCTAAGTCGAAACAAAGTTGAGAGACGGGGGACGGATGTACTTAATGGAAAGCTAGCAGCTTAACCCTCGAAGTAGACATCTAAAAGTGTCAATACCTTTTGCAAAAGACGGTTTTAAAAAATATTCGCAAATTATGAACATAGAATTTAAGGGAGATTGCATTTAATATAAATACTAGGCTGAGTCCGCGACTGCACTCTTTAATTTGTTAACGACTGAAATATAAATTAAATAATATTATGATAAACGCAGAGTCCTGTCATAACACTGTCCATGACGCTAACATCACATAACATAGACATGAGATAAAAGTTAGTCAGTTTGGACAGGAGCTAAAGTAATTACAAAGTCCATCTGGTAATCCTGTTAATCCCGCGGCGGATATCCCTCCGCTTTTAAATAAATTACAGGAGCGAGATAGCACACAAATTACGTTCCAAATATAGGGTTGAACGCCCTTGAACTCTACATAGTGTCTTTTAGTTAATTCTAAAGTATTTGCCTGGTCAAACACTGGTAGATCCTAAGCATACTTACTCGTATTTTTGTTTGCTTTGCATACCGTATTGTATTAATGCGGAAGCTTGTGAATGTGGATGTGTAGAACTGTAGATTACTGACTGTTTGTTAAGAGCTTTGACCATTTAACTAAATTAGTTAAATAGTCAAAGGTTAACAGTGAAACATTGCAGTGGTATTTCCTTAAACCGAGTTCCCGTTTTATATTCCTGAATAATGCATCTAGAAGGATCTTTGCCTTTCCGTAAAATCAAGATCTGTTGTGTACCTAGATGTCCCTACCACATCTTTTTTTTTTCGGCAAATAATAAATAAAGAAAATATGACACTTAAATATGGCGAGAATTTATCCGTTTTTATCGACAACAATCTAAACGTGTTAGGAGACAAATTTGAAAAGCTTTTAACTTCAAAGAAATGGTGTCAAAAATTTTTAAATTGGTTCAGTTCTCAACATGGAGAAAAAAAGATAAAACAAATCATTGATTTTCTCCAAATAAAAAAAAGAGATGAAAAATCATCGATTTTCTCCAAACAAAATCGGTCTGAACTACAACTATCCTTATCGCACTGTACTCAATTGGCCAGGTGCAGTGCGATGGCAATACCCAAATTCAAATACCATTTTCGCAAATTCCTCGCAGAAATACTATCCTCTAAATCTTTCACGATTTAACAGCCGAATTGATCTGGCTGAAATTTAGCACAGGTATTGATTTTACTCTGGAATAACAATTACACTACTTTTTATTCGCGAAATACATTCCCATGGGACATGAGAATGCGAATAAAATTTCACGGGTCGGTGCCTCGGGTGCCATCTAATCATAAAACTGATAATAATAATTAGCCTACTTGTTTTGGCTGCATGCATTGCATAGGTACCGTATATTTACTCCATTATGAAAAACAACAAAGTGTTCACTGTTCGCTCACACGTTTTACCAAATTGGTTTATCCTTGCGTGACTGACCATACTTCCGCTCCGGTCCTGTCCCCCAACACCATGAAACTTTATTGTATGCGTTTTAGTTTCGTGAATATTATGTGCTCCTCCTCCCTCAGGGTAGTGTTTTGGGCGACAAGTAGGTACATTGAGTGAACTATATAGATTTTATGGTTATAATTAGTGTATTTTATGAACGCGTTTACTGTACGTTTACCTACAACGTTTGGGAGTCCTGGGACATCCTTTCGAGGGCTTACCCGGGGCTTCCGACCGTTGGCTGTTGGGCGTTACGTGTTTTTTAGTCGATCGGAGTCCAGCATAGTATCCATGAAGGATTTTGCCTCGAGTAAAACAAAAAAAAACCTACCTACAACGTTAAAAGTTTATAGATTTTCAGTCTTTTCGGCCGTATTCAAAGCCTACGTTGCAGCTAAACAACTGAGCAGCAGGTGTTCCTACCAGCAGTTGCAATCAATTTATTAAATTATCAAATCAACATCACTTGGCGTGTTTCATAGTCATAAAAATTGCGTGATCAATGGTATCTAAAAAAAACTGCAGAATAAATTATTGTTATACCTTTGAGTATTTATCATGAATAGTTCTAACACAAAGTTTGCTCTACTACAACCAAGAATATCTGTTGGTCGTTAACTGTGCCAAGTGTGCTATTTATACCTACCATGTCCTATAGACTTCTAAGACATGGTAGATAATGAGGCAAGTAATTACATTGCATCCAGTATAAAACAATGCACTTAGTTTTAGTCCTATCTGACAAAAAAACCCGCTGTATATACCTATCTCTTCATAATGGAGTTTGGTTGTATAATTGTTTGTGAATGAGGAAAAAAATGCACAGGCTGACGTCTTATTTATAGTTTAACCAATATTATAACTACTAACCACTTGCCTACTGGATAATAGATCTGAATAGGTATAAGCCATTCTAAATAGTTGCCTTTTGTTAACGTAAGGAAAATCCTACATGAATTCTATGCCGGACTCTATCGACTAAGAACCACACTCAATGCTCAAGTCGCATCTTTCAGGTCTCCACGGTTTCCTGGTGGAGCTAGGACCGCCGAGCCTCAACTCCTCGAGTAGATAGTTGCCTACCAAGACAACTTATTAAGGATAACTTATTCGACGACTCTTTATTAGGAATAACTACTGCCCGTCGCTCTCAGTTTGCCGGTCGCCTCCCATACTAAGCCTCTACACCAACCTCTACGCCAGCGGCAAACTTATCGCGAACGGGTAGTAAATCTTTGTACCTACCTAGAAGCGCTTGTGGCCCTGCGGACTCAGTGTTCTGTAAACGATCACTGCAGTAAGCAACTTTCACTATGGCCGGTCCTTGGATGGGTGACCGTCCATGTGACTACTTTGTGATATTTATTTGAGCATTTCCGTGCTTCGGAAGGCACGTTAAACAGGTGGTCCCGGTTGCCAGTAAAATGGCAGTCGTTACGCCATGTTGAAGGCCTTTTAGGCGGCTTGAAAAATTTCAACAGCGGGCAGTCACAACCTGTGCCTGTCCAACTCAACACGGCAATACGGCTCACCAGCTATTACGAGGGACAAATTCTAAAAAGGTGAAATGTGGGCATATAATATACCTCTGCCTACCCCTCGGAGGATAAAGGCGTGACCATATATGTATGTATGTATGTACCTAGAAAAAGACAGATGCGATTGCTTTCTTGAAGCTCAACGCTGCGAGCTTTGGCAATATTATAACTGTCTAAGCCTCCCAAAGACTCTGGTACTTACTCGATTGGTTGGACATCGCATAACATTATTGCATTATGCTCTTGTAAGTACTGTAGAAATTTCTCTACATTCATTATAACTATTTATAACATTACGACTTCGACATTAAATTTTAGGATGCATTTAATATGTCACGTACTCGGTGTAGAAAATTCAGTGCCTAATGTAGAAAGTCTATGAATGAATAAATTTTACGTGGTGATACAATAATCCGAGTTCAGATCTTTAGCAAGAAAACTCACATCTAAGTGTTCCCTGGGCAACCGAAATGTAGTTGCAAAAAAGTGCGACTAGGTATTAAAATAGCAGATGAAATCTGCCATAATTTATGATCATTAGGTACCTGCTGTATAGGGACTATTTTCAGTTACAAAAAACAACTTACCGATATGTAAAAGGTTATCAATTAAAAATTTACAGTTGTAGCCTTATCACTGTGTTTGGAATTTACATTTCCAGTAAATAGACTCGTGTATGATGAATTGTTTATCTTAACATGAAGTCAAAATTGCTATAATATCAGAGGGATGCAGTACTGAGTAGGATATGGAAAAGCCTGTCACTAAGGACGCGCGAATATTCTTATTTGGTATACGTAACTTCAAACGATATCGGGTCGGACTATCATCTTAAAACATTACCAACCCTAATCATATCAACCGGAAATCTCACTGTGATTAAAATACTTAAAGTAACACGTTTCTAACGTTCTTCCTTATCACAAGTGTTCCTGACCCCACGTTATAAAACTCTCGGAAGTTCTTCAATTACTATTAAAAGAAATGCCGTGTGGTACAGAGGCTCCGGGCTAAGAATAGACTACGGTATACCCTGAGTTATTACTTCCTGAGTCTTGTAAGTGGTTTACGACAAAGAGCTGACATTCGAACAAACAAGTTTTTATAGCATTGGGTTATTTAGGGTGAGAATGATGAACTCTTCGTTCACATTTGCTAATATAATAACAGATGTGTGGAAGATCATTGCTGTAACGGTACATATACCTATAGAAGCATAAACTAAATGTATGTCAGAGTAATAACACCCGATAAAGATTGACTAGACTAAGTTATAGAGAACACTATTCGAACATGATTGCTGTTGTAGTTTCCTATTCCTTATATTTTTATTTAATGGAAAGCTGTAGTGCATTAGCTACTAACTTCGACATCTGCTATTATTTTCAATTATTATTAT
Source organism: Miltochrista miniata (assembly GCA_933228765.1). Taxonomy (NCBI): domain Eukaryota; kingdom Metazoa; phylum Arthropoda; class Insecta; order Lepidoptera; family Erebidae; genus Miltochrista; species Miltochrista miniata. The sequence goes on along the minus strand of OW121750.1, from coordinate 20,835,788 downwards.
ATGTCAATCAGAACAAGAAGCCGTAAGACGGTCTCACCCGACTACCCCTCTAACGTTTATTGTGAAAGTGAAAGTTCAATCCGATTGACGTTGTCATTTTTGTTTTATTTCAAATTTTGAACCGATAATCCACGTGACCTAGTGACGTAATTTTATGCAACAGACTACAGACACAAGTCTCGCCATAAGCCCCTCTGCAATCTATTTTATAGACAGGGGCTAAAATCATGGTTTAAACGTTATTATTGTCGGTCTCTAATTATTCGGTGATCTTGAATTGCTTTAGACCTGAAAGCGACTCGGACATTTGAACAAGAAAATACTTCTATACATTTCTAAATTTGTTTTTTTTTGTTTCAGATTCGGGCACAGCCCAGCCGCTGCTGCGGCGTACTTTAGTAGTGGAATTTTCATTTGTAGTTCTGGAACCAATTAAAGTGATCTGTGAAGTGTCTAAGTGATAACATGTCATTTATTGGATTAGCTGCCCTCGTGGCGCTGGCCTCTATAGGTAAGAACTTTTATAACATCGTAAAATTATTTCATAAGCCATCGGTCAGCTGTAAACTCATTCGGGGACTATAAAGGCAGATGTTCTTAAACTTATACGCCACAAGGAACACGACTAAGGCCCACTTGCGCGGAGAGTCGGGTTAAATATATAAAAGTAGAGTTAGTAAGCTCTGAGTTAAATAAATAACTTCCTAACTCTGACCACGTCTTGCACAGTTGCAAAATGGCACGAGGTTAACTAACTCACTGTAAACTGAACAATTTATTTTGTCTGTGTCGCTCTATGCAATCCAACCACACACAAATGTTAGAACGAAGAATGGAACATGTGTCTCTATCTCTTTTACACTACAGTCTGCTACGTATGACTTGTGACTTGTCTCAACAAATGAACTTATTATGTCATCCACGTGCATTTCAATTTTTTAACATTGTTTGAATGCTTTGTGATGCGTCAGTGTCACTTTCTGACTGTGTCTATTATCTGAAAAATTTATAAATAATACAAAAATGGAAAAGAAGCCATGTCTTTGTGCCCCTCATTTCACATCTAGTGATAACATGTTATTGTGTGATATAGTGGCGATATAATTATATTTGCTGTTATGTAAATATAGCAATATGATATATTTGCTGTTATCCCAATGTGTGAATCGTGGGCTGATCCATTCCTACGTGCAACGACATCGTTGAATTTCAAACTAGCAGAACAGATTGTCTGGGTATTAATTGAAACATATCCTTTTTTGTTCCTAAAGATTTCAGCACTTTCTCCTCCTAAAATGGTAAAATATGAAATGAGTGAATCTGTATTAGAGGTTGATCTCTTATAACAGAGAGGCAGTAGAACTGAGACGTCTTCAGATACATGATATAAAATACCTGATGAGAATCAATAGGCAGGCCAGATGAACTGACTACTTTATAGTACACTAGTGGGCGCCACGCGGTTTCACCCGCGTAGTTCCCTTGTGTAGGGACACTGCCAGCTGACGCATTAGTTTTACATACCGAGGCGCAAACATCCCCCAGCACGCTATGGTCATATCGTATATCAGATTGTATTTTATTTAGTAATAGTTTAACTGCTACCAGTCTGCAATTATATATTTTATACATGAAGTCTCAGAATACTTATTCATCATACCCATCTCGAAAACCCGATACGTGGGATTACGGGAATAAAATACAGCCTATGTTCACCTGGAATAGTGTACCTTACCAACAGTGAAAGAATCTTTCAAATAGGATCAGTAGTTTCGGAGCCTATTCGATACAAACAAACAAACAATGAAATCGTTCCTCTTTATAATATTAGTTAACACTAGAGGACGCCACGCGGTTTCACCCATGTAGCTCCCACTCCCATACTGTATGTCACTGGGAAGATTGTAGCTTCCCAATATAGAAAGAATTTTTCAAATCGGTCAAGTAGTTTTGGAGCCTATTCGATGCAAACATACATACAATCGAGGGGGGCGGGTTAGGGTGCTATTCCCCGTTTTTGAGGGGTTTTCGGGTGTAATCCCGCTTCTTAGGGCGTGCGTGAATCCTTCACGTCACGCTGCCGTCTGGGGCCTGCTTCTGTAAGGACGCTGAGCAGGCTCCTCACGTCCTCAGACCTCCCGTCATGGAGGCCGATAGTCTTCGGCGAAGACACGTCGGCGGCGCCTCAGCCACCGACTGCGGAACTCGGGTGGGTGAGTTCGCTCCCGCCCGCGCCGCCTCTTTCACGGGTATGACCTGCTCGCAGAAAGAGGCGGCGCAGTCCCACTTACTCCCGCTGGAGATCATGGCTCGCACCATGGTCTCGAGCGAGAGAGTGTTCACGTCCAGACCTGCCACGAAGACCTGGCGCTGTTGCGCCCATCCCGTGTACTCCACGAGCGTGTGGAGCGCTGTTTGACAAACATCCTTGATACATTTGATAGTAGCTAACTCAGAGTAGGCGATTTAACTCACCGATGTCGGCGAGTTAAAAATTTAAAAGTTTAACTCTGAGTTAGTCCTTAACTCGTGTTGGTGCAAGACAAATTATTGATTTAACTCGAGTTAGCAGTTAACTCTGAGTTAAACACGTTAACTCTTATCTGTGCAAGTGGCCCTTAATGAAACTGCGGTCGTTATATAGAGCTGCTGTATTGTATTGAAACCACCATAATGCCATTTGTGTTCATAACTAGAAAACTATAATTTGAAGAACCAAGTTTTTCAAATATTTACAGTGAAATCTCAGTTATCTGACCGGCGCCAATAATCTTGACCCCACACGTGTTTTGTTCATGCTTTGCCATTTCTAAATAATATAAGAGACAAAATGTCATTTAACCAATAAATTTCAAGTTGTATGCTTTCATGTACATAATTATGTAGTACCTAACCTAGGTTTGGTTGAAAATTGCCATCTTGCTGTACTACACAGACAGTTTCTTGTATCGACGTAGAGTACTATTATTATTAAACTTCACTTAAACCGATTGTTTATTACTTTATGATAGATAGTTGCTGCGCTTTGATGGCGGACTAGAGACTATCATTTCTTATTTTTAATTCGAAACCTAGAACCTTAGTGGCTTTTATAGGCACTCAAGTTACAAAATGGTGGCATTTATATCTCCCCACATTGCGACACTGTCGTGCCATAGGTGAGGATGGCACCACGACATAAAATAACGGGTGCAACCTTACATTGAGATGCTTTAAAGCTCTTTGTTGAGTCTAGCATTGCTGGAAAGTAAAAAAACTTGCACGTTAATAAACTCACTTTCACAATCAATTCTTAAATCTTAGTTTCGTCTATTAGTATATTTCGGCCTTCATTTTATTTCTAAAAATGATCACCATTTTGGAAATATAACTTCGCCGCCCCCACGCGTCGCAGGGAGGCAGGAGACGCTTCTTTGACGTCACGGGTCGATACAGCAGCCGGCCAACGAACCTCAAATATTTTCCTGTAACGTACATTATACACGTCTTTTAAATTTTACACATGGCGCTCGTAGTAAAATTAAAGAATGCCGTGTGCTATTTATTCCTATAAACAGTATGTTAAAATCTGAGTAGCTCGCTGAAACACTTCAATAGAGCGCCGATGTTACTAAATAAAGAACATCTTGCAAACTGTGAGTAGATACTTACTCATCCGTGTCCAGATGATTCATGAAAGCAATTAAAGCTAGCAATCCTTTTAACGGATTAAGGTATAAAATATTGAATTTATCGCATAAACGAGAAGCAGAGAGTGCAATGTCGTACGGCCGAGGCCGACAGACTGGTTCATTCGAAATACTAGGTTTTGTACAAACACTGCAGAACATTGGCCTTTCGATGCTCCGGATTGAAGGTCGCGACCGTGCTTGAATGTAACGAACATTCTGTGACATGATCGAATACTATTTTAAGTTAAATATGGGATTAATTAGTATTATGCGTAGCACGCATTACATAGATATCGATAGGTGTGCTTACGATTGAAGCTGTTTCTTTTGAGCTCCGCATCTGTTTTCCCTAGTTATTTTTCTGCATATTTCAGGCAAATTGTTAACATTCTTTGTTCTGAGCTATAACTGTGTGGTGTCAAAAACAGGCATGTTGATAATAATGGCTGGTTTATTTCCTTCCACTGCTAAGTTCAACTAATTGTCATTGCTATGCCTTCCTCCTACCGACTCACACGGTGCCCTTCATCTTCCTACGGCTGGGAGTCCCGGGAGAGTACGTCTCGGAAGGATTACTCTTTTTACGGTTTTATGATGTAGTATAGACATAGAGTAAACTATGCTCGTCCAAAGATCCTGTGCAGCAATTAGTACCAGTGTGTCGATAGTTGCTCTACATCTACATATATTATTCCTTCTTGCGTGCATTAACTTATTCTGATTCACATAATGTGTTTTCTTGCCGGCTGATGTAGTCATTATTTTATTAATGTACTACATGTCATACTACTAAGAAAACCGCAAAGTTAAGTTATATTCATAACATCATAACGATACAAAATGATAGAGACCCGGTTGCTGCTAACTGATGACCATAGGAAATGATTGAGAGTCTCTGTAGGAGCCTGACCTTAAACACCTTTGGGCAGAGTGCCTGTGCTATACATGCGTTGTCTTCCGCTCTAGTCTTGAACCCCCAAAGGACATGTAGAATATCTTGTCACCGGTGCATACAGTATTCCCGTACAACTGCATGTAGGTGCCGTCAAAGTAATTGACACTTATACATAGATATATTATATGCTGTTATATGTCATCCTAGCTAGGCCACGTTTCTTGAAAAATGTTAGGTCAAATCTAAATAGAATTAAAATTGTAGGCTATGAATCATGCGCCTTTAAAAAAGTCGGCCGGAAATGGTCAACTATTCTGAGCTCATCAACTGGATATGTCGTGTGGTTATACATAGCTTAGTAGCAGCATACTACGTCTACGATATCTTACTTCTTACTAATATTATAAATGCCAATGTTTGTGAGTGTGGATGTGTGAGTGTTTGTTACTCTTTCACGCTCGAACGGTAAAACAGATCTGGCTGAAATTTGATACAGGGATACATTATCGTCTGGAATAACACTTATGCTACTTTTTATCTCGGGAATAACTTCCCATGGGAGCTGGGAACGGGAACAAAACTTACGCGGGCGAAGCTGCGGATATCAGCTAGTATATATCATATACTTACCTATCATTTTTTGAACCACGAAGATGTATTATTAAACGCTTAGGAATTTAGCTGCAATGGTGATAAATAGTTAAACCATCAACATTGGCAGTTACTGGCTGAGATGATGACTAAATTAGCGGTGTTATGGATGTAGAGCAATTGACGAGGTCATACCGCGTTGTCTATGGGTACATGTTTGCATTATTTATAAACTTGACTGTTGAATGAGTTGTGGTTATGTATGACACAAGTGCCGTTTAATTGTCCTTTACATTAATTGAGAGCTTTGAACAAAGAAAAGTGAATACTTAAATGATACCGCTGAAGTTCCGATAGCTCAGTGATAAAACAAAGGCTTTTATAAAATTAAATTGAAATTTGACAGAATATTGATCGTCGAAATTTTCGTGACAAGAGTTCCAAAGTGCAACGACACTGAGAAGAACTCCCAGAAATTTCATTTCTTAGGAGCACGAGCAGCCCGTGCCACCGCCACAATAAACAACCACTGAGTTAGCATCTTGCAGTACAGCTAGTCCTGAGATGAGTAAGTGATTGTGTCATTTCCGTTCTAAAAAAAAACAGTAGGTGTTGACGTGGTAGACCTTCAACTTACGCAAATAGGAGGCTTTAAAAATATCAACAGCTGTTAGTCAAACCCTGTTTCTGTTCGTTTCCAACTGAACAGCAATAAACTGGACAGCACTAGTGTAATACCCCTGGTCTTGCAAGCGTTCATAAGCTACGGTGACAGCTTTTGGACGAGGAGGCAGTTTGCTTGTCTGCCACATTAGTTGCACAAGAGGGTGTCGTAATTTTTACTCAAGTCAATAAAGAATAGTCGTAATTTGTAGTTATAAATATCAGCTAATACTGATTTCCTTATCTTAATTGGTGAAAATTACGATCGGAATTCAAAGACTGGTCACGAGATTATTGTCAATAACTTTTTTATGAATGAAAGATAATGAGAAATTGCTATGATTAGGTAATCTAAGCAGGTAGCTCTGATATTTTACCATCTGGACTAAACGTTTTTTTCTTTCTCCTTACTGCCTGGCTGTACGTAGCCAGGGAACCTGATGCACCCGCGAGAGGAAATCCCAGGAGCCCTGGTCCTGTGCAACCCTGGTCGCCAGGCTTCCGCTACCTCTTGCTACGTTTTCGTGTAGACGTTAATCATTTTTTTTTACTCAGAACACGGCGCGCCATCAGCTTAAACCTACCTCTTCTAGGGCGACAGCTAGCCCAGAGTCCCGCCCCCATGCTCACCCTTATGGGGGACGGAGATCCTTCTGGAATCTCCTGTGCCCAATGTGTCTTCTGCGACACGAGGGAAAACTGTTCCTCTCACGTTCCTTCTCCGCCACCTCTTCTAAAAACGAAGTGGCGTAGTTTCATGCAATTTCACTGCGCACCATGGCGTTAACTACGCCTGCAGCGTGGGGATCTTCCACACCTACGGCCACTACGACGAAGGCCCTACATCGTTGCTCTATCCACTACCACACAAGTGTGAGGAGCAAGTTCTGAGCAGCACAAGCAGTGGTGGCACTCAAACGTTAACTCTCGCAATATTCATTGCAATCTAGGCTAACCCTTCCAGAAAAATATAGAGTACATCCACTTGCTTCCAAAAAGCCACTCATGTAAATCTTGTAATTTGTTTTTATTTCTAGAAAATTAGGGGTAAACAAAAGACAACTTCATATGCAGTACTAGCTGATGCCCGCAGCTTCGCCTGCGTAAAATTTGTTCCCGTACCCGCTTCCCGTATTTTATCCCCTTGGGGGTAGAATTTAGCAAAATCCTTCCTTAACGGATACCTACATCATAACATCTACCTGCATGCCAAATTTCAGCCCGATCCGTCCAGTGGTTTGGGCTGTGCGTTGATAGATCACTATGTCAGTCAGTCAGTCACCTTTGAGTTATATATATTTAGATTTAAACGATAGTAAACATATCTATCTACGTACACATAATACACATTTCGTTCAAATCTATTTCACGATACATATGTTCGTAGTTAAGTTCATTTTTGGTTGTAAACAGCCACATTCCTGGCATCTACGGGTATTATCTGTGCTTGTTGTTATGCAACTTTACTAACAAGTGACAACGGACGCACCTGCATTGTCGGAGCGTAATCACCACATAGATACGCTATGGTGTCATGTCATAACATAAAACACAAATATTGCCCACGTTGAATTGTTACCAAGCGAGGAGAATGCCCATAACCTCATTATTTTAGTAGCAGACGAGAAAAACATTATTCGCGCGTTGACCGTAAGAGAGATCATCAATATCTCAACCGATTTATCGGCCACTGCTGGCGGTTAGCTATTTTATTTTAGCTTTAAGTACTAACCTACTACTTATTCGAATGATGGATATGGTGAAACTCTACGAGTTCGTTCCTTGTTCTCTACGGAACCCTAAAGACGTATAAGTGTCAAATTCTGATGTTTTCCTCCCTTGCTCGAATACCTACTCCTCAATAGTCATACAAGAAAAATACAAAATACTTAGGTAAAGCTAGAAAGCTTCATGGAGATGCAAGGAATTGCAATTGCTAGTGTGATTTCGTGACTTAAAAATATAAGTGCGATGACTTTGATACCATGACATAGTGATGTGGCAACACGTTGAGAAACACGAGATAAGGATAGAGACGATGGTAATATGACTACAGTAGCGGCAAGCATCTAGGAATTCCACCGGGTCGATGGCCGAGCATAGATTTATGGCTCAATGTGTATAGTATTCATAACACCTTAAATTATTCATTGTTTGTTTATATCTGCGTTTTGCTTTTAAGTTGTGCGTAAAAAGCACGTGTTGTATTAGTTTGATTCTGCATTTGCGTCGAGGGTTATCAAATGGTCAAACTTTTGCAGTAATGTTTGGTCAACAAACATGCATTGACTTTTGGTCAGTGCCGTTCTTCCAAAGTATTTTCATCGAGTTTGCAAAGCAGCCTCTTTTTACAATCTTCCTACCTAAATACTCGCTAGCTTTTAGACATCGAGGCTGTTTACATAGCTACCTACCTACTCAGAACTTCATTGCAAATAATAAGCTCTTTACTTCGCACCAAGGTGCTATTACGTAGTGTACTGTATGAATCACTTGTGTGACTTAAATACTTCCACTGCCATTTAGGATACAATGTATACCTAATGGGTAATGCTAAGGCTCAAGGTAACATTATTTTCATAATAAAAGTAACTGAAATGCATTCTGTCCGCCTCATTTACATGAACCGGTGATTGTTTTCTAAATTATATTAATTCAAGTCAAAGCATGTGGACGCGTGACTAGTGGCAACCGTTTTGTTTGAAATTCTGAACGCGAATCTTGCTTGCCTATTCATACTCTTTACCACTGTATACGAATTTAATTGTGTAATAACAGTCAAGATAACACGGCTTAATTTAAGCACTTTTCTTTCCTTTTTCACTATACAAAAAGGAAAAAGGACGCAACGTCCTTTTTTCTTTTTGTCATATATTGTTATATATTCCATCCAATGTCATCTCAATTATTAGCAGAGCAAATTTGTGGTAGAATTTAGATCCGTCAAAGAAATTTCACAGTTTTCGGCTTCATAGAAACATTTTGTATGTCGAAATAAAATTTTAGTATAATAAAGAGCAGCCTTGTAACCTGTAGCGAACGCGGGTTTTGCAATAAAAAGTTGTAATAAGCGTGGAAGTTTAACTGTTTTGCGTCGACCTTACCTTGAATCTTTTATGTCTGGTCATGTTACCAGACGTAAAAGATAGGGTCAGATGTATTTTGTTCCCTATATTTTAAAATAAAAGAAATCCATTTTATAGGTACTGTTAAAGGGTATTGAAACAAAACTTTGCACGCAGAGTACCAGCTCACTCCTACTTTATTCATCAATAAACTTGTATTTTTTAATTTGTCTATTGTTCGTGGGTAATAAGGCATCATAGTTCAACGCCCAGTAACACCTAGCTTTAGGAAGTCATGAACGATCACGATTGTTTTCTGGTTATAGGCCCAGCACAATATTATATTGTTATGCATACGATGAGCAGTTGATAGGACACGTTGTTTGCACGATAATGGAGGATTAATTGATGGTTCTTTATATAAACTGGGAACAGATGAATAGACTCAAAAGTAACGAAAGTGCGATTATAAACTCATTGCAGCGTTACTGCAATGATGTTAGTATAAAGAAGTATATCCTAAAATTTTGACTGAACGGACATATTTTTGGAAAGATTCGAAGAAATTCAAAGCTTGACATAATTTATGATTGTGTAAGCCTTCGGCACACCTCCGTGTGCAGTAAATACTGTGCTGCTATGCATAGAGGTACCCAATCATAACGTATAAGCTCTTCTTCCCAAATGCGGTGGACGCGTACAGGGTTATACGGAAATTCACTCCAAGCAAACACACCACACAGGTCCTGACGGGGCACGGTGGGTTCTCAGAGTACTTGAATCGATTCAAGTGCAAGGGGGACCCATCGTGCCTTTGTGACTCCGAAACCGAGGAGACCATCCCTCACTTACTGGCGGAGTGCCCGGTGTTCACGAGGCTTAGGTACGATCTGGAACAGCAGATTGATAGCAACATAAAGGCCACTAAATTTAAGGAAATAATGGCAGGGAAGTATAGAGACAGTTTCTTGAAATATAGTGTAGAAATATGTAAGTCTGTCAATGATAGAAATAAGGTAGACTAAGAAATAGAATTACCACAGCATAACGTAAGTTATGCTGCTTTGTAATAAAATCCAGGAAATTATGTATAAATAGAAATTGTAACACTGTACTGTAAATTTAGGAAATAAGAAATCGGAAACATTATATGGCAAAATTATGGCGAACCCACAACCCATTCTGGGTAGTAAAAATAGACATAAGATAAATAGATATTAAGAAAACCGAAATGTTGATCACAAATATTGTAATATAAAAGAAACAAATAGTAAGAAAAGAAGGAAAATGTTGGGAGGGTGGAGTACATTTATTTACCCGATAGAATAAGATATAATATTATACAGAAAATAAAAATATTAGAAGAGAGAATAACAGGCGTCCCACCTGGCAAAATTGTAGGAGTGGAAGTATGAAAGAAAGAACAGGTATGCGGAACGATAGAGACCAGAGAATAAGCGAGAACTGGAATGCAAGTATTATAGTAGGAAAGTCTCCGAATTGTAGACATCGGAGGATAGATAGGCACACACCCAGCTATCCATGGTAGCTGGGCACAAAAAAAAAAAAATCATAACGTATACGTGCACGTGCCCGTCACGCTAGATGTGTGCCGTGCATGTCAGTGGTACGTAGGTGCCCAAGTGCACGGTCTACACACACGCATCATAGTAGATTCAGCACGCATCTTATGTACTCGTAATTACGCTTATATCGTTCTGGTTCGAAGAAACAAAAATATTTTAGTCGTTATTATCCACTACAGATAATGAACATTGCATTACACATTACATTTTTGATATTTTCAACAAAACAGTTAGAATTTTTTGGATAAACTAGGTAGGTAATGAATGTAGTTTCCTCTCAGAAGGGCTAGTAATTCAACGGCGAATGTTGGCATAATATGTCTGGATCATAATTATTGGACTTGCCCTAGGAAGTATATCCGAACTATAACATCGTCTGTGTATTTATAATCGATATGTTTACTTGTAAATAATGTTGATAAACGACGCTCTATCAAAAGATTAGTCCTGACATTGACTTTCAGTTAGTCAAACAGTGGGGATACCAGAGTTAGAACATACTGACAAAGATTATTGCTAGCTAATAGAATATCACACACAAGCTAGCTATTATCATTAGGCTCATTGATTTTGTATGATAATGGCATACGAGTTCTCGGGTGGCAAGTGTGTGAATGTTGTTTTAATCGGAAAATGTGTCATACCTACTCGTAACTTCATAAGCTTCCATCTGGCCTTGTGGAATTCATTCTGATCTTTGAAATAAAATGAATAACTGGAAAACCTTTGTAGTCATAATACAAGAAGAAATTGAATTTTGTTGTGCTTTGGTTTTGTTGGGCTTTTGTTCAAGAATTAATCTAACACAACAGATAACACATCATGTAGCTCATACAAAATTAAAGCCGATTCTAAGGCCTTTGACATTTTTTTTTTCTCATTGACATAAAAAAAACGGTCGAATTGAGTATCCTCCTCCTTTTTTGAAGTCGGTCAAAAACATCAAACCTATTGTTTATTTGAGCAAAAAAACTAATTTACCAGCTTTTTAGTTATCAATAGATCTAATAATATCGGAATCATTACAAGTGGTGTGATAAATCTTAGTTGAATCAGCATCCTGCGTTCAGGTTAGCTGTGTACTGTGTACATCTGTCGTGGCGGCGTCCAATCAGAAGCGTGCGTGTGCGCACATCTGCTGTCATGGGCTCGGCGCGCACGCAGCACTCCCTCACTTTTTTTGTTCGCTTTGTTGCTATTTTTTGTCTGGCCGATTCTTTATGGTTTCGTAGCTATTCAGAAAGTTTAATTATTTTATTTAAATTTGCTAAGGGTCGAAGAGAGAAAAGTGGCCTACTTGTTTGTTATTGTTTTGATAAGGACTTTTAGCATTGAGTTAAAATGGTATAATTAGTTTGAAAACTTTTAGCTGGTTTTCATACCAAGCACTGAACTAGCTACTCAGAGATATCTCTCTGCAATCTACTTTATTTATGACTCTATTTTTGTATTAATTGCTAATAACATCAAAATTCTTTCTGCTATTTTTGCAATGAAATAATAAATATCCATTCTCACAAACTTTCGCATTTGTTATTACCTTTTATTCAGAAGGATATCAAGATTAAATACATAGAAGTAGATAGGTATCGTGTATTGTATGGTGTACTATTGAATGAAAAAGAACGTTATGAAGCTCAAGGGCTTATGTCATTAAAATCGTTAGCAATTAATGAGGTATTTTAACTGCAGTTGGAGTGCCACGTAATTTGTCGTACAGCATAGATGTCCTAATGCGGTCAATGATTAACATGCAACAGCCATAGTCGTACACTTCATCATCTCAAACGAAGCGAGCGAGCTGGCACGGGAGCGTACGTCACTCGAGCTGAATTACTTTTCCGAGCTTCATTATAAACTGGGTCGAGTTCCCTTAAACTGGAGTTCACGCGGTGAAGACTACTCGCCCTTTGCGGCGAATTATTACGTAAGCTTACTACGAGTTCACCTATCTATAACGATAAGTGGGTAATAGATAATTTGGGAACCATAGTACACGAATGCTTTTTATAAACCTAAGTCTTAGGTTCAAGTCTGTTTCGTTAGACTAATAGGAGCAAAGTGTGATTTGTATAGAACTTATTTTATGGTTGGAGTAAAGATATTAAAATGTAGCGCGGAAGAGCTTAGTGACTTACAATAGGGGTAGATTTTACTAGCAATCAGATATTTCACTGTTCTGATATCAATAAGAAGCCGGTCTTACCAGACTGCCCCTCTCTAACACGTCTTTTGAATTTTTTTTTAATTTTGTTACTCTCAAAAGACCAGCCATTACTGTCTGCAAAATTTCAGTATTGTAAGTCATGTGGTTTTGATGTTATGAGTTTAATGCAACATAGTCACAGACTACACATAAAATCTGGACATGAGCCCCTCTGCACTCTATTTTATAGAGAGGGGCTATAAGTTAATAAATTCGTGCGAAGTCTGGGGTGGGCAGCCAGCTAATCCAGATTTTTAGGAATGTATCTAGCTGGTACAATCAGATGATAATGAACTATCCCAATAATTACGTTTCTGTACATTTTTCATACGTAAATGTACTTTTTACTTACGCATTAGCAACCTAAGGGACTTCTACAAGCACGTAAATAAAGTACAGAATGTGAACATTATAAATAGCTCTTTGATCGTAGTTAACATACTGGCTATATTTAGCGAGTGGTGAAATGATAGTGTAATTACTGATTATATTCTTTTCATAGACCGGTTTTACAAATGAGTTACTGTTCATTAAATTTACCATTTCATCGTAAAAGTAATCGTAAACCTTTTTAAAACTAATACTTGTAATTAGTGACCGACCGAAGTTTCGGTTTCGGCCAGTTTCGGCCAAAAAATCGAGTTTCGGCCGCAGTTTCGGTTTCGGCCAAAATGGGCCGAAACTTTCGGCCTGGCCGAAACTCACGTGTTCGTGAATTTTGAGTGCCTGGCTCTGCTTTTAACGTGATTTAGAGATTTACAAAGGACTTCCAATCAATAGTTATAATAATAATACATGTTTATTTAAACCACAAGCAATTACAATACAATCATTGAGAAGTATTAGAGGAGGTCTAAGACATAACACAGTTACCCCTGTGTTATGTCTTAGACCTCCTTTTTAGAGCCCCGTTTTTACTTTTGGTTACTGAATCCTAAAGATCTAGGACATTACATAACCCGACCCCTTTGTTGTCGGTTCCGTTGTCTGTGTTGGTCGTCTGTCTGTCTGTCAGCAGGCTGTTACTCTTTCACCGTGATAGTTAGACAATTATTTTTTTTACAGAAGATGTATTTCTGTTGCCGCTATAGCAACAAATAATAAATATAGAATGTCAACATACGTGATTTTTTTGCCGCTTTTCTTGTACGGAACCCTACGTGCGCGACTCCGGCTCACTCTTGTCCAGTTTTAGTTATACACTTCTGGAACGTAACCAAAACCGGCCAAGAGCTAGAAGCACGGCACCGTACGGTTTTATTCGGTAGGACTTCGCAATAGCATCTATATGTAATTCCACACGTAAAAGAAAGAAACTCATTTTGACACACTATCGTCTAGGGCCTGCTTCTGTAAGGACGGTGAGCAGCCGTCCTCAGGCCCCCGGTCATGGAGGCTGATAATATAGGGCGCACCGCCGCAGACTGTGCAACTCGGGTGGGAGATTCTCTCCCGCTCGTCGCGGCTAGAAGACATGCCGCTTCACCTGAGATCATGCGGTATCCCCTTATCCTTACCCTGACAGCCATCGACTTCTGCGGGCTAAGCAATCTAGCCGCATTGCTGGCCATCAGGATCTCCGCCCCGTATAGACGGGGAGAGTGGCCCTGTGGCCATGCTTCGCATGATTCCAAGGTACAGTCTCCTGCAGGGAGCGTTGGGTCTCTTGATATTGGGCAACAACCGCGAGAGTATGGCTGATGCCCCCGTCCCTCAGTTTTGGAACCAAACTTCGGAAGTGGTATCCAAAGTTACACCGGCTATCGAGTACGAGCCCCAGATCCGGCTTCAGCATCAGCATCGAGAGCTCGATGCTGATGCTGACGCCCCCTATATGTAAGCCGGATCCCGCAGGTGGCCTTTAGGGCTGCGTCTCGGTCTTCTTCTTCGTTGCTCCTCGCGCTGTAATTATGGTCTCGTCCTAACATGTTACGCACGTAACACGTTACGCCGACACCTCTGAGCAACGGACCACGCGGCACCTAATGGTAACCGATGTTTCACAAAGGCGGTCGTAAGACCGATCCCTGTGGATCACCAAACGACACATCTCGCCGCCCTAGCCAGGTCGGGTAAGTTATGGCCCTCTCGGAAAAATAGGCCCCGACAATTCGACGGAGGTCTTGAGACATTTCATGGGAAGTAAGCGCCTCCCAAACGCAGCTCCAGGACAACGTGGTGAAAGTGTTGGAGATTTCACACTTGACACTGCCACCACCAATCACCTCACCCTGTGCTGTTGTCGCTATAACAAAAAATACCTGCTAAAATCAGAAAAAAAACATCCACACAACAAGCGTAATTTTTCTGAACTGCGAATCCGACTCGCCCTTGGCTGGTTTTTTTTTTCTTTTTTCAAAATGAACACGTGAGTTTCGGTTTCGGTTCCGGCCGAAACTGACCCTGGGGCCGAAAGTTCGGTTTCGGTTTCGGTTTCGGCTGGAAAACCAGTTTCGGTCGGACACTACTTGTAATAGAAGCCAATTTTTTAGGAAATCTTTCAACCATATCATTACACTGTGGTATAATGGTGCAATGGAGCGCAATTCAGCCTCACATGCACCTGCTGACCAGTAGACGAAGTAATGACAAAGTTGGATATCTTGATACAATACCCTGTACGTATCCTTCTCGCAAGGGTGGTACAGTAATGCCAATCACCCTTTCAATATAATATTGGGTGAGACGATAACTATAGCCTCACCTATTGATGGGCGGTCATTCTGCAGTTGTTGTTCCCACAATAATGTAGGCAAATTAAGCGATCAATGCAAATCTTGAGCTACGCAGTGACAGCTTTAGATGTCACTGGGACTAATATTCGGAGACCTACCAAGAAAACTATCTAAAGTTCTGACTTGAATACCCCTTATCCACATCTACTTAAGTTGTAACGAGTCTTTTAGTAAAATAATAAACATTTACTGTTAAACAATGAAACATAATTATGACTTAACTATTTAAATTACAGCTATCTAAACTAAATATAACTATTCCTTTATTAATACTTGCAAACAGATATTCTACATATAACATGTCTTTTCAGGGTCAGTGCTATGCGAGGATGAAACTATAGGACCGATATTCATGAAAGAACCGCCGAACCGAGTAGATTTCAGCAACACGACCGGTGCGACCGTGGAGTGCGCTGCGCGAGGATCACCAACACCCGATATCATTTGGGTTCGAGCCGATGGAACTGCTGTTGGAGATGTTCCCGGATTACGACAGGTGAGATAAGTCGTCTTTACTATTATTTTCGCAGAGTTATGAGTTCAAAGCCTTGTATGACATGACACGATATTCAAAGATATCCCTGTCCCATTCGATTTTTTTAGCTGAAATGCCGGAACTATCAAAGCAATCAATCTAATCAGCCTACAGCAGTTCACTGCTGGTACGCCTCTCTTCAATACACGGAACTATAGAATAAGTTTAACAGAATTATATTTATTGCTCAATATTTTACTTATTTTGTACTTTTTAAGAAACTAACTCTCTCTCTCTCCCCAGGTTCAGGCGAATGGTAACCTGCTTTTCCCACCGTTCCGTGCGGAGGACTACCGCCAAGAGGTGCACGCTCAGGTGTACGCATGTCTCGCACGCAACTCCGTGGGGACCATTCATTCCCGAGATGTCAACGTGCGCGCCGGTAAGCAACATTTACATTACAAATTCCACAAAGCATTGTTAAGTTTTTGTTCTCTAGCAAGTAACACTTTTACTATTCGAGTACTCAAAACTTGAACAATGCAACGAACTTGCTAAGGCACAAAATACTTTACAACAATATATTACGAAAGTTAGGGCTACATCGTGCTCGTATGAGTTAGTACACGATTATGTTACAACAAAACCGTGAAGCTCACCGCACGTGTCATAGAAACAACCTTAAAGCTCTTTCCTGACAGATTTATAATTGTGTAATCGTGTACGGGTTTAGATGACATACGCACACGTTACACATGTTATATGATTCTAATATTTCTGTTTATAAATGAACACTTCATTTGTTTGCTTATTATTTTCACCCTTCTTTTTTGGAACATGATACTCGACTAATGTTCCAAACGTTTGAAGTGGTTTAATACTAATTTGACTACTGTAACTTGAATGCGGTGGATGCTTATTTTGTTTGCTTTATAAACAGAAAGAAATACAAGTATTCTGAGTGTAAACAATCCTTTTTTGTTCAAATTAAGTAACTCAAGGTGTAGGTACCTTCTTTATTGTGGAATCAATGTCGTTTACAATAATTGCGTGTCAAATGCACTCCTGTCTATAAAGCGATATGGAATCACTTTATATTGTACCGATATAAAGGATTGTTTACATAACTTTACTGAAGACTTAACAGAAATATTTTCACATTGGTAATAGTCACACCTGTATAGTATAAGTACATCTAAATTAGTTTGTGTAGAGGTGAGGTGTCCCCATTTACAAAGTCTTTACTGTAATAATTTTCTTAATGTGGGATTTTTCACGAAACCTTTCCAAACATTTTTATGTTGAGCAGAATTTATTCACTGTCACTGAATATTAATTGTCGATTAGTCATCATAGGGCTCTGCCCTTTGTGACACGAGGTCAAGTACGGTCAATTAAGTAAGCGACCGAAGAACATATCGAATTTTATATTAGGGTGTTAAAGTGACTCAATGTCTCTATTTAGAGAAAGCCATCGTTGGCCTGACTTATGGCCTGAAATAAAATGGCTACTGCCAAGATACAAAAATACATGGACGTGGATATTATTATATTCCAGCTTGCAAATTTTTTTGCTACATCTCAGATCCCTACTTGCAATTTTTTGATGATAAAATTTTATAGTAGTTTATGACACTGTTGCATAATAAGGGTTCTTATAACACGAGTGTGTTTTAAAAAAACGAGCCGTAGGCGAGTTTTTTTATAGTATCACACGAGTGTTATAAGACCAAGTTATGTACAGTGTCATACACTACTTTATCTACTCTCATACTATAATACCTGATTTCATTTTGTTGTGATATATAGTTTTTATTAGCTCCTTGATTTCGCCGGTAACAGGTTCATGGTCATGTTTGACGCAGTTTCCAGAATGTCTGGTGGTGTACAATTACCACCATCCTCGCTTTAAGACATGTTTTTACACAAAAACTAATTTATTTTACAAACAAAACCAAACTTTGTTTAATTTAAATGTAAAACGTTGGCGCCAAGGCGCAAACATCGATTGCGCATGCGTGTTTCTTTTTTTTTTTTAGGCTGCGGAGACCATAGATTTAGGATTTTTCGCTACTCTGGAGACACATTTTTTTTTAAAGTATAGGTTCAAACTTCTTTTTCAGCTGGAGATTGTTTATGGTGTATCGTAATGATTAAAAAGTTATATTATGATATAGGTGTCCATACAAGACCTGTATCGTAATAAAACTTTTTTTTTGGCCTGTGCGTAATGTTTGTCATAATAGTATTGATTTCAATTTTATAATCTTTGTATTATAGTATCAGAGTAGATAAAATTAATTAAAGTGCCGTTTAATAATAATAATTAACGTGAATAATCTCACATTTAAATAAAAAAACTTTGTTATTACTTATCATTACTCATTTCAGGAACTTTGTCTTTTTGTTTATTATGTATTTCAGGTAAAAAATTCAATTTTTTTAGGTACCAAGTATAAAATGTGTTTCATCCTGATTTTAATTAGCATATTTTCTTCATCTATAAAGTCGTTGCCCAACACTACGATACCGATGTGAACAAGGAGTACGTTATTCTGGGGAACAGTATTGTGCTCAAATGTCAGATCCCCTCGTTCGTTGCCGATTTCGTCGAAGTCCTCTCTTGGCACACTGACAAAAGTGAAGATTTCCTTCCTGGAGAGACCTATGGTTAATTTGCTACCACTCTTTCTTATTGCAGCCATGTTTCCTACCTCCATTTCCCATACTGCGATTCTAAAGGCTTTGCATTTCCGCAGTGGTTCAGCAGCAGTACGAATCCGAAGTAAATAACGAATACGTGATTCGTGGAAATTCTGCTATTCTCAAATGTTCCATACCATCATTTGTTGCCGATTTTGTGAATGTAGTATCTTGGCAAGATGAACTTGGAAATTCATTCACTGCCGACGATAATAAGAAAGATAATGGTACTTTAAATATCAATCAATAACAACGTGATCACCCTCCTCGATTTCTACAATGCCCGTATCCCTTAATTCCCTTTTGAAGTTTATTCCACCAATTAAATTACAGTTGTAACACAATACTACGAGGCAGAAGTAGTCTCCGAATATGTTATCAAAGGAAACACAGCCGTGCTCAAGTGCAATATTCCTTCCTTCGTCGCCGATTTTGTAAAAGTAGAAGCTTGGGTTGACTCTGACGGCGGCGAATATTTGCTGACCGATGATATCGGTATTTCTATTTTAATTATCGTAGTCAAATACCCTTACTCCTCCACGGCAGCTATCCTTAATCATAACCAAATACCATCAAGTTCTATTCTATATCCTCTTTCAGTTGTGAATCAGTTCTATGAAGCCGAAATTCTTACCGAATACGTGATACGTGGAAACGCTGCAGTTTTAAAATGTTCTATCCCGTCCTTCGTTGCTGATTTTGTAAAAGTAGAGGCATGGATCGACGAAGAAGGAACCGTGATAAGTCATTCCGATAACCTCGGTATTAATAACCTCTTAACAAATAGTACTCACTTCCCGTGCTCACGACCATTCCTTACACCTCCAACCATTCCAAGCTAAGTAATGATCTAATTGTTATTCCTCAGTTGTGTCACAGTATTACGTGACTGAAGCCGAAAACGAGTACGTGATTAAAGGAAACGCTGCTATTGTCCACTGCAAGATTCCTTCTTTTGTTAGCGACTTCGTTTACATTGAAGCGTGGGTTATGGATGATGGCGAAATTCTTACTGTAAATAGCACAAACACTGCAAACGGTACTATTCTAAAATACTAGTAATTTCCGGCGTTCCCATCCAAAGCGATTCCTGGAGTATTTTATTTGTCACATTGAATTTTGATCTTTATGTAGTGGTATCACAGCCTTACGAAGCTGAAGCCGACAACGAGTACGTCATTCGAGGCAACGCTGCTATCATGAAGTGTGAAGTGCCAAGTTTTGTTTCTGACTTTGTTTATGTTGAAATGTGGATGGACAGCGAAGGAGGCACTTACTACCCCAATACCGATGAGGGTAAATTCTGATGTAGAAATAATTCCTCTGATCCTGAATCCTTTTACTGTCACAGCTGTACTTCAAGTGTATGAGGCTAGAGTTAACGACGAATTCGTCTTACGGGGCAACACCGCTATTATGAAATGTATCGTGCCTTCTTTCGTCGGCGACTTTGTCCACGTTGTTGCCTGGATAATGGATAATGAGACTGTAACGGCCGAGGAACACTCATATAATAACGGTTGTAGTAGATTATAGTAAAAAATATTTTCCTTAGTCCCAGGCCCAGTCCTCATTCTAGTGTATATTGATAGCATTTTGTTACATATCTGAATTGGAGAATCCTATTTGTTAGAACATATTTATGTACTCACATATAGTTCGCTTTAACATCCGCAGTGGTTCGCCAGTCTTATGAGCCTAGAGTCACTGATGAAGATGTTCTTCGGGGTAATTCCGCCATTGTCAAGTGTGTCATTCCATCGTTTGTGACCGATTACGTTCATGTTGTGGATTGGGTGACGGATGAAAATAATTCACTCTCTACATTTTCGTTCAATGGCTCCGAGGACAATTACGGTAATCGAGAGCACAGCACGGCCCCAATTGTCCCTATCCGTACTCCGCTAAATCCCTGTACCTATTTGACTCAATAAACGTACAATCATATTTTAGTTCCTTAAACAAATGTTTCAGCTGTAAATCAATTCTACGAGTCGCAAGTTTACGATATATATGTAATACGTGGTAATGCAGCTGTCTTTAAGTGCCATATACCTTCGTTTGTTACTGATCATGTGCAGATAATTTCTTGGCATGATACTGACGGTGGAGAATATGGATTGAAAGAAAATTATGGTATATTCCTAATAGCTTCATAAATCTCCCATACTTTTGTCCTGCCCGTTACCTTTCACGTGAATGGTTAGAATAACTGTCGTCTACTTATATGTACTTATCTGCCATTCTTGTATAATATGTGTGACGGTTGGTTATTTCGAATTCTAGTGGTGTCGCAAGCCTACACCGTTAATTTAGTTGAAGAAAACGTCTTGCGTGGCAATTCTGCAATCATCAAATGTCTGATTCCGAGCTTCGTAACTGAATATGTGTCGGTAGCATCCTGGATAATTTCTGAAGACAAAGTGGAGAACGAGATTTCTATTAACCATTCAATCGGCAAAGAGGGTACTTTGTTATATCCGAAAATATTTTGAGATTCATTTTTAGTATCCTGTATCCTCATCACCCCTTGTATTCCTTTGCTGATTATTTATTACCTTAACGTCTTGTAATTCTTGTTTTCAGTTGTTTCCCAGATTTATACCGTCAATCTCTTAGAAGAGAGTGTATTAAGAGGAAATGCTGCCATTTTCAAATGTCACATTTCCACTTTTGTAACAGAATATGTTAGTGTATCATCATGGATTATCTCAGAGGGAGATACTGATCAGTTGGAAATTAAAGCTGAATCTAACGACTTGGGTACTCCAACATCTAATTCGCTTTGAATTCGTTTCTCTCCTTTACCCCTCTCCTGACAAATGCGTACTTGTTAAAACATCGTCAGTCATTGATTTTTCAGTTGTTTCTCAAGCGTATACCGTTAATTTGATGGAAGAGAATGTTCTGCGTGGAAATTCGGCAATAGTGAAGTGTCACATACCAAGTTTTGTAACGGAATATGTAACCGTATCATCGTGGATTATATCCGAAGGAGACACCAATGAAAAAGAGATTGATTTAGACGAATCTTTTAACTTAGGTAGTTCTCAGAATAAGCAGTTATAAAATTTCCTCTTTCTTCCTTTCCCTCAGAAATGTAATGCTATTATAAAAAAAAGCCTTTTTTCACAATGCTTTCAGTGGTTTCACAGTCGTACACTGTAAACTTATGGGAAGAGAATGTTTTACGCGGAAATGCCGCTATACTGAAGTGCCACATTCCAAGTTTTGTCACCGAGTATGTCACGGTCACTTCCTGGATTATATCTGAAGGGGACCGGGACGAAATGGATATAAATTTAGATTCAAATTTCACTTTAGGTAACTCTTGACAACGTCATTAGTTGAAATAACATCCTGCATCCATATTCCTTATTTTTATCATCTGGGTTTAGGTTATTGTCTTGTGGCAAAATTAATTCTCCGTGGCATTTGAAGAGTATCTAAAGATTAAGAAAACTAGTCTGATTATCTTTTCACATCTTTACAGTGGTGTCCCAGGCATATGACGTCAAGTTTTGGGAAGAGTACGTTTTGCGTGGAAACGCTGCAATCTTGAAATGTCAAATCCCAAGTTTCGTATCCGAATACGTATCTGTCAACTCCTGGATTATCTCTGAAGATGAGAATGAACAAGAAATAAAAATAAATTCTACGTCTGATTTAGGTAGTACTCAAAATGTTTGTAATAGGGCCTCCTTACTCCGCAACCATATTCTCCCTTGTCTTCAAGAACTAATGCGTAAAATTAGGGTGGGTAGAAGAAGGTGCATATTTGAATTATGGTTTGAGGGGTTTAGTATTTTGTGGGCAAGTATGAAAGTAAATGATGTAGTCTAAGAACCTGTCCTACACATTGTTTCAGTGGTTTCTCAGGCATATGCTGTGAATCTGATGGAAGAATACGTTTTGAGGGGCAATAGCGCTATCTTGAAATGCCATATACCAAGCTTTGTGTCGGAGTACGTTACCGTCATCTCTTGGATCATCAGCGAAGACGACAATGAAATAGACATCAAATTAGAGTCATCAAATAACTTTGACGGTACGATGTAAATAAACAGCTTTTGAGGCAGTGCAGCCTTTGCATATCCTGACGATTGTGGTATCAACATGTCTCGTGGGAATAGATAATGAGAGTCAATAACCTCGTCGTATCCTATCATATCGTTGCTTAGGTCATTGATCCTTTAATGGGCTCCCGTGATGCCATAGGCCTAACGGCCTACCTACATCCTTCATCCCTCTTCCTTAGAATAAGGCATGCAATGAAATTTATAAGTAAATGCCAACCTTATGTTGGGAGACTATTCATGAAATACTTTGATAGTTTTTGTTTATTGACAGACTATATGCAACATCTTTTATTTTCAACAGAGGGCAAATACTTAGTACTTCCATCTGGAGAATTGCATATTCGTGATGTTGGACCTGAGGATGGTTACAAATCGTACCAATGTAGAACTAAGCACAGACTTACTGGTGAAACACGACTATCCGCTACTAAAGGACGACTTGTTATTACGGGTGAGTTAATTGAACTTTGGTAACATTTTAATAATACGAGTGATATCAATTCATGCTTTAATAGTTTTTACAATTCGCTCTTTGGTCTCCCTGTCACTGTTTGTAACATATATGATGGGATACTCGTGAATTGATAGCGCTCCTACTTGATTTTGCAGACTGGCTGTAGTAAATTGCATACAAACCATAAAAATATTGTTTCATATTCACGTTCATACTTTAACATAATGTAAAAGGGTTTACTTATAAAGAGTGCCTTTTATGATTAATTAATATGAGTGTAACATGATTGGTTCCTGTGTGCTATTAACTATTGTTGGCTGTTTTTACTTCAAACAGTAAACACTTATATTCCACTATCTAGTATTACGCAATTATATTTTACTGTGTAAAATATGTAAGAAAATAAATTGTTTACTGTTTTATAATAAATTTATTAAAATTACAATCAAAATAATCTTTAAAAATAACTTTAAAAATCAAAATTTAATCCAAAATATCTCTATGAAATTAAAGATTATTTTCGTTGTATGATTCTAAAGCTTGAATACACAAATTGTTACTTGATATACTTAACTTGTGTCTTCAATCTTTGTAGTGTGAACTTTAACTTGCCTGAATGTTGGGATAGGGTACCCTGCTAAGCTTTGACTCGCGTTAATATTATCTTTAGGGATGTGTAGGGGTGAAATAGGGTCCTTCCTGACTTAACGTATATTGGTATCCTCTGTTCTCGAACTTGCCTTCTCCCAACATGCGCAGAGCCGATGGGCCGGGTACCTCCCAAGTTCCCTAGTGCGGCGACGACCAGTGGCTACCAGTTTAGCGAGCTCTCCACCATCTCAGTACTGTGTCCGGCACAGGCTTTCCCTGCACCTATGTACCGGTAAGAAACTGTTTAACGTTTTTTGCGTGATTTCTCAGAGCCCATAGGGCGAGTGCCACCTAGGTTGTCCACAACGCAAGTCGGCATGATGTTCGTTACTACGCTCGGGTCAGCGTTTACATTACAATGTCCAGCTCAGGCATTCCCTGTCCCCGTATTCAGGTATGGCATTTTGCTATTCTTGTAATTTTATAATAATTTTTAGAACCGGTCGGCCGAGTACCTCCCAAGTTTGCGTCTGTTTTAACCGGAACTATGTTTGAAGTTACAAAAGGCGATTCTTACGCTTTGCAGTGTCCCGCTCAAGCGTTCCCTACTCCCTTGTTCAGGTAAATAGTAATTCCAACATTATACTGTTTCTTCACTGCTTATGTAGAGCCAGTCGGACGCGTACCTCCAAAATTTGCATCTGTCGTGATGGGAACTATGATCGGAGCCAAGAAAAATGAACCATTAGCACTACAATGCCCTGCACAGGCGTTCCCGGTCCCTATTTTCAGGTACTTTCTAACTTTTATGTACAGTCCATTTGTCAACATAATAGTACATTTGCTTCAGAGCCTATGGGAAAAGTGTCACCAAAGTTTCCAAGCTTAGAGAAAAGTAGACTTTTCAACTTTGACGGTGGTCAAAGCGTGTCGATCTTATGTCCAGCTCAAGCATACCCTGCCCCAATGTATAGGTAAGATATCTCTGTAATTAATGAATTACAGAAACCATTTCGTTTACCAAGTATTAATTTTATAGAGCCTTTCGGAAGAGTATCGCCTAAATTTCCAACAGGAGATATAAGTAGAACGTTCATTGCTAATGCGGGAGATGGAGTACCGTTATTGTGCCCCGCGCAAGGATTCCCTAGTCCGGCATTTAGGTAATAGTAACATATTTACCATTCTTCGTTCTATATGTATACAGAACCCATGGGCAAAGTATCGCCGAAATTCCCATCAACTGAAACGGGGCGCAGTTTTACATTTTCTTCCGATTCTTGCGTGACCTTGCTCTGTCCAGCGCAAGCGTTTCCGGCTCCATTTTTCAGGTATATTGATTTATCTTGATATTATTTCTTTAGAGCCTGTGGGGCGAGTACCTCCAAAATTCCCTTCGATGGATAGTTCAAGAAGTTTCAGCGCTGAGTTTGATACGAGTTTGACGATATTATGCCCGGCACAAGCTTTTCCAGTCCCATTATTCAGGTAAACATTAAATGAAAAGAACACAAAATAAAATTCTTTTCCGCCTTAGAGCCTGTCGGTCGCGTTTCGCCTAAGTTTACCACGGGCGACAAAAGTCGAGCGTTTGATGCGAATGGAGCCGATAGCGTCACTATGTTGTGCCCAGCCCAAGCATATCCTGCCCCGGCGTTCAGGTATTAACTGACACATTATTTAACATATTCTTGTCTACTTTTCTTTAGAGCCATTGGGTAGTGCTGCTCCAAAAGTAGCCACAAAAGTGATCGATATCACAGAAGTAACTTTGACTAACACCGTCACTTTACTTTGCCCTGCGCAAGCTTACCCCGTCCCAATATTCAGGTAGGTAATTTAATTTCCTTTATCACTCAGAGCCTGTAGGACGAGTTCCCCCGAAGTTTCCAACTCTGGATAACGTTAGAGGGTTCAATGCGTATGTCGAGGATAGCGTGACACTGCTTTGTCCCGCTCAAGCGTTCCCCGTTCCCTTATTCAGGTAAATTTCTGTATAATATTATCTCTTCTATTTTTCTTTTAGAGCCAATTAATAGTGCCCCGCCTAAAGTACCGACTAAAACGATAGAATTTGTGGAATTCGCGATGGACTCCAGCATTACGTTGCTTTGCCTGGCTCAGGCGTACCCCGTCCCTCTGTTTAGGTGAGTTTGTAACTCGACAATGAAAAGACACCTTTGTTTTTAGAACCGGTTGGTTTTAAAGCCCCTACCTTCTCTACGGATTTCAAAATGGCGTGGTATGTAAAGGACGTAAGTCAAGGCTTCGCGTTACTTTGTCCAGCACAGGGATTCCCAGCTCCTTTATTCAGGTATTTTATTATCATTTTTAGAACCAATCGGCTCCAAAAGCCCTTCATTTTCAAGTGTCTCAAAATTGGCCTGGTTCGAGATTAGAAATGACCAAGCATTCGCGTTAACGTGTCCGGCGCAAGGGTATCCCGTACCAATATTTAGGTGAGGACATTTACCTTAGTCATTGAAGGCAGTTGCTCATTACCTGAACCTTACCATGAGCAAAAGATATGTACACTGAAATGTTAAATATCTATTTAGAACGCGTTTTTATGCCTATTCAGTCGATTTCACTCATGTGAATTAATCAAAGAAAACCTGACAGAAACCAGGAACATAACTTATTTTGCGTTTTAAAATACCTAATTATAGCCTACCCAGTGTGTGAATCAGATTTCACCGTTAATCTGAACACGGAACAGTTCGTTTTTCCCATACATTAAGAGTCATGGTGTGGTTCTGGTTAATGGATTAATAAGCCTTAATGCTTAATTTCCAGAACCTGTTGGTTCCAAACCCCCTACATTTTCTACTGACGACAGATTGGCCTGGTTCATACGACCAGTAGGATTGGGATTAGCATTATTATGTCCAGCCCAGGCCCATCCCATTCCTATATTCAGGTAATTTAACCACGATATTTGTATAATTTTAGAGCCAATCGGATCGAAATCGCCCACGTTTTCTACCGATAATAAGTTTTCTTGGTATGTGAGAAGTACTGGCCAAAGTTTAAACCTCATTTGTCCAGCTCAAGCTTATCCTGTACCACTATTCAGGTGATTAATAAATACCTATAATTTCTATTTTACGTATTTAAGAGCTCCATTCCAGCGTTCAGGTACTTTGAACATAGCTTTAGTTCTTATTATGAATCTTTTTCATAGAACCAATGGGCAGTGCAGCACCAAAGGTAGCGATGAAAATGATTGATATCACAGAAGTTACTCTCAGTTACCCAGTTACGTTACTATGCCCCGCGCAAGCTTACCCCGTCCCGATATTCAGGTAATACATGAAATAAGTTGATTCAGTAATTTGAACAAGCAATTCTTCCCGTGTATCTTCAGAGCCTGTGGGACGAGTCCCTCCGAAGTTTCCGACTATGGATAATTCTAGAGGTTTCAATGCCTATGTTGAGGCCAGTGTGACATTACTGTGCCCAGCTCAAGCATTCCCAGTTCCCCTGTTCAGGTAAACTTTTTATTCATTTAGTATCAACACACCTTAATAGTACCACAACTTATCTTATAGAAATGGTTAGATAGTATTGGCATATTGTCTTCATAACTGCTGTTGCAAATAATATCGTATTTGTTGTCGTGAACAAGATATTTTACGGTTAATTTGTCAATACTGCTCTGTGAATTATTGAAATACCTATGCTGTTCCAGCTCATGTTGTTCCGTCAAGGTTATCATTGCTTTCTCTGTGATGTTTTCTTGTGAACTTTGTCTCACGTGAGCTTTGTTTACTTTTGTATATTATGCTCATTGACTGCAGCAGTCCCATTCATATTTCCTATATTTTTTTTTGGAAAAAAAAATACACTAGATGAACTTGTGTGAAGAACTTTAAAAAATTCAGTGACTAATCTTTTAATGTAATGTTTTCAATAAATGTACTAAATTTTCTGTCCGGTACATTCGGCGTTATGCGCTATCAATATATTAGAAAAAAATATTCGCACTTGCTACTGCTAACAACATGCAAAACCCATTGGTTCTTATTGTTCGCCCTTCTCTTCCAAAGTAACAATGCTTGGTTTACATCAAGGCTTACAGAAATAACACCCATTTGGTCTATTAAGATAATCCTGTAATATCCTATTCCGTAAGTAATTACAATAATATGTTTATAATTTTAGAGCCACTTGCATCAAAATCTCCAACGTTTTCTACCGATGCTAAGCTCTCTTGGTACGTAAGGAACACAGGCCAGAGTCTAAATCTCCTATGTCCCGCACAAGCCTATCCGGTACCGATATTCAGGTGAATAAAATAAATACCTAATATTTTCACTTGTAGAACCCGTTGGCTCAAAGTCCCCTACGTTCTCTAACGATGTTCAGTTTTCTGGGATAACCCGTAGAACTGGTCAAGATTTCGCACTTTTATGTCAAGCTCAAGCGTTTCCTGTCCCAATATTCAGGTAAGAAAACTTACTCTAAATCATCAATGGTTTTGTATATTTGTCACAGAACCAATTGGGTCAAAGGCACCGTCATTTTCTTTGGAATATAAAAGCACCACTCTCACCAAAGTAATACAACAAGCCATCGTCCTGTTATGTCAGGCTCAATCACACCCTCCACCTATATTCAAGTGAGTGACTCTTTATTTTCTTGGTTTAGAACCAGTGTCTGCAAGAGCGCCAACGTTCCCTTCGTCTGCAACTTCTTACAATTACGAAATCGAAGC
Source organism: Miltochrista miniata (assembly GCA_933228765.1). Classification (NCBI taxonomy): domain Eukaryota; kingdom Metazoa; phylum Arthropoda; class Insecta; order Lepidoptera; family Erebidae; genus Miltochrista; species Miltochrista miniata. The sequence goes on along the minus strand of OW121750.1, from coordinate 20,807,357 downwards.
CAGTTCTGGCGGTTCTATGCTTTGCCAGGCACAAGGGTACCCCCAACCGATATTCAGGTAGGTTACACATTTTGACTTACTCGTCCTCTTTCTAGAGCCTGTCGGTGCAAAAGCGCCATCTTTTTCGACTGACTCCAAAGGCAGTATATTTGATAGAGAAGTCAAACAAAGTTTTGCATTACTTTGTCCGGCACAGGCATCCCCTATACCGATATTTAGGTAAGTTATCATTAATACGATATTACTTTCTGCAGAACCTGTAAGTTCGAAGCCGCCTAGTTTCTCCACTGATTTCACTCTATCAGCAGTCACGAGACACATGGGTCAAGGTTTTGCATTAATGTGTCAAGCTCAAGCTTTTCCTGTACCGATTTCCAGGCAAGTTTTAGTCAAACTTCCGATGTAATAAGACTAACGAGTAGGCAATTTTCTGTTGAAAAGTTTCCATCCATATCAATTTGTTGTTATTCTCTTATTAATGTCTTCAGAGATGTACATCTCGTTACTCAAGTAATTATCTGATTTTTGTACAGAACCCGTGGGATCCAAAGCTCCTTCTTTTTCATCTGAGTCAACCATTTCGTCTAGTAAAAGGCATCAAGGTCAAAGTTTTGCTCTGCTATGTCAAGCACAGGCCTTCCCAGTTCCGATTTCCAGGCAAGTTTCAAATTCGAATATATGTTAAAGGTATTGTACATAATGTTCTAGAACCGGTCGGTGCCAAATCCCCAACTTTTTCTACCGACTCAATGGGCAGCATTTTCCGCAAACGAGTTGGACATAGTTTTTCGCTCCTTTGTCAGGCTCAAAGTTATCCAGCTCCAATATTCAGGCAAGTGATTTTTTTTTTCACATGACAGAACCTGTGGCCTCCAAAGCACCCACTTTTTCAACGGACGCTCGTAGCTCAACTTTTGTGCGAAATGTTGGACAAAGTTTTGGATTACTGTGTCAAGCGCAGGCTTATCCGGTACCAATATTCAGGCAAGTTGTTTATTGTTTATTCTTCAAAATTTGTGAAACAAGTCAAATTTGAGATATTTAAATTGTTTATGTAGAGCCGATTGCGAGTGCAACTCCAAGTATCACTTCGACTCCTAAAGCTGCCGTACATTACCCTCGGAACTCTTCTTTGGCAATTTTATGTCCAGCGCAAGGATTTCCTGTCCCAGTCACAAGGTGCGTCAAGTTATTAAATTGTTTTATCTCATATTCACTTGAAATCATCTTCATCGAAATTCTCGAATTTAGATAGCAACATTTTTAGGTAGGTGGTCATAATTAGGTAGCTAATTTCTATCTCTCGAACCCGTTTCATTCCAAAGTGAACAGGCTAAGTAAGTTATTGCTCTTTACTGATTATACAGAGCTAGTTATTTAAAATACATGTAATAGTATCGTATGTGGGTTGCAAAAAGTCGTCTCTGCATTTCCAGAACCAACCAATAAAATAGCCCCTCGAAAGGATTCCACTAAGCTCTTTGAGGGGTGGGAAGTTTTCATCGTGGCTCAAATGGATGTGGCGTACTTGACATGTCAGGTTGCCGCTTTCCCTGCACCCCTGTTTAGGTGAGTAGGAACAGTACAGGACGGTTTTGTATTCCAGAGCCGAGCGGTAGGACGCGGCCAAAGGTGACTGGCGATGGGCTCAATCGACAGATAGGTCGACAAGACGAAACCCTCGCGCTACTTTGTGAAGTTCAAGCTTTCCCAGCCCCTCTAACGAGGTACGGCTTAGATACGTGACAGGGCCGGCCGTCGGCGACTCACGCGTTCATTTATCACGTAGTCATACCATACCTATCACCTCCATGTATTGATATTCGTTGTTATTGCAGTCTGTTGCGGCGGCCGCCCCGCCCACACGTGACATGAAGGCGTGATGAATCGCGGCCGGCCGCGCGCCCATATTATGGTCCCCTGCCAAAGTAACGATTGAGCGGCGTAGACACCTGTTGGTAAGTGTCAGGGTGTTCTTGCTTTCGTTCCGACGCTTGAATCTTTACTTTGTGCTTAACGTGAGTCAAGGCTGCGCTTTACTTATAACCAGTGAAAGTTCAGCCCTGGTTTATGCGGTAGCTTTATGATAACTCTGTCCCAACGGCAAGCTTTTTATGTTATTTCAATCTTCGTGAACATCACTTTTATTTCTTATTCCATTGGTTTCAAAATTCTTCGTAATACGTGTTTATTATACACATTCATGTAATGATCGCTTAGATGGCTTTTGTTTCTTCTTTAAGAACCAACAAACAGTCTTCCTCCAAAGCTGTCTAGTGGTCGTTTACAAGAATCCGAATTGAAATTGGGAGAAACTGGCACTATATTATGTCTAAGTCAAGCTTTTCCTGTTCCTGTGTTCAGGTGGGTGGCTCTAGGAGGCAAACTACATTCCAATCACTAATATCGCTCATGATTTTGATTCAATTATTGACTATATTCCAACCTCCATTCGTTTTTACTGTTACATTTAGACCTACCTGTTGATGAAGTTCTTTACATCTTACGTGTGTTCTGAACTTTTTCTCTTTTGTTACAGATGGTACAAGTTCATTGAAGGCACTACCAGGAAGCAGCCTGTTACACTTGACGATAGAGTGAAGCAAGTATCTGGAACACTGATAATCAAAGAGGCCAAGGTTGAGGATTCTGGAAAATACCTTTGCGTTGTGAACAATTCTGTTGGTGGTAAGTATTCTCTTGCAAGTTATGCAACCAGATACTGTATTCAGAAATCTAAAAATATCCTATTCATTCTCAAAGATGACTTTTACAACATAAAACAGATCTATCAATGAAATAAGTTCCAATGCCATATTGTACAGAGGACGTAGCTTGCAGGCATGGAATTTTTCACTGAAACCACGTTTTAGTCAGTTCAAACGTTTGTTATAAACTGAAACTATTCCCAAACTACTTTATACATTCCTATAGAAAACCATCGGTGAAAAAAACTTTACAATTTATACTTTCTAATCAGGTGAATCTGTGGAGACAGTGTTAACAGTAACAGCTCCCCTAAAGGCAACTGTTGAGCCAGCCACTCAGACCGTGGACTTCGGTCGCCCAGCCGTGTTTACCTGCAGATACGAAGGAAATCCTATCAAAACTGTCACGTGGCTTAAAGATGGCAAGGATATGAACCATCATGATGCTACTTTGAGGTAGGTGTTTTAGTTTTATATTGCTTGACCAGTGATTTAGACATTGTTTTGAAAGCGAGACTGTAACTATGCTCTTTTTATGAAATCCAAAACCTTAAAATTAAAAAACCAGCCAAGTGTAAGTTGAACTCGCCCATGAAGGGTTCCGTAGCAGCAAATAACATAATTTAAAAGTTCTTGTAGTTCGTTGTAACTTTCATAGATTTTTTAACACGTTCGCAGTGGTAGAGATTTTTCTCGGCGAAAATTACGGTTTATGGCGTATTAAAAAAAACTACTAACTCGATTTCGTTCAAACCAATTTTTGTTGGTAGATTTTATGGCAATGTACATTATATATTTTTTTAGATTTATCATTCTCTTAGTTTAAAAGTTAGAGGGGGGGGGGGGCACACATTTTTCCACTTAGGAAGTGTCTTGCGCAAACTATTCAATTTCGAAAAAAAAGATGTTACAAACCTCAATAGCATTTTTGAAGACCTATCTATGATACCCCACACGTATGGGTTTGATGAGAAAAGTTTTTGTGAGTTTCAGTTCTGAGTATGGAGACTCCCAAAATTAACTGCTTTTGTTATAGTTTTATATAAAAATCTTGATGCGGTTCACAGAATACAGCTACTTACCAAGTTTCAACTGCATAGGCCTTATAGTTTCGGAGAAAAGTGGCTGTGACACACGGTCAGACAGACAGACATGACGAATCTATAAGGGTTCCGATTTTGCCATTTGGCTACGGAACCCTAAAAAGGAACACCTTCAACATCAAGGTTAACTAACTGGAAGAACTAAAGTTGCAGTTATGACTTCGGACCAAAATCCATTTGTAATTAAATCAACATCTTCCGGTCTTAAGCGAGAATGTTACTTGAAACTATTTCACCTCTGATTACACATTTTATAATAGGGTATCCGTTTTCAAAGAAGCTATAGTAGGGAATATGATGCAAATGGTAGATTGTATAATTTTCATCAATGATATACGATCGATTGTAACGGCTGTATTAGATAAAATATAATGTATTAAACTAAGGACTATCGGATCCAAGACATGATGGACTCTGAAACATACCTACGACAGACGTTTCTCTGCCGGATGAGCCGCCGACAGAACGCTTCGAATATGAGTTGTTCACCGACAGAATCTTTCAACTACGAACGTTTCGCCGACAGAACGATTAATTCAACCATAATAAGTGAATCGTTAACACTCCGACTCGGATAGGTTAGGTTAGAAGCCTTCGTGGTTATTTTTTTGTTTTGTCGACGAGTTCTTATTTAGTGAACGATTTTGTTGTCGAATTTACTCATGAATTAATCGTTCTGTCGGCGAAACGTTCTTAGTTGAAAGGTTCTGTCGGTTAACAACTCATAATCAAAACGTTCTGTCGGCGGCTCATCCGGCAGAGAAACGTCTGTCGAAGGTATGTTACAGAATCGACATGATGTTTTTTTTTTTTTTCTGGCATCTCTACCGTAGGCAGAGGCGTATCTACGACAGTTTTATTACCACTAATAACATAATAAATCTTGCCACTTGGGCTATGTTTGCTCCTCTATTACTATAACTTTTCCTTCCACCCTTACATTATTTTAACACTATAAACACTCTCCTCTTATCTTTCACTCTACAATTTCTATCTGTCATTCTTCGCCTTGCATTTTTATCTTCATTCTTTCACATTCGATCTTTCTTTCGCGTTTCATACTTTCATACAGTGGGAGGAGGGATATTTATTTCTTTCTATTTCTTATATCTTATATACATATATACCTACTCAGACATACTATATACATGAATACAATAATAAATAAATAATGCAAACTTTTTCATACTACATACTTATACCTACATAAACTACTCTACTTTTACAATAACAGTTTCAGTTTATAATATATTTACTTTATTTTAATTGATTATGTCATACATATACACTGAGATTCACGTACTTAAAAATTAAATATTAAGTTTAAGGGCCCCATACATATTATAATTTTTCTATAACTCTATATATAAGTTCTCCACGTATGTATATAAGTACAAATTTTAATAAACACTAATACATATCTACTACAATAACAATTTCTTACATTAGATGACACAGCATATTTACAGGCCAGAAATCCTCTCTTTGCTTCTTTATATTGCTTTGCGTCAATATGAAAGCATATTGCTTAAGCAATCTTATCCTATGTTCTATTCCTGTTGCTTATAACTGTCTTTCTGCCGTTGCGCCAGAAAGGCTATAAAATTAGCCCATTAACCGTTTTTATTATTGATGGCAGTGAAAGTACCCTATAAAAGTTACTAACGATTTAATTTATTCAATGCAATTCCAGGATCGAATCGGTTAAGAAGGAAGACAAGGGAATGTACCAATGCTTTATCAGGAACGACCAGGAAAGTGCCGGCGCAAGTGCGGAGTTGAAACTTGGAGGACGATGTATGTATTCAGAATTTGTTTATTTGAAAAATCCTTGAAATAATATTTATGACAAGATTAACTTCTATGCGAATATTTTGATTTTGTAAGGAATCGATTCGAATTTTGCACGATATCGTCAAAATCTTTTGAAATATCAATTAGAGGAAATCTATATTTTCTTTAAAAGGTTACAAAGAAAAGTAATCATATATTTATAGTATTGTTATGACCGAATTATCACCAGTATTTTGGTTTACTATTCAGACAGCAATAAATCAGCAATATCTTTCAAGCACTTATGATAACCTTATGCACATATCGAAGTTGTTATTCACCCGAAATTTCAAATAACTATACTACCTATACTTAATGCTAATGTCCGTGGCTGATACCTAGCTTTATTTGGGAAGGAACTTATTCCTAGCTTTCTTTGGGATCTGATAGCGTTGTATGAAAATGTCCTTGAATATAGAATATGAATATATAACTTCCACAGTTGAACCACCACTGATCAGACACAGCTTCGGCGAACAGACTTTCCGTTCCGGCCCATCCCTCCGTTTGAAATGCGTCGCCTCCGGTAACCCGACTCCCGACATTGCGTGGCTACTCGACGGAGATAAACTAAATAGCGCCGAAAGACTGCAGATTGGACAATTCGTTACCGCTGATGGGAATGTCGAATCACATCTCAATATCTCGTCTGTGCATACTAATGATGGAGGATTGTATACTTGTATTGCGTCTAGCAAGGTGAGTAAAAGGCGATTTACTGGAATCAATAAATGCTCAAGTACAGTCTACTACAATGAAATGTACTAGTTTAATCTCACAAAATGATGTATCCCTGCGAGTGCCATAATGATCTAACCAAAGATTCTGACAAACATGGTATCCACCGAACTTGACAGTAACATGTATTGATTGCTATGCATGCTATTTATATTTTTATTTTGAAGTTGACTTTCTTAGTCAGCTTTAAACTAAAAAAATAATGTATTGGGATACTTATTTATTGCTCTTTACACGCAAACATGTTACTGTCAAGTTCTTGTTTGGTTAGTTCATTATGGCACTCGCAGGGATACATCATTTTGTAAGATTAAACTAGTACATATTATTGTCGTTGACTGTACTTTATAATTATGTAGGTACGACGATACTGGCCTGTTTCTCTTATCATCAATCCGATGATGTAATGGCTCGCTATTAATATGTATGAAAAAACAAAATCAGATTCTATCATTTAGGTTAGGTATAAAATGTATGAAAAACAAAATCAGAATCTACTCGACCCCTGACCTGCCTCTGACATATCTTCCACAAGTTACATAATTTATTTAATCTTTAGGTTTTTTTTTTTTTGACGCGGATAACGCATTTACGCGCCTTCATCCCAGCTGCGGGGGCAGCTGGGATGGTGTGTGGGACTCCCGGCCCGGTCCGGAATGGACCGTCCTACCCACTAAACCCCGCGGTGTTCCTCCTCACCCTTTAGCCGGGCCGAGGGATATCAAAAGATTATTCACGTCGACCCGGCTAGGGGCGCCCCGTTTATTCGGGGCTCTCCTCGGGGGAGCCAGATGGGCGGCTCCCCAAAGCTCCCTAAGGAGCTGAAGTCCACGCCTGCACCGCTCTCGAGCGCCCCTCTGTAATAGAGGAGACAGAGAGCGGCTGGCGCAGGCGTGCGCTAATGGGCACCCTCGGAACACGGAAAAGGTGCCCACCGCCATGTGACCGTTGGTGGGCGGGGTCCCCCGACCTTACGCCCACGGTCAAGAAACAATCGGGGGCGCGCAGTAACTCCTCACCGCGGCGCCCCCGAACTGAACGGCAGAGCGGGAGCATTATCGGTTACTCCCGCTCCCCCGCACAGTGCACCTCCCGCTTTGCCGCCATCACCTCGTCAACTGGCGAGGTGACACTTGACAGCGGCCCAGCACTGTTGCCGCCGGTCGCGCCGCTATTCACGGCCGGCAGCCCGAACTGCATGGCAGGGCGGGAGCATCTACCCAAACTCCCGCCCCCCACGCAGTGCCTCTCCCACTTCGCCGCCATCGTCTCGCCAGCAAGGTGGCGAAGCGACGGCGACCCATCATTGCTGCTGCCGGCCGTGAATAACGGCACGGCCGGCAGCAACACACACCACCGAGCAACCCACAGGTCCCGCCTCGGCCGGAATTAGCCAGAGTAGCACAACTCCCCCACAGAGGAAGGGGAGTGGTCGCTACTCCGTTGCCCAGGATGCACCACGAGGAGGATCCGACCCATTGGGGTCCTTAAGATGTTAGTAGGACCCCGCATCCCTTAATCTTTAGGTTTAGCACGACTGTTTTAATTACGACCCAGGTTCATGAAAACAGATACAGACTCACGATAAAGATTGTTTTTATAGAATTTTTTCAAACAATGCAATAGCAGTAAATTTTAATTCTGAACCTTGGCTAATATTGAAAATACCGCTATTAACTTATAAGAACTTATTTTATTCATTGCTTGCTGAAGTACTGTATAACATTCTTAGGTACTTTTTCATAAAGGTGGTCAAGCATACTCGGGCTAAGCTTTATAACCACACCTTAACAATATAGATGTTTCGAATTTTAGAAGTGAGTCCTTAGGACGTTCGGCATTTTTGTCCTAGAACCAAATTCTTGAAATAGCAATCATCACGCTTCACAATCTCGCTTACCGCCTCCGTCACAGCGTCACCGGAAAATCGACACCTGGAATTTGTTACCAACTTAAACTATTGAAGAGACCGTTATGCTTACCGACATGACACCTCGAAACTGTAACCGAGTGGAACAGTTGTAGGAAATGTTTTTGATTGCGATTTCGGATCGGATCTCGGAGTGTCCAAACATACATACATACATACATAACATCACGCCTGTTTCTCAACGGGGTAGGCGGAGACTATGGCTTTCCACTTGCTACGATCCTGGCAAACAACTTTCGCTTCTTCAACTTTCATAAGTGTCTTCAAACATGCTCTTCGGTTAAGGGTACTCTTGACCTGGCCTTTTCTCAGAAGATTATCGATTTTATCGACTTGAGTATGCCGAGGTCGACCCCTACCAGTTTGCCCATTCACTCTCGCCTCATAAATCTGTTTCGTCAGCCTATTTCCATCCATTCTCTCCACATGTCCAAACCATCTGAGCATCCCTTTCTCTATCTTAGTCACTACATCTTCTGTCATGCTGCAATGTTCCCTTATCACACTATTATTTACTTTATCCATCAATGTCACTCCCGCTATACTTCGCAAACTTCTCATTTCCACTGCATTAATGTTACTTTCATGCTTCTCCTGCCACACCCAACTTTCACTACCATGCATAAGTGTAGGGACAAGCACTCCTCTATGTACAGCCATCCTTGCCTTTTAAGACACGTTCTGACTGTTCATAAAGGTGTGAATGGCTCCATTCACTTGATTTCCTGCCAAAACTCTTCTTTCAATATCATTGTCACACTTACCATCTCTTGCAAATTTTGAACCCAAATAAACAAACTCTTTCACCTGTTCCACGCTCTTTCCTTCAATCAATATCGAGCAATCAGTCATACATTTCTCTCTTTCAAAAACTATTACTTTTGTCTTGCTTACATTAACATTCATTCATCTACTTTTAAGCGCATCGTTCATTATATTAACCATCAACTGCAAATCCTCCGCCGATGATGCCAGTATTACCTGATCATCAGCATAAAGGAGGCATTAAACGGTTAGCTCATTCATTTTTAGTCCATACGCACACTCTTGTAGATCTTTCAAGCAACTGTCCATGTAAAGGTTGAACAGCCATGGTGACGCTACACAGCCTTGTCTCACACCTTTTTCGATGGGAAAAAAGTCTGTGCAAGCTCCATTGATCCTGACACAAGCACTGGAGCCCTCATATAGAGATTTCACAGCTCGTATCAAGTTGCTGTTCACTCCACACATGAACAGTGTTGACCACAGTTCATTCCTCACCACTCTGTCATAGGCCTTTTCTAAGTACACGAAGATGTAATAGACTTTTTGGCGTTTTGCCAAAAACTTTTCAGCTAGGCATCTTAGTGAAAAGACCTGATCCGTGCATCCCCTTCCTTTCATAAATCCTGCTTGTACATCCCACATTTTTCCTTCAGTTTCATTCATCACTCTTTTAATCAAAACTTTCGCATACAATTTGCCTACGACACTGAGCAAGCTTATGCCGCGGTAGTTTTTGCACCCTTTACCTTTGTACAGCGGCACTATGACCGATTTGCACCATTCTTCTGGTACTCTGCCATTTCGCCAGCAAAGATTGAAAAGGCGGTACAGCTGGCAAGCTACCACGCCACGACCCGCTTTCAGCATCTCGACAGAAATTCTATCAATCCCAGCAGCCTTTCCTAATTTCATACTATTCAACGCTTCCACAATTTCTTCCATACTTAAGTGGCTTTCATTATTAAGTTCATTCATTTTCGAGACATGAGTCTCCCTTTGCATATCCTCTTTTTCAAATTAACTTTCAAAATACCATTCCACCTTTTTAACACACATTCCTCTCCTATCACAAAACTGCCATCATGGTTTCTGATTTGTTTAAATTGTGAGGTAGTCTGTTCAGTCCTCATTGTTCTTATAGCACATAATTGTCCGAGTTTTCACTTCAGTCGTTTTCATACCCCTCAATTTCTTTTTCTTAGTGTATGCTTTATTTGCTCCATGATAATAACTATCTATTATGCTAACTTCGAGATACATAGTTAAATGGATAATACACATTAATTGTTGATCGTTATCAAACTTGACTGCCTCTGTGGCGTAGGCGGTAGTGATACCGGCTGCCGCGCTGAAGGTCCTGGGTTCGATTCCTGGGTCGGTCCAAATATTTTTGTGACCCACAAATGTTTGTTTCGGAGTTTAGGTGTTTTCTATCTATAATATGTATGTATTTAGAGATATACAGGGCGAATTTTTGTAAAGGGCTTGGATGGCCAAATCCTAAACTATAAGGAATAGCTAAAAATGCTTAAAGGAGTCACGAGCCCGATTTTGATAAAACTGAAAACCTCATCATTACATTTTTGATAAACCAATAATCCTAGCTGGGAATCGAACCCATTGATTTTGAAAAAAAAAACACACCCTTTATTATTACACCATACGATAGTGTCGCCGATAAGGATCAAATTCTGCGAAGTAATGATATACGGCAAAATTAAGGAAAGTAAACAATTTTAATAGAATTCATATTTCATGTACGTACATTTTGTATCATAATTTGTTTTGTTTGAAATCCCAGAATAGATCGTAACTATTCCGTGTTTTAAATCATGCTCAGAATGATTCTTTTGAGAATATTATAGACGTAATCAATAATATTGAATGCAGTACGATCCTTGAGGTCTCGAATCCAGCTATGTATTGAAAACAATGGTCTACATTTTGAACAATTAATCAGTTAACGTGAAAAATAAATTGTATTTTGTTAAAGATGAGCACTTTCCTTTAGTTTGCCGTATGCCATTACTTCCCAGAATAAGATTCTTAACAGCAACACTGTCGTATGGTGTAATAATATAGGGTGTATTATTTTTTTCAAAAATCTAATGATGAGGTTTTAAGTTTCATCAAAATCGGGCTCGTGACTCCTTTGAGCATTTTTCGCTATTCCTTATAGTTTCAGATTTGGCCATCCAATCCCCTTTGAAAAATTCATCCTGTATAAGTATGTATATCAGTCGTCTAGATCCCATAGCACAAGCTCATATTAGCGTAATTTGGGCTAGATGACGTTGTGTGTGAATGTCCACAAAATAAACTGGATTTTGACTCTCAATAGCACCAAATATTTGGCCTACTACTACCTCATTTAATTATTTAAACCGATTGTTTACAGGTCGGCAGCGCTTCCCATTCAGCTAGAGTCAACGTATACGGCCTGCCTTACGTGCGCGTGATGAAGAAACGCCCCGTTGTCGCCGGAGACACGCTCATTGTACACTGCCCCGTTGCTGGATACCCTATTGAATCTATTGTTTGGGAACGCGACAACAGGTAAACTAATTTATTCTGTAATAAACGTGATATTAATACTTATTTAAATTTATACTCACCTCTGCCTTTGTTCTTTATGAGACGGAAATAAAGTTGCACGGTCAGATAGTACCTACAGTATATTGATTATCTTACCCCGCTTATTGATCTAATTACCCCGTATTATTTAGGGATAAATTGTTTAATATTCTATTTAAGTTAATCAACATAATTGCGTATATTGATCAACGTCTATTGTTTGGGAACGCGACAACAGGTAACCTTATTTGTTCTGAATAACTATTTTTATAAACGTAATAATAATACTCATTTAAATTTATACACACCTTTCTCTTTGTTCTTTATAAGACTGAAATAAAGTTGCACGGATCAGATAGTACCTACAGCATATTTATTATCTTACCCCGCTCATTGATCAAATTACCATGTATTATTTAGGGACAAATTGATCAATATTCTATTTAACTTTAATCTACATTTGACCTTATTATGAATTTTTTTTTTTATTAAGGTTCGCAAACTGGATTCTCGGCAAGACTATTTAACATCGCTCATTTAGACTCAGTTCAGCCGAGCGCCCTACTAAGTGCGAACACAGCATGCATCCTAGTTTTCGCACTTCAATGCAATCTCATCAGAAATAATGATACTTATATAAACACAAATAAACTTAAAAAAAAAACAAAATCAAATTAAGAAATTAATCTAAGACTAATCTAAAACGTTTAAGAAAAAAGCCTTAACTGTTCTCACCGATGCACCCCAAACAAATCCAGGTCATGACAAACCTCATTACACGTCCGACACATCCGGTATAAAGGCGAGTGCTGGACATAATTTGTGCTACATAAGGGCATTGTGAAAAGTTAGCGATTATGCAGGCGACTTCCCACTCGGGGTATGCAGATTTGCAATTTACCGAGCAAATAAGAACTGTCGACCCTCCCATGTAGGATTTTGTGAAGAAATACAGTATCAGCTGTCCTTCGTCGCAGGCCCAGCGATCTCATATCAAAGTAGTCAAGTCTTGAACGATATGTATTCAATTTACGACACAGATTATTGTTATAAGTGAGATGGTAAAAAAATGTTTTCTGAAGCCTTTCAACTCTGTTAATATGAACCTCGTAGGATGGACTCCAAATAGGGCTGCAGTATTCTAGTAAACTACGAACGTAGCAATTACACAGAAGAATGGGTATCTCCGGATCTCCAAATTTCTTTGTTTGTCTTATAACAAAACCAGCCAGCCTGCCGCCCCTTTTTATGATACTATCAATGTGCTCCCGAAAGTCCATGCCGCGATCGAGAGTTACTCCCAAGTCACGAATGCTCTCGACCTCGGCCAGTGGCGCGCCATTGAGTATGTATAAATTGCTTTCAGAAACTCTTTTTCGAGAGAACCTTATGTGGCAGCACTTTGATGGGTTAAGCATCATTTTATTTTGATTACACCATTCACCAACAGTATTGAGGTCTCGTTGCAGGCAAATTATGTCATCTTTAGACTGGATTCTTCTATAAATCTTTAAGTCATCCGCAAACAATTTAAAATTTGATGTTAAGTGTAAACCAATGTCATTAATAAATATTAAAAAGAATAAAGGGCCAACTATAACTCCGAATATTTGGATTACCAAATATTCGAAAGGCATTCAAGAAGAAGCCATTCAAGAATCTTCCGTAGCGTAAATTGGTCTAATGTTCGGGAACATTACACCAATTTACGCCACGGAAGATTCTTGAATGGCTGTCCTATTAAATAAAACATACCAGTGAAAATTCAGGAAAGGTTCCGATTCTGTGGATCACTTCAATCACCCCAAAAAAAAATCCGTTCAAAGTCCAAAACCCTGTGCAAACATAACCTTGAAAATATTAGTAACTTTCTTAACTACCCATTTTTGAACAAACGTAAATTCCGCTACAAGTACGCGTCCATATTAAATTTCCAGAGTATTACCAATCAACCGCAAGCAGAAAGTATTCTCCAATGGAACCCTGGTGATCGAAAACGTAGAACGAATGAGCGACGAAGCGACCTACACCTGCGTAGCCAAGAACTCTCAGGGGTATGCTGCTAAAGGAACACTCGAAGTTCAAGTTATGGGTAAGTTCTTACTGTTTTTGAAAACACCTTTGAGATGAAAGGAAACTGTACAATTTGTAAGCTGATTTAATTCAGTCGTTTTACTTTGGTATAAAACAATCATAAGTATACTTATCGAACTTTTGAGCTCTTAACGAATTGAAAATTTAGTTCTTTTCTGATAAAATAGAACGCGTAGTTACGCGAATAGAAATACTATTTCTCTGATCATAAGATGTCAGACACTCTCTAATACTTTTTTCATAGTTTATGCCTGCCAGAATAATATTATTTCTGGCTAGATAGTTGCTAATGACTATTATAAACTTCCAGATTTTGTAAAATGATTAAGGTCTTGATTCTAGATAAATATTAGACACTACTACACTAGATAGTTATTTTTAGCGAGGCATACATAACGGACCAAATTCAAACTATTTTTATTATTTCCCAATATCTCAAAGGTGTTTTATTAAAATGTGTGTGCGACGATTACCATTAAAAATTGTTTCTGAGGAATTAACTGTTTGCTATTTTTTTTTTCTTATTGTCTTGACTGTGAATAAGCCCTCCGGATTGTAATAATCCGGGGCTCCCAACCGTGGGCTGTTAGGCAGGATACGTGAGGTCTAGTCGGTAGGAGGCATAACATCCATCAGGATTTTCGCTCACGTTAAAAAAAACTTACTGCATGATGCTAAGATGCAATTTTCGGTACACCATGGTCGGGCACTGTATTTTTTGGAACTCATTAGCCTCACCTGCTAAGTGATGCTTACACTCACCGACAAGACGTAGACTTTGCATTCATTGATTGATAACAAAAGTTTAAATTACAGAATCGGTTTTGAATAAAACTGAATTCGGGTTCCCATGTGGTAACTTTACATACAAATCAGGAATGAACACTGGCATGATGAAACCTTTACCCATTTTTGTAGCCCATTTTTATACTTTGGAAATATGATCTAATGTCTTATTACAAAAATAGCAAACCGTTGTCGGCCGAGTTCTTCGCAAATACATGGTATACAGCAGGTCCAATATAACTTACTTATTAATGTAGTTATTTTAATTATTACAGTTAGAACTCAGCTATTCCTCAACCAATGAAACCATATTTGACTATTCCTATTTTATTTTAAACATCAAATTAATACTTATTCGTTTCAAAGTTCAGCATAAGCCTCGTAAAATGTTAAATATTAATATTCAAATATGGGATATTATTTAAATGTGCACTAATGAACATTTATTTACAGGAACTCAGAAATATTGTCCAAAATTAAATTTGTTCTGAATATTGTATAGACCGAGATGTTTATGCCCGCCAAAGCTACATCTTAAGCTGCACATACCCCTGCATAGTTTAAATAAATCTTTCCATACAGTGCCCCCACAACTTTTACCCTTCGAATTTGGTGACGAGCCCGCCAATGCAGGAGATATGGCGTCCTTAACTTGCGCACTTAGCAAAGGCGACCAGCCTTTAAATATTAGCTGGGTCCTCAACGGGCAAGTCATACCAAAGAACAATAATATGGGAATCGTACTAACCGTGATCAACAAAAAGACATCGATACTTAACATAGACTCTGTAAGTGGCATACACAGGGGCACTTACCTGTGTGTCGCGACAAACATGGCCGGCTCAGCTAATCATAGCGCTGTACTTGAAGTCAACGGTATACCACCCTATAACGTTCAGCTTGCTTTTCCTTTAAGTAGATAGCATTACCTATAACCTTACCCCTTTTTAAAACAAACCGTTTGATAATAGTCCCGCCACAAATCACACCCTTCGAATTTGGAGAAGAAATTTTGAACGAAGGGGAAACTGCATCTGTGTCTTGTGTAATGAGCAAAGGCGATCTGCCGGTTAAATTCACATGGCGTTTTAACGGAGAAGAGGTTAAACCACGCAACACACTCGGCATAGTCCTTACAAACATCAGCAAGAAAACATCAATATTGAATATTGATTCTGTAAGTGCAATACATAGAGGTTCCTTTACATGTGAAATTACAAATGACGCCGGAGCAATCAACCACACCACAGCTCTGAGTGTAAACGGTCCGCATACTTATTTGTCTTTTAGTATTAACTGCTTTTAAACCCTACAGTTCCTCCCCAAATCTCACCCTTCGAATTCGGCGATGAGCCCGCCAACGCTGGTGATACCGCGTCGGTTCAATGCGTCATGAATAAAGGGGACTTGCCAGCTAATTTCTCCTGGAGTCTTAATGGAAAAAAGATCGCTAAAAATAATAACATAGGAGTTGCTATCGGAGGCATGGGCAAAAAGATGTCAATCCTTAATATAGATTCCGTCAATGGAACACATCGAGGAACGTACATTTGCTACGTAGAAAACCTGGCTGGTCAAGTGAATCACAGTGCCACACTGGAAGTTAATGGTTGTCTATCTTTTCACAGTTTTATCTATTTAGTAATTACTATTTTAGTTTCTTTGTATCATATTCTAAGTAGTAATTTCCTGTAACAGTTTTACCACAAATCCATCCCTTCACCTTTGGAGATGACCCTGCTAATGCGGGAGATGCCGTTGGAATACAATGCATGGTTACGAAGGGCGACACGCCTATTAATATAACATGGCTTTTAAACGGTCGACCGGCCAACGAGGTCGCTGGGATTACCGTTTCAAAAGTTGGTCATAAGTCAAGTACTATATCGATAGACTCAGTTGCCTCTGTGCATAGCGGAGTGTATACTTGTTTGGCTGCGAACCGAGCTGGACATGCCAATTACTCGGCTGAGTTATCCGTCAATGGTATCTACATATTTTTAACCACGATTTAGACCACTTGCATTTTGTAGTTTGCTTTGTTACTATTTTATGTCTGCCTCCTAACCTCGTTTTAATATGCCCATTCACAAATTTCAAAACTTTCGCTATAGGAAAAATCAAGCGGTCCTAACAACAACTAAAAAAAAATAAGAACTAGACGCTAGTTTGCAATTCTAATATTCGATTTGATGAAAATATTAAAAACAAAATATACTCCTATTCAAGTTTTGTGAAGATGTTCTTGTCCATAACAGTTTTGCCTCAAATACATCCCTTCACGTTTGGAGACGAACCTGCTAATGCGGGAGACGCCGTTGGTGTACAATGCATGGTGACTAAAGGCGATGCACCTATTAACATCACTTGGCTGTTAAACGGAAAACCAACTAATGAGATTCAAGGAATAACATCATCCAAAATCGGCCATAAAGCAAGCAGTTTATCAATAGATTCGGTTGGATCCGCACACACTGGAATATACACTTGCTTGGCGGTTAACCGAGCTGGCCATGCGAATTATTCAACCATGTTGTCGGTCAATGGTACCTACGTCTTAATAATTTTGTTGTTTGGTCTTATTAGATGCTTTATTTCTCCAGACTCTACTCCATTCCCCATTCCTTCACATTTTGATCGGAAACAATATCTTAGAACCTTTTACACAGATTTGATAACTACAATGCGTGGCGATCCTTCCAAAGCATATCTAGGTATATGATTCGGAATCAGACCATTATTTTCAAACCGTTTTCATAGTTTTGCCGCAAATGCATCCTTTCACATTTGGAGACGAACCAGCTAATGCGGGTGATACAGTCGCAGTTCAATGCATAGTGACCAAGGGTGATTCACCAGTTAACTTCACCTGGCTGCTGAATGGAAAAACAGCTACTGACATTAAAGGAATCACTGTCACTAAGATTGGTCACAAGTCGAGCAGTATTTCGATAGACTCAGTTGCGTCCATACATACAGGAGTATACACATGTTTGGCTGCCAATCGGGCTGGAAACGCCAACTATTCCACAGAATTGGCTGTTAATGGTATCTATACAATGGACATTTAGTTGATTTGGCTTTCTTTCACCTGAGTTTTAAACCTATTCCATCCCAACCTCAGTTCCACAGTGTTTCGAAATGAATAAAATAATTATAGAAACAGATATAGAAAGCAGTTTCAAGAAATACCACCAGTTATCTACATATTAATTTCTTGTTCGTATAGTTTTACCTCAAATCCATCCATTCACGTTCGGCGAAGAGCCTGCAAATTCGGGTGACACGGTCGGAGTTCAATGCATGGTTACAAAGGGTGATACGCCTGTCAATATAACCTGGTTGCTAAATGGAAAACCAACTAGCAATGTTCAAGGAATCACTGTTTTTAAGATCGGACCGAAATCCAGTAGCTTGTCTATAGATTCGGTAGCATCTAATCACAATGGAGTGTTCACTTGCTTGGCTGTCAACCGAGCTGGACATGCCAATTATTCTGCGGAATTGGCTGTTAACGGTATCTACGTTTTATTACATAGTTTTTGGCATATTGCAATGTATTTAATTTTTGGTTGCCTTGTCCATATATCCATAAGATCTAACCTACATAAACAACCCTTTTCATTCACTACACTGTTTTTAAGATTTGGGAGAAGCACTGCCAAATTGCCGGATAGAGACTAAATGCTAGACTAAGATGGACATTCTTAAAATTTATAATATATCTCCGGAGCATCAAGACGATATAAATTATTATTAAATGGCAGTGTAAATAAATACACCACATAGTAAAAACCCATAAATTTTATAAAAATCGGATTTTTACAAAAACTTTAACAGAAAGGTGCTAGCTGGAAATCGAGGAAAATAGTAGTGGCTGATATTCCTCACTTGGGCTAGGGTTAAAAGCAGTTTTTACTACCCCATTTGTCTTTATAATTCTCTCTTACTCCCAAACCCCAAAATATACTGCAGCGCCAGCTGCCGTAAAGTTAAAGACTATTTCCTTTTATAGTTTTGCCCCAAATTCACCCATTCACATTTGGAGATGATCCTGCTAATGCTGGGGACACAGTTGGCATTCAATGTATGGTGACTAAGGGCGATTCTCCAGTCAATATCACTTGGTTACTAAATGGAAAATCTGCTACTGGTATCCAGGGAGTGACTGTCACTAAGATTGGTCATAAATCAAGCAGCATGTCAATAGACTCGGTTGGGTCCATACACACGGGCGTATACACTTGTTTAGCTGCAAATCGTGCTGGACATGCCAATTTTTCAGCTGAATTAGCTGTGAACGGTATCTACATTCTACATTTTGTTTAAACGTTTTAACCGTTTGCGTTCTAAATAAGTTTGCTTTATTGTTAACTCCTTTCCTCAGATCCCATTAAAGTAGCCTGGTCGAATACAATAACGAACCAATTTTACTGCGATAAATATAACAGTATCCTTCTCTTTAGACAGTTCATTGATGAACTTTCGATAATAATGAGAATTTTATTCTATAGCTGTGCCACATGTAACGCCGTTTGACTTTGGGGAAGACGTTCTCAACGCAGGCGACACAGTGTCCTTGACTTGCACCGTTAGCAAAGGAGATTTACCTTTGGCCATTCGCTGGCAACTAAACAACCAAACTCTTAACTCCGGTAACGGCATATTCATAACCCGGAACGGGAAAAGAATATCAGTTTTGAGTATAGAAAATGTTCAACATGAACATATTGGCAATTATACGTGCATAGCTGAAAATGAAGCTGGGCGCAGTAGCCACAGCGCCACCCTCAGTGTCAACGGTACTAAACAAACACTTAGGCAAATCGCTTAGCTTTTTGTTTGCACGATATTCATTAATATTGTTGATTTATTTGTGTACCATTAATATCTTTGTTTATTTGTCATACATACTCGTTACCTCTTCCTAAAGTAAAATATCGGCAGCATTTCGGAATAACGTAATACGAGGGAATAATAAAATAACTACTATGTTGAACGTGAAATTCACTGTTAAACATCTCCATATTCTCCATATTTGAATCCAAAGAATAATAGTTCCTTTCTCATTTATATTTTCTGGTAAAGTCCCTCCACAGATTAAGCCATTCGAATTCAGCGACGGTCCAGTAAATGCCCAAGAAATGGTTTTGGTGACTTGCGCCGTCAACAAAGGTGACCTGCCTTTACAAATTCAATGGTACTTTAATGGGAAGCCTGTGAAAACTGGAGATATTGGAATAAATCTTGTCAACGCAAAGCGTTCAAGTCAACTTAACATTGATTCTGTTAGCCATCAAAATCAGGGGAATTACACATGTGTGGTTAAAAACGAGGCAGGCGCAATAAACTATACAGCACAATTATTCGTCAATGGTATCTTGCCTTAATAATAATTCTGCCTGGTAGATAAGATTATTTTGAGCTTTTGATTTATTTTGACCTATTTTGACCCTTGTATCTTTGGCGGGCCATAAAAATATAGTCTCTTTTCTTTTCTTAATACACCAAACCTAAAGCAGCAGATTAGAATAAAGATAATTGTTAAAGAAACCATACATTTCAGTGGCGCCAGTTATAACTCATTTTGATTTCGACGAATCAGTATTTTTTGGAGAAGGTGTTCAAGTGATGTGCCATGTGCCAAAAGGAGATATGCCTTTAAATTTCAAGTGGAGTTTTAGCGGAGGAGATGTGAGTTCACTAGCCGGTTTGAACATCATGAACGTCGGCTATAGGGGTTCAGCTCTCATAATCCCTGCGGTGACGGCTAAACACTCTGGCAATTACACCTGCACCGCCTCTAATATTGTCGCCAGTGCTAGTCACCACGCCACGCTCAATGTCAAGGGTATACGGTCTCGGTGAAATGTCTATGCTTTTGCGTTGTGTCTCCACCAATCCTGTAAGAATAGTACTGTTTTAGTAGCTCACTCAATATTACTCTCTAGAATTTTTGCATATCTCTTTCAGTGGCACCAATTATTTCCCCTTTCGAGTTTGATGAAGCCGTATTTTACGGTGAAAGCATACAAGTCATGTGCCATGTTCCGAAAGGTGACATGCCCCTGAACTTCTTATGGTTATTCCAAGGACAACCAATTAAAAACAATGACTCGGTTATAATAACAAAAGTAGGAGTCAGAAGTATAATTTTGGCCATACCAGCTGCAACAGAAAAACATTCCGGAATTTACACTTGCACAGCTTCCAATATTGTAGCCAGCACCAACCACACAGCTACATTAAATGTTCAGGGTACATCGGTTATTTTAGTGTGTTTTCATTGTTTTCTTTACTTTTATTTGTTTATTTACCCTCACCAGTTCCTCCGCACATCGTTCCATTTACGGCTGAAGAGCCTGTTTTTGCTGGAGAATCGGTACAGTTGGCGTGTCATATATCAAAAGGCGATTCACCAATCACAATCACCTGGAGCTTTCACGGCAGGGATTTATCCTCACATCAAGGGATAACTACAATGAAGATTGGCGAACGGACGTCCTTGCTGACGATATCTAGTTCAACAGCCAGTCATAGTGGCGAATATTCATGCCACGCTGCCAACCGTGCTGGCCTGGCAGTTCATTCGACCACGATTAATGTTCACGGTACCACCCAGAGCTCGTCACCTCTCCTTGCCTCTCGCACGCTGCACGCTTGATTCTGCAATAACTTTGGTCTTCTGGATTAACAGTTCTACCATACATCGTACCCTTTGAAGCGGACGAGTCGGTGTTTGCTGGGGAGACAGTTCAGCTCAATTGTCACGTTTCAAAGGGCGACTTACCTCTCAATATCAAGTGGCATTTTCATGGGTTCGAAAACACGTCATCGCATTTAGACATAATGACTAATAAAATGACATCGCGTACTTCGTTTCTGTCAATATCTGCGGCGACGGCCAGTCATAGTGGCAACTATACCTGCGTAGCATCTAATAGAGCCGGTTCCGCTAATCATTCCACTGCTCTCAATGTTCATGGTCAGTTTCATTTGTTCATAAAGGTTTTATCAGTTCATCATCAGCGCACCGGTGCTTCGAATTTGTTAAAGGAATCAGCATGAGTTCCTTTAGCATATTGAAAAGCAGCGTACGCTTTTTTAAATCTTTTGTTGACTTTATTTTATCATTTCCTGTCATTCAGTTTTTCATACATCGCGAAGTATTTTAACACTCAGTAGAAAACTCCCCGTCCCGATCATTGTGCAGTCAACTAATATTACAATTATCAATTAGGCAAGAAAATAAATACAAGTATAAATATAAATAACTACAACGCGGTAAAAAAAACATATTAGACCATCGTATGATGTAAATGAAATTTGCATAGGACTCACTTAAACTTCTGCACCATATACCTACCCTATTAACTAGATATAAAATTATACTCCTGAGTTCACTGTAAAATTGTATAATTTATTTTTAAATTCAAGTGGTCCCGCACATTATTCCGTTCGAAGTTGAAGAATCAATATTCGCCGGTGAATCGGTACACCTGACTTGCCACGTATCGAAAGGCGACCGACCTCTTCAAATATCATGGAGTTTTGAGGGCCATGAAATTCCCTATCATAATAATATGGGCATTACGACTACAAAGTTAGGGGAGAAAGCTTCTGTACTCAGTATACCCACTGCTATGGGCCAGCACAGCGGCAACTACACTTGCACTGCCAGTAACCGTGCCGGACGCGCATATCACTCCGCCCTCGTCAATATTCATGGTATTGAATACTTTCCCCTAGTACAGTAGCTACTGTAAGAAAACTGTTTCATTGTGTATAGATATTTGCACGTTTAGATTTATATTTAGATGTCGTTATTCTCCTTTTATCAGTCCCTCCCCACATACTGCCGTTTGAAATTGAAACTATCTACTATGGAGAATCAGTACAAATGGTCTGCCATGTAAGTAAAGGAGACCGGCCGATGTCTATCACTTGGACCTTTGAAGGCAAAGATCTATCTACGTCTATGGGAATTAGAACTATGAAAATGGCGGAGCAAACGTCCTTCCTTTCTATTGCGTCTGTGACGGGGGCTCACAGTGGAAATTATACCTGCATTGCAAGAAATAAGGCTGGAGAAGATAGATATACTACCACACTCAACGTTAAGGGTATATAACCGCTAAATGTCACAGCATGCAACTTCTATAAGTTATTAATAAAATACCATATTTCCTTTGCTCAGTCGTCCCTCACATCAAACCTTTCGAGTTGGACGAGGCCGTATTTGCTGGGGAGTCAGTACACCTTGATTGTCATGTTTCGAAAGGCGATACTCCCGTGAATATTACTTGGAGTTTTCAAGGACAAGCTCTACAGCGTACACTAGGCATAAAGACTACAACGTTAAGCGCACGTGTATCTGTTCTCGATATACCTAACGCTTTGGGACATAACAGTGGAAACTACACGTGCACGGCGACCAATAAGGCAGGCACCGCGACCCACACAGTTCTTCTCAACGTTATCGGTACTAGAACATTATAGATCGAACGTGCTTGCTTTATATTTAGTTCCTCCTGTGGTTTGACCCTCCTTTCTTTTTAAGGTTGCAAGAACCTAACTATTGAGGGGGACCATCCGTTCTGAATAGCTCTAGTGTTTTTTTCTATAAAAAGTAGTATTGTTGCGCGATTCTAGGTATTTCTTCATCACAAAAATAAATCGGAAATCGACTAATTTTAAATAGGTTAAAACATTCTTGTACCGGCATTAATATGACAAGGTTTCTTTTAATTTTTAATATTTTTTCTATTAGATAGGTACCCAATCTTACTAGAAATCGTTATGACATTCCAGTTCCTCCTCATATATTGCCATTTACATTTGGTGAAAAACCGACCAACGGCGGCGAATATTTGCAAGCCGCATGCACCGTGAATTTTGGTGATCTTCCACTCACTATTACCTGGATGTTTAACGGACAGCATATTTCTCCAAGGAATAGCAATTATATACTCAACAACTCTAAACGGAGTAGCTTACTAATAATCGAGTCGGTCGACGCTAAACACGCCGGTTCTTATACTTGTGTCGGAGAGAATAGGGCTGGACGCATTACCCATTCAGAAGACTTAGTTGTCTACGGTTAGTCCCGAAACATCGTAGAAATAATAATTATTTTATCATATAGATGAAATTTGTTTCAGTTCCTCCCAAGATTGCACCTTTCACTGCCGGTCCAGAACCGGCCTTCCTTGGGGATTATTTTGCTCTTCAATGTATAATCACCCACGGGGATCAACCGGTTCTTATTGATTGGATGATAAACAACCACTCTGCTAAATCCGTTCCCGGAGTTCGCGTTAGTACCATCGACCGAAGAAGTAGTGTATTGACGATAGAGTCAGTGGATGCCACCCATGCTGGCCTGTTCAATTGTACTGCGAGCAATGCAGCTGGCGTTGTTGCTCACACCACCGAGTTAGTCGTAAAGGGTGCGCGTGTGAAATAACATTTTTTACGCTTCCAACCTTCCCTTAAACTTTCATTTCCTAAAATGCATCTTATTTTATCATTGAATTTTTAATTTCCTAGTTCCACCGTTGATAATGCCGTTCAATTTCGGTGAGGTGCCTTCCAACCCGGGTGACACAGCGGTAGTGAATTGTCTTGCCACCAAGGGAGATCTACCTCTTGACATATCTTGGACATTCAGCAGCGAAACTGTAGATCCGACACTTCAGCGAGGCATCAAAACGCAGACTATAGCTCCACGCGCTTCAATCCTCAACATCGACTCCGTGAGCGCGAATCACCAAGGAAACTACACATGCATCGTGAAGAACGCGGCCGGCCGCGCCGAATATACAGCGATGCTCGTCGTAAACGGCACGTCTTTGAATGATAATGCTATGTTGCATACTGGACCGTTACCACGGGAACTAACATCACTGAATCGCACCTGAAATGGAGCTGCCCCATCACAGTCCACCACACACTATTCTTTCCTCTTATTCTCCTTAGTCGCTAACATTGCCTGGCTCGACATATCTAACCCAAATCTCTATGGTTGTTTCCAGTACTGCCTCGCATAGTTCCATTCTCGTTCGAGACTCCACTGTATGCGGGGCAGGCCACTCAAGTTACTTGTTTGGTCTCGGAAGGAGACCAGCCCCTCGATATTCAGTGGTATTTTGAAAGGGAACCTTTGAAGGAGAAAGCCGGCGTAACGGCAACTAAAATCGCCAAGAGAGCTTCCCTGCTTCTGATCGACCCGGCGGGTTGGTCTCACAGCGGATCATATGCGTGTATCGCACGTAATGCCGCTGGCATGTCCAACTATACCGCCTCACTAGAAGTTCACGGTATACATCTCACATCTGTGCACCCTTAACTCCTAGCACGGACCAGCTTTGCGTAGATTCGATATTGTACGCTTTCGATCATAAGTTCATAACACTACCTATGAAACCAAAATATAAAAAAAAACACATATCCCTGATCAATATAAAGATTTGTTTCAACATTTAGCACTGTTTTCATCTACATAACTAATCGAATAGGGAAATATACACAATAACATAAACGTACCCAATCTCCAGACAGGGTGTAGATCAGTCGTCTAAATGCTTTCTATAGGAACCGGCTGCGGCTATCATCGACGTACCCCCCCCCCCCCCCCCCCTTCCATAATATTATTATTTTACTTCCACTGCCATCCCTTCCTATGGGTTTCCTTCCTTATACTTGTTTTAGTTATTCATTATTTGGCGTTTATGCTATTGAGTTAAAGCTTGTTGCTTGGCTTGCTAACACTCGTATCTGATGAAATAATATGCCAATCTTTAATTGTTACTCTGCAACAGTTATTCTGCAGGTGTTATTATTTTATCAGATACTGCTTTTGTTGTAAATTGGTGAAGCTTTTTATTGTTTATTTTATTATATCCATTTTATTATTGGTTTTGTTAGTATATTGATATGCGTAAATGTGTTGTTCATTATCATAATTTTAAGCTTCTGTACCGTCAGTATAAAATATGCAATATAAATTCATACTCTCGGTTGTTGGTACTTGATGGAACTTGTTGACTTGTAGTACATTATACAAAGTAAACCCCTTGTACTTATTTCACAATTATTATTTTAGTTTAACACAAACTGACCAGTTTCTTATTAAGTTTCCTTTGATAATAACGTAAGGCGAAACCGGTCAGGTTGTGATAAATTGATATTAAAGTTGAGGAAAAAGTGCAAGTGATTAAGTTTGCATAATGTTAACATGCAATATTGATATTAAATAAACAAGCCTTGGCTCTGATACTACCTACAGAGAACCTAAATATTACTGTCGCTATAGAAGCTTAAGATTATATTTTAGCATATTGAATTGAGTTTTAAAACTGACGATTATAATATTATGGTACCGTGAAGAATACTAGCGTAGCTTTATATCTACGAAAGTTAACAAAATTCTATGAATCTACATCTATAATTCAATATGCTTGAATACCCTAAATGAAATTAGTCAAAATATAAAAATAAATTAGAAATCTTTGAAGTTCCCTAAATAAATTAATTAAAGTAATGAAATCTATTTGAAATCTGAAATCCTAAATTCTAGTTCAATTTTAATAAAACGGTATTTGATATTTGACAGCGTCTATACATGTTAGTTATTGTAAGTAGTATTCACTTAAAGAAATGTTACAATATTTCTATTCACTTTGCGGTGTCTTTTTTGTTACATACTCTTAATATTTATTTAATAAAAGTATATTCTTAAAATTTCTAAATTTTCGATCAAATATGTATAGTCAATCATCAAGTACCTACTCTATATTTTCACTCTTGTTACTTGATCAAGTTACTCGTTAAAGTTTTAAAAAAAGTAACTTTAAAGTAAACCTATCAGAATAATTTTGACTCCTATTTGTACAAGACAGAATATAGATGCTATAACAAGTCGGTGACATTTCAGTACCCCCTCGTTGGATTCTTGAGCCTACTGACAAAGCTTTTGCGCAAGGCACTGATGCTAAAGTTGAATGCAAAGCCGATGGCTTCCCTAAGCCCCAAGTCACATGGAAGAGGGCTGAAGGTAAAATATTCCTTACATCTGTACCATTCCATTTGATGAAAGCCTTTATAAAATGCTAAACATATTGACTAATTTTAGGAGATACGCCTGGCGATTACAAAGATCTTAAGCCAAACAACCCTAACGTGAAAGTTGAGGACGGTACATTGTCCATTGCCAATATACAAAAGGTTAATGAGGGATACTATCTTTGCGAAGCGGTTAACGGAATTGGATCAGGATTATCTGCTGTTATTCTTATTAGCGTACAGGGTGAGTTAAAGTTGTGAATAATAGAGGCTTTATTCAAAAGTCGTAGACCATCTTCACTGTTCTGTCCGAAACAAAATACATTAAATATTGCTGGATAAAGTAAGTTCTGAAGAAAAATGATATCCTTTTTATCTATAATAGCAAATGTATTAACATTTTTGTTCTTAATTTAGCGCCACCCCAGTTTGAAATTAAGATGAGGAATCAGACAGCCAGGCGAAGTGAACCTGCTGTATTACAATGTCAAGCCAAGGGAGAGAAGGTAAAATAAACCATTATAAATCCTTACATTAAGGTCAAATTTGAATGAATACTGATCTTAAATATAATTCTTTGCAGCCTATTGGAATTATCTGGAACATGAATAACAAACGCCTTGAACCTAAATCCGACCCACGATACACTATTCGCGAAGAAATCTTACCTGGAGGTGTTGTATCAGACCTGAGCATTAGGAGGACCGAACGATCAGACAGCGCACTTTTCACCTGCGTCGCTACTAACGCTTTTGGTTCAGATGACACCAGCATCAACATGATCATCCAAGGTAAAACTATTATACACTAGCGGACGTCACGCGGTTACACCCGCATAGCTCCCGTTCCCGTGGGAATACAAAAATAAAATATAGCCTATGTTGCCCGGGGGTAGTGTAGCTTCACAACTGTGGAATAATTTTTCAAATCGGTTCAGTAGTTTCTGAGCCTATTTGATGCAAACAAACAATGAAATATTTCCTTTTTTATAATATTAGCATAGAAACAGACACACTACTGCACATATTTTAATAAACATTTGACTATGTTCGTTTATGTTACAGAGGTACCCGAAGCACCATACGGCCTTAAAGTATTAGACAAATCTGGAAGGACTGTGCAGTTATCGTGGGCCGCACCTTACGATGGCAACTCTCCGATTAGTAAATTCCTTATTGAATACAAAAGGGCCAAGGGCAACTGGGATAAAGATATCGACAGGCAAGTGTAATATAAATGCTTTAATTTTTTGTATTGTTTGGAATACCACGCGTTAACTCGCTTGGGATTCAATTGTCCCAAGCGCAACCTTTGTAATGAAAGCAGCAGAAACGGTTTATTGTTCGCAACATACATTTTCTTCCTTTGTATAGTCTGGCTAAGTGGTCCTGAAAACTAGATGCTTGAACATAGTAGCTGGACTGGAATCGTTTCTTATTATCCAACTTATAAGACAATCTATATACTAACAAGATGGACCTACTATTTTAAAAAGAATATCTATTAAATCTGAAACTAGTTACGGTTTTGAGGTGGTAGAAATTTGACCGCATATTTATTTTTTATTTTAGGGTTCTTGTACCTGGAGATGCGACTGAAGCCGGTGTATTCAGCCTAAGACCTGCCACAGCCTACCACATTAGGATCGTAGCCGAAAATGACCTGGGTACTTCTGAGCCATCTGAAACGGTAACCATTATTACTGCTGAGGAACCGCCAACTGGCCCACCCCAAGATGTTAAGGTTGATGCCGTTGATAAGCATACCCTCCGAGTTACATGGAAACCTCCCCCACCTCAGGACTGGAATGGCGAACTTCAAGGGTAAGATATTATAATATTATTCTTACTAATGAAATTATTGGGTGACTACTGACCTATTAACGCCCAGTCCCCACATACCTACCCTAAAATTTTAAATTCCTAGTTCGCCCTTGCACCAAAAAAACTTGAAATTTTAGGCTAAGCTACCCTTTTTGTGGGCATTCACTAAGAGTTTTCAAAATTCCACTACTAAGGGGGTGAAAAGGGTTAGCTAAATTTGACATAGGCTTGGCTGCGGACATCTCCTAGAATGTACGTCATATAAAAACGAGTTACACACAGACTTATAATGTCGGTTTAACACAAACAACTTCCTTTTGACTTTCAGATATTATGTTGGCTACAAACTGGCTTCAAGCAACAAATCATTCGTTTTCGAAACTGTCGATATCTCTAAGGAATCCGGCAAGGAACATCACTTGGATATTCTAAATCTGAAAACATACACCCAATACGCTATTGTAGTACAGACGTTTAACAAAATGGGATCCGGCCCAGTGTCTGGTGAAGTTCGTGCTTATACTGCTGAAGGTGCCCCGTCTGCTCCCCCTCAAGATGTTCTGTGTACTACTTTGACTGCTCAAACTATTCGTGTTTCTTGGGTATCACCACCTCTGGCTGCTGCTAACGGACTCATCAAGGCTTATAAGGTTGTTTATGGACCCAGTGAAACCTGGTATGGTACGTATATTTCTGATATTTGTGGCAATAAGCATGTTTTCATTATAATTGCTTTTTTTTTAACGTGAGGGATAATTCATGGATGCTACCGACTAAAATCCTCACGTTTCCTGCCTAACAGCCTACGGTTGGAAGCCCCGGGTAAGCCCTCGGAATACCCCAGGACTCCTAACAGACCTACGGCTACCACTACGGCCTCTCCTAGGGGGTCATTATAATTGCCTATAATATGTTTTGTTTTTTTGTAGACGAAAAGACTAAAGATACAAAGATAACTGCCAGTAGCGAAACCATTCTTCATGGGCTTAAGAAATTCACGAACTATTCTATGGAAGTGCTGGCGACCACAAATGGAGGCGATGGTGTGCGATCAGCTCCTATTCATTGTCAAACCGAACAAGACGGTGAGTGATTAACAAGAGATGTAATTTTTTAGAAAACTGTGTCTCTAAAAATCTCATGATGCTCTTATTGACTTAAATACTTCTGCGCTTCTCTGTCACAACTTTTGGCAGTGTGCGAGAACCATATCAATAATTCGCACATGTGATCTATTTTGCGATTACAATAAGAGTGTTACAGATTCACGTAGAACGTGTCATCAATCATAGTATTTGGTTATAGCTTGTAATTCATTCACTTTTGCGATAAGAGAGCAACCAACTTTTATGTAATAGCACGACCTATGCAGAAAGACTGTCATTAACTAATTATGTTCGGATTACAGCCTGAAAAAACTGGTATTACGATTTTTTACATTTTTTTGTATACATCTTCTTAGTTGACCATCTACGAAATAAAATACAATTTCAGTACCCGAGGCACCGCGAGCAGTCAAGGCCCTGGTCATGGGATCGGACTCCATCCTTGTGTCTTGGAGACCACCAGCGCAGCCCAACGGCGTCGTCACTCATTACAATGTGTACACTCAGGCGCAGAATGCTGAACCCCGTCCTAATAAGGTAGGTAATAATGCTATGCTTTTGTAGGGTCTAGAAAAATGTTTAGAGGGAGCAAAAAAGCATAAAACTAATCAATACCCATGATGCATATACTGGGTGTAACAAAATTACCTCTCCAAATTTCATGAGATGACTTGGCATCGGAAATCAAATACAAATATTCAATAAAAAAGGGGGGTAAATTTTTTCATTTTTTTTTTGTCGCACATTAAGAATTCATTTTCTACCGCGGCAATTCTAGGTAACATGGTCGCCGTGGCAAAACAAACACAGAGAACCCGTCTGGCTGTCGTTGTCGCTTTCTACTGCCGCTCAGTAGCGATAGAAAGGGTGAAAATGAAAATTTATAGGACCTTTAAAACGGCTTTACGGTTAAAGTATTCATGTGATTTTTTTTTCTTCATTTTTGTAATGTTTCTTGACTGATGCCACGTCACGTGACGAAATTTGAAGAGGTAATTTTGTTACACCCAGTATAGAAGAACGAAGTAGAATGATCCCTCTCAGTTTAATAAGATATCTCTAAGGTACTCTGATAAAAAGAGGGTAGTCGCGTTGAAAAAGATATACTTACACGACAAGCCACCGTCATCACGTCTGGTCAGAGATGCACAGTAAAACGTGCCGATAAACGTTGCTATAGTAAAATGTATGATGAGCTATATAAGTATGATTTTAAATTGATGCAAACATAATAAAAATCAATTTCTTTTCACTGAAACATGTGGTTTTTAACTCAATATTGAACAATACTAATCCCATGATAAACAAGATTCCAACCTCACGAAACTTAAAGATCTGTTTATAAATGTGTAGGTACCCGCATCCCAAACCAGCTACTCGGCTACAGAACTGAAGGCTGGCCGTTACGACTTTTGGGTGACCGCGTCCACGATGATCGGCGAAGGTCAACCTTCAGCCACCGCCTCATGCAGCCCCAGTGACAAAGGTATGTAACCACACTATGTAACACATTCATTCATCGCTTTGGTATTTTCTCCCACAATGTCTCCTCTCCCCTACCTAATCTCTCTCTCTCTCTCTCTCTCTCTCGCTCTTTCTCTCTCTCTCTCACACACACACACACACACACACAATTTTTCTCTTTCTCTCTTACCCATACATACCGTAGTTGATCAAAGTGGTAACACTTTGATCAACTAGTAAGGACAGTTAATAAAATGTATAATATTGATTGTAATATAAATTGAACGGTATTACAGTGCCCGCAAAGATTGCTTCATTCGACGAGTCATTTACTGCAACTTACAAGGAAGACGTGAAATTGCCCTGCCTTGCTGTAGGTGTACCGCCTCCTAATATTCTGTGGAAGGTAAGTAAAATATCCAAATTGCTATCACACACATTCTTCAGTAAGTTATGCATTTTTTTACTTTAACTTAGTCAACATGTAAAAAGTAAATTTTGAACCATGTCACAATCTACCTTATCCCTTTCTTTTCATATAATAAAGAAAAAGATAGCGAGTCTGGACAATGGCTATCTTTTTCGTTTTTTGGATGACAATAAAGGGTAGGACATGTACTCGTATGTCATAATTTACTTCTTATATTCACGAACATTTCACACAACGCTATCTGATCCCAAAGTAAGGTAGGAATAACCTGCTTGTGTTATGGGTATCAGACCACGGATATTAATACTTATATACTTTTAAATACATACATATTATACACTAGCTGAGCCCGCAACTTCGTTTACGTCACATAAGGTGTATGAAAGGAAAGGTATTTCTTCATCAGAGTCATCAATCAGCGTCTGAAACTGCCCTGTTTGCTTAATCATAAAAGAGCTTAATGATTAAGTCTATTTTAAAACAATTCAGTCCACGCCTTCGACGCGGACTGAATTGTTTAAAAATAGTCTTAATCATTAAGCTCTTTTATGATTAAGCCAACACGCCAGTTTAGGTTCACTCACATTGAAAGAAACCCCTACAATTAAAATTTTCAAAATATCTGATTCTTAAAAGTGTTACAACTCTTTTATTTCTAAACCGATTTACATAAAACAAACGCTAAATGTTAACTGGAGCAAACCTCAACACAATAAAAAAAAACGCATTGCAATCGGTTGAGCGGTTACTGAGATTAGCGTGCACAACCGTGCAGACAAACAGATATACAGACATACAGACATACAGACAAACAGACAAACAGACAAACAGACAAAAATTCTAAAAAACATTGTTTTGGGTTCTATTGCGTTCATAAAGGCCCCCTATAATATTTTTTCTTATTTATCTTCCATGTACAGACAGCGACCTGTTACAATTTTATTATATGTATTGATAGATACACCCAGACTCTTGAGACAAACATTTATGGGTCACACAAATATTTGTCTTCGGTGGGAATCGAACCCACGACCTCCAGCGCCGCAGGTGGTATCACTACCGACTGCGCCACAGAGGCAGTCCTCTGTGGCTATATATCTCTGCTCGGCTCTCTCGGCTCTATCTCTCTTGGCTCTTATAAGCCGGCTAGTATAGTAAAGCTAAAGTTCATTTCATTAATATGTATTATTTTGTAAAACATAGGTAAAAGGCAACCCATTGGATGCTTCTGAACGCGTACGCCAACTGCCTGAGGGATCGCTGCAAATCGCCGGAGTAGCTAGGGAAGATGCCGGCGAATACTCGTGCCATGTCGACAACCAATTTGGAACCGACACTGTTACACATACGCTATCCGTTCTTGGTAAGTATTCAAGATAGTATTTACAAATCCCAGTAAATAATCCTTCCCAAAATAAGCTATGTATTCAGCTAGCCTAGACCTAACCTGTAGCCTAGCTAGCATTCAGCTAGGCCTCACCGTACCTTATGAACGCAAAATTATGTTTGTAATACTCATTCCCACATTTAATTGACGTGTTCTTCGTATTAATATTGTAGAGTAAAATAAATGTGCAATAGGATATTGCTAAGCTTTATAAATTTATTTACATACAAAGAACGTGAAAGAAAACAGTAGAGTAACTTTCTAAAGAATTCTCTTTTAATAGGACTGAGATAGGAGATAAAAATAGAATACAATTATGGGGCAGGTTAATAACCATTAGCTAGGGCTACATTATCTTTACCTAGATAAATACATGTTACTCTGTGACTAATTCACAAACCACCATAAAAACAAATTGCTGTCCAATATTTTTCAAATCATCATGCTATAACCCTCCAAATAGTAAAACAAGTAGTTTCAAAGAATTCCTTCTCAATGTATAGCGCCACCATTCCCGCCTCAACTGGCCATCGCTTCGTCTTCCGTATCGTCTCTCACTCTGCGCCTCAAGCCATCTGTCGACGTAGACCAATCACCCGCAGCGGGATACACCATTCACTACAAACAAGAGTTTGGCGATTGGGAAACTGTTCAAGTAAGTTTATTATACTGATAGCTAAAACAGGGGTTCCCAACCTTATGCAGGCCGCGGCGCCCTTATAAGTCTTGAAAATTTTCCACGGCTCCCCATCATATCACGTGTAATCATCCCCCCCCCCCCCCCCCCCAACTAGTAATTCTCCGCACAAGCCACTTTTCTGTGCCATGGAGCCTCGGCCAAGTCATTATGCAGACTAAATCCGGGAAAACATGTGAAGCCGGCGTTATCTAGGGACACTGTCTTCTTTTTTACTTGTGGAATCTGTGTGCCGAAATCTTACCGACTGAAGCCATACAGTGCTCTACCACTACCTACGGTCGGGAGCCTCGGGAAAGATGTCCCAGGATTCCCGACAGACCTTGGCTACCACTGCGACGTCATCTACTTTACTTCGTTTGGTTCGAGTACTTCCCCGCGTCTTTGAAAGCTTTCGGCCTTCGGGTGTCACTCTCGCTTCCTGGGTCGTGTGTCGTGTGAAAAACTTTAACGTCACGCTGTCGTTTTGGGCCTGGTTCTGTAAGGACGGTGAACAGCCCCCGCCCCGACCTTAGGCCCCCGGTCATAGAGTCCGATAGCATGGGCAAAATCGAGTGTATGGCACCCTCGCCGCAGACTGGAAATCTCGGGTTGGAGAGTTATCTCCCTGCTCCCTCCCCGCCATCTCTTTCACGAGAATGACCTGCTCGCAGAAAGACGCGGCGGCGTCCCACGTACTCCCGTTGGAAATCATCGCTCGCACCGTAGTCTCCAGCGAGATAATGTTCAGGTCAAGACCTGCCACTAGGACCTGGCGCCCACGCTATGCTCTGTATGGAGCGCTGTGTCCTCGCTGCTTCCTTCGCAGTGCTGACACTGAGCCGTGGTCTCCCGGCGTAATCGCCACAGATACTTTTTGAAGCATCCGTGCCCTTAATTATCTGTGTCAACCGGTAGAAGAGATTGCCATGGCGCCTCTCCAGCCACTCGTTTATTATCGATCTGATCACCACCTAAGTTGAGAGATCAACTAAGACTCTTCAAGATGGTCAACGCGGTGAGGACTTGCCCGATTTCCATGGGCGGAAGGTGGCAACTTTCGCCTCTAACTATTCTCAGACACCGCGTAGATTAGTTTTAAAAAATCGAAAAAGTTGTCTTGACAGCCAGACCCTTTTTTGCAAAGGAGTTTGAGAGCGGAGTCCGCGACTCGGAAAACGATGGCGACGGGTCAAACTCAAACTCAAAAAACATTTATACCGCATAGTCCTACTACACAGGCACTTGCGACACGTTCATGAATACAAATCAAAGTTAGTACCACCACCAGTTCGGAACGCGGCCGGCTTAAGCAGAATTGGCAAAAATCTTGGCGGGCTATTCTTTTTGTGCTCTTTTTATTTTTTGAGAGAGGGGCGCCGCGAGACGCCTCGCGGCGCCCCTATGGACTTTCTACGGCGCCCCAGGGCGCCGCGGCGCACAGGTTGAGAACCCCTGAGCTAAAAAGACGAATGACGGGTAAAGTCAGTGATTGTAGTTAATTTTGATCTTTAGATAGTACCGAGACCGAGTACGAGTACATCTCTGTATCCAACAAGTGGCTACAAGTTCATAGTCTACGGTGTTTTTACCTTTATTCCCAAATCAATTTTCTAAATCATTTGGTTACTGGTAAAAATATCTGAGAACTTCAGTTGCTGAACGAATGGGGTAAGATGATCAATAAGTTGATGATTATTTGATCATCTTACCCCATAAAAATATAAGTCAGTGAAGCATCAAGCACTATTTAATTTTACCCTTTTCAAACGACATGCTTATTTTTTCAGATTCCAAGCTCTACCGATACCTATACTTTGGAAAACTTGTTCTGCGGATCTAGATATCAGCTCTACGTTACGGCTTACAATGGGTTAGTAACCAATGCAAACATACCTTGAATTTTAAGCATTACTAATCAACAACTATAGCCACCATTTGAACGTATTGCATTAAATAACCATCTTTCTAAAAGAGAACGATTTTTCGAACATATTTTTATCACGGAATACAAGTGGACACAAGTTGTGGGTACCTGCAGTTGGAATTTCTGAACCGCCCTTAAACCATTCAACTGCCATATCACTTTCAACTGGCTTTGCAGTTCAAAGCACGGTCACGCTCAAGATTATCATTTATCTAGTGATATCTAAATCTTACGAATATCTACAATTTGAAACCGCATAATACACTGTTCTTTTGTAATACAATTAGCATATTATCTGACGATATGAATAATAAAACACTTGAATACTTATGAATCCTTTCCATCCAGTATCGGCACCGGTGAAGCTTCAGACGTAGTAATCGCTCGGACCCGCGGTTCTAAGCCCCCTGTACCTCGCGCGGCTGATTTCATCGAAGTGGCCAGCTCGTCTGTCACATTACACTTGAAACAATGGCTCGATGGAGGATGCCCTATGAGCCACTTCGTTGTTGAGAATAAGAAGAAGTAAGTGTCTATGTATGAGTTGTATCATCAAACGTCTTATACGGCGGATCAAGCCGACTACGGATTTGCCAGTACGTCACTTTGTATAATGTTACCCTGTTATATGATAGTGTCTCACCCGAAACATCTATATATTGTTTATCTATTACATTTTGTAATAACTGAAGACACTTATATACCACTAAGGTTCCTGTGAAATATAACAGTAACCTTGGATATGGCATTATTAAAAGTAGCTGGTCAATGTGTGTGAACCTTTGATAATGCCATAGATAGAATGTATAGAATGTAGCTAAGCACACTTTAAAACCAAAGCAATAGCACAAAGTACGTAGGTAGTAATACGTAATGCAACGCAGTGACACTCTCTCAAGTACTGACACGGCAATAGACACATCAACTTTGGTGGGGGGGATGGGGAAGCTTACTCAGTGGGAGGCAGGGAGTTGCCGATCTGTATGTAATACTATTATATTATCTTTGCTATAACTACACCATGATTTTGGTTTTTCGTTATGCTGGTATATATTTTCTTAAGATTAGAATCTTGAATATTTCTTTTCTTCTGTCTATCATATTGTATATCATTCACCTATGTACATAACAATAAAATATTTTAGGGGTGCTGCTGAATGGAATCAAATTTCAAACGCTGTCAAGCCCGGTGGTAACTTCGTTGTACTCGGTACGTATATTTGATGTTGATATATAAACGAATAAAAAAAGTATAAAAAATAATTATTGACTCCATTGCAGATCTGGAACCTGCTACGTGGTATGTCTTAAGAATTACTGCACACAATAATGCCGGATTTAACGTTGCCGAATACGAATTCGCAACACTTACTATGACTGGAGGTAGGCATACAAAAAATTACATTATTTGTTGTATAAATGTCTAATTTGATTTTGATATTTGCATGAAAATCTAACGCGTACCTGAAATGCATCCATTTATTTTCCGTTATTTTATTCCTAGTTCTTAGTAGAGTAGTATAACGTTCGGGATTGCATTTCAGGTACGATCGCGCCCGCGCGCGAAGTCGGCGACGGTTCCCTTACTACTGAACAAACGATCAAGATAATCCTGTCGCATCTAAACCTTATAGTGCCGGTCGTTGCGGCCATACTAGTCATCATTATCGCTATCGTTGTCGTTTGCGTGGTACGAGGAGCTCGGGACCATCACAAAGGTAAACTAATCTCATGAACGTTTCTAGGAACTATCGCTCCTTTGCCTGGAAACTTTGACGGTGGAAAGGAACTGCCTCCGTGGATCAAGGCTTGGCTCGAACCTGAAGTATTAGTGCCTATCCTGGCTACTATTGTTGTATTCATCGTGGGAGTCGTAGTAATCTGCCTCACCCTGGCTCGTAGGAACACCCCGCATCGCCTGCGAGGTCAGAAGGACGCGTATTGTATGTATGGTGGCATGAACACCGCTTTCTTATTTTCTTTACCCCTAACCATTGTTATACATATATCATCGATTTACTTTTGACTTTCCCCACATTAGTGATATCATCTAGAACTGAATACCTATTAGAAACTCGCCAGGCATGAAACTAATTTCGAACTATCCATTTCAATGTTTGTTCTTTAATTTTTGAATCGAGTTTTGTATAATTTGCTCTAAACCATACTTTAGATGTGTCATGGTTTTCAGTGTTTTCTAATAGATTAACAATAATTAATAACTATTAATTTATAGACTCTTAGCTAAGCAATTTGTGATCGTGAAGGAACGGCGTGGAATATTGTGTAGTAGTAATTATTCCTTTCATGTGGGAAGATAATAGGGGCATCCTTATATCCACGTTTAATATTTCAATAACCAATAAGACTATTAACAGATGATGCGGTATACAACGCATCGCAAGCGGCACTTGGCGGAGGCGGTGGTACTTTAGACAAGCGAGGAGGACTTCGGGACGAACTAGGCTACATTGCCCCACCCAATCGGAAACTTCCCCCCGTGCCCGGATCCAACTACAATACTTGCGACCGAGTGAAGAGACAGGCTGTCATTAGTGAGTAACTTCCCCCATTTTTTCTACAGGAATTTACAGATGCCTATTAGTACTAAAATCTCATCGTTACTCAGTCTCTAAAATGTAGCTAGATTTGGATGACAACATAAAAAAAAATAAAAGAAATTTCAACGGTGTAAAGTTTTTATGGTATAGAGAGTGAAAACACAGAAGTTCAAAATATAAATAACTACTTTATGCCTTTGAAATAAAGTTTATTTTGGTTTACGTCAATACAACTTGTCGCAAAGATCAAGCTACATTTTACACACTGTAGAACTACTGATACTAAAATCTGGTATTTAATTTAAAATCCCAAGTTTCTTTCTTGTTGTGGGGCAAGTTGATTATATCAATGATCGATGTGCCCCAAATTACAAAAGTACTACGAGATATCAGTATCGAGTGGGGCAAATTGATCACATTTTATAACTTTCTACACTACACACGATAGTTTTTCATTACAAAGAGCACTCTATAAAAATAAGCTATAGGAGATGGTCGGACTTCACCACATTGAGGATCCGAGGTAACAGTGCAATACTATTTAAACTTCTTTTATATTCCTGCACGATTTCTGCTATGATTCTTCTCTGTGCCTTTTGAATGTTATTTCTTCCAACTCTATAAGGTATTAACGAATAAATAACATAAAATCATCATCATCAATTGCCTTTGGACTGACACAGCATTGAAAAAAAAAACTCATTTCGCATGATTGGGATATGAAATTTATTCATTAATACCACGCCATTGATGTATAAAATATACATCCATGTACCCAATATACC
Organism: Miltochrista miniata; assembly: GCA_933228765.1. NCBI lineage: Eukaryota > Metazoa > Arthropoda > Insecta > Lepidoptera > Erebidae > Miltochrista > Miltochrista miniata. The sequence goes on along the minus strand of OW121750.1, from coordinate 20,768,601 downwards.
TATTATTTGGTGAAAGTATGGTGAAAGTTACTTCTTTTTAATAATATTGTTGTTAAATGTTACACCTTTTATTATAGAACTTTGACGTCCGATAGCTGAAAAGATAATTACCCATTTTTAGACATCGGATCAGTCACCTTCCTAAATTGTACCCTATTATTAGCCTAATATGATTTAGCTTGTCATAATTCTGTTATTTTAATATTTCATTTTTATTGTATTGTTTGCCAGTATTATTATATCGTAGTAAAAAGATAAAAGTAAACATTTTTATCCATTTCTAACATTTATCAATATCTATCGATGTAATAATATACTGAATGCAAACGCTACTTATAACCCTTGCGTCCCCTTTATTTTACAATGGTTCATGTACAGGCTCAAATATTATCTCACTCGAATCATATCATGTCCACACAATACGAAATTTTGCTTAGTGTTGGTTGAGCAAATTCTCGCTGCCGTTATGACTACTTATCTCGATGCAGTTGTCGAAATGGGGACAGTTAACAAAACGTGCTAAAGTCTACAAAATAGGCAAAGGTCATCAAAGAGCAAAATTCTGCAATCAACGCCAGTTTTAATGCGCTAAACTGTTTTAATACAAAAATGTGCTAAGGATGACAGAAAGCACTATCGTTATCATCAGCATGTGCTTTGAAATTTATAAGTAAAACCAGCTTTGATCTGCCACTCTGCCTGCGGAAGATTGGTTTTCATAAACCATACTATATTTCATTGCATTCAGTTCATCACTTTTAGTACCACTAGGATAACTTGTAATGTGTGCGACGTATAATATGAATTATGTCGGGAAAATCATGTTTAGACGAGTGAGATGATAAGTGAGTCGTGTAGTGGTGTTAGGCGCATGCGTAACTAAGTAGTGTGGTTCAGTGGGCGCGCACTCGACGTGGGACCCGCGCCGCCATCACTACGAGAGGGTCCGTCGGACTCACATGCGCCGGGGCTCCGGAGACACCACCTCTACAGGTCAGTAAGCATTGGTACACAACATGACATGTTACAGATTCATGCAAGTTGTTGCTTAGTCCGCCCAGAACGGCGATTCATGACCATCGTCGACTGGAATGCGTAAACGGAATTTTAATGCTGAAACGGGAGCAAACTAGTTCTACAATAGAGACCGCGACATAGCAAACGTAGGGTAGGACGTCCACCCGCCAGATGGATCGACTACCTAGAAAAGGTCGCAGGCTGGGACTGGGCGTAGAGGACGAGGGACGGTGTGTTGTGGCGTAAGTTGGGAGAGACCTACGTCAAGCACCGGGCTGCCATAAACTGATTTGATGGAAATATGAAATGAACAATATTGCACCAGTAAACTTTCGTCTACGCTTTCGAGTGATACGGTTGAGAATTCGCGGCCATGACAATCGATATTACTACAATTAGTTAACCAACTTCATTCAGTATGTATAGTTTAAGCTTGCTTATTAATGTGGTAGTATACCTATTTGTTAATAAATATTTACATGAATCTGTACAATACTCTATGAAATGAATCAGATTTAGTTAGGTATTGTGATTGACGCTATGAGCAAACAGAATGAACTTCTACTAACATGTCTACAAATGTGTGAGTATCTAGTTGTAACAGAATTTTTTATATGCATGCTCTGCATGTTGTCCGTTTTTTTAATTATTTTTTTTGTTTTATTTTGCGTTTGCTAATCCCAGTTATTTTTATTTCGCTTTTATGTATATATACCCTAGTTAGTATAATGATATTAAAGGAACATCTAGACAATAAAAATAAAGGATTGATTTATTTTCAGTGATGTCTGCCTAACATTGAGATTGCACAAATAATTATGTTAGCATGCGTGCAATTATTAACGAAAACGCACAATGAAGTATTTTTTTGTAAACAGGTAAAAAAAGATATAAATAATCTCCATTCATCCTGCAGTAATATGGTGCGCGAACAAACGATGCTATAATCGTGTGATCGTGCGAACATAGATAAAAACCGTTTATGCGAAACGCGATGTTCGCAAGCACGAACTGGAGATCAAACATAATTTCTTCCTAAACAGGTGTCCTAATAGACTTTCGCGTGACTTGAGCACCACTTAATCACACGATGGTCGTGGCGTTATTCAGACAATGCTCATCTAGGTTATTTGTGTCTGCAAAATAAAGCTTGAAACGATTGCCAGTTGTATTAATGTAAACAAAAATAGACTTTATGTCAACGGCATAAAGCATTTGTGGTTGAAATGCAGAGAGTGAGAACACAGAGGTCCAAACTATAAATAACTACTTTATGCCCTTTGGAACTCCTTATGGATCCCATTCCGGTCCCTTGCGGACTTTCCATACGGTACCCTACAATCTGCCTACGGCGGTATAAGTTTATCTTTTTGACGTTAATAAAACTGTCTCAAGATCAAGCTATATTTTACATCATGTATATTACATTTTTTTGCGTATATTGCGAAGGTCCTCCGTAACCGTTGGTGTGTGTTATTAAAACCAGGCATGGAGGATGAGATCTGCCCGTACGCAACGTTCCACCTGCTCGGCTTCCGCGAGGAGATGGACCCAAGCAAGGCTCTAGCGTTCCCCCATCATCACGCTGCCCACGCCGGTACTTTGGCACACCCGCACCCACATCACCCCGCTCACTCGCGCGCCGGATCTCAGTCCATGGTGAGTTCGTCTTACTAATAGTATCTATGAATTTGTAAGGTTGTGAGTATTGATGTTTGTAACTAAAAGAAAATTTGGTACAGGAATGGTTAATAGTCTGAAATAATACATAGGTTTTTTTATTACCCATAACACAAGCAGGTTATCCTAGCTTACTTTGGGATCAGATGACGCTGTGTTCTATAAATACAGATATTGTATCTAGTTTAGGCAAATGTTTATTGTGAATTAAACGTATAAGTACCATTTATATCACAGAAATTCCCTTCTATAGGTTTTTTATTTATATCGCAAAAATTCTGTTCCCTGAGAAACGGGACGCCATCTAGCCCATAAATAATATTTTATTATAAAACAAAAATAGAGCCCATAAATAGCCCATAAATAAGCTGAAATGCATATTTTAAAATTTGTAATATTTGTTGACGTCCAAACGTCTGATATAAATATTTGTAGGACAACTTACAGAGTACTTACAGCAACAGGTTAGGTATTCTAAATAATGATTTTTTAATACAGTTGCTCAAAAAGTGGCGTATTACAGGGACGTTTAGCGTTCGGGATGTGGGCTATTACACACTCGTGCTTTTTTCTTTACCTTTCCCGCACTAGTGCGCGTTTCCTTTCCCAACTGTCAAAATAATGTGTGATTCATGCAAATATTTCAAAAAAAGATACTAACTTGTTTCAATATCAGATTAAAAGTAATTTTAATTAAAATTTAAACATAAATTAATATAAGTATCGGCCAAATTAAATTTATAAATATAAAAAAAGTTGGCTGTATGAAGTGCACTGCCATAGTCTCTGCTTAGGTAGGTATATATTCTTTTACGGTTGCCGCCATTTTGGACAATTCAGGTTTATTGTGTTTTTATTATTTTATTAAATTGCTTAATTTTTTCGCAACTGTATTAAAAATAGTTGTTCAATACAACGTGTGGGATTGTTATTTCAACTCGTTCCGACTGTCCACCCTCGCCTTCGGCTCGGGTCAACATCTGTCGAACTCGTAATAACATAAATCCCACACTTATATCGAAAACTACTATTCTTTATAGCCCCGTGCCAACAGCCGCTATGCCCGTAAGAACTCCCAGGGAGGACAAAGCGCCATCTACTCTACCGCCCCCGAATACGACGACCCTGCTACCTGCGCTGAGGAAGATCAATACGTAAGTGTTTTGTGTGTGGTAGCTGCTTAAAATATTCATTCTCACCAAATTCTTGAACTTTTCGGAAATTAATGTACATTTTTGTAAATTCTGTTCTTATGAAATAAACAAGTATTGCTTTTAATGTTTCAGCGAGCCCGCTACTCCCGGCCGATGTACGCGTGTGGACCCGAATATGACGAGCCTGCTTGTTGCGCCCCTGAGGACGACCAGTACACCGGCGCTTACGGCACGCCCTACTCCGACCACTATGGCTCTCGGCCCAGCATTGGTAACTATCGCGCTTTGTGCACCAATGATACATTTGTTGAGACATTACTACACTTTCCGTGCTTCGACGAGCCAGAATGATGCGCCCGAAGACGACCAGTAATACAAACAAGGCAGTTTGAGAAGATGTTTGTTACAATCACGCTGTATCGGCTGAATGGATCTGGTTCATATTTGCAATTGAAAAAACAAACACTGCCTTTTTATCACTACAATTGATTCCCATGGAAGACAGGAACGGTTACAGAAGCCGCGCTTAACATTTGGTAAAATAATATTTTGGATAATTATTTACACTTTCTGTGCATTTGTCACAGTCACGTCACGAGTTTGTTCCCTGGCCATTACATTATCGACCTGGCTAAGACACAAGTAAATAGTTATCCCACCTTTTACACGGTTCTAATCTTCTATTCTCGTACTAGGTACTCGCAAGTGCGGCGGATCCCCCGAGCCTCCCCCACCCCCACCACGCAACGCTAACAACGACAACAACTGCTCCTCATCCTTCAACGAGAGCAAGGACTCCAACGAAATCTCCGAAGCCGAATGCGACCAGCCACGCAACTACCCCGGTATGTAACACTACACAGCACTACATACACATGACATATTTTGAAGATATTTTGTATCACAACTTTGATGAAGTAAAGCCTAGGTAGAATTTTATTTGGATATCACAATTGCGCTAATTCAAAAGATGATGAAAAATAAATCTTACAAATTACTTAAAGTTGTCAAGAAAGATGGTACTAAAATTATGATGCATAAATCCCCCAGGAGGTTAAACGTCATATCACTATTCGATTGTAAGCAAATGCGTAGGTAATCATGCTAATTATGAAAATAATAAACTTTGTCTACTTATCAAATCAACCCTGGTATGCCCGCAACAAGGAATTCTTTGGATCAGAACAGCCTTGGGCGTCGCCTCAAGTACCTACTTGTAGGGTAGGGAGGTCCCTACCCCCCTACATCTACTAATTTTCCATGTAGAGATGCCCATAAAGTGAAAAATTGATTGCATCAAATTTAAGAAGCCATACAAATTAGAAACTTACCAGCACGCAATTGGTCAAAATTCACTGCTTGTTGCAGAGTTGTACTTATGTATTCGGCAGCTACCTTATTATAATTTTCTGGTTCCAATAAGTATAATAGCCAAAGTAACCTTTCAAAACGATAATGAAATAAAACTGTAATAATTATTCTTCGCTTAGATTCTAAGCATTCAAGTACAGTGGAATAGTGTGTACGTTTTAGTCCCCTGGGGGACCGACTTGGGGTGGGTTGAGATTGAAGATTAATGAATGAATGAAACTCTTACAAAAGCGTTCTATTCAAATGTTCATGTTTGCTTCTCATAGAGTCACTAACGTAACATAAAACATTCTTTACAGCTTACTATAACGCATATATACAAGCATTATTATAATTATCTTCTGACAGGGACACAGATTATACACATTATTGCTGTAATCATCTTTTTTCGAAATCATACTTTTTTGTCTAGTGACAGCTTTCGTTGAATTACTCGCTGTATATAGGTGTATACGCTGCTTTCAAGAGAATACAATATAAGAAACGGTTCTAAAATGAACTATGCTGAGCATTAATTTCTATACTTATTTAATTTTTTTAAAACCATCTTTTTAAGATTTGTTCGTTTCTAACTCAAACTACTATCATCTCATTCTATCTTACTAATTTCATACTACCCATGTCGTCTCTTCTCATATACCTACATCTTAACTAAAATAAACATAGGTACCTATCTTTTATTTTTGAAAATAATGCTCCGTATTTTTTTAACTAGAACAAAAAAGTATGAAAGCTCACCATTACAAATAGAACATCAGTAGTTAATGATAAATTTGTACTTGAAATTGATTGTTGCATTGGTTCATGCACACTTGTGGGTGTCACCTGAACAGAAGACGGTAAACTCCTTTGAATCACATTGTTCGATTCCTTTATGTTTAATAATAATTGTGACTGACAGCATGCGACAATCGTATAATATAATAATACTATTAGGCAGCTTCAAAATTAGAATTCTTGTAATTGGCTTTACTTTCTATATTTTTCAAAATTATTTATTACTCTATTTAGTTCCAAGACTTGTTAAAATGATACTGGGATTAACGTTACCTAATATCCGTGTACTGGGATTGATTTGTTTGCATCTACATTCCCACTTTGGGGTACAAACTCTTGAACAAACTTATCGGTTTGAAATGAGCGTGAATTACGTATAGAAGTTTAAACATGGATAGTTAAAACTTCTATAATACTCAATGTAAACCAAAGTAATTTTAACAAGTATGAGAACTTTGATGCAAAATTCGACTTCTTTATTTTTCATGTATCTGGATTTTCAAATTTATGTGCTTAGACGTGATTGTGTTAACTAATTCACTATTTGAAATGATTCTTGTAGATATAATTAGTACGTGTTTTGGAGATGGACATTCACGAACGATAACCGCTAATTTATATGCTGGACTTACCTAAAATTTGTAATTTCCATCTACTAGTTTCTCCTTATAAAACCTCGAACCATAGTTCCATTACATATAATGGAATATGTAAAAAAATATTAAAAGTATGATATATTTGTTAGCGTCAGAAATCTTTCTTAAAACCTGGCGTCTTAAAGCCTTCTTTTCAGTTTATTTAGTCCTAAAAAGCAATCGTAGTGAGCATGCTAATTTGAACCTTATGTCCGTGGAAAAAGATATAACAAATGACGTAGCGAAACTTAAAAACAAACATGTTAAATTACGGCTCAAATCAGCAGCCAGTATCCACATTTGGAGCAACAATTTAAGCAAAAATACGATGCGGTTATCGTTCGAGGTGTCACGTAGAAGGCGGCTCCAGGTCTCGTGGCTAGTATAGAGCGCGTCGTGACTTGTGTGTTGTTGCAGTAAGGGCCCACACTGCCAAGGACGGTATGCACAGCGAGGAAATGAGGAAACTCATTGACAGGTCAGTTCATAGGCCTTGCACAATGCACCCTTTACACATACTTGAAGTTTTGTACTCAGCCCAACATATCAAACTAGGGTTGTAGCTAAATACATTGACAATGAATTGTTTGTGGATTTTTGTAACCAAATAATATTCAAGTAACAATATGTTAGTTGATGAATCTGAAGATAGAGTCCCTTAAACCTTTGCACTGAATTGAGGTTCCTAATAACTAATATATAAACAAGCCGGTTCCTTGCGTGTGTGCTAGCACGAGTAAATTGTTCCGTGCTATAGACGAATTACTATGAAGCATTGTGTTAGTATCTGCTCGTTATTATAAGCATGTGTTATGTTCTGCATCCGTGATCAACAGGAAACAGTAAGTGAAAGTATGTATGTTGAAACGACATTTTGTACCTTTTTGCCTGATTTTGTGTTTCCTTGTGATTAACCTTTGTGTGGCTAACATGTAATCTATTATGCACTAATATTATTTTGCTGAAAAGATGGTAAGAAAAAATGTAATTTATTTGACCCTCAGTTCCGCCCTTTAGTTTATTCTGAAGATTACTTTGCCAGCAATAAGGGCATGAAATGTAAATACCTGAATATTTTTATACTTTAAAGCAATTATCATAGTAAAATATAGCATAGACAATATCCTTGGCACAATTTAGTCCGTACTAGACGCGTTTAGGTAGTTATAATCCCTAGCATTTTTTCATATGTACTTTGGTACGGACTACCAAGGCCAATACGCCGCTAGCTGTTTCACAATGCTATTGTTTTTTTTACAATGCTACGAACAGCTCATATATTTTTATTGTTTCTGTGCAAAGGCTGGCCCATTTTGATATTATTTTACTGTTCTATGTGCCTATCAGTGGCGAAAGGTGAAACTTTTCAATCTAGAATGCTGAAAATATAATTCTGGTTTTTATGAAGTGTCAAGAAAGAGTTCACTTACACTTCATTTGAGATTATTTTCTCCGTCAATCATATTCGAAAATGAAATTTACCGTCCCAAATAAAAAACAAAACTGTTTTTAGCAGGAATTGTGTTTAATAGACCCTTCGCCACTGCCATTCAAGCATTCTACAGCTAGAGAAATGATAATAAAAGTTTGTACATATATTAACAGATCAGAAGCAGCCACCCCAATCCCCCAGCAAGCAGTCCACGGGCGGGGACTCACAGCCTACGATACTGTGGCAGTGTAACCTGTAAAGCGGATTCGTACGGGCGACACACGTTAACAAATATACATTAATTTAGTTTAATGGACATTGAGTTATATGTAAATTTACTAAAGAAACTATCCTTTGAAAGTTTTACACTCTTACTCCACTTTTATAAGTCGGTATGTTGTAAAGTTTTTATTGGTATTCGCGATATCGCGATCAGTCACAGCGCGCAATGATTAGGTACTGTAGAATAGAGTGGAGTATTGAGTACAAGTACATTGTACATATAGATCACTGTTAATGGACCATTACCATCTTGCTAATGTACATACTGCTCGCTGGCTTAAGCAAAAATTCCTTTTCAATATACATTTTCGATTGCACGTTCGCTCTATACTTTAATCTATCATTCAGCAAGATGGTGATATACGTGCCAAATCTAATCATTTCTTATTACTGTTTCATTTGTGTGTCGCGTTATTGTGTTGCTATTTTCATTTCGAAATTTATCCCAACTTAGTTGGCTGGACATTTTCTTTTTGTATTTAGTTTTTAATCAACGTTTGTAATAAATTCGCAGAGTTGGGTATTGTACAAATTAGAGACCTTCCCAGAGTAGATACTGACGCGTCATGTAGTCTTACCATATAAAAAGCAGAATTCATGGTTGTGGTAGTTTCTCAAATTGATATATTTGCTTAAATAGATTGCTGGCGCGTCCATGTTGAATACCTCGTCCATATTGTAATAAACCTACACCCTACGTGCCCACCTTTGTTGTATTTTTTACAGACTATTATAGTTAACCTTATTTGTTTAGCTTAATTTAAAGAAGGCTTTAGTTACAAGTCATTGTGAATCTAGTATCGGGGTGTATGTTATCAGAATTTAAATTAAGCTCAACATGTAATAATGTATGTGATATTTTGTAATTTTATCCCTTTTAATTTTACATGTAGTAAGTTTATTTATACAATTAGGGCGATAATGTTAGAACCACGACCGTATGGTTGTTACTATGCTTCCTTTAAAGTTATTTGGTTTAATTATACTCTAACATTTACGTTATAGTCACGTCCTTTTATGTGTCGAATGTTTGTTTACAGTTTGTTTGTCAGTTAAGCATTTACTACTTAGAATAAGTTTAGATATAAATTTTCTTTATTAGTGGTTAATCAACTTTTAAACAAAGACCTATATAATCCGTAGCTAGTTGTAACACGCGTTACTCAATGTAATGATATAAGGTAAAAGTAATCATTATTAGGTGTAAACATTATAAACGGCAATGTAATGAAAACAGTACATACAATAATCCTACCATATGAATAATATTGAACAGTTACCTAATGAATAACCAGCAAGCGATATTACTCTGTATCCATCGAAAACGTAATAAACACTGCTGACATGGAATTTAATAGTAATCTTTAAAATATTAATCTAGTACATTTAAGGTGCATTTTTATTAATCGTAATTTTATCCTTCTATATATTACGCAGACGATTAGGTGTAAGACATTCGCGTGTCATATTTTCTAGGTGTTTCCCAATTATATGTTGTGTATTGTGGTGTAAGCTTCGCTCCGTAGCTTGTAGTTAGGTTCGCGACTTCCTAGCAACTGAATCTTCTCTTGTCCTTCCAATTAGAATTCGATTTAATGAAATAAAATCTAGTTAAAATTGAAATGTGAACAAATTAAATAAATTATATTCAAATTATAAAATTAATCAAATAAAATTTGTACAATAATCGTGATCTCTGTGACAGCAATGAAGTTACAAGGAACTTATTATATTTTTCGCTTGTGTCGATGTACGTTTGGTTTTGGCGGCTAGTTGGAATTAGTTTTATAATAATTGTGCGATACGACATCGATAACGCAACTAACTAACAGTACCAAAGTGTTTGATTTGTGTTAATAATAAACTACTCAAATGTCAACTAACATGTCTTTTTATTTCAATATATCATACTTTTTTGTTTAACGTGAGGGAAAATCCTCATGGATGTTATGCCGGACTCCTACCGACTAAAAAACCTCACGTTACGCCCAACAGCCTATGGTTGGGAGCCCCGGGTAAGCCCTCTGAAGGGTGTCCCAGGACTCCCAACAGACCCACGGCCGCCACTGCGGCCTCGCCCAGGTCACTATATCATACTTAGGAGTGCTTCCCCTCCTCACTATATGTCCCTCCTTGTTCCAACTGATGATATTATTGTACGTATACGCTATATGAACGTTGTAGGGTTCCGTATCCAAAGTTCCGTCTATCATTAGGCTGTATATCTGATGAACCGTGATAGCTAGACAGCTGAAGTTTTCACAGATGATTTATTCTGTTGCAGCTATAACTACAAATACTAAAACAGAAGTAATAATATAAAATAATAGAATTTTAGGGGGGAGGGCATATTATATAAATGTGATTTTTTCAATAGTATAGTCTGAAGTCACCTCTAGGAGTAGCTTGTGTCCACGTGCACCGCGTCGCTCCCGAGACTTTATAAAAACAGTGATTTGAAATCTAACGCCAAAAGGATCCTGAACACGGGATGTCCACTGAGTGCCTAGCGTAAGTAATTCACGGTGAAGCGCGTATTCGTAAAATTGTATGAAACCGACACAAGTTCCCGCGTTTACAGGTAGGTGGCGGTAACTCTATTCTATACCAGTCAGCGCCCACCGTGTATTCCGACAGACGCACACCAAAACTCGCACTCTGCAGTATGAGTGGCGGCGGGTCTTGCGTAGTACAAAATCAAAATAGTAAATACGATTGTTGTCAAGATTTATATGACAAAACAGGTATTTACATACGCCTTTATCCTCGAAGGGGTAGGCAGAGGCATATTATGCCCACATTTCATCATTTCACGTAATAGGTGGTGAGCAAAATCAAAAATCAAAATCAAAATTATATTTATTTCACATAGGCATTATACAGATGCGCTTGTAAAACGTCCAGAATATAAAACAAAAACTCTACCACCAGTTCACAACGCGACCCACCTGAGAAGAACTGGCAAGAAACTCAGCGGGTTGTTCTTTTTTTTGCTCTATTTACAATTTTAAAGAATCTAAAAACTAGGCATTTTAACAATCGAAAGGCGTGCTCTCTCCTACCGGTTGACACAGATGCTTGCCGGGCACGGTGGCTTCGGTAGGTATCTGTGGCGAAAACACCGGGAAACCACGGCCGAGTGTCAGCACTGCGATGACACGGCGCTCCACACGCTGGTGGAGTGCACGGCGTGGGCACAACAGCGACAGGTCCTCGTAGTGGGTCTGGGCGTGGACACTCTCTCGCTTGAGGCCATGGTGCGAGCCATGCTCTCCAGCGGGAGTAAGTGGGACTGCGCCGCCTCTTTCTGCGAGCAGGTCATGCTCGCGAAGGAGGCGGCGGGCCGGGTGCGGTAGAGAACTCTCCCACCCGAGTTCCGCAGTCGGCGCCCTGGGCGCCGCCGACGTGTCTTCGCCGAGGACTATCGGCCTCCATGACCGGGGGTCTGAGGACTGTGAGAGGGCCGCTCACCGTCCTTACAGAAGCAGACCCATGACGGCAGCGTGACGTGAGCACTCACGCACGCCCCCCCTTAGAAGCGGGGTCACACCCGAAACCCCCCATAGACGCGGGATTGCACCCGAACCACCCCCTGGGCGAGGCCGCATTGGCGGCCGTAGGTCTGTTGGGAGTCACGGGACATCCTTCCTGAGGGCTTACCCGGGGCTCTCAACCATAGGCTGTTGGGCGTTACGTGAGGTTTTTTAGTCGGTAAGAGTCCGGCATAGCATCCTACGAGGATTTTCCCTCACGTTAAAAAAAAAAAAAAATAACAATTTTTTTGAGAATCCTGCAGAACAGGTAATTTCCAGGCTTCCTTATCACACAAATCGATACCTCTGGGCTCAAAGGTCGTAAAGGACAAAATGGGACTTTTCAGGAGAAGCAAAAAACAAAAGAAAAAAAATATTTTGTACTCTAACTTTTTTGTTTCTTATGCTATTTTAATAAAACCAAGGAAGAAAGTGCTTAGAATTTATAGTATTTTCTAAGGCAGATTAAAAAAAATACCCTAGTGCTGTATTTAACGAGATAGATTTCCTTTACGACCATAAATTTGAAAATAAAAGTCCTTTACACCCGTCAAATTTCCATCCTAAGATTTCACCGAAGGGTGTAAATCTACTTCACTGCGCAATTCTGAAGCAAATAAGGTAATAATCGACTAGTGTAATAATTTTTAGGACATAAGGATCACTTGCTAACTCATTTTTAAGGGCTACATTATTAAATAAACTTATATTTTTTAATATTAAGCTCGTCAAATTGACGTCGCCACCACCCTGATGGCAAGCTGTGGTGCATCTAACGATTGGGGGCCAGTCTCACAGTCTGTATGACTTTCGACAGTGGTTCCTCAAGTTGCCGGCCCTGTGATGTGCCTCTTCACGCTCCTCTTGAAGAACCCGGGATTGTAAGATGAGGGAAAAACGTATGCGGGCAGGTCGTTCCATGTTCTTATAGTTCGACAGATGAACGATCTTTTGAAATGCTTGGTTCAGGCGAAAATTCTCTCCACTGTGTATGAGTGGCATCTCTGCCCCGGCACGCGTTGTTCGGGTTTGGAAAGGAGATGGTAGGATTAGGTTGAATCGAGCTCTTCAGAACATTCACCGTAATACATTCGGTAGAAGGCAGCCAAGGACGCTATGGTTCTTCGTTGCGCTAACGGTTCGAGGCCTTCTGTCACCTCAGGACAACCAATTATTCGGATAGCACGTCGCTGCATAGCGTTGACGCTAGTAGGTGTCTTGCGGATTCATCCCAAATGTGAGAACAGAATTCGACGCAGGGGCGAATCTTCGTCTTGTACAGTAAACATCTCTGATGTGACGTGAAATAGTCTCAGCTTATTCAGGAATTCTAGTTTCCACGAGGCCAGCCCAATACATCTCTCTACGTAGGTTTTGTGATTGAGCTTTCTTTTAGTGGAACCGTAATGTTCCGAAGACAGGGTAGGGATAGGAATGGGGACTTCTTAGCTGTAAACTGTGTGTTTTTCTGGCATTGAACTCGACCAGGTTGTCCGAACCCCATTGGGCAATGCGACCCAGGTCCCGGTGAAGATCCGCCACGAGTTGTCGTCTCTTTACTTCCACGTCGCCTCACCCCTCCGCTGGACGGCCAGAATAGCTCCCATGCAGAGTACTTTCATCCGCATAACAATGAATGCACCCAAGGGACAGCATGTCATTGATATGCAGAAGAAAGAGAGTTGGGGATAATACCGATCCCTGTGGTACTCGTACATATACCTGCAAAAAGCAGGAAGCCTGACCATCACAGAGGACCCGTGTACGTCGCCCGTGCAGGAAGCTGGCCAACCATCGGCACAACTGAGGCAATAGACCATATTGGAATGAATACCAGCTTGGAAAGATGCGACACATGTCATACCCTATCAAAGGCTTTAGCCATGTCTAGGCCAATAGCCAGAGATTAACCGTGCTTCTCCATAGCCTCACCCCAGGTGTGTGTAATGTACGCTAAGTGGTCACCCGTTGATCGTTTCGGCCTAAAGCCATATTGACAATCGCTAATTAACGAGTGATCCTCCAGATAGCGCATGAGCTGTTTGTTGATAATTAGCTCGAACACTTTGCAGATTACGGTGGTTACGGCTATGGTGCGATAGTTGGCCGGAACCGACCGATCCCCTTTCTTGGGGATCGGCTGAACGTTCGCCTCCTACCAAGCCTTCAACTCTTCTCCCGACGAATAGGAAAGACGATACAGGCGTGTTAGCGTTGGACATAATTCAGCTGCACACTTCTTCAGCACCAATGCCGCACTGCCGGATTACAATATCCGGCATCGTGGTTCCACAGTCGGCGATAGTGGGAGGTTACTTGCCACAGTCATCGACCCGGGAATTAGCCGCAAAGAGATTGGCCAGCATTTCTAATTTCTCTTGGGCCTTGTGAGCCAGTCATCCGTCAAGATAGCGCAGCGGCGCGGCGGTAGCAAGAGCTTGCAAAAGTTCGCCTGCACGGCTTTGGTCAGTTGCCAGTATTCACGTCTGCCCGTCGGATGTTACGTGAGCTCCTGACCAAGCCGCGTAATGCGCTGGGCGTCCACTCTCTTGAAGGCTCTCTTACTGGACCTAGTGGCTTTGTTGTACGCTGCTTTGAGGCGGGCCACTTTCTGGTCGCGCACAGACCGAGCCCTGATCCAGGCGCGGTAAGCCGCCTGTTTTTGTTGAACAGCTACGGCGCACTCACGCCCGAACAAGGGGCGGGCTTTGCGGATGCTGGCGACATCAATGTATGGAATGTAATCTCAATGATGAAGCCCTCCGTGCAAAGCAGCGCTGACTCCACGGGACGGCCGACTGACTCAGGAGGACTCAGGGCAAAATAAACGGATTTCAGGTCGTGCTTCAATAATTACGCCAAGGTATTTAATGCTGTCTGTCCTTTGGATGAATTCACATTTGCAACCTTTCATTTCTTTGCAGTAGTGTAATTTGATACCAAGAGATAAGAGATGTGCAATGGGCCGATCTAGCTGTTTTATGAAAACATACATATTTAGTTTTACTGGCATTCAGTGTCACTAAATTATAACGCAACCATGTTGACACTTGCCCCAGGCCCAACTCGGCTTTCGTAAATTTTTCAGCCCAACTTGCACCATCAAATATAACAACAGTGTCATCGGCATAGCATATTATATTATCCATAGGTATACATCATAAAAAGCGTTGGGCCAAGCACGCTACCCTGTGGGTCTCCAAAGTCGATTGTATCTAGCTCACTTTTAAAGTTACCCACTTTAACACACTGCTACAAGTAGCAGTATGGATGTAAAGGACATCAGGACAAGTCCTGATGTCCTTTACATCCATATTTTTGAGGTGACTTATAGGGAGTATAGGAGCATTTAAATTTTTTATGTGTTTTACACCCAAAATTTTCTTTATATTTTCCTTTACCTACTACCAAAATAATTTCACTCTAGTAGGTAAATGTTATTTACTTCCATATTTTCACGGTAAACTTGGCTTAAAGTCTCAGATTATGTGGGTCGTAAAGGCATTTTTTTTGCGAATTTCGTAAAACGGAATATACAGATCGAAAGGGAATTAAAAATTGAGTAAAACTGTATCAAAAAGTCATTTTCGCCCAAATGTCCTTTACGACCTTTGAGCCCAGAGGTATCGAAATAATCATTGATTGTATAGTAGCCCCTGCAGTACAATTTACTTTTAACAGATCTTTTAAACTTATTAAGGGACATACTTTTAATTTCGTCTGGAAGCCTGTTGTAAAAGCGTATACAGTTACCCATGAAAGAATTGTTGGTTTTGTGCAATCTGCTATGAAAAACAGCAAGGTTATTTTTATTTCTAGTGTTGACATTGTGTCTATCACTTAACTTAGCGAAACTATGTAGATTTCTTTGTACATACATAAGGTTTTCAAAAATATATTGTGATGCTACAGTAAGAATATTAACCTCTTTGAATTTTTCGCGCAGAGAGACCCTTGGACCTAGTCTATATATAGCTCTTATGGTGTGCGTTCGCGCAGCGGAATGTTGTTGAATTTAAAGATTTTAATTATGCAGATATTTAGTGTATGACGTCGTGTAATTGTGTATGGTAAAAGAAAATTTGTGTATGCAGCCATTGTGGAGAAATTCGCTAAAAACTGATTCCGCTGGGCGAACGTTGACCTGGCGGCACTTTTTTTAAATCCATGCACTTAGAAGGAAAAAAATGGGTGCAACAATTAGTGTGTATTTGTGTGTAATTGTGTATGTATGAATAAAATTAGTGTATGCATTGACTTCGGAGAAATTCAAGTTTCCGCTACGCGAACGTTTGGCCATTAGCTAGTTTTCATATAAAGCGCTTATATAGAGAGCTGTAGATTTTTACATACGTTGTTTTGAATTTGTTTATATTTGTTTAAGAAACCGATTTAGAAAAAAACGTAGGGTTTAAAAGATAAAAATATAAACGTAAAATACGCTTATTAGATCGTAGTTCGTAAAGTATGCACTTTGGGGTCTAGATTTTCACGTTTATTCAAACCTTGTAAGTGCCTGCAACACGTTGCCAAGTATCAATTAAGTTCCGTAAGTAATTATAGGGTTATAGGACAATTTACCTTGAATATATCACTGTTTACAAAGCAGTCAAATATCACGACGTCCTAAGTGAATTGCATAGTAAAATTTATTTCAATAGTTAGTTTATTAATTCAACTACTCATATGCAAAATTTCATCTCATTAAATTCAGTAATTAAAGAGAAACAATTAAAATACTGACAAAGCATCGAAAGCCTACATAACCCGACCAAGTTCGAGTAGCCACAAAAAAGCGGCCGCGCAATATATTTAGGTAACATTCTAAAATTTACAGTCTAATACCGGTTTTGAATTGGTACAGGTGATAACACAATTGTTGTTTCGATATAATTTATAGGCTGCTAATTAAAGAATATTTAATATTTTCTTGAAAATACCTTTTTATACCAATGTTTTAGTTTATAAGCACATTATAAATGGTGATTTTTAGGTATATTAGGCAGACTCTCAAATCTGAACATCTGAATAGTCTAGTTATTTGATCAGTGATTTAAATTTTTATTGAAGCTCAAAATACTTAATATCCTTACCCTCATATTCATCATCGTTTATTAAACCTATTTTAGTTAAAACACATTTTAAGTCTATTGCTGTCTCTAACCAATGACAGTATGTTTAGCAAGCGTTTGTTAACGTTAAGTTTTTATGAACAAGGGACTAGTCATGAGAAGCACCTCAGCTGCGCTCCTGATACGCTCGAAATACACGCGCCTGTGCGCGCACATGAGTTGTATGCCAAGTTCTGCCGTTACTGGGGCGCGCGCCCAAGGATTGTCATGTTAGTCGCTTAGAGCTGTATTTTCATTCATTCATTCATATGCTTACGGCTGTTGGCCTAGAAAGGGTAGGCAGAGGTGTGACATTTCTGTGTCACCCACATTTTGCCATTTTTGGGTTTCTACGTTACAGGTGGCGAGAAATAAATAATAAATACATAATTATTATATTTAATTAT
Source organism: Miltochrista miniata (assembly GCA_933228765.1). NCBI lineage: Eukaryota > Metazoa > Arthropoda > Insecta > Lepidoptera > Erebidae > Miltochrista > Miltochrista miniata. Next base: position 20,751,202 of record OW121750.1, on the reverse strand, counting down.
AAATATTTTTGTTATTATATGTAATTATAAATATTTTTGTACACAGATGTTTAATTAGAGAAGTACTTGTTAACAGAAGATTTATTTTTATCGTAGATAGTGGCGTTATTATTAAAAAAATATTTTTCGTTCAAGAAATGCAATTGTTTTATTTTTTCCTAACGCTTGTGTACGCAACTGTACCATACTAATAAATACTATACGGGAAGGTTAAGAACGTTACTAAGATATATGGCACGGCCGCTTTTTTGTAGCCATTCGAACTTGGTCGGGTTATGTAGGCTTTCGATGCTTAGTCAGTATTTTAATTGTTTCTCTTTAATTACTGAATTTAATGAGATGAAATTTTGCATGTGAGTAGTTGAATTAATAAACTAATTATTGGAATACATTTTACTATGCAATTCCTTTAGAACGTCGTGATATTTGACTGCTTTGTAAACAGTGATCTATTCACGGTAAATTGTCCTATAACCCTTTAATTACTAACGGAACTTCATTGATACTTGGCAACATGTTGCAGGCACTTACAAGGTTTGTATAAACGTGAAAATCTAGACCCCAAAGTGCATACTTTACGAACTACGATCTAATTAGCGTATTTTACGTTTATATTTTTATCTTTTAAGCCCTAGGTTTTTTTCTAAATCGGTTTTTCAAACAAATATAAACAAATTCAAAACAACGTATGTAAAAATCTACAGCTCTCTATATAAGCGCTTTATATGAAAACTAGCTAATGGCCAAACGTTCGCGTAGCGGAAACTTGAATTTCTCCGAAGTCAATGCATACACTAATTTTATTCATACATACACAATTACACACAAATACACACTAATTGTTGGACTCATTTTTTTTCTTCTAAGTGCATGGATTTAAAAAAAGTGCCGCCAGGACAACGTTCGCCCAGCGGAATCAGTTTTTAGCGAATTTCTCCACAATGGCTGCACACACAAATTTTCTTTTACCATACACAATTACACGACGTCATACACTAAATATCTGCATAATTAAAATCTTTAAATTCAACAACATTCCGCTGCGCGAACGCACACCTCTTATGGCCCGCTTTTGTAAAATAAGAATTTTATTTATATCTGCAGCATTGCCCCACAGTAGAATACCATAAGACATTATACTGTGAAAGTAACTGAAATAAACTATTCTAGCCGTATCTACATCAGTCAAGTGCCTTTTTTTTGTACAGCAAATGCTGCTGAACTTAATCTACTAGCTAGTTTTACAATATGTGAACCCCATTGTAAACCAGCATCAACCGTTAACCCTAGGAATGTGGTTTGTTCCACAAGTTCCAACTCTCGACCATTAAGTTGAACATTGGTTTCTGACTGTGCTACATTAGGCAAGGTAAATTTAATACATTTAGTTTTATTATCATTTAGTCTAAGATTGTTAGTGTTAAACCAATGAACCACTTTCAAGATTGCGTTGTTGACATCGTCATAGTTATCTATTTGTCTTTTAACTTTGAAAATCAAAGAAGTATCATCTGCAAACAAAACAATCCTGTTGTTGTCCCCCACGTAAAAGGGTAGGTCATTAAAATATATAAGGAATAAAAATGGTCCGAGTATTGAACCCTGCGGGACGCCCATAGTAACTACAGATCCCTCTGAGCGTGTACCATTAACATCGACCCGCTGAATTCTAGTGTTCAAATATGAAGTCAGAAGGTCGAGAGCCTTGCTTCGTATGCCATAATGGTGTAATTTCCTGATTAATGTTTTATGTTGGACGCAATCAAATGCCTTAGACAGATCACAAAACACACCAATTGCATCTTGTTTATCCTCCCAGGCGTCCTAAATACATTTCAATAACTCTACACCAGCATCGGTAGTCGAACGTCCTTTAGTGAAGCCAAATTGTTTCTCATGAAATAATTTGTGACTGTTAAAATAGATCAGCATCTGCTCTAGTATCAATTTTTCAAATATCTTGCTCAAGGTCGGCAACACCGAGATAGGTCTGAAATTACCCGGATCTGAAGCGGTGCCAGCCTTGAATAGAGGTATAACTTTACTGTGTTTCATCAAATCAGGAAATACACCACTTGAGACGCAATCGATAAACACAGTTGCCAAGTGGGGGGCAATGACATCTATAATACTTGATATGGATTTTACTGATAACCCCCAAAGGTCAGCGGTTTTTTTAACATTAATAGATCTAAAAGCTTTTATGATGTCGTTGCAGTTGACAACGGTGAATACGAACGCGCCTTCACAGGCAGCTACAGATTCTGCTAATAATAGCTCGGCGGAGGTGGAAGACGACTGGAGAGTGTCAGCCGACCGTATTGCCGTGTTGAGATGGACAGGCGTAGGTTGTGACTGCCTGCTGTTGAAATTTTTTCAAGCCGCCTAAAAACGCCTCCAACTTTGCTTAACAATCTCCATTTACTGGCACCGGGACCAACGGCTTGGCGGGCCTTCCGAAGCACAGAAAACTCAAATAAATGTCACAAAGTGGTCACTCATCCAAGGACTGTCCATAGTGAAAGTTGGTTACTGCAATGATCGTTTACAAAACACTCAACACGGAATTCCACCCCGACTGGCGACAGTCACATTTAACTGCCACTACGCTATTGAGGTAATCTTTTTATAGAGTCCGCGGTGCCACGAGCACTTTGCATGTAATTTAGTGATTTAATATATTGATTTTAATAACCTTTCTTACCCGTGGCCATTTAGGCGCTTTGCAAACGATGGTGCGGGGCGGGTAATTTCACCGCGCACGATAGCGCTAAGGAAATCCTATACTACCCGTTCGCTCTAAGTTTGCCGCCGGCGTAGAGGCGTATACCCGAATTTTTAATTAGACGAAGTAAACTGACAGTAGTTAATGTCACTTCGTCATAGAAAATAAACAACATTGTATGAAGAAGTGACATTAGTTGCTGTCAATTTACTTCGTCTAATTAAAAATTCGACTTTAGTATGGAGCCGAGCGGCAAACTTAGAGCAAACGAGCAGTACTACCAACGCACATGAAGTGCAAAAAGACCGCATCGCAGGTGCCCGCCGGGCAGTGACTGTGCGGCTACCCGCTATGGGTCACACCAACTAGTTTGTATGAAGTGACGCTGACGGCGGCGCTGGGCAGCTAGCTCAGTCAGCGTCTAGTGTTCGCTGTGCGGGAAGTCGCGGGCATCGACGGGCAGACGCGGTCTTTATGTCGCTGGCAAAAAGCCCGTCGTCTGCCTAGCGCCTTAACTACGTTTATTAACTCTAACCTGATGTGGTTTATGGATGAGAAATGAAAAATAGGTCTTCTACTGGAGATGTATTTATTTATAATTTACGGTAGGTAATTTATATTAGTTCTAGCAGTATAGTAATTGCAATTTACGCGCTCGCAGCCTTGACAATCTCTTCGGCAACCTCTACGGCGATAGCGGCTTCAGCTTTGGCCTGGGAAAAAAACACATGCCAACATAAGAGTATGTTGTTATGCAAGTTTGATTGACGCCTTTATCCCTGAAGGGTCAGAGGCATAATAAAAGTATGCCCACATTTCACCATAGTGAGTCTATTACCTAGTCTAAAGTTCTTATTAAAATAAACAGACTCGGACTGTCTACTACTGGCACCCACTGTTGAAATTTTTCATATCTACATAATATACGCCTGTCTCCTATCAGGGACAGGGACTAGGGCTTTCCACTTGCTACGATCCTGGCATAGAACTTTCGCTCAGTCTACTCTCATAACTGTTCTGAGAAAAAGGGGGCCAACCAAAGACTTCTATATAAACTGAGGTAGACACGCCGTACTCTAACAAACGAGATTTCAAAAGCAATCCTCAAACACACACATTGCTAAGACTAGTCACCACAATAGCAATATACGAAAAGAACAAGAGTAAAAGAGAAGGAGTATTGACTCCGATTGCAAGCCGAGTACTCTCGAAGTTTTGACTCTCAACAGTGCGAGCAACGCTGCTAATTAGCTCAGTTTATAGGTTTCAAAAATCGGTGCGTAGGGCATGTCTACCTCAGTTTATATAGAAGTCTTTGGGGCCAACGACTTAACGTGCCTTGCAAAGAACGAAATGGTAGTAAATTGAAATATCACAGAATAAACACCCATTCGATTTTTTGATCGTTTACAGAACACCAAGTCAGCAGGGCTATGAAAGAGAACGAATAATAGAAATATCACAGGAGTTCCAAGTGTTGCATGCAATTCATTCACCTTGACAAATTCAACTTTATTCCCATACAATAAGGCACATATTTCTTTGGTGCGATTTGCGTTTTGCAGAGTTAGGTTTAACTGCAATATGGTAGTATATTAGTAGGTAAAGTTGAAATTGCAAAATTAACTGATATGATTGAATCTTTTCAATTCACTTTTTCATTATTTACTGATAAAGGAACTTAGGTATTCTATAGATACCTTCTCATTAGCAGCAGAATTTAATTCACTCTGGGCTTTGCTTAGAACTTCTTGTGCGGCGCTGCGGTCTAAATTTTCCAAGGGGTGGGCTTCTTCGGCGAGTACCTGAATATAGTTCAAAAAGGGTTTTGTAATACATACATATTATGAACTAGCTGACCCTAGCAACTTCGTTTACGTCACATAAGGTGTACGAAAGGAGAGGTAATTCTTCATCAGACTCATCAAGCACCCTGTGAAACGGCCCTGTTTGCTTAATCATAAAAGAGCTTTAAGATTAAGGCTGATTTATTTTACAACAGCCTTAATGATTTAGCCAACACGCCCGTTTAGATTTACCCTCTCATTCAAAAGAAACCTTGAATTCTACGTTTACCGAAACTTGAGATGCCCCTCATTTCTGAACAACATAACCTTCAATACTGTAACTTGCGTGGTATAATGGTTAACGCCCTCCAATTAAAATTTTTAAAATATCTTCCATGTACAGACTCTCGACCCTCAACAGTTTTATTTTATTATAAGTATAGATTATAACCTATGCATAAAAAAAAATATTAGAAATAATGGTACATGTTTGAACTACCAAATATTCTGCAATGGAAACGTCGCTTTACGGGTATCATGTTCTAAAGATTGAGTCAACTTTTAGATTATGAGGTTGGATTAGGTCCACTTGGTTGCCTGCATTCTCACAGTAAAATAATAATAGATAAGGTACTGGCTGCCAGTACATCTTACTTCTATCTAACTAGTATTATAAATGCGAATGTAAGTATGGATGTTTGTTACTCTTTCACGCTCTCCACGGCTGGACAGATCTCGGAAACAGGGATATATTATAGTCTGGAAAAACACATGGCTAGTTTTAATTCCCGGAATATGTTCCCAAGCGAAGTGAGGACAGGAACAGAATTCCACGCAGGTGAAGTCGGCGGTAGTTACCTGAACTGATGAATCTTCGTTTACTGTTACTGTGCCGGAGGATACAAAGATCTTTTTCTGCGAACCATCATTTTCTGTAACAGTTACAACTCCCGGACGAAGGACCGCTGAAACAAACCGTATTATCTAAATATATATAACTCAAAGGTGACTGACTGACTGACATAGTGATCTATCAACGCACAGCCCAAACTACTGGACGGATCAGGCTGAAATTTGGCATGCAGGTAGATGTTATGACGTAGGCATCCGCTAAGAAAGAATTTTGGTGAATTCTACCCCCAAGGGGATAAAATACGGAAAGTGGAAACGGGAACAAATTTTACGCGAGCGAAGCTGTGGGCATCAGCTAGTTTTATATATAACGGTTGCCGCATTCATTCACTTGCATCATTTAAAAGAGAGCCATTATTTATTTATATTTGCCTCAGTAGCGCAATCGGTAGTGTAAACCAACTGCCGCGCTGAGGTAGAAACAAATAAGTTGTTTGAAGTCCCTGAAGTCTTTAGTTAGACTGGTACAATGGTTAAAAGTGGAAAGTTTCTCGTTATGTATATCAGTCACAATAAACTTTTTAGGTTATTGTGAGCCAACCTGATAAACATATGCTACTGGGGATATTTTTGTAGAAGTTTTAAAGAGGAACAACTTCATCCTACATTGTTACCTACGTAATTTTAATCAACACCATGCTAGCTCTCAAAAGTAATAAATTTATATGTAAAGGAATATGTCGCGTCAAGTAGTATAAGATAAAAGAATTGGATGGTTGTCAGTAGTGTCTCAATGGTCCTATGGTTAGGGTGACTGGTCTGGTTAGCTTGAAGATGCAGGCTTGAATCCTGCTTGAGATTGACAATTTTTTCACATTAAAAAGGGATAAATTTTTACCATTTTTTTTTGTTTTCATAGCTGCTCTTCAATAAATAGACTATCTAACGCTGAAAGAATTTTTGTATTGTAGCATGTAATTCCTGAGACCACCACATTAAAACACACATTGCATGCAATTCTGACATTATATTTTTGCTTGACATGATATTATCACTACATAGTATAAAACAAAGTCGCTTTTTCTGTACCTATGTCCCTTTGTATGCTTAAATCTTCAAAACTACGCAACGGATTTTGATGCGGTTTTTTTTAATGGATAGAGTGATTAAAGAGGAAGGTTTATATGTATAATAACATCCATTAAATAATGGAGAAATACTGTTATTTTTGAGGTTTCTAATGTGATGTCGTAAATAATTACATTTTTTCCACTTACATTGCAAACGCAGGCTGAATCCTACAAGATTTATTAAAGTAATGTACTAAGTATTGTACACATTGTAAAGGTCAACAGAAAACTCCGCGATGTCATATCTCTATCTCTTATGGATATCCCACAATAACATTTTTAAGTCATTTACTTTTTACGACAAATAATGGCTTATTTTCGAAGCGGTTTTAACTAATACATCATTAATCCTTATCCAATTAAATACCTTAAATACATTGTTTATTTAATATAGATCTATATGGCCCTTTACAGCATATGATTTAAATGAATATTTTCTAAGATATTACAGATATAAAATTGCGGGAAGAAGCGTTTGCGGACGTACCGGCCGGCCGCACACTGGTCCGGATTTTAAAATAGGTGGACATACGATCTAAGATGTCAAATTTGTTTTGGATAGAAAATATAGTGCTAATTAACATTTGGTACTACAATTTTTCCATAAAATGACTCATTCATACCTAAAAAAATAATGAAAATAAAAAATGTATGGGGGAAAATTTATTTGGTTAAATTTCTCAGTTCAGTATCAAAGTATAAAGGTCTCACCTTATATTTTGATAAGCAACTATGGTCTTTAATACGACAACATAAAAATTTTCCGCGTATCCCTGCGTGTTTGGGATCCACAATGCTTTTAAGTTTACAGTTTTTCTGTACTTAGTGTATTTAGTATCAGCATTGCACCCGGGCGAAGCCGGGACGGGTCGCTAGTTGAAATATAAATTATGAAGAGTATTAATAAAATATCAATCTGGACAATATATGATTGTTTCTTTATGCATGCATGAAAATCTGCTGTTTTATATTTCAAAGTTTTTCTGCTGTTCTTTTTGCCACAAAATTGTAAAACTTGGTAACATTTGCAGACTTCATTGAAGTTATAGGACAGCGCACTACCTATTTAAACTTTATAACAACTGTACTATTACCAGTTTTATGCAAATAAATGATTTGATTTGATTTTATATGTTAATGAAAAGAAAATACTTACCAAGTGTGGGCACATGTTTGGGCAAAATACCAAATGCTCCACTGAAGGATGGCACATCAACTTGCTTCACAACTAGTTTATCATAATAAACCTGAAAACATAAAAATGAGTTCTGTCTGAATTTATGTCAGTCTAATATAGACCAAATATTTGTCTTGGAGTGTGGATGTTTAGCTTAGTTTTGGCTGGATGGCAATGGGTAAAAAAATACCCTACAGGCAGGGCCTGATTTACCCATAAGCTAACTAAGCTGAAGCTTAGGGCGCCAGGATCTAGGGGGCGCCTGGCGTTGGGCTCGGCGCAGGGCTGTGACTTACGGTGCTCCCAAAAAGAAGCACACAAAACATCTAGCAATTTTCATCAGATTGTAACAACTCCTAACAACATGTTTAAAATTGTTAGTTAACATTTTGTTACACCAAAGTACAAAATAATATTTGGTAATTTAGTGAAAATACAAATACGTGCGTTTAAATTAAATTCCTGCGCCCATCTCCCTGGCAGCGTGGTAGTAAATACGACAGCTCCACCAGTGTCGCGTTCAAGGCACCCAGAAACCAAAGTGAATGGGTGTCCAGCTCTTTGGCCGGTAAAAGCATAGGTTCTGAATGCATGGCCATACACGCTGGAGTACCACAAGGCTCAGTGTGTACTAAGACACAAGTTTGTGTATTCACTGCAAAGAAACCCCAATTTACTATAGCGCCATAATTTCAGGGCACAGCTCTCTCCTACTCTGACAGTATAGGTATCCTTGGTGTTGACATCTCCAGTGACATTCAGTTCCGAAGTGATTTGGAGAATAAGGCCAAGCTGGCGTCCAAGCCGCTCGGTGTGCTCAATAGGGCGCGGCGGTACTTACTGCGGCGCAAACACTCATCGCAAGTGCGGCCGCACATGGAGTACAGCTGCCACTGCTGGGTGGGGGCACCAGAATATCAGAATGAATTGACTGAATTCTTCCGTTCGACTCGGTGCAGAGGCGAGCTATGAAGTGATCAACGATTCCATGCTTGCAGGTGGTGTGGAACCTCTTAGCGACAGGAGAGACTTTGCCTCCTTGTGCGTAACCACCGGTACATCTGGTGGGCCGTATGCTTGTCTGCCACTTTGGTGGTATAAAAAAAGTGTGGGACGGTGCTGTTGAGACGGTGAAACCAGTCATGGAGGAGTGGCTGGAATGGCACCATCGCACCAATATTACTGACGATTTAATTAACCCCGTCGAAAAACGAGAAGCGTTTTAAGTTTGACCTGTGTATCTGTGTATGTGTGTGTCTGTCTGTGGCATCGTAGCAGCCCAACAGATGAGCCAATTTTGCGGTTTTCTTTGCTCGAAAGCCAATGTGCCGGGGCCATCCCCAGCACATCGGCTTTCGAACAGTTCCTAGCTATAAATTTTACATTCATCAGCTCACTTCCTGAGTTATGAAGGGATTTCACTAAGATTCACTGGTTCGATTTATCAGAAACTGGATGTACCGAGGTACTGTCAGGTACTTTGATGGTATTTTTACCTCGCTTTTTACTGGCTGATGCATCAAGTCATAACTTCATAAGAACTCTCAGAATCGGGTTTTATTTTATTTTCAAATTAACAAAGAATAACCTTTAGGAACTTAGGATCAGCTTACGCAGTCTCTTTTGTAGGTAGGACTTAAATTAGTTACAGCTGGGGGCGCATATTCATAGCTAGCCTAGGGCGCGCGGAACCCTAAATCAGGCCCTGCCTACAGGTATTCATAAAATCCATAACATCTTTGAGTCTTGTGTTAATAAGTTTCCACTGCTCTCCTTCATCTCGGTGTATAACCAGTTTGCTTTTCATACCTAACTGAATTTAGAGCCTTAGGTGCTAAGAGCAGTTATTGGTTGACATTCTTATTTAACATTGTTGGAATGACTGCACAACCCCGTAAGAGCATGTGTCATGGCCACTATTGTAGATATTCAGATAATTCATTTATTTTACTCACCTTATTACCAGCAGCAAATGTGAGGGCCATTTCATCACCTTTAGCAACATCAGCATAGCTACGTACTTGTAGCCTTCTCGACACAGTTCTCAACACACCACGGAATGCCATTGCTATGCTGTAAACACATTAATACATTTTAACATAATGCTATTTTATTTTATTTAAATGTGCACTTGCTTGGAATAAAATTTTGGATCCGATATGAATTCTCAAAATCACTTTTACCAATTTAGAACAGAACATAAAGCTACTATACTATCATTACATTGATTTGGTTTGTTCCTGTGCTTGATAAAGTATGAATGTTTTAGCAAAGTAAATGATAACAGACATACAACTAGTAGTGTATGTAGTAAGATATTAATATTGAATAAATAAATAAATATTATAACTGGTACATTATAGCCCGAGATAATGTGGTAAGTTCATGGTTGTTGCTACAAATCTTTTGCAGTACTAAAGAAGTCCGCTCATTCACACAAAATCAAACTTTATAGGAAAACAGGGGTCAGAATTGATTTTTAATAAGTACTTATTGTTTTTGTACACTTCCTTTCTAAGTACCATTTATGAACACGTAAACAGCACAGGATTCAAGAGTCACGCTAAACTACTAATATAGAATATTATACAAAAATTGCTGTTTCTAATACATGAACATAACCTAAAGATGTAGGTATCAGAAAATACCCATTGAATAATGTTCGATCAAGTGCTACACAACAAAATACATATAATATGTAAGCTATGCTATTTTAGACAACCAATTCCAATGTAACACTGAAAATTCGGTCCGTGCGAAAAGTAATCCAGGATTATGTAATAAATGTAAAGCAATCGGAAACATCTGATAATCACATAAATATGCTATACTGCTTTCGAAATTATACATAGGACTTTTTATAAATCGGCATATAATATATTATTTATATTCCTACATACTTATTGGCCTGTTAATTTGTGAAATCCAGAAAATAATGGAATTTCGTTTTTTGACCTCCGTCCTCTTAGATTTGACAGATAGTGACACTTCGTGACACAGAACAGAAAAGCAAGCAGTTGCACTGACAGTTAGTTTTTTAACTGACTTCAAAAAAAGGAGGAGGTTCTCAATTCGTCTGTATGTATTTTTTTTTATGTATGTCAAGCGATATTTCCGTCAATTATAGACGGATTTCAAAATTTCTTTTTTTGTTGAATAGGGTTTACTTCTGCGGTGGTCCCATTTTCACCAGGTCAGGATCTGATGATGGGATCCAGAAGAAAACGAGGGCAACCACCGAATATTGTAGGGACAACTAGTGCGCTTGTTAACTTTTTAATTAAGCGCTTTAATGTTCTACACTTTAATGAAGGTCTGGAGTCGACCTGATGATAGAGTCGAAAGACAGTTGAGGGCATTCCTTAACAATCTAAAGCAGCTACCTTGTGTTTGGGCTTGATTGATTTGTATTGATGACAACTTTCACCTAGATAGATATATTTTTCGGATGACCCGTCACTTAAAATAATGAAAAAAAAATTTTTCAATAAAAAATAAAACCGACTTCAAGCAAATCCTGAAAAATAAAATTTACTTAGCACAAATTAATATGTATTTTGATTTATCAGATTTTATTAAATATAATATTGAAGTTGGTGCCATGAATAATACCTACATAAAACTATGGGTTTCCTTGGCTCCGACTTCAAAATGATATTGAATAAAATCTGATAAATCAAAATACGTATTACTTTGTGCTAAGTAAATTTTATTTTCCAGGATTTGCTTGAAGTCGGTTTTATTTTTTATTGAAAATTTTTTTTTAATTCTGTGAGTTTAATGTAAAAGGTTCAATCAAAGTCGAACAAAGCTGAGTTACTTCTGCTTGTGTGCGTAGGTACTTATTCTATGTAAAGATGTGTATTTATTGTAGTCTCGAAACAAACAGCTCAATACCCACCGCTTTACTGGGGCAGTATTGACTCTGACTTAGGGCTTTACTTGGCTAAAAGTCGACTACCTACTACTTGAGACGAAAGAGGGCAGGGACTTGCTTGGACTTTCAACGTTGATGGTTGGTCAACCAACCTAGGCAGTGTGGTCTTAGTTACCTTATCTTCTTCCATGTGGAACGAAAGAATTTAAAAAATCCTCACTGCTGCAACTACAAAACAATAATAGGCTCCCGACATGATCATGCCTTGCAATTGTCAATCACGTTAAATATGAATGGAAGTTGCTTCAGTGTGCGTGATTTCTTTGTAATACATGTACACATGATATTTAACGTGCTTGACAATTGCCAATTGATCGTGTCGGGACTCCTTATGGTCTAGTAACACCTAGTAACCCAAGCCAAAATAAATTAATTGACAAAAAAAAACAATTTGACATTAATGACTGCAGAGTGTGACTGTGATCTTGAGCGAAAATAGAGAATTATTTTGAACCTGAATAATTTGTTTGTGTAGATGGCGGGAATTAAATTAAATCCATTGTTCGTCTAAATAAGTGTTTTATATATTGTTTTGAGTGTTCGATTTGAGTTACTTTTCATGTTTCATCACCTAGCGAGCTTTATTTTACTATGAATGCCATGTCAAAATAAATACAAATCAGATTTGTACAGAAGCTTGTTTTAATCAAAAATTATTTTTTAAAATGAGCCTCGAAGAGCTATCTACAAACAAACTTTCAAAACTTATTTCCGAATATACCGACCACCTGAAATGTTTAGAATGGTATGTAGAAAATGTAAGCAATTTTCTAGCCTTAAGGAACTAACATTCCATTTGTAAATTCATAAAACCACTTACAGCTCTGCTTAGTTTGGATTTTATTTGACTTCATTAAATCTTTAGGTCTTAACTTTCGTAATTTACAGCTGTAAATACTTCATAGCACCGGCAACTGCAACCTGTGGACACACTTTATGTCACACATGCTGGCGAGGCCGACGTACATGCCCGTTGTGTTCGTCCTCCCTCGACCGAAAATCATTGAAACTTAATTTACCTCTACAAAACCTGACCAATCATATTCAGACACTTGGTGAAGCGTTTGAAAAACTTTTCAAAATACAATGTAAGTTTAAAGTTAAATATTCTTATTCTTTTAAATATAAGTACCTACTAGGGTTTATTCCCGGGAATTCGTTGGGTTTGGTTCCTGGGAACTTGAGCTCGAGAAAAGTCGAGAACTCAAGAAATCATGTGCCTATATAGAAATTAAATCACCGTTTGTTGTGTTGCGTGGCAGTGGCGAATTTTAGATGGTAACGTTTTCTTCCATGTTATTTTCTTTTTGTTTTAGAGGAGCTATTTTTGTTTACAAGTTATGCATTAATTTTTTTCTAAATAACCAGCCAAAAATGGTGCCGTGATTGTAATTTAATTATAAGTTATGATATTAATGTTTTCTTTCATGTTGATTTTTTGTTTAGTTTAATAGAAGCTACTTTTGTTTATTCATAAGATTCATTTTGATTTTTGGATTAATTTGATGAAGTTCTGAAAAAAACTACCCAGAAAGGCAATGCTTATTTAACAATGCTCTTTATTGGAATCCTGAGAATGCACTTTTGGCTGGGAAATGGACAAAATGGACAGCAAAAAAAGCCTCGGATCGTCCGCTCAGTATAGCCGGCGTCCCCCACAAGAAAATAATAGAATGCACTGTTACCCAAAGCTTTGGAAAATATAACAGATCTGCATGATCCCAAATCCTGGGTAACCATCCACGGATCCCTGCTCATATAGACCCATTAGTCTCCTTCCAGTGTTGTCCAAGGTGTTTGAGAAAATATTCTTTCACAGACTGAGAAAATAAGATTGTACCCGATCACCAGTTTGGGTTTTGGGAAAAGCAGTCAACAGTTGAACAGGTGCATCGAGTAGTCCACAAGATCAGTCAATCACTAGAGAAAAAGGAATACTGCTCTGCAGCGTTTATCGACATACAGCAGGCCTTAGATAAAATCTGGCACAAAGGACTGCTGTATAAACTAAAGACACTCCTACCCAACTCATATTTCATGGTCCTCAAGTCTTATTTAGTGCAAAGTCAATTTCAAGTACAGTTCAATGAGGACTACTCTGAGCTACATAATATCGCAGCATCAGTACCTCAGGGATCGGTTCTTGGTCCGGTGTTGTATTCCATATACCATATACACTGCAGACCTGCCTGTGACAGAGGGTGTAACAGTGTCGCCTTATGCACATGACACAGCTTGCCTTGCAAGTGACAAGGACCCAAATAATGCATACTACAAACACAACTGGACAAAGTTGATGCCTGGATGCGAAAATGGTGAATATTACCTAGTGTAAGCAAGTCAACACAGGTAACATTTGCACTATGAAGAGGAGACTGCCCCCCCCCCCCCCCTCCCGTCACCTTGGAAAACAAACTACTACCAATCAATAACAATGTAAAATACCTGGGCTTGCACCTGGATAGAAGATTGGCTTGGGCGAACCACATAAAAATGAAGCATGGCTACTGGGCTGAAAATCACCACTATCTCTTACCAACAAGCTTCTAGTCTACAAGGCCATCATAAAACCTATTTGGATGTATGGAATGGAACTCTGGAGCTCTGCTAGCAACTCCATTATAGAGATATTGCAGAGGTTCCAAAAAATCTCTCTGATAACCATCTCCAAAGCACACTGGTTCGTAAGGAAAACAGATCCATGACTATCTGGAGATGCCCACTGTCCAGGAAGAGGTCAAAAACAACTGCAAGAAATATAAAGAAAGACAGCAGAACCACATAAACGACCTGGCAAGGGACTTGCTAAACAGACATGAAAATGTGACACGCCTTAAGAGATGGCAAATACTGAACTTGGACACAAGATATAAATTCTGCCACCGAATATGGTGTCATTCGATGGAATGACACTTCTTAAACGAAAATTCCTTGGAAATTATCTGATTATGGCTGAAAGAGGAATTTGTAAGTAAATTGAGCGATAAATTTGTAAATTTAGAGGAAATATGTGAGATTGAAGAGTTATGGAAGCCGATTAAGGAAAGTCTCGTAAAAGTTGCAGTGGAAGTATGTGGGATAAGCAAAAGGAGACAAGGATGTCAGGTAAAGAGTATGTGTGCTGAAGTTTTAAAAGTTTTGTCTGATAAGAAGCAAGCATGGTTGAACTGGTTGGCTACAATGGCCAACCAAAGAATGCAGAAGGCAACGGATGAGGATGTAAAAATGGCAAAGGATGAGTATAAAAGGTATAAGCGTGTTGTGAAAGAAGTCATAAAAAGTAAGAAAGAGAATGATGAGGATGACTTTCATAACAGGTTATCTGATGACTTCCAACAAAACATAAAATTCTTTTGGAAGTCTATAAGAACAATGAGGACTGAAAAGACAACCTCACAATTTAAGCAAATCAGAAACCATAATGGCAGTCTTGTGATAGGAGAGAAATGTGTGTTAAAAACCTGGAAGGAATATTTTGAAAGTTTATTTGAAAAAGAGAATATGCAAAGGGAGACTCATGTTTTGGAAATGAATGAACTTGAGAATGAAAGCCACTTAAGTATGGAAGAAATTGTGGAAGCGTTGAATAGTATGAAATTAGGAAAGGCTGCTGGGATTGATAGAATTTCTGTCGAGATGCTGAAAGCGGGTCGTGGCGTGGTAGCTTGCCAGCTGTACCGCCTTTTTAATCTTTGCTGGCGAAATGGCAGAGTACCAGAAGAATGGTGTAAATCTGTCATAGTGCCGCTGTACAAAGGTAAAGGGTCACAGCAAGAGTGCAAAAACTACCGCGGCATAAGCTTGCTCAGTGTCGTAGGCAAATTGTATGCGAAAGTTTTGATTAAAAGAGTGATGAATCAAACTAAGGGAAAAATGTGGGATGTACAAGCAGGATTTATGAAAGGAAGAGGATGCACGGATCAGGTCTTTTCATTAAGATGCCTAGATGAAAAGTTTTTGGCATAACGTCAAGAAGTCTATTGCATCTTCGTGCACTTGGAAAAGGCCTATGACAGAGTGGTGGGGAATGAACTGTGGTCAACACTGTCCATGTATGGAGTGAACAGCAACTTGATACGAGCCTTGAAATCTCTATACGAGGGCTCCAGTGCTTGTGTCAGGATCAATGGAGCTTGCACAGACTTTTTTCCCATCGAAAAAGGTGTGAGACAAGGCTGTGTAGCGTCACCATGGCTGTTCAACCTATACATGGACAGTTGCTTGAAAGAACTACAAGAGTGCGCGTATGGATTAAAAATGAATGAGCTAACCGTCAAATGCCTCCTTTATGCTGATGATCAGGTAATACTGGCATCATCGGCGGAGGAGTTGCAGTTGATGGTTAATATAATGAACGATGCGCTTAAAAGTAAAGGAATGAATGTTAATGTAAGCAAGACAAAAGTAATGGTGTTTGAAAGAGAGAAATGTATGACTGATTGCTCGATATCGATCGAAGGAAAGAGCTTGGAACAGGTGAAAGAGTGTGTATATGTGGGTTCAAAATTTGCAAGAGATGGAAAGTGTGACAATGATATTGAAAGAAGAGTTTTGGCAGGAAACCAAGTGAATGGAGCCATTCACACCTTTATGAGCAGTCAGAACGTGTCTAAAAAGGCAAGGATGGCTGTACATAGAGGAGTGCTTGTCCCAACACTTATGCATGGTAGTGAAAGTTGGGTGTGGCAGGAGAAGCATGAAAGTAAAATTAATGCAGTGGAAATGAGAAGTTTGCGAAGTATAGCTGGAGTGACATTGAGGGATAAAGTAAAGAATAGTGTTATAAGGGAACATTGTGGTATGACAGAAGATGTAGTGACTAAGATAGATAAAGGGATGCTCAGATGGTTTGGACATGTGGAGAGAATGGATGGAAATAGGCTGACGAAACAGATTTATGAAGCGAGAGTGAATGAGCAAACTGGTAGGGGTCGACCTCGGCATACTCATGTCGATCAAATCGACAATCTTCTGAGAAAAGGCCAGGTCAAGAGTACCCTTAACCGAAGAGCATGTATGAAGACACTTATGAAAGTTGAAGAAGCGAAAGTTGTTTGCCAGAATCGTAGCAAGTGGAAAGTCATAGTCTCTGCCTACCCCGTTGGGAGACAGGCGTGATGTTATGTATGTATGCAGATTAATTAATATAAAAAAAAATAAGATGAATGTTTTTGAATGTCTATAACTAATATTATAAAGCTGAAGAGTTTGTTTGTTTGTTTGTTTGTATGGTTGAACGCTAGGATCTCGGGAACTACTGGTTGGATTTCAAAAATTCTTTTACAGTTTGATAGTCCATTTATTGAGTATGGCTATAGGCTATATAACATCACGCTAAGACGAATAGGGGCGAAGCAGCAATCAATAATGTTTCGAAAACGGGGAATATTTTTACCGTCTAAGAGCTTCCGAGGCGTACGCTGCGTAAATAGTTAAAGATACGTAAATATTGTTTCTCTTAAAAAGTTCTAAAAAAGTCAGCGGCAGCATATGTCTATCTTTTAAGGTTCGCTCACAATAACCTAATTTGTCTGTTTCTTAAGGTTGCCTCACAATATTATAAAACTGAAGAGTTTGTTGTCCTAGGATCTCAGAAACTACTGGTTGCATTTCGAAAATTATTTTACAGTTTAATAGTCCATTTATTGATGATGGCTAATGGCGATATAAAATGACGCTAATACGAATAAGAGCGGAGCAGCCATAAATAATGTTTTGAGAACGGGGAAAATTTCTTTCTCTTGAGAGCTTCTACTGCGTACGTTGCGTAAATGGTTAAAGTTACGTAAAAATTTCGTAAAACAAAAATGTTCCCCTTTAAAAGTTACAAAAAATGTCGAAAACAGCATGTGGCTATCTTTTAAGGTTTACTTATAATAACCCCTTTTAATAAGTTTCGAAGTATGAGCGACGACGCGACGGAAGTAAACGTGGTCTGTAGTGGTAGCCAATCAACTGAACGATAAAAACCGGCCAAGTGCGAGTCGGACACACATAAAGTTCCGTACCTAAAAAAGAACGGGTGGAAGTAAATGCAACGGGAAACATTTTTTCACTTTGCATATTAATACTACAACTCTCTCTTTCTCGCTCATGTGACGCAAACGAAGTTGTGCGGGTCAGCTCTAATGTATATAAGCGACGCGACGGGACTAGGCGCGACGAGAGTAAATGCGCCGGGAAACATTATATTACTCAAAATATTAATACCATACCTCTCTCTTTCTAACTCTCATGTGCCGCAAACGAAGTTGCGCGGGTCAGCTAGTAATCAATAAAAGTTTTATTTTAGGGGATTTTAAACAAAAATCAATCAACTTGACCTCTCCAACGCAGAGGGCGTCTAGTGAAACATAGTTCAAGCTGTACTATCACTTTCGCTTGTCCGATTTTGATGAAACATAAAGCGTTGTCTAAGTTTAATATATAACCACAAAAGCCTAGGTAATAGTCAAATCAGGCTACTGGATTTGGCTCCAACTCCGAACAAATAAACAAACAGGCACGAAGAAAAAAATCATAAATTTGGACTCAGAAGCCCTAAATTAGTCAATTACAATTTCTTATAAGGGGCCCGTAAAATGCTTAAAAAGACATTTAGGATTTGGAAATATTCAAGAACTCACTTCATTAAATGGAACCTTAATTTCTTAAAATATGAGACTACATTAGCACCATGTGCTATTTAGAAAATAATAATTTACTTGCGAAAAAACCTCTAATAATCATCGAAATTTACCTTTGTCAATTTGATTATTCCTGCTATTTCGATAATTTTTAATAATTTTGAGAGGTGTTTTTCTAATGTAAATAATTATTTTGTAAAAAGCACGCGGTGTGAATGTAGTCTCGTTTTTTAAGAATTAAAGGTTCCATTTTAGTGTCTATTAATGAAGTGAGTTCTTGAATATTTCCAAAATCCTAAGTGCGTTTTTTACGGATGGGCCTCTAATTTATCGTGAATGTACCGTCACAGCAATTTTTACAACTTTATTATAGTAAAGATTTGATAATTTCATTTGAGAGGAAAACCACTGAATTTGTTGACGTTTTGGAACCAAATAATATGAGAAAACGTACGTAAATGTAAATTTCTCGACAACCCGAGAAGCCCCGAGAATTCTCGAGACCCTAGAAATTGCAAAGCTCGAGAAATTATGAACCCTAGTACCTACTTAGCAAATAACTATTTTATGGATGAGATCATTAACGGAAACAATTTAAATTCTAAATGGAGACAATTCATACCACGCTTTGGGCACTATATCATTGCAAATTCAATAGGTGATACAGTGGTAGTGTCGTTGTTGATAGCAATATTACAAACCCTATTATCATTCCATCGGACCTTGAACAGTTCGGTGATCAAAAATCTTCTGTATAGTTTTCTCATATATTTTGTACTCCTCAGAATGGAATGATTTTCATATACAGCTCCAGTCAGACAGTGCCCTGCATTCCATAAGTCAACCAATAGACTATAATTGGTTAAAAGGCTGTTATAAAAGCACCTTATAGTTGATAAGGTACTAAGAGATATAAAATTCTATGTATATTAAGCATATTTTAACCAAGTAACATATTAAGTACTTAACATAAATTAAACCATTTTTTATTTGTAGGCTTACTTAACAATCCTTTTTTTTTCCTATTTCAGTAGATGACTTCAGTCTTGATACTCCAGGAGATCATGAATCAGACAAAGATCCTGTCAAGAATGTGAAAGATTGGTTAATTAGTTCACAAAATCACTTTTCTGCACCAATACAAAATACTGAAACTTTTTCACAGGAATCTCAGCTACCCCATAATCCAGTAGAACTTTCAGCTAGCAATGTTATAATTCACACAGATGCCAAAAAAGCTGCAAGTCCTGTAAAATTAACAAAAGTTGCTCATGTACCACCACCTCAGGATGACTGGGATAAAATTGAATCAATGCCAGATGTAGATGGTGATCCAAAACAAAATGAAAATGTTATAGGTCCGATGGACATAGAACCATTCTATCTGAATGAAAATGAGTATACTACAGTGAATCCACGTAGGAGTTCAAGAAAAAGAGAAATGAAGCTTGATGATTCTAATCAAAAATCTTATGACCTCTCTGCTAATAAACAGAACTCAGGTGATTCAAGCTTAGAAAATGATAAAAAGTCGCAAAAAGGTAAACAAACATGGAATAGTGTGAAAAGAATGAGAAAAGAATTTAGTAAATTGAACAAAAAGAACAGAGGCAAATTAAATGTTTCAATAGAGATGGCAAAAAAGACTCAAAATGCCAAGTCTGGTCAAAATGTCAATACTCCACAACAGAATTCTCAACAAGTTGTTAATATAGATGAAAATACACCTCAAAAGATGAATAACGAAAATGAAATTGTAGTTATCACTTCTAATGATCCTAGTACTAACAATCAAGAATCGAAACTTTCTGAAAACATAAGTGAAAACCATAACAAAAAGTCCAGTTTTACACAATTTCCCATAGAGCTAAATGAAGAGAACATATCTGTACCTAATAATAATAATATTGTTCCTGATAAGACTATCAGAAATAGTAATACTATAATTACAAACACCTCATCTAAAATATTAAATCATACCAATAAAAGTAAATTACATATGGAAGAAGATATAAAAATGCCATTTATAAAAAAAAGTGCTTTGTGTCCAAAACAGGTTGAAGTAATTAATGTTAATGAATTACATAAAAGTCCTGAGCCTGAAACTATTTCAAGTGCCTCTGATGATATCGAGATTTCTATTAAAATAGGAACTACAATAACAAACATACTAATTAAAAAGAAAAATGATATTCAGGTCAAAATAAATACAGACCGAGAAGTGCAAACATCATTGGGTCCCCATAATTTGAGCACAAATCAGGCATTGTCAAAGGACATAACAGTTAAAAGCTGTCATAACACTGAGAGAATTTTGGTTGAACCTGATAACCAAGGAACTCAAAAAGTTCAAAAGAGTGTAAAATCCCAAATTAACGCTAATGTAAATAAATCTGTATCTGAAAAAATAAACACTGCCTCAGCAGAAACAGCTACTGTTCAATTTGAAATAACTGAAAGTGTAGAGAAAGAGTTGTCAAATGTTATGGAATATGAAACTGCAGAAGGAGGACAAGAGAAACCCATAAACGCAGATCCTATTCCTGTTGTTCAAGTTGAAGCAACCAAACAAGTTCAGGACAATCTAGAAAATTTAGATGAACTAAATGATCTGGATATATTTAGTGGTTCTGTTAAAGAAGCAAATGTTCAAACATTGAAAGAGCATGCACCTTCTGAGGTATTAATTTCTACAGTTTGTAGCAAATTAAAAACCCAGAGAAATACCGAGAAAAGAAATAGAGGGAATGCAGAAGATGATGTATTACCTAAACATAAAAAGGCTAAAGTAACCTCACCAGAAATTATCAAAGACAAAAGTATATTACCTGATAGTGAAAACTATGATGCTATTATGGGACAAGTCTTTGCCAGTATTGATGCTGACATGGAGGATATAAGAAAGAGTCAAGAGGTGCCTGTCATCAAAGCTGCAGTCGAAACGAGATCAGGTCAATCGAAAAAGAAAGATTTATCTCAAGCATTTAAGACCCAGGTACTCAAACATGCAAATCCAAGTAATAGTCAAATACCAAAAGTAATTTCACCAGAACGTAATGAGAAACACAGTGAAAGTATATTTACCATTGCAGAAAAAGAATATGATATTGGTCCTTCACAAAGAACTGAAAACGACAAGGTAGGTTCTGAAAGATCTTTCAATTGAAACATGTTGTATTTGAAGGTTGTCTTATTTAAAGTGATTTTGTTTGAACATTGCAGATACCGCAACAAGTGCAAGATTTGTTGACACCAGTACTATGTCACAACTTAGATTCTTCACAAGAAAGTCAACTAGAGTCACAGAAGACTAGAAAATCACTGAAAAAGACGCAAGACTTTGATGATTCAGACAGGAGTGTAGTTGAAGAAACACCTCAAAAGTTAGTTATAGATATTCATTATGTGAAAGGATATGTGGCAATTTGGCATTTAGTAAATAACTGTGTTTTGGTATAGCTTAATTACGATCAGTCTTTATATATATAAGCATTATAAAGAACACGTAAGTCTTTATTTATCAATCTCTGTACCAAATTTCAGCCAGATCCATTTAGTTAGGTGTGAAAGATTAACAAACATCCACACTCACAAACTTTCGCCTTTAGAATATTAGTAAGATTATGTTGTTTGTATATTTACAGAGAAATATCATTCCCGAAATCTAAGCGAACCAGCACTACAACTCCATTGCAAGTCTCTGTTATGGATGACACTAAGAAAATTCCATCAAAACTATCAACTGCCAAAAGCATTATCAATTTAACAGATTCAGTAAGGGAATCTAATGAAACTAATAAGGACGTATCCCTTTTGGAGGCTCAAGGGAAAAAGCTAACATTAGAAACTCCCCTTACTATAAGCAAATTTGCCGATCATATTATACATAAATCCACACCTGTAGCTAGAAAATCACTTAACTTTGATAATGAAAATGACGATCCTGAACAAACTCTTTGTCCCACAACTGATATTATTGCCAAAACAACTCAAGAAAAAGAATTTATGACGAAAGCCTTTGAAAATACTCCTACCACACCTACGGCTAGACCACAGATTATGAAAAATGCAATAAAAGTACCCAAGAAGTATTGTTTAGCTGCTTCACGTTTGACATCTGACGAAATAATGAAAGTGAAGATTGTATGTGCTCAACACAAGTGGAGATATGTTGATAATTACTCCAAAGAGATCACACATTTAGTGGTTAGCGTTGATGAAGAAAATAAATCACAAAGGTGAGTCAAGACTTCTAGAGTAACCTCTTTTTAAAATATTACATACATACATACATATGGTCACGCCTTTATCCCCGAAGGGGTAGGCAGAGGCATATTATATGCCCACATTTCACCTTTGTATAATTTGTCCCACGTAATAGGTGTTTAAATGGACAGGCGCAGGTTGTGACTGCCTGCTGTTGAAATAAAGCCTTCAACTTAGCTTAACGACTGCCATTTTACTGGCAACCGGGACCAACGGCTTAACGTGCCTTCCGAAGCACGGAAACGCTCAAATAAATGTCACAAAGTTATCACATGGATAGTCACCCATCCGTGAACCGGCCATAGTGAAAGTTGCTTACTGCAGTGATCGTTTACAGAACACTTTTTTTTTTAATATTAACGTGAGGAAAATCCTACATGGATGCTATGGAACTCCTACGACTAAAAACCACATGTATCCTAACTAACAGCCTACGGTTGGGAGCCCCGGGTATTTTTAACCCCGTGATCTTGTTTCGTTAGTCAGCAAGGATTTCTTACAGGTGGGGCTGACTTGGGACTTGAAGATATCATCGTATCCAAGCTACCTCTGATTTAATATATTATTATTTACTCATATTTGAGATCTAGTTACATAAATATATTTTCAAATTTAGTGTGTAATATGTCTTGCAATGCTAAAATAATAATTGTAGTTTTATAATTACTTTCAGATCAGTGAAATACATGTGTGCACTAGCTGACTCTAAATGGATTGTATCATTTGCGTGGATAGAGCAGTGTCTTAGAAACAAGGATGCTGTTGATGAGGTAATCTATATATAAATGTGAAACAGCTGACTGACTGACTAAAATAAATCAACGCACAGCCTAAACCGCTGGGATTAGAAAGTTCAAATTTGGCAAGCTCTAGGGGTCCACTAAGAAATGATTTTTCAAAATTCATTCCCTAAAGGGGTGAAATGGAGTTCCAAAGTTGGAGAAGCAAGATTAGTTAGACTATTTTATTCCAAATTTCGCAGGAGTATTCCTAATTCCCAAAATATCAATATGGGTAGCTTTTGCCCAAAAAATGCGACGGGAAACATTATATTACTTAAAATATTAATACCAATGCTCTCTTTGTTTCTCTCATCTGACGCAAACGAAGTTGCGTGGGTCGGGTATTCTATACTAATATTATAAAGAGGAAAGATTTGATTGTTTGTTTGTTTGCATCGAATAAGCTTCGAAACTACTGAACC
This sequence comes from Miltochrista miniata, assembly GCA_933228765.1. NCBI lineage: Eukaryota > Metazoa > Arthropoda > Insecta > Lepidoptera > Erebidae > Miltochrista > Miltochrista miniata. The sequence continues at coordinate 20,727,498 of OW121750.1, read as the reverse complement.
GATTTGAAAAATTCTTTTACTGTTGGGAAGCTACACTTTTTGCGGTAACCATATGCTATATTTTATTCCCGTAGTCCCACGGGAACGGGAATTACGCGGGTGAAACCGATTAAAGTTCGCTAGTTTAATATAATTTTCGAATACTATGTACAAGTTTTATTGTAAAGGTAAGTTTACACGAAGCCAGCACTGTCTGCCAATAACACTGGCAGCCAGCGCTGGCTTGGTGTTTGCCTTGTGTAAACGGTTTTCAAGCGCCTGGCTTGAAAACCGTTGGCGAGGTCAGCGCTGGCGAGAATAGACGCCCGTCTATTTTTCTAGCCAGTGACCTCCGCCCGCATACCCCTCGACCCCCGCGCCAGCGTTTTGGACACGTGCATCTCGCCATTCACTGGCGAACGTCAGTACGGTGTCTGTTTTTTTTGTTGGAATTTTTGCGACAAAATGCTTAGAAAATTCAACAAAGGGTTTTCAGGATACTTTAAAATCCGTACAACTTTATAGAGAGCACGAATGCTTGTGTGATAACCTTTGTGATGCAGCAAACAAAAATAAATAAATGCGCGCTGCGGCACAGCACTCGCTTTCTTTTTTCTAATATTAAGTTTATCAATCAACTCTTCTCTTAATAATGCAGAGATATTCCTTAAACATTTCTTTTCAAGAGCCTTTGCCGCGAATTCATTATTTTTTAACTTCAAACGTGTGCACACCCAAAGAAAAATCCGTGAATGACTGGCCTCGTCTAAACAACAGGGGCCAGGCCAACGCTGGCTTGTCTGCGGGACTGGCGCCAGCAGTACTGGCTTCGTGTAAACTCTGCTTAAGCGTATAATATAATGTAAAACAGTTTAACTCACAAAGAGGACTGGCAAAAGAAGCACTTTCCAGTTCTATTCATGTGGTATGGTGTTATAACTACCTGTAGGAGTATTTGGGTTGAATTTACGAGATGACTGCTCTTCTGTAACGACATAATTATTATATTTTCAGGAATACTTTGAAGCTCTCGACAGTTTTGGAGAGCCAGGACCGAGACGGTCTCGCATTGCAAGGCAGAAACTGTTTCAAGGCATCAAGTTCTACTGCATGCCGCCTTTTAGCGTATTGGACGTGGTTACTCTAAAGGTATGACAAATTACTTATCGAAATGATTTGGTAGCACACTCTCAAGTAATCTCTATTAATATATGAATGCGAAATTGACTCTGTCTGTTTGTTATGCTTTGATGCCTAAACCACTAAACTGATATATAGATAGAATAGAACTTGGGAAGTACATAGGCTATTTTTAGTATTTTTTGTCCCAGAAGCGAGTCTCTGTGAAAAATGGGTAAGTATGTAATGGGAATTTCTCACAATAAATTATTGTTTACTAGTAGTAGTTTGAAGGTATGCACAATTTTAAATTCTTAAAAACAGTAAGGGTGTTACCGCGACTTAAACATGGTGAAGCTTGAAAATGGAGTACCTTATCTATGTGAGCGCAATTTAAAATAGTTTACGTGTTTTTAGTTTTTTTACTAAAAACTATATCTGAGGCACCACTATTTATTAGAACTGATGAATTGCATGAACATACAGGGATGAGAACAGTTAAACAGGAAATCGAATATCGAGCTAAACTATACAAAGAGCGTATAAAAGCTCACACTAAGACACTAGCAGTTGCGTTATATGAACCAATAAAAGTCAGAAGACTAGAAAGGCAACATAATATATTGGACTTTGTTTAATGGTTTCCTCAGTGGAGAAATAGCTCTCCCCCGCCAAAAACCCCCCTTAAAGAATCTGCTAAGGGCTTACAAGCCGATCGCATGATAGGTATTAGAAAAAAAAACGTGTTTTTAGTTTACCTCTCACTCATGCGCTGTGTAATGGCGGAAATTGGACACGATTTTGTTGTCTGCCTAATATAAATTGTCTTAAATCACTTCAAAAGATTAAATTATTTCAAAAACTTTGCATAATAAAAAAACATGTATTACAGAACATGGTGACGGCTGCAGGCGGTCGTGTCGTGAAGGAGATCAAAGAAGTGCGCGTGACCAAGGACAGCCCCCAACCCGCTCTGTTACTGGCCGAGCCTGAGAACACGCAGGAAGATCGATTCATATGTAAGCAGGCCGTTCTTTTCTTATATTTCCCTCCGAGATATACAAGCTTTTGAATTGTGGAGCGCAATAATTTAAACGCTTATGAGTAATATATCGCTGTGGCGAAAAATACCGATAAAAATGTACATTATGCACTTTATAAGTAAGACGACCGCCACACGGCTGACCTAGTGTATTCAGATTCTAATTAGTTGTATCTTTTACAGATCTTGCTATGGAGCACAGCATTGTGCCAGTAAACTTCGAATGGGTTCTCAACTGTCTAGGTAGCTACACCTTAGGCTCCCTTCAAGAACTGCTCCTATGTCCCTCCACACTACTGCCCGAAGCCACTGCACGATGGCCCGAAGTCCTACTAGCTCAGGAATTAGATTGAGGGTAGTTATACATGTAATGTTCAACTACCCACATTTTTTGAAAACGCCTACTGCGGTGTAGGAGACTTTATAAGACAATCATGTCAAATTGTTGTAAAATATGTTATGAATCTATATATTGATAGGGAGGCGAAATCTTTGTACCGCTTTTGAAGAAAGTTGTGCGGTTGAACGGGAAATTTGACACAAGTTTTTAAGGAGTAAAAGTGCATATTTTCATTGAAGTAAAAGTCTTTAGGCGCGACTAGGCAGTAACTTACTTTTTTTTTCTGACGGAAGTAACGCTATTTAAATTTTGAACAGCGGAAACCTAGTTTACGCTGTTCAAAATTCGAATGAATGATATTAAATATAACATTTGATGCCGTCAATGGCAAAGAAGTTTTACTTCAATCGCGCGTAAAGGTTACACGCACACATTTTTTTTAGCTTTTATGTTAATGAATTACGGCCGAATTTTGACGGTCAACGGGTCTGTAGTTTATATTAAATATGATGTAAAGTTGTTAAAAGGTCGTCATACAATGATAGATAGATAGATAAAATCTATTATACTTACAATAAAAACGATAGTTACAGTCTTTGTGATACATTCTTGTGCCTTCCATTAAATACTTGATAATTACTGATACAATGATAGCATTTAATAGTTGATACAATGCAATGCAAAGACCGGTATTAGATTCTATTTCTGATATTATTATAATAATACAAAGACTTCTATATAAACTGAGGTAGACGCGCTGTACTCTAACAAACGAGATTTCAAAAGCAATCCTCAAACACACACATTGCTAAGACTACTCTCACTTATAATGATTATTTACGTAATTGTCACCACACACAATAGCAATATACGATTAGAACAAGAGTAAAAGAGAAGGCGTATGAACTCCGATTGCAAGCCGAGTACCTACTCTCGAAGTTTTGACTCACAACAGTGCGAGCAACGCTGCTAATTGGCGCAGTTTATAGGTTTCAAAAATCGGTGCGTAGGGCATGTCTACCTCAGTTTATATAGAAGTCTTTGAAATAATACTGTCTGGGTAAAGCGACTTCAGATCTGTGTGCTAGACAAAACTCACAATCACATCATAATAGTGTTTCACTTAATAATTGAACACGTTACTACATTTTATTTATTTATACAAAAAAAAAATAAGATTCAAAAAAAATACTCATTCGAATACAGACAGATGCAATAGTTGAGATAAAGTAAACAAAAAGTATCGTTCGCAGTGGAAAAACAGCATCACACAGTTACATACTCATAGATTATATTTTGTGCACGCGATATTAGTCATTAAGCTATATCTCAACTTTTGCAACTTCTGATAACTACTGGTCTGAATACGTCGACAATTTTAGTTTCATTTTAAACAGCGTTGAAAATTTTTAATCCCCCTTCCGCCTCGATCTATGTGAACGGGCACTATACTTTAGCCATTATAAAACTTACGAATCATCATAAATAATTTTTATTTGACTTCTCGCCCGAATTTATAGGCCATATAGAAATGGTCTAGTGTTATGTGTAACTATAAAAACCGCTTCATCGATAGTAAGTAGCAAGTAGGCACTTTAATTTTGCCCTAAAAGAATTGGAGAATATTGCGTCTATGATTTACTTGCAATAGTATTAATATAACTACTTTTTTTTTCAAAGTGGAGCAGTATTATCATAGATAATATGTATTACATACAGATAGGCACCTCCCTGCCCCTCACTGAACAAGCTTCCCCACCCCGGCCAGTCCCGCCATAGCTGTCATTATAGTTGGCGGGTGTCGTGAGGGACTATTGGTTGTAACCTTAGTGTTTTACTTCAAATTTACGGGTAAAACGTCGTCTGTCTCATGTTTCGCCCTTCCTAAATAAGAGACAGGTGACGTTTCACCCGTCAATTTATGTCCACGCATTCATGTCGCGTGAAGCGAGAATCGACGCCTTGTGCTATTATCACACTTGCCCAATAAAATATTTATGACTTAGTTCGCACTTTTTTAATGGCTCTAGTAAGTATAGAAACGTGTATATACATCTAGACATAACGTCATGTAACACTTAATAAATATCATTTGTACTTTAACCTATTGCGTCAAATAAGTACCCAGGAATGAGTCAGTGGCATGAGGTTATAGAAATGTAATAGAATTAATATTTTATGTTTGTAATGTTGCAATTTCTATTGTTTTAATATTGAATTATTTGTAATAATAATTAAGCCTTCTATTATCGGGTTTCGGTTAGATATTTGACTTAAAGAGATTAAATATGTTTTCTAATTTACTGTCAAGAGTTTTTTTTTAACTGTACATCTTATTCAATGCTACGAGCACGTTCTGAAATCTGTCGTAAAAGGTCTAACCTCATAAGGCATCCGTAGCCCGGGGTCCATTTTATGGTTCCGTTCCCAAAGGGTAAAAACGGGACCCAATCAGAGCCTCAATGAGACTCGTCTGTCCGTCTGTCTGTCCATCACGAGGCTATATCTCAGGAACCGTAATAGCTAGAAAACTGACAGCAACAACTACTAAAATCAGTAAAAAGGGGGATTAAGTGGGCCTCAAATACAAAAAAACTCTAGAGGTGTCAAGGGACACCCGGATGGAACGAAGTTCCTTTCGATTAAAGTGAAGGAATTGTAATAAAATTTTATTTTAATTTTAAAATTTTATTGTAAACAAAAACAGAAACAAAAACAAAAAGAAAACAAATATAAAAAAAAGTGAGTGCGTGTAACCTTTACGGGCGACTGAAACTGAACAGGGCGAAACTCCTATTTGCTTTGGTGTTGCTCGTAGAGTTCATGTTCATCCCCTGGCTAGCACTACCACTATCACTACCACTATCACTATCATTACTACCACTACCACTATCACTACCAAAAGTGTCGTGACAACTTTTCGTAAAAAATTTTTTCGTCTTTCAAAACGCGCGATAAGGAACTTCGTTCCAAAAAATGTGTTTTTTTGTTGTTTTTTTGATACGGAACCCACCGTGCAACGTCCAACTCACACTTGGCCGGATTTAATTCTAATGCTCTTGCTGCATTTCACACGGTCTTCACCATCCTCACCACGTGAAACCATTAATTTTAAACTGCACTGAATTATAATAGTATAATTATGGTAGGTAAGCCTTTGTTTTGTAGTAGGTACCTACCTACGAAGAATGCACTAAGTATACTGTTAGTGCTGTTAGCATGATTGTAAATTACTTTGACTACCTACCTACAAAGTAACACAATTACACCAATTTACAATCACGTTTACAATTTCGTTATAAATAGACAACATATTTATAGAAAAACTAGCTGTTCCCTGCGGCTTCGTCCGCGTAGAAGTCGTCATCGCGTAAAATTATTATCCTCCTTTTACACAGTCGGTTAAAATGTATAGTCGTTGCCTATGTCCTTCCCAGGGCTTCGAACTATCTGTATACCTACCAATATTATCTCAATCGCTTCAGCAGTTTAGGTGTGGAAGCGTAACAGACAGACAGTTACTTTCTCATTTATAGTATTAGTAGGGATAGGGATTGTTGCAAACAAGTACGGTCAGCTGCGGAGAAAAATATACAGGGCTGACCAACGTGTAAGTTTTCATTCATTAATCTATTTCGTAAAGTAGGTATAATGTTTATCTACTTCTGAGGCTGACTGTACCTACCTACTTTTTTTTTCTTTTTTTTATCGTGAGGGAAAATCCTCATGGATGCTATGCCGGCCGGACTTCTACCGACTAAGAAACCTCACGTATCCTGCCTAACAGCCTACGGTTGGAAGCCCCGGGTAAACCTTCGTAAGAAGGATACCCCGGGACTCCTGCATGACAGTTCACAGAAAGAGGCAGCGCAGTCCCACTTAGGTACTCCCGCTGGATATCATGGTCTCCAACGAGAGAGTGTCAACGTCTAGACCTGCCACGCCGTGCACTTCACCAATGTGTGGAACGCTGTGTCCTTGCTGTGACTGTACCTACTATTATTATTTATATCTTTGGTGTTACCCTATGTAATTAAAAGGCATTTTAATAGCATTATTTGCCTCTAAGTTTGCATTTAAGTCAGTTGATGAGCGTCTGAATTTATAAATTTAGCCACAAATTATCCTCGTGGCTCGTCTTTGAACGATCACTGCACTCCGAAAAAATTTGCTATGGCCGGTTCTTGGATGCGTGACCAGCACGTGATCACTTTGTGACATTTATTTGCGAGCGATTCTGCACTTCGGATGGCAAGTTAAGCCGTTGGTCCAGGATGCCAGTAAAGTGGCAGTCGATAAGCTAAGTTGAAGGCCTTATGGTCGGCTTGAAGATTTCAACAGCAGGCAATCACAACTGCTCCTGATTTCAACATGGCAATACGGCTCGCCTATTACGTTGTGAGTGTGGGCATATAAAATGCCTCTGCCTACTCTTTCGGGGATAAAGGCGCGACCAGAAATAGATGTGTATTGGCAGATTTACCGTATGAAATATATGTGTAGATGAAATATATGGAGATGTAAATAATCCTAGCTGCGCCCATACTACAACCCGTTTTCGTAAGTTCGTTAAAATTCCATTTCGTATCTATCCTTTCCGGTTATTACTTCCTCGTCAAGTGAAAACCACGCGATCTAACTGTGATCGTACTTGACCTTGGCCAACATACCATAAGGCTACGTCCGCACAGGCAGGCGGCTTGCTTGGCGCCTAGCGCCTAGTGGCTTGCATCCTGGCTACTTGCTAGGATACACGGTGGCCGCACTGAAAGGTGGTTTGCGTGGGGGGTCGCTAGGTGCCTTGGTCATTTGCTTGTCGGCACGTTGACAAGATGTCCCTTTAAAAAATAGCCCTATACTGCTCTATATTAGGTTCATACATATTATCACGCCTTTTATCCACGAAGGGGTAGACAGAGGCATTTTAGATGCCCACATTTCACCTTTGAGATTTTGTCCCACGTAATAGGTGGTGAGCCGTATTGCCATGTTGATATGGACAGGCGCAGGCAAGGACTGCCAGCAGTGCCAGCTGTTAAAAATTTTCAAGCCACCTAAAAAGGCCCTCAACTTGGCTTAGGTACTGCCTCGACTGCTATTTTACTGGCAACCGGGACCAAGGACTTTTCGAACCACGGAAAATAAATGTCACACAGTGGTCACGAGACGGTCACCCATCAATGAACGGCCACAGTAAATGTTGTTTACTACAGTGATCGTTTACACAACACTGAGTCCGCGGGGCCACGAGCGCTTCATATTGGGTTCATGACATAAATAAGACACGGTCAAGTCATGGGGATTTTTTGCTCTATATGTATAAGCAATTGCATAATTTTAACTAAAAAATTACGAAGATTTGCGTATGGCCAGAGACATATTTGATCTACTTCTCAGTAAAGATAAAGGAAAATTAACTCATTCGGATACTCATCGATTTATGACTAGCCGTGTCCGCGACTTCGTCCGCGTAGAATGTAATGAAAAAATTTAGTTAATTTAGTTTTTTTTCTAAAATAAAAGAATTTTTCTAAAATAAAAGTAGCCTAAGTTACTACTTATTACATAAGCTATCTGCCAGTGAAAGTCCCGTCCAAATCGGTCCAGCCGTTCCAGAGATTAGCCGGAGGCCAGAACAAACAGACAGACAAAAATTTTAAAAGTATATATTTTGGTATGTGTACCGTAATACATTCATATGCATGCAGTAGAAAGCGGTTATTTTAATATTACAAACAGACACTCCAATTGAATTTATTTGTATGTATGGATGCGATTAATATTTCGTATATTTTTTTCTTCAAAATGCCTCGCGCCTGGCGACAAAAAACCAACATGTTTGTTTACTTGGATACACGCTAAGCTACTCGCTAGGCGCCAAGCGCGCAGTGCGGCCGGTCGCGAACATTCAAGTATGTCCGTTTTACTAAGCGACTCGCTAGGTGACTCGCTAGGCGCTAGGCACCAAGCAAGCCGCCTGCCTGTGCGGACGTAACCTAATAGATACAATATACGCAATTATTTATTCTTGAATAGATAATCATGTTTACAGTTCATGTACCTAATAACTACAGCCTCGATTCCCAAACTGGGTTCCGTGGAGTAGGCATCAGGGTTCCGCCAAAATTATGTTGAAAAACGCTAAATATGTGATGTGATGAGAAAAGCTCCATTAATATTATTAAATCTACTACTATTGTAGGGATAATCACCATCTATTTTCGTAGAGAGATATAAACTAGGTAGGCTTTTGAATTGTGTTGTGTATGTGTTTACATTAATTCTTCTAAGAAAACGCGTTAGAGTTATGAATGAAAAGAAATCTATTGCAACTGAACCCTCATGTCACTCTGACGGTCAACAGCTTCTTCGGGGTCTCTAGTCACGTTATGGGCCCTCAGGGTCTCCGCTGATATAGATGCGTACTGTATTGTCAAAGTTGATCTTTCCGAGAGGGGTATAAATTACCCGAGTTGGCTAGGGCCAGGTCGGCGAGATCTCAGGCTCAAGTAGTGAGTCACCACCCCAGACGCGGGATAGTACCCGAACCATCCAGGCGAGGCCGCGGTGACACCCTTCCGAGGGCTTATCCGGGACTTTTGGCCAAAGACTGTTGTAAGGCATTGTGTGCTTTTAGTCGGCATAGCATCCATGTAGCAGTTCCACACATAAAAAAAAAAAGCAAAGAAGCAAGTCGAATAAAGTGACTGGGTCTTGAGGTCGCCCTTCATTAATCCGAGGCTCTGTGCTTTCACGGGCCTCGGAAGGGGCCACCTGCCGGATCCAGCATACAGGTAGGGGGCGTCAGCATAGGCATCGAGCCCCCGATGAAGTAGCTGGGGCTCGTACATGATGGTCGATGGATCGCCACCACCACTTAAAACACCGCTGTGCCAGCGCGAGGAACAAAGCATGTACACATCGCTCCACACATTGGTGGGCGCAATCGCACCAGGTCCTCGTGGCAGATCTGGACGTGTATCACGCGTCGTCGAGGTCTTCCACGCGGACCCGTTGGGGTCCCGGGGTAATTAATGCAGGCTCTTCTGCCTCTTCTAGTGGCTTCAGCGCCGCCTGCGACTACAGGCGGGTCACTAGGTGGGACGCTAGGCGTCCGTGATGGTCCGAGTGGATGGGCGTCGCTGCGGCGCGGCCGAGCCCGCGCACGTAGGGCGGCCGGCCACCGCGACGTCTCCGATCCGGTGAGGCTACGACCCGTCGCACGGCGAGGTCGAGCTCACTGGGGTTGACGCCAGTGAGCGCCCATCAGCCAGCGACGGGGAGCGGTCGTGTCCGGGTTGGGCCGGCCCACAGTCTTAACTACTCGACGTGGAGTAGTAGACGTGGGCAGGCCGGGTGGGCGCATGTTGTGCTCATGCAAGCGAGTTGCAGAGCTCCAACATGCACCTGGTGATCAGAGGGATGGGGTCCCTCCCCTCTTCGAGCGCCATCAGCACCTGTTGCATGGTGCTGATGACGGCATACAGGCTGACCTGTGGTGATGTTCCGGTGGGCTGGGGCTGCACCACGCGCACCGCCTTCCCCCTCGCGGGGGCGGCGGCCACGGGTGGCACAGGCTGTGCGGCGGCAGGGGGAGCGTCCTCAGGCGCCTTGGCGGGCTTGCGCCCGCGGCGTCCGCGGCGCTTCCTCCGTCGTTTCGCGCCCGGCTGCTGCTGTGGCTGGTTTGCAGCAGCCATGAGCGAGCCGGGAGCGTTGGTCTCAGTTGATGCAAGGGTGGCGTGGGCGCTGGTACGCGCAATGGTACCGGCGCGCTTGTTCCGCGTCTCCTTGCGGAACACGGGGCAGTTGGCGTTGTTCGCCGTGTGATCACCCGCGCTGTTGGCGCAGGTGGGCTTCTCCGCAAGGGGACGCGGGCAGTCCTTGGCGGCGTGTCCCTTACCGCAACGCACACAAGCCTGGGGCCTGTGGCAGTTGTGTGAGGAATGGCGGAACTGCTGGCACCGGTGACATTGCGCCGGGCCCTTGCGTCCACGCCAGGCCTCGATCTTGACGCCGGGCATACAGAGGAGCTCCTGCACCTCGTATATGCCCGGGATGGTGGTGGGTGTCCGCTGGAGCTGCGCGAACAGTAGGCACCCTGGTCGTCCGGGGCGCGCAGGGATGTTGCGCACGTGCTCGGGTTCGTACCCTAGCTCGCGCAGCTCGTCCTCTACCGCTTGTGGGTCAGTATTGGCCGGAAGGCCCCTGATGGCGATCTTCAGGCTTCTCTCGGCCGGAAGAGAGTAGCTGAACCACGAGATTCCGCTCTCTCTCTCCAGCCGAGTGAGGTAACTCTGGATTACCCGATACTCCGAGTCGGTTTTCGGTAAAAACCTAACCCCCCTGCCAAAGGGGCGCACGTTGGGTGCGTGGCCGAGCGCTGCCTTCAGTTCCCTGAAGTGCGTCGGCCAGTTAGGCAATACCTCCACGACGAGCGGCGGGTATCGGGCTTTCCGGCTTTGGATGTCCGGGGCTGCTGTTGATGCCGATGGTGTTGGCGGCGTGGTCGCTCCGGTCGCGACCGTCGCCGGCTTCAGCTTCTTCGCCTCGTTCGCCGCCGTAGTCTCGGCGAACGTTTTCCGGGGGCGAGGCGTCGGTGAAGTTTTGCAACTTGTGGGGGATGGTGCGAGTCGCTTAACCGCGTGGATCGCGGCCAGCTCCTCAAACGTCATCCGGCTCTCCATTGGGGATCCTTGGGCGTCTGGTGTTGGGGTTGAGGGCCCCGTCTTGGGGCGGGATATTCTTGGGTCCCGGCTGGTGGAGGGCGCGTCGGGTGTCGGGGAGGGAGTGCGTATCACCGAACTGGCGATAAACATCTCCTCCCCGGCACCGGTCGCTGGCCCCGCGACGATGTTAAGTCGGGGCACGGGCACGGGCGTCAGGTTGGCGGCCTTCACCGCCGCGTTGAACAGCGCGGGGTTCGCCGACCTCGTGAATACACGAGGCCGGGTGGCGCGTCTCGGCGGCGGGTAAAGCCGCTTTCGCTCCATGTTGCAGGCGCGGAGTCACGGCGCAGGTGTACCGTGGAAGTGCGGCCCAAACCGAAACTCCGGCACGCCGATACCTCCCGACCCGGTCCCCGGGGCTTGCCGCTGGTGGCAGACCGGGAACCCAAGCCTGGCGGCACGACGCGTTATTCCGGAAGTTTCGGCTGGACGCAAGTGCGGTGAAAGGTGTCACTGGATGACCGTACTGTAGGGCCCGAGCACCGGTGCAGAGACGTCTGCACGCGGCGGTACACTGGCTGATCTTGTATCACGCTTTCCCACCCGAATTCTCTTAAGTCTACCTTCGGCCTCTTTGGGGGGGGGGGGGGGGGGGGTAGAGAATGTCGCTCGGTGGGGTTCCGTAAAATAAAAGGTATTTGGCTAGTGTTCCGTTGTCTTTAAAGTTTAGGAAGCCCTGAACTACAGTATATTTAGATAGGTAGGTAGGTACGTGTTTAGAAGTGATTGCGCACTTGTCCCTCTGTACACAAAGGGTCGGTACTTACCCACATATTAGGTTTCTATGCGTAGGTACTGTGAGTAATGTTTTTGTAAAAGGGCAGGCCGAATTATAGGTACTAAACGATCAGATATCATCAGTTAAAAAACTTCTAAACCACAGAAGAGGAGGTTAAAAAAACCAAACGATGCCCTACCATCTGCCTATGGCCACAGGGTGGAAACTCCATACAAAAATGTTCGTTTTCACCCACACTAATATACACATAATGTGAATGCTTGAATCAAGCTTGAATGTGTGTGTGAGTATACTAGACACTAGCTATGGAAATTAAATAATAAGGAACAGAACGCAATCTCATGTATGTAGGTACTTTTTTTTCAAGTCTACCCTCGGCTAAGCACAAATTAAACCAAAGCAATAGCACAAAGTACGTACCTAGATAGTAATACGTAATGCAACGCAGTGACACTCTCTCAAGTACTGACACGGCAAACGACACTTAAATTTTGGTGGGGGGATGGGGAAGCTTACTCGGTGGGAGGCAGGGAGTTGCCGATCTGTATGTTATACTATTATATTATCTTTGCTATGGCAGCGAGTCCCGGGTATGCCCTCGGCATTTCTGCCGAGGCTGACAATAGGCTCACCACCTCTTCTGTATTCACAGAAGAGGTGGTGAGTGAGCCTATTGCCTAGTGAAACGGACAAGGGACTACTTATAGCTATAAGTTTAAATTTAATTTATTGTTAAAAATTACAGAGAAACATAATTATTACATATCTATATTTACATTATTACTATCTAAACTAAACCTAAATAAGGCCCCCGTGGCATTGTGCCCAAAAGACTAGCAGCATTCCCCCTTTGAATAGCAATGCCTATTCGTTGAGCGAGAAAACTGCCAGCCCTTGGGTCACCAGTTGACTCCACAAGGCGCTTTTTCAAATTATTGAAAAATTTTTGCGCATTGGGACCCCATGGACCTAGGGTCTCGACACCGACTGGACAAAAACGATACGATGAGTCGAGACCCTTATCTATACTAATATTATAAAGAGGAAAGATTTGTTTTTTTGTTTGTTTGTTTGTTTGTTTGTTTGTTTGTTTGTAACGAATAGGCTCCGGAACTACTGGACCGATTTGAAAAATTCTTTCACTGCTGGAAAGCTAAACTCTTTGCGGGTAACATAGGCTATATTTTATTCCCGTATTCCCACGGGAACGGGAACTACGCGGGTGAAACCGCGTGACGTCCGCTAGTATTTATTAATTTTAATATTTTCAGCCGTTTCCGCTGCTGCACTGGCTTTTAATTTTGTTTTAGGAAGATGGGACGGGGCTAGAGTTTATAAGTACATATTTTATAAACATGTTGGTACTGGCAACAGCTTAGCCTGCCTGTTCGTAGCACGAGAATGTCCCAAAATGGAAATGCCACAATTTTTCATCCATTTGGATAGGTAACAGAACTAACCCTACAGTAAACGGAGCGATTACCTACTTTCAGAATAGGTGCAAGCAAAGCAACAATACCCCAGGTAGGTAACGTAAACGCACCTAATAACGACCCCTTAAAATCCGCGCTCATTACCGCCCTATTCAGAAAACTATCATTATAATGTGATGTGTTAAAGTTACACAAGTAGTTACTTTTGGAAAAATGTAGATATATTTGTATTGCAATTATTTATGTCTATTTTGGGTGCGTAACTCAATGATTTAAAGAATTATTGCCCATTTCTTCCGTGACTGCCGGCGATAGTGCATTTTCCATAGTGTGGCGTCTTCGATGACTTAAGTTCTCTTGCTTCTTTCTTAGCAGAATATTATATCCTAAAGCATTTTAATGCAACTTCTAGTTCTTTTTATGCATTTTTTATACTTTCAGGAACACAAATAATAATAAATTTTAATGAGATACTCTTTTATTTTGCTTAAAATTCAATATTAAAAATAGGCGGTAATAGGAACAAAAATCACAATTTTGTTCCTATTAACGACCCATGTCGCTGATAAGAACTTTTCGTATCTTTCGTGTGTCATGATTTTTTGCTAAAATACGTCAATTAATAGGCAGGAGGCTATACTAACTCAGTTCCTTAATATGTTAACTTGCATTTGAGCTATTAACGCCATATTATTTAAGAGCCTTAGTAGCCTTAAAAGAAACTTTGCTCTTAAGTAAATATTTTGTTGAATAAAGGAGGTGTAATTTATAAATATTGTATTTTTATAGTTAAAATATCATTATTATTAAATATTTATAGCAACCACACTATTTAAAATCATACAAATGTACAAAAACCACATGTATTTACCCAATTCATACACATTCCATTGGGTCGGTAATAGGTTATACGATTTCCTTTAATAATACCTATTACCGATCTACTTTTACATTTACAACGAACTCCGTAGTCGTTCGTCGTTCCTTATAGTCAGTTCCAAGTACAGCAAGGGATGCTGTACAAAAATTGTTAATTATATTTATAAATAAATGATAATAAAAAGAACTAAGAAGTTATCTCAATCTGCGTTCGGGCTCATGGAGGAGAGACATGGAATGGCACTACAGAGGCCGGATGATATGTAGATACAAGCGGCTCAATAGACTGATCTCTATATCTTTGAAAACCGTCCTGTGACACTACAACACAGACCACAATAAAGGGTCTAAGTATTTTTAAGGAATCGGTCTATAGGGCTGAGTCAGCTGTCAAAATTAAAAACCGGCGACAGTCTTCTTTGCCTAAGATACTGAACGAGGTTGAAAGCTTCTATGAACAGTTAGGTACACACATTTCCTGTCCTGGTCCTGGGAGACTTCAATGCCTGGTCACAGGCTTGGGGCTCCCGGGAAATCAGAGACAGGGGGAGGATACTGGAGGATTGGGTCACAACTCGTGGCCTAGTCATCCTGAACCGGGGGAATGTCGCAACCTGGACGCGGCGGGGGCTCAGCTCGGTCATAGACGTTTCGTTTGCGACCCCTGAGCTCGCCCGCCGTGTCCAGGGATGGCGTGTGGTGGAGGAGGAGGAGACGTCGTCGGATCACCGATATATTCGGTTCGACGTCTCCCCTCCACCTAACCTGCCGCCAGCAATCGCGAATCCCCCGGAACCGCGTTGGGCACTCCATCGCCTTGATCGGGAGGCTCTCCTGGAGGCGGCCATCGTGCAGGCCTGGATTCCGACAGCGGACAGGCCTGCCGATGTTGATACCGAGGTGAAGTGGTTCGGGAGAGCCATGTCGCACATCTGCGATACGGCGATGCCCAGGGCTAGGCCCAGACCGGCGAGGAAACAGGTGTACTTGTGGACGCCGGAAATCGCGCAGTTGCGCGCGGATTGCGTTACCGCGCGCCGCCGGTACATCAGGTTCCGCCGGAGACATCGTCGCCCAGATGATGCGGCAGCCCGAGAGACGGAGCTCTATGATGGGTACCGGGAGGCCAAAAGGGCCCTCCAGACGGCCATCAACCGGTCCAAAAAATTGAGCCGCGAAAAGCTGATGGAGACTCTGGAGCGAGACCCGTGGGGGCGCCCGTACCTTATGGTAAGGGGCAAATTACGCCCTAAGGCGCCCCCACTGACCCAGAGTCTCCAGCCGGAGCGGCTGGAGGGGGTCCTGGACTCCTTGTTCCCGTCGAGAGCGGAGGAACACATTCCTCCGCGCATGGCTCCGTCTCAGGCGCCCAACGCGGAAGGCAGCGAGAACGACGTGCCCGTGGTCACCGAGGGTGAGTTAGGGGCGGCTATACTGCGGCTTAAATCCAGACGGCATTCCAGGCCGGGCGTGGGTCCTGGCTCTCGAGGAGCTTGGGCCTCGACTAGTTGGGCTCTTTAGCGCATGCCTCGAGAAAGGCCAGTTTCCCAAGGTCTGGAAGACAGGAAAACTGGTCTTGATTCGAAAGGCGGGGCGGCCGGCAAACTCCCCATCAGGGTACCGGCCGATCGTGTTGCTCGACGAGGTGTGCAAGCTCTTTGAGCGCATTATTGCACAACGCCTCGTCGGGCACCTCACACGCGTGGGGCCTGATCTGGCGGATAGCCAGTTTGGCTTCCGTCAGGGACGCTCCACCGTGGACGCGGTCATGCGCATTAGAGGCCTGACGGAGGAAGCAGTCTCACAGGGTGAGGTGGTGGTGGCGGTGTCTCTCGACATCGCCAACGCATTCAACACCTTGCCCTGGAGCTGCGTCAGGGAGGCGCTTATCTATCATGGAGTGCCTCCCTACCTCCGTCGAATTGTCAGGGCTTATCTCTCCGAGAGAGCCATAACTTACCCGAGCTGGCTAGGGCCAGTTCGGCGAGATGTGTCGTGCGGTGTTCCACAGGGATCGGTTTTAGGGCCGCTCCTGTGGAACATCGGTTACGATTGGGTGCTGCGTGGTCCGTTGCTCAGAGGGGTCGGCGTAACGTGTTACGCCGACGACACCCTCGTTACGGCGCGGGGAGCAACGCACCGTGCCGCAGCACTTAAGGCCACGGCAGGGGTTGCTCAGGTCGTGGGTCGGATTCGGCGGCTGGTTCTCGAGGTCGCCCTTCACAAATCCGAGGCTCTGTGCTTCCACGGACCTCGGATGGGGCCACCTGCGGGATCCAGCCTACAGGTAGGGGGCGTCAGCATCGGCATCGAGCCCTCGATGAAGTATTTGGGGCTCGTACTCGATGGCCGGTGGAACTTCGGACGTCACTTCCGAAGTTTGGTCCCGAAACTGAGGGGAGCATCTGCCGCACTCGCGCGGCTGATGCCCAACATCAGGGGACCCAACGCTCCCTACAGGAGACTGTACCTGGGGATCTTGCGAAGCATGGCCCTGTACGGGGCTCCGGTATGGGCGGAGACCCTGACGGCCAGCAATGTGGCTAGACTGCTGAGCCCGCAGAGAGTTATGGCCGTCAGGGTGATAAGAGGATACCGCACGATTTCCGGTGAGGCGGCATGTCTCCTGGCCGGGACCCCTCCATGGGACCTGGAAGCGAGAGCCCTTGCGTCACTGTTCAGATGGCGTAAGGAGGCGCTGGAGAGGGGCCAAAGGCCTGCGTCTCGAGAAATCGAGGCCCAGCGGACCCTGCTCCACCAGGAAACCGGGGAGACATGGAAGGTGCGACTTGAGCAACCAAAGGGGGGATTCGCCACAATCGCGGCCGTCAGCCAAAAAAAAAAAAAAAGGTGCACACATTTGCAAAGAAACCCGTTTAGTATCATGTTAAAGTCCAGAGATCCAGATCGACTCAGCACTTTACCGAAGATATCCCAAACGTCAGCCTGTGCGAGATTCGTATGGGCTTGAAGCAGCTTTAAAACAGCAAGGTACCAGGAGACGACGGAAATATACTGCAGAGCTTCTAATGGCAGGTGGCAAACCGGTTCTTAAGGACATACAGAAGTTATTGAACTCCGTCATACTCGAGTGTAAAAAGCCACAGGTATGGAACAGGAGTGTGATGGTTCTCTTCTACAAAAAGGGCGATAAAGCCTTATTGAAGAATTACAAACCATCTAAATTTTATAAATAGCTCAACATACCTACACGCGCATTTTTATTTAACTTTAACGGTTCCATTTATTTAGTGGTCGGTATTAGGTGTCTCATAAACGGTATTAGGCACACGCCCTATATTTTGGATCGGTAATAGGGACATGGCCCCTTTTTTTTTTAATCCATATTTAATTTATTAAGTAATTTTTTATATACTGTATCTATACATGACTGAAAAGTACGATAGTTTCAGTACTTGAAAAACTATTTTTGTTGACGCCACATATTAAGAACTAGCTGACCCGCGCAACTTCGTTTGCGTCTCATGGGAGTGAGAAAGAGAGAAGTGTAGTATAAATATTTCGTGATATAATATTTTCCGTCGCATTTACTCCGTTACTTATGTTCATTAGAGCTGACCCACACAACTTCGCTTGCGTCACATGAGTGTGAGAAGGAGAGAGGCGTGGTATTAATATGTAAAGTGATATGATGTTTCCCGTCGCATCTACTTCCGCCCGTCCTTTTATGGTACGGATCCGACTCGCACTTGACCGGTTTTCATCGATCACTTGACTGGCTACCACTGCAGACCACGATTACTGCCGTCGTCGCTTCGCTCATATTTTAAAACTTACTAAGAGGGTTATTGTAAGCGAACCGTAAAAGATAGGCATTTGCAGAAAAGGACTTCTTTTTTAACTTTTTAAGAGGAACAATTTTATTGTACACTATTTTTACGTAACTTTAACCATTTCCACAGTTTACGCAATGGAAGCTCCGAAAAGAAAGAAATTTTCCCCGTTCTCAAAACATTATTCATGGCTGCTCCGCCCCTATTCGTCTTAGCGTGATGTTATACTGTCATTAACCATCCTCAATAAATTGACTATGAAACTGTGAAATAATTTTTGAAATGCAACCAGTAGTTTCTGAGATCGTAGCACAAACAAACTCTTCGGTTTTAAAATGTTGTGAGCGGACCTTAAGAGATGGACAAATTAGGTTATTGTGGGCGAACCTTAAAAGATAGACATATGCTGCCGCGGACTTTTTTTTAGAACTTTTTAAGGGAAACAATTTTGTAGTACACAATTTTTACGTAACTTTAACCATTTATGCAGCGTACGCTACGGAAGCTCTCAGACGGTAAAAAATATTCCCCGTTTTCGAAACATTCTTGTTTGCTGCTCCGCTCCTATTTACCTTAGCGTGATGTTATATAGCCTATAGCCATCCTCAATAGATGGACTATCAAACTGTAAAAGAATTTCCGAAATCCAACCAGTAGTTCCTGAGATCCTAGCGTTCAAACAAACAAACAAACAAACAAACAAACAAACAAACTCTTCAGCTTTATAATATTAGTATGGATGTGCTTATTTTTTGGACATCAATCTCAACGCCGCTTAAACTGGCGGTAATAGGTGCGTTTACGTTATATGTATTACCAATGATCGGCCGGCCCTTATATATAGGTACCATAACAATTAAAACCCTTTTTAATTCATCTAAGTACCATAAGTATTTTATGGCCTTATCCAGATGTCGTTGTACCTTTCATTATTAATATCTTAAAGGTATAATATTGATCGACTCTATAATATATTGAGTGACCTCCGTGCTCTCCATGATTGGTCGTTGTTCGTTACACGCGTAGCTCCACACAATAGATCAAACTGGTAGTAGGTCAAATTATCTTCCAAATGTCGAGACGGGTTCTATTTATGCAAAAATGTCAAAAAAAGGAAGATTAGTATCGAAAAATATGTCGTGATTTATGTATCTACCTACCTCAGGTTCCAATTTGTCAACCGGAAGTGGGTTACTTTCGTGGCGGTGCTACACACGTAGTTCCCAAACGGTTTGACCGAATATAGGAACTTGTTCAGGTCAATTACAAGAGGTGCAATGGCACTTCCGGTCGGCCATAGGACAACTGGAAGTGCCATCACACGATGTTGTGATTATACGATAATCTCAGCTAGGCTTTTTTTTTTTTTTTTACGTGTGGAAATCCTACATGGATGCTATGCCGGACTCCTACCGACTAAAACCACACGATGCTCTACAACTGTCTACGGCCGGGAGTCCCGGGTAAGCCCTCGGATCTCAGCTAGGCTTAGCTTGAAGTCGAAGCGGCTTCCACATTACGAAATTAATTTGAATAATATATCAAATATATGGAGGTTAAAATTCTATCGTCGTGGTTGAAGCTATCTTCTGAGGTCTCGATTCTTCCAATACTTTTTTTTATACCACGAAGGTGGCAGACAAGCACACGCCCACCATTTATTTAAGTGTATTCAGTTAGTTGTCTAGTGCCGTTGGTGTGAGTCCTAAATAGCTTAATGGATCCTTTAGTTACTTCGTACTCTATTATAGGTTGCTTATTAACTTTGCGAAAAAATAACTCAGCTCTTTTTTCCACGCGTACCTAGTGCATTTTCTGATTTCTGTGGGTTATACAAATGATACACCACCTGTAGGTACATTTTGTACAACTGGCTGTAAAAGTTTGTAAGTAAGTAGGTATTTAAGGCCGCGTGGGTCCGATTTTGAGTTTTTTGAAACAATCCTAGTCAAAAAGTAAAGGGTTTTTAAATCTGAAATATATATATATATAATAGTTAAGGATATAAGCTAAACATATTCCGAGCCCGTTACACGATCCAATAAATTTCACTAGATAGAAAAAAATCCCAAAGTTGACTCTCTCAGAAAAGTTTTTTCAAAACTGTGGCTAAACTATTAACATTTTATTTATTTTTTTTGCACTCAATTAAAGGTTTTAAGTTTTTATACACATTTTCCGAGCGTTTTTCTATAAACAACTATTTACATAGTTATCATGTACGAATATCTACCAAACGCAATAGAATTGCGCCGCTGACGGCCGATCAGTCTCGACCTGGCGCTTGTGGAGGCAGGACCTGTGTCAGTTTTTTTCGCAACTATTTCGTAATTATTATGCCAAATTACGTTGAAATCGCGCCACAGTATAAAAATATCAGTAATGGGCAAAATGTAATTAGATTAACCGTTACAAAATACATACGCGACTCATGGTAAAAATGTGGTGATCTTTTACTTTTTAAGTGTTTCACGACATGGTAACCAGCTACCTAATGCATTAAAATGTCTACGAATTACATGATAATTTCGCAATCCAACATGGCAGCCACGCCGTAATCACAAAATTTCATGATGGGTATCGTTTAAGGGGTTTTTTGGTATGCTGAGTACGAAGTACGTGATAATTTTGCAATCCAATATGGCCGCCGCACCGTAATCACAAAATTTCATGATGGGTATCGTTTAAGGGGTTTGTTCGTATGCTGAGTACGAATCACGTGATAATTTTGCAATCGAATATAGCCGCCGCTCCGTAATCACAAAATTTCATGATGGGTATCGTTTAAGGGGTTTTTTGGTATGCTGAGTACGAATCGCGTACTAATTTTGCAATACAAGATGGTCGCCGCGCCGTTATCACAAAATTTCATGATGGGTATCGTTTAAGGGGTTTTTTGGTATGCTGAGTACGAATCACGTGATAATTTTGCAATCCAATATGCCTGCCGCGCTGTAATCACAAAATTTCAAGATGGGTATCGTTTATAGGGTTTTATGGTATGCTGAATACGAATCACGTACTAATTTTGTAATCCAAAAAGGCCACCGCGCCATAATCACAAAATTTCATGATGGGTATAGTTTAAGGGGTTTTTTGGTATGCTGAGTACGAATCACGTGATAATTTTGCAAATATGCCCGCCGCGCCGTAATCACAAAATTTTATGATTGGTATCGTAAATGGTAGTATCGTAAGTATGGTAGTATCGTAAATCATACGTAGCAGACTGTAGTGTAAAAGAGATAGAGACACATGTTCCATTCTTCGTTCTAACATTTGTGTGTGGTTGGATTGCATGGAACGACAGACTAAAAAAACTTGTTCGGTTTACTGTGAGTTAGTTAACCGCGTGCCAATTTACAACTGCGCAAGACGTGGTCAGAGTTAAGAAGTTATTTATTTAACTCAGAGCTTACTAACTCTACATTTATATATTTAACTCGACTCTCCGCGCAAGTAGGCCTAAATAGCTTAGGTGGCCAAATTGAATTCCAAAATGATCATGTTATTCGTACTCAGCATTCGAAAAAACCCATTAAACGATATTCATTACGAAATTATGTGATTACGGTGCGGTGGCCATTTTGGATTGCAAAATTATCATGTGATTCGTCCTCAGCATACCGAAAAAACCCCTTAAATGATAACCATCATGGATTTTTGCGATTACGGCGCGGCGGCCATGTTGCATTTCAAAATTATCACAGGATTCGTACTCAGCATACCAATACACCCCTTAAACGATACCCATCATGATATTTTGTGATTACGGCGCGGTGGCCATATTGGATTGCAAAATTAGTACGTAATTCGTACTCAGCATACCAAAAAACCCTTTAAACGATACCCATCATGAATTTTTGTGATTACACCGCGGCCGCCATTTTGGATTGCAAAATTATCACGTGATTCGTACTCAGCATACCAAGAAACCCCTTAAACGATACCCATCATGAAATTTTGTGATTACGGCGCGGCGCCCATATTGGATTGCAAAATTATCACGTGATTCGTACTCAGCATACCAAGAAACCCCTTAAACGATACCCATCATGACATTTTGTGATTACGGCGCGGCGTCCATATTGGAATGCAAAATTAGTACGTGATTCGTACTCAGCATACCAAAAAACCCTTTAAACGACACCCATCATGAAATTTTGTGATCACACCGCGGCGGCCATTTTGGATTGCACAATGATCCCGTGATTCATACTTAGCATACCAACTTTAGAAAACTTTAGAAATTTTTATGACCAGCTATTATGTAATTTACATTTTTTACGCAACTGTAGCAAACGTACGCAACGGAAACTCTCAAAAGAAATGAAATATCCTAGTTGTCGAAAAATGTTTCGTTGCTGCTAAGCTCTTATTCGCCTTAGCGTGATGTTATATATTTTGGTATTCTTTAAAAATGGACATTCTGTTAAGAAACTCTTTAAAGTTAACTAGCAGTCTCTTAGAGTCTAGAGTTAGAACAACTAAACAAACAAACAAACTCTTTAGCTTAAAAATAATAGTATAATATACATAATTTATTTACGATTAACTCTTTTATTTTTATTTACGAAACTAATAAATCACTACACTTAATAAAGTTAGATGCATTTACTACGTCAAACAAAGTTAGCATGCTGTTTCTTTCTACTATACTGTAAACTGTGGCATGAGAGTTGACTGCCGCTGCCGGCGCGCGGTGTGTGTTGCGCCCGGGACGAGGGGAGCGCCA
Source organism: Miltochrista miniata (assembly GCA_933228765.1). Lineage (NCBI taxonomy): Eukaryota > Metazoa > Arthropoda > Insecta > Lepidoptera > Erebidae > Miltochrista > Miltochrista miniata. The sequence goes on along the minus strand of OW121750.1, from coordinate 20,704,712 downwards.
AATGCCTACTTGTGCGCAATAACCGCCCCTTAATTATATGAGAATGTTTGACACTTTGTAATGTAAGATTCATATTCTATACTAGCTGACCCCGCAACTTCGTTTACGCCACATAAGGTGTATGAAAGGAGAGGTATTTCTTCATCAGACTTATCAAGCAGCGTGTGAAACTGCCCTGTTTGCTTATATATAAAAGAGCTTAATGATTAAGACTATTCCAAAACAATTTAGTCCGCGCCGAAGGCGTGGACTGAATAGTTTGACTCTTTTATGATTAAGCCAACACGCCAGTTTAGATTTACACTCACATTCAAAGAAACCCCTACAGTTAAAATTTTCAAAATATCTGATTCTTAAAAGTGTTATAGCTTTTTTATTTACTAACCGATTGACATGAAATAAACGCTAAATGTTAAGTGGAGCAAGCCTCAACACAATCAAAAAACCGCATTGCAATCGGTTAAGCGGTTACTGAGATTAGCGTGCAAAACCGTACAGACAAACAGATAAAGGTACAAACAGACAAAAATTCTAAAAATCATTGTTTCCATTGCGTTTAATAAAGCTCCCCTATTATATTTTTTCTTATTTATATAATCGTAATCGTAACAGGTCGCTGTCTGTACATGGGTACAGACAGCGACCTGTTACGATTTTATTATATGTATTGATTAATTCAGGCCTCCCCAACCTTTTTCTGGCCACGGCGCCCTTATAAGGTTTGAAAATTTTCACGGCGCCCTCACATGTCACGTGAAATCTCAGCCCCCCCCCCCCCCCGTCGTTCCTCCACTGGCAAATTATTCAATGGTATCCTCCGCACACATTTTTCGGTGACATGTCTCGGCAAAGTCATCATGCTGTCCAAACAGGAAATCCCTCATGGATGCAATGCCGAACTCATACCAACTAAAATGACACGGTGCCCTACTACGGTGGCAACTTTGGGTCGTGTGGTGGGTGTGTGAGAAACTTGCACGTCAACTTGTCGTCTTGGCCCTGCTTTTCTAAGGATGGTGAATAGCCCCCGCCACGTCCTTAGGCCCGCGGCATGGAAGCCGATAATCTTGGGCGAAGACAAGTGTATGGCGCCGACCAGCTCGCCAAGGAGGCGGCTCTGAGGCTGAAGAGAGCACCGGACTACGGACTGTGTCCTGTTTCATTCGTGAAGCGTGCCCTCAGGCAGGACACGCTTGGCGAATGGAACAAGAGGTACAGTGAGGGCGAGCAGGCCTCCGTCACCATGCTTTTCTTCCCATGCGCAGTGGAGGCATACAGTGTCGTCCGAAAGATGACGATCGCCGGCACCACAAACCAGCTGCTGACAGGGCATGGTGGGTTCTCCGAATACTTGACACGCTGCAAGTGTAAGGAGGACCCATCATGCGCCTGCGAGCCCGGGGTAGACGAGAATGTGGTCCACCTGCTCGTAGACTGTCCCAACCACGCGCTTGACAGAGTGGATCTGGAGGCAGAAACCAATTTGAAGTTAAAGGTCGAAAACTTACCCATGTTTGTTAGAAAATATAGAGAAAGGTTTATAAAACACAGCGAAAAGATAGTTAAAATTGTAATTAAAAGGAATAAGTTATAAGAATAAGCACTCGGGTTGGAGAGTAATCTCCCGCTCCCTCCCCGCCGTCTTTTCCACGAGCATGAGCATGAGTGCTCGAAGGAAAACGAGGCGGCGGCGGCGTCTCACTTCCTCTCACTGGAGATCATGGCTCGCAACGTGGTCTCCAGTGAGATATTGTCCACATCTAGACCTAGCGCTGTTGCGCCCATGCTGCGCACTCCACCAATGTATGAAGCGCAGTGTCCTCGCTGCATTCCTCGCAATGGCACTCGGCCGTGTTCTCCCGGTGCAATCGTCACAGATACTTATCGATACACCTGTGCCCGGTAGTTATCTGTATCAACCAATAGGAGAGATGGTTCCTCTACAGCCACTCGTTTATGATCGGTCTGATTGCCGCGATTGTGGCGTTATCCCACATTGGTTGCTCAGGTCGCACTTTTCAAGTCTCTATGATTTCCTGATGGAGCGCACGAAGGCTGCCATGCGGCGCCCCCGAACCAGAAGGTGGGATATCTCTCTTGGCACTTCTCTCTTGGCGACTTTGTGGCGTGTCGGAAGATGCCTGCGTCTTGCAGTAGATTGTCATAGGCATTGATTGATTAATATTGCATGTTTATAATATTTTTACTAAGTTTTTTTACGTACATAGGGGCGCCGCCCGCGTGGAGGGCCGCGGCGCCCCTCTGGACTTCCTGCGGCGCCCCGGCGCCCAGGTTGGGAACCCCTGGATTTATTGATTGTCCCACATAAATAACCAGGCTGGGTGACATGTGACATCAGCAAAAAGAAATGACGCAAGTATATAAACAATATGTCTAACTCTGTCTGTTACATCATCTCTACATCTCTACCACGTTATCTACGTAAAGGTGCCTTTAACATATATTACAGTAGGTATCTACCTAGTAATGTAGGCACTGGCGTGATTCTACATTATATCTATCTACAGTCGATGCGCTTGATGCAAACAAGTGGAACCTGATGAAATAACTTGTAAAAAGGCATAAGTATCTAAGTCACGATGCCGAAAATGTATTTTACTTATTTAAAGCTGGGTAAAAAAAATATAGGCAGGTTAAAACCTATCTAATCGTCGCCATATAAAAATAAAAAGCGACCTATGTTTAAATTGGCCGCCGTAAAGTATGGCGTGATCTCAACCACAACAACTGTAGGTCGTATAAATGACGTGGTTCTGTCTGGATATGATATCACGCGACTCGGGCGGCCAATCCAAGCCCAGGCTTTTGCCAAACACTCATCAGTGTGAAACGATCGGTACATCGGTACGAGCATGTTCATGCCGCCACATAAGTCCAACAGTTCAACACGTGAACTTATTGATTACACCGGCCGGCTTATTTATTGTACTTTATATTATTGAGTCATCTCTATTGTAATATAACGGACATATAACGGATAGTTTGGCATTAACGCTCAGACTTTCGTTAAGTGTGTAAACTATAGTGTTGTAATTGTGATAAATTATATTATTCGCCATAATATTATTTATATCGAGTTTCGGTAAGCAAACAAATACGTCAAAAATTATATTTATATTCAGCTTTTCTTCTGATAGTGTAACAGTAATCAGAACTATGATAAAGTTATTAAAGACTTGCTATTTGTGTCACTAAATGAGAAACAACTGACGCTCTCTCATAGCTATCTATAAAATATTCACAATTTAGACATTAGAAATTACTGTGCATGCAGAATGCACATCATGATAAATATTAACCACGTGTATAATCTTCACGGAACCTTGACTTTTGATTAATATTATAATTTAAGGTACTTAGGTACGTGCTTTCTTTGATAATGAGTTAACAAGTTCATTGCAGTTCCAAATTAAACTTAATAAACGATGTCTTCTTACTGTAATTAAAAGCTATTTTGCGTAAGCTACGTTAATTTTAGAGCCATTTTTCATTATTCGTAATTTATATAAAGAATATACTTAGGTTTATAAAAATAATTATAAGTACTTAACGCGAATACTTATAGGTACTTACAACTACTCATATAAATCTAATAATATTATATTGATCATATGATAATAAACAGTAAGCACTTACCCATTAAAGTTTGAGAAATTATGGTCATTTAAATATAAGCGTGTACTTTAAAATAAAATGATGAGAACGCTAGAACGCATTTAACAGGTAACATAAATATTAAACCAAGATTTGGAACTTTTACTCCGAACCCTTAATTTTCAGGCTTCAAAAAGTACCTATCAAAAATATAAAACAAGCGACGACTTAATGATGGCATAAGTAGTTGTTCAGGTTCACTTATGTTTAGTAAAGCCTCAGTTTGGTCCCTGTCCGTTAATCTACCGAAGTGAATGACCCCGGAAATGTTAGGAAATACTTTTGGTTGATTCTATAATTACCATCCGAGTGCTAGTCACGGTTGCATCCAGGGCCGTCTTAAGGCTATATAGCGCCAGGGTGCGAAGCTCAGACTGCGCCCCCCCCCCCCCCCCCGGTCAACCAAAAAACGCAATAAATTTTTGATGTTTTACATCTTTTTCTCTAAGATCTGTAATCTATATATATAATGCTACTGCTCCACCTGCGTTACCATTCATGTTGATGTCCAACTACTCGATAAACAAGGCATTAAGAATGCGCTTTGGCTACATTAAGGTCACAACGGGTTTAATAATGTTTGCCATAATTTAATATGCCATACTGGTATTTGCCATAATTTCCTTAGAAATAACGCTTCAGTTGCCATAATCGTGAAATGACATAAAATGACTTTCACTAATTCCATTGGTCATAATCGATCAAGTGTCATAATAATTTAAATCCATAAATGTATTTGCCATAATGTTCGTTTTCAATAATGCCATTTTCCATAACTTTTATTCACCATAATATAAATAAAGATAAGTTATACGACACAGATTTTTTATTTACAATTAAACCTAAAACTAAACCTCATAATGGCGTCTACTGACCAAGCTCGACGGAGCCCTGCTTCGCGGGGCTCCTACTTCTGGGTGGTTTAAAAAAAACCCCCACGAAGACTAAGGCGTGAGCTCCGCTTCGCTTCGCACTCGCCTTAGTCTTCTAACCGAGTCGGATTGCACTGAGTCGGGGTGTTAAGAATAATTAATTTCGACCTAACAATATTATGTATTATTTTCATAATTATATCAAATTTTGATTATGTTAAGAGTCGATTATGAGATGTGTTACTTATGGAAACTAATTATTATGATATACGTTGTTATAGAAAGTCATTTTATGGCAAATAAAAGTTATCACTGTTGAGGTAAACATTAATACACAATATTATGATCGGGGATGATTATTGCAAACATATTAGTGCAAATGAATTTATGGATAACGAGAGAAGACCGTCACAACGCCGTTAGAGTGGATTAATTCAAGAAGTTACGCGTTAACACAAGATGGAGGTTGAACCTAATCACACAATAGGGGTTTAAGGGGACTAGTTTGGAAAAAGACGTCCCCGCAAATGAAGGCGTTTTTTGTCTACCTATGCAAACGGAAAATAATAACCAGAAATAGATTTTTAATCTTAAAAATCGGTGTCAAAATATGCTTTGGTTGTAAATTTTATATTATTTATACATAATGTCAATGTGTAAAGCAATCATAGAGTAAGCCCCATTTTTTTAGATGAATGCCCGCGAAATGAGATGGCGTTAACTGGCGTTAATGTAGCCAACATCAACAAAACTACCTGCTAAAACCCTTTGATGTGTCGAAAAAACCGACAGCCCGAGCTATCGCTTAACGTTTAATGCCATTACTAATGCCGTTTGTACTTTACCACGTTAAAACCTTGGCTACATCTACGTTGAAGTGCTATTATGGTGTTAATTTAGTGTCCTTCAAGCTGTAATCCTCACATTTGAAATCTCAATGAAAACTAATATTGACAACGCCAAAAAATAGTCGTGAAATAGTCGTAAATAGTCGTACATGTAAAAAAATAGTCGTATTATAGTTTCGGCGTTATAGCTATAGGTTAGTGAGGATTATGGCTTGAACGTCAAGCTGTAATCCTCACCTCTAGACACAGGTGGAGCAGTAGCATAAACTTGAATGTCCTGACTGATAATCAACGCACATCCCAAACCGCTAGGACTAGAAAGTCCAAATTTGGCGAATAGGTTCCTTGTATGGTCTGGGGATCCACTAAGAAAGGATTTTTGGAAATTCCACCAATAAGGTGGCAAAAATTACAATTTACACCCTAAACACCTAATAATAGAGGCCATTTCGCTTAAAGTGCGGGCGCCAGGCGCCTATGCCAAAGGGCGCATCAAACGTCTTGGGAATATTTAGATATTGCCGTGTGCGTCTATGTTAATATTAATAATTGTTTGTTCGTTTGCATTGAATAGGTACCGGAACTACTGGACCGATTTGAAAAATTCTTTCACTGTTGGGAAGCTACACTCTTTGCGGTGAACATAATCTATTTTTTTTTATTCCCGTGTTCCCACGGAAACGGGAACTACGTGGGTGAAACCGCGTGACGTCCGCTAGTGTTAAATAAATTTAATTGTTCTATATATCGAAATAAGAGCTATCTTACCTTGCATATCGTTAGCGGTATGACACGTGCCGAAAGTCAAAAGTGACAATAATACAATGGTAATTTAATATGGGTGATGCCTATATTTTTATGCATGTAGGTAGGTGTTTATTTGACGTTAGTTTACGAAACGGGGGAATGGCGTTAATATTGTACTTATGAGTTAAAGTTTAATTAGGTAAGGAAATATCGAAATGTTTAGAGCTCGGCCTGCGCCCCCTCGGGCTCGGCGCCCGGGTGCGGCCGCGCCTTTGAACCCCCGGTTAAGACGGCCCTGGTTGCATCTGAAGCATTCCTTTTATAAGTACGACCTTTGTTACGTGTGGAAATAGTCATGGATGCAATGTCGGACAACTACCGGTTAAAACCGGCCGGAAGTCCGGACTACGTCCTCGGAAGGATAAGGAGAATGCGTTCTTTCTACATTCCTCTCGGGTTCACACAAGTATTTCAATATGTGAGATAAAAACGCTTATTTCATGCTCTAGCACGACTACTAGTCAGGACTTCTGGGATTTGTATTCCGCTGGGACCTGGTGGAGTGGAAGTGGAGGTCGCACGCTTAGATAGTAGTCTCCATCCCGACTTGTCTAGGCGAACTTTGTGATGTGATTGATTCAGCAGTAGCGATTTGCGGAAAAGCTACGGCGTGGTGGCGGTGGTTTTGCTAATTATTTAGTGAATAGAATAGGTATCACCTGCAACTTTTTACTGCGCCACATATTAATAAACTCGCCACATACAGCCACAGTACCTACCTAGCAGTGATTCGTAGTCCTTTTCAGACTTTTGAAGCAAATTTAGTAGATATCAACTTTATAATTTCTGTACAACTGATTTGAAAAGTCTAGATTCGATAGCCCAAGCTTAGCTTACCTACATTATACCTTAATTTGCGTAGACGGAGAATACTTATTCTTTCTCTAAGTTAATTTGATTTTAATAACGCCCCCTTGTGACTTCCTTCCGAACTATGGCCAACCGGAAGCACTTCACCCTATTGATTGACATTGAAATGAAAAGAAAAAAAAGACGTGTGGCACTCGGGGACTGCCGCGGTAAAGCTATTACATAGCATTTTTTACCAACTATGCTAGTATAATTATTTATATATAAGAATACTAGCTGATGCCCGCAGCTTCGCCCGCGTAAAATTTGTTACCGCGGGAAGTTATTCCCGGGATAAAAGGTAGCCTATGTGTTATTCCAGACTATAATGTATCTCTGTACCAAATTTCAGCCCTATCCGTTCAGCGGTTTGAGCGTGAAAGAGTAACAAACATCCACACTCACAAACTTTCGCATTTATAATATTAGTAAGAAGTAAGATATTAAGGCCTATGTTCAACAAAGTAAAGTACCAAGTACCTACTTGACTGTGGACATTTGGGCTTTTGGAATTTTGGCCTATTGGCCTTTTGGACTTTTAGACTTTTGGCCTTTTGGACTTTTGTACTATTGGCCTTTTGGACTTTTGGACTTTTGGACTTTTGGACTTTTGAAGACCCAAAAGTCCATAAAGACCGAAAAGTCCCAAAAGTCCCAAAAGTCCCAAAAGTCCCAAAAGTCCTAAAGTCCAAAAGGCCAAAAGTCCCAAAGGCCAAAATTCCACTCCACCTAACCTCACCCCACCCACCTCACACCAATTCACCTCACCACACCCCACTTCACTTCACCCCACCCTACACACCTCAGCCCACCCCACTTCACCCTACTTCACTTAATATTTATAGGTACACGTTATGCAAACGCGCACGTGTACACGTTGGTATATGAAGTGCGAGATACACGAACGTGGCCGAGCGTGGCCGAAGGTAGCCGAGAGTGTGATTTATTTTCGTGACACAATTTCTGGATTCGGTCTCCACGCAAGGCCCGCGATAGAAGCTATGCAATAGCTTAATAGGTATTTTGTTTTAGAACTTTTTAAGAAGAACAATTATTTTGTAATAAATTATTTTTATGTAACTTCAACCATTTACGCAGAGGCGCAACGGATACTCTTATAACGATTAAATGTTTTCCGTTTTCGAAACATTCCTCATTGCTGCACCGCTCCTATTAATCTTAGCATTATGTTATGTAGCCTATAGCCACTATCAATAAATGTACCTACTTACTATCGCACAGTTTTTGAAACCCTACCAGTAGTTTCAGTAAGGCTTGCCTTGGTATGATGTGATCATGGTCCCTTTGCAGCGTGTGTCCAATCCAGCGCAGCAGCTACACTTCCGAAATTTGATCTGTTGGTGGATAGGGGTCTCACTGCAGCGTTCCAATAGTCTTACGTTCGTGATGTTCTCGGGCCCGTATGTACCGAGGATCCATTGGAGGCAGCGTTTGATGAAGACTTATAGCTGGTAGCTGGTGCGAAATGTCTTTAGTGACCTTCCATGTCTCGCATCCGTATAGCAGTTAGCAGTACAGTTTTAACGTTTACTTTGTTTTGAGTTTCACTCTTCGTGTCCATTTTCGCAACTGCCTACGGGGCGCAGCTGTGTAAAGGTTGTTCTGGCCTTGGCGAGACTCGAAATGATGTAGGGTACTCTTCTATCCCATCAGTTTCTGACACGACACTCCCGAGGTAGAATAGAATAGAATAATAAGAAGGTACGTGAATTAGTGCCTCCACCACATCTCTTGCGTCTGTCGATTTTAATTTCAGTCCAGCCATTCGCTGCCTCATCCTGTTCGTTGTCCTGCACGTTGTCCTGCAGACATGCATGACAGCGTGTGTGTGCCTCAGCAGGCACAGGACATCGGCATCATTTAAATCCTCCAGGATATCTGTATAGGCCCCATTCTATGCCGCGCCGATTGTTCTTTGCGGTATTCAGCATTATACCATCTATTTTCTATGGATGGTTGTTAACTATCCTGTTATCTTCATAACGATCCTCTAAGGTAGGTACAGTATGTATTTTCAAAAGAGTTTGTGAACTCTATTTTTAATTTCTTTTTCAGAATATTGATGACATTTGATTGATGTCATTTTATACACGTTACGTCTACTACATTGATACATGTAATAAAATTCTAACACGCCGGTGTTTGTATGTAAATTGTTTATACTGAGGAAAATTCTATACTGAGGAATAGTTTTAACCATTAAGCTCTATTTTGATTAAGCAAACAGGGCAGATTCACACGCTACTTGATGAGTATGATTAATAAATACCTCTAATTTCATAGACCTTGTGTGACGTAAACAAAATTGCGAGGGTCAGCTAGTTAAAAGATAAAACAATAGGTTTCTTCTTATCTACTTAAAAACTATTTTTACAAATTTTATGGTAATAATAGACATTCTTTGAAATATGCATGTATGGTTTGTTGTGACTTTTATGACACGATTAAAGTACATAGGTATGGGATAGATGGCGCTCGCGGCTACGTCAGCGTGAAATTTTCTTCCCGCTTCCCATGGGAACGTACTCCCGGGTTTGGTTATCTTTATAGCAGTATTATATATAAATTAACAAAACAAAAAATAATACTGCATTGGTGATAATATTAATAAAAATGTATGTATATAGAGTACTCACTCATTTTCTTTCACTATTTTTCGTGACTTTCTTCATTAATAAATGCACTTTGTTTATTCATATTTAAAACACTTTTTACACAAATTATACGAGTACAGTTTACTGTTGTACATAGATGATGAATACCTATACACCTATAGTCGAATTTTTATTTAGACGAAGTAAATTGACAGCAACTAATGTAATTGACAGCATCGAAATTGTCATTTCACATTAAGAACTCTAAATTCGACCAGCATTCTAAATTCAACTTTGGTGGAGTGGTTAAGACGCGGATCGGTACGCAGAAGGCGCAAGATCGATTCTGGGTACAAGCATCAATTTTTGGATTATTTGATATATTTAACTACTATCTATACTAATATTATAAAGCTGAAGAGTTTGTTTGTTTGTTTGTTTGTTTGTTTGTTTGTTTGTTTGTTTGTTTGTTTGTTTGTTTGAACGCTAGGATCTCAGGAACTACTGGTTGGATTTGAAAAATTTTTTTACAGTTTGATAGTCCATTTATCGAGGATGGCTATAGGCTATATAACATCACGCTAAGACGAATAGGAGCGGAGCAGCAATCAAGAATGTTTTTAAAACGGGGAATATTTTTAACCGTCTGAGAGCTTCCGAGGCGTACGCTGCGTAAATGGTTAAAGTTACGTAAAAATTGTGTATTACGAAATTGTTTCTCTTAAAAAGTTCTACAAAAAAGTCCGCGACAGCATATGTCTATTTTTTAAGGTTCGCTCACAATAACCTAATTTGTCTATCTCTTAAGGTTCGCTCATGATATAATGAAACTGAAGAGTTTGTTTGTGCTAGGATCTCAGAAACGACTGGTTGCATTTCAAAAATTATTTTACAGTTTAATAGTACATTTATTGAGGCTGGCTAATGGCGATATAACATCACGCTAAGACGAATAGGAGCGGAGCAGCCATTAATAATATTTCGAGAACGGGGATTATTTCTTTCTTTTGAGAGCTCCCATTGCGGACGCTGCATAAATAGTTAAAGTTACGTAAAAATTGTGGAATACAAAATTGTTTCTCTTACAAAGTTATAAAAATAAGCCCTTAACAGCATATGTCTATCTTTTAAGGTTCACGTAAGTACAATAACCCTCTCATTAAGTTTTAAAGTATGAGCGACGCGACGGGAGTAAACTTGGTCTGCAGTGGCAGCCAGTCAACTGAACGATAAAAACCGGCCAAGTGCGAGTCGGACTCGCACACGATGAGTTCCATACCGAAAAATGGATGGGTGGAAGTAAAAGCGACGGGAAACATTATATCACTTTAACACCTCTTTTATTCTCACTCTCATGTGACGCAAACGAAGATATGCGGTTCAACTCTAATGAATTCAAGCGACGCGACGCGACGGGGGTAAATGCAACGGGAAACATCAAATACTCAAAATATTAATACCATACCTCTCTCTTTCTCACTCTCATGTGACGCAAACGAAGTTGCGCGGGTCAGCTAGTATAATATATAACGACTGCCGAGTTCATAATTGACGTAAACAAAAAAATTATGAAGTGCGAGACGAGATACACGAACGTAGCCGAAGGTAGCAGAGAGTGTGATTCGTTTTCGTGACACAATTTCTGGATTCGGTCTCCACGCAAGGCCCGCGATAGAAGCTATGCAATAGCTTAAAAAAGCGTGGTCAAATATAAAAAGTATCCTATGTCCGTCTCCTGGTTCTAAGCTACCTCCCCACCAATTTTCAGCCAAATCGGTACGGCCGTTCTTGAGTTATAAATGTTGTAACAAACCCGTCTTTGTTTTATATGTGTGTGTGTGTGTGTGTGTGTGTGTGTGTGTGTGTGTGTGTGCGTATGAGTGTGTGTGTGTGAGTGAGTGTGTGTCTGAGTGTGTGAGTGTGTGTGTGTGTGTGTGTTGCATGTATGTTTATGTGAGTTGATTTTTGAGTGTGTGTGTGTGTGTGTGTGTGTGAGTGTGTGTGTGAGTGTGTGTGTGGGTGTGTGTGTGTGTGTGTGTTGCATGTATGTTTATGTGAGTTGATTTTAAAGAACTTGTAGAAGGTCTTCCACAGATTCATATTCTATTGGTTTTAATCACTCAGTTACTGCCGTTTTAAATTCTCCGTATGTATGCATACTAAGAAATTATATGAGTATGTATAAAAAAGTTTTAATTAGATCGCAAAGAAAATGTCCAAAAGCCAAAGTACTTGAAGCAAAGTCGTTGATATACCTAATTAGAGATAATAGAAAAACCTCGCATAACTTCAGAACAATACACACTCACACAGTACTGTTTTACGATTACCGATTATAATTATTTAAAGTTAAAGTTCATTTATAAATAATTTATTTATATAAAAAATATAATTAAGTATAGGGGTCTCGGCTCGTCGTACAATTTTATTCCAGTCGGTGTCGAGACCCTAGGTCCATGGGGTCCCAACGCACATAATTTTTTTAAAATTTTGAAGAAGCTTCTTGTAGAGTCAACTGGTGACCTAAGGGCTAGCAGTTATTTCTTCCAACGAATAGGCATCGCCGTTCAAAGGGGGAATGCTGCCAGTCTTTTGGGCACAATGCCACGGGGGCCCTATTTAGATTTAGTTTAGTTTTATTTATTCATATTGTAAATAGTTATTAATTTATTTTAAAATTTGTCTAATATTTTATTGAATAAATTTAATATATTTATTATAATAAAAATATACTATTATATAAATAGTATACTATTAAACTAATTGTTGTCAAACTGATTATGATTAAACCTCTTTTCATAATCAATAAGCGAGTACAACCGTTAAACAACACTATGCCAAAGACAAACAAGACTGAGAAAAAATAATTTAATGACAAGCAAGAATGACAGGTTTAGGTAAATTTTTATCATCGAATTATTTTTATGAAATTATTCTATATTCTAAAGGTAAATTAGTGTCGAAATGGCCGCATAAATCTAACTATGGTTCCTTAAAACGAATATTGATCAGGATTGATATTTAAATGTAAGTAATTATGGAGAGTCGAGATCCAATCTGTTTGTTTACTACATTGTTTGAAAGATACACGAACGTGGCCGAAGGTAGAGAGTGTGACTCGTTTTCGTGACAGAATTTCTGGATTCGGTCTCCACGCAAGGCCCGCGATAGAAGCTATGCAATAGCTTAAAAAACTTTATTATTTCTTGATTCATCGGTTAAACCGTTTTGGAGCTGCACGTGCAGCAAAAAATAAACCACGCATGGAATTTAAGCAGGTCATTCATATAATTACCTTTAATCTGGTAATCGGGGCCATTCGTAAGACCCTTTTCACACGTTCCGGTTGCCGGGTAGCTGGTGCCGGGTAGCTGGCGGCGAATGCAAGCAAGTTGCCGGGCAAATCACGACGGTACTGTGAAAGCTATAGTACATGCCTATGGCCATACACTTCGGTCGCCGGGTACCCAGCAACCGGTACGTGTGAAAAGGCACTACAGTAGTTCGTCTATGCCCGGTTTCATAATTTTGAGTTTGACGTCACAGAGTTCAATTTCAAGGTGACGGATGGTGAATTGGTGAAGTTGAACTCCGTGACGTCGTCGTCAAACTCAAAATTGTCAAATAGTCTGACGGGCGGAAGCGGAACACCTGACAGTGCAATAATAAAAATAAAAAGTATTCTAGTTTATCCCATGGCGATCGACTTTTGTTTAACAGCAGAAAATAAAAATAAATGTGTTCTGTGGGGAGATATTAACTATTAAGGTAGTGTAGGTTTACGTAATCCGTTACTCCCGTTAGAATTGTGACTTGTGATTACGGCACTGATTATTTTGGACATAATTTATTCTGGTTTCGATTCCTGGCTGCAAACCCCGAAAAATAGACAAATATATTATGTTCTGATTCCCGAGAAAGCTTTTTGGTTGGATTATGTTATTAAGGCTACATTTTACTCGTTAATTTGCAGTCAACACAAGAACAATACGATGGCACCCAACGTTTCGGATGCGAACGGGATACTGTTCGAGAGCGAGGCTAATACGGCGGACTTGGCACTGACCAATACACCTGTACAGAAAGCTGATAACTATCCCAGGAAACTGGTGTGGAGGAATATCATACTCTTTGCATATCTACACTTAGCAGCACTCTATGGTGGTTACTTGTTCCTGTTTTCAGCGAAATGGCAAACAGATATTTTTGGTAAGTTAATTTCGATACCCTCAATGTTTATTTCAGGCTTTCATGTTAGTATTAAGTTATGATGGCATAGTTCAATCCTAAGGACCTGGTCAGCACTTATTTAAGCACCATTTGACCTCTCTGAAAAGTACTATATTTCCAAAAAAACAGATCATGCTACTAAAGAAGGATAAGATACATTATTTTCTTTATTGGCTACTAGTGGACGTCACGCGGTTTCACCCGTGTAATTCCCGTTCCCGTGGGAATACGGGAATAAAATATAGCCTATGTGCACTGCAAAGAGTGTACCTTCCATCAGTGAAAGAATTTTTCAAATCGGTCCTGTAGCTTAGGAGCCTATTCGATGCAAACAAACAAACAATCAAATCTTTCCTCTTTATAATATTAGTATAGATTAGGTACTTTGATTTTTTTTTGTTACATAAACCAGATATGGTTTTTATGCAGGTAATTTAATATGTAGTTAATTAGAAATTATGCTTAAATATATTTACAAGTCTGTCTTTAAAATTGTACAGCACAAGCTGAAACACTTTAGGATAGTTTGTGTAAATGTCTGAAAATACTTACTACTTTTGTGTTATTTAAGTAGATAGTAATATGTTATGTTATTGTTGCAGCATATCTGTTGTACGTGATGTCTGGACTTGGAATAACTGCGGGAGCACATCGCCTGTGGGCTCATAAGTCATACAAGGCTAAATGGCCGCTTCGACTTATTCTTGTCTTCTTTAACACCTTGGCATTCCAGGTAAGATAACATTTAGATTTTTTTAAAACTTAGTCGAAAGTTCCAGTTGCGCCTAAAGACTGCAGTTTGAGTATGCATTCTTCCTTAGACTGCTAGCATTTAATAAACCTACTTTAGTCATAACTTTTCTCTGAAGGGTAATGAAGAAGCATACTATACACTAACATTTCACCATTTCTGTTTTGTCCCAAATAATAGGAAGCCAACACGGCAATAGGTTCACCACTTATTACGTGGGACATAGAACATGCCTCTGTCTACCCCTTCGGGGATAAAGGCGTGACTATTATGTATGTATGTATGTATAATAGGAAGTAATCTATTTCAGTGTTGAAATGGACATACTCAGGTGTAGGCAATCTGTGATTTTCAGATTAGAAGTTGAAAATTCACAAAACCTTTAAGTTGGCTTAACAACAAGTTCTATTCTGATGAGGTTTTCCTCTTTATGATAAGCTGCTGTATAACCTTTCATGTACCTACTTTATGGCTGCAAACTGCAGAGACATGATTTTTGGCAACCAATTATTTCAGATTATTGACTGATGTCTGAAAAGTGTCTCCACTACATTAGTTAAAACCCTTTGTAAAAGGTAGCCTCTTTGACCCATTAATGATTATAACTTTAGTGGTGGTTTTGTTATTCTTTATTTTATTTTTTTCATTTTAGTCAATAACCAGGTGAAAAGGGAAAAAATTATTAGTTGTCTAGATCCTATAGCAACAGTTTTTATTAGCTTAGTTGGGGCTAGATCGTGAGGTGTAAAAAAATACATATAGTTCCATTTAAATACAATTGCCAAAAATCTGTCTTTGCAAAACAAAGTACAGAGATGAAAATTATTCAAATGCTGTCTAATGCCGGGGCCACACTAAGGAGAATGACATTAATTATCGCGTTGAAGGACGTTAAACGTTAGTGTAGCCACAGGATTATCGCGATAATTCGACAACGGCATTCACATAGCCGTTTGACGTTAGGCGATAGCTCAAGTGGCGGCACATCAAAGAGATTCACGCGAGAATTATTACGTTGAAGCGGCCACACTACTCAAATCATGGCGTTAAGAATGAACGCGATAATTATCGCAATATTTATCGCGATGATGGGCATTGACGTTTTCTTTAGTGTGGCCCCGGCATAACAGTATGCGCACACTGGGCGACAGTCGCGCTTGTCGCCCAGTGTGCGCCTGTATCGGGCGACGCGTCGCCGTGACTTCCCTTGCTTGTCGTCCAGTCGCGGCGACATTTCGCCCAGTGTGCGGAGTGCCCGTTTTTTTTTTACGTGTGGAAATCCTACATGTATGCTATGCCGGACTCCTACCGACTAAAACCACACGATGCCCTACAACTGTCTACGGCCGGGAGTCCCGGGTAGGCCCTCGGAAGGATGTCCCAGGGCCACTGTGCCCCTACTGTAAGAGCGCGTTCTCGCTGTATGTCGTGACGATAAATTACGGTATAGTTAAGCGTTGGCATCGAAGACGTGGCTTGTGTATTTAAATGGAGATGTTCACATAGTTTTGGGACGACTCAATGAATTGTCTTCTAATAACGCGTTTTTGCGGTGATGATAATTACCGTGGCAGTAGGAACGAACAGCTTGCTCGACAGGGGCAAACAATAAATAATAGTTAGGTAGATATCAGTTACAAACAACAATGATAAAAATATCACCTGACGACAGAAGTCATTATAATTATAATGGGAACAGCTAGAGATTTTTTATCGTTCGGTGATAATTAATTATCCGAAACGACATAGAGCGCATTTCCACCAAGTCGTGATGGTAAAAATTAGTGTCGTGGCTTGTGTATTTAAATGCAGGTGTTCATATAGTCTTCGTCTACGAGTTTTTTTGGGGTGACTAAAAATTGTCGTGGCAGCCGGCTTGCATGTCAGTTGTAGGTACCTATTTAGTGAACAGTTTTAGACGATTTTTATCGTGTGACGATAAATATTCGAGGCGATATAGTGGGAACGCGACCTTATGAAACGTGGTGTTCCATTGTGTTGTTCGCAAATCCATGCTTTGCAAAGATATTTGAATACAGTCGAGTTATTCGGAGTAGGAGAACCAAGGGGTACAACACAGGCATATAAATGCGCACGCAGTAACTAATCCCGTTGTATGTGTAAATTCCGTTGAAATTTGGTAAAGGACATAGACTATCCGAACACAATTTCCTGTGGGAAGCGTACGGGAATACCCCACCACGCGGCTGGAGACTTCACGACTCTTTAGCCATCAACAGTATTAAATAATCACTTTATGATTTAAGTCGGTTCGATCATGCAAAATCGACTTAACCACTCATCACAGCTAATGGAACGGGTCTGGGTGACTACTCGGCAGAATGTTACAGGATTTCCTGTAGAATTTGGATACCACCGCGGCCTCGCCTTATGATTCAGGTGTTATCCTGTTTCTTTCGTTATTAGTTTGTCACCCCGAAAAAAAAGGATTTTCATTAGTTTTGTTACCACAGAGTATGAGAAAAAACCTACTGTGATCTGTCGGCTGTGGTTACCACGCTGCTGGGACGTGAAACGTGTGTAAAAATTACGACACGCCATCGTCTTTGGCCACCATAATTTGCATTAAAAACCCATCACACAAATTACTAAGTAGTTACTTGCATCGCTTCAGAGATTGGCGTCCTTTTATCAGGTTAGCGCTCCCACTTTATAATGTAGGTAATGCATAACGAAATAATATCGTGGGTGGGTTAACACTTTAACAGGTACCTAAAATGCCTTGTATATTGCAACACAGTACTGTTTCAATTCTTATCAGACTTATGATATTGCTTCCATTACAATTTGTAATAAAGTAAGTACCTGCCAGTATAACATAACAAGCTTATCAGTACGGAACAATAATAGATAAATGGTATGGTATTTACCTACAGACTCCATGTTTTTCATTATTAAATAGCAGATACACGTGCGCTTGACTGCGTGCGTGCGTGCATGTGCAGTATAAAAGGTCGTTCAGAAGGTTTATCATAATCGATTCAGCAGGTTGTAGTTTAAAAACGTTTTGTAGCAGGGGTTAGAGTGTCCTGGGACATCCTTCCGAGGGCTTACCCGGGGCTCCCAACTGTAGGCTGTTGGGCGATACGTGAGGTTTTTTAGTCGGTAGGAGTCCGGCATAGCATCCATGAAGTAATTTCCCTTACGTTAAAAAAATCAGGGGACAGAGTTTTTTAAGATCACTTTTACGAGTACATTTGGTTAGCTTTGAAACCCATAATGCTTATTAGTGTTCCTGGATCTGGGGTAGGTATCCTTACGAAGGCCCGGGACTCCCGGCAGTAGTAGGACTTGTCGTTTTAGTCGGTAAGAGTCCGGCATAGCATCCATGAGGGATTTCCGCATGTAAAAAAGCATATTAGTGTTTATGTTGCATTCAAATCAAAACAATAACCATAGAATTATGTATTCGAGGTTAGCAATATGTTGACTGACCGCAAATACCTATTACTTCTTACCACTAGGTAATGTAGAAACTAATTTTCTTTATCGCTTTTCAACCGACTTTAATAAAAGGCATACCTACCATGTTTGTTACCCGTATATTCCGTACTAGCTGTTCCCGCGGTTTCGACCTCGTAGAAGTCGTTTATCGCGTAAAATCATAACCCTCCTTTTGCGCAGTCGGTAAAAAAGAAGCCTATGTCCATCCCTAGGTCTAGAACTTTCTCTATACCAAATTTCAACTCCATCGCTCTAGCCGTTTAGGCGTGAAAGCGTAACAGACAGAGAGACAGAGTTACTTTCGCATTTATAATATTAGTAGGGATTCGAGGGAGAGAAGCGCTCGTGGCCCCGCGGACTCAGTGTTCTGTAAACGATCACTGCAGTAAGCAACTTTCACTATGGCCGGTTCATGGATGGGTGACCCTTTATGTGACCACTTTGTGATATTTATTTGAGCGTTTCCGTGCTTCGGAAGGCACGTTAAGCCGTTGGTCCCGGTTGCCAGTAAAATGGCAGTCGTTAAGCTAAGTTGAAGGCTTTATTTCAACAGCAGGCAGTCACAACCTGCGCCTGCCCATTTAAACACGGCAATACGACTCACCACCTATTACGTGGGAAAAATTATACAAAGGTGAAATGTGGGCATATAATATGCCTCTGCCTACCCCTTCGGGGATAAAGGCGTGACCATGTGTGTGTGTGTGTGTAGGGATTCGTCCTACTAATATTATAAATGGCGAGGAGTACGGGCGTAATAGCCCCCGTTCTCCTCGCCAAGGAGAACAGGATTCTAGTCCCCAGGACTACCGAGGGGTCATCTGTAGTCCTGGGACCTAGTCTCTACCTAACGTCTGGGAGTCGGTCGCTTCTAGAGAAATATCTATTTTTTTTCTATTTGTTTCAGGACTCGGCTATAGATTGGGCCCGCGACCACCGTATGCACCACAAGTACTCGGAGACTGACGCTGATCCTCACAATGCTACCCGTGGCTTTTTCTTCTCGCATATTGGCTGGCTGCTTGTAAGGAAACATCCTGAACTCAAGAAGAAGGGCAAGGGTCTCGATTTGAGCGACCTTTTTGCTGATCCGATTCTTCGATTCCAGAAAAAGTAAGTGTGACTTTAGAGAAGAACATTTTTACCGACCTTGTCCTCTGCTCCTTTTAACCACCGGCGGAAAAACGAGGAGTATTATTAGTATCACCCACGGAACGCACTTCGCCGGTTTTTTTTTAATTTTTTGCGGACATGACTTCGTCGTGTATGAAACGATTTTGTTATTTTATTAGTTGGAAGGAAGGTAATCCCAAGTTGTTCCCATTGTTAGGAAACCACATGATGGCATTACAGAAAAATCGAGGGAAACCTTTGATAATTGTACGAGCAACTACTTAGTGCATTTGTTATTTGTTTCATCAAGTACTTAATTAGCCCTACAATTTAATTAAGGTCTGGATTCGATCTGATGATGGAGACAAAAGACAGTCGAGGGAACTCCTAAACTATTTACAGCAGTTACCTTGTGTGGGCTAAATGACGTTACGGACACCGAAGGTTAGGACACTTTGTCCGAAGAGTCAATTTCAATTTTCGGGGTGACACTTCGGACACTAATGATTAAAAACTGATTATGAAGCTGCTGAGTACAGTCAGACAATAAGTCTTAAAATATTCCTAGTTTATGATGATAATAGTGAAAGTATGTAATGATGTTTGGATGTTTGCTATTCAACCACGCTTCAACCATAGTATGCGGGTACAGAATTTCACGCGACTGAAACCGTGGGCATCAGCTAGTAGGTAAATTATGTAAAATATATTTGCAATTTGCTTTTTATTCCTTTTTTTTATAATTTTATTTTATTGTAATTATGATTGATGATTATTTTATCTATCTTAAGAGAGTTAGTACCTGTATACGTATAAATAAAAATGAATATGCGAAATATATGTACGCGCATAATTTCAGAACGGCTGGACCGATTTCGCTAATTCGTTTTTTATGTTAGGTATAGCCAGGGCAAGGTTTGTATACAAAAAAAATCCATATCTTTTATTTTATATCGGGTCAGCTTGATGTGGCGAAACAGAGTTCGCTCTGTCAGCTAGTTACTAATAGAAAATAGGTACCTACTAACCTACCTGTATAGGTAGCAATTTTTTTATAAGAGGTAATAGGCACTAACTGTCTTAAGAAAGATAAAATAATTATTTATCGTAATTGCAATGCGGCGACCTGCACCTGTCCATTTCAACATAGGCTCACCACCTATTACGTAGGACATAAAACTATAAGGTGAAATGTGGGCGTATTCTATGCCTCTGCCTACTCCTTGGGGGTAAAGGCGTGATTATATGTATATATATATAAATACAATATTGTTGTCTAAAATGTATAAAAAAAATACATTATAAAAAAAATGCAATATAAGCAAAGTGCAGATATGTATATTTAATGCATAATATACTAGCTGATACCCGCGGCTTCACCCGCTTGAAATTCTGTACCCACATCCTATGGGATGGGGGTACAGAATTACGTTTGAGAATTGATAAAGAGTACATATGGAGAATTGCTCTCATCCGTTGTTAAAAGCAAACATCATCACATAGTTTCACAATTATTATCATAATAAACTAGGAATATTTTTAAAACTTTTTGTCTGACAGTACCTACCTACTAAACAGCTTCAAAATCAGCTTGTTATCATAAGTGTCCGAATGGTCACTTGGAATATGCATAAAAAAATGAATTTGACTCTTTGGACAAAGTGTCCGAACCTTCGGTGTCCGTAACGTCATTTTGCCCTTGTGTGGCTAAATGACGTTACGGACACCCCTTGTTTGGGCTTAATTAATGTGTATTTATAGTGTCTAATAAACCAAAATACGTAGTTACTTTGTGCTAAGAATTTATTTTTTTACTATTTGGTTTAAAGTAGGTAGGTATATACCTAGCTTTTTTTGAAAATTACTCAAAATTTTAGAAGCCGGTTTTATAGGCACTTAATTGGTTAGTTTTTTTTTGTGGGAAACATCTGAACAATGAAAATGTGTTTGGCACTTAGCTAAAGTCATACCTAACTTTTTATTTCGTGATTTTTTTTTGATAATACTTTAAATTTTAGAAGCAGGTTTTATACTTAATTGGTTAGTTTTTTGTCGTAGGAAACATCTGAACCATGAAAATGTTTTTGGCTATTAGCCAAAGTCCTACAAAATGATTATTAAATGAGTGTTATAAAAAATGAAAATGTGTTTTTAACCTTGAATAAACAGAATTTATCTACTAATTAACATTATAATCATTATTTATTCACGTAGAATGAATATTAATCTACGCGGATTATCTAATGGTTAGAGTAGGTACTTCATCCGGAATCTAAGAAACCAATTTGAGCTAGATTTTAATGTAAGATGCACATGCCTAGAGCTCGGCATTCGTTAAAGAAAATAGGTTTATATTATACTGATCAATGGAATTACTGACAATAGGCCTTTATGGTCCATACAAACTCTGTGAAATTCACGTCTAAAAATGGGTAGAAAGGTTTTTACTTGACATATTTAATTAATATAATAAATACTAGTGCCTTCAGCTTCGCCGTGTATACTTCCAACTCCCGTTGCACAGTCACACACCGCTAACTGAATTTTATGACTGTAGTGGCCCCAAAAGTTTCCGAAATTGCTAAAAACTTCATTCCTGCAAATATACTTTTTTTTATTGTAGCAAACAATGGATGGTCAGTCTTTCTGCTTTATGCACTTCAATACTGGGGTCTTGTTGTCCCCGACTCTCTGAATATTAATGATGCTGTCCTTCGGGACGTTCCTCTGAAGGGCTCTGAGTTAGTCTGCCCGTCCACCGGGGCGGGGCGAACAGACGTTGAGGAGATGAGGGGGCAACTTGTGTTTGATCTCGACCGGGACCAGAACCGCATTTCCCAATGGGGATCCGACAACCTGGTCGATTTCCATGCCCGTTAAACACAGGCGTGTGCGTTTACAGCAAAAAATTCGACTGCCTCTGTGGCGCAATCGGTAGTGATACCCCCTGCGGCGCTGGAGGTCGTGGGTTCGATTCCCACCGGAGACAAATATTTGTGTGACCCATAAATATTTGTTTCAAGAGTCTGGGTGTTTCTATGTATAATATGTATGTATTTAAAAGTATATAAGTATTAATATCCGTGGTCTGATACCCGTAACACAAGCAGGTTATTCCTAGCTTACTTTGGGATCAGATAGCGTTGTGTGAAATGTCCGTGAATAAAAATTTAAAAAAAAATCACTTTGTGACATTTATTTGAGCGTTTCCGTGCTTCGGAAGGCACGTTAAGCCGTTCGTCCCGGTTGCCAGTAAAATGGCAGTCGTTAAGCTAAGTTGAAGGCTTTATTTTCAACAGCAGGCAGTCACAACCTGCGCCTGTCCATTTAAACACGGCAATACGGCTCACCACCTATTACGTGGGACAAATTATACAAAAGGTGAAATATGGGCATATAATATGCCTCTGCCTACCCCTTCGGGGATAAAGGCGTGACCATATGTATGTATGTATGTCCTACCCCTACCATCTCTTCAGAACACAACTATTCCACTTCAGAAGAACCTGGAAACCCTCGTTATAGACTTTCGGCATGAGCTCAACAACAAAAATTTAATCCAGAGCCAGGACATGAGCATTTTTAGTTTTGGAATTGTAATAGAATTTAAACCTTAAAATGTAGAATTTCCTTTGTGCAAAAATGAAAAAAAAAAAAAACATTTGCTTATAAATGTATAATACAGCAATGTCAAATAAACATGTGGTACCTATAACAAATCAGTACCTAGTACAAATTATTAATCCATTTACGCTGGTACCTAGTCACGTTGCGAATCGGAAACCACCCGATGACGCATTGCGGAAGGTCGACGTAGGTCGAATCTGACGGCGTGATGTTACGCTTTATCAGGTCCAGTGTGTTTATAAAGTGATAAGACTATTGTGTACGAAAAACTATCGATTTGCTGGGGTATAGGGTGACGCAATTATCTGATTTCACAAATTTTATCAACATCAAAGTTAAGACGATGATACTATTTTAAGGAATTGAGACCTCGATGATCTTATGAAATATTTAGACCTCTATAATAACTTAACAGTTAATCACAAATTTCTGGCCATTTAGTGGGATGCAACGGACTTTTAGCACTATTTAGTAATCTGTGCTTTTAGTAACCTAAAACCACGATATAACTTAATCTCTCGCCGTCTTTAACTATCGTACTATACCGGATACCAAGTGATCTCGTTTTGTAAAATATGTCTATTTTTAGCGGACTTGCCCATGCATAGGGACGAGTGATTGATGTGTTTAGCTGATTAGAGTGATAATGTGGATGCTGAAATCTGTAGTGCTTAGAGACGAATCATGTGGAATAATTTTGATGATAACCATAATATCTTAATGGAGTTGCTTTATTATCAGACTGCTGAAAGTGTGTACAACTGCCGAAATATTTCTGTAATCAGCAAATGTTTGTTTCGGAGTTAGAAAGTATTTTTAGGATATACTTATAGTTTATTTATCTGTGGTCTAGATCTCATAGTAATGTTTGTATAAAAAAAACATCCTACAACATTTATAAATTTATATAAAATTTCAGTTAAAACTCTTTTCCAGGTACTACCTGATACTGATGCCTCTCACGTGCTTCGTTCTACCAACGGTGATTCCTGTATACTGCTGGGGCGAGACATGGGTCAACGCATTCTTGGTTGCAGCACTCTTTCGTTACGCTTTCATCTTGAACGTCACATGGCTCGTCAACTCCGCCGCTCATAAGTGGGGCGATAAGCCCTACGATAAGAGTATTAAACCCTCCGAAAATATAACGGTAGCGATGTTCGCTTTAGGCGAAGGCTTTCACAACTACCACCACACCTTCCCATGGGATTACAAAACTGCTGAACTCGGTAATAACAGGCTGAATTTCACGACCAACTTTATCAACTTTTTCGCTAAGCTGGGCTGGGCGTACGACATGAAGACTGTTTCTGACGATATTGTGAAGAGCAGGATCGAGCGAACCGGTGATGGATCTCATCACCTATGGGGTTGGGGTGATAAGGATCACTCCAAGGAAGAAGTTGATGCAGCTATTAGGATTAATCCGAAAGATGATTAATACGCTAATGCTGATTTATATGTTTTTTTGTTGGTTCTGTAGATTATTATTAAAAATTCCAATGTTTATTTATAAGTAGTACATGTCAGGGACATGATGCATTAAGATCTGAATGCATTCTTAGTGTTGAATTTGAGTTCACTATGCATACTAAGTGCTTTGTAGTTGTGTGACATGAATAGGGAATATGCATGGAATAAAACAATAATGATTTTTGATACATACACGTGTAAAATTTGTGCAAACTAGCACATTTGCCTTTTTAAATTATAGTTGGATACATTTTCTTTCTCTCTATATTTGTTTTCTTTGTGTGTTTGTTTATTTGTTGCAATTTTTTTTATTTTCCATTACATCTTCAGAGATTTCTTTCTAAATGCTGCTACATGTAGCAACGGAAACGTAGACTGACTTTGATTTCTAAGATTATTCAATCAATCATAAATCACTGTATAGCTCTTCACTGCTGGATGTAGACCTATCCCAATTCAGACCACATCAAACGGTCCTGCGCCTTCTGAATCTAGTCTTCCATTAGCCCAAAATAAAGTAAATTACGTTGTATGCACACGTGTTACATAAAGAAATTGGACATGTGCAAGTCTCAATATTTTAAAGAATCTCTAAATATATTTAAATTTAATATATAAATTTTACGCGGGCGAAGCCGCGGGCATCAGCTTGTATTACAATAATGGCTAGATTTTGTTGTAAATTCCAATAATAAATGCATATTCCCTATTCCTTAATTGCTTCTCAAACAGCTTAAGGATATAGGAGTAAAAGCTTGCTGATTTTCGCTATTCATTGTAATTATTGTAATGTCTTTAAATGTTTAAGCTGTTTTAATAGCGTTAACTCTTTCTTAATGTAGGTACATGTTTCTGTCTAGTACTTCTCTTTTAGATGCAATACTTCTAGTTAAACACAAATAACTTGAAATAAAATACGAGTTATGCTATATAATAGCACAAATTAGAGGTAAACGGGGGAATTAGGATCATTTCAGAAAAAATCTGATCAATGCGTTTATTTTTTTGTAAAAATAAAATTACGATGTTTCACAAATTAAAAAAAAATAGTTATATTCAGAATGTTTTTATTAATTTTAAAGGTATAATAGCTGCTTTTCTCAAAGGGACAAGTATGCAAGGCAATGAGAGCCGAGGTACAACAAAATCACAGTGGTTCTCCTTACCCCGTGGTCCTAATTCCCCCAGTGTTCCCTTCACACATCAGTATTATAGACCACATATTATAATAATAGTTATATTATTTAATTTTATGCTTAATTTAGTTACTAGTCGTTACGTAAACGCTCTTAGTGTTGTTCCAGAATTTTAAAACATTTACTAAATTTTTTAAATTAAATTATTTTCTCTAAATAAAATTTGATATGGAAGAAATATGTGGTGTATAAGATGTTAGAGTATTTTTTCATGTTGTAAAAGCAAATACAGATTATATTTCAAACATATTGTCTCTGTAGAACTGAGCGTGGTCCATTTTGTAAAACAATAAATCTGAGAATTACGATATACCGAATCCTGAAATGGAATTAATCGAAAGAAGGAAAAATATCATTGTTTTTTTGTTCGTGCATTTAGTAGAATAATTCTAATACTTACTTTCCTTAGAGGTCTGCAAGTTTCGTTATTTATTTCGTTTATTTTACTAGTATAGTAAGGAAATCTCGGAATTTCGAATATTTTTTATGAAATCGTCGGAAATAGGGTAGGCAAAAGTGTAAGTCATAAGATGTGCTTAAAATGTATACGTTACAAGAAAATTAAACCGTATATCTATCAGTTTTTGTGTATCTGTGTGAGACTTCATCTTACAAAACAAATATAAAATTATGAGAGAGCGCTTTCAAATTAGAGGCGTGAAGAAGCGCTGTTGCAGCGCCAGTAGCGTGCCACACGCACGTCATTTCTGTATAGGGAAGGGACATTATTAAAACTATACTCTGATTTTAAATGTATGAATCCATTTCGTAACAAACGTAACTAACGAACATCACTAGAATTTTCTGAAACACCACTGACCCGCGTCTGTTGCAACACAGACGCGCCACTGTAGCGCTTTTTTTTGGTGGCACGACTGAAGCGCTTCTACAAGCTTCTACTGAAGCACAACAGACGCGCGTCTACTGCAACACAGACGCGCCACTGTAGCGCTTTTTTTTTGGTGGCGCGACTGAAGCGCTTCTTCAAGCTTCTAATTTGAATGCGCCCTTACAGTTTAATGTCAAACAATTTTGACTTCCAAAAAGGTGTAAGCTATATTTTTGTTCATTTGGTCAGCTGGTCTGACCCCCTCACTCAGTAGAATTTCTTAAATGCACCTAACGGTAGTATACTTTTTATAAATGTATGTATATGCTATTACAATATGCGTAATGGACTGATGTGTAAGAATTGTGATACTTAGGAGGGTAAATAATTTATCGTGAATTTAAGCAAAGTATGAACAAAAACATATTTAAAAAAAAGTATATTTGCATGATCCTATAATTAAATGTGTCGTCAAAAGTAGCAAATATCGTCAAGTACTTAACATATTTCTTAAAAATTGTTGCACATATTGGCTTACTCGAATATTTGACTTCATTTTAAATGGTAGTTGTGAGTAAATGAGTCTAGCACTAAAACTTCTTTTATTGAATCCTCATTACTTAATAATAGACCCAATTAAATAAATTTAATTCAGTTCCTTTACTGAAATCAGGCAGTCAAAAGTCGACCATGCCAGTTTGCTCACTCACGTAGAGTATAGTCTGGAATAACACATAGGCTACTTTTTATCCCGGGAAAATGTTCCCACGGGAACGGGAACGAAATTTCACGCGGGCGAAGCCGCGCGCATCAGCTAGTTTATTATAGATTTTGAAAGGCATACAAAATACGCTCATAATGAGTAACGTCTTACTAGGTTGATACCTAATTTTAAATTGAAGACGGCTGCTGTGCAGCTTATTATAAAAGTACATTTCCTTAATGTCGAACAGGTCTTTATTGCTGTTGTGTGCAATTACGATGATTATGATCCATCGTTCCCTTTTTAACTGACTTCAAAAAAGGAGAAGTTTCTTAATTCGTCTATATGTTTTCTTTTATGTAAGTATGTTCACCAATATCTCCGTCAATTATAGACGGATTTCAAAATAGTAGTTTTCGATACAAGTGTGGGATTTCTGATAATACGACGAGTTTCGACAGATGTTGACCCGAGCCGAAGGCGAGGGTGGACAGTCGGAACGAATTGAAATAACAATCCCACACGTTGTATTGAACAACTATTTTTAATACAGTTGCGAAAAAATTAAGCAATTTAATAAAATAATAAAAACACAATAAACCTGAATAGGCTGAATTGTCCAAAATGGCGGCAACCGTAAAAGAATATATACCTACCTAAGCAGAGACTATGGCAGTGCACTTCATACAGCCAACTTTTTTTATATTTATAAATTTAATTTGGCCGATGCTTATATTAATTTATGTTTTTTTATAATTAAAATTACTTTTAATCTGATATTGAAACAAGTTAGTATCTTTTTTTGAAATATTTGCATGAATCACAGACATTATTTTGACAGTTGGGAAAGGAAACGCGCACTAGTGCGGAAAGGTAAAGAAAAAGCACGAGAGTGTGTAATAGCCCACATCCCGAACGCTAAACGTTCCTGTAATACGCCACTTTTTGAGCAACTGTATTAAAAATTCTTTTTTCGTTAGATATTGTTTACTTCTGAGGTGGTCCCATTTTTACCAGGTCAGGATCTGATGATAGGATCCAGGAGAAAACGAGGGTAACTACCGAAAGCAGTAGGGACAACTATGCTTGTTAACTTTTTAATTAAGTGCTTTAATGTACCTACTACAATTTAATGAAGATCTGGAGTCGATCTGATGATAAAGTCGAAAGACAGTCGAGGGAATTCCTTAACAATTTAAAGCAGTTACCTTGTGTTTGGGCTTGATAGATTCGTATTGATGAGAGCTTTACGCCTAAAGAAATACATTCGACTTCAAAATAGGATAAGGTTCTCAATTCGTCTGTATTTTTTTTTTGATCGAGTTCACTTCTGAGGTGGTCCTATTTGCACCAGGTCAGGATCTGATGATGGGATCCAGGAGAAATCGAGGTCGACCACCGAAAGTTGTATGCCATTATGGTGCTTTCGTTACATAATCATGTCTTACTCAGGTATTCCCTTCAGGGTGTCAACATATGACGCTGCTGTGCTGATTATGAAGCTTCAAAACTCCTTAACGGTTAGGGGTTGGGAGACAGTCGGCAATTGGTCGATGGAAACTACTTAGTAGTATGTAGGTAGGGCTAACGTGATGCTTGTGAGGTATGCTACAGTATAGTAGGTTTCGTTGTAGAGATATATGTAGAGGTGGCCGAATAAGCTAGTCGAGAAAATTTATTTTCTTCAGACGAATGCTTGCCCAGGGTATCTGCATGCATAAACAAACACCAAATATTCAATTTCTGATATTTATTAATTAATACCTATTTATTATATCACAATATGCTTAGCAAAATTTTTCTAGTATACTTAACAATTTCAATAATAATAATCACATTGATGAGTTAAAAGTTGTGATAATACCAAAGATAATATTATAATAGTATTACATACAGATCGGCAACTCCCTGTCGCGCCACAGCTGTCAGTAGAGTTGACGTGCGCATTGACGGACAATTTGCTTACATTTTATTGGTCACACGCACACATTCAAGCTGGAGTTTCCGCTCTGTGATAATACAAAGCTGTGCACAACAAATTAAGTTCAACACAGTATTAGGTAGGTACCTACCTGTAAAGACACTTCGGCGTTTTTATTTTCTTAATTTAAATTAACTTGGCTGTTATGTGTTAAAAGCTGATAATTTTAAAGGTTTTAGTAATAGTGTCATGAGCTCCTGCCAGAAATGATTAAACCTATGTAGATCGATAAAAGATCTTGCCAATCATCTGACCCAACAGTTACCTGAATATTCTGAAGTTGCAGCATTAAGTTGAGCAGGACATGATGAAGTGTATAACTGCAACTTCAGTATGAACTACGTTTGCAGAGTCACATTGCTCTCTCCTTCCTTTACGTATTAGTTCAAGATTCATTAAGTAACATCTTTCTTTCTAACCACGCAAGAGTTACTTCGTCATTGCACTACATATCATATATTCTCTTCGTGGAAAATGTCTTGCTCATCACACTTGTCTGGTAAGCACACGAAGAACTCTATGAGATTCATCAAGGGTCCCCTCGAGAACGGATTCTGGTAGCGGCCCCTTTTGTCCCTTAAATATGGGTATCTTTTGTAATTGAACATTTCGTTTGTTGTCAAATTCATGCAGGCGTGCAGTATCTGAAATTGAAGACAATAGTTAGGTAATTTTTGTGGATGGCTCTGATAGGTTGATACTCATGTGACATGTAGGTCATGGCATCAACCTATGATATACATCTCTATACTATCTCTACATATATAATTATTGTCACACCTTTATCCCAGAAGGGGTAGGCAGTGGCATAATATACGCCCATATTTCACCTTATATTTTTATGTCCCACATCGTAGGTGGAGAGCCTATTGCCGTGTTGAAATGGACAGGGGTAGGTTAGCAGTGCCTTCAAGTTGACTTTAACCACTGCCAAGTTACTAAAAACCGGGACCAACGGCTTAACGTGCATGCCGAAACACGGAAACTCGCAAATGAATTTCACAAAGTGGTTGCCCATTCGAGGACCAACCATAGCGAAAGTTGCTTACTGCGGTGATCGTTTGCAGAACACCGAATCAACGGGGCTAGGAACGTTTGTCGATTATCTATCTCTAAACATATAGTAGGTATCTCTTAAAAAGTGCTCATTACACAAAGAGTTTTGTCCGGTGTGGGAATTGAAACCGAGAGCTTCATAGTCATGTAGGTACTTATATCAAGAGACCAGCCCAGTCGGTCATGTGTTGACTTCAATCTGTTGTTTAAGTATAGGTTGTGTCGGGGGTTTTCACTCTCGCAAGGATAACCCCTAAGGCTCCCCTTTGGAATTATCCTTTCGAGGGTGTGCCCGGGAGGACACCGAGTGGTTTTAGTCAGTAGGAATCCGGCATAACCCCCAAAAGATTTCCCAAAAAACAAACAAAAGGTTGGTAGGTACTACATAATAACTTACAGAGGTACAAGTAAGAATCCAACCAAGTGCACAAAATATTATAGCTTCCAGCAGTCCCAGGGCATAGAGGACTCCAAACCCTTCCAGCAGTAAGCAATAACAGGCGAAGTATATCGACAGTGTGCAGTTAATGGCCACACTCATCACGAACAGGAAGAACCACATTCTGTTGCGGACACCAACGCAGTTGTAGATGAAGGGGCAATGATGGTCGAAGTATGCGACGCAGCGCTTGCAGATACGACAATGTTTAGCTCTGGAATACAAAATATTTATCAAAAATCTATTAAAATATAGCTACGGTGACGTAGTGGTACTGCATGCGACTTGTCGTGATGAGGTCTCGGCTTTAGTTCCCGGTTGGAACAAATATTTGTGTGATTTAGAAATGTTACGGGATGTGGATGTTTTCGATGTAGGATGGTGTATGTGTTTTAGGTGTCTAGATTAAATAAATATTCACCGACATTTTACACAACGCTATCTGATCCCAAAGTAAGCTAGGAATAACCTGCTTGTGTTATGGGTATCAGATCGCGGATATTAATAGATACTTATATACTTTTAAATACATACTTATCTAAATATATAAAAATGTTGTGTGCGTTTGTGTATCTATTAAAAACTCAAAATTTACTGAATCGATTGAGCTCAAAATTGGACACGATATACAATAGGAGTCAGAGATGGTTTTAGGCTACTTTATACACTTTTATCATAACAGCAATAAGAATAAAATAGCTTTAAAAAGTGATTTTACCAATAGATGGCGTTGGTCGTTGTTTTTAAAATTATATTCTGCCAGCTTCAGAACAAAATTTTATAAACAACCTATTTAGAAGGTACCTACCAGATTGATGTTTTTTAAGAGAAGTTTGATTGCGGCCTTCTTGCATTCAGAATAAGAAAAGAGAGTACTTACCTAATAAAGAGGTCAGATATGTTTTGCAAGTTATTTTTGAACTTTTTGGACATTCGGAATTTTGGAGTTTTGGACTTTAGACTTTTTGAATTTTGGAGTTTTGGAGTTTTGGACTTTTAGAATTTTAGACTTTTAGACTTTGGAGTTATGGACTTTTGGACTTTGGACGTTTGGACTTTTGGACTATTGGACTTTTGGACTTTTCGAGCTTTGGGCGTTTGACATTTTGGACTTTTGGAGTTGGAGTTTTTGGAGTTTTGGAGTTTTAGAGTTTGAGACATTTAGAGTTTTAGAGTTTTGGAGTTTTGGAGTTTTGGAGTTTTGGAGTTTTGGACTTTTAGAATTTTAGACTTTTAGACTTTGGAGTTATGGACTTTTGGACTTTGGACGTTTGGACTATTGGACTTTTGGACTTTTGGACTTTTGGACTTTTGGACTTTTCGAGCTTTGGGCGTTTGACATTTTGGACTTTTGGAGTTGGAGTTTTTGGAGTTTTGGAGTTTTAGAGTTTTAGACATTTAGAGTTTTAGAGTTTTGGAGTTTCGGAGTTTCGGAGTTTCGGAGTTTCGGAGTTTCGGAGTTTCGGAGTTTCGGAGTTTCGGAGTTTCGGAGTTTCGGAGTTTCGGAGTTTCGGAGTTTCGGAGTTTTGGAGTTTCGGAGTTTCGGAGTTTCGGAGTTTCGGAGTTTCGGAGTTTCGGAGTTTTGGAGTTTTGGAGTTTTGGAGTTTTGGAGTTTTAGAATTTTAGACTTTTAGACTTTGGAGTTATGGACTTTTGGACTTTGGACGTTTGGACTATTGGACTTTTGGACTTTTGGACTTTTCGAGCTTTGGGCGTTTGACATTTTGGACTTTTGGAGTTGGAGTTTTTGGAGTTTTAGAGTTTTAGACATTTAGAGTTTTAGAGTTTTAGAGTTTTGGAGTTTTGGAGTTTTGGAGTTTCGGAGTTTTGGAGTTTTGGAGTTTTGGAGTTTTGGAGTTTTGGAGTTTTGGAGTTTTGGAGTTTTGGAGTTTTGGAGTTTTGGAGTTTTGGAGTTTTGGAGTTTTGGAGTTTTGGAGTTTTGGAGTTTTGGAGTTTTGGAGTTTTGGAGTTTTGGAGTTTTGGAGTTTTGGAGTTTTGGAGTTTTGGAGTTTTGGAGTTTTGGAGTTTTGGAGTTTTGGAGTTTTGGAGTTTTGGAGTTTTGGAGTTTTGGAGTTTTGGAGTTTTGGAGTTTTGGAGTTTTGGAGTTTTGGAGTTTTGGAGTTTTGGAGTTTTGGAGTTTTGGAGTTCTGGAGTCTTGGAGTCTTGGAGTCTTGGAGTTTTGGAGTTTTGGAGTTTTGGAGTTTTGGAGTTTTGGAGTTTGGAGTTTTGTAGTTTTGGAGTTTTGGAGTATTGGAGTTTTGAAGTTTTAGAGTTTTAGAGTTTTAGAGTTTTAGAGTTTTAGAGTTTTGGAGTTTTGGAGTTTTGGAGTTTTGGAGTTTTGGAGTTTTGGAGTTTGGAGTTTCGTAGTTTTGGAGTTTTGGAGTATTGGAGTTTTGAAGTTTTAGAGTTTTAGAGTTTTAGAGTTTTGGAGTTTTTGAGTTTTGGAGTTTTGGAGTTTTGGAGTTTTGTAGTTTTGGAGTTTTGGAGTTTTGGAGTTTTGTAGTTTTGGAGTTTTGGAGTTTCGGAGTTTTTGACTTTTGGACTTTTGGACTTTTTGACTTTGGACTTTGGAATTTTGAACTTTTGTACTTTGGACTTTTGCCTTTTATACTTTTGGAGTTTTGGAATTTTGGAGTTTTGGACTTATGGACTTTTGGAATTTTGGAGTTTTGGAGTTTTGGACTTTTAGAATTTTAAACTTTGTAGTTTTGGACTTTTGGACTTTTATACTTTTGGAGTTTTGGAATTTTGGAGTTTTGGACTTCTGGAATTTTGGAATTTTGGAATTTTGGAGTTTTGGACTATTGGACTTTTGGACTTTTTGACTTTTTGACTTTGGACTTTTGAACTTTTGAACTTTTGGACTACTACTAACTCCTATGATATTTCTTTCGAAAAATAAGGTCATGAAGAAGTTTCACTTCTTACGTGTGTACAATAGTTCACGCACACATTTTTTTTTAAATGTACCCATCATTTAGTTTGTTACTCATTTCTCATAGGCACATAAAACCACCATAAAAAAGTCACAGCGAAGCGTGGCAGGGTACCGCTAGTTATACATAGAAACACCCAACCTCTTGAGACAAACATTTATGAGACACACAAATATTTGTCTCCGGTGGGAATCGAACCCACGACCTCCAGCGCCGCAGGCGGTATCACTACCAACTGCGCCACAGAGGCAGTCGATTTGCACAAGCTAGTTAATGTGAAGCGGTAGATTAATGTGGGCTAGACGGCGCTGCGTATAAATGTATCGGAATCAATTAGTTTAGATCTAAGAAAGTGCTTATAGGGTCGGGCGTTCATTCGACGGCTAACTTATGGAAACATGTTTTCATTTGAGGGTAGGTAATATCCCGGTTGCTTCTAACATCTCAACTTAGGAGCCTGGAATTCGCTTAAATCGATTGCTAGAGACTGCAGATCATTTTTAGAAGCGACTACCACTATGACTCTCTGCTTGTTTATTATATCCACACTTCAAATAGAAAATATTTTGATTTACCTCAGTGGTCTCAGACATCGACACGTATGACACAGTCTTGACAAGATAACATTCCTCTTCTTCCATTTATCGTAATACGGAATCTGCCTTATGGCTCTGTAATAAGTTTCAGAATTCTGTGGAATATATCCCGGGTCCCTTCTGTTGGCGATCACCCAGCTGAGCCACATGATAGCATTCCAGTACAAGAAGCTATAATGCGAGAACCGTAAGGTGTTCCAAGTTAAGGGAATACATCTGAAAAAGTACATTGGGTAGCCCCATAGAAGGACTGATATTAGGAAGAATAGTAAGGGTCCTTTTGAATCACCCGCTCCACCAAATAATAACGCCCATAGTTCAGAGAGAGGCGGCATCCAGTGAGATTTCCGTTTCATTTCCTTCTGCAATAGTTTCACGACCTCTACGTGTCGGTGGCTTTGGGCCAGCATTAGTGGTGTTTTGCCATTTTTATCTCGAGGTTCTAGTTCTGCCTTCACCTAGAAATTAAAACAAGAGTGGGAGATGAAATTTCATTTAATGGATTTTTCACTAAAAGATCATTCCGACTAGGGATTGCAATCCGGAAAACCGGATCCGGTAGTTCGGCGGATCCGGCATCATTTTTCGTCCCCCGGATCCGTCACCAATACACCGCCGGATCCGGTGGCGACCGGATCCTGTGTTTGCATATTTTGGCAAAATAACGAGCTTGCACTGCGCGCCAGTCGTTTGAGTCACCCTTCAGTGTGTAACTTACAGGTTACGATGAGATGATACATACTAAAAGTTCCGACATCTAGGACGTGAGGCGGAAAAAGGGTCGTGACACTCGTGACAAAGAGCCCAATTTTAAGTTTTTCACCAATATCACAAAAACAGTGCGTTATAGCAAAACATGTTCGACCATGAAATAAAGACTTACAAAATTTTCCATAGCCTTGATTTCATACA
Organism: Miltochrista miniata; assembly: GCA_933228765.1. Classification (NCBI taxonomy): domain Eukaryota; kingdom Metazoa; phylum Arthropoda; class Insecta; order Lepidoptera; family Erebidae; genus Miltochrista; species Miltochrista miniata. Next base: position 20,669,739 of record OW121750.1, on the reverse strand, counting down.
GTTCCCATATTCCCAACTGTTTTTTAACCACACGCTTCCGAAATGTAGAAATGACAGAGTATTTAACATTCGGTTGAGATTTTAAATGAAATATAGGTAATAATTTGAGGAATAATGCCTGGGGAGGAAAAATTTTTATCATTTGTCCCGCATTAATGATATTGTTTGCTGAAGGAGCAAAATATCAAGTTTTCTAACAGTGAGATACTCAGGGACCAACGAACGATCACGCAGAGTTGCTTTATCCTACTTCCTACTAATATTATAAATGTGAAAGTTTGTGAAGATGTTTGGAAGTTTGTTACTCAACCATGCTCTAACTGCTGAACGGATCGGACTGGAATTTGTAACCGGGGTAGATTAGAGTCTGGAATAACACATAGGCTACATTTCATCCCGGTAACATGTTCCTATGGGAAACGGAACGGGAACCAAATTTCACGCGGGCGAAGCCGCGAGCATCAGCTATGTAGTTTTCTATATATTTTGGAGCGTGTAGTTCATAAACGGTTGGAATTATGGAAAAGTGTTTAGAACTAGAGTTATTGATACTTTATAAGCTTTGATTTTATCTTAGCATATGCTTTGATACAAAGCACTGATTCAGGTATATTGCCGAAAAACTAAATACATTGAAACTTTGTCACACCCGCCCTTTTTCAGGCACGCCTTATAGATGATGGGACTATTAGTATGTTTTCTTCATAAACAACATAATTAAATTTCTTAAGAAACAGCTTAGGTTCCCGTTCACTCTACATTGCTTTGTGCTTTCTTGACTGGACTATTACCTTAACTTTAAGATTTTAGATTTAGTCTCGGAAGATGAATATTTACGGATCTTTAAAAAATCTTTAATATAAAATTAAATTCGTATAAGCGGTATCGTTTTACATTTTACACTTCATTAAAAGTTCATGTTGGAATAAAAAAAAGAAAGCAAGTTATCCTGGTTAACTCAATCCGGCCGGATCCGGTCGGACCCGGCCGGATTTGAGAAATCCGGTACGGATCCGGCCGTATTCAAAATGACACCGGATTGCAATCCCTAATTCCGACAAAGTTCGTAATTATTTGATGTAGGGCAGGTACTGAACTGTACTTGAATCCGTAACTTTTTAATTTACTCTAAAATGTAAGATGTGATTGGTGATTGCTTTAGTGTGAAAGTGGCAATCAGCCATAAATGTCACCCGGGGCTCCCAAACATAGGCTGTTGGGCGTTATGTGAGATTTTTTAGTCGGTAGGAGGAAAAATGTCAATTCGAAATAACAAATTTGTAAAGAAATTAAGTACCTAATACCATACCTTTTCACATATTAATCGCACACAGGTCAAATTTCCAGACAGGCACGCTAAATGCAGTGGTGTCGATCCAAAATTATCATTGCAATGTAAGGGCACTCCAGAATAGATCAAAAGGCGCACTAAGTCTGCATGGCCCTTGTAAGCAGCCCAGTGAAGGGCCGTATCGCCATTGATATCTGATAGACGTGTTGCTGCACCCATACCGAGAAGGTAAGCTGCTGTTGCAGTCTTGCCATACATACATGCCGTCATCAATGGAGTTAAACCTGTATAGAAGGTGAAATAACACATGAAAACCCGCCATACATACATGCCGTCATCAATGGAGTTAAACCTGTATAGAAGGTGAAATAACACATGAAAACCCGCCATACATACATGCCGTCATCAATGGAGTTAAACCTGTATAGAAGGTGAAATAACACATGAAAACCCGCCATACATACATGCCGCCATCAATGGGGTTAAACCTGTACTGTATATAAGGTGAAATAACACATGAAAACCCGCCATACATACATGACGTCATCAATGTGGTTAAACCTGTATAGAAGGTGAAATAACATTTGAAAACCCGCCATACATACATGCCGCCATCATTGGGGTTAAACCTGTATAGAAGGTGAAATAACACATGAAAACCCATATCAACTCGTAAAGTGCTTACTGAAAATATCATTCAAATATCTGACCTTTGAAATCAGCCGCGTTAACTGCAACTCCTGACTGTAATAGCACCTGTACTACTGATGCATGACCTTTTCGGCAAGCCCAGTGGATTGGTCGAGGGCCCTGCGAATTGTAAAGGTAGGTAATCTGAATGAAGATATAGGTGAGGTGCACCAACAATTGGCGATGTAACTTTCGCTCTTGTGGTTTTATTGCCAGCTCCTTTGAATACCAAGGAGTACGAGTTACACCTCGTACTCCTTGGGTACCTACAGTTTTTTTCTACAATCGCGGATTCTACCGTTTGTAAAACTTCTGAAAGATAGAAAAAAAGAAGGAAGCCCATAAAGTTTTATGACATGACTCGTTAAAGTTTCATGACTAAATAAGTAGTGAAAGTACCTACCTACGTATTTTTGGAAATACATAAAGTGGTTTTAGGTTATTTACCTGCGTGCCCAAGCAAGATAGATCTATAGGCGCTCCTCTTTCGACGAGGTACCTCATGACGGCCACACTGCCGTCCAAGGCTGCCCAGTGTGCGGGAGTGTAGCCATGTTGATCTCTAGCACTGAGGATTTCTACGCCCAGCTTCTCCACTAGGCGCTCGATTTCTGATACTTCTCTGTACAATGGAAGAGAGAAATTAATAAATCTACTTGGTAGGAATTAGTTTTAGGGGGCGATTAAGCAAATGCGTCTCGAGTAATGTAGAGTTTTGGTAGTTTGTATCATACGAATCTTTTTATTTCGGAAGAGATTTTTAGGCGGCTTGAAAAATTTCGGCTGCGCCTGTCCATCTCAACACGGCAATACAGCTCACCCTACCTATTACGTGGGACAAATTCTAAGAAGGTGAAATGTGGGCATATAATGTGCCTCTACCTACCTCTTCGGGATAAAAGCGTGACCATATGTAGGTATGTATGTATGTCTTCTTGTAAAACCTACTATAGGTACTACTGGTATTTTGGTGGTTCAAACCCTCGTTAGTGGAAATACTATTAGCAGTCACCGATCTCAGGATTGACCATACCGTAAGATGCGTAACGCAATGATCATTTAGAGAAAATTGATCAAGCAGGACTACAAAAGGTATTGTGCATACTAAACAGATATTGTACGTAACCTACCCTGATCGAACAGCTTCAAAGATAAGTGCAGACAGTTGATGCAGCTCTGAATGATAGTTGATATTGTTGATAGTTCTTGGCGGCGCGGCAGGAGTGTCGGGAGACATGGGAGAGCACGGTGGGAGCGGTTCTTCGGCCGCCATCGAGCATGGGGGCGGCTGCGGCAGCGCCCACACGCCGCGCGCCGCCCCCGGACTTGGATATACCTGATTATACAAACATGAAATAAATTGATATTGAGAACGGTTTTGTCGTGATTTTAGGTATAGGTAGGTCGCATGTGGCCGCATTTGGAGTACAGCTGTCATCTTTGGACTAGGGCGCCGGAAATCAGCTTCATCCATTTGACGAGCAAAGGCGAGCCGTGAGAGTTGTCAACGTTCTCATACTTACAGGTGGCGTGGAATCCCTTAGCGATAGGAGAGACTTTGCCTCCATAAGCGTGTTTTACTGCCATCATATCTATTGGTTTGTGCTCTGAGTAATTGTTTGATATGATGCCTACGGCTACGTTATATCATCGCACCGCTCAACACGGACAGGGTGCGCTGTGCATTCAAACGCCTTGCGTCCGGAGCGTTAGAGCACGATAAGGTCTGATCGAGGCTTTCTTCCGCGAACGTTTAGATTTTGGAATGATCCCAGCTTCGGATTTAAAAAACGCTTACCTACAGTATGGGGTTGTACCTACAGTATGATATAAAAGGGGGCGAAGAAGGTTATTGCAGGGCCGACAGTGCAAGTGTAGCGCCTCTGGTGTTGCAAACGTTCATGAAGGCTACGGTGTCCACATTTCATCAGATGGGCCGTAAGCTTGTCTGCCAATTTAGTATACTTACATAAGTAAACTTACATAGCAATTGGGACAGGCGGGAATCCCATAGCATTTGAGACAGACAGAAACTTTCATAGCAATTGGGACAGACGGGGACTTCCATAGCAATTGGGACGGACAGGGATTCCCATACCATTTGGGACAGACAGGGACTTCCATAGCAATTGGGACAGACAGGGATTCCCATACCATTTGGGACAGACAGGGACTTCCATAGCAATTGGGACAGACAGGGATTCCCATACCATTTGGGACAGACAGGGACTTCCATAGCAATTGGGACAGACAGGGATTCCCATACCATTTGGGACAGACAGGGACTTCCATAGCAATTGGGACAGACAGGGATTCCCATACCATTTGGGACAGACAGGGACCTCCACAGCATTTGGGACAGACAGGGACTTCCACAGTGATTGGGACAGGCAGGGATTCCCATACCATTTGAGACAGACAGGGATTCCCATACCATTTGGGACAGACAGGGACCTCCACAGCAATTGGGACAGACGGATTAGCATACCATTTGGGACAGACAGGGACTTCCACAGCAATTGGGACAGACAGGGACTTTAATAGCATTTGGGACAGACAGGGACCTCCACAGCAATTGGGACGGACAGGGATTACCATACCATTTGGGACAGACAGGGACCTCCACAGCAATTGGGACAGACAGGGACTTCTATAGCATTTGGGACAGACAGGGACCTCCACAGCAATTGGGACGGACAGGGATTACCATACCATTTGGGACAGACAGGGACCTCCACAGCAATTGGGACAGACAGGGACTTCTATAGCATTTGGGACAGACAGGGACCTCCACAGCAATTGGGACGGACAGGGATTACCATACCATTTGGGACAGACAGGGACCTCCACAGCAATTGGGACAGACAAAGATTCCCATACCATTTGGGACAGATAGGGACCTCCACAGCAATTGGGACAGACAGGGACTTCTATAGCATTTGGGACAGACAGGGACCTCCACAGCAATTGGGACGGACAGGGATTACCATACCATTTGGGACAGACAGGGACCTCCACAGCAATTGGGACAGACAGGGACTTCTATAGCATTTGGGACAGACAGGGACCTCCACAGCAATTGGGACAGACAAAGATTCCCATACCATTTGGGACAGACAGGGACCTCCACAGCAATTGGGACAGACAGGGATTCCCATACCATTTGGGACAGACAGGGACTTCCACAGCACTTGGGATAGACAAGGACCTCCACAGCAATTGGGACAGACAGGGATTCCCATACCATTTGGGACAGACAGGGACTTCCACAGCACTTGGGACAGACAAGGACCTCCACAGCAATTGGGACAGACAGGGACTTCAATAGCATTTGGGACAGACAGGGACTTACACAGCAATTGGGACAGACAGGCATTCCCATACCATTTGGGACAGGCAAGGACTTCCACAGCAATTGGGACAGACAGGAATTGCCATACCATTTGGGACAGACAGGGACTTCCACAGTGATTGGGACAGACAGGGAGTCCCATAGCATTTGGGACATCTTCCATAGTATTTTGGATAGACCGGGGGGCCGAGTCTGCTATTTCAATCGCATCAGAATAGAATAGATATCGTAACAAAATAGAAGCTCATCGGTACAATTTGACAGTTTTCGTATTCGCTAACTCGATAGCTTCTATCTTGTATCTATTGAAGTGCGATTATGGTCGACCGATGGCCTCTCGATAGAATCGCCAGTGTATTTGACATTTATGCGTAGTCTGCTAATATTTGATGGGATTTGTTTTGGAAGTCGCGTAATTAATGTTTGACAGCTAGAAATAGAAAGTGCGAGGCTGGTTATTTTCGTTCGGTATACATACAATGGGTAATATTGTTTAAACTAATCAATTTGCAGATAAACTAAATAGAAGCAAGTTTACAATTTACATCAAAATTATGAAGATTGATTTTATAGCCTAACATTTTATCCGAAGCAGACTTTATTTATTTCACTCATACATTGGATGGTCGTAGTGCTATAATAAGTCTCCAAAAAGTGAATTTAGAGCTGTGAGTGAGCCATTGTCGCAGGATCAATGAACTTTATTAGTTATAGATACATAGATGGCAACTATTCCAAGTAGCAAACTCAACAAGATCAGCAAAATAGTATGAAGACATGTATGCAATTGACATGCATCTATTTTCTGTAAGTACCAACTGTCCAATATTCTTTACAATCACTTATATCTCAAATACAAGTCACATTTCTAATACTTACAGTAGGTAGTTATTATTGTTTTAGTACATAGGTACTTACCTATGTACACTCAATTCCCAATATACTTACTTAATTGTTTTTTACAGTTTTTATGAACATTTAAAATACCCAGTTTACCCGGGTGCACAGCATATTTTCACCGTTTCACCCACATAGCTCCTGTTCCCAAGGGAATATGGGCCTAAAATATAGCCTATGTTCACCGGGAAGAGTCTAGCTTCCCAACACTGAAAGAATTTATTAATCGGTCCAGAAGTTTTGGAGCCTATTCCGATGCAAACAAACAAACATCCTAATCTTTCCTCATACCTAATAATATTGGTACAGAGACTGCAGGTTTTAAATTATATAGGCATCCCTAATGACTTATATACCTATAAACTCTTAAGAAACTGAAAGAAGTCAGGTGTTAAATGGGAATATTAAAGTATACTTAGGTATAAATAAAAAATCAATCACTTTTTGAACTCTACTGTAGGGTACCATTCCAAGCAAACCCCACCTGTAACACTGTGTGTGTGTTGATGGGAGTATGAGACTTCATTACTAATTGGTCAATATTCTAACAGATCATTTAAATTCTGAGTTGACAAACTTTCTTCCGGTTCCAAATTTAAAGTAACTAGCAAGTACCTAGTGCACCAGTACACCGACGGACAAGGACTGGGTTGGTTGGAGAGCAGCCCGATGATAGTCACATTCACATCTAACAATGCTGATACAAAACTGGTCAACTCACAGTGCTCCTAATACCCTAATAAATGTGATCCAGATCATTAAGCTTGGTGAAGATGATTAAGTCCTTACCATTTTATTTTAATTGCAGATGTTTGCTGCGAGTACATTCATTACATTATGGTCTCAAAATAGCAGGGAAGATTGTTAATGCATGTTGTGCATGGCATAACTGTGTTATAAAACATCTGTAGTACTTCCTATCTCTCCTTTAGAAGAAGAACGCACAATGGCCATGGAAACATGAGGTGGGTAAATAAGAGTTGACAAAATTGGTAAAATTATTTATTTAAATCAATGTTTGACACTTAAAATCACAGTCATTTAATATTTCTATCAGATAAATCTCATTTCCTTTTAACAACATTTTGAAATCACTTTTTAATCATCAATTCACAAGCTTGCAATAGCTGAAATAAAACTAATTGTATTGTAATCTATTTCAGGATACTCGAGTTGAAAATTGAAGTGTTAACCCTGATCTTCAAGCAGCGTGGCTATTACAATAGTATTTTTGGCAAGATGAAGATAATGTAAAAACAATAATTGTAAAATATGAATATTAAAAATATTTTTCCATATTTCATCATTTTTAATGTTTCCAAATCCAAAATAAGCTATCAAATAACCCTATTACAGTCTACCACTATCCTCAGACCTAGGCCTTTCCCAATTTCATTTTGAGGAGGTATTAATAGAAATATTGTTGTTGGACATTCTCACACAACACCGTCTAGCCCAAATTAAGCTATAAACTTGTGCTATGGGATCTAGACGCCTGATAGACATACTTATATTTCTATATACATACTTATTATAGATAAATTACACCCAGACACAACAAAGCAATATGATCATCACACAACGAGATTTGACCTGGGTGGGAATCGAACCCACAACCTCTGAATCTGTAGACGGAGTACCTGACTACACATTACAGTTACAGTTAGTATGTGAGTTACATGTTAGTGGTTAGAGTAGTAACCACGAGGCCAGTCAAAACAACAAATTGACATTAGTCTAGCTCTAGTGCATTGGTCATTGGAATCGAAGGCATGGCTTCTCATCATGGCAGGCTTGGATGGCCAAGATCTCTGCACATGCACATTACTCTTTCATAATTCCAACATACTAGCTGTAGTTGACGGCTTTACCTGTGTCATACTATGAACCCATACATGCCAGTAAATACAAGATCTATTAAAATTATCACTGCTCAGCTTCCTTGAGTTTTAACAATATGATAATAGCATATTTATTTTTACTATCCATCATCATATTATCTATCACACACAAGCACTAATAAAAGCTGTCTGTATTGAGATTGTTTGGCTATATCACATAGTTGCTGTGGAATACCGTGATTTCACAATTATGAAATAACTTTTTAAGTCCGTTGAGTAGTTACACTAGTGTTAATCAATTTAAAAACCAACTTCCATATGACAGAGTAGTTGTTTGTAGATAAAAACTTTCACTATTCACAATCTTAGTTATCATGAGGTTATTGTTCAATATTTTTTCTGTAAAGATGTATTTGCAGAAGACTTGAATCTGCTGTTATATATGTATATGAAAATATACAGTCTCCTGTGTTTAATCTATGAATTTTAGCATCCAAAGCCCTTTCTTCAAAATGAAATTCATTGCTGGACCAGTTTTTTGACATTTGAGTTTTGTCTCAAATTTCTATATAGTTCTTCCAACCGCGTCTCGGCAACCGTGGGGTCACCCGTTAGATGGACCGACGACCCTGGTAAAGGTCGTAGGCTGGGACTGAATGCAGAAGGCGCAGGACTGTGAATTGTGGCGTAAATTGGCAAAGGCCTACGTCAAGCAGTGGACTGCGATAGGCTGATTTGATTGATAGTTCTTCTGGATAACACTGTCACTGTTTGCTTTGAAGCCGTTTATAAAGTTCACGTTTGTTTATAGGTAAAGTTCACAATTTTACATTGTTATTCTCTACAAAAGTCTCTTTTATGTAATTTGTAGATAACCTAAAAAACAGCTACTAGTACTGACTGACAAGAGTCAAAACAACAAAAATAAAGCCCTTGTCTCTGCTTTTGCGATTCTATTTATATTCTATCGATGTTCTATAGTGGCGATAGACAAGATTTACGCGACTAGCAAATTTAGGACCAATCGCTTTAATATCGTAATAGAATCGCACTGGACCGGCTTTTTGATGGAAAATAGCAGACTCGGCCCCCGGGACTCCATCTGCTTTTCCACAATTTTAATCCGTTTTTTTACCATGTCACGAATGAGCTCTCTTATTTATATTATAGTTAAATATCTTCTTCTTTCACTTATAGGTAGGTACCTAGGTAAATGACCGTCTTTGTATCGATGCTATAGTATTGATTTCTTTCTATTAAACATTAGCTCAGCAGTAGCAACAGCTCTACGATTAAAATGTATTAATTACATCAGCTTATTATGACTTGTTAAAATTTTATTTATTAAGGAGTTTAATAGTATCCTCACCTTACTATTCACGGTGAGGCCGACGCCCCCCGCCACTGCAGAACTCTCTCCGTCTGCCACGGCCGTTCTGCCGCCAAACACCTACGCACAATGAAACTTAAAAAATCCAATTATTGCTTAGTTAAAACAAACTAGGGGATATTTTTATACTACTCTAATAGTATTCCTTAGATTGCGTGACAAGCTACGACCAGCTAATAAAAAGTGCTATTGATTCAAGAGCGAGCATGCGCCGTTTCGCACATTACAGAGGGCGCTAATTGTATACTTACAAAAATGCTTATTTGTGAAATGGTATACATACTCAAATTACCTTGAAAATTTATATAAAAAAGCTTGTTGAAAATATACAAAAAAACATGTTCTTAGAGGTACCTATATTCATAAAACTCCTAAAATATTCAACGCCTTTGCAATACTTGTTTTAAATGTTTTCTACTAGATGGCGTTCGCTGTATATCTGTTGCACTATCTGCATTGCATAATGCAGGCTTTTCCAAAATATTCTGCAATGAATATAATATGAGCAGCAAACTGGAACAAAAAAATTACAAAGCAAGTGCCACATTTGAATGATATCATCGTTTTCTAAACAGTTTTGACGATCAAAGTAGGGATTACATTTATTTTGGTTTCAATAATTATCTCTTTGTAAACAAAACATAAATAAGTAGGGTAGACTGGGTACGGTAGAAACATTTTTGCGTTTATCGGGCATAGCAGCGGAATTTGTTAACTTAGCGATGAAAGAAATGTATTAAACAAAAGACCTTTTATCTGTCTTCTAATGGGCAATGTTATTTGAAATCACTTTATATAAGTTTTCTGTGTAAAATTGTGTTGAAAAAAAACGGTAATTTGTTTTAACCGTCCCCATGTCAGGGTCGGTTGAAACAGTGCTTGGGGTCAAATGAAACACATGCAAATAATACAAAATATTATAAGTTATCACGTTTTATTAGAAATATAACAAAAACAAACAGTAAAGAGCTAGTCATCTAATAATATTTTAATGGCACAGATGAAAATTACTAATATTTTTTTAGTAATATAGTATAGTCTTTGTTGATACTTATAACCTAACAGTATTTTTATCAGCCTTTACAGTTTTACATCAAGTACAACTTAAATGAAATTATAGTAAGATTTTGTTGACAGTAATATTTGCAATATTGGTAATTTGCGATATTGGTAATTTTTTTAACTATCAACAAAACAAAAATCGAACTTAACAAAACAAAATCCCGCTTTTACATCTTCTTAAGCTGGTTTGCATGTTGATAAGTCGGCCCGACATTTCGTAGTCTTTCTTTGGCGTACCCTTGGCATCTGAGAAACAAGAAAATTGAATAAATAAAATGTTTCAAACGTACCCACAAATAATGTTTCAACTGTCCCCAACCCCCCGATTGGTATAAAAAGTTTCACAGTTAGAATTATTACACATTTAATTAAAAACTAATGATACTACAATATTCTACAAACTTCAATTAAAACGAAAGAAAACTCTCAATACTCTAACTTTGTACAAAATCTAAATAATTGCAAAAATGTAAGAACAAAAATACTTACTTGTCCGTCAAAAAACACAATGGGGCCTCCTATAGCCAAGCACAGCGCCCGTAGAACAACGTGATACTAAAATTCGTGTTTTGGCTTGTCACCCGCTTCATACTCCCCTTGGAGCCCTCACCTCATCACGCACTGTTTACGAGATATTCGCGTTGTTTCAACCGTCCACCGTTTTAACCGTACCCAGTCTACCCTACATTATCTAACATTTTATTTACCGATATTACCGAATTCGACGGCGTTCGGTGGTGGTGGTGGTTATGTAGTGTCCGCGACTGCTGTTTATCGCGGTCAGGGGTTCGATTTCCAGGTCGGAACTAATGTTAATATTTAGAAGGATCCGCAATTGTTTATTTTTTAGTTAGAGTGTTTTTACGTATGTATTTAGAATTAAATAAGTACATTTATCAAAATCCCACTAATATTATAAATGTGAAAGTTTGTAAAGATGTTTGGTTGGATGTTTAGATGTTTGTTACTCAATACAGACGTAGCTTATAGCCTGGAATAACACATAGGCTACTTTTCATCCCGGGAATATGTTCCCACGGGAAGCGGAAACGGGTACCGAATTTCACGCGAGTATCATCCAGTAAATAAAATAAAATACTTATCATACATCACTTGCCTTGGTGGTAAAGCTTTGTTCCACTCTCGTGTGCATTGCACTGGCCACCACGTCTGGTGGATTACCTGGCGCACACCGAGGCAATCCTCCCCCCGGCGCGGTAGCTCAGCAAGGTTGAGCAGCCCTGAGGTGTTTTGGTGAATAAACTGGTCCCAAAACACCTCTGATTGGGCAGATCGGTGCCAAGGAGTTTTAGTGAGTATTCCCAGTGCCACCAACATCAGGTGCTGGGCGACCCTCACACTGTCACACGCCTCGCCAGCGTGTTTCGTCTGTAAGCGGACAGAGCTGTCGTTTATATTTGGAATAGATGACGCATTGCATCATTTATATCATACATTTGGATCGCAACAATGTGTAATAATGATCAAATTATAATCTTGATCGTGATGTGTAATCAGCAGGTTTATCGCTTTTAATTGATAACAGCGACATCTATTGAAAATTGACTGAATTTTACTTCTCTTTGAAATTCTATAAAACTTATCAATCACCCACCTGCTGAATAAAAAAGTACCCTTTGAAAACATGCAAGGATGAGTTGTCTGCTAGCTAGATTCTGATGGAAATGCTCAAATATATCTTACCTTTTTAGTTTTTATACATTTTGAGGTTCCCCCACATTACTAATATTTTAAGCATTCACACTTTATAAATAAAGCTAAGGCACATGCAAGTGCCATTTATATTATTGTAATACATAGTTATAATGGGAGAGTATCCTTTTACGGTTTTATTTCCTTTTGGATTAATTTAGAGAGCAACACTTTCTAAATTAACCCATTACAATTTTTATAATTTCCATCCAAATATAGGCATGTGTAGGAACATACTTACATTTGAAAACGAAAGGTTAAACAAATATAGAAATTAACTTGTTCTAAAAATGTAAAACAAGATTTTAAACACAGATTCAGGTTGAAATAAAACAATACACCTTATTAAAATTGTGAAAATGAACTTTAATTCAGCAAATTTTATACTAAATGTATAAATATGATATAATCTAGATTTCGTTTTCACTACCTAAATAGACATCATGTTATAAAAAGTGTAGAACTAAAACTAGTAGCTGATTAAACATCTCAATGTGGCTTATCAATTAGTTAGATCTTGTAAAAGCACTTTCTTTAAAATGGTTTTATTATACTTAAATAATAGATTAAAATAATGAAAGCATTACAGCTCACAACTGATGGATATCCATACAACAATCAAATTCAATACAATCTTAAACTTCTAGTAAACTTGAAACATTTAACGAGCAAACTGAATAAATTATTACTCATAAACAAACTTAACAATGTTGATAGCTCAAAGTAATATAATATTTTCAACAAGAGTCGCAGTTGTAGCGACAGCACAAATAATTGTGAGGTGTTCAGGTTATGTGACTATTTTATTGAAAAATATGATAACGCCAATCAACAGTTCAATATCTTTTTGTCTATTTATTACTGTATAGATATTGTAGAATTTATTAAGTCTTTTAATTTAGCATTATCTCTTTTGGGTTTTGAAACTAACCGACAGAGGTTGGCCGTGTAGAACATATCCATTCAATGCTTGTATTGCCATCGCTGCTTGGTCGTAGTTTCTCATAGTCACAAAACCGAATCCTTTACTCTTATTAGTTTGATGATCTTTAATTATTTTAACAGACACAATAGCACCATAAGGACCAAAAAGTTGCCACAGAGTTAGCTCCTCTACTTCTGGGGCAATATTATAAATATAAATAGACCATGTACTGGGAGAATTATGATCTCCTATTGCATTCATATGATTAATCCAATGATAAGGCCTCACAAGGGTACTTTTGGGAAAGTTATTATTATTGTTTTTATGTTTATTAGGATTACTTTTATTAGCATACTTAACTGTTAATGGGTGTAAAAAGCCAGGCGGTGTGCTACCATTTATACTCTGTATTGCTCTTTCCGCTTCATACTGCTGCTCATATAATACAAAGGCTATACCGGCAGCTATGCGAGAATTAACTATTTTACCGAATTGTGCGAATAGTCCATGTAAATCCTGCAAGGTCAGTTCATTAGGCAGGTTACATACGTAAAGGTTCCAGTCAGCTTCTGGCTTCGTAGGAGGTTTTAGCTCTGGGTTGAGGAGGGCGTGCGACACTTTTAATGTCTTGTTTTGCATCAGGAGACCATTAAATGCCTTACGTGCCTTGACTGCATCCTCTGGACGAGAGTACTCGACGAATCCATAGCCTCGGTTGGCTATCAATTTACAACTTTCCAGTTTACCCATTGTCGAAAATAGCGAGAACATCATGTCCTGGGTCATAACCTCAGGAATATAATTGACGATAAGTTTCGTTGGTGATTCGTCCGCCCCATATTCATTAATTCCTTGACAATTACCGTCTTGACACGATTCCGACATTTTTTAATTGTTGTCGGTGAATGACATTTCACCGTAGTGTTGCGTGTTTCTATTTTTTCGTTCGGAAATTGTAATGTCACTCTATTCTTTAAAAATAAGTTGAAATAAATTATGTAGATATTGTACAAGGTCATTCCGTGTGAATACTATAAATAAACTAAACACACAATAAACTAAATTAGTAAATAAACCAAATTTAATAATTCAATTTATTTATTCATTGATGGTTCTATGTTCTGTAAATGATCGCTCCAGTAAGCAACATTTACTATGGCCGGTCCTTGGATGGGTGACCACCACGTGACCACTTTGTGAAAATTTATTTGCAAGAGATTTCGTACTGTAGAAGGCACGCTTAGCTGTTGGTTCGGGCTGCCAGTAAAATGGCAGTTGTTAAGCTCTACGGGCGGCTTGAAAAATTTCAAGAGCATGCAGTCACAACACAACCCGGGCCTGTCTATACATAATAATATAAACATGACAATAAGGCTTACCACCAAATTCGTGGGGCAAAATCTAAAAGGTGAAATTTGCGCATATGGTATGCCTCTGCTTACCCCTTAGGGTATAAAAAGACGTGACTCATATCTATGTCTTAATCATTATACTTTAACCGCCTATATGTACCGATAACGTCAAATAAAGCTATCAAACAAACTGTAGCATTTTAAAATTTTAAGAATGATAAAACAAGACCAGCTGATAATTATATTATGGTTGGGGATGTCAACCAGAAGTGCCATATTTATTATACCTTTCCTGAATTGACCTGAACATGAACAATAAGCCAAAACAATTTCTCAGAGCGGTTAAACCATAGATTTAGAATTTTTCGCTAACCACGCACGGAATACAAGAAGGTTGAAATGGGGGCAATTAAGCATATTTTTTAATTTTAGTTTAGAATAAAGCCCATTTTAGGAACTGATTGGCCAGCTTAACTGGACATTAATACAGTGATGCCAACTCCTACAGAATAGTCCCCCTAGAACCGAGTCGAAATACCCCTAAATATGTACTAAAAATCTGGAAAACCCCCTAAACTTTCTTTTCTTTTTTTTTATTCTATTTAATTCTGCGTAGGTAGATAAAGTTGTTTATGTTAGAATAATTGCAATATTTATATTATATAGGTAGAACTTTCATTACAAAAGCCATAAAATTTCCTAAATTGAACCTACACGTCAGGAAAGTAGTAATAACAATAATAGAATGAAAAATTAATATAAATTTAAAATTAAGTACCTATGCACAATCACAGCAAAATCAAAACTTATTTTCTTTTTTTTTATGGAAAATGTTCAAGAACTGGTACTCCCATTATGAAAATATTCCCCCTAAAAATACCCCTAAATAAATTTACCCCCTAAAAAAACCCCTAGGCTACTTTTTTCCCCCTAAATTTAGGGGGAAAACCCCCAAGTTGGCATCCTGCATTAATAACCTATTTTTTTCTATCAGGTAACATTTTGCCTTCATCATGTGCTTATGGACTCCCGACGCGGTCAAACTGCACTTGTCATCATGCCTCGTCAATATCATGTGAACGAACATGCAAAGAAATCACGCACACTGAAGCAACTTTCATTCATGCTTAGCAGGCATGACAAGTACAGTTTGACCGTGTCGCGAGCCCATAACGTACCTACTCAAATAGTGAATGTTTAATCTTAAAAAAAAAACAAATAACTTCCGGCAATTACATCATAGACAAGACTTATTATTCATTCTCTATACAACGTATTTATTCACTTGGTAGAGAAATTCTAACAGACTTGAACAATATATCGTATCTAGTTCCCAGATCGGTCAAACCATTTGGGAGCTACACGGGTAATAAACAAACAATCACGCACGGAATCCAAGGAGTGGACATCTCTTTCTAGTAGTGTGACCAACTTTATAATTCTTAAAACCGGCCAAGTGCGAGTCGGACTCGCCCATTAGGGGTTCCGTAGCAGCAAGTAGGTATAACATACCATAGCGTAAAAGTTTTTGTAGTTCGTTGTAACCTTGATTGATGTTTTAACACGTTTGCTATAGTAGTGATTTTTCTAAGCGTAAATTGCGGTTTATGTTTTAAAAAAGACTGCTTTCTAGATCTTGTTCAAACCAATTTTCGTTGGTAGTTTTTATAGCAATGTGCATTAAATATATTTTTTTAGATTTATTATTCTCTTGGTTTGGAATTTAGAGAGGGGACACATTCACAGAATACATCTACTTACCAAGTTTCAATAGCATAGGTCATAGTTTCGGAGAAAAGTGGCTGTGACATACGGACGGACAGACAGACAGACAGACATGACGAATCTATGTTGGGACCCCATTTGATTTAAGTGCCTACAGTATAGGGTTCTATAAAAGGGGTCTTAGAAGGTTTTTACAGGGTCGGCAGCGCGAATGTGGCGCCTGAGTGTTGCAAGCGTTCATAGGCTGAGGTGAATGCCAGTTCTTCTGGTGAGCCGTATGCTTGTCTGTCATCTTAGTGTAGTGGTATGAAAAAAGTGCTCTTAAAGAATGGACAGTCCTTAGATGGATCGTTATTACTCACATATCTACTCGTATTTACACGGTATCGGAAGGCACGTTCAGCCAAGTTGGAGAGGCCCAAGGTCGAGTGTAGTGCCACTATCTGACCCAGATCGTTTCAAAAGGGCTATAGGCCCACCACCTAGACAAATATCATTTTTTTAAACCACCTTATTGGTATAAAAAAAATACACAGGTAAAATGTAAGCAAGGGTCAGATTATACCAAACGGAAAAATACTCGCGTGAGCTCGGGCATCCTCTTGAGATTTTGTTCACACCGAGAGCAAAAATGCGCTACGAACATGGCGCGCCGCACGCGGTGGCGGCGTCGTGGAAAGAATGCCCGAGACCACGCGAGGACGCCCGAGTCTGCTCGAGGACGCGCGCGCCTTCGTGTAAGGTTAGTGCAATTGCCAGTTCGCAGACGTCAGATGTTCTTGAAAATGATAGACTGGGATATGATCATATTGCACTTTTGGCAGAAGAAGAAGAAAAACACTTCAATGCCTGTAGAAATCACTGGCGACACTGAAGAAGATGCGAACGCCGCGCAGTCAGTGCGAGCGCCGCGGGTCGCGCACGCTCGGGAATTGTCGCGCGGCCTCGAGGCTGCCCGAGCGGTATCGAGGATGCGCGCGCGTTTTTGACGACGTAAGCGGCCGAATGCTCGGGCACGCGCCTTGGACGCTTGATGTCTGCGTCGGATTTTGAACCTAAGTCCATGCTAATACAGTTATTTATACAGTGATATCCAAAAAGTGCGTGAGCATTTTTCCGTTTGGTGTGAACTGACCCTAAAAGTCCTATAACAACCTATTTATTTATATTTTGAAAAGGTTAAAGAAGTGCTCTGTAACCGGTTTAAAATATAAATAAATAGGTTCGTACACTTATACTTATCCTGTCTTTCCACTCCAACCATCTGTAACTGCAGAATGGAAACTTTCGACTAAATGATAGTGCTTTGAGAGTACATTTATAATTTTTAGCAATGCCAATGTCAGTTAGGGCTCGTTTAAGGAGACGCGGCGCTTCGAGCGGCGCGGCCCGCCAGGCTGGCCGCCAGAAACACAAACGTATGGAAATGTTCAGAGCGTTCAAGGAGAAGCGTTTTTGCAAGCGTTTGTTTCAGTTGTAGCTGCCACAGCGGCGAGTGTCGTCGCGTCGGACGCGGGAATTGAAGCGACGGGTGACGCCGCGGAGGACGCGGCGGGTAAACCAGCGAGTCTCGCAATAGAGGAACGCGGCGGATGAAGCTGCGGGTGACGCCGCGAAGGACGCTTCAAGGAAGGGGTGGGAGAGGTGCGGGGTATGCGTTAGGTAGGAATGTCGGGCAATATCGTTCATAGAAAATATCGATATTAAAATAAAAATATTTATCAAAATAAAATATCGATATTTTATTTTGAAAATGTAATCGATGTTTATAACCCTCTGGAGCAGAACGTCATGAAAGCAAAATATCACGTACGCAAAATAAACGATACATCGATACTTATGAAAGATTGGCGTTCAATTCCATACGTCGAACTCGAACATTTCAATACGTTTCAGGGTGGCGTTCTATCTCCTCTTTTATTCTGTATCTTCATCAACTCGGCTACGAGTCTTATTTCTAGTAACTTCCATCTCTACGCTGACGACTTGCAGCTGTACCGACATTTTTCGGCCACTGACGCCCCATTTGGCATATCGTGCATTAACCGCGACTTAGTTAGACTAAGCGACTGGGCTAATTCGGTCGGACTGCGCATCAACCCTCTGAAGTCGCAAGCCATCGTCATTAGCAGTAAGTATCAAACTGACAATCTGCCGGTGTCTGAACTGGATCCAGTTCTTTTGGCCGGTATTCAGATACCCTACGCAGACACTGTGAAGGACCTGGGAGTGATCATGGACACCACGCTATCCTGGAGTGCCCATATTAGTGACGTCAGCAAGAAAGTGCACTTCTCCTTTCATTCGTTGAAGTGCCTCCAGAGCCTCTTACCCTTGAGGACGAAAATTAGTCTTGCTCTAACTATTATTCAGCCCATTATTGACTACGCCGACGCCTGCTATTTAGACGCCACTGAGGAGCTTCTGGATAAACTTGAGAGGTTGCAAAATTTGTGTATACGCTTTATATTCAATCTTAGAAAGTTCGATCATGTTTCTCACATTTCGCAAAGAACTCAAGTGGCTCCCAATCCGCCTTCGCCGTAACACTCGAATCCTCTGCCTCCTTTACAATATCCTTTATAATCCATCTTCACCTCCCTATCTAAAGGAAAGGTTCTCTTTTGTTCGTTCTCCTGATGCTCTCTGCAGATCTCACCTACGCTCAAATCTTAAATTTCCTTCTCACAAAACCGGTTTTTATTCATCCTCTTTCACCGTGCATGCAGTCAGACTATGGAACTCACTTCCGCCTGGTATCAGAGACAGTAAAACTATCACCACTTTTAAAAAGCAAGTCCGTGGACACTATTTCTCTACAGTGTAATCCTATTTATTTATATATGTAATTTTTATTTAAATATACATTATTATATTTACATATTTATATATGTATTATATACAGTTAATAATATTTATCTTTTATTTTGTGTGTTATGTTAGTTCTATTCTGTTTTGTATACACACTTTTTCTTGATCTTTTCCTTTTTCTTCACGTTCTCCTTTCGCCTGTTTGCTGGTAGATATTTCTTACAGAAATAAGCAGTACCATTGTACCTATTTATCCTTTTATTATTGTTATTTTACTTTCCTAGTGTGTACATAAATGAATAAATAAATAAATAAAGATTTCTAACTGGTTTTTTGACTATGCTTGTTGTTTTTTTTTTAAGAATAAAGATCGCACCGAAACACAACCGTGATTACTCAACTTGTGTTCATGACTCCGCTTTTTTCAACCGATTGCCATTAAACAAAGCTCAGATTTAAGCCTTACCAAGATCTATTTAATATAAAAAAACTTATAAACAGCCGTTCAGTAGTAGTAGTATATTGTTTATTATTAATGAATAAAACTTGATAAGGTTTTATAAAAAATTAAATGTCAAATTATGAAAAAATCGATTAATTTAAAAAAATCGATTATTTTCTTGAGAAAAATCGATAATTTACTAATCGATTTTTCATGCTAAAGAAAATTCGATTAATTAAAAATCGATTTTTTTATGTACAATGTCACATCCCTATGTTGCACTGAACGACGCCGTATATGAAGCTGCGTGCAACGCGGCGGATGCAGCGCCGAGTGAAGCTGCGTGGCACGCGGCGGACGCAGCGCCGAGAGAAGCCACGCCACTCGCGTCGCTCGACGCCCCGCGTGTCCTTAAACGAGCTCCTACATTTCCATATGTTTGAGTTTGGGCGTGACGCGACGCGGGCCGCTTTACGCGCCGCCTCACCATAAACGGTCAAATCGCTTGACGCGCCGCTGCAAGCCACGCCGTACGCGAAGCTTTAGTTTTCCACATGCCCAAATGCATGCTTTTGAATTATGACAGTTTATTAATTTGGCAACATTTCAGCGTTTGTAGGATCTGCTGTTGCCCTCTCGTCCTTTGAAGGGATGCTTGCCAGAAGCCCCATCCTTAACTGCGTATATTCCCAACGGACCCCGTGTATCTGTCCCCTCACGGGGTCCGTTGGGAACTGAAGATAATTTCATATCGGGGACCCCCTTGCCAAGTACATGAGGTCCGTTGAGAAAAAGAATTCCCTACGGACCCCCACTCTCCTTCCCCATTAATAAAAAACGAGTAGGTACAAGCTGTGTTATTTGTACAACCACCATGTAGCGCAGTATACACATACACCTCGCGCAATCCGACTTGGATAGATTAGGTTAGAAGGCTAAGGCAGGAGCGGAGCTCCCGCATTAGCCTTCGTGGTTATTTTTTGTAACCACCTAAACCATTTTTTTTATTATCGGAGAGGAGAGTGGGGTCCGTAGGGAATTCTTTTTCCCAACGGACCCCACGTACTTGGCAAGGGGGTCCCTTGGACATGAAATTATCTTCAGTTGCCAACGGACCCCGTGAGGGGAGGGACAGATACTCGGGGTCCGTTGGTAATAAATCCTTAACTGGATGAGTGTGGAAAAACCCCGTAATTTAATAGGAATAATGATGCTTGCAATAAAACCTTGTCATTTAGTAAGTAAATGCCCTTGAGTCTTGTCAATGAATGTCATGCCACTTGAGATCCTTGCCAGATAAAGTTTTTTTTTATACCTTACGCCCTAGGCACATCTCCGCCGCGAAACCAGAACAGCGGAACCGCTGAATGAGTTCCGCTGTGATCAAGTGTGGATTGAACAGCGGAACTGGGCAACGGAACCTGACACGAATTAGTCGAAGTGGCGCTATCGCAATTTTATCATATTATTTTTATTATCTGGATGACTTAATAAATACATAAAGGGTCTATTTCCGATGGCTTGAAGTAGTTTTTCCGTGAACTTCACGTCCATTTACTGAAAAAATATTAGTTTCGCCGTTCCGCTCTGTATTTCTGTCAATTTTGACAAACCGGCGCGTAGACAACGCGGCACCGCAATAACAAGGCGGCCGAAGCGCGGAGGTTTGACTGGCGTAGGAGCAGATTGGCGAAACCGTGCGGTGAAAGAGATAGAAGATAGTTAAATCTATGCATTAGAACAGGCGGTTTCGCTAGTGTTCCGCTCCTCCTGACAGAACTTGGCGGAATTACTGCGGTTCCCCTATCATGGTTTCGCGGCGGAGGTGTGCTAAGGGCGTTATCTCTGCGAGTCTCTTCGGCCTCCAACTGGATGTGAGCGTCGAGCGGGACGTCGGCGATTGCGACGAGAGCGCGACACGAGAGTACAAGAGATTCGGAACTGCGCTGGCACACAAGCAAACCGCACTCGGTGCGTTTGTTCGAAATTGCCTACTCTCTTGTACCACAGAGCGGAACTCCATACAAATGATCCGTTTTCAATTGTCACCTACACGTTGTCTGTACAGAGTTTGAATGTGTGTGACCACTAAGTGCGAGGCCGCATTTGCGTTTTTCCGCGGCGGTTTCTAACCTCAAAATGTCATCAAACTGTCAAAATCAATGAAATCAAGTCAATGTTTTGACATTTTGAGGTTAGAAACCGCCGCGATAACCGCAAGTGCGGCCTCGCCCTTAGGCTAAGCAAACATTCCGTCAAAATACCCCTCAACTATAATGACAGCTATGGCGGGGGTAGGGAAGCTTGCTCAGTGAGGGGCAGGGAGTTGCCTATCTGCATGTAATATTATTATATTACTAGCTGACCCGCGCAACTTCGTTTACGCCACATAAGGTGTATAAAAGGACAGCAATTCTTTCAACAGACTCATGGGAGCGTATGAAAGATTAAGTCCATTCTAAAACAATTCAGTCCACGCCTTCGGCGCGGACGGCCAACACGCCAGTCTAGATTTGCACTTACATTCAAAGGAACCCTTTAATTTCTAGGTTTTGCGAAAGTTGAGATGCCTCTAATTCCTGAACTACAAAACTCTCATCATTGAAACTTGTGTAAAAAAATCCCTAAAGTACTCTCTTTATAACACTGGGACAATTTTTGGAATCGGACTGCGCATTAAGAAGTTACAACTTAAAAACCATTTTGTCTTTCATCCCCTCTCCCACAGGAACCGGGCAAAATGTCGGGATCAAAAGTATCCTAGAACCTTCCTCGGATTATAAGCTCTGATTGCACCAAATTTCATTTAAATCGATTCAGTAGTTTCGGCGTGATACTTATTCGTGATACAGACAGACAGACAGACATGAAAAGTTTAAATTACATTTTCGGCTTCAGTATCGATTAGAGAACGCCCTCCAATTAAAATTTTCAAAATTTCTTCCATGTACAGATTCTCGACCCTCAACAGTTTTATTATATGTATAGATTATCGCCCCGCTCGTCGTTGTCATACAGTTTCAGTCGAACATGCGGATTTAGGTTCGGATATATGTATAAATTAAATTAAACCTTCATTTACACCATCATCTATATATTTTATTCGATATAAGTACATCACCATTTCTAAGCAGCTCACAAGGAAATTATACTTGAGACAGCAATATATTGAACATTGACAACATTTATATAGTTTGAGATATCAGTTGTGCTTATTGTACATATGGTTGATTTATGTAGGTAATATTGTAATTCATTCACATTGGTATTTATATAAAATCAAACTCTACTGTTGCACCCAGGCCTTTTGTGATTTTATGAACTATTAAACAGATGAATGCTAGGTGCGCTATACATTTAATGCTACGTTCGAAGTCTCGTTTTGCCGAATTTTATTTTGTTCGAACGTGTGAATGTACCGTAAAATTTCAACTTCAGCAAAAAGCTGTTGTTTCTCCGTGTCTTGAAACTTAATACACGACTACAATGCGACCACCAAACCGAATCCCTTAGAAATTATTAGTAGATAAAGACCACGTGACCGCATATTCCGGTTGTCGTGTGTATTTTGAAAGTGTGATTGACGGTATTAGGGGAGTATGGAACATATTTCAGGTAACTCGTGCATATAAACGTGAAACAGAAATAAATTCACGCTTGAAGCTTTAAAAATATAGGAGAAATAAAAAAAACTGTAGATATTAAGCTTAATGAATTGACGAAGATATAACGAAAAAATGTAGAAAAGAGATTGAAATAAGAAGCAGGAACAAAAAAAATGGAAGAAAATGACAGCGAAACAGAAAATAGCTAAATAACAAAACAATAAGAAAGATTTTTTAAGTAAACCTTTAAGTGTCCGTAGCAACCCCTATATTTAACAATATACATGCAAGTGTATAGCGCCCTTTACAAATTAATAGATTACACTATTATTGACGGATTTATCGATACTTTTACTTTGGGTATCAACCAATCGGAATGCTCTAGGTTACAAAAAAATGCTGGCTTTATGGCTTGCTGCAAAATTACCATAAATATAATGGTTTTATTTCATTTCAAAATTTATCGAGTTTTCCATTGCGTGAATAATAAAAACAAATTAGAACAATGAAAGGCATACTCTTTGCTATAAACACTGCTTGCGGGACAGCTCAAAGTAATTTTTTTTTAATTTCACTACACTTATTTCTAAAT
The DNA here is from genome assembly GCA_933228765.1 of Miltochrista miniata. Classification (NCBI taxonomy): domain Eukaryota; kingdom Metazoa; phylum Arthropoda; class Insecta; order Lepidoptera; family Erebidae; genus Miltochrista; species Miltochrista miniata. The sequence continues at coordinate 20,646,051 of OW121750.1, read as the reverse complement.
ACATAGTTATCAAGATCATAATAAATTTTATTTATTTATCATTAATATAATAACCAGGAAGGTTTGGAATTGAGAACAAATAATCCCATAACTTGACTGGATTCGACTTACAGTATCTCCTATCATAGAGAATAAACTCATCTTAAAATAACTATAATTTATATGTTAAAACATAATTGTATATATTTTCCTTCAAACATGAAGATAACTAATCTCATAGAGGTACACAATAATTTAAAACATAAATAGGTACTTACTCCTAAGTACCATTGAGAACATATCACATTAAAACATAAATACCTATAGGTACAGAAAACATAATTATTATATTTCGAGGGAATGTAAAATTATAATCACATTTTAGTTTGGCTGGTTTCAAGAATGGTTCGTGGAAGTGTCCAGTGGCAGTTTGTGTAAAACAACACTATATTTAGTAGGGTAACAGTTTAATAGGAAATATGCACTTTTTAAAATTATATTTTCATATTACTAAAACGAATTGGTAAAAAGAAATGAAATAATGATACGCGACAAGAACACGTACTATGAGTTCAATAGATACAGTTGAACCATAAAGTTTTCATAATATGAAATCTTTTAGAAAGTGATGAATTGGAACTGGTAATAAACCAGTCTCATTCTAAAGCACTTCCGATATCTGGGGTGTATTACTGGTTAAAAACAATTTAGTTAAAATTACATTCTATATTTGCGCTAAAAAGTTTAAATTCTTTTTCAATACACTATTTTTCATGCATATTCCCTACTATTTATAAATCTCGTTACAAGCTCTTTGTCAAAGTTATTAAAAGTTCTAAATAATACCCTATTCGAGTAAATATATCACTTTTACAAATACTAAAAATGTCAAATATAAAATAAAAAGTGTAAAAATAAGCTGAGCTTGTCAATTAATCAACACCTACAAGCTAAAATAAATATTATATGATTTCAAAAAACGCAATATAATATTTAACATTTGCTACGCACAATTATTGTCATGATTATCATAGAAAACAACACACAATATATTAGATATAAAACTCTTTGGTTAGGTAATAATTTATTCCATCTTCAACTGCGGATATACTGTAAGCTTTTAGCCACTAAAAAAAATATTTCGTACATTAGCGAAAGTACCAAATGCGAAGCCAGTCAAGCCGAAAAGAATTATCAGGATGTCTTTCCATAGTTTCCAATCTCCTTTCCCAAGTTGATCAGGCCAGAAAGTCATTATTTCTATTATCGGTGGTATAATAAGTGCTAAAGCAGAGCTACTAAATGCTCCTACTAGTGAAATTATTCCACTCAAATTGGGAATGACGGCGGCTGCCAAAACTGGAACAAATTGACAACATTGTTTGTTAAAGTGTATCATTGCAAACACAATACGGATGTAATTACAAATTGGGCAATATGATAAGGAGTATTATTCCCACGATAAAAATTATTGTATGTTATCATGGAGAAATGTAAAACAAATTATTTTTAACCCCGGTCACTAACCTACATTTCTACACACAAACATTATAAACAAAGATTAAAATAGTTTTGATAGGAAAGTAGAAAAAATAAAAACATGTACAAAGCTGTTCTTTAAACATTTCGTCTTTGTCTAAAGTTAAATAATAGTTTAAGGAGCGACCGAGATCCAGTGTCTTTGTTCTTAAGCTACAAGTCAAAAAGTTTACGTATTATTTACGAGAATCTAAGGGTTGCTACACACATAAGCGGGCCGGCATTGTCGGTTCGACAGTACTTGTCGAACAACAAAGCCGACCCGAAGCAATTACTGCACTTGTTCGCCTTCAATCGGGTAGTGCCTATCGATTTGTTCATTCGGGTCGACTCATCTATTCGGCAGTATTGCAGAATGAAAAAGTCGACCCAAAGCAACTACTAAATTACGTTCGGCTTGTGCCGATCGTCATAATTAGGTTTTCATTCATAGGCAAAAGTCGGCAGTTGCCAAGCCGAGTGGTAATGTGCGGCAGCCGAGCGGTTTGTGATTCCCGAACATTCATCTGCATATATTCAATTTTACCGCCCGGCCTTGCCGATTAATGCTGGCTCGGTAATGTGTGTAGCAACCCTAAGCTATTCGAATCTTTGCTTTTCATCTGCATATTCAATTTTACCGCCCGGCCTTGCCGATTAATGCTGGCTTGGTAATGTGTGTAGCAACCCTAAGCTATTCGAATCTTTGCTTGTAGATATAAGTACGCTGGATTTCATTCTATTGATGTTAAGCGAAAGCGCTGTTGGCTACGAATAACTGCTACAGTCTTTAGATAGATCTTTAGCAACCACATTTTTTTTACGTAAGGGAACATCCCCATGGATGCTATGCCAGACTCCTACCGACTAAAAAACCTCACGTGTCCTGCTAACAGCCTACGGTTGGGTCTTTGGGAGCCACAGCAACCACAAATAGTTATTTGGTTTGGCCGCTCGTAAGGGCGCTTTGATTGTGAATAAATACCGTCATTTTTAGGAGAATACGTAGTATTTTTATGTATAATGGAAGTCGAGTGATCTCAGATAGGTAGGTATGTGTGGCTTACGAACCCCAAGTCATCGACCAGACGTAGTGATACGCGAGAATAAGAAGTCGGGCTGGGTGACAAGAACAAGACAAAGTAGTCAGCTGAGATAGTGCTCGGTGCGATATCCGTACGGGGATGCTACTCGTAAGGAAAGCCGACCTCAACCGAGTTGGGAAAAGGCTGGGAAATAAATCTATGTTTGGCTAGATATTATTCTACAAAAATAGAGATACCAAAATACCAACTCACTCTACATTGATGAAAAAGCGAATCTGTCAATGACAAGTTCTTTCATTACTAGAGGGTACACTTTTATCAGCCAATGACTAAGTCGCTGAAGTATGTATGCGTTTGGTCGCGATATCTAACCTACAATACTTGTAGAGTTTATCATAGGTTTAAAATACGATAACCTATGATTCTGTTTTATTACCTGTTTTATAGTTGAAAACCTACAAATAACTTATCAAAACATTGCCAAAAGAGATAAAATTAGACTTTCCAAGACCGAATGCGTATTATTTTGTATTATGAACTAAATATAAGTACTATTAAATATGTTATTAATACCTGAGTAAAAGATTGAAATAACAATGATGTACTGTCACGCCCCCTTAGCCATTGTACAAATCGATTACAACACACGATTATTTTGTAAATCTTCAATGATTTCTAATTTTATGTAAAGAATTTTAATTAATACCGTAGTTTTGTATAAATTATACAGCGAGACAAGAATTTAGTCCACATTCAACCCCAACTATTGAAAATCCAGGCCATTTTGAACCCCTAAATGTAATTCATATTCAACCCCTAAGGGGGAAACATGGATTTCAATACATAGTCGTCGTTTCAAGATTTAATACTCACATGTAATAGTTATCAGCACAAAACGTGTAACCGCTTCTCCATATTTAAGGGCTTGTTCCGATGTCAACTTTGATTTCACATAAGGCCAAACTATGCTCATTGGTACGTAGAATTGAAGTCCATACGACAAGAATATAGCTGCTGCCATTACTCCTCGGACACTGTGTGCTAATCTGTAATTTTTAGATGATTTTTATCAGCAAATATTTAAAAAATCGGTATTCTGTAAAGTCGGTTTACCTACTGACGATGTTTGAACGTGACAACGTCATAAGAAAATGAAAATAAAAATAAAAAAAAGTAAAAATGAAAGTAAAAATAAAAATAAAAGTAAAATTAACATTACAAAACAAAAAGAAATATAAAAACACATCAATTTGTCATAATTATAGTGTCATCTGTTGAAAACATTACTAAAATAAATGGAACGCCTCAGAGCGAGGTAGCGCGAGGGAGGTAACGACATATTGTGTCATCTTTTTTCGTTCGTGCAGCCGGCTCCATCGAATTATAAGACGTTGTCATGTCAATATAAAAAAAAATTGTGGACAATCTTACACAACATCATCTAGCCCAAATTAAGCAAATATAAGCTTGTGCTATTGGATCTAGACGACTGATAGACATACTAATATATTTGTAAAACCCAAACTCCGAAACAAAAATTTGTGGATCTCACAAATATTTGGACCGACCCGGGAATTGAACCCAGGACCTCCAGCGCGGCAGGCGGTTACACTACCGACTGCGCCACAGAGGCAGTCCCGAACCAACTACCCAGACGCGGAATAGCACCCGAACCCCATAGGCGAGGTTGAAGTGTTCGCCAAAGTCTGCCGAGAGCCTTGGGACATCCTTCCGAGGGCTTACCCGGGACTCCCGGCCGTAGACAGTTGTAAGGCATCGTGTGGTTTTAGTCGGTAGGAGTCCGGCATAGCATCCATGTAGGATTTCCACACGTAAAAAAAAAAAAAGAGGCAGTCCCGCGTAAATTTACCTATACAATTTTATCGCTTAAGGGTGGATGTTTTAAAAAAAAATTGTAGCAAACCCTAAAATATGGAATGTGCGGGTTTAATTTAGGCATTGATAGGTGGGTGAGTGAGTCATGCTATAATTTTATTAGTATAGATTAAGTTTATCTATACTAATATTATAAGGAGAAAAGTTTTGATTGTTTGTTTGTTTGCATCGAATAGGCAACGAAACTACTGAATCGATTTGTAAAATTCTTCACTGTTGGGAAGCTACGCTATCCCTGGGTGACATACGCTATGTTTTATTACTGTATTCCCACGGGAACGGGAACTATGTGGGTGAAATCGTGTGACGTCCGCTATTCCTTAATAAAGACTCTAAGCTCAACTTAACATCAAGACTTCAGAATACAGCAAGAGCACTTTTTTGTATATTTAGCTTGCTATAATTACGCCTGATTATAGCAATCTTTAAAACCATTGACAATTGCTTTCAAGTGGGCGGCTCGCTGTTGTGTCTATTTATGGTCTGCTTTAAGAACCCAGAGTTGTACAAGGACCATGCCGAACCTAGATTTATACTAGATAGACTTTGAGCCTGGAGTCCCATAATTTTGGTGACATAACCCTACTAAGGAAAATTTTCATATGCCTACAATTTTTGTTTCCCTCATCTTACAATCCCGGGTTCTTCAAGCGGAGCGTGAAGAGGCACATCACAAAGCCGCCAATTTGAGGACCACTGTCAGAAGTCTTACGGACTGTGAGAGTGGCCCCCAATCGCTCAATACGCCATGACTCTCCATTAGGCTTGGCGACGTCAACGTCAAGTTCGCCAAGTTGTTGAAGAGCTTATGGTTCTAAAAGCGGTAAATAGGACACAACAGCGAGCCGCCAACTTGAGGGCAACATTCAATAGTTGTAAAGATTGCGATAGTCAGGCGGGAGGCGTAATTTTAGCAAGCTAAATATGCAAAAAGGTGCCTTTGCTGTACTCTGAAGTCCTGATGTTAAGTTGAGCTTAAAGTCTTTATTAAGGAATAGCGGACGTCACGCGGTTTCACCCGCGTAGTTCCCATTCCCGTGGCAATACGGGAATATTAAAAAAAAAAAGGTAAAACTTACAAAGAATCCGGTAAATTGAGTGTAATGCTGCCTTGTACACGATCCCCGTACTTCAGGTAACCGTAATAGCCAATAGCAGTATATAATACGGCTACTATTATCATGCCAGTGTTCAACACGCCAGTCCAACCGCCAAAGTCCTCTGGTGTCTTCATATTGTTTTCCAAAGGTAGAACCTGTAAAAATGTGTGATATCTCTTAAACCTGTTGTAAAACATCTGACATTATTTAAAACGGGTATTAACGCGATCATACCTTAAAATTGAGCTTGACATTTAGTAATATCATGCAACGCGATAGTTTAAAAGTTAGTATCTGTCTTAGATTGTGGAAATGTAAAAAAAAGAATACTGATATCGGGTTTGGATAGTCCGCAAGGGAGTTCTCGCGGCGGACACACACCGTTTATGCGTTGGCAGTCGACTGATAATCTGCCACTGAATACTCAGTGTGGCTGCAACGTATAGTAAAGGATTGACTATCGCGGAAGTTCAGCGACGGAAGTTCAGTCAAGTGTGGCGCTAGCCTTAGGGGTCACACACACATTCAAGCTCTGTACAAAAATAACATGTTTTTAATGTATGTGATCCTGAGTGGAGTAAAAATAGAAAAGTGTAATCTTAGAGATGTTCCTGGGAAGGGGACTAAGGCTTCACTTGAACTACACATACACAGCTCATCACTAGCGATTTCGGGAGCTTTGCCCCCGTGACCATGCTGCACAGGTTGAAAGTCGGCAATTCGAGAAGCAGTTAGTTTGGAATTACAAACAGATATATCAATAGTATCTGTTGTGACTCCAAACTAACTGCTTTTTTTTGGATAGAAGCGATCTATCTATTATTGTACAACGTTTCAGACAAATATATGATTATGGTTATTATAGCAGCTCATCATAAATCAAGACGTTTTCTCGCTTTTACTTGCGGTTTACAGACGATGTTACTCGCGTTCGCAATTGTGTCAAAGATATCAGCATTCTAGTATGAATTATGGTATTAGAATTTCTTTTCACAATTCTTTGCTATATAACATTATTCTTTGTATTTTTCTGTAACAAGGAAGCGCTAAATGAATAATTAATAAAAATTACTTTTTCATGACAATAAAAACACTTCCTAATAGTAAGTAATCAGTTGGTGAATGAATAATATAGGTATGTCACTACACAATATTAGCAGTATTATCGTAGTAAGATGGGTTCATACTATCTACGAAACAATGGTTGAATTTGTATCCACCCCGTTTAGCGAAAAAAAAAAGGTTTATGAAACCAAATTCTAAGGCGATACTTATAAAATTGACTGTGACAACTAGGTAGTACCTACTAATAAAAAATAAAACCGGTAAAATTTATAATACATAGCACAAAGAGAACCGGTATTAAAAAAAAATCATCCAAATATGGATTCTACTTCATTGCTGCATAATGAAGTGGTCTGACTGCCTTTGCTCAGATGACTAATATTCGTGCATTTCATTAAATTCAAGAACACACATATCTAAGTGGGCTAAAACAATGCTGATCTTAATGACCTCGCCTAGGAAAATATGCTTAATTTTAATTATTATATTGTATTGTTCTTTTACGTAACATACGTTAGTGGGAAACATAATATTGAAATATTGTTAGATTTTCAATAATTGACTTAGAACAATACTTCCAAAACAAGTTAGATTACCAAATGAGTGAATCACGCGATTATTCAAACCCATCGATCTATTCAAACCTAAAATAATTGGACATTACATCATCGTCATCAGCATCTCAGTCTATTAACGCCCACTGCTGGGCAAAGGGCATCGGTATAGATACAATATATTTTAACGCCTGTATAGAATCTCCTACAAGTTTTCCGGGGCCCCAAGAATCTCAAACTCAGTGCTGCTCCTAGTAGGCAAAAGTGAAACCTAGACTCCTTAGCGTCTGTTGGAAGTCCTGAAGTATCCTTACGATGGCTTACCCGGGGCTCCCAACCGTAGGCTTGAAACCTGTAGTTTTCAGTCGGTAGGAGCCCGGCATAGCATTCATGTGGGATTTTTCTAACGTAAAAAAAAGACTCCTTGTTTTATTATACCACGTAGGTTGTCCACCAGATGGAAAATGGCCATCTAAGGCTATGGACGTTTGCCAACCAGAGGCGTTACACTCGCGCTGCAGACTCAGCAAGAACCTTCTAAGATCCCTTTGAAAAATTTGCTACTGTAGTGTTACGAAAACAGAGGCAGGGAGATCATTCCACAATCTAAGCGAATAAATTAACTCAGAAGACGCTATGATGAAGAAACAGCTGTTTTCGGTGTATTGTGTTTGAAGATTTATTTACGTCCATAAAGTAGCATTACCTCAGACTCTATTGGCAAAGCCATATTGGACAGGTTTTACAGCGTACAACGTAAAAATGTGAGGTGTTTCGTGTGTGCATGCATAAATGACGGATCGACTAGTGTCTTATAGATGTATTGTATATAAAAATAAGTGAAGCTTAAGCCATAAGTCGATTATTAGCTTAGCAAAAAAAATACTCACCACTCCAATCCCCTCAAAAGCATAAATAGCTGTGCCAAAATACAAAGGTAGCTGATGCCAACTGGCAAATGTCTCCACAGTTTTGCTGGATGGCAAATCTTGTAATATATAGTAAAACGTTATCACAAGTCCCCATGCTGTCATTATAGATGCGATCAGTGATACTGGAGTCAAATATTTAAGATTTTGCACCATCGCTAGAGCAAGTATCGGCGGAAATAGTAAAACCAAATAGAAATGCACGCTATAATTTATATGGATGAGGTGCATCATATCTTGTAGGTTAGTAGCGACAAATAGAAAGTAAACACAGCAAAATCCCAGTTGTGTTATCACCAGAAATACATTGACAATGTTCCTGAAACAATAAACATTGTGTTAGATAAGCGAACTTAATGATTATAGAGGGTGGATTCGGAGACATGATAATCGGATCGTGCAAACGGAATTCTGTTAAGTATATTAGATGCAATGGGATAATTGCAAACGGAAAATTACACAATATTGATACTTTAGGATGAAACTTGTCAAATCAATTGTGGCACGAAGTCCAGAAATATCTATTCACTAGCTGATGCTAGCGGTTCCCGTTCCCGCTTCCCAAGGGAACATATTCTGGGATGAAATGTAGCCTATGTGATACTCCGACAATAATCTACCTTGGTTCCAAATTTCAGCCCGATCCGTTCAGCTGTTAGAGCGAGAACAAACATCTTCAAAAACTTTCCCATTTATAATATTAGTAGGATTAATCAGTTAAGCTGGCTGTATTCTCAATAAAATAATTTCACTATTTTTGATTTAGCTTATGAACTTTTGCTCCAGCGGAAGATTTAATTGCCTCAGAGTTCGCAGACAGCATAACTATTGATCGTTCAATCGTTCAATAAAAAAATAAGGAAGTCAGATGCAGGAAAAGGAAGTAGGTACTTGTACTTCAACGTGAATTGTAGTCGCTCGCTTCTAATTGATTTACTAATGTAATATTCCTAAATGATAATAGCGAGGAAAGTTTCACACTCAAAACTATGTCATGATAACGACACGTGTATTTTGTTTGTATGTACATAATATAATATATTTATTAGATGCGAGGCCGTTCTCATTCAGAAACTAGATAAAACCGGGATTATGAATGGTGATAGGTAAATAGTATACGGTAGCACAATAACCAAGAACAATGAAAATAAAAAAAAAAAACTGATAAATACTCATCAGAACTATCTTCATCACTTTACCATTGTTTTGCCTATATTTACTTTTTATCTGACCACGGCTAGTTCGTGTGCATAAACGTGGGGCGACCGCCACTTAACTTGTCAAGAAGAAGAAATAACTGAAGTTCGACAGTCACTCACGATATTATGTTGATGACTATATGATATACAGAGTGTCCCAGAAGTCGACGTCAAGCCGGAATCGGGTAACAGGCTAGGTCATAATAGCTGTCAGAAAAATATATAAAAAAATCTAGGTTTTGCATTTTAAAAATTATGGACGTGTGCCTTCTGACGGTTTTTTCATTCATTATGTACTTTTTTGTTTTGTTTTTTCTCTAATGTAACCCTGAATACTTTTTCTTTAAAGTCTAAACTGACATCGCAAGTCAATTTCTCTAGCTCGGAAGTTAAATGTCACCATTTGCCCAACCAAAATTTTTTTATGAACGTCCTTAATTTTTATAATACAAGACCTAGATTCTTTTTTTATTTTTCTGACAACTATTATGACCTAGCCCGTTACCCGATTCCGGCTTGACGTCGACTTCTGGGAGACCCTGTATACAACAGTCCAACATCAACCGTTGGACTCCGCCTGGCTGATCACCTTGCCTGGTCGGAGGATCCTCCCTTTATTGGAGAAACATCTCTCTCACCCGTTTCTCCACAAACGATAGTTTTGGTCTAAGACATCTCTACAAAACAAGGTAAATCTATTGATACGCCAATACACCCCACAAATGCACCCCTTGCAGTTGAAAAATACTAATTGCAATCGCGTGTCGAAAGCGAGCCGAAAAACCTTCTATGACCTACATTGATCCAATCAAATCAGCTATCGCAGTTCAATACTGGATGCTTTAACAAGTTGTAAAGGTCTTTATCCAGTATTGCCAAGTTGTGAATCGCAATTAAATATTGGAAGGATGTTTGGTCAGACAGGTTGTTACAGGGTTTTGTTACTAGTTTTCCTTCTCTTGGCCATGATCTCATCCAATAGTCATAGGGGCGCCATTTGTGGTTGAGGCGGTTTTGGGCTCCGAAAATCTCGGTAGAGCTCTATCGCACCAATTCTTAGCTCATGTACTTATTCGAAACTGACAGTGAATGTCGTGGCCATTCTATTTGTCGGGGTCTATTCTTTTGTCGTGGGAACCTAAATATGAATAGGATATTCTATTATACTCCGATTATTACCACAGTTGTTGGGAAATGATAAGTTCCATTGTCAGTAATTCGGTTGAGTAAAAAAAACGTTTTCTATCGTACTGAATCATTTTACTATCAATACCGCTTTCAAGTATTATTAAGCTATCTGGCTTAATATCCCATCTATCTAGATGATCGGACTAAATAACCTATCCTCTATTACGAGTGGGCGGCTTGTTATTCAGAGCACCATTAAGCCCAATGCGCACGCATTGTCTTGTGACCTCATAAAATTCTGCATTATAGCTTACTTATGAGCAATGGAGTCTGCATTTCAATGTGAAATAAGCAGAGCTAAGTAATTACTACTAAAGTTGGGTCAATATTACTGGGGGTCCGGGACACTCCGGGACTGCAACAACAAATTAGAGATAGTACAGATGGAAAACTCATGTATGTACTTTTTTTGACACCTACCCTCTGCTACACACACTCGCGCACAAATCAGTATTGAAAATTCGATTGAGACCGCCTGACATCGTGTCCGTGAATGAGTTGTTTATGTGTGCGTAGCCTCAACGAATTTATTAGGTAGGTTTCCATCTGTACTATCTCTAATTTGTGCTACAACTACACTTGACTGTGACGTGATCGTGATAAGTTCCACTTAAGAAAACTAACAATATTTGCATCGTATTCCGTATAAATTTTAGCCGTAACTATAATAGTCTTACTTTGTAAAGGCAATATGATATCTCATCTATATAAGTCAGGTTCAAGTTGAGCAATACAGCTCGCCACCCATATAGAACCCATTATGCAAGAAGATACTGACTATTGAAAGTCAATTCAAGGCCCTGCACCCTGGGGGCCGTCCATTAATCGCGTGAGGTTTTTTTGGGCATTTTTTGGACCCCCCCTCCCCCTTCGTGATATTTGGTGAGGTTTCAGATTACCCCTCCCCCCCTGGGCCGAATCACGTGTATTTTTGGTAACTACCTACAAAGTTTTTTTAAAAATTTTGTACATAGAAGTCTCTATTGATATTATCTATCCAAACTTCTAGCTAATCCGCGCAACTTCGTTTGCGTCACATAATAGAGATGGATATCGTATTAATATTTTAATATATTTCCCGTTGCATTTACTCCCGTTGTGTTTCTATATAATATTCATTATTTTGGAGCTAATAAAGAAGGTGTCAGTTTGTCAAGCTTAAAATCTTACGTTGGTTTGATCGCAGTTGGCTAAATAGAAGCGAAGTTATGAGCAAAAGTACAATAATCAAGGTTGAATTTCCATGCGATCATTATGCTTTTGGTCACGACTATCGATCTGCCGTGGTATAACTAAAACGCCGTTATGTAACATTTTGTCGATTTTTACTTTTTGATGCTATCTTAGTCAGAAAAAAAATCTCTATCGATCTGTATTTACAGTATTTTTCTAACTAGAATAGTTACTGAAATAATAAACGTAAGAAAGCCGTTATATGATTTTATTTTACTTGTGTATTATTCAAAAATGCCGTTAAGTGACTTTGTTAATCTATATAGCCGCTAAAGTTCAATAAAATCAAATATTAACAAAAAAAAACTTAAGATTGTTTCGCTAGATTGCGGTTAACGAATTTTAATTCACTTTAATGTGATTAAAGTACTTTTACTGCTTTATAGTTACTCAAGATTTGAAATAGAAATTTAAGCTACCTATATTGAGCTATAATGCCGTTAACTGAAAAGGTTAGACATAAATGTGTTTAAAGATCCTTAACGGCTTTATAGTATAACTTTATTGTAAAAAAAATTACGACTAATTCATCGTTATGCGCCAGTTAGCGATGTTTCACCGATGTTAATATGGCTAGGATGTTACACTTAAAAGCAGTAAAATGACATTAGCTGCATTTAAGTCTAACATATAGCCAGTTCAGACCTTTTATTATTTAGCTTAAACGATTCTATGTGTTGTAACGGCGTTTTAGTCATTTATTAATGTAGTTTTTTAAAGAATATTATTGGACATTGTTGTTTCTTGTCAGTTTTACACTAAAATGCCGTTACGCTATGCATAGCGGCGTTTTAGCTTATACCCTCTGAACTCTTTGTATTAGAGATGTTAAAGTAAAACGCATAAAACGTTTTTTATATAAAAATATATTCTAAGTACTAAAATTCATAAATAGCATTAAAAAGTACTCCAATTTACCTATCTTTTGATATTTTTAATTCTGAGTTATGAGTTGTTATTAATGAGTAACATCAATTTAAAGTTTTTCTCACGTTTCTCGCGATTATTTCTGAAAGTGCTTTCGGTAGATAACGGCATTCTAGTTATACCACGGCAGCGATATCCACGTTGACTGAGCTGCGTTTTTTTTTTGTTACGGGGGGAACGCGGTTTGGCACCATCATCCTAGCTGCGGGGGCAGCACCTACCCACTAAACCCCGCCGTGTTCCGCCTCATCCTACAGCCGGCATTGATATCCAAAGATTGTTCACCTCGGCCCAGCCCGGCCGTGGGCCCCCAACACTTTGGGGTTCTCGCCCGCATTGCACCGCTTTCGAGCGCTTCTCTGGAAGCAGAGAGGGTAGAGAGCGGTGAGCGGGTGGGCTCTGAAGGCATCTCCGGAACAAGGAGAGGGGCCTTCCCCCAAATGATCATCGGTGGACGGGGTCATAGCTGCGTGCATCGGCTAGTCTAATATATTATATATAACTTATAATAAAGCTTTAGAGAGTTTAAAATCTGTACGTTAAATATATTTGGTAATAATAATTATTTTACAAGATATTTTTTTTACTAGACATTCTATCTATGTAACTTCATTACATACAATACTGAAGCTAATTTTTTTTTGTATATCTTTCTGTATCACGCCAAAACTATGGATTAAATAATATTTTAAATAATACTGACATAATTTGAGATTATTATTGATCGGATTGATGCTGATATTCTGCGCGGTTCCTTTGGGAGACACGATGAAAAACAAAATTATTTTTGTGTTGTATGATTAACGCATAGGTATTCCGATTTCAATTAATTTCTGATGTAAGAAAGGAATTAAGTGCTTTATGAATTATTTCATACAAGTTTTAATATTGTAGGTTTTGTTGTTCAGAAATTACAGTGATCTCAACGTCAGGGTTGTAAAGTTGCTGTTCGAAATAAATACACGTGATATCTCACTACACCCCCCACCCCCCCTGGTGATGTTTCGTGATTTTTGTCAGACCCCCTCCCCCCCCCTTTCGAGCCTCACGTGATTAATGGACGACCCCCTGCAGCGTAATAAAGTACTTTAGTATGTATGTTATTGGTACTTTGATACTGATTATGATCTACTAAATACCGATAAATGTTATGATGGTGCTGTCATTAAGCGCTTGCAGTCTCGTTCGCAATGTTAACATACGGTCAGCCTTGAGAAGGGTGAGCGTTTGTGGTTCTGCTTCTGCCATTTACGAGACTTTCTTTGCTTCGCAGGGAACAGTGGTTCCAGCTACTAAAAGGTCTATAAGGGTGGCTTGAAAATTTCAGCAGCAAGTAGGTACAACTTGCCCCTGTCTGTTCGGAAACTGCAAAGACCCACCAACCTATTACGTGGGTCAAATAATCAAATTACAATTCAATGTAATGTAGACGCCTGCTCTGCTTACTTCTACGGGGAATATAATATAAATCGTGACTATAGGACGGCCATTATTCATCACATTAATAGCACAATAAACAGATCAAATAGTAGATAGTGTTAATAGCCAGGGTTAACACAATAAAATAATTCTGACTAGAGCACTTTGGCAAATGGTGTGGACATGTTGTAGTCAAAAACTTCTATAAACTCTATAATATATAAACCTCAGTTTATAAATTGGAAATTTATAAAAAGAAAAATACTCGCTGGGTGTTCAACATTGTTACCGAAATACCGAAGCCGAAAATATAGTTAGAAATTTTTTTGTCTGTTTGTTTGCTTTGCTTTGTCCGGAAGGATCTCGAAAAGTAGATACTCAATAGATTTGATTCAAATTTTGCACAAATATAGCAATCAAATTGGCATTATAACATAATTATGTAATTTTCACGCGTACGAAGTCGCGGGCAACAGCTAGTTATGAATATGATAGGCATTCATTGAGAATAATATCACTTGTTGGTTAAGTGTCTTTGTATAATATCTATCATATTGTAGAAATTGTTTATCAGTAAAAATAAAATTGCGTACCTATAAGTAAATGTATTACGATCGCTTACCTAACGATAATTAAAGTTAGGACTAGCTGTGCCTGCGACTTCGTCCGCGTGGAATGTAATACAAAAACGAATAGTTTTTTTTTACAAAATAAAAGTAGCCTAAGTTACTCCTTATTACATAAGCTATCTGCCAGTGAAAGTTCCGTTAAAATCGGTCCAGCCGTTCCAGAGATTAGCCGGAACAAACAGACAGACAAACAAAAATTTTAAAAATATATATTTTGGTATGTGTACCGTATATACATTCATATGCATGTAGTAGAAAGCGGTTATTTTAATATTACAAACAGACACTCCAATTTTATTTATTTCTATAGATGTTTAGATATAGCATTTAGTTCGTCTACTCCCACCTGTTCTGTTGAATAGTTCTGTTGACAGAACTACTGGTAATTTTTTCCCATTAGTTCTGTGACTTATAAAACTATGCTTTACACCTGACTTTCGTAAGCTATTCCCATCAACTGTTCTGTTGAGTAGTTCTGATGGCAGAGCAACTGGTAATTTTTGTTCCCATTAGTTCTGCGACTCATAAGACTATGCTTTTACACATGACAGTTTGATTCCAATGATTCCCAAGTTCTTCCGTATGAATGTGGTGCCCTAAATATTTTGATTTACTTCTAAAGTGACCAACAAAAAATTAACTCAACCTGATGGGAAGTGGTGGATAGCAAACCGTGAAGTAAAAGTTTTAAGGCCTCGAAAAGGACCTTCAGGAAACCTAGGTATGTCTGTTAGGAAATTCGGCACCAATCTCGTACCAGATAGTGGTAAAATATCTCAACATAATTGTGTGGGCTAACATGGACCAGATGGCGTTTGGGGGTGTAGGCCCAAAACCAGGTGTTTGCTTCTATCACTCTATTTCGAAAATACCTAATAAGAATAAGATTTACCAATTCCTTTTTTTGAGCAATGGATCTTTCATTTCTGATTTTAACCCCTCTCTATAAAATAGAGTGCAGAGGGGCTTATGGCGAGACTTGGTGTCTGTAGTCTGTGACTCTGTTGAATTAAACTACGTCACTAGGTCACGTGGATCATTTCTTCAAAGTTTGAAATAAAACAAAAATGACAACGTCAATCGGATTGAACTTTCACAATAAATAAAACGTAGTGATTATACATATTCTCTTTGAATAAACGTTTTAGAGAGGGGCAGTCGGGTGAGACCGTCTCACGGCTTCTTGTTAAATATTATTATGTAAGTAGGTACAAAGAATGTGAAATTTCCTCGCCTCGAGACATTCATTGTAATATTGTCCCAGTTTATTTATTATTACATAATCAAATGTGACCTATTATAACCTTATCTATCATCTATACGAGGAATTTCAATTAATAGGTAAGTAGTTGTGTTTAATAATAATGTTACCAGTTTCTACAATTTTGTAATACGGATTGTGCTTATACCTCGCTTTATAAGTTCTATTCTAATAATTTAAGTCAAAACTTATAAACCGTTGAAGATTCAGTAATTTCGGCGAGATACTACTTTTTCAGTATACCTACATACTTATGGTCACGGCTTTATCCCCGAAGGGGTAGGCCTTAGATCATCTAACCACAGGATGCGCCTTACTTAAGCATTGTTTTCTGCCAAGCCACAAGACCATTTGGTCTTTTGGCTTTATAAAAAGCACTGTACATCAGTACATCATTTTATATGATTAAACTAGTACATTTCATTGTAGTTGACTGTACAATAAAAATTAACACACAACAGCCATTACGCGTTTGTCGATTAATACATTTTTAAATATAATGAAATTTTATATGTCTTTGTGTTTCCCCCTTCACCCGCTATGAAAACTAGCAGAATATTTTTGTATGCGGTGGTTCGCAAAGGCTAGTCCCGTGATATATGGTCTAAGGGGTAGGCAGAGGCAAACGCCTGTGGGGATAAAGCTTGTGAAATGTGAATTGTAGGCATATAATATTATATGCCTACAATTCACCCTTTTTTTAGAATTTTTACCACGTAATAGGTGATGAGCCGTATTGCCGTATTCAGAAGGACAGGCGCAGGTAGCGACTGCCTGCTTTTTGTAAAATGTCAAGCCGTCTAAATAGGCCCTCAACTTGGCTTAGCGACTGCCATTTTACTGGCAACCGAGACCAACGGTTTACGTGCCTTGTGAAGCACGGACCGCTCAAATAAATGTCACAAAGTGGTCACATGGATGGTCACCCATTCAAGGACGGGCCATAGTGAAAGTTGCTTACTACAGTGATCGTTTACGTCCGCGCGCGAGTCCGCGGTGCCACGAGCGCTTCAGTATAGAGACAGCCATTTTTATTAAATTACTGTTTCGGCTTCAGTATCGACTATAAAGTAAAATGCTCTACAAAATAAAATTCAATCCTTGAGAGTATTATCTAGGCTTATATACAATTGAGGGTTAATAAGTTGATAACCCTCTGAAACTGTAGACAAATTGCTTTAACAAACAATTTAATAAAAATTGGCGATTAATTACACGAGTACAGCATCATGCAATGCCTATGACGTAAGCAAGAGGGGTCATCATCGCGACAGCGCCGAAAAGGAGGACAAGGTCTGACCGACTCTGACCTCACTATAAGTCTATAAGTGCGTCAAGATATTTGAATGGAGAACGCAGGCAAACCCCATGTCATCCCATCTTTATCCAATGTCCGTGAATGGGTGACAGGGGTTATTGACCGTGCCACCAATTTCGATGAAGATGTTTTGGATCCGATTCATTAATCTTGTTCGCTGACTGGAGATTTTAAATATAAACATTTTTTTAAAGATAGTTTGCTGTGATAATATAAATAAAACTAATATCAGCAGTAGTACCTTCCATAAAATGGAGATAAAATTTAAATTAAAAAGAAAAAATAATGGGCTAAGCTCACAATTTCGTGGTACAAAATGCAAAAAGGTGAAATGTAAGCATACAGCAATCTGCCAATATCTTCGGGGTTAAAGACTATTATGCATGTTAAAGCACAAAATACAGTTTTAGTTAACAGAATAGTAAAATACGCTACTTACTTCATCGTTTTAGAATACGGCCTCAAAGAAACAGGTCCTGATGCAAACGCGTCCTCCACAACTTCAGAGAAACTTAAAGACGGTCTTTGACTCCTGATGCAGAGCTCGTGCGAACACTGCACCAACATGTGCATGCAATGAGTACATATTGCACCCATTATAAGTGTTCCGAACACACCTGGACAATACAAACAAATCTTTGTGATATTATGTTAAGTAACAATAGCAACCTGCTACAGATTTGGTATTGTACATACATCTATACTAGGTAATATCATAAAGAGGAAACATTTGATTGTTTGTTTGCATCGAATAGGCTCCGGAACTACTGGACCGAATTGAAAAATTCTTTCACTGTTGGGAAGCTACACTCTTTGCAGTGAACATAGGCTAAATTTTATTCCAGTATTCCCACGGGAACGGATACGAGGAACGGCGCGGACTGAATTGTTTTAAAATAGTCTTATTCATTAAGCTCTTCTATGATTAAGTCAACAGGGCAGTTTCACACGCTGCTTGATGAGTCTGATGAAGAAATACCTCTCCTTTCATACACTTTATGTGACGTAAACGAAGTTGCGGAGTCAGCTAGTTTAACAAATAAAATCAGCCATCATAGTACATTGCTGGAAGAATTCAGCCAAAATTGGGAGGATGATTGGCCTTATTGTACCACCCTGGCCGTTTTCAGTATTGTTAGCAGGTGCTCTCCGAAAAATTGACAAGCCCCTATATAATTTTACGAAGCCAGTTTCACAGTTAAGACTGAGAACTTCGGCTGTACTGTTGAAGCACAGTAACCACCACGGCCAAGGTGCGCTTTTTTACTATGTGGTATATGTACTAAGTTGTAAGTATTAGGAAATCCAGTCCTTTTATATGGGTGCTATACCTGATGATAGCTGCTCGAACAAAATC
This sequence comes from Miltochrista miniata, assembly GCA_933228765.1. Classification (NCBI taxonomy): domain Eukaryota; kingdom Metazoa; phylum Arthropoda; class Insecta; order Lepidoptera; family Erebidae; genus Miltochrista; species Miltochrista miniata. The sequence goes on along the minus strand of OW121750.1, from coordinate 20,627,433 downwards.
AGCAGGAATTGCGTGTTATCGATTTGAATAGGTAGGTAAATAGCTGTGGTTGATGTGGCGAGACAAAGGTGGATGCCAGATGTGTGGGAATCGCATCAATTAAAACCACAATGTAACAACTGAGAACGAGATTGTTTTAGAAACCCGATTGTCCTCCAGTACTCGTGATCTAGACGTAAGCTTCGACCAAGTCATAGTACTAAAGGGATCGTAAACGCAGTTCTACGCACCTAAATGGATAAAGACATAATACCTACATATTCTTTTTTATACTGCTGAGGTGACAGACTAGCATATGGCCCACTAGATCGCAAGTAGTCACTGTAGACGATTAAAGATATACGATACTGTTGTCATAATTTCAAGTGATTGTAATTGGGACCAATGGCCTAACTTGCCTTCTGAAGCACCGAATCTCTCGTAAGTGGACATGCCACAAAAGATCACCCATCTCTGGACCAAGTGTATGAAACATAGTGAGGTGATAATTTACAGGACATTGAACTATAGGGGCAAAAAGAAGCTTCAATTCTTTCCATTAATCAGATAGTTCTTAATAGGATGAGCGAAAATAAGCGCAAACAGCAATAAATAGTGTAAAATTATGATAATGTTTAAATGGAATATTTCCACATGGTGAGTATGTAGAGGGTTGAGTCATTGTTGTCATTAATCAGCTCTTCACTGGAATGTGATACCGCTCACATCTGTATCCTTAGTGTTATTCAATGTAATTGAAATGTCAGAGATCAGATCGTCGAAATCAAATTACCTACCTATGTTGCAGGGATGGAAAAATGCTAATCATCATTAAAAGCTTTATATTTGGACATTCTTACACAACATCATTATAGCTGCTATAATTATATTAGTAGGTACCAACATGAGGCCAATGTCTTTTACTCTTTTTTAAGAAAATGGCGTGAACGGATGCACGTCAATTGACGCAGTTAAAGAAGAATGATGGAGAAGTACATATTTAGTTATTTGATCGGAATTACTGTCGAATTTCGACAGTCACACGACAGTCACTAATCTTTTTAGGGTTTCGTACTGAAAGGATAAAAACAGGACTCTATCACTGCGACTTAGCTGTCCATTTGTCTGTCTGACTGTTAGTCAGTCTGTCATTAGGCTGTATCTCAGAGACCGATGACAGCTAGAGTTAAAATTTTTCCAGATGATGTAGAAAAAAATATATGGGAGCTCCCATATAACAAACGTGATTTTTTGGTGTGGAACCCTCTGTGTCCGATTCCTACTTGCTCAGTTTTTAAAGTGAACAGTAAAGGAGGGATGGAAATGGCACTTCCAGGATCTGTCGTATGTCGCCGTCCACCTTTAACATAGGGCATGTGGGCCTGGATCCCAGATGCTGGCGTGTTGATGAGTATGTAGTGGCGAGATACCTAGTGGTGTGTGAATGTGTGTTAAAAATATTGAAAAATGACCAAATGTGGGTAGTTTAAAATATTTTTAACTAACTTTATAAACAAGGATACTGTATGTTCTATGTTTGTTTTCTTATTGACTGTCCTTAAATTTTTTTACATGTTTGTAATGATATCCTTTCCCTTGGATTCCATTCAAGAACACCTTCATATTTTAATTGTATAAAAATTATAGCACCTGGAGATCTGGCTGACAACAAAAGATAATAACTCAAAAGCTTTCTCTAAAGTTGAATTCCAACTTGAAACTTCTATAAAATGCTTATCTCTTACTAGCGTACGTCACGCGGTTTCACCCGCGTAGCTCCCGTTTCCGAGGGAATACGGGAATAAAATATAGCATATGTTCACCGCAAAGAGTGTAGCTTCCCAACAGTGAAAGAATTTTTCAAATCGGTCCAGTAGTTCCTGAGCCTATTCGATGCAAACGAACACACAATCAAATCTTTCCTCATTATAATATTAGTATAGATAACATTTTTCCCTGTTAGTCATTAACATACTAACAAACTGGTACCAGCTTATCACTGATTTTTGGAACAGCTGTATGTAAACAGTGACCTTTCAGCACACAATGCAAACAGTTGAACAGATTTTTTATATGCCTACAATATGGGGTTCTTCAAAAGAGGTCATAGAAGGTTTTCACAGGGTCTGCAGCATGAGTGTGGTGTTGCAAACGTTCATAGGCTGCGGTGACCACCGGTCCTTCTAGTGGGTCGGATGCTTGTCTGCCACCTCAGTGGTAAAAAAAAGGTATGTTATTATGTTACATTTTTTTGAAAACTGCCTTAACAAGCTACAATGGGAGTCCCAATGAAGTTATTGAAGCAGAGTAACATAAGTCTACATAGCACGCATAGCCCCACAACACTCCGGGAAGCGTGTGAGGACCCGAAGAGGATCCTGCGCTTCTGGTCGGAGCTGGGTTGGCTGGAGTGACAGCCAACACTCACATACAATGGGTCCACTGGTGGACCTAAGTGCGGAAAATGGGAGCCCAAGAAGACTGAAGAACATAAGTCTAATATGTTAAGCTATAATATTACCGTTGAAAGATGATAACTAGGTTTGAGCTAATTGGCTTTTGACTGGGCTCTTGGTAGAGTGCTAGACTACAAATTATGGCTGTTCGTTCAATTCATGCCCGGTATAAATTTTGTAACAATATCAGTAATCTAAATCCCATAGTACAAACTTATATTAGCTTAATTTGGGCTAGATGATGTTGTGTGTGAATGTCCACAAATAAAAAAAAAAATAAAAATATGGTATAGGATAAATGTGGATAAAATGACCAGGAACAATTAATTTAAAACCAAATCAGTGCAAAGGAAGCGTGGACTTCCTTTACTTATTCAATAACAAATTGTTTATAACTAGTTATTTTCTACACCAAGAAAATATTTTACTTTACTTTCTAAAGCTATACCAATAGCTGCAGGCAGAAAATATATATATGTAAACACTAAATTCTATAGTGTGTGTGTAGTGGGGCCCTACCAACACCTTCGGGGCCCAAGTCAACCTCACGTGCAAGCTCGTGCACCTGCTGAATAACGGACGAGGCTCTGACGGCGGCGGTCCATTTCAACACGGCGATGGGCTCACCACCTGTTACGTGGGACCGAATTGTACACGGTGAAATGTGGGCCGGTATAGGCCTCTGCCTACCCCTTCGGGGATAAAGGCGTGAGTATATGTATGTATGTATATATGTATATTCTATAATCAGATGCCATTAAAAAAAAAGGTATTTTTTTAACTGTGGAGGTAGATAAGCAGCCGTTAAACATTTTTTGAATCTGGTTTAAAATCTTTGAGGTCAGACGAGTACAAAAATAACAATACTAGAGTATTACTTTAAAATAATATTTACATGTAAGCATAGCATTACAATAAACTCAACATATAGCAATTTCTCAGAGCCTAAAACAAAGAATAACTCTCATCTGTAGGTATACGACCTAAAAAAAATAATACTTACACCAACAATAAAATTCTACCCTGAATAAAGCGAATATAATATTTTATACCTACATAAGTTTTCTTTTCTTAGAAGGAACCTACATAAGAAAACTTTTACTAACTTACCAATTACTAAGCCAGCATTTTTGAATGCATCTGGCATAGCTAATATGCCTGTGCCTATATTTCCTTTTAGAAGGTGGATTAACGTGTCGCAGTTTGATGTCGGGTGTTCCAGGCATCTTTCTGAACCTGGGTGATATTCCCCTTTGGAATTCTCTCGCGGGGCCGGTACTGCCTTTTCATCGAATTCCGCTGGATGTTCTAATATTTCAATCGAATTACTGGGTCCCGTAAGCAGTGGTAGCTTTTCATCATTCATTATTTCGTTTAGAATACAGTTATGCTTAAATATAATTTAATAAATATTTTTCTGCAGAGCCATAAGCTTCACAGTCACTGATATCACAAAAAGAACCGAGATTATTGAGTTATTGACTGAATACAATTTGAAATTAATTTAATCGGTTGTCGTCCAACGTCGTCACTCGCGTCAATAAAAATACGCTATAAGCAACGAACGAAAAACGAAACGTACGTCAACGTCAAACGTCAAGTCAACTTTGCCAAGTGCCAACTTTGTCAAGTCAATCCCAGCCGTAGACAGAGAATAGTTTTCTCTGTCTACGATCCAATCCCAGCACAGTCAACTTCAACCACAGATTGTTTTCTGTAAGTTGGTATTGCAGTAAAGTCCCCCTATGAGTGCCAGCTTAAGTCATTTTGCCGCATATTGGGGGAGATTATAAGATGGGACCGTTGAGACTGAGAGTTTTCTTTTTATGTAAATATCCATTAGTCAGTATAATTAACATTACTAAAGACATAGTTCCGTTACTATAAGATTTTTCTTAAGTTTCAGTTTTTTTACATAAAATTGATATGTAATTCAAAAAAGACACTCATCACCATTACCAAGGAGGACAAGGGTGCTGCTTCCACATCTCAAATAATTTCCATGCCCGAAAAAACGGCAGCAAAAGAAGAAAATAAATTTCGACTTAAGGTTAGAGTACATGGGAGAAAAAAATCTTAGTATGGTAACACGAAAATCAAGGCAGCCAACCTCACAGCTAGAGGTAAATTAACTATGAACGGACTATAACTATGTCTGTCTTCGGTCAGATCTCTGTCACTGTCATGTGTGAGTTGTATTGTCTGTGATGTCATAACAGCTCCTCAGCTGCCTCTTCCGATTGATGATCCAATTCCAATAGTTTTGCTTTGACTTATTTTTGATACTGATGAACAATAAAGATCATAGTGCAAGGTAAAAATAATTGAATTGAAAAAGCTAATTTATTGTACTTACAAAGTAATATAGTTGGCATATATGTAACGACAAAGTTAGCTGAACAATCTCGAAAATGGGAAACGCTGGAAGTAATCAGCCCAAGGATTGGCACAGAGATGCTATGCCTAAAGCACCTGATGCGGGACCGTCATCACCAACAAAGGATGGTGAGGCTTTTACGTTTGACAAGAAAACTGATGACGATCGTGGTAATCGAGATGACGATAATAACATAGAAGATGGAGCCCCATACTATACAAAAGCCGTTCCTGAGAGTAGTGTAGATTATACAGGCACACAAGAGAGATCTAATTCTTTGAGTGAAGGTAGTAAAATAGTAGATGAAGTTAAAGTTTTACCAACGGTTTTCAAATGGGAAGGAGGAGGAAAACAAGTAAGTTCTACATTATCATGTCATACACCTTAACTGTAGTAAATATTATATCTTTATTTGTTTGCTTTTCCAGGTGTGTATTAGTGGAACTTTTACTGATTGGGAAGTAATACCTATGGTGAAATCTCATGGTGATTTTGTAACCATCATTGATTTACCTGAAGGAGAACATCAGTATAAATATTTTGTTGATGGTGAATGGAGAAATGATCCTACTGTTGTAAGTGGAAAATCTAAAATCAACTTATCTAGAAATTGTAGAACATCCTAAGGTTGCTTGGCAGTAGGTCCCTGGTCCCCTGGCATTAGCCCACCATTGTACAAGTTTAAATTGGGCATTAAGTTAAATTTCAAATTTAATATGTAAATGAACTCAAACTGTTATTTAAATACCTAGCAAAATTAGTCATATATAGAAAACCACAATCTACGTAATTGACTCGTTGTCATTATAATGCTATGCAAATAGATAATTTTTTTGCATACATTTTATGTCAATATTATTATCGTAATGTAAGCTGGGTTAAAAATACTATTCAACCTAAATTTAGCTGACTACTGTCAGGATTAGCTTTAATGAATATTGCTCTTGTAAAGTCATTCATCACTTATATTGTCATCATAGGCTGTAGGGTGTGTGATGCAAGAGATTGAAGTTACTATTAGGGGCTGAAATTTTGGAACAAATTTGTGCCACTTTGGGAGTATCTTTATTTTTGGGTCCTTTAACGCGACACAAAATAGGTTTAAAAATTGACATTGAGTTGCGGAAAGCAGCTTATGTAAACCTAGGTCATTTACCTGAATGTTTGATAAATTCTTTTTTGTTATCTCAGGTGGAGCCCACTAGCCTAATGGTGCTCAATGGCCTTAAGCCAAACTGTTCCCAAAAGGACTCTTTACAATCATATAGTTGACTAAGTGGGGGCCCAAGTGATTACTTGTTTTAATAAGTTTAAATGCCTAAAATAGCATAACTAGCGCAGATGACCTTCACTACTGCAGCTTGCTTGTAGCCTGCTCTTTATATTACTGACCTTGGCCTACCTACTTAAAAATTTCATTGACCTCAAGAAAGGTTAAAGGTCGAGGGACCTTGGGATTTCTTCTCAGTATGTGCTCAAAATATTTCCTAAATATATGTAGTACATTACATCACATCTTTATATCTAGCAGTGTAGTGATAGAATACTGATATTTTTTTAAACATTTCCAGAATTGCAAACTACTGATTTAATTGAACTCTGAACATTATTATTTCATTGCAGAAACTTGTTGATAATGGAATGGGTAGTAAAAATAATTTGGTTAGTGTAAAAATGTCAGATTTTGAGGTGTTTCAAGCACTAGCCAAGGATAGTGAAGGAGTTCACAGTAGTGCACAAACAGAGTATTCTCAGGTATGTGACCCATGTATTGTTTAATAAAATATAATATTATTTATGGTGACTGAAGACTATAACTGAGTTTAGGGACTAGGGCTGCTGTAAGCTGAATTCAAAAATGTAACATAGTAGGTAATTTCAACTTTCTGTATATGGCACTACTTCTACCTCATATAATCTAAAAATTTGACAACACTGTTGAAGGGTTTTCTGTTTATCTTTTAAAAATGAATATGTTTATAAATTATTATCTGTACATACTTATACTATACCATTTCACTTATACTTTTATTCAAAAATTTTGAGAGGAATGAAGACCAAATAGGCGGAAGTCTCTATCATAGATCACCTGTCAAACACTCAACCCTTATAGAACCTTAATCGTATCGCCATAAGACTCCAGTTGCAGGTTCCGGTTTAAAATGAGGGCTTGCAATGCAACTACTAGGTACATTAGTATGAGTACAACTACTGAAAACACCCTTTATTTTTATCAACCCACTGCTGAGAATGAGAAATAAACCAATCTTTTCTTTATTTGTTTTGGAGAACAGCTATGATATGGTGCGTGCAGTTTCACCAGCTAACCCTTTAAGAGTGTTTGCACCTCAGCTTTGTATGTTGGTCAGCAGGTGATACCACCTGAGAGGCATTTGTTGAGGAACCTGAAATTCTTGATAGGGTTCTAGTACCCCTCTTATATTTCTTATGAAGTACTAGCTGACCCTCGCAACTTCATTTAAGTCATATAAGGTGTATGAAAGGAAAGGTATTTCTTCATCAGACTCATCAAGCAGCGTGTGAAACTGCCCTGTTTGTTTAATGACTAAAGAGCTTAAAGATTAAGTCTATTCTAGAATAGACGAATAGAAACGCGCAAAATATCAGGATCAACAGTATCCTTGAACCTTCCTCGGATCACAAGCTCAGATTGTGCCAAGTTTCATTCAAATTGATTCAGTAGTTTTGGTGTGATACTTATTCGGGATACAGACACAAAAATGTTTAATAACATTTTTGGCTTCAGTATTACAATTAAAATTTTCAAAATATCTTCCATTACAGACTCTCGACCCTCAACAGTTTTATTATATGTACCTGTAGATTGATTTTGTTTTATAGGAAATACCTCAATCCAAGCCTTGGGAAAAAGTATCTGGACCACCTATTTTACCACCCCATCTGTTACAAGTCATACTAAATAAGGATACACCTTTATCTGTAAGTATTCTTGTTACTTATATGTAATTAATTTGTATTCTTAGATCTTCCCTGTATTGCAGATCCATGGTAAGTTGAAGTGTGTTTATTTTTCTTATTTTTAATTACAATACGAGAAAGCCATAAATTGACCAGCTTTATTGTATGGGGACTTTTTAGGTCTAGACTTTAGTGTTACGGTTATTTTTAATCTATAAGTAAGAATTTGGGCGGGCGATAGTATAATTTTATATGGGCGACTACGGGCTGCCATTTACAGGCGTACCAATCCGCCGCATTAGTTTGCAGACTTGTCGCCATCGGACAAGGCTGCAGACACAGATTCTTTAGTACCTAACAGTATAATTAACTGGCATTCAAAGTTGAGTCTACGTCAGTCTCGGCGGTCTTTACTTTTAGGGCGTCGTTTTCTTACGTTGACACTAAGCGGGTCTCTCCTAAAGATTGTAAGTTGTGCGCCGTAGCTGCTCGCCTAGTTTATCCCTCTCTGAATACAAAGTTCAGTCGATTACCATCAAAGGGTGAACTTAAGTTAAAGCTTCCAGAATCTTCCAGGGAAAACTTTGGTCGATGACGGATTTGCCTAAGGTTCGAGGCTTGGCGCGCGGTATGTGTAGTAAATGACAGGCTTTGTAGTCGGGTTATAAAGTTGAGAATGACTGCATCAAATTCGATTATGCTTACATCATTTTTTTCCTTAATGTCTGGAGCAGGTTCACATAAAACGAATAGCCGTGTGAAGCCGACGTGTCGGGATTTCGTGACGACACGACTATCGATGAATTGTCCTGGACAGCAAAAACTCTAATATATACCCTTACCTGTTTCAGTGTGAGCCAACGCTATTACCAGAACCCAATCATGTGATGTTGAACCACCTATATGCCTTATCAATCAAGGATGGTGTAATGGTTCTATCGGCGACTCATAGATATAGGAAGAAGTACGTCACGACACTGCTATATAAACCTATATAGAAAGTGTTACTGGTCATGAGAAATACACCATGTTTTCCAATAAATTAGATTTTTCACGAATACATATCGCTTGGCAAAAATATATGAAGAGGTCGCCCGTGCTGTTTATGTAGCTGCCTGCATCAGTGTACTATGCTGAATCTTATGCCAATTAGGTGCAGCGCAAACGACAGCATTAAAGATACCGCTTGGCGCTTATTGGTCATCGCAATTTTTTCACAGACAGGGAGATAGAGAGAGAGATGTCGTCTGTGTTGCATCTTAATCGTATGAATCTATAGATAGTGGATTTGGTATATTTAGTACACCCGCCGCATGTGTGCCTTATTAATTCGGCAAATGTACTACGGTTTATAGGACACTGTCAGTATCTTATATGTAGTGAAATTCAATGAAGCAATAAAATTTGAAGTAGGTAAATTATTTCTTATAGTTGTCCGATTATAAATTATCGTAAGGACCCATATAAGTTTCTGATTAGAGCTGAAAAAGAAACTTATCCTTGGTATGAGTTTGATACTTAAGTGGTGTTTTGTCATTAGTATAATTTATACCGAGTTGAGCAAACATACGGTGTTAAGCATTTGTACTGAGATGGGTTACCGCTTTGTGGTATTGCTGTTGCCTTAATAACTGTTCTATATTTGATAACAATAGAATGCGACGGATTGGTAATACAGTTAGTGAGAACTTGGCACCAGAAAACTCGCTACGATTCATACCAAGGGCATTAAAGGCGGCGCTAGTCGATCGCTCGACATGGCCATATAATCATGCTGTTTCACCTCACATCGCATAGTGAGAGCGAGAAGCTGCTATAATGCATTCATTCAAAGGCCCTTTAGTAGGAAGGGTGTTATGAAAAAAGTACTTTATGTGTCAACTGAGAAAAAAGTTTTCTGGACTCTTTGAGAAATGAACTTTGTCGGAACGGACTTAGATTTTGAGTTTTTATACTCCTTTTATTGTTTAATTACACAGAAAGTTGTCTTAAAATTTGCCAGAAAAATCGAATTTTTAAGGGCTTCTATCTCTTTAATAGTTTTTTAATTCCCATTTTTTTAACGGTACAGACAAAGTTTATGATGAGGCATAACAGTAAAATGTTTGACTTTTTAGGGTATTAAACAGTTGAGTAATATCCTCCCGAAGTTTGTATGGACAAAATAGCGTCTAGTGCAACCTTAAATAAAACAATTTGATTATAACATCAACAACAACACATAAATATAGCCAAATATCTAGTTTACTTATATTTTACTTATATTTTACTGAAGCTTGTATAGACTTAAAATACTTTATCACTTGTCTGCAATGGATCTGAAAAAAAATCATAGTTATTTTGTTTTGACTTGTACTAGAGATTTGGCTTTATTATGATCAAAACAAAGGTACGATTTATTGTTGTATGCGATCTTGAAATTTAGTAATATTTCTAATATTCGTGAGCCAAAAATTATATCCATTCATTAATATAAGTATGTACCTACAAACACGGCGGAAATATCTACGAACCTGGCTCGTGACGTCATGTAAACTGTACGGGAAATCCGCGCGCAACGAGAATGTGCGGATTCTTGTCAAATATGATACCATTCAATCGCGTGCGGGTTATACTAAATAGGCGACAACGGGGTCAGGTGCGGTGAAGCGCGAGGGGAAGCCAGGTTCGCAGATATTTCCGACGAGTTGTATCTTATTATTTTATCATGTAATTTTAATGGCTAGGCAAATTACCTATAGTGTAGTGAGTGTTATGTATTTTTTAACGAATTAATTGTAAGGCACCCTATAAATTTACATACATACATACAATCACGCCTTTATCCCTGGAGGGGTAGGCACAGGCATAGTATGCGCCCACATTTCACCTTACTGTTTTTTGATTAATAATATATAATTCCGGGAATCCACCCAAGGGGTGGATTTTCATGGGTGGATTAACGGACTAATCCTTTTCATGTCCCACGTAATAGGTGGTGAGCCTGTTGCCGTGTTGAAATGAACAGACTCAGGTCGCCGCAACCCGCAACCGCAGTTGAAAACTTGAAGCCGCCCATAAGGCCTTCAACATGGTCATTTTCGACTGTCATTTTAGTGTACGTTACCCCAGCAAAAAAGTAGCTCCTAGACTGATTTGAGTGGAACCTATATTTAGAGCGTATTATGCCATATATGTGCGCCGAAAAAAAAATTTGTGCGTATTGACGTTGTGGAAAAAAAAGGAAAAAACGATTTCTGCTGGAGTAACGCCGTTCCAGCAGGAAAATTCTAAACGAATAATCTTAGAGAGAAATATTTTGCATGCACCGAGGGCTCATACTTTTACAAATATGTGCCCTTAAAATAAAATTTGTGCGTCTTAAGGTTTTCGTTATATTGAGTTTTTTGCTGGGGTAACGTTTTGTGAAATGCTGTATCTCGGAAACCACTACATGTGCGCCTCTAGAATAAACTTACACGAGTAGCTCTTAATTTGTGCGAATTTGTGTCATAATCAGATTCAGGAAAATGTGTATAGTTTTCAAGTAATCACGCTTTGTTGAAAATCTGAAAAAAAGTTGCACCACCTAAACGAGAACACCTACGAACTCGCTAAAAACTGTATTCGATCCTGCTCGACACTTACAGTGATCGTAAAAAGTTTCATAAGTGCACATGCATGCGTTAACGAATAATATTACTAAAACTCAAAAAAACGGCGTCAAAACTTTGACATCAAAATACAAAGACTGGCTCAACGCAAGATTAGGGAGTATAAATAAAAATTTTGTGCGTATAATTAAATAATATATGGTGAAAATTCAGCGTAAAATATTTCGTATTTAAGAAGAAATAAACAAAAAACAAAACATACTAACAACGGATGGTTATCCGACTAAATTCGAATGACTACAAAAAAGCGACTGTTTAATACATATCGATGACCTTCTTAACTGAACGGATTATACCTAAAGTGTTGACCGAACAGTCGCGTTCAAAAGTTTGTAACCTAATTTTAGAGTTTAATTATGACCATATCAAATGATAGACCTTGTTGATATGTAATTATTTTTTTATTATTGACTCTTAAACTAATTATTCCAAATCACATATCAAATTTCCTACCTATAAATATCAAAACAAAAATAAAATTATATTATTTATATACTATGTGTAGTCCTTATTAATTTAAATCACAGATCAGGTTTTCATTTAAGTATGAATTTACAAATAGCTAAGTCGCATAATCACAGAAAATCACAGTTTGGTATTAAATCTATCTACAGGGTAATTTTACCCGACTGCGCCAGAAGTAGGGTAATCTTTGTCGAATGTGTGTACATATGGTTGGCGTTTCCTACAGCTTACATGGCTTGACGGATTTAAATAATCGAGGTGTCGTTAGATTCGTCTCAATTGAGATAGGTACCTACTGCATTAAGATACATAATGTTAAAAAATTACCCCCGCAGTTGAGTTTTTGTTTCATTATAATTTACTTGTTAAATCGTCAACCACCTCTCGCTGGCAGGTTCTATACATAGTTCCCATCAATATTGGCATCTAAAATTAAAATGATATAAATATGTACCATGTGTAGTCCTTATTAATTTAAATCACAGATCAGGTTTTCATTTCAGTTTTAAAATACAAATAGCGGAGTCGCATAATCACAGAAAATCACAATTTGGTAATTAAATCTATCTACAGGGCTATTTTACCCGACTGCGACAGAAGAAGGGTAAAGGTTCTGTTGACTTTAGGTACATTTACACCAAGCACAGCTCTCAAAACTGTACCTAACCTTGTATAATTTTGTCTATTCCACCAAGTAGATTAATACATGTGGCATAATATTATATTTACCGCGTCGTTGGATTTTACCGCCGCTGGAGGTCGTGGGTTCAATTCCCATCGGAGACAAATATTTGTGTGGCCCATAAATGTTTGTCTCAAGAGTCTGGGTGTTTCTATGTATATAACTAGCTGATCCGCGCAACTTCGTTTGCGTAAGAGAGAGAGAAATAGGAAGGTCCCCCGTCGTCGCTTCTATTCTTATCGCGTGGTTTTCTGTCGCGTGTATTCCCGTTGTATTATTTTGGCACAACTTGGATTATCATTAAAATGGTTATTCAAAAACGAACCTAATTCGAAGCACTATTAGTAGGGTTACGGGATATTTTACTTTCCCGTGACTCTACTGGATGCCAAGGGAAATATGGATCGACTTAGTAGTATAAAAAACTGGCCAAGTGTGAAGCGGACTCGCGCACAGAGGAAATAAATAAAGTATAAAGTATAGATAGGAATAAAGTGTTCCATTCCGAACAACGGTTGGCCGGTTTAGTTGGTCGGAGTGGAAAGACAGAGGGTTCCGTACCAAAAAAACAGCAAAGCATCACGTTTGTTGGATGGGAGCCCCCTTAATTCCCCCCCCCCCTTTTCTGACGTTAGTATTTGTTGTCATAGTGGCTACAGAAATAGATCATCTGAAAATTTCAGCTCTCTAGCTATCACGATTCCTGAGATACAGCCTCATGACGGACAGATAGACAGACGGACAGCGAAGTCTCATAAATAGGGTCCCGTTTAAGGGCACGAACCCTAAAAATCGTTTCTATGTGCGCATCTATGCCATTAATCTAATTTCAAGGTAGATCTCGATCAGGTATCTAAGTCAGTTTTAATTTTTATATCAATCAAATCAGCATGTACGCTCCTGGACGTAGGCCTCTCCTGTTTACGTCCTGTGCCTTCAGCATCCAGCCTGCGACCTCTTCTAGGTCCTCGGTCCATCTAGCGGGTGGACCAAGTCGCGATGCCCGCTTTGGAACTCGTTTGGTCCATCTGCCGTCGTCTGTCGTCTTCTGTGACCAGCCCGCGGCACTTGACAGTACTGTTTTTATACGTATAGATATAATTCTGACTAAATAAATCAAAATACGTACGTACGTATTGAGCGAAGTAAATATTTATTTTTGTAAAAATTGATACCTACCTAATGTTTTTGTTATTTGGTTTAGAGAGCATTCTCTGCTTTTGCTAAGGAATTGATATCTGAACTTCTTTCTTTCTCGTATTTATGTATTGTGATTTTCGAGGCTGAGGCAACCCGTACTAATACAGTTTCTCCTATTGTGACCAGACATTTACTGTAGATTTCATCTGCCAAATGTTCATCTATAACGCCTCTGATCGTTTGTATTATCCCTGTATACCTATAATAAGAAAGTAAGCGAAGATGGTAATAAATACTCTGTGATAATCGGAACCGTGTACACCCTATATACCTAGAACTTGTTCTATCATAATTCCTTGCCAGACATGTACAGGTTTTCCTTCTCACAAATGTATTTTTGACTTACAAATATGAAGGCAATTCCGCATATTGAAGGGCAAAAATCAATAAAATATGCAGTTTTGATATAATTATTATTAGATTCGACCATCTTTTTTAAATCGAATTGAGCTGTCAAACATGACAATGTGTCAAAAAAAAAAAATTTAAAAAGTACCGACTACGCAGTATTAATATGAACTATGAGGCAAATCCCCCTAAAATATTTTTCAACCCCATTTTAACCATGTTAAAAGAAAAATTTCAATAAAATACAAAACACGTCCCCTATCAATTCACTTAAAGATGTTTTATGCCAAATTTGAAGAAGATCGGACCAAGGAATCACGTTGTCCCATACAAACTTTGCAACCCTTGTTTACCACCTTAGGAGTTGAATTTTCAAAAATCCCTTCTTATTGCTCGCCTACGTGATATAAGGAGCATTTGTGCGAAATTTCATGGTTCTAGACCCAGCGGTTTAGGCTGTGCGTTGATCGTCAGTCAGTCAGTTCTTGTTTTTATATAACGGGTGTTTTTTTTAGAGGTATAGAACTTTAAGTTGGCCTAGCTGTTTTAACCGGCGGTATTTTTGTCAGCTGTAAAGTGATTTATGTTTAGTATGGTTTGGCATTTTAACATAAATAGACTGAAGCCTGAACAATGCTTCCAAATTGTGCAAATTTATTCTGAAAATCATGGTTCTGTCCGAAATGCGTATCGTGATTTTCATAAGCGAATTTTCTTTAGCGGTGCAGCTCACTTTTGGTTGAATGGATACATCAATAAACAAAACTGCCATTTTTGGGGTGATGATGATCCTCAAGTGTATGTTGAGACACCGTTACATCCAGTAAAACTGACTGTGTGGTGTGCTTTATAGGCTGGTGGAATAATTGGTCCGTACTTCTTTAGAAACGATGCTGACCAGAATGTTACAGTCAATCGTGACTGCTATAGAGCGAAGATTACTGACTTTTTCGTTCATCAATTGAACAACCATGATGTGCAGGAGTAGTGGTT
The DNA here is from genome assembly GCA_933228765.1 of Miltochrista miniata. Taxonomy (NCBI): domain Eukaryota; kingdom Metazoa; phylum Arthropoda; class Insecta; order Lepidoptera; family Erebidae; genus Miltochrista; species Miltochrista miniata. The sequence continues at coordinate 20,612,340 of OW121750.1, read as the reverse complement.
TCAACAAGACGGCGCAACATGTTACATAGCTCGTGCCACAATTGATTTATTGAAGGAAACGTTTGGTTACCGCATAGTTTCACGTTTTGGACACGTGGATTGGCCTCCAGAGTCGTGCGATTTTACGCCACTTGACTATTTTCTGTGGAGATATGTGAAGTCGCTCGTCTACGCCGATAAGCCCGAAACGATTGACCACTTGGAGGATAACATTCGGCGCGATATTGTCGCTATACGGCCACAAATGTTGGGAAAGTCATCGAAAATTGGACCTCTAGATTAGACTACGTCCGAGCCAGCCATGGCGGTTATATGCCAGAAATCATATTTAAATTATAATGCCAGAAGATTTCCTTTCGAATAAAGTCATTTCCATATCAATAAAAACAATCACTTTCGTTTTATTCCATTTCAAAGTTCTATACCTCGAAAAAAAACACCCTTTATATATAGATATGTATGTATTTAAAAGTATAATTATACCTAAGTATTAATATCCGTGGTCTGATACCCATAACACAAGCAGGTTATTCCTATTACTTTAGGATCAGATAGCGTTGTGTAAAATGTCCGTGAATATTTAAAAAAAACTGTGTCTGTGACACAAGTATGTCACGTTTTTGCTTTTTTCTACCTACTCTTTTATAAGTAGTAGGTAGTATAAACTAATTTTAATGCAAATATAATATGGATGTACTTAATCATGTGCAATTTCGCGGAAACCGCTGGTAAGAATATAATCCAAGAGCAAGTTTATTTAATTTAATAGTACTTTTCTACTTCACTGTACTCAAACACAATACGTTTCAAATTGTTCGAGAGTAAAATTAAGAAGGTCATCGATATGTATTAAACAGTCGCTTTTTTGTAGTCATTCGAATTTAGTCGGATAACCATCCGTTGTTAGTATGTTTTGTTTTTTGTTTATTTCTTCTTAAATACGAAATATTTTACGCTGAATTTTCACCATATATTATTTAATTATACGCACAAAATTTTTATTTATACTCCCTTATCTTGCGTTGAGCCAGTCTTTGTATTTTGATGTCAAAGTTTTGACGCCGTTTTTTTGAGTTTTAGTAATATTATTCGTTAACGCATGCATGTGCACTTATGAAACTTTTTACGATCACTGTAAGTGTCGAGCAGGATCGAATACAGTTTTTAGCGAGTTTGTAGGTGTTCTCGTTTAGGTGGTGCAACTTTTTTTCAGATTTTCAACAAAGCGTGATTACTTGAAAACTATACACATTTTCCTGAATCTGATTATGACACAAATTCGCACAAATTAAGAGCTACTCGTGTAAGTTTATTCTAGAGGCGCACATGTAGTGGTTTCCGAGATACAGCATTTCACAAAACGTTACCCCAGCAAAAAACTCAATATAACGAAAACCTTAAGACGCACAAATTTTATTTTAAGGGCACATATTTGTAAAAGTATGAGCCCTCGGTGCATGCAAAATATTTCTCTCTAAGATTATTCGTTTAGAATTTTCCTGCTGGAACGGCGTTACTCCAGCAGAAATCGTTTTTTCCTTTTTTTTCCACAACGTCAATACGCACAAATTTTTTTTTCGGCGCACATATATGGCATAATACGCTCTAAATATAGGTTCCACTCAAATCAGTCTAGGAGCTACTTTTTTGCTGGGGTAACGTACACGTCATTTTACTAACAACTGGGTTTCATTTCGAGTTTTCCTTCTCTACGCAATGGATCATTTTGCGAAAGTGTTCCCTTACTGTTTAATACAATTTTATGTTTGTTTGGTCTAAAGCAGATGCCCTATTTGAGTAACCAAAGGTACAATTAGAGAAAGTAAATCGAACGAGAAACAGAGTGGACGTTTCAGGAGTGTCCTATAAAATTTGGGACTATTAGGGAAAGTGAACTCGAATGCGAATCTAAATTCGTTGAAATCTCTCGCAGCAATAGTAAATTCATAAAATATGTGTGTCCATTTTTATTTGAACCGAACGGCAACGGCTCTCCAGCTGAAGTTTGCATAGTTACTGAAGGTATGATTGGGTGAAGTAGTCCTACAGAGAACTAGATTTGACGTTATAGGAAATCGAAAGTGAACTATGGTTGTCGAGTACGAATCTAAATAGAGGCAATATTTTCTCATTCCATTTTAGATCTTGTGTAGTTACCTAAGCTTATTTCGTCAGTTTAATAGAACAGTAAATAGACATTTTAATCGGAGTTTTTCGCCAATAAATGCAATAATCTGTTCTTCTAAAGCGGAATACGAGTTTCTTTCCAAAATTAGGAATTATGACTGTTTCTGCGATGTGATTTACAGTCATTGGCTAAAAGGATTCGATAGCTACTAAACTGGAGACAGTACATCTGCTTTGACTAAATGAAACACGACAGCGCACAAGTATGGCCGACGTAAGAGGTGCAAAAGGGCTCTATGTATATTCCAACAGCGTTTCCGCATATGGCATTGAACTATTTTACCTCGTGCGTCGCCGCATACACTCTTTAGCTGTTGACGGTAGTTAAATTTCACGGCAAGGGGGACCTATTCTGTAAAAGAACTTGCTTGTTGAATTGTATTACTAGAATAAAATTAATACTGAAATAATTTTATCATCGTCGATATCATTTTAATGATATAAAGACTGTAGTTGTATAAATATGAGACATATAGTGCAATGTTATGGAAACAAGTCCAATCTGATGTGATAAAGCGCTTTTTATGCTTTGTTAAAGTATTATAAACATTAGTGTGTAAATAAAAGTCTATTCTATAGATGAAGCTTGTTTTATTTTCATATATTACTATTGTAGTATTTACATGCGATGTAGCTACAGTTTGCGGCGCAGATCCTAAGTGCTAAAAAAAGAACAATCGAATCAGGAACCGAGTTGGTAGAAGATGCCTTTATTTTTTTTACTGCGGTCACCGTCACTGGGAAAGTCGGAATCACCGGAGATATAAATGTATTTGATTTTGGCATAAGCAAAAATTTTTTCAAATAAAGATTGAAGAGCACTGTAAAGTCTTCCAACAAAACAGTGGTCCTGCTTCTCTGGATGTTCATATTATTGCCATCAAGCGAGCAACGTCATCTTGACGACCTTCTGTTGAATTTTATCAAGTCTCCCATATGGGCTTCAACTTTCAATCCATCCAAGGACGGCCTAGAAAGTTCCTTACTGCAGTGATCGTTTACAGAAAAATGAGTTCGCGAGGCCACGAACACTTCGTCCGCGAGGCCACTTCATAAAATATACAATGCAAGAGAATAAGATAGAGCAAATGGCGACATATAAAGGACTAATGACATTATATTCAGCTTATTCGGTATTTCTATCTTTTTCTCACACGTTAACACATCTGAGGGGCAAGTGCGAGAGTTTTTGCGTGAGCCTGTCGACAATCACGGCGCGCCAATTCGTATGGAATCGAGACGCCGCCACCTAGCTGTAAACGCGGGAACTTGTCTCTAAATCGCCGATAACGGGCTCACCCGTGAACGTCGACAGGCGCACGCCGAAACTAGCACTTGCCACTCAGTAATTAGAGCAGAGATACACAGCAATGCACATTCGCCGAAAAAGAATCTGTGTTTGTATCTCGCTCTGATGACTCATATTGCAAGGCGCAAGAAAATACGGCATTAAAGTCGAATAAAATGTAAGTAGTCCCTTATGACTGCCAGCGTCGATGCAACGCTCAATCATTATTGAAGGTTGCATTATGATTTGTACATATATATGGTCACGCCTTTATCCCCGAAGGGGTAGGCAGAGGCATATTATATGCCCACATTTCACCTTTGTATAATTTGTCCCACGTAATAGGTGGTGAGCCGTATTTAAATTAGTGTCCGACCGAAACTGGTTTTCTGGCCGAAACCGAACTTTCGGCCCCTGGGTCAGTTTCGGCCGAAACCGAAACCGAAACCGAAACTCACGTGTTCGTATTGAAAAAAAAAACCAGCCAGGTGCGAGTCGGATTCCCGCACAGAGAAATCCGTTACAAAAATTACGTTTGTTGTGTGGATGTTTTTTTTCTGATTTTAGTAGGTATTTTTTGTTATAGCGGGAACAGCACATGGTGAGGTGGTTGGTGGTGGCAGTGACTTTTGAAATCTCCAACGCTTTCAACACCTTGCCCTGGAGCTGCGTTTGGGAGGCGCTTATTTACCATGGAATGCCTCAATACCTCCGTCGAATTGTCGGGGCCTATCTTTCCGAGAGGGCTATAACTTACCCGAGAGAGGGTCGGCGAGATGTGTCGTTCAGTGTTCCACAGGGATCGTTCTTGGACCGCTTCTGTGGAACATCGGTTACGATTGGGTGCTGCGTGGTCCGCCGTCCGTTGCTCAGAGGTGTCGGGGTAACCTGTTACGTGCGTAACGTGTTACGATGACATCCTAATTACAGCGCGGCGCGAGGAACAACGCAACGAGACGCAGCCCTAAAGGACACCTGCGGGATCCAGCTTACATATAGGGGGCGTCAGCATCGGCATCGAGCTCTCGATGACGTATCAGGGGCTCGTACTCGATAGCCGGTGTAACTTCGGATACCACTTCCGAAGTTTGGTCCCAAAACTGAGGGAGTGGGCATCAGCGGCACTCTCGTGGTTGTTGCCCAATATCAGGGGACCCAACGCTCCCTGCAGGAGACTGTACCTTGGGATCATGCGAAGCAGGGCCCTATATGAGGCCCCCGTATGGGTGGAGATCCTGATGGCCAGCAATGCGGCTGGATTGCTTAGCCCGCAGAAGGCGATGGCTGTCAGGGTAAGAATAAGGGGATACCGCATGATCTCAGTTGAGGCAGCATGTCTTCTAGCCGGGACGAGAGGTCCCGACCGACGATGGGTCCTGGAAGCAAGGGCCCTTGCGTCATTGTTTAAATGGCGCAAGAAGGCGCTGGAGCGGTACCATAGCCCTCTTCCTATGAACAGGTCATGCCCGTGAAAGAGACGGCGCCGGGGAGGAAGCGGGAGAGAACTCTCCCACCCAAGTTGCACAGTCTGCGACGGCGCGCCCTATACTCTCAGCCTCTGACCAGGGGCCGGAGGACGTCTGCTCACCGTCCTTATAGAAGCAGGCCCTAGACGATAGCATGAAGTTTGAGATTCATGCATGTCCCCCTCAAGTATCGGGATAACAACTAAACAACCCCCCAAAGACGCGGCTGCAGTATGTATCATTCCGAGACATAGTCAGCTCAACCAGTTAACATGTAACATATTAACTGGTTGAGCTGACCCCAACCACGTCACAAGCAGAGCCAGACACTCAAAATTCATGAACACGTGGGTTTCGGCCCGTTTTGGCCGAAACCGAAACTGCGGCCGAAACTCGATTTTTTGGCCGAAACTGGCCGAAACCGAAACCGAAACCGAAACTTCGGTCGGTCACTAATTTAAATGGACAGGCGCAGGTTGTGACTGCCTGCTGTTGAAAATAAAGCCTTCAACTTAGCTTAACGACTGCCATTTTACTGGCAACCGGGACCAACGGCTTAACGTGCCTTCCGAAGCACGGAAACGCTCAAATAAATGTCACAAAGTCATCACATGGATGGTCACCCATCCATGGACCGGCCATAGTGAATGTTGCTTACTGCAGTGATCGTTTACAGAACACTGAGTCCGCGGGGCCACGAGCGCTTCATGATTTGTTCCACATCTATACCAACTAATAAATAATATGTAGGTAAATGTTAAAATTTGTGACCACTTTTGAGGCAAAATCAAGCCTGGCTAATATTTTAAACTTAAGTACCCCCATTATTGAGTATGAACATTACATACAGTTGGGTTAAGCAGAGTAGAAAATAATGGGGGCGCCACTGTGCTGTTAATAGGGCAAATCCCTGGGAGTATTGTTTTCTTGGCAATACGTTCTACATGTTATTGTCATATTTCATTTAGTCAATGAATGACGAGACGTTTCAACAATAATAAAAAAATACATTTCAAGATATTTCTCCCAATATCTTACCATTTTAGCTCAACCAGTTAATATGTTACATGTTAACTGGTTGAGCTGACTATGTCTCGGAATGATACATACTGCAGCCGCGTCTTTGGGGGGTTACTGCCTCTGTGGCGCGGGTTCGATTCCCACCGGAGACAAATATTTGTGTGATCCATAAATGTTTGTTTCAAGAGTCTGGGTGTTTCTATGTATAATATGTATGTATTTAAAAGTATATAAGTATTAATATCCGTGGTCTGATACCCATAACACAAGCAGGTTATTCCTAGCTTACTTTGGGATCAGATAGCGTTGTGTGAAATGTCCGTGAATATTTATTTATTTATTTATTTATTTTAGACGAATAGGTAATAATAATACTCAAGTGATAAGTACAAATACATTTTTAATTGGTTTGGGTTAACAGCACTGACACAAAATGTACTCAAATTGTGTTATATTACAATTAATAATAATCACAATTTTAACATACTTAACAATAAAATAATACTTGATGACATTTCATTAAATATTAAATGCTTTAAACGCGTGCTTTGAGATTCACCGTTTATTCACACGCCATAAACTCTACGTAGTATTCGATCTCATATAGGTCAATCGACAAACATTATAAACTCATCATCAAACAGTCTGTTCAGTGTGTAGATCAGCGGGCCTAAAAAGGCAACATTGTATGTTTCGTAATATGAAACATACAATTCATATAATTTGAAATACCATACATACAAGACATACACATACACTGCATTTTATGGTTCATAATAAGAAACATATAATGTTGCCTTTTTAGGTCCTCAGTACAGTTTGGCAAAAGAGTAGAAAATGATCGACGCGCCACTGTGTCGTCCTTAGAAGAAAGAACCATATTTATTTTACGAATTGTAGTAGGTACTTCATTTATTAACTAGCTTAGGTGACGTTGCAAAATGTTAATTCCGTTACAAGACGAGATTATGCCCTCAGAAGGAGCTCAGGAACCCAGGGCTCCCGACAGGCTTAGTCTACTATCGCAGACTTTCCCATAGGGTGTGGGTCTTATCCCACTTCTTACGCCCGTAGCACACCTCCGCCGCGAATCCATGATAGCGGAACCGCAGTAATTTCGCCAAGTTCTGTCCCGGGTAGGAGGAGCGGAACGCTAGCGAAACCGCCTGTTCTAATGCATACATTTAACTATCTTCTATCTCTTTCCCCGCGCGGTTTCGCCAATCTGCTCCTACGCCAGTCAAATCTCCGCGCTTCGGCCGCCTTTTTGTTGCGGTGCCGCATTGTCTATGCGCGGGTTTGTCAAATTTGACAAAAATACAGAGCGAAACTAATATTTTTTCATAAAATGGACGTGGAGTTTACGGAAAAACTACTTTAAGCCATCAGAAATAGACCTTTTATATATATTAAGTCATCCAGATAATAAAAATAATATGATAAAATTGCGATAGCGTCACATCGACTAACTCGTGTCAGGTTCCGTTGCCCAGTTCCGCTGTTCAATCCACACTTGATCACAGCGGAATTCATTTAGCGGTTCCGCTGTTCTGGTTTCGCGGCGGAGGTGTGCTAAGGGCGTTAGGGGTTCGGGTGTTATCCTGCTGCTCTTTTACCAACCTGTACCTATCAAATTTAAAAACACAGTCCAATACTTTACAATCTCTTAAAATTTGGCATTACCAGTATTTACATTGATTATTTTTAAAACATAAAGCGCGCCATATACACAGTCAATAAAATACGAAGAGTTACTAATTATCGTGTTCAATATTATTGAAGGTGTGTAGGGCAAATTAAGTGTCACTTAAAATTATAAAATAAACACATTTTGTACTAAATATTTGTAACAGTTTAAAATAAATTGAAAACATAATATACATATTTCAATGTTTACACAAAACAACACCCAGATGTCTCTATTCGAGTTTTAATTTTTTGAAAACTATTCTGTATTCTTGAATTCCGTGCGTGATAATATTTTTTATTACATGCGTAGTTCCAAAACGGTTTGACCGATAAGGGAACTTTATACGGCATATTAATCAGGTTAATTAGAAGAAGTGCAACGGCGCTCGGAAGTCCCAGAGAGTCATTCACATCACATGATATTGTGTTTACAGAAGCGTTAATGCTCAGCTAGTTTTTTTAGGGTTCCGGACCAAAGGATAAAAACGGGACTATTCATGAGACTTTGCCGTCCGTCTGTCTGTCCGTCACGAGGCTGTTTCTTAGGAAGCGTAATAAGCGTGATCTTCCTACCTCGGTTTTCCCAAACGCCTACAGTATGGGGTTCTTCAAAAGGGGTCTAAGAAGGTTTTTACAGCGCCGGCAGCGCGAGTGTGGCGCCTCAGGTGTTGCAAACGTTCATAGGCTGCGGTGACCATCAGTCCGTCTGGTGGGCCGTATGCTTGTCTGCCACCTTTGTGGTATAAAAAAAAAAAATAGCCAGAGAGCTAAAATTTTCACAGATTATGTATTTCTGTTGCCGCTATAACAACAAAATACTAAAATCACAATAATTATAATATTTAAGGTGGCGCTCACACAAAAAACGTGATTTATTGCCGTTTTTTGGTACAGAACCCTCCGCGTGCGAGTTCGACTCACACTTGGCCGGTTTTTGTCATTATATACGAAGAAAATCGGTATTTTAGAAGGCTTACACACAAAGAAGCCCTTTGAGAATTTTTAATGTAATTATTTAGTCTACACCTGCTGCACTGTAGACGATCAACGCCTACCTTATTTAGATAAACAGCAAAATTTTAAAACCTTTCCTGGGTGCTCGCGAGGTTTACTCTTCGCAGAAGTACTAGTCGTAATATCGGTTAGATAGGCTTTAATTTTCTAGTTCTTTTATGCGTGAGAGTGACTTACATTAATACTTTTAGGCCATTTCTTATTATCACACATACTGAATTAAAAAAGGTTATATCCCACTAGAGCGTTCCAAAACTCTTACGATTAAATGAATTTAGAATATTGACTATATTTTTCTGCCTACGCGTTCTGCCTTAGTACAGAATGAGACATTTATCATTCGTCTAGTTAGATACCTACTTATACGTCATGTCGGTAAAACAGATCAATGATTTTATTGAAGGTCTTCTGGTTCAGGTTCATCATCACGCCTTTATCCCCGAAGGGGTAGGCAGAGGCATGTTATATACCCACATTTCACCTTTTTATAATTTGTCCCACGTAATACGTTGTGAGCCGTATTGCCGTGTTTAAATGGACTGGCGCAGGTTGTGACTGCCTGCTGTTGAAATAAAGCCTTCAACTTGGCTTAACGACTGTCATTTTACTGGCAACCGGGACCAACGGCTTAACGTGCCTTCCGAAGCACGGAAACGCTCAAATAAATGTCACAAAGTGATCACATGGATGGTCACCCATCCATGGACCGGCCATAGTGAAAGTTGCTTACTGCAGTGATCGTTTACAGAACACTGAGTCCGCGGGGCCACGAGCGCTTCTGTCTATCTTATAATAATATCATTGGTTACCATTACCTCTAGTGCCTCACTCATAACAAAACAAACAATGTTATTTTAATAACTAAAAGGAACAAAAATATACATGGTTATCAGATCACATTCTTAATCCTACTATCCTACTTCCTACTAATATTATAAATGTGAAAGTTTGTGAAGATGTTTGGATGTTTAGATGTTTGGATGTTTGTTACTCAATCACGCTCTAACGGCTAAATGGGTTGGGCTGAAATTTGGTACAGAGATAGCTTATAGTCAGGAATAACACATAGGCTACTTTTCATCCTGGGAATATGATTCCACGGGAAGCGGGAACGGGTACTGAATTTCACGTGGGCGAAGCCGCGAGCATCATCTAGTAATTTATAAACAAAGACATCCATGTATGCCTACTATTAGACTAGCTAAAAAAGGCTTTTAATGAAAGTAAAATTCATCTTTCATTCACTTTATCTAATTCTGTACGTGATAACGCAGAGATGGTTTACAGAATATAGAGCAAGCGGGGTCGTTGCCCCATAGCTTGTATGCGGTCCCCAACAGACCCCGAAAATCATTCTCTACTTCTACAGAATGTAATAATAGTACTTCTACATAGCTTGCTCCCGAATCACTCACGGCTTTAAATTTGGCATTTTCTTCGCTGTACATGGAGTGTAGTATATATACATAGATGTCTTTGTTGTTCTAAGAGGACCGGACACTTCAGATATTACTTCATTCATTCATTCTTAACTGTGGTGGTGACGCAATATTCAGATCTTATTCATTCATCTCATGTCATTCGTTCATTCAATAGTACCGACAATTGAATAAGATTTTGCGTCAGACCATCATTCCTATCAATCGCAATCAAAATGTAGTGTCTAGTCTAGTGGATTGTGACCTTTATTATAACACACCTAAAAACAGGTACCTACATATACCATACAGTCTACTTAGTCGCTAACAACTTCTAAAAGTGGCTTTATATCTTTAGAGTCAGCCGATGAAACGCTAGTATTATTTACTGGGTTGTTAAAATACATCATTACAGCAATAATGACTAAAATTATAGATATAATAGTGTAACCTGTTATTAATATATGAAATAATATGTAGCATACTACGGCTGTTATAATTAATTCTAAAGCACTAGCGTACGTTTTTAATATCGAGTTCAAATTCTTTAAAAAGAAACTTGTCACGATGCCTACAACAGCACTATTAATAATAATGAGAATTACTAATGTGTCGTTTATCGTACTTAAGTCATTCCACATACTGAATAACTCTCCACTGGATACTATTAACATGAAAAAATTACATATTACCGAATCTAAGTACATGAAAACGTTTTGCAGAAATATATCAACGTTAGAGCCTTGAGTTTTCAAAAGATATTCGTTGTAAGTTCCCGCTAAACACGAGCAAAAGTTTTGAAAATTAATGGATAAAAAGTATATGTTAAATATCTGGGACCATGCCGAGTCAGCCGGGTCGTCGCCTTTCGATTGCATTGAGGCTGCGTCGAAATTTTTGATCATACAACCAAGTGTCAATATTCCTAGAGAAATCCACTGGTAATATGTCAATTTCTTTTTGAACAGGAACTGAAAACAAGAAAACATATTTATGTAGATATACTGTGCTGATATTATGTATACTAATATTATAAAGAGGAAAGATTAGTTTTTTTGCTTGTAACAAATAGGCTCCGGAACTACTGGACCGATTTGAAAAATTCTTTCACTGTTGGAAAGCTACACTCTTTGCGGTGAACATATAACTATATTTTATTCCCATATTCCCACGGGAACGGTAACTACGCGGGTGAAACCGCGTGACGTTCGCTAGTATGAGATAAGATAGGGTCCTACCGAGATCTTCAGGGCTCAAGTCAGTTTCACCTTCAAGTAGTGAACCTGCCGGCAGACGAAAGAACGAGAGACGAAAATTGCGAAGAGAAAATCTAGCTAGTGTTATAGAATGAAGTGTAATGAATGGTTGTGGAATGATCTTCCTGCCTCGGTTTTCAATTTCAATTTCAATTTAAAATTTCAATTTATTCATTTATTGTTTGTTACAGGTTTTTTACATAGATGTTGTAGATTAAATACATTAGTCCTTCCGTAACATGCCTTACTAGCGTACAACAATATTTTAATTTGAAATACATATTTAATTTTAAAGATTTATATAATGTCATATTTACACAAATGTCATTTAGGTACTTAATCTAAAATCAAATAGAATTTACTGGCGTGCAACAATGTCTATATCAATTGAATTTAAGATTTTTAAGAATGTCAAGTTTATAAAATAAATGTCAGTATCAAAATCTAAAGAGCAATTTACATAATAATTTATTAAATTATATAACCGTTACAAAATTTTAATCAATATTAATAAAGTGTCATAAATTATTATCGTTTATGTATTCCTGAATCGAATATGTCTTAAGGATTAAAAAATCTCGTAGTCTGTGTTTGAATACATTTATAGGTTCAGACGATTTAATATAGTCTGGCAGTTTATTGTACAGCTTTGCACTCATTCCAAAGACACTCTTTCTAAATTGTTGAGTCCTGCACCTGTCTATGTGTAATTTATTTTTATGTCTTTTACTTGCTAGCGTTTTATATTTCTTTATATTTTGCTTTACAACTATTAAGGCTTCATATATATACATAGAAGGCAAGGTGAGTATTTTTAACCTACCGAATGAGGGTTTGCACGAATCAGTTTGTGTAAGACCACATATGCTCCTGATGCACTTCTTTTGGGCTTTAAAGGCATTATCTTTATGAACTGAGTTACCCCAGAATAAAATACCATATCTGAGTATAGAACCAACACTTGCATGATAAGCCGTTAACAGTGTTTCTTCATTTGCTACTTTTCTGAGCATATACAGGGCATAAGAAAATGAGCTCAATTTATTACAAATCAGATCCACTTGGGCTTTCCAATTCAAATCCGAATCAATATAAATACCTAGAAATTTTGTTATTTTTACTTCATTTATTATTTCATTTCTGTAACTTAGTGATAGATTATTGCAAGTAGAATGTCTGTTTGTAAATGTCATATAATTGGTTTTTCCCAAATTTATGTTTAAATTATTTTCAGTCATCCATTTTATTATATTTTTGAGTGAATTATTTATGTCAATTTCATAGTGCATATTATTGTCATTGTTAGTAAAGATAGCCGTACTGTCATCTGCGAATAGTATCATGTTTTGGTTAATAGCTTTAGGGAGGTCATTTATATATATTAGAAACAACAGCGGCCCAAGGATGCTACCTTGTGGGACGCCATATTTAACAATTTTTTGATTGGATATATAATTTACTTCAATTTTTGATTTTTTATTTATATTTTTAACTGTGGTCACCTGTAGGCGCTCAGTGAGATAAGATTTTAGTAATGCCAACGAGTTGGCTCTTACTCCATACTTTTCCAGTTTTAATAACAGGATTTCATGATCCACGTGGTCAAAGGCCTTGGTCATATCCATAAATAGGGACGTAATACTCTTTTTTTGGTCTATTCCTGTCATTACCTGCTGTAGGTAATGGAAAAGTGCAGCACCAGTAGATTTTCCTTGACGAAAACCAAATTGTTCCTCTATAAAAATATAATTCTCTTCGAAGTAATTGTACATATTATTATAAATGACCCTTTCAAAAATTTTCGCAAAAATTGGTATTAATGCAATAGGTCTGTATGACCTAACATTTAGTTTATCATCTTTTTTGAGCAGTGGATGTATAATAGTCATTTTTAATTTTTTGGAAATACTCCATGCTCAATGCTTAAATTTATCATGTGACTAAGTACGGGTGCTAAGTATTGGGGTATTAATTTAATTATTTTTGTGTGTATGTCATCATATCCTGTGCTGTTAGAGTTATTGAGTCTCATTATAATGTTATGGATGTCAACTGGGTTAGTAGGCTTCATAAATAGTGAATTATACTTATTATGGATTATATTTTTATAACAGTTAATATTTTTATTTGTACTCGATTGAATGTCATCAATAAAAAAGTTATTAAAGGTTTCAGCAATAACATCAGGTGACGTGATGATTTGTCCGTTATGTTTAATTTCTGTTATTTCATCTTTTAGTGTTGTGCTTTTGTAGTTATTAATGATTTGCCATGTAGCCTTACATTTGTTTTTTGCTGAATTTATGTAGAAGTTATTTTGTGTTTTTTGTGTATTATTTATAACATATTTTAGTCTTTTTGAGTAATTCTTGTATTGAGTCATATTTTCTGGGGTTGGTGAGAGTCTGCTTTTCCATAGCTTATGACGTTTCCTTTTAGAGCATAATTTTAATCCCTTACTAATCCATTTAGATTTTTTAACGACACTTATTTTAATATATATAGTTCACTGGTATGTACTCTCGTAGTTCAATACGTCAGTCTTTATTGTTCAATGCTAATGGGTTCAAAGTCCAATCCTTTGTTCATCGTGTCTTGTGCCGGTGTGATTTAAATTTTTAACAGTTTTATATTTCACTTATCTCTTGTTTTGTCACAGTTATTTACGTTTAATTATGGTAAATGATATACTGTTCGATAGCACACAAATTACTGTTTATTTTAACATAAGTTTCACTTTGCACTGTTCACTTTTTGTTCACTTTTCCATTTTTCTAATACGGATCAATGAATAACATGTCCTACTCGATTACGCTCGCTCGGGGGAGACTTTCCCAAACGCCTACAGTATGGGGTTCTTCAAAAGGGGTCTAAGAAGGTTTTTACAGGGTCGGCAGCGCGAGTGTGGCGCCTCTGGTGTTGCAAACGTTCATAGGCTGCGGTGACCACCAGTCCTTCTGGTGGGCCGTATGCTTGTCTGCCACCTTAGTGGTATAAAAAAAAATAGAGTAATTCCAAATATACTTCCAAAATGAAATTGAGGATTTCGTCCAGCAGTGGACTGTGATAGGCTGATATAACTCGATTGTGTCAATATTTTACGGTACATTAAACACAGTTTAACAATATCAAGTCCTATAACCAAATGCTTAAGCAAAAATTTCATGTTAGCTCAATTCGTGGAAATATGGTCCATCAATTACTAATACAAGAAAGTTTGTCTACAAATACTACCAAAGCAAAAATAATATAATATTTAAAAAAACTTACTTGAAAAATAAGAGCGGTTAGCACCACTCTGAACTGCAATAAGATGTAGTACGACGTAGGGTCGTAATGTGACAAGTTTATAAATGCCAAGTTATTGTAGAAGCAGTACAGCAACGACGGAATAAAGTAGAGGAACAATAGTTTGTGGTTTATGTATATGGCCTTGAATATGTGAGGTTTGTTCCTGAAATTAGAAAAAAAGCAATGTTATTTACACGACAATATTTCAATCTTGAATGGGAGTTCGCAAAGTAGAGTTAGGCAGAAATGCTTCTGAACGTAGACCAAACACATTGTAACATGCATGCCGCTCTCTATTTCCTATCACATACTGCACAAGCTGACGTGGCACCATTCTCGAGAGGGGCTCTCGAGAATGGTGCCACGTCAGCTTGATTTTTCAGCTCTTTAAGAAATAGGGAGCCAGATGGGTGTGATCTGGCTCTCAAAAAAGGCCTCAACACCAAGGGATGCTTGCCGGGTCGCAGTGATCGGCCTAACCTGAGGCCCAAATTACCACAGGGTTCAGTGGGTAGGACCGCCGCACTCCCAGGGCCAGTAGTCCCACACGAAGTCTTATGTTTGCTCGCGTATTGCCTTATGCGTTCATTCCCCGCATATCCAAATAACTATTATTGCGGCGTTTTTTGCGGAGGTTTGTCCTTATGCTAGAAAACAAAAAAGTGTAATAAAAACAAATGCCAGCGTTGCGATCTCCCATACATGTAGGTACTATCTAGAGGTGAGGCAATAATATTAGATCAGTTCCAAAGATTAGGTATTTTTCGATATTCGATCGCACCTAATCCAAAGGAAGCAATACTTAATCCACCTAATCCGCGCAAACTTAAGTCGACTCTGACACAAAATTATATCTCACACAGCGCAGTACTTGATCCTCTCGGCAACCTTCGACAACGATTGGTAAAATTCGTCTTACGTGGATAGTCGCGCTCATAAAACTGTTGCTTACACTCTCTAACACAAGAAAACGTTATCATTCTGTCTTCTTCATTCTTTCGATTCGGTTTAAAAATCACGGAAAACTAAATCCCAAAAAAAAACAAAATACAAAAACCCAAAAAAATATATATATACTAAAATCTTCTAAATAAATACGCCTACTTATCTAATCTATACTAATATTATAAAGAGGAAAGATTTGATTGTTTGTTTGTTTGCATCGAATAGGCTCCGGAACAACTGGACCGATTTGAAAAATTCTTTTACTGTTGGAAAGCTACACTCTTTGCGGTGAACATAGGCTATATTTTATACCCGTATTCCCGCGGGAACAGGAATTACGCGGGTGAAACCACGTGACGTTCGCTAGTATTTTATAAGTTGACAGTCATAAGCCTGTATAAGTATGAAGGGGATAATTCAATTCATCAGATACAATGTGAATATAATACTAGGTACTGTCTCCACGCAAGCCATCGATGTCGCGGGTAACAACTGGTACAAATACCAAACACCATGTAAGTACGATACAGTAAAATACTTTATACCTATGATTTATGGGTATAGGGATTAGGTGGATTAGACGGAACTGATATTTGGATTAGGTATTTCTATGGACTAGGATCAGGTGTACTTGATGTCAAATTTGCCTAGTACAACCCATCTCTAGTACTATCCCAGTACAGTTCATTCACATCTTTCAATGCTAAATTATAATATTCCTAAAAGGAACGACAAAACAAGCAGTGCCATGGTATTTTCATATCTCATAGTGGGATCATGGTTTATAAGAACCTATAGCCCTCGTGCTTTTCGAAAAGTGTTATTATGGACTACTCTACTGCGCTACGGCTACGTGTGATGATGAGTACTGAGAGGAGACAGCGGGCGGTAAAGTGACAGTAGGTATGGTTGAAGTGCAGTCGACGTGGTCTAGCATAGATAGGTACGCCTTTTTTATTGAAGTGGTATCTGCATATTCTTTATCATCACGTTCACATTTCATTTTATTAGGTCTCATGTGGTGATAAGCTTATTGCCGTGTTGAAACGTACAGGGTCAGGTTGTCGCTATGACATTTCTTTTCCTTTTCTTCAACTTGGTTTAACAAGTGCTATATTACTGACAGCTGGGAGCAGCGAAGTACGAGCCTTGCGAAGCACAGCGTTCGCAAATGAAAATACACAATCGGTCATCCATCTTAAGACTGGGATTATTCCACTTTGTTCACCTGGGTGATATCACCTAGGTGAACAAAGTGGAATTGATTAGTCTACTTTGATCACCTCGGAAATAAATCACCTGGGTGATATCACCTAGGTGAGCAAAGTGGAATGGAATAGACTACTTTGATCACCTCGGAAATAAATCATTTCAAATTCATTGATTTAACCATATCACGACGGACAGGTTGTAACTTCTAGGTATCGACTCGGGTGCAAAGACGCATTAAAATATCAGTTTTATTCATTTCTTTTCTGTTTAAAAAAACGAGATATTTCCGAGGTGATCAAAGTAGACTAATCAATTCCACTTTGTTCACCTAGGTGATATCACCCAGGTGGACAAAGTGGAATAAGCCTAAAGCGCCAATTAGGTACACCTTTCTAAATTTAGAATCCGATATTTAGGATGTCCTGAATTCAGGAAAGTGTAATCGCATTTAGGAAGAGTTGCTTCCTAATTAGGGAACGATTTAGGAAAAGGATGGTTTCCGACGTCCTAACTGGCTAAATCGGATGAGTGTAATCACATTTCCTAATTCAGGACGCTCAGTCGCCGCTCACCTGCCGTCAAGAGCGCACGTTTTGTCTTTTACTCCCAAACAAAATGACGACCGAAAAGGAGACAATCCAAAATATTTTGGAATTATATAAGGATATGCCTTATCTATGGAACAAAAGTGATCCAAATAATAATATAAACAAAAGTATAAGAAACGAAGGGTTCAACGTCTTATTAGGAATTTATAAAAAATATGTTATTGGATTGTCTCGGTAGGTAGCGCTTTCGGTAGTAATGCCGCCTGCCGCGCTGAGGTCCCGGGTTCGATTCCCGGGTCCCGAAATGCTTTTTTCCACTGTCTCGGTGGTAGGTAGTGTAACCGCCTGCCGCGCTTGAAGTCTTGGGTTTGCTTCCCGGGTTGGTCTTTTTGTGTACCTAATCCACAAATGTTTGTTTCGAAGTTTGGGTGTTTTTTATGTATAATATGTGAGCATGTACTTATTTAGAAATATCTAAGTATGTTTATCAGTCGTTTAGATCCCATAGCATAAGCTTATATTAGCTTAATTTGGGCTAAATTTAACCGACTACGCAAAAAGTAGCCTATGTCCTCCCCAAGGACTCAAACTATCTAATCGCTAAACGAAATTTCATCTAAATCGCTAACTAGGCGTGAAAGCGTGACAGACAAACAGACAGAGTTACTTTCGCAAGTATAATATTAGTAGGGATAAAAAAATATATTGGGGGCATTTTGTCACACTTCACTCGACAAGTCCTTCGCTTGTCGCTCGTCCTCCAAACTGATTTAGAATCCTAAGGTGAACGTGTAATCGCGAGCTTCGGCGACTGAATTTCTTTACCTAAATCGTATCCGATATTTAGGGTTCTAAATTTAGGCAGATGTAATACCCCTTTAAGACTGACCGTTGCGTAATATGCTTAACGCAGTGATCGTAAAAACAGAACATTGAACAAGTGGGGCTACGTAAATACGAATGAAAAACAGAATATAGCATTTCTTTTTCACTGATTAATCTTTTATGTGCTCGTAACTTGATATAACCTACAGTGATAGTGGAAACCATTCGTTCAGTAATGAGCGATAGCACTATGTGATTATACCTAGGTAAATACGAACGAGGTATCGATTATTTCAATCAATATTGTACTTACATAGTAGTAGTAAGTACATTATGATTACCTTTCGAGAAGGTGTGGTGGAGGGATTGGATGCGAAAGGCGAGGAGAATCGTGTGTGCATGGCGTCTATCTTCAGCAAGGGCTTATGCGAGGCAGTTTTAGGTATTGATGGCCAAATCCAACGAACCCAGAATGAACACAAATTTTACTCAAATCTGTTTCGATATACAATCAGGTCACCTCGAAGAACTCCAAGGAAATAGGCCTCCGGATAGAATAGATGTGAATTGAACACTCACACTTGTCGTGTCACCCGGTAAATATACAGGAGAAAGTCTATAACCAATCTGTCATCCGAACCAAGAGTCCAAAAATCAGGGTAGATGCATTAGATGTTATAGACAGATTCACAAACAATCAGCACAGTACGAGCCTTTTACTAGTTTACAGTAGACCTTGATGTGTGTATGTATGTATGTCTGATCACGCCTATGATCCCCGAAGGGGTAGGCAGAGGCATACCTATTATATTTCCAGATTTCACTTATTTCTAGATTTTGTCACACTTAATAGGTGGTGAGCCGCATTGCCATTTAATAGATAAAAATTTAAATTGGTACAAGCATTTGGATAATTTAGTAGCTAGAGCGAGGAAACTTCTTTACGTATTCAAACAACTACGCCACTCATTGGACACATATACGCTGACATCAGTATATTACTCGCTGTGCCAGTCACTACTGACGTATTGTCTCCCAGTGTGGGGTGGCGCTCGCAAAACTCAATTTCTAAAACTGAAAAGAGCCCAAAGGGCTGTTCTTAAAGTTATGTTTTGCAAGCCCTATAGGTACCCCACAAAGGAGCTCTATAAAATGAGCCAAGTTTTGTCAGTAAGAAAACTGTTTGTGCTACATAGTATACTGAGACAACACTGTGTACCAGTGCCGGATTAGCCACGTAGCAAGAGTAGCAAATGCTACGGGCCCCGCGAATTTGGGGGCCCCGCACTCTACTTTGCATCTCATCGTTCATATGATAGTAGTGCTATTACCATTTTTGATGAAGCTACATTTTCTATAAGTGATTCTATAGGTGAAGAGACAGCAATTTCTCCTAATTTAGCTATACTGGCACTGCACTGGCACTGTCAGTCCTCTCGATCTAGAGTCGTCGTATTCTAACCAAAAAGTAGTCGATGACATTTTATTACTTGATTCCTATGTCACTACACATTCAAATCAAAAACAAAATGAAAGTAAAATATACTCCAACGATATTGGTGAATGGCCGAGCAACTTTGATAGTGATTATTGGATTGAAAAAGGAAGCAGCGAACTGCAACATAATTGAATAGTGATTATTTGTCTTCAAAGAAAATTTACAGAAACGAAAATAAGCCACGATTGTGCCATAAGTAATTATTCACCTATAAACATAAACTAACGAATAAAACTCACGTCAGAGACTGGTTGTGTTATTCGGAAACCAAAAGACGACTATTCTGTTTTGTTTGCAAAGTTACGAATTAAGATAATTCGTCACCACGGTTTACAAAAGACGGATTAGATGACTGGAAGAATGCGCACAATTTGTTGACAAGACACGAAGAAAGCACTCCGCATAGACAAGCCATAATTTCGCTGTTAAACCTCAAAAACAAGAATACGCGTGATGATTCTCAACTTGTGAGCCAAATTGAGACTGAGCATAAGTATTGGAGGCTACTCTTAAAACGAATCATTGCAGTAATAAAGTTTTTAGCAGAACGAGGTCTTGCGTTTCGGGGTAGGGACGAAATTGTTGGTTTGGTTCACCTCACAATGGAAATTATTTAGGCTTGTTAGAATTAATAGCCCAATTTGACGCTTTTATGGCTCAACATATACAAAATCATGCTAATAAAGAAAAGGGACATACCTCATATTTCTCAAAAACAACTTGTGAGGAATTTATTCATCTACTTGCATCAAGTATACTGGATCAAATTATTTGTGAAATTAAGAGATGCAAATACTACTCAATTTCATTGGATTCTACTCCAGATATATCGCATGTAGACCAACTGACTGATAGTGCGCTATGTTCTGCCATCTGCACCAGTGGAAATATTTGTTAAGTTCTTGGACATGGAAGGTCATACTGCAGAAGAACTCGCTCAAAGTTTACTAGGTTTCTTAAGTGAAAGTGGCATTGATATCAAAGGTTGTCGTGGGCAAAGCTACGATAATGCCAGCAACATGAGTGGGAAATACACCGGCATACAAACCCGAATTAAGGGATTAAATAAGTACACATTCCCTGTCTCGCACATTCATTAAATTTGGTTGCTAAGTGCGCTGCAGACTGCTGTACAGAAGCATTACTTTTCTTTGATTTCAATGAAAACATCTATATATTTTTTTTCCACTTCTACCTATCGATGGGGTCATCTTACAAACGCACTTAAAGATTCTACTTCAAAAATTTCGATTTCGAAATGCTTATCGGACACTAGGTGGTCAGCTCGAGCTGATGCTACGAAGGCACTTTTATGTGGTTTTATCACTATTAAGCAAGTTTTAGAAGACATTTTCAATAACGTGGATCAAAAAGCGAAGCGCAGTAATAAAGCTTACGGACTAGTTTCAACGATGAATAATTTAGAACCAAAGATCTGACCAACTGTGAAGAATACCAGCAACAGATATCAAGACCAATAAATCAAACACCTGGACATCGTTTCAAAGTTCAGGTTCTTATTGTCATTATTGATAACGTACTGTCTGCTTTAACTAAACGTATGAAAGCATATCATAAGATTACTAGTGTTTTTGAAGTATTTCGACAGCTAAAATCTGTAACAACAGTAGAGAACTAGAGGGTTTTGAAAAAAATTCTCAAGTATGGTCAGTGCTTACGAAGATGATTTGGAGAACAGTCTAGGTGGCGAATTAGTGCAGTTCGCAGAGCTGCTGAAAAGAGATACTGTTATTGACAGCAAGAAACAGGACCCTCTGGAACAGCAATTTTATCAACTTTTATTAAACATTTCTTTAGAATCGTGTTTCCCAAACTTAGAAATTGCCTTGCGCATTTACTCGTCTTTCATGATCACTAACTGCAGTGGCGAACGTTTTTTTTTTTCAACATTAGAACGTATTACAAATGAATTCAGGAACACGATGGGCCAAAAACGTCTTAATCATCTCACTTTGTTGAATATGGAGCATGATTTGCTTAGAGAAGTCGATATTGAAAGAGTTATCTCTAAATTTGCCCATATTAAATCAAGAAAAGTGTATTTGTAACAGTTTTGTTTTATTTAATACCCTAAACTTGAACTTAAACCTAAAGCAAACCAAGGGCCCCTTGACAGAATATGCTACAGGCCCCGCGCTGGCTTAATCCGGCACTGCTGTGTACCAATGGAAGCTACGAAAAAGCGTAGAGCTGATATTGTCTTTCCACCTACAAGAATGAACACTAATACCTTTATTAAATACCAATATTACTACATGAGTAGGAACTTATATAATAAATTAAATAAATTGCTTGCTTTAAGAAACTTAAACCTATACCAATGCAAAAATAAAGTGAAAATGTGGCTTTTTATACAGAGTTACGAAAGCATAGAAACATTACTAATTAATCCAAACTAAAATTAAACACGAAACGTTACACAATCAGAAACAAAAAAAAAACGCACACACACGCCACACGCACACAAACACTCACACACACACTCTCTCTCACACACACACACACACACACACACACACACACACACTTACACACACACACACACACACACACACACACACACACACACACACACACACACACACACACACTTACACACACACACACACTCACACACACATACACACACGCACACACACACGCAAACACGCACACACATTCACAATAGTAGATAATCATTTTAGATGTAGGTAATATTGTTATGAGGATGAGCTCACTAACAGCATAATTGTACTTTTATAATTATGTGTATTAACATTTATGTATCCGACACTGAAACTACAATTTGTGACAATTTTTGGGGGGAACACTGATTCCCAAGACACATGCTTATAGCCTAGTTTGGGAGCCAGGGATCCAAAACCAACAATTGATACTTATTTTCTGTGTACAATAAATAAATAAATAAATAAAAATAAATTGCCGTGTTGATATGGACTGGCGCAGGTTTTAACTGAACGCTGTTGAAATTTTTCAAGTCGCCCATTAAGGCCTTCAACTTGGCTTAACGACTGCCATATTACTGGCAACCAAATGAAGCGCTCGTGGCCCCGCGGACTCGGTGTTCTGTAAACGATCACTGCAGTAAGCAACATTTACTATGGCCGGATATGGATGGGTGACCACCACGTGGACCACTTTGTGACATTTATTTACGAGCGTTTCCGTGCTTCGGAAGGCACGATAAGCCGTTGGTCCCGGTTGTCAGTAAAATGACAGTCGTTAAGCCAAGTTGAAGGCCTTACGGGCGGCTTGAAAAATTTCAACTGTGGGTCGTCACAACCTGCGCCCGGGTCGGCAGCGCGTGTGTAGCGCCTCTGGTGTTGCAAACGTCTATAGGCTACGGTTACCAACCTTCCGGTGGGCCGTAAGCTTGTCTGCCACCTAAGTAGTATATAAAAAAAAAAACCGGGACCAACAGCTTAATGTGCCTTCCGAAGCACGGAAACGCTCATATAAATGTCACAAAGTGGTCACGTGCTGGTCACCAATCCATAAACGGCCATGGTTAATGTTGCTTACTACAGTGATCGTTTACAGTCCGCAGGCCACGAGAGCTTCATCGGTATTCAATTATTATGTGACCTTATCCTAGTGCGGATGTCAGCGCGTGCAATGACCCTTCCTATCACTAGGCCCGGGACCGCACACTCATAATCTTTTATCAAATATGCAACCCATTAATAAGTATAAAATAGGCGATATTGTAACGTTATTATTGTTATGTGATTATTAACTAATGTGGCGACGGGGCTCCGTGTGGCGCGGAAAGAGTACAAAATGCCGCCACCCTAATCATTCCGAGGGTGACTAAGGGAACACTTTCGCAAAACGATACATTACGTAGAGAAGGAAAACTCGAAATGCCACCCGGTTGTCAGTAAAACGACAATCGTTAAACCAAGTTGAAGGCCTTATGGGCGGTTTGAAAAACTTCAACTGCGCGTCGTCACGACCTGCGTCTGTACATTTCAACACGGCTATAGGCTCACCACCACCATCTATTACGTGGGACATAAAATTATTAGGTCAAATGTGGGCGTATAGGTACTAGACCTCTGCCCACCCCTTCGGGGAAAAAGACGTGACTATAAGTATATTAAGTACCTATGTATGAACGAGTATTAAGTAATATAGTTTATCAGCCGTCATAGACTAGCATTCACAATCATAAAAAAAACAAGAAGTCGTGAAACTGTCTCACCCGACTGCCCCTCTATGAAAGTTCACTCGGATTGACGTTGTCATTTTTGTTTTATTTCAAACTTTAAACAGATGGTCCACGTGACCTACCTAGTGACGTAATATAATGCAACAGAGACAGAGT
Source organism: Miltochrista miniata (assembly GCA_933228765.1). Taxonomy (NCBI): domain Eukaryota; kingdom Metazoa; phylum Arthropoda; class Insecta; order Lepidoptera; family Erebidae; genus Miltochrista; species Miltochrista miniata. The sequence continues at coordinate 20,588,335 of OW121750.1, read as the reverse complement.
CACAGACTACAGACACAAGTCTCGCCATAAGCCCCTCTGCAATGTATTTTATAGAGAAGGGCTAAAATCCACGTGGCATGGTAACCACGTAGGCGCTAATCATCTTTGTTTTTATATCACACACTGCATCTGACTAAGCCGAATCTAAAGATATAGGTATTAGATAGATTAAGGACCTTCTAAACGGGCCATGTTTTGCTGCAATTTGTGGCTGCAACACTGTGGCCCGGCAACATTGCAAGCAATACCGGCCAGACTATGCAATATTGCCGTAGTGTTCCGGCCATATAGCCAAACATGTTTTGTGTTGCCACATAAGGCCGACATTGCCCCGATGGGTTGCCGAACGATCGCTAGGCGGTCGATTTTACTGCAATATTGCTCGGCCAGTTCTATTGTTGTTTCAGTCGCTCTCTTTTTTATGTCACAGTCTATCCTTTTCTAAGCGACATGAAGTTTGCTGTGAGTGATGCCATGTTGCTATATTCTGTGTTTTGCGAACAGCTCCGTGTTTATTTCGAGGTTATGTTATTATGTTGAGAAATTATTATATTTCAAAAATGCTATTAATATAGAATAGAATATAACGTTATTTGTACACCAAGTCATAGTTTACAGAAAATAGCTCAAATTATCAATAGTTTCACGCCGATATAGTGTGATTTCGTCAGCCATTGTTGCCGGTTTCTGTAGCCCGTTTAGGAATCTGCATCAAGAGCCATACTATTGCAGACGTATTGCAACACATTGCCCAGCCATTGATTGTTCGGCCATCAGTTGCAATAAAATATTTTTGAGATTGCCGAGAAATTAGTTGCCAAAGGTGCAGCCACAAATTGCAGCAAAACATGGCCCGTTTAGAAGGTCTTTAATAATATACTTACTCTCTTCTATACGTGTAAAGTGTTGCAGATACACAGAGCTTGAGTAATTCCGATAAGAACACCACCAGTGTTGTATTATATGCGTAGCCTCCATTTTCAGTCTTAGTTGCTGTCACAAACACACCTGGAATAGAAAACGAAGGTACGGTTTTGACAAAACATGGATAAGCGTTAAAATAAATACTGATCGCAATGTTCACGGGTTTATGTCATGGAGCGCATCAAAATCCCACAAATGCGTCTTCCCGCGGTCAAAAGATGCTGTTTGAGGATTATATAGCTACCATAGGACATTCACAAGTCGATTACATTTAACGCCCTCGCTTCCATACTCTAGATCTGTGTATGTATCCGTGTATGTGTATCCGTGTGTCCGTGTGTTATCACGTTTCCTATTAATCATCCCATCCCCTACAGAAAGACTTTAATCCTTTACGATACTGATGATGTTGTGAATATAAACGGTGACTGACCACTCTTTCAGAATGTTACCATCATAGTGGCTAGAATAATTGAGCAAAATGTCTCACATTCTAAATGAAGGTTCTGGACATGAACTTCGATTTATATATGTTTTCACTGTACTGTAACAATAGTCTGGTCTGGTATGGCAAAAGTTTTTTACCGCCACATTAGCTATGTTATCAAGTGGAGTACCTATAGTTCCTAGAATAATATGCTAAACACTAAACATTGATAATAAAGTAAGATTGTGTAAGGCAACACGCCGTTAACATTTGTATTGTCTTGAATGTAAATTTACGAGTACATTCACATAACACCACACTGTACCTACTCGAGTCATAATGTTAACAGATTAATTTCAATTATCTGTGTAGAGTAAGTAAATCAGTAGATTTAGTGCATAATCACGAAAGTCGTCTAGTACCAGATATGTCCTATTTTTCTACAGTGACAAGGTTTGCAGTACTTAAAATTCTACAAGACCATGCGTATTACTTTAGACATCGAGTACGTAGCACGTACCAATGTAGGTACTACTTAAGTAAGGTCCATATGGAAGTGGAGTAGAATTGGCGGCTCATGCAATCAAGAATAGCGCACGCCACCTTCAAGGCGAGAAGAATCGTTTTTTTTTTAAATATATTTAGCTCGCCAAAATGATGTAAACCATATGGATTTTGGCAGGAGAGACACGACGGTCTCATACTGGCTGACGCAGGTTACTTACCCGGCTTGCCGTTTTCCTCGTGTATACCTACTTATAGAAGAGTTTTTTTAATACAAAAATAACTAGGTATACACATCTATAGTTGATAGAGAATGACTTTCTATAACGAGATTTTAATTTCGGAATTATCTGGGTAGGAGCGCGGGCCTGCGGTGACAGATATAGTTCCAACAGAAACAGGCGTTTGGCTGGTTGTACCGCTACGGTAGTGACCGCTATATGAAAGCTCCCGAGCCTAGGTTTGTCAATCCAGAATGCTTTAGGCCTTCCAAGAGCGTGGGGCTGCTACCGGCCGAACTCAGAACAGCGGCGTGTGAGACCAGTGGAGGCTTATCCATGTTTCCCCTTTTTGTAGGTCATGGGATGATTATATAGATTTTTACCCCAGTAGTCAAACAAAAGCAAAGTGCCTGGTTCCAGCTAATAAGAGCTTGTGAGTATTGTAGTAGTTTCAACTACTATCAAAACACGTAAATTTACTGTACCTAATAAAACGACATATTAAGTAGCTCATAAATGTGCATTGTTCAAACATTATTATTTAATCAACATTACCAAGTGTTTTTATCTATAAAAGAGTGACATATTATCATTTTGTTTTGTATGATAGATGTTATTTTGTCTCATTTATAAATAACACAGTAACTATTTTGTTCTCTATAGGTCTCCAATCAAAGTATAGGTACATGATAGCAATAATCAACAGGGAGTTCATAATGATTATTGTCATACCGCTGGGTACCTATGAATGATGACATTTTTGCATCCATGAATGCATAATAAATATTCACGGACATTTCACACAACGCTATCTGATCCCAAAGTAAGCTAGGAATAACATGCTAGTGTTATAGGTATCAGACCACGGATATTTATTATTATTATTCGAAGGAGAGTGGCTTTTCTAGCCCTTAAAGCTAGTCTCACTGCGACCATTATTGATCTATTGTGATCGCCACTGCTAACAGTTCTTGGCTGAGTCCTGCAAATTCCAGGAATTGCAGTATCTTCATAGCCCCGATTCGTTTGATCTCCATCCAATATGATCCAATATGTGGCCTCCAAGTAGAAAACTGCGACTACGCATCAAGGCTGGGCATTCTGTCAGGATGTGCACAGGTGTTTCATCGGCCTCTAAACACAGCCTACACTGTCGTGTGTCACTAATCCCCAGATTGTGCATGTGTTTGTTCAACCCACAATGCCCAGTAAGTGCCCTAACCAGGATGCGCAAGTTATTCCTGCTCAACGCCAAGATTTCCGAGGAAGTCTTTTTGCGAAAGGCAGGAATTAGTTTCTTTGAGTGTTCCATTCCTGGGGTATTCCTCCAGAGTTGGATAGCTGCAAAGAGACAGTAGGTGTCCAGGGTGAGCTTAACAAGACCCTTTGGTATGCCGCAGATCGGTTCTGGACCAAAGCTCTTCTGCTCGGCTCCTGCTTTTGCGAGTTCGTCGGCAATCTCATTGCCTTCGTGCCCCGCATGACCTGGCACCCATCTTAGAATCACCCTGTTCTTCTCTCCCAGGGTGTTTAGTAATTGCATGCAATTTTCGGCCAGTCTCGAGGTGAGAACATCCGAGGCCACAGCCAATAGTGCTGCTTGACTATCTGAATGTATATAGATAGTTTTGTTAAGGTAGTTGCTTTGCAGATTCATTGCTGCACATTCAATGATGGCGCAAACCTCTGCCTGGAATATGGAGGAGTACCTTCCAAGATTGACACTCAGTCTTCTTTTTGGTTCCTCCCCTTAACCCTTAATTCGATTTTGTTCACTGTGAGAAACATACTAAACGAAATTCGTATTTTTTTATTACGATATTATGGTCAACAAACCTTTTTATTAGTATAAAAATATTTTATATCTCTGTCAACATTTTAACTGTCATTTACAATGCAAAATGTCAGCGGCTTGCAGATTGTCTACTTCTCGCAAGGTAAATAAAAATATTTTCTTTTATTTATGAATTATTTTTGATGTTTTGATGCCTTTCGTAGCTTACATAATCTCTATTCTTCCGATTTTGACATAATTTAAGTACTTTCAATCGAATTCTAAGGTTGTAGATCCCGTCAAACTTAATGTTCATCGTAATGAACATTGCCAAGTGCGCTATAAAGTATCTGTATTTTATTGTGTTCATCACGGTGAACAGTGCCAAATTGCGGTAATTTTTATCATATAATAAAAATTAACGTTATTTCGCAATATGCTATATAATAATTTGGATATGTTATAGTATTTCTTACATTGGTGTTTTTGGTTGCCAACAGCATTATTTACAAGAAAGAACAGCAAAAAATTACCGTTTGTGTCTATACAGGAATTGATACCCAATAGCGGCCTTTACACACACACTCTATCGCGCGTTCTCAGGAGCGTACAGGATTGCACGCGGGATAGCCTGCACGCTCATTCGCGCGCGACTGTCTTTGTACAGTTTGTTTACGCTACCCGTTCTTTCGCGCGCGTTTGCTTGCGTTTGTTTTCCTCAGCGGAATGAGCGGCCGTGTAAAGGCTAATCGCGCGGGATAGATTGCGCGAAACTGGCGCGTGTTGAAGTGTGTGCAATTCACACAGTTTTACTGAAGAACGTGGGTGTTGCGGTGAAAAATGGATAGAAGATATCGCGTGGCGCAAGTTATCATGTTCGCTGGCTGTCTGTAACTTTCTTATGTTCCTTTCGGAACGAGCCCCTTAAACTTTGTAATTTCTTAACCACAAAATCACGATTGGCGTCGGGAAAACCTTTTTCTTTACAAAGGCAAGGAAAAGTTTTGTACAATGTAATTAACCCTAAGATTAGTTCTTTATTCCATGTACGTATGTCCGCCATCTTAATCGTGCGCGAATGAATTTTATGTGTATAGGCAACCTGAGGAAACGCGATTGCGCGCACGACTGACAAGCGCGGCGCGAGGTCTTTCCCTTTCCCTTCCACATCCTTTATACGCGCGCTCTTTCGCGCACGATTGCTGTTTCACGCACGATAGAGTGTGTGTGTAAAGGCCGCTAATGTCAATAATCGTATGATCAACGTTGAAATAATCAACGCCCTAATATCAGCAACTTAAAAAATCAACGATTCACAAGATCGACAGATCAAAATATCAACAGTTTAAAATATCAACAGTTCTAAAGATCAACAGATCAAAAGATCGTTAGGCAAAATGACAACATTTTGGTATAGTATAAAAATTGTGTTGATTAACACATTTTTCACTAAATGCGTTTCGGAGCAAAATGTCATGTCACTTTCGTCCCTAAAATACCTACTTAAACTTATTATTAGCACAATATAAAGAGAGAATTAGTAAGATTTGATTTCTTATTTGTTTGCATTGTTCAGACATGCTTCGAAAATCCGGTCCGGATTTATAACCTATATCTACCTTTTTTTTTTTTTTTTTTTATATTCAGCTCGCCAAATTGACCTCGCCACGATGGATAGCCGTGGCGCATCTTGCGATTGGGGGCCACTTCTTACAGCGGTCCTCAAGTTGGCGGCCCTGTGATGTGCCTCTTCACGCTCCTCTTAAAGAACCCGGGGTTGTAAGATGAGGGAAACACGTGTGCGGGCAGGTCGTTCCAAGTTTTTATAGTTCGACAGAGGAACGATCTTTTGAAACGCACTACCTACTGATTTGTATATTGTGGTTTTATTAATTTTTTTGGGGGGACGAAATAGGTTTGTTTAGGTGGTTATAAAAAAAAATTCAGTTTTCGGTGAAATGTCGTTTCGACGAAGTGTTTTCGACGAAGTGTTTTCGACGAAATGTCGTTCGGAAAAGTGTTTTTCGGTGAAGTGTTTTCGATGAAGTGTAATGATACGAAAAAAAATAACCACGAACCTTCTAACTTCTAACTAGAAACTTCTAACCTAACATATCCAAGTCGGGGTGCTAGGTCGGGAAACCTCCTCGTGAGCTTGGACCGGTTTCCTATCCCTTCGGGCTATATGCCCGGGGGGAGTGGCAACTGGACCAAGACGGTGCATCCTGGATAGTCGGCTAACAGGCGCAGCGCTGGAGTCTGCTGCCCCTGTAAGTCGATGAACCAATATCCCGACAACCGACCCCATGGCGAAGGGGGTCGTGGTATGGTGGGCCTGCTAGGCCTGCGGTTGCGGCGTTCACCGCCGTAACAAATGGCGTCCGCTCCCGGCTACGGCCGGTAGAAGCGTTTTTGTTCGTCGGTCTTTCCGACCGAAGCCGACCCCATTGCACGAGGGGGTCGTGGTATGGCGGGCCTGCAAGGCCCGCGGTGTTGCGACAGCTCCCGGATACCCGGTGGAAGCGTCGCAACTTTGTTGGCGAGGTTTGCTCCCGGCTGCGGCCGGTTGGAGCCAGTTTGCTGTCCGGCTGCGGCCGCATATGCGGCTGTTCCGCCTGTGCGGCTGATTTCGCCTGTACGGCAGTCGTATGTATGTGCGGCAGTTAAGCCCCTCGGCACGCGGCAGCTTGAGATGCTGCGTGTGGGCTTCTGCCTGCCTGTACGACTGGTCCGTCTGTGCGGCCGTTCCGCCTGTGCGGCCCTTCCGCCTGTGCGGCCGCTCCGTACAGCAGAAGTAGGGGTGTGCCATCCTTCCACATCTTGGCAAGCTGACCCCATTGCACGAGGGGGTCGAAGTTCGGTGGGCCTGCTAGGCCCATGGTGTTACCGCGCATCTGCGGCGATTCTGGCCGTCATTTGACGGAGTTGACCCCATTGCACGAGGGGGTCGTAGTATGGCGGGCCTTCAAGGCCTGCGGTGTACACGCGAGGTATGCTCCCGGCTGCGGCCGGTTTGAGCGAGGTGCTGTGCGGCAGTGGCCGCATATGCGGCTGTTCCGCCTGTGCGGCTGTTTCCGCCTGTACGGCAGCCTGTCTGTGCGGCAGTTAAGCCCCTCGGCACACAGCAGCTTGGGCGGCTGCTTGAGTGTGGGCTTCTGCTCCGCCTGTACGGCTGGTCCGTCTGTGCGGCTGTTCCGACTGTGCGGCCCTTCCGCCTGTGCGGCCGCTCCGCACAGCATCAGTAGGGGCCTGTCACTGCCGATCGTGGTGCAAGTCATGGTCGGCAGTCAGGCGTGCCGATTCGCAATCGATTCGGCGGGAGGCACACTGCGCAGGGGAGCGGGAGTAATGAAAAATACTCCCGCCTCGCCGTGCAGTTCGGGGGCGCCGCGGTAAGGAGTCACTGCGCGCCCCCCCTGAATACTTCGCACGTCCTCTGAAAAACTGTCATAACACAGAAATACTACATTTTTAGATATTGCTATACTTAAGTTCAGTTTTCCATACTAAATCATTCAATAAAACCGCCACAACGATAACGTTAAAAAAATTCGCTAGATGGCACAACTGACAGTTTTTTAGGGAACGATAATCGACTTGACCCAATCCGCAACAGTGCCGCATCAATGCTTGTAACAGGTGAACGCGTATTTAAGCTGCTGAAAAACGTCTTAAGCTGAGATACAACTATATTGAAGGTAAGACTTTTGGGAATTATTTTATTTCAAAGGGAAAAAACTGTCGTAAGATAAAATAATTTGGTCTTTTTCTAAAAACACAATTGAAGTTATGTTATTATGTAATGTGAAAAACTGTCATACCACAAGTTATGGCAATATCATCGTCAAATTATTTCCACGTTCACAATTTTGCTGATCAGAAAACAGTTGTAATATGAGTAATGGTACTTTTTTAAAATTTATTTTTTTAATATTATTTCTATTCAGTTATAAATACGATGCCTTATATATAATACGACTATTTTTCGCAATATTTATTTGTTATATCAAATTGACAAATGAATGAATAACAGTTACATTGTATTTTGTTAACCTGTTCATCCATTGTATTGTACTGTTAAGTACATTATTACTATAATTCTAATTTTATATTTTTAGGTTACCGACAACTATTGCAAACATGTATTAAGAAAGCTGTGCCTACTGAAAAAAGGGTACGACTCGGTAACAGTTACGAAGAAAACTATACTACACGATACATTCGGTAGAAGGCAGCTAAGAACGCTATGGTTCTTCGCTATGCTAACGGTTCGAGGCCTCCCGTCACCTCAGGACAACCAATTATTCGGATAGCACGTCTCTACATAGCGTCAAGCGCGTCTAGTAAGTACTTCGCGGAGTCATCCCAAAGGTGAGAACAGTATTCGACGCAGGGACGAATCTGCGTCTTGTACAGTAAACATCTCTGATGTTGCGTGAAGTACCGTCTCACCTTATTTAGGACGCCTAGTTTCCGCGAGGCCAGCCTAATACAACTCCCTATGTAGTTTTTGTGATTGAGCTCACGCCGGACGTCTATACCGTGGATCTCCAGGTTGTCCTTTAGTGGAACCGTAATGCTCTGAAGAGGGGGTAGGGGTAGGTATGGGGACTTCTTAGCTGTAAACGCACACGCCTGTGTTTTCCCGGCAATGAACTCGACCAGGTTGTCTAAACTCGATTTGGCAATGCGTCCCAGGTCCCAGTCGAGATCCGCCACGAGTTGCCGTCTCTTCTCCTCCACGTCATGTCGCCCATCCACTTGCCGGCCAGAATAGCTCTCATGCAGAGTACTATCATCCGCATAACAATGAATGCACCCAGGGGACAGCATGTCATTGATATGCAGAAGGAAGAGTTTTGGGGACAATATCGATTCTTGTGGTACTCTAGCATTTACCTGCAAAAAGCCGGAAGCCATCTAAAGCTAATGCTGGCCAACAAGCGGCACAACTGAGGCGACAGACCATAAACCGGCAGCTTGGAAAGAAGCGACGCATGCCATACCCTATCAAAGGCTTTAGCGATGTCTAGGTCAATAGCGAGAGATTCGCCGTGCCTCTCCATAGCCTCGCCCCAGGTGTGTGTTATGTATGCTAGGAGATTACCCGTAGATTGTTTCAGCCTAAAGCCATATTGACGATCACTAATAGGCGAGTGATCCTCCAGGCAGCGCATGTTGATAATTAGCTCGAACACCTTGCAGATGACGGTGGTTATGGCTATGGGGCGAACGTCCGACTAAAACCCTTTCTTGGGGATCGGTTGGACGTTCGCCTCCTTCCAAGCCTCCAGCACTTCCCACAACGAGTATGAAAGGCGATACAGGCGTGTGAGCGTTGGAGACAATAAGGCTGCACATTTCCTCAGCACCACCGCCGGAATGCCATCAGGACCACTGGCTTTCCGCGTGTCAAGTGACCGTAGCACCGCTCGCACCGTTAAGATTATCTATGCTAAAAGGCTGATTTTATAATTTTAAGTTTAATATTTAAATTGTGTAATGCCTTTTGAGTTTTAAGAAATGTTGTTTAGCTATTAAAATTATTGTGTAAATACAAATAAAGCAGTGATTAGATTGCAATTTTCTTTTATTGAACCTAATTGAATGTAAAAAAGTGTCATATCATACCCTTTTTTTTAAATTTTGTTGAAATAGTCATAATATTATTTAGAAAATTGTGCTTTTCACTATACTCTCCTCTTGGCTTCTAAATATAGCACCAAATTAAAGAGTCATTTGATTTCAACAATAAGCCATTTAATCACTATAGCATTGAGAAGTCTAAAAAAAACTTTAAATGCTTATAACTTAAAACTACTATTTTTGGGTTACGACAGTTTTTTTGAGGACGTGCGACTTGTTGGCCGTGGGCGTAAGGTCGGGGGACCCCGCCCATTGACGGCCATATGGCGGAAGGCACCTCCCCGTGTTCCGGAGGTGCCCTTAGTGCCCGCCCGCTCGGCCGCTCTCTACCCCCTCTGCTTGCAGAAGGGCGCTCGAGAGTGGTGCGATGCGGGCTTGTTTTCTTCAGCTCCTTAGGGAGCTCTGGGGGGCCGACCATCTGGTCCCCCGAGGAGAGCCCCAATCTTACGGGGCATCCCTAGCCGGGTCGACGTTGAATCTACATTTTCATATCCCTCGGCCCGGCTATAGGGTGAGTCGGAACACCGCGGGGTTTAGTGGGTAGGACGGTCCCTTCTTCCGGGACCGGTGAGTCCCACACACCGTCCCAGCTACCCCCGTACCTGGGATGACGGTGCCTAAATGCATTCCCCGCGTCAACAAAAAAAAAAAAAAACCTATCCAAGTCGGGGTGCTAGGTCGGGAAACCTCCTAGTGAGCTTGGTCCGGTTTTCTATCCCTTTGGGCTATATGCCCGGGGGGAGTGGCAACTAGACTAAGACGGTGCACCCTGGAACATCGGCTAATGGGTGCGGCGTGCTGCCCCCATTAGTCGATGTACCAATATCCCGGCAAGCTGACCCCATGGCGAGGGGGTCGCAGTTGGGTGGGCCTGCTAGGCCTACGGTGTTGCGGCGTCTCTGCACCGCAACACACCTTGGTGGACGCCCCAGTGCTCCCGGCTTTCTGGCCGGTGGAAGCACTGGGGCCGTTTTTCGGCCGTCGTTTGACGGAGTTGACCCCATTGCACGAGGGGGTCGTGGTATGGCGGGCCTTCAAGGCCCGTGGTGTTGCGACAGCTCCCGGATACCCGGTTTGCTCCCGGCTGCGGTCGGTTGGAGCAAGTTTGTTGTGCGGCAGCGGCCGCATGTGCGGCTGTTCCGCCTGTGCGGCTGTTTCCGCCTGTACGGCAGTCCACCTGTGCGGCAGTTTCGTGCCGCGGCAGTTTGCCAGAGACTGCTGCGTGTGTGCGGGCTGCCGCATGTACGGTGGTTCCGTCTGCGCGGCCGTTCCGCCTGTGCGGCCGTTCCGTCCGTGCGGTCGCTCCGTACAGCACCGGTAGGGGCCTGTCACTGCTGGTCATGGTGCAAGCCATGGTCGGCAGTCAGGCGTGCTGAGCCGCCATCGTTTCGCTTGCTGTCGACGCGATGGCGACAAAGCGGGAGGCGCACTGCGTGGGGGAGTGGGAGCAACTCGACAATTGGTCCCACTCCGCCGTGCAGTTCGGGGCGCCGTCGCAAGGAGCTTGCGCACGCCCCCGAATATTTGTTGACCGTGGGCGTAAGGTCGGGGGACCCCGCCCACCAACGGTCACATGGCGGTGGGCACCTTCCCCGTGTTCCGAGGGTGCCCATTAGCGCACGCCTGCGCCAGCCGCTCTCTGTCTCCTCTATTACAGAGGGGCGCTCGAAAGCGGTGCAGGCGTGGTTTTCAGCTCCTTACGGAGCTTTGGGGAGTCGCCCATCTGGCTCCCCCGAGGAGAGCCCCGAATTCACGGGGCGCCCCTAGCCGGGTCGACGTGAATAATCTTTTGATAACCCTCGGCCCGGCTATAGGGTGAGGAGGAACACCGCGGGGTTTAGTGGGTAGGACGGTCCATTCCGGACCGGGCCGGGAGTCCCACACACCATCCCAGCTGCCCCCGCGGTTGGGATGAAGGCGCGTAAATGCGTTACCCGCGTCAACAAAAAAAAAAAAAAAAAAACCTATCCAAGTCAGATTGCACGGTGTTAATTTCGTCCCCTCTTGAATTAGGAATAATGGGAAGATCAGGAACTGATTAAATATTATTTTTATTACGAAGTCGAGGGGACGAACGGGGTCCCGGATAAGAGTACTAAACTGTCGCCACCTCAATACATACCGAGGGTGTCGTGAGAGGCCACTAAGGAAACACTTTCGCAAAAGATCCATTGCATAGAGAAGGAATACTCGAAATGAAACCCAGTTGTCAGTAAAAATGACAATCGTTAAGTCAAGTTGAAGACCTTATGGGCGGCTTGAAAATTTCCAACTGCGGATCGTCGCGGCGACCTGCGCCTATCCATTTCAACAGGGCAATAGGCTCACCACCTATTACGGGGTTATTCCGATCTGTCCCCCCGATCTGTCCCCCCAGGGTGACAGATAGGAAAAATTAGTTCGATCTGTCCCCATTTTACTAAGAAGGGGACAGATCAAACTCTATGCACTCCTCAGCGGTTTCATCTGTCCCCCTGCCACTAATATGGGGACAGATCAAACTCTTTTTGTCCAGTTTGTCCCCATATAAAATATAATTATTTATTAAAAGAAGTTAAACATTATATTAAATTAAAGGCCCCGTTTGGCGACGGCATCCCGTGTTGCAACGGGTTAGTCAAAATGTCATGACCCCAATACATCCCGAGGGTGTCGTAAGAGGCGACTAAGGGAATTTTTTTCAAAAAGATCCATTGCGTAGAGAAGGAAAACTCGAAATGAAACCCGGTTGTCAGCAAAATGATAATCGTTAAGCGAGGGTGAAGGCCTTATAGGCAGCTCGAAAAATCTTAACTGCGGGTCGCGGTGACCTGCGCCTGTCCATTTCAACACGGCAATTGTGCGTGTGGTGCTCATTTTGCGTTTTGTACATTCTGCTCCGGAGGAAACAGGCTCACCATCTATTACGTGTGTGATAAACCTATAAGGTGAAATGTGGGCGTATACTATGCCTCTGCCTACCCCTTCGAGGATAAAGACATGACTAATCATCTGTATTTAAATTAACTATTAATTTAGCATCTATTAGTATAGTCACATTCACATAAATTACAGTAGGTGTTAATATAATAACAACCAGTCTTCTATTTTGTCATAATTCCTAAAAATATAACATACATACATACATAACATCACGCCTGTCTCCCAACAGGGTAGGCAGAGACGACTATGACTTTCCACTTGCTACGATTCTGGCAAACAACTTTCGCTTTAACTTTCATAAGTGTCTTCATACATGCTCTTCGGTTAAGGGTAGGTACTCTTGACCTGGCCTTTTCTCAGAAGATTATCGATTTGATCGACATGAGTATGCCGAGGTCGACCCCTACCAGTTTGCTCATTCACTCTCGCCTCATAAATCTGTTTCGTCAGCCTATTTCCATCCATTCTCTCCACATGTCCAAACCATCTGAGCATCCCTTTCTCTATCTTAGTTACTACATCTTCTGTCATGCCGCAATGTTCTCTTATCACACTATTCTTTACTTTATCCATCAATGTCACTCCAGCTATACTTCGCAAACTTCTCATTTCCACTGCATTAATTTTACTTTCATGCTTCTCCTGCCACACCCAACTTTCATTACCATGCATAAGTGTAGGGACAAGCACTTTCCTATGTACAGCCATTCTTGCCATTTTAGAGACGTAAAAATATAAACAATAACAATATTATCTCTATCAGCAAAACAAGGTTCTAGAACTATACTTATTAAAAAACTACTAATACTTATTAATAAACTTAATAATAAACTACTAATAATAAAATTTATAATACTTACTAATAAACTAATAATAAACTTTATGCCTATGGTGTTAGAGGTAATCTTTCGAAATTACTAGAGTCATACCTTACAAATTGCAAACAAATCACAGTAATTAATCAAATATGCAATAGAACAAATACAGAAGTTTTGTACAAGTCTGACACCAGAACGATAAAGTTCGGCGTACCCCAGGGAAGCATACTTGGTCAACTCTTATTCATCATTTACATTAACGACTTCCCATCAGCTACCAAATTTCCCATGATTATGTATGCTGATGACAGCACTGTGGTATTTAATAATAATCATTTTGACATCAACACTATTAACAATACTATTACCTCTCTGATTGTATGACTGCAGGCACATAATCTTAATGTAAATTTAGAAAAAACAAATATGATGATCTTCTGTCAAAGGGGAAGCACAAAGAAATTTGAATTGAAGCATAATGACAAAGAAATTAAATATGTCTCACGAGAAGTTTTTGGGTCTTCAGATTGAGAGTACATTACAATGGAATCATCAAATTGAGTTGGTGTGTAACAGGGTAAACCAGTATGCATATGCCCTGTACAATCTGTACATGTTGGGTAAAACTGTCAATAGGGAAACTATCACAGCATATCACGCGCTGGTTGCATCCACTTACATATATGTGGAATTATATTTTGGGGAAATGCAACTGGCAGGGATTCTGTTCTTAAAGCACAAAAACGTTGCATTCGCTCCATCTGTAATATCGCCAGCACAGTTTCTTGTAAGCCGTATTTTATAACATTGGGAATACTTCCTGTACTATGCATGTATATATTGGAGACAGTAACGTTTGTAAGGCAAAACTGGGATAAATTCTCAGTAGTAACGAGCAGTCGTAGAGCTGATAACCTATACCTGCTCACAGCTAAAACAGCCCTGCTACGCAAGAGTATATTTGCAATGGCTCCTAAACTATAAAACAAGCTGCCGAAAGATATTAAGTCTCTGAAAAGTTATGAAATATTTAAAAATAAACTTAAATTGTTCTTATTAAGTAAGGCCTATTACTCTGTTGAAGAATATTTAGTGGATAAAATAACATAACTTATTGACATCTTAAACCATTGATAACATAATTCTTATATTTTAATTTTTGTTTTTTGACCTTTTGAGATTTTTAATTATTGACAACTGTCTGTGATGGTGACTAGTTCTGACTTGTGATTTTCAGACTTTTTCTTTTAATATTGATATCTTGCAGATTGTGTTGGCTGGATATATGAAATGATTGTATTTAATGCTAATGAATTTAAATGATTAGCGATTCTATGTATGTATTTTGTATAATTTTGTTTTAAAATGCCTATGTAGTAATTGACATTTTACGTTGTTGACAACTGTCTGTAATAATATTATTTTGTATAACTGTGTTTAATTGCACTATTTGTACACCACGCTGTGTGGTAGGACATAGAGAACTTAACAATTATTTTTAAGACCTGTGAAGTACCTATGTTTCACAAATAAATGAATGATTATGATTATGAGAATAGATTATAGTCTGAAATAATACATATTTTGTTTTCAATCTATTCAGAAATCCATCGAAATATACATAAAAAATATTCTAATTATTCAGCCGTTTGGGTGGAGTAAGGTGACAAACATACGTACAGAACAATTACATTAGTATGTTGAAGATTTATTTAGAAGTAATCAAATGATTATAAACCCGAATCAGTATTTAATAATAATAATAATGAATACTTTATTGTACACCATTAATCATCAAATTACAGTCATTAAGTATCAACTAATGTACAATGGGCGGCCTTATCGCTAACAGCAATACCTATACTTAATGGGTGGCAAAACTTAAAAATTACTTTATTTTATTTTATTGGGGACAAACAGGAAAAAAGTAGTTTCATCTGTCCCCCTTCCGCTAATAGGGGGACAGATGAAACCGTTGATTAGTGAATAAGGTTCGAGCTGTCCCCTCCTTGCTCAAAGGGGGACAGATCGAACTTTTTTGTCCTATCTGTCCCCCCGAGGGGACAGACCGGGGGGACAGATCGGAATAACCCCTATTACGTGGGACATTACAATTATAAGGTGAACTGTAGGCGTATACTATGCCTCTGCCTACCCCTTCGGGGATAACCTCTTGGGGTCCTCAAAAGCTTAATAACCGGCCAAGTGCGAGTCAGACTCCCACACGGAGGGTTCCGTACCAAAAACAACAAAAAGTCTTATTGTCGATCTTTAGAACTGTTGATATTTTAAACTGTAGATATTTTGATCTGCCGATCTTGTGAATCGTTGATCTTTTAAGTTGCTGATATAAGGGCGTTGATTATTTCAACGTTGATCATACGATTATTGACATTGGGTATCAATTCCGTCACAGCACCTTCAAACAATAGCGATAAATCTATCATAAGTAGTGATAGCGAAGTGTCTAATTTGCACTCTAAAAGCTTGAGTACTATATTCACCACCATCTTTAGACTCATCTTAGAACGCATGCAAATACTGAGCAGCTCTGAATCATCAGATTGTTACAATGAAAGTGACAACCATTCCGCACCTTGTCTATCTGCAGAACATCAATTCAGCCCAGTTTTATACGGAACTAGCTGATGCCCGCAGCTTCGCCCGCGATTTTGCTGTATGTGAAATTTTGTTACAATTAAAATGTCCTTTTCAACCGCAATTCCTGAATTTACATTGAAATGAACAATCTCAAGCATAATGTGTGATTTTATTTCGCAACCTAATTTGACTATGTTCATCCCAGTAAACATTACAATTAAACGGTAGCTCTCAACATATTTCGCAGTGTTCACTGTGATGAACATTGGTTTCCTGAAAACCTGAAGGACATATATTTTTTTAAATATTTTTTTCCTATTGTCAATTACACTAGAAACATGAATTTAAACATTTTTATCTAAATTACAACACATCGAACCACTGCCAAATTAAGGGATAAACTCCGCATCCTACCTTAGAACCGGATTTTGATCCATCTGTGTACCATCTGAGACTGCCTGGTTTCCAGGTAATATTACCCTCGTTCCAGTCTTCTCTAGATGGAATTTCCACTGAATATAGTTTCTGTGTATGAATTTTTGGGTGCATTGTGTCCATTGGCATGCCCAAAACTGGGATATCATTAACAGCGTCCTGTAAAGATCTCACGTTTTGTGAGAGCCATGCCACCTTCTCCGAGCTGCAGACCCTGTGCATGCTGGCCTTTGCCTCTCTCTCCAAATAGATATGTAATGGAGGAAGGTTTAGCAGTGCCTCTAGTGCCCTGATCGGCGATGTTGACATGGCCCCTGTTGTGATAAAGCATGCCGCCCTTTGTAGGCTGCTAAGCTTTGTGATTATTGTTTTCTGCTCCAGTTTTCTCCACCATACCACTGAGGCGTAGGACACCATCGGCCTCACATCCACCGGACACGGATATTAATACTTACATACTTTTTAAATACATACCTATTATACATAAAACCCAGACTCTTGTGACAAACATTTATGTGTCATTCAAATATTTGTCTCTAGTGGGAATCGAACCCACGACCTCCAGCGCCGCAGGCGGTATCACTACCGACTGCGCCACAGAGGCAGTCGAATGCATAGAAGTCTTAAAAATGTCTTTAAATAAAATAAGTTTCTCTTCATGATTTGATCATAAAGGGGATTTTGTGTGGCAAAACTACTTCCAAGTTTCATTTGATGCTATGAGCAGATTTGGATAGCTAGTTTTTAATTGCTGGTTCCAATAATTTCTGAAGCTATTATTTTTACATCCATACTAATATTATAAAGCTGAAGAGTGTTTGTTTGTTTGTTTGTTTGTTTGTTTGTTTGTTTGTTTGTTTGAACGCTAGGATCTCAGGAACTACTGGTTGGATTTCAAAAATTCTTTTACAGTTTGATAGTCCATTTATCGAGGATGGCTATAGGCTATATAACATCACGCTAAGACGAATAGGAGCGGAGCAGTAATCAAGAATGTTTTGAAAACGGGGAATATTTTTTACCGTCTGAGAGCTTCCGAGGCGTACGCTGCGTAAATGGTTACAGTTAGGTAAAAATTGTGTTCTACAAAATTGTTTCTCTTAAAAAGTTCTGAAAAAAAGTCCGCGACAGCATATGTCTATCCTTTAAGGTTCGCACACAATAACCTAATTTGTCTATCTCTTAAGGTTCACTCATGATACAATGAAACTGAAGAGTTTGTTTGTGCTAGGATCTCAGAAACTACTGGTTGCATTTCAAAAATTATGTTACAGTTTAATAGTCCATTTATTGAGGCTGACTAATGGCGATATAACATCACGCTAAGACGAATAGGAGCGGAGCAGCCATGAATAATGTTTCGAGAACTGGGATTATTTCTTTGTTTTGAGAGCTTCCATTGCGGAGGCTGCATAAATAGTTAAAGTTACGTAAAAATTGTGTACTACAAAATTGTTCCTCTTAAAAAGTTGTAAAAAAAGTCCCAAACAGCATATGCCTATATTTTAAGGTTCACTTAAAATAACCCTCTTATTAAGTTTTAAAGTATGAGCGACGCTACGGGAGTAAACTTGGTCTGCAGTGGCAGCCAGTCAACTGAACGATAAAAACCGGTCAAGTGCGAGTCGGACTCGCACACGAAGAGTTCCATACCGAAAAACGGATGGGTGGAAGTAAAAGCGACGGGAAACATTATATCACTTTAACACCTCTTTCCTCCTCACTCTCATGTGACGCAGACGAAGATATGCGGTTCAGCTCTAATGAATACAAGCGACGCGACGCGACGGGGGTAAATGCAACGGTAAACATTATAATACTCGAAATATTAATTAATACCATACCTCTCTCTTGCTCACTCTCATGTGACGCAAACGAAGTTGCGAGGGTCAGCTAGTTAAAAATAAGGTTGAATGTCAGTTCGAATTAGATAATCACATTTTTAAGGTTAACAACTTGTGATCTTTAGAACTTCAATTATAAAGCCTGACAATCTGTATCTTCATATCTATAATCTATTCTTAATATTTTATAGAGGAGAGATTTGAATGTTTGTTTGTTTGCATTGATTGCTCTGAAACTATTAAACTGTTTCCAAAATATCTTTCACTGTTGGGAAGCTACACCGTTCTCAGGTGACACAGGTTTTATTTTATTCCCATGTTCCCATAGGAACTGGAACTATGCTAGTGAAACTGTGTGAGATTTGAGAGAGAAGAACCTATACTCATATCATAAAGAGGAACGATTTGATAGTTTTTTTTGTAACAAATATTATATTATTATACTTAGGTGATATACTGTTGTAACAATGACCAAAGTTCCCATAAATTATTGCCTATCCGATGTCTGATATCAAGGAAAAATTAAAGGATAATAGTGTGACTATATGTAATGTATGTTGGTGACACAATGCAAACATCAGGTTTCTGTGGGATACATGTTGTGTCCAAAGCAGATATGAATATTTTATTATCAAGCTAAAGCTTCAACAATGGTTATTAAACTGCATTTTGAGAAATGTATCTAAGAATCGAAATACCTATATTATATATTTAGATAATTAATACCGCAACAATTTTATTTAATTAAGAGTAGCTGTTAGAAAATAATCATATTATCAGTCATGGTAAAAAAAAGTGAGAACACCATTTTTAATGTAATCTCCACTAGGCAAAGTACTACCCGTTCACTCTAAGTTTGCCAGTAGCTTCCTATACTACGCCTCTAGACCGGCCTCTACGCCAGCGGCAAACTTAGAGTGAACGGGATATATGTGTAAAAGATGACAGTTAACATTGTCTCCTAAGAAGCATCACATACCTACTTACATTCAAAGGGGTTTAAAAAGTCACATGTATTTTTACTGACTGCTTCAATATAGTTCTTTTAGAAATGGCACATAGAGAAGGATTACAAATTGATTTAGTAAGTAGGAATATATTAATATTTTAGGAGCTATCCTAAATCAAATCTATACCAATTAAAAATATATAATTATTATCTCAATGCCAACTATCCATCCCTCTTTAAAATAAAACATAATCAGTATTGAACTTTCCATAAGATTCTATAAATTTTTCATCATGTTAGATTAAAGCGCGCTCAGTAAATTTAATTACAATTATTACAGTTTTAATGCACAGTAAACACACAATGGTAATAAGAATAACTTACCTTGAAATACGAAGAGTATTATGTATAGAGCGAATATTATAAACGCATCTTTATCAGGAAACATTTGCTTAATTTTCATTTTTGAAAATCTGCACAGTTGCTAAGTTGCTAGATAGAAGAAAATAGGAGTTTTTCAAACTCACTGCAAAATTTTAAATGGTTTTATTATTTACATTATTTATTTAGGGAAAATCGATCCCTGCTTCTAATTACTTTTGAATAATACTGTTAATGGTTAACCATTAGTGGCTAATAAAAACTGTCTTGTCTTACAATAAAACACGTACGATACGAATAAACCGATACAATGTTTTTAACATAGAAAAGAGAAAATACTGAATGCAGTCTGTCGCAACTACGTACAAGCAAAAAAATGTATGAAAATTGACCAAATTGTAATGGCGACTATATGTGTCTCACTCAATTACTCTATCTGCCTCGCTCGTTCCTTGAGGAAATGTCATCTGTCTGTCACTGTAGATGTCAAGTTGATATTCGTTAATTTCAATTTATTTTTCTCTGAAAGATATTATTGAAATAATTGAGATAATAGCTTATTTTTGCTATCAATTCGTTCTCTATATTATATTCTCTTGTGTTTGTTCTACATAGTTTATCGAATTATGCATTATAAAAAGTGTGAAATATGGGGTTTAAAATCTGGAAGAAAAGACGGCACAAAACGGTTTTTCATGGCCAGATTTCCTATGGATGAGCTTCGGTGAGTAGTATATTATTAAATCTATCAATGGTTCATAGGTTATATGGGTGAAAACAATGAAAATTATATATTGTATAATCGTTAGGAAAATAGTGTGGTAGTAGTTTTGCAATTACTTATATATCGATGTTTTATTTTTAGTTTTAAGGAATGGGTGAAGAAAACAGGAAACGAGGATTTAGCATATACATATACCCATAGAGAAACTCCACCAGTTAAAATTTGTTTGCGGAAAACATTTTACTGACAAAGATTTTAGGAAAAAAAGGACGCAGTTAAAGAAACTTGCAGTTCCATCAATAAGACTCACTGCCAAGCCACTTAACACAAAAATATGTTAAAAAAAAAAACACAAGAATAATTGTCATTATTTTTGTTTCAGCCAATTACCATTATTTACCATGTGTATAAAGTGAGTGGTACAAAGTGATTAAAGACGAAGGCAATAATGAAGCAAGCATCCTAATATTTAGTATTCAAAAGTGTCAATATTATATACAGTCACTACAGCGAGCTGCAGAATTGATTGAACAGACAAATTTAATTCAAAATAAAATTGCTTGATTAATGGATTTAGCTAAATAATCACCATCAACATAACAAAAGTTTGGTGCCACTTCAGAAATTATGGCTACATATCTATAACTCGTACGATAAAACATATTAAAAATAACAAAAATATTGTAATTATCTCATTATTTTGTTTCAGCTAATTACTGTACTTTAGTGATTAAAGACGAAGGCAATAATGAAGCAAGCGTCCTAATATTTGGTAATTAAAAAGGGTCATTATGATACACAGTCAGAAGTCAGAATAAGGCGCTGAAATTACAAATATTGTTTTTTTAAATAAATATAATAATATTTTATGAACTTATCATTTCACAACCAAAACTGAGCCTATACTATAGCCTATACTAGAAGTAAAGACCACTGCATTTATCGATATCGATAAATATAGTATCGATATCGATAAATATAGTATACATCACTATTTTACCCTAATGTTGGCAACTGTATGTGTTAAAGTTGTTAGGTTGGCTACTGTCAGTTGATCATGGTTTGACATTTCGTAAGACTATTTCGCACTATGGAAGTCCCGTCTCTTCTTACGTAGTATTGTATTCTCTTTGACTGAATGAAATGAAAATAAATAAATATTCGCATGACATTACACTGACAGTTTATATTTTGACGGTCGCTTTTTTCTCCATTACTTAGGCCATCTCGGACTCTCGGTTTCAGAGTTTTTGCATGCATGGAGGATGATATTAATTGAATATGAAACTCAATCATGAACTTTAATATAGTGTTATGCTATAGAAACTTATTAATTTACCATTATACATAGATGTCAGGTGGTTTCACCCGGGTAGTTCCCGTGGGAATACGGGAATAATATATAGCCTATATAAACCAGGGATAGTGTAGTTACCTACCGGTGAAACTTTTTCATATCTTTTCGGTAGTTTCAGAGTCTATTCGTTGCAAACACACAAACAAACAATCAAATCTTTCCTCATTTTGATATAGGTAGAGTAAGCAGTAAATATAGCTTAGATAAGTAAATTATGGATATTTTTTTTATTAATGTTTTTCTCTACTTCGAAACGAACGACTTCAAAAAAGGACAAGGTTACTCAATTCGACCATTACTAATTCAAACTTCAAAAATAGTAGTCGGCAGCATGATTTCAATACCTGTGTCTGTTCTTTGAACCAATAAATTAATAAATTAGTGTAGTCAATGACTGTCAATGTCACATTGTTGTCATTATGTCATCGTTATCAGTGTCACTTGAAAATTGAATAAAATTAGAAAATTAAAAATATTGTAGAACGAACAACGCAGGTGGTATACAGAATGTTAGAATTCTAAAAAAACAGTTAAAACACTGAGGAAAGCAATAATGTTTTGTGCAAATAATTTACGTGATTTATCATAAGAAGAGCTTCCAGTTTGTACTAACATAAACTAAATCGAAGGTGTTGTTGTCACACACAAGACAACGCAAATATTGTTATCAGGAAGTTACAGACAGTTCTTCAGTTTTAGCCATGGCCGGTGACGACGACGACAGTACTTGGTAAATTTATATGACATACATTTTATGGCTTCTAAGAAAATATAAGTTAGGTCCACTAGTTTATTCCTCCGCTAATGACAATTTATCTGTTCACTACCTGCTACGCAATGCACTATAATTTCATTTAAAGACACAAGTTTTGTGATTTCAGGTTAATCGAACTGGAGTCTGCTCTTTTGGATGGTTGCACTGCACAAGAAATTAATTCACTAACAAAAGGGAAAAAGATTCCTGAAAGCTTGCGACCCGATGTGTGGCTTCTGTGCCTCAATTGTCAAGAAGCTGGTAATCAACTGTTGTCCTTTGATGAAATATTTGATCTCACAAATCAAAATGAACTGCGTGATGATGTCAAAAAGTTTGTGAAGCGACTTGGCAACGAGGATGATGATAAATTGTCAGTGATCTCTGACATTGAGTCAATAATAACCTTCTACTGTAAGTCTAAATCTATTAAGTATAGTGCCAATAATGGCTGGATTGAAATATTGTTACCTTTACTTAGTTTAAAACTACCAAGGTCTGACACATACAATTTGTTTGAGAAAATATTGAAACTGTACATTCCAAATGGCTGTGTTAAGAATGGTGTGCCCTTCCATATACTTCGGTTAATTCTTCAATATCACGATCCTGAGCTTTGTTCATTCCTCGATACAAAACGAATCACTCCAGAACAGTACTGCATGTCTTGGCTGAGATCACTGTTTGCAGGGACATGCAATTTGGAAGTGGTACTATTTATGTGGGATTTATATTTCCAAAGATCAGATCCTTTTTTCATATTTTTCTTGTGCTTGATCATGATCATTAATGCCAGAGAGCAATTACTGCAAATGAAGAGTAATGACAAGGAATCCATTATTCAAACTTTGATTGAAATGCCTGGAGACTTAGAAGCGAATGATGTCTCTGACTTTTGCTCTCTTGCTCACTATTATTCATTGAAGACACCTCAATCATTCAGGGAGGATGTTCTAGAAGTTCTTTTTTCTGAAAGCTTACTAGAAATCAATTCGAAACTTTATTCTCAAGCATTATGTCTTCCTGTAGCTGTCCATGAATTAATTGAAAGTGCTACACTAGATTCAACAAATAGTGATAGTGTTAAATTCTTTTTGGTTGATTGTCGACCAGCAGAACAATATAATGCTGGACATTTATCAACTGCATTCCATCTTGATTGTAACTTGATGCTACAAGAACCTTCAGCATTCAATACAGCAGTTCAGGGGTTATTGAATGCTCAAAGGCAGGCACTAGCTGCTGGGTCTCTGGCAGCGGGAGAACATCTATGCTTTGTAGGCTCCGGAAGAGCAGAAGAGGACAGTTATGCACACATGGTTGTAGCATCCTTTCTAAAAAGAAATGCTAAGCATGTGTCTATGTTGGATGGTGGTTTTGTGGCAATTCATGACTATTTTGGCCCCCACATGACAGACTGTTTGGAGGAACATAATCCAACTACATGTCTAGTCTGTGCACCCAACAATAACAATGAGGGAGCTGAAGTACATCAGACTAAGATTAAAGATAATATACCCGCCAAGCAACTATTCAGTAAATTATCATCAGCTATGAAGGCTAAAAGTCAAGAAGTGAAAGGTAAGCTGATTGAATACATTGTCAATCCGAATTCCAACTACAGTAATGGGGAATGGCATGTGTCTCCTGGTGACAAAGGACAAAGGTACAGAAATGTACCACCGGTGTTCAGTATCAATGATGAGGAAGATGACCCAAAGTCAGACAGTACAAGGAGAGATTTCACAGATTCAGAATCATTGGAAGAAATTGTTGACTTGCAACTGTTCCTCAAAGAACAGAATGTAGTTGACAACTTCCCATGTCAAGAGGTGTTACTGAATGGCTATATGCATGATACTTATCTAGTTGTGACTGAAACTCATCTGATTGTATTACGTGACATTCCAAATAAAAAAGGTGCTGCCAAAGTTATGTCCAGGAGGCCACTGTCGACGATTGTCAAAATAACTGCTAAAAAACGACATCCGGAACTTATAACATTTAAATATGGAATACCAGATGGTGATGATCTGTTGATTAAGGATATGGACCGCTTTCTAATTC
Source organism: Miltochrista miniata (assembly GCA_933228765.1). NCBI lineage: Eukaryota > Metazoa > Arthropoda > Insecta > Lepidoptera > Erebidae > Miltochrista > Miltochrista miniata. The sequence continues at coordinate 20,563,987 of OW121750.1, read as the reverse complement.
CTAATGCTTCCACTGCTACTAAAGTGGTCTCCAATCAAATTGTTCAGCAGTTAGATAATAAAGTTTAGTATTTCAACATAAAAGTGAAAGTATGTATCGTTCAGACATGTAGGTACAATTAATTTTTTACTTGCTTTATTCAGATTTTGGCAGTTTCTCACTTTATCTGTTACTGTATTATCTAGTCTTAATTTTATGTCGAAATAAGCAGTATTCATTGTTACTAATAAGTAATTTATCTTAGTATATTAGTAAAACTGAATAACTTGCTCTAAATTATCATTATCGCCAATTCCTAAGATTTTATTTATTTGCCTAAAAATGTTAAAGTTATAAATTTGTATTACATCTAAGTTGTTGAAACTTTTATTTACTTAATCTGAATTATACCATTATTATTCAGACTAAATAAATGCTGTATTTAGATACACATGAAGCTATTGGCCTATGGTACAACTAATTAGTGTACATTTAAAAATAATAACTTGGCAACCTGCCCCTGCCCATTCAACAAGGCAAATATTGATATATGGGCAAATGCCTCTGCCTACCTCTTCGAGGAAAAGGCGTGACTATATGGCATGTATCTGCTAAATAAGAGATTATATAACGTACATACTTGTTTAATTTTTAATGAACATCAAGATTTAGGTATTTATTAAATTAATTAATAACTAAAGAAAATCTATTTAATAGAGTAATGTCATTTATTAGAATACAGAGCATTAATAAAATATTACTTATTTAGTTAAAACATAATGAAAGTAACTTATTTTAAAGAATAGAACCACAGAACTCTTTAGTCATGGGCCTTTTTCAAAATGTATTTTTCAAAATTAACCTTTTTTTGCTTTTCTTGGTCAAGAATAGGACGCAGCTAGGATTAAAGCTAAGATGATTGAATGAAATACATTGCAAGGGACATTTACTGTTTGTCCCAGATGTTCATCGTAAGCATAACATACATAATCCTAGTTCTACACTCGGTTGAGTCCCATGCTTGACTATCTATCAGAGCAAAAAGAGAAACAATTAGTGCACTTTGCGAATGGTACATTTTGCAACTGGACCTTTTATTAAAATCGTTAGACACCTAAAATGGTTGTAAGCTGCTTCCATGAAACCTAGTAAAAGATTATTATACTTATTAGAATTAATTACTACATATTGTAAAAATGTCGACTAAGCGAAGAACCATAATAAAATGGTGTAGGTACGGCACGGTAATATCCGATTTTGCGCATGAAAAATACCCTCTGCGTCAGCCGGTGTGCTGCTAATACATAATGCCTTTCTACCAAAAGTGTGCTATGTTGATGCGTTTGATATCCCCCAATCTGTGTGACAGAATTTTCATAGTGCAGATACCAGTCTCCCACAAAGGTTTTGAACTATAATAACTATTTGTTTTATTCTTTGTACTTGCCTTTGTAGAAGATAATTGATAAAAAATATTATTTAAAAAAAAACGCATTCATCGGTCTACAAGTAACGTTGACCATTTATATTGTCATGTGCATCTGACGAATGTGATTGGTGAATTTTAAACGCATCCACATAGCACTTCTGTTGGAAAGGCACCCAATAAGTCAGTTATGTAAACGTGTTTCAGACGAATGTAAATCTATACTTACTTGGCCGTAAGACAAAATGTAAACATTATTTTATCACCTACTTTTCTCTAAATTTGTCGGCATGTCGAAGATGCCTAGTCTTATTTTACTTTCACATATTTATCTATTATACACACAATACAGTTTTCGCCCCACTCGGCTAAAAAGTTCGAAAACTACTGTTTTCTTTGTCTATGTTTTGTCTTACGGCCAAATAAATACAATAAAGTGCTGTCATCAGATTGACCTTGATATTGCCATCCATGAAGACCGCTGATGTAATTCTAATTGTATTATGACCTTCATCGTCCTTGGTACCTATATAGCTTATTTGATACCAAAGGTCTGAGGTGAACCAAGGTGAACTTTGATTGGTATCAAAGTCATCTCTGTTGTGATGCTGAATTACGACAGTCTAGAACCTGCTTTATACCTACTGACAATGGAAAGTGGTTAAATATTAAGGAAACGTACCTACCTATCTAATGAAAAAACACAGAACCATTTATTCTTGGTTATTCGCCTGAAATATTGATTAATTAGTTATTCCATCCAGCACTATCAATTATTCGAAGAACTGTTTAGACTATGAAAATTCTAGGCTAGTTAGATCCAAAATCCTTATCTAATAGCAGTAAAAGTAATACCAACTAAGTACCTACCATACTTAGTACTTAACTAGATAAGCCTTGTAATACCTTGCATTACTTAAACTGTAATTCGATCTACACCTATGGCTTGCACTATTCAAATGTTATAAATATTTGTTGAGACATAAATGTTTCATTATTTACTACCCCCTCAAGCACTTCTTTTCTAACGTGTAGCTGGAATGTGATGCCGGACTCAAACCGACTAAAACCACACGGTCGCCTTACCAATCTGGTCCATACCTACCACGGGTAATAGTAGTGTCTCCTCGGGAGAATGTTTCAGGATACAGATACCTACCTATTTGACTATGGTGACTACTATTTGATGGGCCGTATACTTGTCTGCCACCTTTTAGTATTATAAAATAGGCCACATAAATGCTAGAAGAACTCGTGAAGGTTGAAAAACGATTGAAAGCGGATAAAACAAGTGGAGGTCGAAAAAAGGTACCTACTGAAAAACACGTGAAGTTCAGCCTTCACTGGTTTTTCATTAATAATTGCTAGCTAACGGTTTTTTAAGGTTCGGGTCGTTGCACAAATACGATATTGATAGCAAGTAGGTATCAACCTAGGCAGCAGGTTTATTTTATTTTAAGCGTGGCTTATTAATGTTTGTATAAACAGCTGTGTGTTGGGTATGTGTAGGTAGTGTAATTATACTACATCTACACAAATAAACGAAAGAAAATGATATACCTATCTAACATAGGTACTTACATGGTATGATTTTAAATAATGCTAAATTCCACATTCATTGTGACCTTACAAATCTACGATCATACAAATTATATCCTAATACTTACAAACTATTTATAAACTTGTGCTAGGAAATGATGACGGAACAGTAAATTGCTATAATAATGTTTCTTTTAAATTGCATACCAAGTCAGAATATTCTTTGAAACTGGGACATTTAGTTCGACATTGCGTATTGATATCATTTTACATAATGTTTACCTACATCAGTTGTATTAATGTAATGAATCATACCGTATATGCAATGCTTGATACTTTACTAAACCAGCATTAAGATCTTGTTTTGACGTTCAAAGTTCACGCTATGTTCTAAACAATACTACGATTTATGCTACATAAATTCATATGAAAAATCTTACGCGCCCTCATAGTCTATTGATCTTAATAGTCTTCCTTCAGCGCTTTTTCGGGCCGGGCACGGTGCGTCACCAGTAGCGTGATTGTAGGGCTTGTTAAAGCGCATGCAGGATGCACACTTAGCCGGCTGTTGGGGAGCAGAGTACCTACTCTTTGAGCGTGTGACCAACGCATCCACAGTGCCCACATGTCGTTTCCGTATCCCGGCAGTAGGTACTTGGCCGAGTGTCCATATTGTTGACACTTGTAATACCTAGTTACAAGCGTGAAGTCTCGGACTGGGCATGAAGTCCAGTCTATAAAGATGTGCTCCTGTGTCATGACCATATGTCTAATCTCAGCTGTTGCCTCTTCAATGTTTTTGGCCAGATTTATGGCTTAATCTGATAGAGCTCTGGATTTTTTACGCGTAAGGCTCAGTAATGTTTGCTTCGAAATGCAGTCAAATAAATGTTTTTCTGAACACCCAGCCCACACCCAGGAAAATCAATCTTGGCCTCTTTTTTTGCTCAATTTTAAGGCCAGATGATTGTAGCTGATTCTTTCTTTATCGGCTGGGTACCTATATTGTTAGACTAGCAGTTTCAGTAAGGCAAATAAAATTATCCTTAACTTTTCTTATGGTATCGTCATAGGTAGGTATTGCAAGGAGCAGGAGATGTCATTTTGGTCGCATTCGAATACCTGCTTTCAGCTCTTACACTTTTACGTCGAAATCCTTTCCGAAGGTCTGGGCATGGGCTGATATGAGCTTTTGCTTCACTGACTGGTACTGAACAGAGATACTCCATGCATCACACTGCGACAAATATTCGAGAATCTCTGTTTACTGTCGCTGTTCAACTTACCTACCTCCGTCGCCGGTCGAAATAGAGCATATTTCCATTAGAAAGTTATCTATCTGACTCATCCAATTCTGCACCTCAGGAGTGGGAACCACGCAAACCTGAGATGCAGCGGGGGCTGGAGGCACGTCTTCCTGTGAGCGCGAGGGACCCGGGGGAGGGCTGCGCGTGGTCCGGGAACTCCGGTTGAATAGATTCACCATTACGGAATTATTGTTGTTCATATCATAATGTCAAACAGTTTAATTTGCAATAAACATTAACTAACAGTGTAGCAAATAGAAATATGCAGTGTCAGAGTAATGTTGACCTGGTTACGTTACTACATGAGCACGTCTATCTACAAGCACGATTACGAGAAATCATCTGTGAAAATTTCAGGTCTCTAGCTATCACGGTTCATGACATACAGCCTAATGACAGAAAGTCTAAGTAATAGGATTCCGTTTATAACCATTATTAGGTATGGAATACCTACCCCAAAAAGATGACATTATAAAAAATAACAGCACTTGGTATATAAAGTGCCCTTTTTAACCCGGACATTTCTATACTAATATAATATATTATAAAGAGGAAAGATTTGTTTTTGTTGGTTTGTTTGTAACGAATAGGCTCGTGAACTACTGGACCGATTCGAAAAATTCTTTCACTGTTGGGAAGCTACACTCTTTGCGGTGAACATAGGCTGTATTCCCACGGTAACGGGAACTACTCGGGTGAAACCGCGTGACGTCCGCTAGTAGCTAATTAAGGCGTTTTACAATAATGCCCTTCCGAACCTAACCCTTTTTCTTCATATTTTATCTTATCTATTTATCTAATTCGTACACGTGTTAACTTTCGTTTAGAGTGTTTAGACCGAAATTCGTGTTATCATTATGTTTGTAAAGATTTATTGCGCTACAAGGTACTGCGACCTATTTTAACTTAGGTACCTCCATAAATACTTGTCCTGGGACATCCTTCCGAGGGCTAACCCGGGGCTTCCAACCATAGGCTGTTGGGTGTTACGTGAGTCCGGCATAACATCCATGAGGATTTTCCCTCACGTTACCACATAAATACCACCTATTATTTAGGTTTCGAGCCAGCTAGACAGCTGATTGAAGCAGATGATGGTCAAGATCAAGATAGCCTTTAGATAAGATTCAGTACCTACCCGTATCTAAGTATTATCACGCGCTATCACACTGTTCAAGATCAGTTAGGACGTGCCGTATCTACCGCTACTTTGTTCCTAAGGTTTTGTAACACAGAGAAGACACTACGAAACTGAAACCAGTGGATGTCGCTTTGTAATGTTTGATGGCGGTTTATTAATATTGTATAGGAGCGCTCGTGGGACGCAGTGTTTACGATCACTGCAGTAAGCAACATCTACTATGGCCGGTCCTTGGATGGCCGACCCCCACGTCACCACTTTGTGACATTTATTAGCGAGCGTTTCCCTGCTTCGGAAGGCACGGTAAACCGTTGGACCCGGTTGCCAGTAAAATGGCAATCGTTAAGCCAAAAATTTCAACAGCCACAACCTGCGCCTGTCTATTTCACTACACCAATACGACTCACCACCTAAATATTAAGTGGGACGAAATGTAAAGGTGAAATGTGAACGTATTAAATGCCTGCCTACAGTATTCGGTAGTTACTATACTTAGTGAATCTTGCTTGCTGATAGCGGTTGTTATACGTTGATCGTTTTGTCTCACCGAGCCCTACACGATTACATAGTTGTTTTGAGAATTTCTAGTTCTAATTTTGGTTTTTTAACCGTTTTTCGAAGATTGTTTGTTTTTAAGGGACTCGCAGTCTTTCAGCTGCTATTCCTCAGCCATACTTCACCAACCTGCTGATATTTTCATCTGGAATTGTTTGCGTGGTCTTCCCGCGCCGTACGGTACCGCTTTTGTGGTTCTGAAACAAAATTTCATTATAAAACAGACAGTCATACAGTTAAAAATAGTAATTTTCAGCTAAAAATACATATAAATTCAAGTCTTTTTCAAAATTTTCTATCAGAGGTAATAGCCTATCATATATCAAGGAGTGCGCCGTCGCTATACGCAGCTGGCGGAGCCTATTTGGTACTGATAAAACCCAAACCCATATCACCAGACCCCTATTAGTGCAGTAAAAATCATCCAAATTTGCTTTTCCCTCAAAATTTTCGTGTTTCCTAAATAAAATTGCAGCATTTTCTTAGCCACAATTGTGCGCTGTCGCGCCACGAATCCATTGGCACATCGGTCGTATCTCTGAGGCAAGTGGTTCTCGACTTACAAGCGTTTTTGTCATTTTGCGGGCCCGCCCGCCTACCCTTAATTTACAGGTTAACCACATAGGTTCGGTCCGAACATTTTCGACCAAAAATTTTTCATTTAGAATTTAACATTTCTTGGTTGTCGCCATTAAGTGGGTGGTCTTTCACTTATCCACTCCCAGCGAGAAACTAACAAACCCATCTAAGAAAGTGAAACTTGGAAATGTCACTGTGTAGAACCCCTGTAAAGAATTTAACAAGAATTTTTTCAGAATCACCCTCAAGTCAACCTACTCGACGGCCCACGCCTCCTATTGGGCCGTACACTTGTACCGATAACCCACTGGAAATTTCTGACGAGGGAGAAAGCAGCTCGACCAGTATAGTCGCGTCGCTCAAAGTTACCCAACTTCACTCCTCTCTTGAGGCAGTTGATGACGGCACATTCCGCACTTTTGTGCTGAATCAAATAAAGGCCGCCAGACAACTCCTTATTGAGGGGAAGAGTCTTAAAAAGGAGAATAAGGCAGATATTTTAAAAATCTTTGAAAGCATCATATATTATCAAAGTTCTACCCCTACATCAACTACTTTGACTGGCGAATTCGCGGATAGCTTGAAGTGTACCATCGCGACAGAAGTCAGCAAGTGTTTCAAAACCGAGTTTCAAGACCGAATCGCAGCACTCCAATCTGAAATAAGCTCGTTAAACACAAAACTAGACCTTACACACAAAACTAACAACAATAAGCAAAATCCAACAGTTAACTCACACAAAGAACACACACCTACATCCAAACACATCCAACCAACAAATAAAAGTTACAAACCATCCATCATCGTCGCAACCACACAAGAGGTCACCAACGCAGCCGACACATTACACATCTGGCACGATAAAATCCAGTTTACAGACACACACTTCGCACCCATAAAAACTTCACTCACCAGCAACAACAAAATAAAAGTTACGCTAGATAACGAGTCACAACGACAAATCACTCTAGAAAAAATTGCCAAAGCGGGTAACTGCTTCACAGCACAACCTTTGAAACAGCTACAGCCTATGCTTATACTCAAAGGCATACACAAAAACACAAGCACAGAACACCTTACAGAAACAATCAGAACACAGAACGACATACTTAAAAGTTACCTGAAGAACAGTACCACCTAGAATTTAAATTTAAACGCAACAACAAAAGCCCTCACCTTTATAACGCCGCACGGTGGATCCTGTTGTATGGGATGGTTGGTCAATATTATTTAACGACGTTCCGAGACTTAAGCTAAGTCTTAAAGGTGTATAATACATTCATACGTACCTAAATACATAAAATCACGCTTATTACTCACTGGGGTAGGCAGAGACCACTGATTGCCACTTGGAACGCTCCCGGCAAACATCTTTCGCTACCTTAACTTTCATAATTGTCTTTATTAAAGGTGTTTTGAGGCAAAATAACTTTATTAATGTCTTTATTACTCTAAACAATTTAAATATATATCACAATAAATGGATTTATGAAGGCTAGATTCTTTTAATCTGGTAAAATCATTTCTAGCACCTCACTAGGAAGAGTAGTTTTATATTTTCTCACAACCCTTGAGCACGATACTACTGGATCCGAAAAAAATAAAAACAAATTAAATACATCCGTTATAGCGTCCTTTCTCGAAGTTTTACGAGCGTTAAGTTAAGAAGGAAAGATATGAGGCGCGTAGCTTTGTACCACGTTATACTGCTTCTTACTTTATTTCGCTTCAGTATCTAAACATAGACAAAACGGTTTGAGGAGATACTGCCTCTTGTTCATTTACTGTGGTTTTCGGTGATAGAATATCTTTTAATTTATTTAATTGGGAATGGTGGTCTTCAGTTCGAAAATACATTTGAGCAGAATAAAGAAGTTCACTGCCAGAACCGGACGCACGTAAAACTTCGGTCTTCCTACGCTTACTGCGGACACTACACTGCTCAAAATCCTTCGGGGGCCTACCTGGGCTCACCCTTTGCTTAATAATATATTTTAAAAAAATGCAAGTCTTATCTAGCTACGTTGAGTTATTTTTAACAAACCTTTCTTTGATTCTGTTCGACGATTGCTATTTTATTTTAAAAGATTTTTAAAAAATATGCAGTGTTTCTTTAAGGGAAGTTATATCTGAAGCAGGGCAGTTGGTTTCTGCAATAATTATCTCCTCTAATTTTAAAAACTTGCTATCTAATTTCTTGTATTGAATTAAAAATAATTTGTCACACAAATCGCTCCTTTTTACTGGATAATCCACTATTCCTAAGAAAAAAAAACTTAAAAATAACCTATATCATTGGCTACAATACAATTCAAAACTATTCATTCATGTTAAAGACGAAAATTTTCACAGTTAAGTGTAATAACTAACCGAAATACGACTGGCTCATATTTTTAATCTACTACCGTGAAACTATAAACCACTGCCATTTGAAAAGGAGCATTTTGTCTGAACTTTTGATATCAACTAAATAAAATACACTAACTAACGAGTTACGGAGAACTAATTAGTACCCTGACAAAATGCACTTTTTCGAAAAAAAAACAGTATCAAAACTGCACTTCTGAAGAAAAAGTGGTTTTTAAATAAAAATTTATTATGAAGAAGTTATTTTATTGTGAAGAACTAAATTTATACATTTTAAATACTACATACCTTCAGCATCACTCATGATTTTTTTTATTAATTATACCCTGTTACTTTTAAAGTAATACAATGTTTCAATACTGCACCAAACTTAAAAAACCTAATTGACTACAAGGCAAATACAAATATGGTCAACTTTGTCGTATCATAAAAAGTATATTAGACAACCAATACTACTTTAATTACTTATAATAAATGTGGTATACCCTCTATTTGCTAAATCTATGAAAAAAAAATATCCACCGGCATTTTTTTAATTTTGATTAATGACCAACCAGCTCATACTACAGGATCCAACGTGCGCCGTACTCTTGACCAACCCAGCCACATTTACACTACTCCAAAACACCAACAGACTGAACGTAAGTCACCAGAAGGTATTCTTTGAAACATTTATACCGCTGATCCAGTGCTATAAGTGTCTCCAATTCGGACACACTCGCAAGTTGTGCAACAACAACCTCACAAATTGCTCACACTGCGGAGAGCCACACTCGTACAAAGACTGTCCACACAAAAACGATAGCGACAAAACCAAGTGCCACAATTGTTCCAAAAAACAAAGCAACTCACGAACGAATAACAACCTCCACGCACACAGTGCCACCTCCACACTCTGCCCAATAATCCAACACAAACTTAACGATCTGAAAGCTAGAACCAAATATGAACCAGATTCCACACAGGCGACATTGCAACACACACAACACTAACGGACTCACTTCACACACAGATCACGCACGCTCCAACATCAACCCGCACACACAAACACCTCCCCGTTTTCTACAGATTAACCTGGCAAGAGCACGCAACACGTACCACGAACTAATCACATACACACAAAATAATGAAGTAGACATAATATTAGTAAACGAACCATACACCGGCAAAACAGGCATCTTCAAAGACATTCCCGCCTACGACACTCACCAGTTCCCATCACAGGATCCCAAAAAACAGCCAGTCAAAGCCCTTATTCTCACCAAGAAAAATACACTATCATGTTTAGGTAAAACCGAAAACTCTAACACGGACATAGCATGCATTCAAATACGCAACACTAACGGCAAACATTACTACATCACAACCTGCTACATAACACCCAAACTCGATAACTTAAACATAATGAGCAGACTCGACTACCTACTCACCAATACGCCCGGGGCAACACACATTATAGGCGGTGACTTCAACGGATGGCACACGCAATGTATCCAAAACTAACAACAAAAGAGGCAATGACATATACAATTCCATCATACGTATGACACAATTTCACCATCCACAACCAAACACACACACCAACATTCTCAACCATCACACACGGCATACAACGCTCCTCTTACATCGACCTCACACTTTCTAACAAAATGAACAACACATTAATTACAGAATGGAACAATCACACAGACATATGCCCATCCTCAGACCACACAGCCATCACATTCAAACTACGCAGCGACCAACACAATTTTACCAAAAACAAAACAGCCACCACTTTTAGATATAACACCGGACAAATAAAATGGGAACTAATCAACGACAAACTCAAACAAGAAATAGATACAACACTCTCACCAATAGCAATATCCAGCATTCACACTGCCACCCCCTCACAACTCGACAACATTATACACAGTATTACTATGTCCATCACCAGGGCATGCGACAAAATATTGCCCGGCAAAGCACAATTCAAATCGCGAGCCCCCTGGTGGACCGATCAACTCGAGGAGATCAAACGAGAACTCATCCAAAACCACCGTGAAATTGCACACATGGCACGCAGACACACATCAATCCCAGACACACTTCTCGAAATCAGAAACACCCTCAAAAAAGAATACTCAGATGCAATAAGACACACCTCAACCAAACACTTCAAAGAATTCTGCAACACACAAGGTACAGACGATGTCTGGTCAATCACCAACAAAATCATACAAACCAGAGCACTCACTAAACCACCGACCACACTATTAAAACCAGACGGCACATACACAATCAGCCCTACAGACACGGCACAAACTTTACTCAATCATTTTTTCCCCGATGACACACCGGACTCCACCACACGACAAAAACACATCCGCTCTATAGCAAACACACCACCTAACACCCAGGACGACCCACCATTTACAACAAATGAAATACAACATTGCATCAGCACCTTCAATCACAAAAAATCTCCTGGACCAGATCACCTCACTTCCGACATCTGCCAACACTTCATCAACCACTTCCCTAACATCTTCACCGATATAGCCAATAGATGCCTGCAACTTCACTATTTTCCCAAACCTTGGAGAACTGCAATCATTAAAACAATACCCAAGCACAACCAAAACAGCAACAGCACATCCTCATACCGACCCATCGGATTGATAAACATCTTTGGAAAACTACTAGAAAAACTAATCATCAACAGAATAACTCACCACACTTACACAACTGGAAACAACTGCACCAAACAATACGGTTTCAAAACACAGACTTCCACTACTCACACAATAAATGCAGCCCTGAACATCATAAATGCTTGCAAACAAAGACGGGAACAAGTAATTGCCATTTCACTAGACATAAAAGCCGCTTTCGACAACGCCTGGTGGCCCGCCATTTTTCTCAGACTAAAAGAAATAGACTGTCCAAAAAACCTATACCAAACTCTACTAAATTACACTGAACACAGAACTGCACACATGAACCTCGCTGATACCGCCGTACACAAACACATGACGAAAGGCTGCGTACAGGGCTCTGTGTGTGGCCCAACCATGTGGAACTTGCTCCTGGAGTCTCTCCTTAACACACAACTACCAACCAACTGCCACATACAAGCGTACGCAGATGATATCATACTCATCACACACGCCAAAGACACAAACACACTCTCCAACATCACACAACACGCACTCGACACCATCACCACATGGGGCACAGAGCACAAGCTGGACTTTGGACACCACAAAACACAAGCCATAGCATTCACTTCAAAAGCAAAAAACACCGCAATAGCACTTAAGGGCCACCAACTTACATTTTCCTCACAAATAAAATACCTCGGTTTAATCATTGACGACAAACTAAAATTTATCAAACACGTAGAACACATCTATACATATAATAAAATGATAGAAAAGCCAAAACTGTACATTGGAAATATTTAAAAAAAAATACTCGCTAGGTGTTCTACGTAAGATACCGAACCCAAAAATATAGTCAGAAAAATTTTTGTCTGTTTGTCTGTTTGTCTGTTTGTCTGTTTGCTTTGCTTTGTCCGGAAGGATCTCGAAAAGTACTGAACAGATTTGGTTCAAATTTTGCACAAATATTACTTAGAGGTGGGGCCTTAAAATAGGCGATATATTATCACGCTACATATCCTAGGGGCTAAGCAGAGAGCAATGAAATGTGTAAACCGGTGGATTGATTCGACTAAAACGTAGCAGGAATATTAGTAAGAGATAGGTTTTACACCAAGACAACATATTATTACGCTAAATATTTTAGGAGCTCGGCAGACAACAATGAAAATCTGTTTGCATATTTTTGCAAAATACAGAAACTACTGAATAATTTTAATTAATCTTTTACTTGAATAGTAAATCTAGAGGTAGGATCTTTAAATAGGCTATATATTATCACGCTACATATCCTAGGGACAAGGCAGAGGGCAATGAAATATGTAAGTATGGGGATTGATTAAGCTAAAACGTTGCAGGAATATTAGTAAGAGATCGGTTTTACACACCGGCTACATATTATCACGCTAAATATCTTGGAAGCCCGATAGAGAAAAATTAAATCCTGTGTTTGCTATGATATCCAGACGACTGATATACATACTTATATATTTCTAAATACATACATATTATACATAGAAAACACCCAAACTCCGATAGAAACATTTATTGATCAAACAAATAATTGGACCAAACTAGAAATCGAACCCAGGACCTTCGGTGCGGCAGGCGGCATCACTACACCGACTACGCCGCAGCGGCAGTCAATGAAATTATATTTTATACTAGCTGACCCTCGCAACTTCGTTTACGTCACATATATTATGGTATTTCTTCATCAGACTCATCAATCGGCGCATGAAACTGCCCTTTCTGCTTAAACATAAAAGAGCTTAAGATTAAGTCTATTCCAAAACAATTCAGTCCGCGCCGAAGGCGTGGACTGAATTATTTAACAATAGCCTTAATCATTTAGTTTAGATTTACCCTCACATTCAAAGGGATCCTTGAATTCTAGGTTTTGCGAAAGTTGAGATGTCTCGAATTCCTGAACTACAAAACCCTCAACATTGAAACTTGTGTGAAACAATCCTGTCTTTCATCCCCTCTCCCAAAGGAAGCGCACAAAATGTCGGGATCAAAAGTATCCCAGAACCTTCCTCGGATCATAAGCTCAGATTGTACTAAATTTCATTAAAATCGGATCAGTAGTTTCAGCGTGATACTTATTAGGGATTTAGACAGACAGACTGACATGAAAAATTCAAATTACATTTTCGGATTCAGTATCGATTAGAGACTGCCCTTTTTTTTACGTGAGGGAAAATCCTAATGTATGTTATGCCGGACTCCTACCGACCAAAAAACCTCATGTAACGTCCAACAGCCTATGGTTGTGAGCCCCGGGTAAGCCCACGGAAGGATATCCCAGGACTCCCAACAGACCTACGGCCGCCACCGCGGCCTCGCCCAGGGGTGGTTCGAGTGCAATCCCGCGTCTTTGGGGGGTTTTGGGTGTGATCCCGCTTCTAAAGGGGGGCGTGCGTGAGTTCCTCACGTCACTCTGCCGTCATGGGCCTGCTTCTGTAAGGACGTTGAGCGACCCTCTCACCGTCCTCTGACCCCGATAGAGGTCGATAGTCCTCGGTAGAGAATGCCCTACAATTAAAATTTTCAAATTAACTTCCATGTACAGACTCTCGACCCTCTACAGTTTATTATCTGTATAGACTAGCTGTGACCCTCGCAACTTCGTTTACGTCACATAAGATCTATGAAAGAAGAGGTATATCTCCATCAGACTCATTAAGCAGCGTGTGAAACTGCCCTGTTTGCTTAATCAAAAAAGAGCTTTTTTGTAAAATATTTTACAATAACCTTAATCATTAAGCTCTTTTATGATTAAGCCAACAGGGCAGTTTCACACGCTGCTTAATGAGTCAAACACACACATTCAAAGGGACTCTTGAATTCTAGGTTTTGCGAAAGTTGAGATGTTTCTAATTTCTGAACTACAAAACCCTCACCATTGAAACTTGTGTGAAACAATTCTATACGTACTCCCTTTATGAAACTGAAAAAAAAAATGTAATCGGACCACGCATTGAGAAGTTACAACTAATGAACCATTGGTCTTTCATCCCCTCTCCCAAAGGAACTGCGCAAAATATCGGGTTCAAAATTATCCTAGAACCTTCTTCGGATTATAAGCTCAGATTGTACTAAATTTCATTTAAATCGAATCAGTAGTTTCGGCGTGATACTTATTCGGGATATAGACAGACATGAAAAATTAAAATTAAACTAGCTGACCCTCGCAATAAGTCAGTATAGAATTATTTTACAATAGCCTTAACCATTAATCTCTTTTGTGATTAAGCCAACACGCCACACAAACGTAGTTTATAATGAACACTCTTAAAAATACAACTTTACTGGAAAATGTTGAGCTTTGGCTACAGTGAAATAGGTACATAAATTAAGTCACCTTAAACATAGTAAGAACATGCATACGGTCACGCCTTTATCCCCAAAGGGGTATCGAGGCATATTATATGTTCACCTTTTTATAATTCGTCCCACGTAACGTAATAGGTGGTTAACCGTATTGCCGTGTTGAAATGGACAGGCGTAGATACTGCCTACTTTTGAAAATTATTAAATCTATAAGGCCTTCAACATGGTTTAACGACTGCCATTTACTGGCTAACGTTAGCGTTAGTGTTATCGTCTCAAATCTTCCGGTTATACTTAAAGTTTTCAGTCTGTGGCCCTAATCTAACAAATGTTTCGTGTTCGCGCTTCACCATACTACTTACTCTTTTTATTATTAAAGGGGCTAATTAATAAACACGTACGTCATACCGGCCTTGGACCCACTAAAACCATGAGGTCTCTTCCTATCCATACAGCGCAGTCCTGGGGTATCCTTTACAGGGCTTACCCGGGGCTCCCAACCGTAGGCTGTTAGGTAGAATACGTGTGGTTCTTAGTCAGTAGGAGTCATAATACATTCATGTGGGATTTTCCTCACGTTAAAAAAATCCATCTAGCGCATAGCTCCCCGGGTAAGTTGGAGGATGTCCTAAATTTGTTCTCACATTTTGGTTACGATTTATCCTAGAGGCTCGATAGAATGCGGTTCAAACTTTGCTTATTATATAATTTCCACGCGGACGAAGTCGCGGGTAACAGCTAGTTACCAATAAAACAAAAAACATTTACAATAAACTCTCACAATACATCAGACCCACATGGGGAATCAACCCAGAAAACGTTCGCATCATTTACCAACACGTCATCCAACCCATCATCACCTACACCGCTAGCATATGGGCACCCACTGCCACAAAATACAAACACACACACAACAAACTTCTATCAACACAGCGCATATTTGCCATCAAAATAGTACAAGGTTTCAGAACGTTGCGGACAGCGACAGCGATCTCGCTCGCGAAACTGGCGCCACTACCGCAAAAAGTCTTGGAAATGGCAGACAACGAACACGCACGAGTAACAGGATACTCCACACACCTACAAACCTCAAGCGACATCACAATAGAAGCACCAGCACCCCCCACACTACAATTACACCCTTCAGCTAGAGAAGGCATATCCTTCAGTAGCATCTCAACCACAGCAGAACACACCACATTCCTCACAACCACACCAAATACATGGCACATTTACACTGATGGGAGCAAACACGAACACAAAGTAGGAGCAGCCTTCGTCGCAATACACAACACTACTGACAAAACATACACCAAAAAATACAAGTTACACGACCTATGCTCACCTTTCCAAGCCGAACTCCTCGCGATTGCCAAAGCAACCGAGTGGCTTACTTCCACCCCCACACCCCGCACCAACTCTGCACACATCATCTCCGACTGTAAATCCGCCCTCCTAGAACTCTCCAACCCCAACACCATAAACCCTCTCGCACTACAAACACTAAAAATCATAGCACACACTAAAACATTAAACCTTAAACTCACCTTCCACTGGGTGAAAAGCCATATCGGTATTCAGGGCAACGAACTCGCCGATACGGCAGCTAAATCAGCGGCCCACATCCACCGTAGTCCATCATACACAAGAATACCTATCAGTCATATCAAACTCCACAACAGAAGACGCACGGACGAACAGGCAACTACATACTACACCGAAGTCAGCCCACACACTCTCACTCTCCTCCCAACACATGAACAAGCACTTAATTTTCTCAACACATTCGGCACCGACTTCCAAACTACACAACTACTCACCGGTCATGGATACCACAAAACATACTTACACCGATTCAAAATCACTACTGACGACAAATGCCCATGTGACAACGACACACCACAGACTCTCACCCACCTCATCGAATTCTTCCCCAGATTCCACACGACCAGACACAACCACACCATGACCGCATACAACATCACACAACCATACAACCTTACACAAATTATTAAAAAGACAAGCACTATCGACACATACAGACAACACATACACAACATCATTAACAATTTAAAAACCTTCAACACACCTCCACAAACGACAAATAGAACACCTGCACCATCATAAGTGGCGTAACGCTAGCAAATTAGTACCAGTAACTGTATATATATTATAAAAAGAAAAAAAGAAAAAAAAAAAAAAGAAAAAAAAAACAACAAAACAACAAAACAAAAAAAAATAAAAAAAAGACGTGTGGCACTCGGGGACTGCCGCGGTAAAGCTATTACATAGCATTTTTTACCAACTATGCTAGTATAATTATTTCTATATAAGAATACTAGCTGATGCCCGCAGCTTCGCCTGCGTAAAATTTGTTACCGCGGGAAGTTATTCCCGGGATAAAAGGTAGCCTATGTGTTATTCCAGACTATAATGTATCTCCGTACCAAATTTCAGCCCGATCCGTTCAGCGGTTTGAGCGTGAAAGAGTAACAAACATCCACACTCACAAACTTTCGCATTTATAATATTAGTAAGAAGTAAGATTTAGGCCTATGTTCAACAAAGTAAAGTACCAAGTGCCCCCTTTTGATCGAGTTACCTTAAACGCGAGATGCCAATGAAGGTGTTCTGCCTAAAAATAAGATTTGCCTAAAAAGCTGTTTGCCTTAAATGAGAAATGCCGATGAAGCTGCATGTCTGAAATATGAAGTCGACTAAGAAGCACATTGCCTAAAGTCGTTGCCTATGAAGCAAAATATTTAAGTGGTTAAATACCTACGCAGCAAAGTGCCTAAGTAGTAAAATGTTTTCAAACTAAAATACCTAAGCGGTTAAATGCCTTATGTAATGTAATGTCTATGTCTGTAAATATCATAATTGTAGCATTGGTCACTTGAAAACTTTTCCGTCAACAATAGTGTAGGTAAGTACTGGCCACTTGTAAGTAACAAATTGTGACTATTTTTTCATCATCAATCCAACCAACAGGAAAAATGGTAGGAAAATATCCGCGTTGTCCGATCCGTCCAACAAAGCACAGAGGGTTCGACCCCGACACCTGCCTAGTTTTCCATAGAGATTAGCAAATATGGTCCCAGTAGCCGTTCATTGGCATCTTACTTTTAAAGAAGAATTACCCCCTTTTGATCGACATAAGAAGGTAATTCTTTTCTTCGCTGCCAATTTTGCTAAGGCTATGCAGACATTAAATTTATTATATTATTTCAGGTAATCGGCTTCCTAGTCATTTTACTTTTCAGGCATGCTGCTTCATTGTCATTTCTCGTTTAGAGCAAACAGACATCTCGGTCATCTTGTATTTCTGGCAAACTGCCTTATAGTTAAATTAAATTTAGGCAATGTGCTTCTTAGTCGACTTCACATTTCAGACATGCAGCTTCATCGGCATTTCTCATTTACGGCAAACAGCTTTTTAGGCAAATCTTATTTTTAGGCAGAACACCTTCATTGGCATCTCGCGTTTAAGGTAACTCGATCAAAAGGGCAAGTGCCTACTTGACTGTGGACATTTGGGCTTTTGGAATTTTGTTTTAGAACTTTTTAAGAAGAACAATTATTTTGTAATAAATTATTTTTATGTAACTTCAACCATTTACGCAGAGGCGCAACGGATACTCTTATTACGATTAAATGTTTTCCGTTTTCGAAACATTCCTCATTGCTGCACCACTCCTATTAATCTTCGCATTATGTTATGTAGCCTATAGCCACTATCAATAAATGTACCTACTTACTATCGAACAGTTTTTGAAAGCCTACCAGTAGTTTCAGTAAGGCTTGCCTTGGTATGATGTGATTCATGGTCCCTTTGCAGCGTGTGTCCAATCCAGCGCAGCAGCTACACTTCCGACGTTTGATCTGTTGGGGTCTCACTGCAGCGTTCCAATAGTCTTACGTTCGTGATGTTCTCGGGCCCATATGTACCGAGGATCCATTGGAGGCAGCGTTTGACGAAGACTTATAGCTGGTAGCTGGTGCGAAATGTCTTTACTTTAGTGACCTTCCATGTCTCGCATCCGTATAGCAGTTAGCAGTACAGTTTTAACGTTTACTTTGTTATGAGTTTCACTCTTCGTGTCTATTTTCGCAACTGCCTACGGGGCGCAGCTGTGTAAAGGTTATTCTGGCATTGGCGAGACTCGAAATGATGTAGGGTACTCTTCTATTCCATCAGTTTCTGACACGACACTCCCGAGGTACGTGAATTAGTGCCTCCACCACATCTCTTGCGTCTGTCGATTTTAATTTCAGTCCAGCCATTCGCTGCCTCATCCTGCTCGTTGTCCTGCACGTTGTCCTGCAGACATGCATGACGGCGTGTGTGTGCCTCAGCAGGCACAGGACATCGGCATCATTAATATCCTCCAGGATATCAGTATAGGCCCCATTCTATGCCGCGCCGATTGTTCTTTGCGGTATTCAGCATTATACCATCTATTTTCTATGGATGGTTGTTAACTATCCTGTTATCTTCATAACGATCCTCTAAGGTAGGTACAGTATGTATTTTCAAAAGAGTTTGTGAACTCTATTTTTAATTTCTTTTTCATAATATTGATGACATTTGATTGATGTCATTTTATACACGTTACGTCTACTACATTGATACATGTAATAAAATTCTAACACGCCGGTGTTTGTATGTAAATTGTTTATATTGAGGAAAATTCTATACTGAGGAATAGTTTTAACCATTAAGCTCTATTTTGATATAGCATACAGGACAGATTTACACGCTACTTGATGAGTATGATTAATAAATACCTCTAATTTCATAGACCTTGTGTGACGTAAACAAAGTTGCGAGGGTCAGCTAGTTAAAAGATAAAACAACAGGTTTCTTCTTTCTACTTAAAAACTATTTTTACAAATTTTATGGTAATAATAGACATTCTTTGAAATATGAATGTATGGTATTGTTGTGACTTTTATGACACGTTTAAAGTACATAGGTATGGGATAGATGGCGCTCGCGGCTACGTCAGCGTGAAATTTTCTTCCCGCTTCCCATGGGAACGTACTCCCGGGTTTGGTTATCTTTATAGCAGTATTATATATAAATTAACAAAACAAAAAATGATACTGCATTGGTGATAATAATAATAAAATGTATGTATATAGAGTACTCACTCATTTTCTTTCACTATTTTTCGTGACTTTCTACATTAATAAATGCACTTTGTTTATTTATATTTAAAACACTTTTTACACAAATTATACGAGTACAGTTCACTGTTGTACATAGATGATGAATACCTATACACCTATAGTCGAATTTTTATTTAGACGAAGTAAATTGACAGCAACTAATGTAATTGACAGCATCGAAATTGTCATTTCACATTAAGAACTCTAAATTCGACCAACACTCTTAATTCAACTTTGGTCGAGTGGTTAAGACGCGGATCGGTACGCAGAAGGCGCAAGATCGATTCTGGGTACAAGCATCAATTTTTGGATTATTTGACATAATAATAATAATATATAACGACTGCAGAGTTCATAATTGACGTAAACAAAAAAAATATGAATTGCTAGACTAGATACACGAACGTGGCCGAAGGTAGCCGAGAGTGTGACTCGTTTTCGTGACACAATTTCTGGATTCGGTCTCCACGCAAGGCCCGCGATAGAAGCTATGCAATAGCTTAAAAAAAATATGCCTGCCTACTGCTTTGGGGTAACCATATGTTTTTAGTACTGCTTAATAGAGTGAAATCAATTGGATGTGTAGGTGGAGGATCTTTATGAATCCAGGGCCTTATCAAATAAAAGAACGGATGGGGCTTTGGTTTTCGTAGTCGAAACCAAAAGAGCAGCAAAATCTAAAAGATGGGTGACCAGAGAATCCCCTGCTAAAAAGAGATCAAGGCTGCAGAGTAAAAACCATACACAGCAGCCTGTTTTTTTTTCACCAGCACCAACACCACACGTGCCCTACCTCTGTGTACAGTCGGGGGAGCCCCGGGTAAGCCCCCGGAAGGATGTCTCAGGAACATCAGCGGCAGATGCAGACTAAGCTCTATGCTAGTATCAGAGGGGATTTAAACAGTGTTTTATACGAATTGAAAAACAATTTTGTAATTATTATTTTTATTTCAGTGGCTTCAATGGTTATTTTCATCATAAAGTTAGCCTGACACAGGCCACTTGGTAGGTATATCTTACAACTTATAGATTTATTATTGTAATAGGAATTTAAACATCTATTGATATGTTTCGTTACACTAGGAATAATTTGGAACGTATGAACAACGGGTGGTCGGTAAATAAGGTAAGTACCTGCTCTTATTCGCTGACCTGACCAACAAGAAAATTTATAAATAGTTAAACGTTGGGCTTTTTGGTCCTTGCACAGGGGATGATATCACAGCGAGCTCTCCGATAGCACAGAAAACTTTGTGTTGTTTTCAACAAATTAGAATTGTTTTCTGTGCCGAAGTCTCCGTCGAGATAGTTACACAGGAAGGCAACCACACACCTTATCTTACATATATACCTAATTTATGCGAGAATAAGGTTACGTTCACACGGCGCACGTTTTTCCCGTACACTATTTTCTCGTGCACGATGAAATCGTAGTGACAGTAGACAATATATGAAACTGTTTACATGTAGTCCATACGGGAAAATCGTGTACCGTGTACGTATGTTTTTCTCGTATACCGTGCGGAGTCGCCGTGCATCGGCACGATTTTCTCGAATACGAATCGTAGTGACGCTTATGGACGCATTGTGTCGTTCACGCGCCTCACCCATTCATGCTATTTTATTGTAACGTTAAAATCGCGTTGAATGGTCGCCGTGTGAACGATTGCATCGTGTACGGGAAAATCGTGTACGAGAAAAACGTGCGCCGTGTGAACGTAGCCTAAGGTATCTTTGTGCTGACAATGCTGCCATATGAATTTGGGTTTGGGGTGTAGTGTATGGCACTATAAACCATAAC
Source organism: Miltochrista miniata (assembly GCA_933228765.1). Lineage (NCBI taxonomy): Eukaryota > Metazoa > Arthropoda > Insecta > Lepidoptera > Erebidae > Miltochrista > Miltochrista miniata. Next base: position 20,542,140 of record OW121750.1, on the reverse strand, counting down.
ACGGGGTTATTATACCTACTAAAGGAATTTACTAAATAGCGATAAATACAACTCACCGCCTATGTAAGTAAATATTTTAATTCGGATTTTCATTTAATTCCGATTTTTGATTGTATACCTACATAATATGTGTGTGAGGATGTTCTTTATGCCACACTTCAATAGATGGGCGGCGATCAACAATATCACTCGAAGATGTTAACCCTTAAATAAGTATGGTAATACGAGCGAGTAGCAGGAAGAACATCTATAAGAATACGACTCTTCAAGGGCATGAGCTGTCGAAATTATATTTATTTTGACAAAGCAATAGTTAAGTTTAGTGAACTAAACAGGTTACTGTTAGACCGGCCGGACACTGCCGCGCGAATCTCGCACCTTCGGTTTGCCGACGACATCGTCATCGTGGCGGAGACGCTGGAACTGTTAGGCGGAACGCTGCACTGCACAGCCTGAGCGTCTCGACGTGTTGGTCTCGGCATGAACTTGGAAAAAGGCCAATATACGTCGAAGGACCGAGACTAGAGGTTGTTCAGTAGTATACCTACCTTGGGCAGGTTATCACACTGGGGAAAAGAACCTGGACCAAGAAATCGCCAGAAGTTTGGGCTGGGCAGCGTTCCGCAAACTGCGTCGAGATTTCAGTTCGCCTATACTGCAATGTTTGAAGACAAAAGTCTACAACCAGTGCGTTCTACCAGTCATGACATACGGTGCCAAGACGTGGACACCTACAGTGGGGTTAGTCCATGTCCTCAAAGATACGCAGCAAGCTATGGAACGGGCAATGCTTGGTGTATCTCTGAGGGCTAGACTCCGAAATGAGACTATCCAGCGACAAAAGTGGTTGACATAGCTAGCAGAATAAGCACATTGAAGTGGCAGTGGGCTGGCCACATCTGAAGAAGAACCGACGGCCGATGGAGCAAACGGGTTCTAGAGTGAAGACCGCGACTCGGCAAACGTGGGGTAGAACGGCTGGGACTGGATGCGGAAGGCGCAAGATCGTGTATTGTGGCGTAAATTGGAAGAGGCCTACGTCCAGCAGTGGACTGCCATAGGCTGAATTGATTGATTGATTGATTGATTGGCCAGACACTCGACGAGGAGTGAGGCAAATGGGCAAAGACGTAGTGTGGCTGTTTACTCATCCCGGCATTCCCAGCACGAGAGAAAAGACCACTCCTTCTACTCGAGATAAAATATAATAGAAACAACGAGAATCACCAAAGGGGAGTGAGTGTCTGGTAGGGCAACATTCCCAAAAACGCAAGGAGTACATAATGCGAATGGCATAGTCTGGCTGGAGGGTATCAATCATATCACTGACTGTACAACCAAGTAAATTAGTGTTACAGTTGTTCACTATTTTATTACTCTAGAAGTCTAGACTAAGAATACAGACTCTCTATAATCAAAGACTCTAGACCCGTAGCCCGAAGGTACCTGTGGTAGCACTTTTGGTGTTAGCTTATTATAACGTAGCCCATCCATTTTGAACCGATGCCGATGGTACTCAGAAAGATACCTTGTTGAAAGATCAGTACATTATTTCTCGATTTAATTACTGACTAATTACAATTAGGCAACTAATTATTAAAAATATACAGTCAGCAACAAAAGTTAATCACCGCTTAGAAGGTAAAAGTTATTTTTATATTTACAAAAAGCACTATTAATTACACACTTAGTTATTTAAAGAACAATAATTGGCGTATTTTGGGCTCAACCCTTAATTTCGTTGCTAACTGTATCTATTTGATACCATACATTTATAATTTCTTATATTATTAGATAGGTAGTAAAAACTATCACTTTAAGGCGCTTCTTTATAAATTAGCAAAACTACGCTATTCTGATATGTATTTCTGGAAGATAACATGGTTATAAGGCTAAATATTTTGAAAATACATCAACGTACATCATTTAATTTGCACGATGCAAAGGAAAACAAGAAAGCGAGATCGTTCTCACCAGACTGCCCCTCTCTAACACGTTTTAGTGTGTGCATCTGGATTGAGGGCCCAAAAATTTAATCTTGACAAATAAAATAAGATTTACAGGGACTTTAGTTATAATTTTGTTGAACTTAGGGCACTATGATACAAATTTCTTAAACGCGAAATAAAGCTGTTATGATGAAATAACTTGGGCTCTCAATCCAGATACCAGCCTAAAGAGGCAAGGCCTGAATTTCAGAAAGTACTACGTCTGGGCTGATAATTTTTATTTAAGCATTTAGCTAAGAATTTTTTAAAACCTTTAGAAATTCCCAAATATGTAGAATGCGACATTACAGAGTTATTGCGGTATATCTAGGGCCCTCAGTTCATTAATGTTTGTACTGAGGAATCATCAAAACATGGATTTATGTAAGGATATACTTAAATACGACTATAATATATTGTACTTAACCGCGTCCGTAAATTCGTAAAAAAGAAATAAAGTCAGTAGTCAAAAAGTTAATAGTTAAAATGTAAATGGAAATTGAATTTTCCTAAAACGTCTGAACTGAGGGCCCAATATTTTCTGCAGTATTGACTAGGATAAGCCTTCTACACTATCGCACATAACGGAAAATATTTTAAGGAATTTTTAACTAAAATCTGACAAAGCGTTTATTCTTCTAAATGTCACACATTAAGAGAAAATGGATTTTTAATTTTTTGTAGGAAAAAATACTGTAGGGTAGATATGGTTTTGTTACTTTTTGAGACTAAGCTGTATGTACCCTCATACAAGCTATTTCTTAAACGAATAGTTATTGCTTGAACCAACGGTCGTAAGCGATTACGTTTCGTGTAGTGCAATAATTATAATTAACTAGTGCAGAGTATACCTAATATTATCAGTGTTTCCGTACTTTTATCAGTAAAATCGTCGTAAGTACTTAGACCACTTTGATAGGCCAATTATTGTTAAAGAATAACATGTCATGTACATCTTTTTACTATGTTAAGGTTGTTTCTGATTCATCATAATGGAATTTATGGCTTTTTACTTTATATTTGAAAGTGTACTATCAAATTCTATTTCCAGCGCAGTTTTCTCAAAACAGTGTTCTAATAACTTGTGTAACTCAAAAGCGATCATCCGAAAGGTGATGCTTTTGCCGACAAATCTAGGTATGATAACCATTTTTGGAATTTCTTACCTAGAAGACGCAATTTGTATTGGGGATGAAATTAGCACCTGTGTGTCGTGTAAAGGTCAGGCAAATTCAAATTACGAACTTTCGAATTTAATCTCATTTGATTTGAACGGAACAGAAAAAGTTAATTTAAAAGATATACCCGAAACAATAAATGTAAAAGGAAAATGTTTTAAATTATTAGGTTCACTGAATTTGTTCCCGCGGTTGGCCTTGGTCATTACAAGGGGCATGGTGTTGTGAACGGCCACATGATCTGTTATGACGATTTAATGCTCAGATCTGAGAATAGTAGAGAACAACCTATTTATATACACACTATTTCATGTGTTTTGGCCGATTCTACTTTTGAAGAATAAAGATTTTGGTAGGGCTATCGCCTTTTTTAGTATTGTTATTATGATTTTTGTTATTTATATATTGGTATTGTTTATCAGGCCATCGAATTTGTAAGTAAATTTTGTTTTTATCATTACAGACTAGTTATAAGTTACGTTTCATTTAGGTGTGAAAAATTAGTGGATAACTATGACGATGTCAACAATGCAATCCTGAAAGTAGTACATTGGTTTAACACTAATAATCCTAGCCTGAATGATAACAAAACTAACTGTACATATTAAATTTACATTGCCCAATGTATCACAGGCAGACACCAATGTTCAACTTAAGGGCCGAGAGTTGGAAATTGTGAAAACTACGGCGTTCCTAGGGTTCAAGGTCGATGCTGGATTGCAGTGAGGCCCACATATATTGAAAAGCTGGCTGGCAGATTAAGTTCAGCAGCATTTGCTATACAAAAGATTAGGCACTTGACTGATGTAGATACAGCTAGAATAGTGTATTTCTGTTACTTCTACAGTGTAATGTCTTACGGTATTCTACTGTGGGGGCAAAGCCGCAGATATAAATACATTTTTTGTTTTACAAAAAACAGGCCATAAGAGCCATTATATAAATTACCTAAGTCTAAGGATCTCTCTGCGCGGAAAATTCAAAAAAGTAAATATTCTGACTGTAGCATCACAATATACTTTTGAAAATCTTATATAAAAATGTACCTACAAAAAATATCTAGTTTCGTTAAGTTAAGAGATATACACAATATAAATACCAGACATAAAAATAACCTTGCTGGACGTCAGTGTAGACCACTGACGTCAGAAAGTCAGTAATTCTTTTCTACCTGTATACTCTAACTGTATACGTTTTTACAACAGGTTTCCAAATGCAATGAAAAGTATTAACTAAATTCATGCAAGGGCTACTATACACTTCACGATTATTTGTTTGACAAGGAAGCCTGGAAATAATCTGCTTGCTCTACTGCATCCTGAAACTTTTGAATTGTATACTTACATAGAAAATTATGGTCACCCTACAGAATTTTCACCTACAAAATATTAAAAATCAATTTTCTCTTAAAGTATGACATTTAGAAGAATAAACACTTTGTTAGCTTTTAATTAAAATTTTCTTAAAATACTTACCGTAATGTACGGTAGTGTAGAAGGCTTATCCTAGTCAATACTGCAGAAAATATTGGGCCCTCAGTTCAGACAATTTAGGAAAATTCAATTTCCATCTAAATGTAAATGGAAATTGAATTTTCTACTATTAACTTTTTTTATTTTATTTTTTATTTATTTTTTACTAATTTACAGACGTAGTTAAGTACAATATACACTCATTTGCAAAAAAAACGGGCGGTTTTGATTTTCATTAATCTTTAAAAAGATACAATACCAAAAAGGTTTCAATCGTTTGTACACGTTACTGGCTGGTTTTAAAAATGCCGTGGTATTTAAAAAAGTACGTTCTAAATTCAAATTTTCATTTGATGCTCATTTTTACAGAAAACCCCTTCTTATCCTACATTTTTGGCGCGAAGTTCCAGAAGTTAACATCGACTTTCACAACTTTTATTAAATTTTTATCGATTAATTTCATATCCTTGACTGTCAAAGCTTTATTTATTGCTGTTTGGCTGTATCAAAAATGGTAGATAAAGTGGTAAAAGCTACCAAAATTATCGCGCTGCTTGAAGAGGGTTGCAGCCAATGTTTCGTGGCTAGGAGGCTAAATGTTAGTCGCTCGACGGTTCAAAGGACCTGGCAGCGATATCAGGAGACTGGTTCCGTCGCGAGAAGGCCTGGTTCTGGAAGAAAACCATGTACCCAACCACGGGATGATCGTTTTCTTGTGAGTCGCGCATTGAGAAATCGCAAATATTCGTATGTGGATCTTAAGAACAACCTCCAAGAAGTAAGAAATGTGCATATTAGTCTATGGACGGTCAGGAGGAGGCTTCTCGCTGCCAATATACGCAGTCACCGCCCGGCCCGCGGCCCCAAATTACTCCGTGAGCACAGAGTTCACAGGCTTAGGTTCGCTAGAAATTGCGAATCATGGACTCATTAAGATTGGAATAGGGTTTTGTTCTATGATGAAGCCAGGATATCTCTGTTCGGTGAAGATCGACGTCGGCGAGTGCTAAGAAGACAAGGAGAGCGCTTTGCAGATGCATGTTTCGAAGAAATCACACATTATGGTGGGGGCTCTGTTATGTTTTGGGCAGGAATAAATTCAATGGAACGTACAGAGTTAGTCTTCATTGAAAACGGCTCACTGACTGGGCATCGATACATAACGGAAGTTCTAATTCCTCATGCACAACCCGCATTGGCCGCTCTAGATCAAGACTCGATTTTTATGGACGACAATGCTCGCGCCCACCGATCCCGCGATGTTAATGCGTATGTGCAAGAGGTCGGCATTCGTCGTTTGGATTGGCCAGCTCGAAGTCCTGACCTCAATCCCATAGAACATATCTGGGACGTTCTAAAACGGCGTGTGAGATCAGTACACCCGGCTCCGCAGACCATCAGAGAGCTGAAGAATGTGATTACTGCGGAGTGGGAACGTATTCCGCAAGCAAGTATCCGGGATATAGTCAGGGCCTGATTTAGGGTTCCGCGCGCCCTAAGCTAGCTATGAATATGCGCCCCCAGCTGCCACTAATTAAATTACAAGTCCTACCTACAAAAGACACTTTACGTAAGCTGATCCTACATCCCACGACGGCAGCGTGACGTGAGCAATTCAAGGGGGGGGGGGGCTTAGAAGCGAGATCACACCCGAAACCCCCCAAAGACGGGGGGTAGCACCCGAACCACCCCCTGGGCGAGGCCGCAGTGGCGGCCGTGGGTCTGTTGGGTGTTCTGGGACATCCTTCCGAGGGCTTCCCCGGGGCTCCCAACTACAGGCTGTTGGGCGTGACGTGAGGTTTTTTAGTCGGTAGGAGTCCGGCATAACATCCATGAGGATTTTCCCGCACGTTAAAAAAAAGTACGTAAGCTGATCCTACGTTCCTAATCATTATTCTTTGTTAATTTAAAAATAAAATAAAACCCGATCCTGAGACTTCTTATGAACTTATGACCCATGGTTTACTGAGGAGTTGGGTATTCCGCAGACTACTTGATGCATCAGCCAGTAAAAGCGTGATAAAAATACCATCAAAGTACCTAAAAGTACCTCGGTACATCCAGTTTCCGATATATTGAACCAGTGAATCTTGGTAAAATCCCTTCATAACTCAGGAAGTGAGCTGATGATATGCACAATTTACAGATAAGAACGGCTCGAAAGCCGAAGTGCTGGGGATGGCCCCGGCACATTGGCTTTCGAGCATAGAAAACCGAAAAATTAGCTCATCTGTTGAGCTGCTACGATGCCACCGACAGACACTCACATACACAGATACACAGGTCAAACTTATAACACTTCTCGTTTTTCGGCGGAGTTAATTAAATCGTCAGTAATTAGGTAGACGAAATACGAAAGGTACCAAAAAAGGTACTAGAGCTAAGCTAAATCCTAGGTGTAAGCTGAATGTAACGGCTCGATTTGTCCGGGTGATTACCATCCAGACATTTCGACATAAAACAAGAGATCTGTTGTTTTTCCGGTAATTACATCTATTTCTTCTTCCAAAAAACTTTCCTGACTGTCACGAAATAAAAAAAAATAACAAACAGTCCTAGAATCTGCTTTAACCTTGCGGTGTCCCCGATATGATGGGACATTACTGATCACTTCCGGCAATTTGAACTAAACTGGACTAAACCCGAATCTCCCCAAGAAATCAGATAAAACTCAAACCCACGGGAGGAACTGCGATGGCGTACAAAGTCTGTTTCGTAGACTTTGTATGTACGCCATCGAATGGTGTATCGGGAAGGGGAAATAGGTGCTATCCTATTTCTTTGAGGAGTGAAGAGTCACGCCATCTTCCTGATCTGCTTCTGTAAGAATGGCAAGATGACAACTCGCCGTACTTGGGAGGGAGTTCCTCTCCCGCTGCCTCTATCGCAAATATGACTTGCTCGCAAAAACACTCAGTGGCGTCCTATTTTCTCCCATTGAAGACCATGGCTCTCTCCACGGTCTCCAGCGTGAGAACATCTACGACCAGGCCCGCAACGAGGTTGCAGTACATAAGCTGAGCGTATCCTCGATGCAATCACCGTAGTGCTGACACTCGGATGTTAACTTCCGCCGCAGATACTTACTCGTACCGTACTGATGCACTCGTGTCCAGTAAGTATCTGTGACATTCGGTTGGTGAGGCTGCGATGGTGCCTTTCCAGCCACTCCTCCATGACTGGTTTCACCGTCTCAACAGTACCGTCTCACACTTTTTTTTATACCACCAAAGTGGCAGACAAGCATACGGCCTACCAGATATACCGGTGGTCACGCACAAGGAGGCAAAGTCTCTCCTGTCGCGAAGAGGTTCCACACCACCTGCAAGCATGGGATCGTTGACCACTCTCATGGCTCGCCTCTGCACCGAGTCGAACGAAAGACTTCAGTCCATTCATTCCGATATTCAGGTACCCCCGCCCAGCAGTGGCAGCTGTACTCAATGTGCGGCCGCACTTGCGACTTAAACAGAAGCACTGTTTGCGCCGCAGTAAACACCGTTGCGCCCTGTTGAGCACACCGAGCGGCTTGGACGCCAGCTTGGCCTTATTTCTCCAAATCACTTCGGAACTGAACGTCACTGGAGATGTCAACACCAAGGATAGATTATACTGTCAGAGATGGAGAGAGTTGTGCCCTGAAATTGTGAATTTAGAACAGCTGCCGTCAATGACGGCCCTGATGCTTCTACCGGCCAAAAAGCTGGACACCCATTCACTTTGGTTCCTGGGTGCCCAGAACGCGACACAGGTGGAGCTGTCGTATTTACTACCACGCTGCCAAGGAGATGGGCGCAGGAATTTAATTTTAACGCATGTATTTGTATTTTCACTAAATTACCAAATATTATTATGTGCTTTGGTGTTACAAAATGTTAAATAACAATTTTAAATATGTTGTTAGGAGTTGTTACAATCTGTTAAAAATTGCTAGATGCTAGATGTGCTCCTTTTTGGGAGCACCGTAAGTTACAGCCCAGCGCCGAGCCCAACGCCAGGCGCCACCTTTATCCTGGCGCCCTAAGCTTCAGCTTAGTTAGCTTATGGGTAAATCAGGCCCTGGATATAGTCGCTAGCATGCCCAGACGAATCCAAGCTGTGATTTTAGCTAGAGGGGGTCACACTCGATACTAAACATTTATCTGCTTTTACTTTATTAAAGAAAAACAAACAAAAAAACTTTTTTATTTTTACTTCATGAGCATTATGCACTACTAGCGAACATACACTACCAGCGAGGTTTAGCATTATTTCCCATAAATTGTAACAAAATTTTATGAAATATTGATGAAAACGATTATTTTCTTATTAATTTACCAAATTGTGAGGATAAAACTAGCTATAATTATCAAACAAAGCAATATTAACATTTGAAATGGTTCATTGCTTAGGTGCCCGTTTTTTTTTGCAAATGAGTGTATTATAGTCGTATTTAAGTATCTCTTTAGATAAATCCATGTTTTGATGATTAATCAGTACAAACATTAATGAACTGAGGGCCATAGATATACCGCAATAACTCTGTAATATCGTATTCTACATATTTGGGAATTTCCTAAAAGTTTTAAGAAATTTTTAACTAAATGCTCAAATAAAAATTATCAGCCCAGACGAAGTACTTTCTGAGATTCAGACCTTGCCTCTTTATGCTGGCATCTAAATTGAGAGCCCAAGTTATTTCATCATACCTGCTTTATTTCGCGTTTAAGAAATTTGTGGCATAGTGCCCTAAGTTTCACAAAATTATAACTAAAGTCCCTGTAAATCTTATTTTGTTTTGCCAAGATTTAATTTTTGGGCCCTCAATCCAGATGCACACGTTTTGGTGAAAGTTCAATCCGATTGACGTTATCATTTTTGTTTTATTTCAAACTTTGAACAGATGATCCTCGTGACCTAGTGACGTAGTTTAATGCAACAGAGTCACAGCTACAGACAAAGTCTCGACATAAGCCCCTCTGCACTCTATTTTATAGAGAGGGGCTAAAATTAATATTCATAAAATGTTCAAGCCAACGAACGAATTTAAAATGAGAAGGATTAGTACTGTATTTGTGTAAATAGCATTCAATTACTGCTTTATAAATGACAAACGTTTAAAGTATTAAAATTGATATAGTACCTACATATGTAATCCATAAGCGATAAAAATAATTATGCTATCGCGGACTTTTCTGTAGGCCTATGTAAGATACACAATTCATTATTTTGTTATTGGTACTTCGAAGGATTTAGACAGAGATTTCTTTAAAAGCTCCCAAAAGCCAATTTTTTACGACATGTCCAACTGATATCGTTATATTTTAGTCAATGCATATCTACAAAAAAAATAACAAATTGTATACTTAAACCTTAACTCGAAAACCACTCTATCCATTGCTGTTCTTAGCATGAATATCCATGCAGTAGTTTTTATGTTTATCGCGAACAGACAGACCGACAGACACAGTGGGGGACTTTGTTTTATAATATGTAGTGAAGTAAAGTGAAAGTAAAGCTACCATCAACAACTAACAAGCAAAACGTAACTATGGTAACCATACTGAAGGATTGTAAGGTATGGTTACCATAGTTAAGTTGCACTTGTTGGTGGTAAAATGGTATATCACTTTTAGTATAAGTACAAGTTATTCTCTAGTTATAGTCTTACTCCGATTTTGGTCGAATCCGGCCTCAATAAAGTAAAATACTTTATTAAAGTAAGTATAATGAAATAAAATAAGTAATTACTTACTTACAGTCTAACTTTATAACTTACTTACAAGAGGAAATTTAATGTAGGTATGTACTTAAACTTAACTATCATCACATTTTGAAATCTATAGCTGAACATTTAAACCATCAAGCACTTTGGTACCTTTATTTATCTGTAATTTAAGTAATATGTACGACTTATTTATTTACTAATTACATTTATCTATACCTAGAAGTAAATGATATGTTCATTTGGCGACTTCAAAATGTCTAGGCACAACAATGGTTTAAATAAACATAGTAGGTAAGAAAACCTATAGAGGTAGTCTGGAAGTATCTATCCTCTAGAATAAAAAAGAAGCTTTTATGAAATTTGAATAAACCGTAATACTTTCTTGCAAAGGTAACTTTGATGGAATTCTTACGAATTCTACGAACATGAAATACAGAAAATATTTTTATTATTCTTATATAGTTTGTAAATAAGACAGCCAGTTCATAATTTAATAACTATTAAAAATGTAAAACGCAATTTGTAAACGCAAATGTAACAATGAACCTGAACGACAGACAAGTTGGTTCGGATGTTAAGCTTTTTGGATTTGACGTAGGTATGTATTTATAATACTTGTACACTGGACAAACGAAATAAGTAGATACCTTGATAGGGTCACTCTATAAAAATTACAGTTTTTCGGAAAATCTTTTATACATAATGTGCCTATATTTTATGAGGTTTTGTATGTTTTTACAATTATAATTATACCTACAGTAACCATAGAAAATTTCATAAAAATATATACTTAAAAGATATTCTGAAAAATACAATTCATATAGGATGGCCCCGTTTAGGTAGATAATTATATCTTTTGCCCATCGTACCACAGAACACATGAAAATTATGTTAAATGGGCAAGTGTCATGGAGTACCTTTAGTGATAGAATTGTTGTCACACTAGTTGCACACAATATCACAGAATAACCAATATTACTAACAGTATCATGTCCAATATACATATTTACAATTACATACACCTATAACATCTTACAGCCATTGGTCAAGTTTATTCATCCCAACTACGACAAGCTAACATACCTAATTATAACAAAATCGTAAGGGTGCCTTTCCACCAGAGAAGTCCTATGCTACTTTGCTATGGATGCGTTTGAAATCCATCAATCATATTCGCCAGTCGCACAATTAGACAAATAAACTACTATAAATCTGGGCCGACGAATGATATTGGTTATCAACGCATTTCTAGCAACGGACCATAGCATATCTCCGGTTGACAAGCATCGTTAGGGGGTGGATAATGTATTGATTTTTTTTTAAATACTGGACTGAGGTGTTAGTAAAAAAGAAGCCAAATTTTTGTCACTCTGTCTGTTCCTCGAATGTTTACTATAAACTCAAAAAATACTGATGGTACGGGGAAAAATATCACAAGTTAACATTTATCTTGCGATATTTTTTAAAACAGATGCGTTAGTCCACGCGAGGATCGGTAGATATTGTACCTACTTACAAGCAATATAAGACAGAAAGAAGAAGTTGTTTTCGCATAATTTAATAGTATTGTAAGCGAGCAATGTACCTCTAAAGACACATGTATCTTTAGAGGTACATTGCTCGCTTACAAACATTTAGTTTGTTATGTATAACAAACTAAATGTTTATATGTGCCATTCTTACCATTTTCACGTGTTCTGTAAAGATATTCTAATTGACTTTGGTAAAGATCGACTAATTGACTTTCAAAATTTAAAGAAAGGTTTATATTCGCTGATTCGCTCTTGATATCATTTGACCTTATAAACATACTTATTGCATAATTACGATTACACAGCTTATTCACATTTTTGCTTTGCTTATTAACATTTAATATACAATGAACATTACTATAAATAGATTTATCACAGCCTTTTGTAAATATTTAACGACTTGCCCTGTCAAGCCATTATGAGCAACCATAAGATTGTGATGCATGTTAAAGATGAAAATAGTGCTTGAGAAGACCCAGATGTGCTGGACTCCAGTGATGTGAAGTTTGTAGGTGGCTGTGACAACGTCGAAGGTTCGATGACGTCAACTGAAAAGACATAAAATTCTAATTAGGTAAGTCTATTACAGTTCTGGGATTATTCTAAAGGCCCTCACTCACCGCGAGCATTAGCGTGTAACATTATAGATTCGACTTTAAGCATTACGTTACAACCAACCTCCCTGACCGACGAGCATTGGCGTGTAATGTAACATTTAGTATAGATTTTTCGTAATGTCAGCGCATTGATGTTACAAGTTGTATCAAAAAGTTACACATTGTATCATTACGAGGCGCGCATTGTAATGCTCGGTTCTCCTCCTTCACTGCTGTAATGCTCGACTCTGTACAAGCTTTACAAGCGTACAAGGCGTACCAGGGACTCTCGGCCGTAGGCACATGGACGGGCACCATGTGGTTTTAGTCGACAGGAGTCTGGCAGACTGGCATAGCATCTACGAGGATTTCTACTTGTAAAACGAAAAGGAAGATTATTCTGTAGGTACATTATATTTCGATTCTAGAAATAGTAGTCCAGTGTCGTCTTATCGGACTCTTTCTCAAAATGATAAATGTATTTTTTTATTCTACGTCTTGGAATATTGTACAGAAAGGAACTGAATTTATTTTTAAAGTTTGATTGCAGTAGAATGGATTATCAAAAAATAATTTTAGATTTTACCAACACTCTTTTTTATGTCGCGTTTCATCATTATTTCTTTAGTAGCTAATGGGTCTCGTGCACGTAACGAGTACAGTGGCGAGACAGTAAAACGATACTAGGCCGAGAGAGTGGGCACTCGGCCTACCAAACAAATCGTAGTTCTAGTGACTGTCTCGCCACTCTGCTCGGCCGAGTCACTCGTCAAAATGTTCATACGTACCGAGCACTCGGTCGAGGGCACTGTCTCGCCACTGTACTCGTTATGGGTACGAGACTCATAAGGAGGGAAAGCGTAGCAACCACCATCTAATACAGGTGACTGAGCGATTCAAAACATCGTTACTCTTTCGAATGTACAACTTGGAAGGCACTGCCAGTGCACGTGTTTTCCTTCTCTTATAACCCCGGGTTCTTCTAGCGTGAAGAGGCATATCAATGGGCCGTCAAAATGAGGGCAACTGTCAATAGTGCTCTGTGAGAGTGGCCCCCAACACAATTGCTAGATAAATATAAAAATAAATATTCACGGACGTTTAACACAACGCTATCTGATCCCAAAGTAAGCTAGGAATAACCTGCTTGTGTTATGGGCATCAGACCACGGATATTAATACTTATATACTTTTAAATGCATAGACACTTATAAAACATAGAAACACCCAGACTCTTGAGACAAACATTTATGGGTCACACAATTTTTTCTCTCTGGTGGGAATCAAACCCACGACTTCGTGATCCGCAGTCGCACATTTCGACCTCTAGACGAACGAGGCAGTCATAAAGAAAAATAGATGTCACCATGACTCTTCATTAGGCGGGTGGCATCAATTTAGCGAGCTAAATATAAAAAAAACAACGGTTCTGTATAGAGTGTTTATGAATTAGAAGGCCCTAGGATACTTAGGGCAATTTTTAATTGAAGGGACATTCCTTGCTGAAATAACATACCACAGCGTGACCTCCGTTAATTAAGGTAGCCCCATTTCTTATACTTTCATACAAAACATTATGAAAATTAATTAAAGTATACATAGATATTGAGTTTCCCACGAAAATCAACAAAAATCGAACATAACTACTTATCATAACACCCTCTGTCACAATTCCCCTATTCCCCAGTTTTTTATTTCATTGGAGTTGAATATTTAGAAATACATATTATTCTACCACGACGATAACTATAGTCGAATTTTTAATTAGACGAAGTAAAGTGACAGCAACTAATGTCACTTCTTCACAGAAATTAATCAACATTGTATGAAGAAGTGACATTAGTTGCTGTCACTTTACTTCGTCTAATTAAAAATTCGACTTTACGTACCTATAGCAGTATCATTCCTGACATCAGCAAATTTGTCGTCTATACTTCTGAACTCCGGTATTGTGCTGACGCAGGTGATTTCCAACCTGCCAGTAGCTACTGTCTGTAGCTCTGAGACGGTCACATACAAGTCTTTTTTATTTGGTTTACGGTTTTTATGTCGGCTGCTTGTGTGGACTGTGTTCTGTTCTTCGTGTTCCTTCATTTCAGCTATCTGAAATATATTGAAGATTGAACATTTAGTTATATAAAAATGCTGTTGGAGATCTTTAACAGAGGAGCGGCTCCACTTATTGGGATGACTAGCGTCATGCGGTTTCATCTGCGCCTATTTCGGGGATAATTTAGCGTCGCAACAGTGAAAAAAATCCTAAATCGGTTTAGTAGTTTCGGAACCTATTTAACGCAAACGAACAGATAAACAAATCTTTCTTCTTTATAACATTACTTTGGACATGAGTACCTACTGTTAATCTTTTCCCCCAAAGGACAACCAACATCTACACCTACTTCTCACATAAATATCATCGAACGCCCTTATACCGAAGCGTGATGTCTAAAATCATTGCAGCGTGAATCCTAAAGATCAATTTATATATACAATAACTAGCTGATGCCCGCGGTTTGGCCCGCGTATTTATATTTCCCGTTGCCGCTTCCTGTGGGAACTTCCCGGAATAAAAAGTAGCCTAAGGTAAATGCAGGTATTACCGACCCTGTTAAGACAATTTTAAAATTGATGATAGTTATTAAGAATGGTGATTGAGTTCACACCCAATGTTTTGATTTTCTATGAAACTTTAGTTTGTCTAGTTTATGTTTAAAGCCCTAAATTGCCCTTAAACACAATACTAGTTAAAACTTAAAGTTGAACGTGGACAACGCGATCTTGACGAAGTAAACAATGCCCTCTCTAGGGTAGTCCACTGGTTTAACGCTAATAATTTATTGTTAAACGAAACTAAAACAAAATGTATAAGATTCACCTTGCCAAATGTTAGGCTCGTTAACACCAGTATTAGGATTAGGGATGATCAAGTAGAATTGGTCGATGAAACTGTCTTTCTGGGCATAAAGTTAGACTCCAACTTGCAGTGGGGGCTTCATATCGAGAAAGTCTCGGGCAGACTGAGCTCTGCAGCCTATGCCGTTAAAAAGATCCGACAACTGACAGACATTAGAACAGCGCGTCTTGTCTACTTTAGCTACTTCCACAGTGTCATGACCTATGGCATACTATTATGGGGTAACGCTGCCGACATCGAATGTATCTTTGTGTTGCAGAAAAGGGCTGTCCGGGCTATCTATGGTATGGGGTTTCGGGAGTCATTAAGAGAAAAGTTTAAGGATATCAACATCCTTACTGTGTATTCACAGTACATATATGAAAACTTATTATATACTCATAAAAATAACAGTAAATTTATTAAAAATAGTGATATCCATAACCTAAACTTAAGAAATAAGAATAAATTGGCTGTACCTAGATTTAGGCTTAATAAAATAAGCAATTCTTTTGCGGGTATTTGTATTCGAATGTACAATACATTGCCGACAGCCATAACAGGTTTGTCAGTTAATAAATTTAAAAAACTAGTAAAGCTTAAATTGTGCCAGAAAGCTTATTATAGCATTAAAGACTTTCTAGAAGACAAGACTGCCTGGCAGTGACACGAATTGCTCCTTTCTACATTTAAAAAAAAAACTGTATTAGATACTAAGATGAATAAGAGGGACCGGACTGAGTTTCTTGGGGTGTTCTTCTCAGTCTGTAGCATTTCCGAACCCCCGGTAGAGTCACAAAAATTTTGACAAACCTAAATAATTTTTTAAAAATTTCAAAGGGAAAAAAAAAAAAAAAAAAATACTAATAAAATAAAAAAATAATTAAGTGATCAAGTCTATTGTTTGTATTACCGACCCATTCGAAAGGCTATGAATCTATTTAACGATTTTTATGAACCTATTACCGACTGTTAAAAACAAGAAGAATGTATAGGCAGGTATTTTGTTTATTTAGAAGAAACACATTATGGTGTTTTTGCAGAAAATCATGTAGGTTTGCTCTAAGTCCTTTCATACACTTTCATATTATACTTCATAGGAAAAGTCACTTAGATACTCTGGTCCATGCTATTTGACTAAGACATTATGTTGTAAAAGAGCTTTTATGGTATTTTTATCTTCAAAATATTGTTTGGATAATAAGCTAATATTTCATTAAACTAGTGTTATGTTACATAAACGACCAGGATTTGCATAGAATCGGCAATAGCTTCCCGTACTTGCTATCACCGACTCATATAGATCGGTAATGGTCGATATAATACATAATTACAAAATTGTATGACCGACTCATAAAAAGTAGATTATATGTATTTATTGGATTTTTGTAGCCATAGCAGAGATTTTAAATAAATAGTGTTGCAAATAATATTAATTAATACAAACATTGTAATGCAATAAAAAGTAATTTTATAATGCTCCTTTATAATGACAATGAATGATTAAAGTTGTATTTCGTAGCAAACAAAAAACGATTAAATAAGAAAACTAGACCAAATAGTATAGATCGGTAATTGTGTGTTACAAAGGCTGACTGTATTAGATTAAGATGTCATATTAAAATAATTGCTTTATTGTCACATATCGACGAGAAAGAGGTAAAACAAAATTTAATATGCATCGCAATCACCGGCCCATGAGTCGGCAATAGCTGCTACTATTAAAATAATTGAAGGTATTACCGCTTTAATTAAATGTGAAGTTTTATAATATTTAATTAATCAAACTTTATGAAATACTGTAAGAAATTAAGACCTCACATCTAAATGAACACATTCAATAATACAGAACAATCATAGGTTTCATACAATTCTTTAAAAACTGTTAAACGAAGTTTTGGTGTGCTTATCTGTAAGATTAAGGATTTGTACCACACGATCGGCAAGTTTACTATCGTCATAGAAACAAACGAATTTCGTCTCTTTCCCGGAATGCTACGCACACTAACGTAAGTATTTGCGACACTCAATGAACAAATGTGCGTATTTCGTCAAATGTCTCTAGTATAAACTGTTCCAGTAAAGTAAAAATTGCAGGTTAATGAAATGGATCGGTAATACCTGCGAATTTTCGATGGGTCGTTAATAGCTGCGTTTACCTTATGTGTTATTCCAGACTATTATGTATCCCTGTACAAAATTTCAGCCGTTCAGCCGTTCAAACGTGAAAGAGTAACAAACATCCCAGCCCCGGATCTAGGGGGGGGGGGGGCAAGCCGGGGCCCATGCCCCGGGCGGCAAAATCAGGGGGGCGGCAAATCAGAGGGCGACAAATTCAAACTTTGCAGACAAATGCACAAATCATCAGTACCTTGACGATTAGTAGATTACCACCTAATTAAGAACACTCCCAACTTATTCAACCCTCTTTTCACAAGAAATAATTATGCTCAAATTATATTAGAAATTAACCATAGATATATCCCAGTAGCTTAAAAGGAAGCAAACATTCCCATGCATGCTGCATGCATCACTTCTTTACAAACTTGCAGCATGTTGTGGAGGCGGCCAACGCAGGGGCGGCGGCGGCCACAGTATTTTATATTCAAATTTTTCAAAATTTATTGTGTTGTTCTTAAAATATCTCTTGTTGCACCATAAGTCAACAGGTATTATTATAAAATCAATTCACTAAACATTATAAATTCAATTGTGCCGCTGGATGGCCAGTTTCCTGCACTGGTGACGTATATCTACTAGTCCTCTGGGCTGGTCAGGTTCCCTGCTTTCTGCAGTTTAATTCAAGAGTACCACAGGGATCTGTGTAGTCCAACACTATTTCTTCGGAATATTATCCCTTGGATGCCCAGTTTGTTATGCAGACAACAGTACTCTACAGGAAAGTTAATCTGGCCGTCCAATGGAGGGGCGGCCCGACCTGGAGGAAAAGAGGCGGCAGCTCGTAGCGTATCTCGACCGGGTCCAACCGCATTTACCAATGGGATTTAGAAAAACTGGTAGATTTAAATGCCAGAAAATAAAGACGTGTGCATTTACAGCTCAAAGATCTCCTTTCCGTCCTATACCCTCTCTTCATAATGCGATACTACTACTGAAAGACTATCTAGACGTCCTCTGACTGTTCAGAGGGAGGCGGTCCGACGTAGAAGAAAAGAGGCAGCATCTCGTGGCGGATCTAGACCAGGCCGGACCGCATCTCCCAATTTAATTTAGAAAACCTTATAGAGTAAAATGCCAGGATATACAGGAATGTGCGTTTACAGCTGAAAGATCCCCCTTTCTTCGCTACCCTCTCTTCAGAAGGAGAGGAGCAACGGCAACCTCTTCTACCGGTTGTCGCAGATGATGACTGGCCACGGGAGCTCCTGTGTGACGAATATACCGGGAAACCACAGCTGAGTGACAGAACTGCGAGGAACGTAGTCAGGACACAGCGGTGCACACATTGGAGGAGTGCACAGCGGAGCGCAACAGCACCAGGTCCTATTAGCAGGTGTGGTCGTAGACATTCTCTCGCTGGTGATCATGGCCACCATGACACTCACCAGTGGGAGTACCTAAGTGGGATGTCACCTCGACTTTCTGCGGACAGTTCATGCTCGTGAGTGACGTGGCGTGGATAATCGGGAAATATGGAGATAGCTGCGGCGCCCCCGCTGCAGACTTATCTTCGCCCAAGACTCTCGGTCTCCATGACCGGGGGCCTGCTCACCTTTTTAACAGAAGCAGGCCCAAGAAGACAGTCTGACGTGAACGTTTTACGCACACCACACGTCCCAAGAAGCGGGACAACACCTGAACAACCCCCAAAGATGCGGGAGAGGACCCAAACCCCCTAGGTAAGGTCGCAATGGAAGTCAAAGTCTGTTAGGAATCCTGGGATATCCTTCCGAAGGTTTACCCGGGGCTCCAGACCGTAGGCAGTGGTAGGATTTGTGTGCTTTCAGTCGGTAAGCATTCGGCATAGCATTCATGACGGATTTCCATAATTAAGTAACTAAAAATCACTCCAAAAAGGGTATCTACTGTGCCCTACGCTCGCTAAAACTACTCTCAACTTTGAACTAAGGAACCCAAAAAAATGGGGGGGGGGGGGGTTAATGGGGGCGGCATTTTCACATTTTGCCCCACCTAAAAAAATCTCTAGATCCGGGGCTGAAACATCCACACTCACAAACTTTCGCATTTATAATATTAGTAAGATAGTAAGATTCCAAATGGTCATGACCGTTTTTGGAATAAGAAATTCAATTCAAAATTATTCTTACTAACCAAATTTGGCAATTAGTATCTACTCTACCAATTCACCTGGCAACCCAGCCTTGAGTTCTTTTATTATTGGTGTTTTCCTTTGCTACATTATAAAGAAGCACTTGCGCTAGTAGTTTAATTTTCTTCTAAACTTTACATAAAAATATTTCTTGGCACTCGAAACTGCATTCAGAATTTTACTACTTTTCACATTATTCTTGTACTGTCTTGCAATACGACGTTGTACAGAAACTTCGGTATTACTTTCCCTCGAGAACGGAACTCTGTACAATAGTCATAATTTCAAGATCTTCCTTGTAATAATAACTGTAGGTTTATTTCTGTTTTGACTTTGTTTTCTATTACGATTTTACAAAGGTATTCTCTACAGACACAATCATTCTGAAGATTTATCGTTTGATATCTAACACCGTTTCCGGTACCGTTGGGGTAATGCAGGGGAATCTATAATGGAAGTACCTACTTGTATATTTATGGCGCAAGAGAAAACTGAGGAAATTGTTTCCATAATATTAATTCCATAGTAATAATTTTATATTTTCAATGTCGAATGACATTGAAAATATAAAATTATTACTTTAGATTCTAAAGACACTGAGTGTCGACTATTGTTGAGGCTCAGGCTTCTAGGATAACTGGCATGTACAATATAAACTATTTTAAACAATGTCTAAAATTTAAACTCAATTTATAACTCATTTGCAGCATTTTAACAGACGTAGGTACGAGTTGACCTCCTTGCCTTTGTGGCGACCGCCACATAGCGAAGATCAATTGAAGTCCTGCATCGCGATATATAAGTTCCCGCAACGAAGTATAGATAAATCCTGAATCGCGATATCAGAATTCTCACGATGATGAACGATATAACCAACAGTCCAACATCAACCGTTGGGCTTCGGCCCGCCAGGCGCGATCACCTAGCCTGGTCGGAGGATCCTTCCTTTGTGTGTTGGAGGAACATTCCCAACCCTTCCTCCACACCTTATTTTTCTCGAGCGACTGTATAAGGTCCTGTCAGAGGGGTCCTTTTTAAGGATTTTTAAGGCTACAGTGACCACATTCGATCAGGTAGATCCAGTCTAGCTATCTAGCTAGACTGATCTACCTGAATGTGGTCACTGTAGCCTTAAAAATCCTTAAAAAGGACCCACCACATTCAGGGAGATCAGTCTAGCTAGATAGCTAGACTGATCTACCTGATCGAATGTGGTCACTGTATACACCTAACACTTTATACACCTCAACCTCAGATGGCAGGCGCCATCTTAGGTGTATAAAAAGAGTTTATATGTGTAATGTAGTGACTGTGACCCAGTGACAATTGCAACGTTTTAAAAACCTAATTAAAACCTCAAAGAATTATAATTTTTAAAACTTCCGTCAATCACAGAGTTACATTTCTACGTAATATTCAATTGCTACTTCAACAAAGCTCTTGATGGCTAGCATTTTATGTATAGTTGTATATGATATTGACACCAGCTTCTGATAGTTACGAACTTACGAACACAGATCACATATAAAAAGCATCACTTTGAGGGCGTTGGCCGATACGTGATTGGATTGTTGATTGTACAAAAAATGGCATTGACTTTATTTACGTTAGGGTGTCACCAGACCCCTAGTATCATAGTCCAATGATAGATAGGTAGGTAAGTAGAGAACATCGGACTAATCGTGTGAACATCGAACTAAAAGACTCAGTAATCCGTTGATTACTGAGTCTTTTAGTTCACTGTACTTCGAAAGAAGTGGGATGAAACTCAAACCCACAGGAGAGGTCGTGATGGCGGACAAAGTTCTTCAGAGGACGTACCCGGGACTCCCGGTCCTAGGCAGATGGAAGGCACCGTGTGGTTGTAGTCGGTAGAAGTTCGGAATAGCATCCATGAGGATTACCGCACGAAAAAATACTACTTAGACAAGAAAGTATCATTATACTCTGTAAAATATAGCTTGATCTCTGTGACAGTTCTACAAACGTAAACAAGAATAGACTTTATGTCAACGGCATAAAGCTTTTGTGGTTGAAATGCAGAGAGTGAGCACATAGAGGTGCAAACTGTAATAACAACATTTGAAATAAAAGTAATTTTGTTTACGTTTGTAGAACTGTCACAGAGTTTAAGCTATATTTTACAGAGCATAGTTCGAAGATCGGCCTAAATCATCGAACTGCTGATTATAGGGGCATCAAACAATCTCGGTAAATCAACACAACATAGAAACAGCTACATACATGTACACCCTTATCTGTACAGGGGGTAAATTTGCATAAATGTAATTTCCTTGCGCTACACAATATGAATAGGGTACAGCATGTAAAAGAGATTAATTCAGACATTATTTTAGACGGAGTCACGGTTAAATTAATGGTTTTCCATACTAATATTATAAAGAGGAAAGATTTGATTGTTTGTAGTCGATAAACTCTGAAACGAATGAACCAATTTTGAAGTGTTCTTCGCTATGGAAGTCAAATTATTATGAAGTAACGTTGACTATGAATGTATCATCGTGCTAGTATTCTAGTAGTAGTAGTAGATTTGATTGTTTGTTTGTTTGCATAGGCTCCGAAACTACCTTATCAATTTGAAAAATTCTTTCACTGTAGGGAAGCTGCACTATCACCGGTAAACATAGGCTATTTTATTCCCGTATTCCCACGGGAACGGGAGCTACGCAGGTGAAACTGCGTGACGTCCGCCAGTAGTGTCATAAAATTCATACATTATTGTACGTAAGTACATTGGTGCTACAGGATTCGTAGTACTTATGTGACAGGCGAAGTCGTGGGGCATAGTATGTTTATTTACATATCTAAATAGCTATAAAAACAAACATAATATAACTGTTCCACGTACTTTGAAAGCTGCATACGTGGTAAGCAGTGCTCTCACGTGCAGCTATCAAATCTCGATAGCAAAGGAAAATATTGACTCCCAAGTTAAGGGTAGGGGTCTTACTAGTGTGGGCGGTCAAAGCGGACCCTCATTCCCTGTTCACATGCATCCGTAAAGAAACATCATCTTGTTTTATCTGTTCTATCTTGCCATAGGTAGGTACGTACCTACTCCGTAAAATAATAAATCTGTTTCCTTGACCTGCCCAGCCGGCGGCGTCGCTTAGGTACTCTGAATTTTCATGTGTACTGAAATATTTTCGACATGATCGTACTTATGACAAATAAATAAACTAGAGGTTCATCAAGTGAAGTTACGCCCATTTCGTTAAGGGTGGAACTTTGAAAAATTCTTGCTATGCGATATAACCCAAAAAATTTAAGTTTCTAGGTGTAAGTATACCGGCTGGACATTGATAGGTGATAGTGACCCGTTCATTTATTTGTACTTATAGAATAATCAATTCGTACCTGATGTTCCTTTAAGTTGCAGCCAGGAGGTCGTGTGGCGACATGAGATGCATGTGTGAGTGTCAAAAACGGAGTCGGAGTACTGAAACCTTTATCATATTCGAAACTTCTTTGTCCTCTTCTGCCGTTCCGTTCGCTCATCGGGACGCGGAATTTGTGTGACTGTGCAACCACCTCGTCCATCTAGAGGAAAATAAATTGATTTAATATAGGGAAAGTGTTATTCATGTTGATAATAAAAGTATTAGTTTCGTATTAGAAATATTTTGATGTGTATTAGTGCATAGGAAAATAAAGCTTTTGAAGTTTTTCTTCCAGAACTATAACATTTTTGTCTACATTATTGAAGTAACTTCGCTTATATTAACTAGCCCCGTGTGGCGACGAGGCCCCGTGTGGCAACCAGAAAGAGTACAAAATGTCGCCACCCCAAGTCCCCTGAGTCGCAACAGGTGACTAAGGGAGCGCTTTTTCAAAACGATCCATTGCGTAGAGAAGAAAAATTCGAAATGAAACCCGTTTGTCAGTAAAATGACAATCGTTAAGCAAAGTTCGGCTTGAAATATTTCAACTGCGGGTCGTCACGACCTGCGCCTGTCCATTTCAACACGGCAATAGGCTCACTCATTACGTGGGACATAAAACTATAAGGTGAAATGTGGGCGTATACTATGCCTCTACCTACTCCTTCGGGGATAAAGGCTTCACTTTAGATTTTTTTTTGAGCCCTAAGGCACCACCCGGGAGTGAGGGGTGGAGGTAGAGAACGCTACATGCGTACCACACGGCCGGCCGTGTGATTATGTCAGACTCTTACTGACTAAACTCTACCTTGAGCCTCTAGCCCTTGGGCCTTGGAGACTCGTCGGAAGCGATCACCCTTCTAGGGAAGGATGACGCAAAGGCGTCACTGTATAAGTGTTTATTTTATACTTGTGCCTAAGAACCTACGCACACATAGACACCGCTCACTGAGTTCACAGACACGAGGTGTGTTTTTATGTAGATTGTCCATTTCGCAGCACGTTTATTGATAAATTACCTTAGTCCCATTGATGAACCATGTAATGTGTGGTGCTGGCAAAGCTGGAGCCGTGGTGCAGTTGGCTCGCAGAATCTCACCGAAGCTGAGGAAGCGAGTAGGGAAGTCGATTCTAGGATGATGTTTTTGTGGATCTGAGGAAGATTGTAAAAAAAAATATTAATCTAATAAAAAAGAAACTGCATTCTTTTCACGATAGCATAATATAATCTTACTATCTTACCAATATTATAAATGCGAAAGTTCGTGAGTGTGGATGTTTGTTACTCTTTGAAGCTCTAACGGCTGAACGGATCTGGCTGAAATTTGGTGCAGGGATAGATTATGGTCTGGAATAACACATAGGCTTTTTATCCCGGGAATAAGTCACCACGCGGAGCGGGAACAGGAACAAACTTTACGCGGGCGAAGCTGCGGGCATCAGCTAGTTCTTATATATTTTCAGATGTTTTTGTATAATTCGCCAAAATGACGCCTCCTATCAATTGGACGGTCATGAAGACATCTAGCAAATAGCTAAAATAGCTCAGGGCCACTCTCAAATCCCACAAGACTGTTCTTTCTCTTATCTGTCTTATTTGCAAGCTATAACAAATATGCGATGATAAGTATCATTGCACGGATCAGTATTAAAACACAACTACTGCGACATCAGGGCACCTACGTGATTCACTGTTACGTAGTGGCAGGGTTTGCGGATGTTACTTGTGGCCCCAAGGTCTATAAAACATTTGGCTGTGGGGTTTTGTAGAGAGTGCTTGAGCGATGAAAACATGGAAGCTGCGTCAAATAAAGCTAAAGATAATGCGGTGAAACGCGTTAGGAACTCCTACTGCGTCAGTCATCATGTACGTGATCTTGTTGATAAGACAGGTAGATAGATAGATAGACACAAAAAAATGTAGCTTGACTGTGTCTTAGTTCTCACAATCGAGTATGCTAAATTTAAAGAGAGGAGGAAACGTAAACGACGACCGGCAGAAAAATGGGCATTTGGCTCTGAAATAATGCACAATACTCACGGACACTCACGGACATTTCATTTCACACAACGCTATCTGATCCCAAAGTAAGCTAGGAATAACCTGCTTGTATTTTTTTGGGTATCAGACCACAGATATTAATACTTATATACTTTTTAAATACATACATATTATACATAGAAACACCCAGAGTGGGTCACACAAAGATTTGTCTCCGGTGGGAATCGAACCCACGACCTCCAGCGCCGCAGGCGGTATCACTACCGACTGCGCCATAGAGGCAGTCGAAGACAATGGTTGGAATCTGAGAATAACGAACCAGTCCAGATACGAAACTATAAACCTTATTTAATTACTGTCGGGAATCCTGGGACATTCTTCCAAGGGCTTATCCGAGACTCCAGACCGTAGGCAGTCGTAGACCTTGCGGTTTTAGTTGCCAAGTGTCTGGCATCGGCATTAGCTTCCATAAGAACTCGTGAAAAAAGCGCCTTATTTTATCAGTTTTCATTTGCTTCATTCAGATTATTTAAATATGAGACATCTCGTAATATTATTGTATGTTTAAACTTCTAACGATATGAATTGTTGATGAGTGTCGGCCAAATCCGCAACCGCATTTTAACGCTTTTAATCCTATTTCGGATACAGACAGCGACAAATCAAAATTCATCCTGCGAAATGGCGCGCATATTTTATGGCATTGATGAGTAAATAAAACAAAAAATAATTAACAATTCAACAGATTTTAATCACAATTCAAAGAATAATTTGGGACTTCTCAGCACGACCAACGAACGATGGTTGGGTATTTGGATAAGCTTGTTAACCTTAGTTAAGTCAAATAACATGTTTAAGGGCGACTTACACTACTCAAGTAACAATAGTACATTTCGGAACTCTCAAAAATAGAAACATTTCATAGTGTACTAAAAGAATTTGATCTTAGACTGAGAAATTTATTTTTACACTATCATAAATATCACAATTCAATGTCTTTAAAATGCTCGAATACCTTTAAACTAAAGCTGAATTCGTATCCAATTAATGTAGCTGCTTATTCTTGCAAAGACTGAAGGGTATTGTTGTTCGCAACCAGCCAGTGCCACAAACGAACTGACACCTATTAAAACTTCTTCTCCAGCAACATTGATCGTCAATGGCCCTCCAGAATCGCCTTGACAAATTCCCACAGCACCGTTTCCGCTTGTGCAGATATTGGAGCTCAACAGAAACTGGCCATAAGCTATTTCGCACTGAGCGTTAGAAATCACCTGCAGCCTAACATTCCTTGTAAAAGTACTGGTGGTCGCTGCTTGGCTAGTGTCTGAATACCTGCCGTAACCAGATGCTGTGACCCACATATTAGTAAAATTCACGTTAAGCAGACTATCAGAAGGTAATCTTATAGGTCGAATTCGGCTAGATATAGGTACTGCCGATGGTAAATAAAGCATTGCTATGTCATTAGCAAGTGTTCTATAGTTATATCCCGCGTGTACAGCAATTGATGATACTGAAACTCGGTGTCCTCCATAAAACAGGAACTGTGATCCAAGAACGGCTGTAATTCTTCTTGCTACCAGTCGTCCATAAGAATAACAATGAGCGGCGGTCAGGATTCTTGTTTGAGTTAGTAATGAACCTCCACAACCCGAAGGAGATGCCACGCCAAAATCCATAAGTAACCCAACCAGGTATGGATGGGCATAGACCGGAGCAACATTTCCTCCCACAATGCGGTGTGCCAAAACTTGATCTTCTAAGAGCTTGATGTTTTCAGCATTTTTAATTCCAAGATTTAGAGGCCAGTCCAGAAACTCTTCCGTTATATTGTATTCCGATATAACGGATTGGAATTTGAACAGAAATAACACCAGAATTACTCGCATTGTGGTTGTATGGAATCTATCGGGCAACTATTGCTTTCGAGCCATTTTTTCTTTTTATACCTTTTAAGTACTTATGCCTAATCTAAGCAAGTATTACCGAAAGCTGATAACCAATTAACACCATACGTTTATATTCAATAATATTTTGTTTACTCATTTTGTGTAAGGATTAAATTCTAGATATATTTAATCCCTGGATTAAGCAAACGTGTACCTAAATGAATTGCTCATTTGTATTCCTATTGTTTAAACTGTGAAGATATGGCTGGGTTTTTATCACGCATGTGTTTAATGTTATAATTAATCTCCAATGGCTACTTATCACATATATCCGATACGTAAGTTTAAGCCGTAATAATACTTTTTAATTATTTGGAAAACCCTGTTTCACACAATAGCCCGTATGTAATCTTTGTAATAATACCTACAATTTTAGTACAGGCCCTGATCAGCTCACTTTTAAAGCCATTTCCGATATACGTACAGTAATGGCACATTTACTAAGGCATACCGCCCTTGCTTTTGAGAAATACAAAAATGAAACACACCATTCCAATTTCATACCAAAACACGTTCCCGAGGAAACATTGTTCTGATTGATTGTCCCTTTTCTATTCAATTTTAAGCTCCTTTTTCACAGGCACTGCGTAACGTTCCCGTTGTAAGCTCGCCTCTCTGATAGCTCTCTGATTTACAGCCATTTTGGGTGAGGAATTTCCTTCCGAACTTTTTTTGTGTTCTATTAATCATGTATTACGTCACAGAAGTTTAAATTGTGAACAATTTTGTGTTCTGTTATCTTTGATGTTCTTTGAATTTTATTAGCTTGCTGATGTAAGTTTTGCGCGGGTTTGCATTAAGATGTTTTTATTTTTAATAGGTAGCGTAAGTACCTACCTATGTCTTCTTCTCATAGTGCCAACATCTCAGAGTAGGTCAGCTTTCATTGGCTACTGGGAATGAAGGATTATTTAGTAGCTTTATGTAATTCTTCTAGTATATTACGAGTATAAACTTGCGCTGACGTAATGTTTAATCAATCGTAGGCCTCTCCCAAGTACCTAATTCCACGAGAATGATAGACCTTACAGTACCATATTGGCCAGACGAGTTGCGATAGGGTTTTTTTTCTAGTTATTCGAACATCGGCTATGTAGAGCTACATCGCACTATGTATAAGTGAGAAAAAGATATATCTCAATCATCTCAATCAATATTTTCCTTGCAGAAACTCTGCGATTCACGAGTAAAATCCTAAATGTCTCCAACGTGGTTAAAATAAAAACATATACATTTCCCCGACATATTGCAAACATATCACCATATACAATTTGCTATATATCAAGGTGCGGAAACGGATCCTCTTCAATAAAAACTACACCACGATATTTGTTGCTCGACCCTCTACTTGATAAATGATCGCCACAGAGAAATACTAAAGCAACTATATTTACTCACCGGCGAGAACAATAGGAGATCGCCGTGTTTTCACAGAAAACGTTTTAAAGTGACATCGTATACAATAGTGAACTGAAATATCTTGTACAGAAAGTAAATACATAGGTACATATAAACATGCCTCATTCCCCAGAGGGTTTTTTTTGATGTTATGCCGGACTCCTACCGACTAAAAAAACCTCATGTGTCCTGCTAACAGCCTCGGATAGGCCCTCGGAAGAATACCCCAGGACATGCCCAGAGGGTTATGTAGAAGAAAATATCAAGCCGCTTATAAGGTCTTCAACTTGGCTTAACTACTACCATATTACTGGCAGCTGAGATCAACGGCTTCACGTGCCTTTCGAGGCACGGAAACGCCAGAAATGCCACAAACTGTTACCTATCTTAAACCCTACAGCATCGTAAGTAACTTTACGCAGGGCTAACAGAGCTAGGAGAAATTTAAAGAAAATAAATGCTTTGAGAAGGTTTGATGGAAGTTATTGAAAAAAAAAATGATGGCTGCGGCGATGATAGGTATAGCTCAATATTTGTGGTAAGATTTACGTCCCAAGCCAGACTCACCTGCATCTATTAACTAATGGGCCAGGTTATAGCGTATAGAAGGAAAACTCGAAACGAACCCAGTACCAATCTGTCTTACTAGCTAAATAAAACATGACCAAGACCTATCCAAAACTGTGATCAAAGAGTGGTATTGTTGATCGAAGCAAAAATCACATACCAGGGACAGTGGACTATAAAAATAAAAGGATTTGGTAATATTTTGAAAAAAAAAATAAAATTTTTGTAAAAAGAAAGGACTTCGCCTAACTGATTTATTCGAGACAGATTCAGTAACCAGAAATTGCAGAATTCTGATAAAGCAAATTCAATAGCTAATCAGGTCGGCATTTCTGATTTCCAATAACTCTATCCTGTTCACGTAGTGACCCGTATCGTGAAGCCAACAGAGCTTACGTGAATCATAACCAGGTAGGTTACTAAATTTTTATTTTATTAATGGTAATATTTTACGTACAGTCAGCTTCAATCAATATTTTATTTCAATAAATATTTTAGAATGAACAAAGTATACGACAGGTGTCATCTTGATATGAGCTTTATATTAATGACATACAATTCGATTTTTATGTTTGCTAAGTTTATTAACCGACTTCAAAAAAGGAGGAGGTTCTCAATTCGTACGCTATGTTTTTTTTTGTTTGTAAGTTACGCGATAGCGGCGCCAATTATGGATGGATTTTGTTTTTTTTTTGTTTGAAAGAGGCTACTTCTGAGTTGGACCCATATCCAGGGCTTCAGGATCTGATGTTGGGATCCAGGAGAAATCGAGGGCAACCACCGAAAATTGTAGGGACAACTAGTGCGTTTGTTAACCTTTTTCATTAAGTGCTTTAATGTACTACACTCATTTAATGGAGCCTGGAACGTTCCAGGCTCAATTTAATGAAGGTCTGGAGTCGATCTGATGATGGAACCGAAAGACAGTCGAGGGAATTCCTTAACGATTTACAGCAGTTACCTTGTGTTTCGGCTTGATTGATTTGTGTTGATGAGAACTTTACACCTAGATATACACTCATTTGCAAAAAAAAACGGGCACCTAAGCAATGAACCATTTCACATGTTAATATTGCTTTGTTTGATAATTATAGGTAGTTTTATCCTCACAATTTAGTAAATTAATAAGAAAATAATCGTTTTCATCAGTATTTCATAAAATTTTGTTACAATTTATGGGAAATAATGCTAAACCTCGCTAGTAGTGTATGTTCACTAGTAGTGCATATGCTCATGAAGTAAAAATAAAAAAGTTTTTTTGTTTGTTTTTCTTTAATAAAGTAAAAGCAGATAAATGTTAAGTATCGAGTGTGACCCCCTCTAGCTAAAATCACAGCTTGAATTCGTCTGGGCATGCTAGCGAGTATATCCCGGATACTTGCTTGCGGAATACGTTCCCACTCCGCAGTAATCACATTCTTCAGCTCTCTGATGGTCTGCGGAGCCGGGTGTACTGATCTCACACGCTGTTTTAGAACGTCCCAGATATTTTCTATGGGATTGAGGTCGGGACTTCGAGCTGGCCAATCCAAACGACGAATGCCGACCTCTTGCACATACGCATTAACATCGCGGGATCGATGGGCGCGAGCATTGTTGTCCATAAAAATCGAGTCTTGACCTAGAGCGGCCAATGCGGGTTGTGCATGAGGAATTAGAACTTCCGTTATGTATCGATGCCCAGTCAGTGAGCCGTTTTCAATGAAGACTAACTCTGTACGTTCCATTGAATTTATTCCTGCCCAAAACATAACAGAGCCCCCACCATAAGGTGTGATTTCTTCGAAACATGCATCTGCAAAGCGCTCTCCTTGTCTTCTTAGCACTCGCCGACGTCCATCTTCACCGAACAGAGATATCCTGGCTTCATCAGAGAACAAATCCTATTCAAATCTTCTTGAGTCCATGATTCACAATTACTGGCGAACCTAAGCCTGTGAACTCTGTGCTCACGGAGTAATTTGGGGCCGCGGGCCGGGCGGTGACTGCGTATATTGGCAGCGAGAAGCCTCCTCCTGACCGTCCATAGACTAATATGCACATTTCTTACTTCTTGGAGGTTGTTCTTAAGATCCACATACGAAGATTTGCGATTTCTCAATGCGCGACTCACAAGAAAACGATCATCCCGTGGTTGGGTACAGGGTTTTCTTCCAGAACCAGGCCTTCTCTCGACGGAACCAGTCTCCTGATATCGCTGCCAGGTCCTTTGGACCGTCGAGCGACTAACATTTAGCCTCCTAGCCACGAAACATTGGCTGCAACCCTCTTCAAGCAGCGCAATAATTTTGGTAGCTTTTACCACTTTATCTACCATTTTTGATACAGCCAAACAGCAATAAATAAAGCTTTGACAGTCAAAAAAATTAATCGATAAAAATTGAATAAAAGTTGTGAAAGTCGATGTTAACTTCTGGAACTTCGCGCCAAAAATGTAGGATTAAAAGGGGTTTTCTTTAAAAATGAGCATCAAATAAAAATTTGAATTTAGAACGTACTTTTTTAAATACCACGGCATTTTTAAAAGCGGCCAGTAACGTGTACAAACGATTGAAACCTTTTTGGTATTGTATCTTTTTAAAGATGAATGAAAATCAAAACCGCCCGTTTTTTTTGCAAATGAGTGTATATACTTTTCGGTCCACCCGTCCCTTAAAATAATAAATAAAATATTTAAATAAAAAATAGAACCGACTTCATACGAATCCTTAAAAATAAAATTGACTTAGCACAAAGTAATATGTAGGTATTTTGATTAATCAGATTTTATTCTTGAGAAGTTGGTGCCATTAATAATACTTAACTAAACCTGTGAGTTTACTTGGCGCCGACTTCAATATGATATTGAATAAAATCTGGTAAATCAAAATACATATTACTTTGTGCTACGTAAATTTTATTTTTAAGGATTCGTATGAAGTCGGTTCTATTTTTAATTTTTTTTTGACCAGGTTGCCTTTACTATTTCTCATACTGACACTTTAGATACAAAATAACCCATAATAACCTCAGTTGTGAGGTAAAACATACTTATAGGTACTATAGCGAATAAATTCAATAGGTTGAGTTACAGCTTCAGTAGCTGAGCTTATCTGAGTGTTGTCTGTTACAGAGCCAAGGCCAGTGGTTCAAGCCTCGTCTCGCACCAAGCTTTACACAAAAAAATTTAAGCTTTCCGATAATAAAGTATGAAATCCGTTTTATGTACATAACAAGCAATTCCTAGCGCTGCGCTGCCGCGCTGGTACAAGCTGGTAGTCTAATTGATATGTAAAAAAATCTATTTTCTTATATAACGTGACTTATACTTTGTTGTGACAAGAACAAACTGTTCTACCGTAAAATGAGTAAACACAATAAATTATCACTTACCAAACCATTTATCAATCAAATCAGTCCACTGATGAAGGTAGACCTCAAAGCAAACCACAAAAATAAACCAAGAAATAGGTAATTGAAAGGTGTTTTTATACATTACTTGCGACTGAGTTTGATATGAATTCATATATGACACAATTTAACACGATATTCTCAAGGGATAAAATAGGGGATGAATTTGATATTTAATATTATGAGATAATGAAATAAAAGGAAAAACGTGTTTTTTTATACAACTTTTTGTTTCAGAGATGCAGCAAAAGATCATTTATTGCTCCTAACATATTTGAAAGTTTACCTACACTGCAAGTTAACGAATATATCTTACTTAAGCTGCGTCCCAACTTCATCCGACGAATTACCTAGACTCAGGCTAGACTAGATACCGCTAGTAGAAGCGGTGCAGATGGTGAGAAAATCTATATATATAAAAATGATGTGTGCGTTTGTGTATCTATTAAAAACTCAAAATTTACTGAATCGATTGAGCTCAAAAATTGGACACGATATACAATAGGATTCAGAGATGGTTTTAGGCTACTTTATACACTTTTATCATAACAGCAATAAGAATAAAATAGCTTTAAAAAGTGATATTACCAATAGATGGCGTTGGTCGTTGTTTTTTTAATTGTATTCTGCCAGCTTCAGAACAAAATTATTATAAACAACCTATTTAGAAGGTACCTACCAGATCGATGTTTTTTAAGAGAAGTTTGATTGCGGCCTCCTTGCATTCAGAATAATAAAAGAGAGTACGCACCTAATAAAGAGGTCAGACTGATATGTTTTGCATGTTATTTTTGAACTTTTTGGACATTCGGAATTTTGGAGTTTTGAACTTTAGACTTTTGGAATTTTGGAGTTTTGGTGTATTGGAGTCTTGGAGTTATGGAGTTTTGGACTTTTGGACTTTTGGACTTTTAGAATTTGGAGTTTTGGACTTTTAGAACTTTAGACTTTTAGACTTTGGAGTTATGGCCTTTTGGACTTTGGAATTTTGGACTATTGGACTTTTGGACTTTTGGACTTTTGGACTTTTGGACTTTTGGACTTTTGTACTTTTGGACTTTTCGAGTTTTGGGCGTTTGACATTTTGGACTTTTGGAGTTGGAGTTTTAGAGTTTTAGACATTTGGAGTTTTGGAGTTTTGGAGTTTTGGAGTTTTGGAGTTTTGGAGTTTTGGAGCTTTGGAGTTTTGGAGTTTTGGAGTTTTGGAGTTTGGAGTTTTGGAGTTTTGGAGTTTTGGAGTTTTGGAGTTTTGGAGTTTTGGAGTATTGGAGTTTTGGACTTTTGGACTTTTGGACTTTTGGACTTTTGGACTTTTGGACTTTTGGACTTTTGGACTTTTGGACTTTGGACTTTGGACTTTGGACTTTTGGACTTTTGGACTTTTGGACTTTTGGACTTTTGGACTTTTGGACTTTTGGACTTTTGGACTTTTGGACTTTTGGACTTTTGGACTTTTGGACTTTTGGACTTTTGGACTTTTGGACTTTTGGACTTTTGGACTTTTGGACTTTTGGACTTTTGGACTTTTGGACTTTTGGACTTTTGGACTTTTGGACTTTTGGACTTTTGGACTTTTGGACTTTTGGACTTTTGGACTTTTGAACTTTTGCTTTTTGACTTTTTGACTTTGGGCTTTTGAACTTTAGAACTTTTGGACTACTAACTCCTATGTATATTTCATGATATTTCTTTCGAAAAATAAGGTCATGAAGAAGTTTCACTTCGTACGTGTGTACAATAGTACACGCACACATTTTTTTTAAATGTACCCATCATTTAGTTTGTTACTCATTTCTCATAGGTACATAAAACCACCATATAAAAGTCACAGCGAAGCGTGGCAGGGTACCGCTAGTTAATTATAACTAGAATAGTACCACGGTGCTGCTTATTAGGGATAGGAATTTCTTTTGGTGAGTTTCTTGAATCACTTCTTTCTTTAGTTCTTCAGCTATGTAACTAGATTATGAAAGAATTCGGATCTGCGACATAACAGTGATTCTAGTGAAGAGTCCTATAGTAAAATGGTCATAATGTTGTCGCCAGTCTCTTTTACATGGTTTGTTATATATTTTCTAGAAATAGAGCGACAAGAGAAGCCGTAATCGGGTCAATTATCACGGACCGTATTCTTGAAGATGATTTAATTAAACCAAGTAAAATTATTGCACGTTGAAATTGTTCTTGCATATTTTATAAAATAGCAATATGTACTCACGGAAAACGGTAAGCTGTTTGTCAGAAGAGGCTTTCGTAAAAATAGGTGTCTCAATTGACACCTCACACGAATAGATGCCGCTCGCTGCGAAATCCAGATTTTGCAGGATTATTGAGTTCTCGGTTGCTAAGGCGATCTGCAAAAGAAATTTTTTCTTATAGCAACAAG
The DNA here is from genome assembly GCA_933228765.1 of Miltochrista miniata. Lineage (NCBI taxonomy): Eukaryota > Metazoa > Arthropoda > Insecta > Lepidoptera > Erebidae > Miltochrista > Miltochrista miniata. Next base: position 20,507,387 of record OW121750.1, on the reverse strand, counting down.
CAATTTTACTTTATATACTAGACTAAATTAGTGTTCAATGCAATTAATTTTGTTTTCGGCAATCATTAGTTATAACCTGAAAACATACATACATACATATGGTCACGCCTTTATCCCCGAAGGGGTAGGCAGAGGCATATTATATGCCCACATTTCACCTTTTTTTTTATAATTTTGTCCCACGTAATAGGTGGTGAGCCGTATTGCCGTGTTTAAATGGACAGGCGCAGGTTGTGACTGCCTGCTGTTGAAATAAAGTCTTCAACTTGACTTATGTAACGACTGCCATTTTACTGGCAACCGGGACCAACGGCTTAACGTGCCTTCCGAAGCACGGAAACGCTCAAATAAATGTCACAAAGTGATCACATGGATTGTCACCCATCCATGGACCGGCCATAGTGAAAGTTGCTTACTGCAGTGATCGTTTACAGAACACTGACGCGGACCACGAGCGCTTCATAACCTGAAAAGGTAGAGATTGATAGAGAGTAAAGAGAAGGTAAGAGTGGTGGACGGTCAGGAGTTACAGAAATGTGTTGTGAAACTGGGTCACTTCATCTTATGTGGATGAGCACCTTGCAGTGAGTCATTCACGCCACCTTTGTGTAGTTCTTAGATGGCGACCGTGTATGGCATTTACAAATTATGACCCATTTTCTTGCCGTTTGTAAACCGTTGCACCGTCAAGTTGCCAATATGATGGCCGATAAGAAAAGTTGACGTAGTCGTCATTAAACCGGGCTTAAAAATGACAGTAGTCACAACCTGCTCCTGTCCATTTCAATACGGCCTTAGGTTTACCGCCTATTCAGTAGGATAAAATGTAACTGGTGACAATCATGTGCACATAATGGTATGCCTCCGTTTACCCCTGCGGCTTATGAACATACCTACTTATTATGTGGTAGTGTGTATGAAAACTATCTTTCGCGTGTAGAGATCTCTAGATTCTTTTATCAAATCAGTCTACAGCACTTCACTGCTGGACGTAGGCCTCTCCTAAATTTCGCCATAATACACGGTTCTGCGCCGTCCACATCCAGGTAAATAACAATTTATTAAATAAATATAGTAAGCGAGCAATTTTCTTTAATATTTTTGCAAAATCGCCATTCGTTAGTTTGACCTGGAAGTGAATTCGACCTGTTACGCCCTCTTGCAGCGGCATGGAACGAGCATTGTGCATGCAATGGAACGTTCCTAATACAAAGATAATCATACACTGGATGGAAAAGTTAGAATTCCGATTCAATATTACGTAGTGTTTTTCTCTAGTTTATATTTTAATCAAATGCAGACTATCGTCAATCGTCGTCCATTGCTGGACCTAGGATTTTTTGCACTTTTGGACATAAAACACGGTCCTACATCCAAGTGCCTGCTACCTGTTGTAGGTCATCAGTTCCTTTCTTTTTCAGTATCGGAAAAAAATATACGTTTAAATATTTATTCTTGGATAATAAATAAATTAATAATATTCACGGACATCTCACACAACGCTATCTGATCCCAAAGTAAGCTAGGAATAACCTGCTTGTGTTATGGGTATCAGACCACGGATATTAATACTTATATACTTTTAAAAATGTACATACATAATATACATAGAAACACCCAGACTCTTGAGACAAACATTTATGGGTCACACAAATATTTGTCTCCAGTGGGAATCGAACCAACGACCTCCAGCGCCGCAGGCGGTATCACTACCGACTGGAGGCAGTCAAAGTGATTCACCTGGGGTTTCGTTGTGCAATTTTATGTAAGTCGCGTGTTAACCATGCTATTAGTAGATATTTTACATTACGTACATATTTTACATTTTACATACAGAAATTCTCATGGATGCCCGGCCGGACTCATCCCATTATTATGTTACGAGTGTCACATCTAGTGTGTTAGTGTTTCAACGTTTCAGTTACCCCGAATTAATTTAAGTGCTCTTTCAAATTACGTACAGACACCGTTCTTACCGCACATGAAATTAAGTACCTATAGCGTTTAATTAAGGCCCCTCGGGAATGCAATTAAATACTAGTTAGATCGTTGCTAGCTAGCGAGCAATGTGGGTGTTTGGTAGGTATATTACGAAGGTAGTTTGTGTATTATGAAAATAGTGAAACATCTGTTTTTTTTCTTATATCCTTTTTAGTATGGGACAAGGTACTGTTACACTATTTAATAAACTTTTTATTTCACTTGTGGAAATCCTACATGGATGCTTTAACCGACTAAAACCGCACTATGCCCTCTGGGGTATCCTTCTGAGGGCTTACCCGGGGCTTCCAACCGTAGGCTGTTAGGCAGTATCCTGCAGTATGCTGCTCGTATCCGTGAGGTTTATTAGTCGGTAGAAGTCCGGCATAGCATCCATGAGGATTATCCCTAACGTAAAAAAACACTGTGCCGTACTGCCTATGATCGAGCGGGAGCCCCGGTTAAGTCCTCGGACGGAATTTCCTGAATTTCTGACGGACTTTGGCTATCACTACGGCCTCTCCTAGGGGTTTTTTAGGCTTATGTATTGATGGATGTTATTGATTTCTTGCACGGGGACGTGAAAGAAATGGAACTTTAATAGTTAAAGTATGTTAGTGTAGTAAGCTCTTATTAGATAATGAACTTACAAGTACTCGTAGAGTCTGTTCAGAAGCAAACAAGCAGAATGACGCATATAATGACGTGTATGTCGTAGTCCAACATACACATATACGCCAACGAAAATCACAGGCTGTTGCTGACATCAAACCCCATTATTAAACCGAAATGTACGAGTAGATATTTATATAAAAATACTCATGGCAGGTACCGCAACATCCATGTTGCACACAATTCTTTAATTTACAGAAGTTATGAAGTTTATTATTCTACAAACCTAAATATTTGAAAGCAATTTCGAAAAGCAATAAGTATGCTGACTAAATAAAAAATCGAAATGTGGAAAAATTATACGTCGCCCCAAGACGTGCAAGATGCAAGAATTGGTCGGTTCGGAGTGGGGTGATGAGGATGAGGATGAGGACGACTGAGGTGGTAAAGCTTCAGGCTCGGTATGCAAAAAGATGCAGGTCCGAATCCTGCTCGAGAATAATAATTACGGTTCCGTATGCAAGTAAAAACGGGACCCCATTACCGAGACTCCACTGTCCGTCTATATGTCTGTGTGTCATCAGGCTGATTCTTATGAATAGTGACGGCTAGAGAGCTTTAATTTTCACAAATTATGTATTTTTGTTGCCGCTATAACAACAGACACCTACCAAAAGACTGGTAAATAATAATAATAAATTAAAGAGGGGCTCCCATACAAAAAACGTATCTAATATCTTTGAAAGCGCGTCCGACACACACTTGGTCGGTATTTTTTACGAAATAATTGCAGTTCAATGCCATATGGTTTCAATTTCGGACATCTCCCTTGCAATTTTGTAAACATACGAGATAAGTCCGAGGTAATTAACGAGTTACAGCCCTAAGGTGTTTTATAGCCTATTACATTGTCACATAAAAGTAAAGTTAAACTATACGGCCACTTACGTAGACGAGTTGAGTTATAAACTACAAATGAATGCGTGTAGTGAACATTTCGTTCCTTAACATATTTTTCCTGAGCCCCGAGTCGTGGAGGTAATGCTAAGAGTAACGCTGACCCGGAAAATTAACTCCGCCCGGCCCATTACGCGGCTAGCACATCCATTTGTAAATTTTTTAGGAGCGTACACATACCTACTTATCTGGAATGTTTCCTGTCAAGAAAAAAGTATCTTCGTTTCTTTCGAGCGTTAATATTATACAGTCTTCATTTTCTAAACGTGGAAAATAGTCGACCTTATAGAGTTTAGACAGCTTATGATAATAATTTAGCAGTTGGAAATAAACTATCTTAAGGCCGCGTGGGTCAGATTTTGAGTTTTTTGAAACAATCCTAGTCAAAAAGTAAAGGGTTTTTAAATCTGAAAAATATATATATAATAGTTAAGGATATAAGCTAAACATATTCCGAGCCCGTTACACGATCCAATAAATTTCACTAGATAGAAAAAAATCCCAAAGTTGACTCTCTCAGAAAAGTTTTTTCAATACTGTGGCTAAACTATTAACATTTTATATAGTTTTTTTGCACTCAATTAAAGGTATTAAGTTTTTATACACATTTTCCGAGCGTTTTCCTATAAACAACTATTTACATAGTTATCATGTACGAATATCTACCAAACGCAATAGAATTGCGCCGCTGACGGCCGATCAGTCTCGCCCTGGCGCTTGTGGAGGCAGGACCTGAGTCAGTTTTTTTCGCAACTATTTCGTAATTATTATGCCAAATTACGTTGAAATCGCGCCACAGTATAAAAATATCAGTAATGGGCAAAATGTAATTAGATTAACCGTTACAAATACATACGCGACTCATGGTAAAAATGTGGTGATCTTTTACTTTTTAAGTGTTTTCACGACATGGTAACCAGCTACCTAATGCATTAAAATGTCTACGAATTACATGATTATTTCGCAATCCAACATGGCGGCCACGCCGTAATCACAAAATTTCATGATGGGTATCGTTTAAGGGGTTTTTTGGTATGCTGAGTACGAAGTACGTGATAATTTTGCAATCCAATATGGCCGCCGCGCCGTAATCACAAAATTTCATGATGGGTATCGTTTAAGGGGTTTTTTGGTATGCTGAGTACGAATCACGTGATAATTTTGCAATCGAATATAGCCGCCGCGCCGTAATCACAAAATTTCATGATGGGTATCGTTTAAGGGGTTTTATGGTATGCTGAGTACGAATCGCGTACTAATTTTGCAATACAAGATGGCCGCCGCGCCGTAATCACAAAATTTCATGATAGGTATCGTTTAAGCGGTTTTTTGGTATGCTGAGTACGAATCACGTGATAATTTTGCAATCCAATATGGCCGCCATGCCATAATCACAAAATTTCATGATGGGTATCGTTTAAGGGGTTTTTTGGTATGCTGAGGACGAATCACATGATAATTTTGCAATCCAATATGCCCGCCGCGCCGTAATCACAAAATTTTATGATTGGTATCGTAAATGGTAGTATCGTAAATCATACGTAGCAGACTGTAGTGTAAAAGAGATAGAGACACATGTTCCATTCTTCGTTGTAACATTTGTGTGTGGTTGGATTGCATGGAACGACACAGACTAAAAAAACTTGTTCGGTTTACTGTGAGTTAGTTAACCGCGTGCCAATTTGCAACTGTGCAAGACGTGGTCAGAGTTAAGAAGTTATTTATTTAACTCAGAGCTTACTAACTCTATATTTATATATTTAACTCGACTCTCCGCGCAAGTGGGCCTAAATAGCTTAGGCGGCCAAATTGAATTTCAAAATGATCATGTTATTCGTACTCAGCATTCGAAAAAACCCATTAAACGATATTCATTACGAAATTATGTGATTACGGCGCGGTGACCATTTTGGATTGCAAAATTATCACAGGATTCGTACTCAGCATACCAATACACCCTTTAAACGATACCCATCATGAAATTTTGTGATTACGGCGCGGCGCCCATATTGGATTGCAAAATTATCATGTGATTCGTACTCAGCATGCCAAAAAACCCCTTAAATGATACCCATCATGAAATTTTGTGATCACACCGCGGTGGCCATATTGGATTGCAAAATTATCATGTGATTCATACTTAGCATACCAAGAATTCCCTTAAACTATACCCATCATGAAATTGTGTGATTACGGCGCGGTGGCCATATTGGATTGCAAAATTAGTACGTAATTCGTACTCAGCATACCAAGAAACCCCTTAAACGATACCCATCATGAAATTTTGTGATTACGGCGCGGCGCCCATATTGGATTGCAAAATTATCACGTGATTCGTACTCAGCATACCAAGAAACCCCTCAAACGATACCCATCATGACATTTTGTGATTACGGCGCGGCGTCCATATTGGATTGCAAAATTAGTACGTGATTCGTACTCAGCATACCAAAAAACCCTTTAAACGACACCCATCATGAAATTTTGTGATTACACCGCGGCGGCCATTTTGGATTGCACAATGATCCCGTGATTCATACTTAGCATACCAACTTTAGAAAACTTTAGAATTTTTTATGACCAGCTATTATGTAATTTACATTTTTTACGCAACTGTAGCAACGGAAACTCTCAAAAGAAATGAAATATCCTAGTTGTCGAAAAATGTTTCGTTGCTGCTAAGCTCTTATTCGCCTTAGCGTGATGTTATATATTTTGGTATTTTTCAAAAATGGACATTTTGTTAAGAAACTCTTGAAATTCAACTAGCAGTCTCTTAGACCCTAGAGTTAAAACAACTAAACAAACAAACAAACTCTTTAGCTTAAAAATAATAGTATAATATACATAATTAATTTACGATTAACTCATTTATTTTTATTTACGGAACTAATAAATCACTACACTTAATAAAGTTAGATGCATTTACTACGTCAAACAAAGTTAGCATGCTGTTTCTTTCTACTATACTGTATACTGTGGCATGAGAGTTGACTGCCGCTGTCGGCGCGCGGTGTGTCTTGCGCCCGGGGCGAGGGGAGCGCCAAATGCCTACTTGTGCGCGTTAACCGCCCCTTAAGAAACTAGCCAAATGTGAGTCGTATTCGCGCAGAGAGGTTTCCGTACTAAAATCGGCAAAAAATCACTTTTGTTGCATGGGAGCCCCCCTTAACCCCCCCTTGTTTTCTGATTTTAGTATTCGTTGTTATGGCGGCAACAGAAATACATGATCTGTGAAAATTTTGGCTCTCTAGGAATCGCGGTTCCTGAGATACAGCCGCGTGACGGAGAGACAGACAGACAGACAGTCAATCAGACTGTCTGCTAAGTCTCATGAATAAGGTCCCAGTTTTATCCTCTGGGTACGGAAACCAATAACCATTTTAAATACTAGCTTTTATCCGCCTGAAATTATGTTTCCATTGCCCCATCCTATGAAAAAGCATTTCAGAGATAAAAGTAACCTAAGTGTGTATACCTATCTCCGAAGAAGTAGGCAGAGGTTTCGTTAATTTTTTTGTCCCACGTAATGAATTAGCCTTTTGCTGTGTTGAAATGGACAGGCACAGATGGTGACGACTCACTCAGTATTATTCCAGGTTTATTTAATCTATCCCTGTACCAAATTTCAGCCAGATCTGTTTCGCCGTTAGAGCGTGACTGAGTTACAAACATCCAAACATCTTTGCAAACTTTTACATTTAAAATATTAGTAGGATTGTACGATATTGATCAGATATATTGTCACAAGCATAGTAAAAATGTCCCAAAATATTTATTTATTTTATTTAATCTGGATTGCTCTTAATTGGCGGTTAACCTTTAGTAAAAACATTGCGGTGCATCGCATTTAAAATTACCGTACGTCATGGTAATAATTTTGGTTCACTGCCTGACGTTAAAAAAACAAATCCAATACAGTACATTTTCAATTTTAACTGGAAAAATGATGTCTAGATTGTTTAGTTGTATACTGTATGTAGGTAAGTATACCTAATATGTTTTACTGCGTAGATACGTTCGTCTGTAATATGGGATATGTCTAAGGAGCCTGAAGTGGATGTAAATTGCTAAACATCCGCCAATAATAGGATATCACAGTTGTTATGATATTATCCAAAGAGAAAAGAATTTTTTTAACAAGTGCTATGAAGAGTAAAGAGATACTAAAGAGAGAGATGGTCGCCTATTTCATGAAATAAGTAAGAGTACTGAGACATCCTTCCGAAGGCTTACCCGTGACTCCTAAACCGTAGGTTGTTGGGCGTTACTTACATGAAGTTTTTTAGTCGGTAGGAGTACGGCATAGCATTTAAGAAGGATTTTTCCTCAAATAACCCATAATATCCTTTATAGCCTATAAAATTTATAGAAATGAATCTCGATGTTTCATGGTGAAGTTATATCCTTATTTAGACCGTAGCGCTGGTGTTAAAAGCTAGTCCACAATATTACAGCTAAAGGTTAAATATCTTGCTTGTCCTGGGACATTCTTCCGAGGGCTTACCCGCGGCTCCCAATCGTAGGCTGTTGGGCGTTACGTGAGGGTTTTTAGTCGGTAGGAGTCCGGCATAGCATCCATAAAGGATTTTCCCTAACGATATAAAAAAGGTCAAATATCTTTGAATTTCATGCATATTGCACCAGAAATAGGTACTTAAGCATATGAATATCTAAGATAAGTAAGAGACCAATAAAGGAAGTAGGTATATCAAAAAATAAATGTAAAGGCTCTTTGGAACTGGATCAGAGAGTCGTTCATTTGCTACGATGTACGTTTCTAGTTCGAAGTCGGAGTTGACCTTTCAATATGAAACGGTCTGTCGTGATGCCTTTCGGTAACCCAGAATTTATTAATATTATCACAGTACAAAGAGAAAACGGCTGTGATATTACAATAATAAATCTAAGGCTAATTTTTATTTTTTTATTTTATTTTAAGGCTGCCAGATTTTTTGGTATTTGGGAGTGAAGTATCAATAAGGTATTGCTATAGATTTCAGACTTTTTCGATTCTAAATGTATGGTATAGCTTATGTCAAGGCTCTCTATCTAACACTAACGGCGAACGCAGACAAACGTCACCCGTATTTTCGAACATCCCCCGATTATCGAACTCGTCTACGTTTTCCGTTAAAATAATTTTCACTCCGAACCAGAGATTCCTCAGATACAGAAGACAGGATTAACCCTACATGATGTTCCACCAAACAAAATACCCTTCAACTTAACTATCCCTATAGGATTACAAACTTTCATAAAATACCGTAACAACAAGAGACAGTTCCATTTGGTTTTCAAGAATACAAATTATTCAAAACTATAAAACAGGTACACTATGAAAATAAACTTTGTAGCAATAAATTTTACTACCCTTTTATGCAGAAAAGTTGAAGGATATGAATCTTAGAATATGTCTGACAGCAGAAATATTGGAATATGTCATGAATTAAACAACGGGGCTTGAAATACAAAGTGTAACACCATAATGGAAGTAAAATGTTGATGTTCATATACAAAATAGTATGTATTTTCCTCTACTGCTAAAACTAGTCAATAATAATAACTAGTAAATTTTCCTGGGATGTACAGTGGTCCGCCAGGGATGTTTTGATGGTAGGTATAGAGCTTGTGAAAAATGTTTTTTACTCGTACTTATTTATTTTGGCGTCAGTTTGATGGAAAGCCACGATAACACCTATTCTAACATTTATCATTAGGGACCACTCACAGTCCACAAGTAGTTATACATAAAAAATCGTGAATTGTACGACGACGAAATCACTTGTGCTGACGTGCATTCCAAGTCTTGTTCTAGGTCGAAAAGAAAGGATGGGATTTATTTAGTTGAAAACCTCTTCAGAACATTTAGACTCGGTAGTATATTGCTAGTGGACTTACACACCTATACGCTATTACTAACAATAATGTGATCACCACAAATTGAGATACTTGAAACTTCAGAGACGATAATAATAACTCGAGCGAGTTCCAATTTTCAGTGCCATGTTGAAACAGTATGGGGTTGAAATATACCCTCTCCTTTATCTATAATTTCTTAATAAAAGGATGTGAACGTCATTTATATTTCTGAATTATGACTAAGGATGTGCTGACACAGGCTGACACCAACCAATTTTGCTACTATTTTAGTTTCGATAGCAAATCGATGTCTATTATAAATCGAAAGTGCTTTCGTACCTACCCAGCTTCAGCTATTACCATTACCAAAAATAATAGGAAACAGTCCTAATGCATGTTGAGTCGGGTCGAACATTTACAGTATATTTCAGCATGAAACGTTTCGATGTTATGCAAAGTGTGACGTCCGTAGTATGTTCATTATCATGACTGAGTGCAATATCGAGGCGACTTTTGTTACATGAGGGCAATATCATAAATATGCATTACGAATACTCGCTGCAATGGCACCTGCGATATGAGGTGAGTTTCATATGACTGTTTAAGTACTACACGACGTTGTGAATTAGAGTGTTTTCAACAAAGACGCTTGCAATATCGTGAGTGAATTTGCTAGGTGCTTATTTCAAATTACTGAAGAAACAAATAAAAGTGGACATAGAATTTTCTTGTACAGCTAAAATTGCATACAAGCTTAAAACCCATCTGATAGAAACTGGTCACAGTAGCACACTGGAACGTCCATGCTGTAACACTGGAATCGCTACATTCGCGCTCCCGACCTTACAAAAACATTCAGATCCCTTTTGACGAACCTCATACTGCAGACGTTGAGAAAACTGCAGGCAGAAAGTTCATGCCGCAATCCAACGTAGAAGAAAGTCTATATTGGGCCTATCATATCCAACAATTCGTCTTACTTTTCCTAGTCTAGTAGTAGCCGATTACAAAAACCAAAAGAATTGTAATCGCCAGCTCGGGATGCTGTAACGCTTTTAATCTGCAAATACCGTTGGCCTTTTTTAGGTCATTCATTGAAATAAGTAATAGAAAAAAGGGCTTAAATATTTGAGCGCCTGCTAAGCAAGATACTATAACGGGGTATCTCATTAATATTTCAAGCTCCTTCAATATTGACGAATCGTTTGCCTGCAGAACAGTGCTGTGTAGGTATTAAGTGCTAGTTGTAATTAGGTTTAATGAGAATATCTACATAGAAAGTATTTGTACAGAACTTTTGGCAATAAAAACCGGCCAAGTGAGAGTCGGACTCGCTCACGGAGGGTTCCGTACCAAAAAACGCCAAGAAATTAAAATTTGTTGTACGGAAACCCCCTTCAAATATTTTTTTATTTCTGTTTTAAGTGTTTGTTATTATAGTGGCAACAGAAATAAGATAGGTACATCATGTGTGAAAGTTCATATCTCATGAATATGAACTTTCGTAGATGATGTATCTACATCCTGGTGACCGACAGACGTACAGACAGACAGACGGATAGCAGAGTGTTTGTAATAGGGTCTCGTTTTTAGCCTATGGGTACGAGACCCTAAAAAGTAATAAGGTACCTTTGATGATAAGTGATGAGTGCAGTTGAGAGGTATCCTTAGTAATTAAATGTCTGACTTTTCTAGATAAGACTTGGTGGTCAACAAACCTTCTTTCATTCCACGAAATATGTACCTATTGTTATAACCCTTTCATTACGAGCGAGTCGGTTTCGAGACAAGTTCGTATCGAGACAATTTTGTATTCGGCAGCCGTTAGTTATAACCTGAAAAAGTAGAGATTAATAGAGAGTAAAGAGGAGGTAAGAGTGGTGGACGGTCAGGAGTTAGAGTTACAGAAATGTGTTGTAAAACTGGGTCACTTCATCTTATGTGGATGAGCACCTTGCAGTGAGTCATTCACGCCACCTTTGTATAGTTCTTAGATGGCGTCCGTGTATGGCATTTACAAGTTATAACCCATTTTCTTGCCGTTTGTAAACCGTTGCACCGTCACAGTTGTCAATATGATGGTCGATAAGAAAAGTTGACGCAGTCGCCATTAAACCGGGCTTAAAAAATGACAGTAGTCACAACCTGCTCCTGTCCATTTCAATACGGTATTAGGTTTACCGCTTCGCCTATTCAGTAGGATAAAATGTAACTGGTGACAATTATGTGCACATAATGGTATGCCTCCGTTTACCCCTGCGGCTTATGAACATATCTACTTTTTTTAAATATTATTATTTATTTTTATTTTTTTATATTCAGCACGCCAAATTGACGTCGCCACCAGCCTGATGGAAAGCCGTGGCGCAGCTAGCGATTGGGGGCTACTTTTGACAGTGGTCCTCAAGTTTGCGGCCCTGTGATGTGCCTCTTCACGCTCCTCTTAAAGAACCCGGGATTGTAAGATGAGGGAAAAATGTGTGCGGGCAGGTCGTTCCAAGTTTTTACAGTTTGACAGAGGAACGATCTTTTGAAACGCTCAGTTCTGGCGACGATTCTCTCCACTGTGTATGAGTGGCATCTCTGCCCGGCACGCGTTGTTCGGTATCGGAAAGGCGAGGGAGGGATCAGGTTGAAGAGCTCTTCAGAACATTCGCTGTGATACATTCGTGATTGATGATTTTTGGACTTTTGGCCATAAAACACGGTCCTACATCGAAGTACCTGCAAACTTTTCTAGGTCATCAGTTCCTTTCTTTTTCAGTATCGGAAAAAATATGCATATAAAGACCAAAGTCAAATACCTACATTTATTGTTAAAAATTACATAGAAACATAATTATTACATATCTATATTATTTACATTATTACTATCTAAACAAAACCTAAAACCCCCGTGGCATTGTGCCCAAAAGACTAGCAGTATTCCCCTTTTGAATGGCAATACTTTTTCACTGAGCGAGAAAACTGCCAGCCCTTGGGTCACCAGTCGGCTCTACAAGGCGCTTTTTTAAATTCTTAACAAAATTTTTGCACATTTGGGACCCATGGACCTAGGGTCTCGACACCGACTGGACAAAAACGATACGATGAGTCGAGACCCTTATATTTATTAATTTTATTATTTTCAGCCACTTCCGCTGCTGCACTGGCTTTTAATTTTGTTTTAGGAAGAGGCGTATAAAGTGACCTGGAGGGTTTCGTTATGCAATTTTATGTAAGTCGCGTGTAAACCATGCTAGGTATTAGTATGTAGGTACATATTTTACACGAGGAAATTCTCATGGATGCCCGGCCGGACTCATCCCATTGTTATATTACGAGTGTCACATCTAGTGTGTTAGTGTTTCAACGTTTCAGTTACCCCGAATTAATTTAAGTGCTCTTTCAAATTACGTACAGACACCGTTCTTACCGCACATGAAATTAAGTACCTATAGCGTTTAATTAAGGCCCCTCGGGAATGCAATTAAATACTAGTTAGATCGTTGCTAGCTAGCGAGCAATGTGGTTGGTTGGTAGGTATATTACGACGGTAGTTTGTGTATTATGAAAATAGTGAAACATCTGTTTTTTTCTTATATCCTTTTTAGTGTGGGACGAGGTACTGTTACACTATTTAATAAGCTTTTTATTTCACTTGTGGAAATCCTACATGGATGCTTTAACCGACTAAAACCACACTGTGCCCTCTGGGGTATCCTTCCGAGGGCTTACCCGGGGCTTCCAACCGCAGGCTTTTAGGAAGAATACGTGAGGTTTTTTAGTCGGTAGAAGTCCGGCATAGCATCCATGAGGATTTTCCTAAACGTAAAACAAAGCACTGTGCCGTACTGCCTATGATCGAGCGGGAGCCCCGGTTAAGTCCTCGGAAGGATGTTCCTGAATTTCTGACAGACTTTGGCTATCACTGCGGCCTCTCCTAGGGGTTTTTAGGCTTATATATTGATGGATGTTATTGATTTCTTGCACGGGAACGTGAAAAAAAATGGAACTTTAATAGTTAAAGCATGTTAGTGTGAGCTCTTATTAGATAATGAACTTACAAGTACTCGTAGAGTCTGTTCAAAAGCAAACAAGCAGAATGACGCATATAATGACGTGTATTTCGTAGTCCAACATACACATAATATACCTACGCCAACGAAAATCACACGCTGTTGCTGACATCAAACCCCATTATTGAACCGAAATGTACGGGTAGATATTTATACTTATAAAAATACTCATGGCAGGTACCGCAACATCCATGTTGCACACAATTCTTTAATTTACAGAAGTTATGAAGTTTATTATTCTACAAACCTAAACATTTAAAAGCAATTTCGAAAATAAGGATTATTCCCAGTTGTTCCGTTGAAGTAGTTCCGTAGCGGAACTAGTGAGATAAGTATGCTGACTAAATAAAAAATCGAAATGTGGAAACATTATACGTCGCCCCAAGACGTGCAAGATGCAAGAATTGATCGGTTCGAAGTAGGGCCGCGATGACTGAGGTGGTAAAGCATCAGGCACGGTATGCAAAAAGATGCAGGTTCGAATCCTGCTCGAGAATGATAATTACGGTTCCGTATGCAAGTTAAAACGGGACCCCATTACCGAGACTCCACTGTCCGTCTATATGTCTGTGTGTCAGGCTGAATCTTGGAGAGCTTTAATTTTCTGAAATTATGTATTTTTGTGGCAACAGATACTAACATAAATACATAAATATATAATTACGCCTTTTTCCTCGAAGGGGTAGGCAGAGGCATAGTATACGCCCACATTTCACCTTATACATTTATGTCCCACGTAATAGGTTGTGAGCCTATTTGCCGTGTTGAAATGGACAGGCGCAGGTCGCCGCGACCCACAGTTGAAATTTTTCAAGCCGCCCATAAGGCCTTCAACTAGGCTTAACGATTGTCATTTTACTGACAACCGGGTTTTATTTCGAGTTTTTCTTCTCTACGCAATGGATCTTACGACACTCTCGGGATGTATTGGGATGGCGACATTTTATACTCTTAAACGTCGCAACACGGGACCCCGTCGCCACACGGGGCTACAGACAGATACCAAAGACAGGTAAAAATAATATTAAATTAAAGAGGGGCTCCCATACAACTCCCACTTGGTCGGTATTTTTTACGAAATAATTGCAGTTCAATGCCATACGGTTTTAATTTCGGACATCTCCCTTGCAATTTTGTAAACATACGAGATAAGTCTGACGCAATTAACAAGTTACAGCCCTAAGGTGTTTTATAGCCTATTACATTGTCACATAAAAGTAAACTTAAACTATACGGCCACTTACGTAGACGAGTTGAGTTATAAACTACAAATGAATGCGTGTAGTGAACATTTCGTTCCTAAACATATTTTTCCTGAACCCCGAGTCGTGGAGGTAATGCTAAGAGTAACGCTGACCCGGAAAATTAACTCCGCCCGGCCCATTACGCGGCTAGCACATCCATTTGTAAATTTTTTAGGAGCGTACACATACCTACTTATCTGGAATGTTTCCCGTCAAGAAAAAAGTATCTTCGTTTCTTTCGAGCGTTAATATTATACAGTATTCATTTTCTAAACGTGGAAAATAGTCGACCTTATAGAGTTTAGACAGCTTATGATAATAATTTAGCAGTTGAAAATAAACTATCTTATAAAACCAGCCAAATGTGAGTCGTATTCGCGCAGAGAGGCTACCGTACCAAAAAGGTCAAAAAATCACGTTTGTGGTATGGGAGCTCCCCTTAATCCCCCCTATTTTCTGATATTTGGTAGTTGTTGTTACCTGTGAAAATTTCAGCTCTCTAGCTAATACGGTTCCTGGGATACAGCCTCGTGACGGAGAGACACACAGACAGTCAATTAGACTGTCTGCTAAGTCTCATGAATAGGGTCCCGGTTTTACCCTCTGGGTACGGAACCCAATAACCATTTTAAAAACTAACTTTCAACCGCGTGAAATTCTGTTGCCGTTTCTGCATCCTATGGAAACGCATTTCAAAGATAAAAGTGACCTAAGTAATGTATACCTATTTCCGAAGAAGTAGGCAGAAGCTTTGTTTTATTTTTTGTAGCATGTAATAAATAAGCCTTTTGCTGTGTTAAAATGGACAGGCACAGATGGTGACGACCCACTCAGTATTATTCCAGGTTTATTTATTCTATCCCTGTACCAAATTTCAGCCAGATCTGTTTCGCCGTTAGAGCGTGACTGAGTAACAAACATCCAAACATCTTCGCAAACTTTCACATTTAAAATATTAGTAGTATTGTACGATATTGATCAGATATACTGGCTGTAACAAAACTACCTCTCCAAATTTCATGAGATGACTTGGCATCGGAAATCAAATACAAATATTTAATAAAAAAGGGGGGTTAATTTTTTATTTAAAAAAAAATGTCGCACATTAAGAATCCATTTTTTACCGCGGCAATTCGAGGTAACATGGTCGCCGTGGCAAAATAAACACGGAGCACCCGGCTGTCGTTGTCGCTTTCTACTGCCGCTCAGTAGCGATAGAAAGAGTGATTATGAAAATTTATGGGACCTTTAAAACTGATTTACGGTTAAAGTATTCATGTGATTTTTTTTTCTTCAGTTTTGTAATGTTTCATGACTGAAGCCACGTCACATGACGAAATTTGAACAGGTAGTTTTGTTACACCCAATATTGTCACAAGCATAATAAAAATGTGCCAAAATATTTATTTATTTTATTTAATCTGGATTACTCTTAATTGGCGGTTAACCTTTAGCAAAAACATTGCGGTACATCGCATTTACAATTTCCGTACGTCACGGTAATAATTTTGGTTCACTAGCTGATGTTAAAGAGCAAATCCAATACAGTACATTTTCAATTATAACTGAAAAAATTATGTCTAGATTGTTTAGTTAATATACTGTATGTAGGTAAGTATACCTAATATGTTTTATTTACTGCGTAGATACGTTCGTCTGCAGTATGGGACATGTCTAAGGAGCCTGAAGTAGGTGTAAATTGCTAAGCATCCGCTAATAATAGGATATCACAGTTGTTATGATATTGTCCAAAGAGAGAAGAATTTTTTTTACAAGTGCAATGAAGAGTAAAGAGATACAAAAGAGAGAGATGGTCGCCTGTTTCATGAAATAAAGAGTCCTGAGACATCCTTCCGAAGGCTTACCCGTGGCTCCTAACCGTAGGCTGTTGGGCGTTACTTACATGAAGTTTTTTAGTCGATAGGAGTCCGGCGTAGCATTCAAGAAGGATATTTTCCTCAAGTAACTCAAAATATCCCATAATTATAGTCTATAAAATTTATAGAAATGAATCTCGATGTTTCATGGTGAAGTTATGTACTTATTTAGACCGTAGCGCTGGTGTTAAAAGCTAGTAAACAATATTACAGCTAAAGGTCAATCTATCAATAGGGTATTGCTATAGATTTAGACTTTTTCGTTTCTATCTATGACTAGCTGACCCGCGCAACTTCGTTTGTGCCACTTATGAGAGAGTATTACCTACCTGGTCCCGTCGCATTTACTACCGTCGCGTTTCGTTTACTCCCGTAGCGTCTTGTCGTTAATATTCAATACTACGTAGAGAGAGAGAGAGAGAGGGAAAGGTTTCTCGTCGCGTGTATTCCCGTCGCATTATTTTTAAGAACAATTTCGTTTATGAAATGGTTATTGTGCACCAACCCAAAGATAGACATATGCTATCGCGCAATTTTTTTAGAACTGTTTTAAGAGAAACAATTTTGTAGTACAAATTTTTTACATAACTATAAATACACTCATTTGCAAAAAAAACGGGCGGTTTTGATTTTCATTCATCTTTAAAAAGATACAATACCAAAAAGGTTTCAATCGTTTGTACACGTTACTGGCCGGTTTTAAAAATGCCGTGGTATTTAAAAAAGTACGTTCTAAATTCAAATTTTCATTTGATGCTCATTTTTACAGAAAACCCCTTTTTATCCTACATTTTTGGCGCGAAGTTCCAGAAGTTAACATCGACTTTCACAACTTTTATTCAATTTTTATTGATTAATTTCATATCCTTGACTGTCAAAGCTTTATTTATTGCTGTTTGGCTGTATCAAAAATGGTAGATAAAGTGGTAAAAGCTACCAAAATTATTGCGCTGCTTGAAGAGGGTTGCAACAAATGTTTCGTGGCTAGGAGGCTAAATGTTAGTCGCTCGACGGTCCAAAGGACCTGGCAGCGATATCAGGAGACTGGTTCCGTCGAGAGAAGGCCTGGTTCTGGAAGAAAACCATGTACCCAACCACGGGATGATCGTTTTCTTGTGAGTCGCGCATTGAGAAATCGCAAATCTTCGCATATGGATCTTAAGAACAACCTCCAAGAAGTAAGAAATGTGCATATTAGTCTATGGACGGTCAGGAGGAGGCTTCTCGCTGCCAATATACGCAGTCACCGCCCAGCCCGCGGCCCCAAATTACTCCGTGAGCACAGAGTTCACAGGCTTAGGTTCGCTAGAAATTGTGAATCATGGACTCAAGAAGATTGGAATAGGGTTTTGTTCTCTGATGAAGCCAGGATATCTCTGTTCGGTGAAGATCGACGTCGGCGAGTGCTAAGAAGACAAGGAGAGCGCTTTGCAGATGCATGTTTCGAAGAAATCACACCTTATGGTGGGGGCTCTGTTATGTTTTGGGCAGGAATAAATTCAATGGAACGTACAGAGTTAGTCTCCATTGAAAACGGCTCACTGACTGGGCATCGATACATAACGGAAGTTCTAATTCCTCATGCACAACCCGCATTGGCCGCTCTAGGTCAAGACTCGATTTTTATGGACGACAATGCTCGTGCCCACCGATCCCGCGATGTTAATGCGTATGTGCAAGAGGTCGGCATTCGTCGTTTGGATTGGCCAGCTCGAAGTCCCGACCTCAATCCCATAGAACATATCTGGGTTGTTCTAAAACGGCGTGTGAGATCAGTACACCCGACTCCGCAGACCATCAGAGAGCTGAAGAATGTGATTACTGCGGAGTGGGAACGTATTCCGCAACCAAGTATCCGGGATATACTCGCTAGCATGCCCAGACGAATTCAAGCTGTGATTTTAGCTAGAGGGGGTCACACTCGATACTAAACATTTATCTGCTTTTACTTTATTAAAGAAAAACAAACAAAAATACTTTTTTATCTTTACTTCATGAGCATATGCACTACTAGCGAACATACACTACTAGCGAGGTTTAGCATTATTTCCCATAAATTGTAACAAAATTTTATGAAATACTAATGAAAACGATTATTTTCTTATTAATTTACCAAATTGTGAGGATAAAACTACTTAAAATTATCAAACAAAGCAATATTAACATTTGAAATGGTTCATTGCTTAGGTGCCCGTTTTTTTGCAAAGGAGTGTATTTACGCAGCACACGCAACGAAGCTCTCAAAAGGAATAACTTTTTCCCCGTTTTTGAAACATTTACTATTACTGCTCCGGTCCTATTCGTTGTAGCGTGATGCTATATAGCCTATGGCACTCCACAATAACGTAGCTTTCTATTGGTGAAAGAATTTTTAAAATCGGTTCAGTAGATCCCGAGATTACCCCTTACAATTTAACAAACACACAAACTTTACCTCTTTATAATATTAAGTATAGATATAGCCTATGTCAAGGCTTTAGAGTCGCGCTGACCGTCGCTCGGCGCTGACAGCCAAAGTAAAGTGTATGAACTTCTAGGAAGCGTTTTAAAATAACTCGTAGCTATCTTGCTTGTCCTGGGACATTAATAATATAAAGGAAGCAGGTTTATCAAAAAATAAATGTAAAGACTCTTTGGAACTGGATCAGAGAGTCGTTAATTTACTACGATGTACGTTTCTAGTTCGAAGTCCTTTCAATATGAAACGGTCTTTCGTGATGCCTTTCGGTAACCCGGAATTTATTAATATCATCACAGTATAAAGGGAAAACGGCTGTGATATTACAATAATACATTGTGAGGCTGCCAGATTTTTTGGTATTTGGGAGTGAAGCAGTACCGATTAGGGTTTTTTTTTTATTTACGTGAGGGAAAATCCTCATGGATGTTATGACTCCTACCGAAACCTCACGTAACGCCTAACAACCTATGGTTGTGAGCCCCGGGTAAGCTATAGATTTAGCCTTTCTGGATTCTAAATCTATGGTAAAGTATAGCCTATTTCAAGGCTCTCTATCTAACACTAACGGCGAACGCAAACAAACGCACCCATATTTTCGAACATCCCCGATTATCGGACTCGTCTGCGTTTTCCTTTAAAATAATTTTCACTCCGAACCATAGATTCCTCAGATACAGAAGACAGAATTAACCCCACATGATGTTCAAAGAAACAAAATACTCTTCAACTTTACAGTAGGGATTACAAACTTTCATAAAATATCGTAACAACAAGAGACAGTTCCATTTGGTTTTCAAGAATACAAATTATTCAAAACTATAAAATACACTATGAAAATAAACTTTGTAGCAATAAATTTTACTACCCTTTTATGCAGAAAAGTTGAAGGATATGAATCTTAGAATATGTCTGACAGTAGAAATATTGGAATATGTCATGAATTAAACAACGGGGCTTGAAATACAAAGTGTGACTCCATAATGGAAGTAAAATGGTAACGTTCTTATACAAAATAGTATGTATTTTCCTATGCTGCTAATATAACATTTTGATGCCGTCAATGGCAAAGAAGTTTTACTTCAATCGCGCGTAAAGGTTACACGCACACACTTTTTTATTTTACTGTTGTTTCTTTAATGGGTTATAATCACTGATCTGTATAATACAGATCAGTGGTTATAATTAACGTAGATAAATATGATTAGACAGTTTATATATTTCTTTTACCGCGTATTTCAAAGTTTTACAAATAATGGTTGGACCGACTATTGTCAATAACTAGTCAATTTTCCTGGGATTTACAGTAGTTCGTCAGGGATGACGGTAGTTAGCTATATATTAAAAGCTTGTGAAAAGTGTTTTTCTCGTACTTTTTAAATTTATTTTGGTTTTGATGAAAAGCTATGATAACATTAGGGGCCACTCACAGTCCACAAGTCTGTACAATGATAGTTATGCATGAAGAGCGTGGATTCTGCTGGCATTCCAAGTCTTGTTCTAGATCGAAAAGCTCTTCAGAATATTCAGATTTAGTAGAAGGTATATTGCTAGTGGATTCACATACCTTTACGCAATTAAAAACAATAATGTGACCACCTCAATTGAAATGTTCAAGGATAGAGATAGCTTGAATCTTCAGAGACATTAAAATAACTCATGTGAGTTCCAATCTTCAGTGCAATGTATGGGGTTGAAGTACATATTATACCCTCTATTTATAAGGACAAACTAATTTCTTAAGAAATTAATGTGAATGTCATTGATATTTCTAAAATATGACTTTAAGGATGTGCTGACACAAGCTGACACCAAGCAATTTTGCTACTATTTTAGTTTCGATAGCAATTCGATGTTCATTATAAATCGGAGTGCTTTCGTACCTACGCTCAGCTATTACCATAACCAAAAATATTAGGAAACAGTCCTAATGCATGTTGAGTCGGGTCGAACATGTTGAGTATATTTCAGCATGAAACGCTTCGATGTTATGCAAAGTGTGACGTCCGTAGTATGTTCATTATCATGACTGAGTGCAATATCGAGGCGACTTTTGTTACATGAGGGCAATATCATAAATATGCATTACGAATACTCGCAGCAATGGCACCTGCGATATGAGGTGAGTTTCATATGACTGTTTAAGTCCTACACGACGTTGTGAATTAGAGTGTTTTCAACAAAGACGCTTGCAATATCGTGAGTGAATTTGCTAGGTGCTTATTTCAAATTACTGAAGAAACAAATAAAAGTGGACATAGAATTTTCTACAGCTAAAATTGCATACAAGCTTAACAACACCCACCTGATAGAAACTGGAATTGCTATATTCACGCTACCGACCTTACAAAAAAAATTCCAGATCCCTTTTGAAGAACCTTGTATGTACTGCAGACGTTGAGAAAACTGCAGGCAGAATGTTCATGACGCAATCCAACGCAGAAGAAAGTCCATATTGGGCCTAACCTATCACAATTCGCCTTATCTTACTTTTCCCTAGTCTAGTAGTAGCCGATTACAAAAACCAAAAGAACTGTAATCGCCAGCTTGGGATGCTGTAACGCTTTTAATCTGCAAATACCTTTGGCCTTTTTTAGGTCATCCTTTGAAATAATTAATAGAAAAAAGGGCTTAAATATTTGAGCGGCTGCTAAGCGAGATACTATATCGGGGTATCTCATTAATATTTCAAGTTCCTTCAATATTGACGATTCGTTTGCCTGCAGAACAGTGCTGTGTAGGTAATAAGTGCTAGTTGCAATTAGGTTTAATGAGAATATCTACATAGAAACTACTTTTTTGACTGCCTCTGTGGCGCAGCCGGTAGTGATACCGCCTGCGGCGCTGGAGGTTGTGGGTTCGATTCCTACCGTAGACAAATATATGTGTGACCCATAAATGTTTGTCCCAAGAGTCTGGGTGTTTCTATGTATAATATGTATGTAAGTCTTTAAAAAGTATATAACTATTAATATCCGTGGTCTGATACTCATAACACAAACAGGTTATTCCTTTTTTTTTATACTACTTAGGTGGCAGACAAGCTTACGGCCCACCGGAAGGTTGGTAACCGTAGCCTATAGACGTTTGCAACACCAGAGGCGCTACACACGCGCTGCCGACCCGGGTGCAGGCTGTGACGACCCACAGTTGAAATTTTTCAAGCCGCCCGTAAGGCCTTCAACTTGGCTTAACGACTGTCATTTTACTGACAACCGGGAGTGAGTCCGCGGGGCCACGAGCGCTTCTAAAATTCCTAGCTTACTTTGGGATCAGATAGTGTTGTGTGAAATGTCCGTGAATATTTATTTATTATTATTATTTATTATTATTTGTACAGAACTTCTGGGAATAAAAACCGGCTAAGTGAGAGTCGGACTCGCTCACGAAAGGTTCCGTACCAAAAAAACGCCAAGAAATAAAATTTGTTGTACGGGACCCCCTTTAAACATGCTTTTATTTCTGTTTTAAGTGTTTGTTATTAAAGCGGCAACAGAAATATATACATCATCTGTGAATGTTCATATCACATGAACATGAACTTTCGTAGATGATGTATCTACATCCTGGTGACCGACAGACGTACAGACAGACAGACGGATAGCAGAGTGTTTGTAATAGGTCTCGTTTTTAGCCTATGGGTACGAGACCCTTAAAAGTAATAAAGTACCTTTGATGATAAGTGATGAGTGCAGTTGACAGGTATCCTTAGTAATCAAATGTCTGACTTTTCTAGATAAGACTGGGTGGTCAAGAAACCTCTTCTCATTGCACGAAATATGTAGCACCTTTCATTTTATATTATAACCCCTTCATTACAAGCAAGTCGGTTTCGAGACGAGTTCGAGTGGGTAAAAGTTTAAATTCATAAACCAAATAAGAAATGAAGGGCATACCCAGGGCACCCAACCGTAGGCTTCTAGGTGGTATATGTGTTGTTTTTAGTCGGTAGGAATCCGACAAAGTATCCCTGTAGGTAGGACTTTCCTCACGTTTAAAAAAAAAATAATCACACCAAGAAGCTCTACTTTAGTGCGCACTTGCGTCTGCTTAAAGGCAGACGCGTGTGAAAACTAGAGCTTCTTGGGGTGGTTTTCTTTTTTTAAAGGAGAGGAAAACCCTACAGGTTTTGAGTTGAGAGAAGTCTTAAGGTAGCCGTTGTTACAATGACTTTTCTTTCTCTAGCTAGTCGCTTTTTAATGCAAGCCTGATGATGATTAGAAGAAAATAAAGAAGAAATATATATTTCATTCAAATGAAAGGATATCCCAGGATCTACTGGGACATACTTCTGAAGAGTTACTTAGGCGTGTCCTGGGGTATAATTCCGAGGGCTTACCCGGGGCTCCCAACTGTAGGCTGTTAGGTGTTAGGTGGGATACGTATGGTTTTTAGTCGGTAGGAGTCTGGTACAGCATCCATGTAGGATTTTGCTCACGCTAAAAAAAGAAAAGAGGACTTACTTAGGCATCCGGCATTAGACGCCTTACAGGGAGGGACCACGTAATTTTAGTCAGTTCACATTTATTTAACGTGGAACAAGAAGCCGTGAGACGATCTCACCCGACTGCCCCTCTAACGTTTAATGTGAAAGTGAAAGTTCAATCCGATTGACGTTGTCATTTTTGTTTTATTTCAAACTTTGAACAGATGATCTACGTGACCCAGTGACGTAATTTAATGCAACAGAGTCACAGACTACAGACTCAAGTCTCGCCATAAGCCCCTCTGGAATCTATTTTATAGAGAGGGGCTAAAAGTGTCCCTCGTATCCAGCAAACAATAAGGTTAATAAAAAAGGATTTGAAAAAGTTAAACGATTACATTATTACATCAGGAAATGAAAGCCTAAATTTGATCTGTTGGATGCGAATTTTATCTCGAACAGATTTGAGTAATAACGGGCAGTGTCCTCATAATTTACATAACAAATTTTGGAAATTCTAATATTTTGCCACATATTAGTCGCCTTTGTTTGAAGAGAAATGTAACTAATTCAATGTTTAGCAGTCACTATATAAATACCTACTTTTTTCTACGAATTGGTTTATTTTAGCAAACATTTTTGTTCCGAAGTTTGGGTGTAGTAAAAGTTGTATGTATTTAGAAATACATTAGTATTATTTCAGTTATCTTGATCCCATAGTACAAGATTATGTTAGCTTCATTTGAGCTAGATGGCGTTATGTGAGAATCCTACAGAATATTTTTTAAACAAAAGAGTTCTACAGAAGTATTATTTCGTTTGAGCTGTGGAGAAATACAACTCGATTGATAAAACATGAACTTATCTAAGCTAGAGTAATCTCGACCAAAAGCTCTCAACTCAACTGCTTCGGGACATCCACCACTCAGTTGTGGCGGAAATAGTGTCTCTCGGAGCTTAGCTACTTATTCTGTGGCTTAAGCAAAGGATTACCTGTCTTTAGTCGGTGTCTTTATCTAGATATATAGTTAGAACCACAGCCTGTGACAGTTTTACGAATGTCAATTACATGAAAACCTTTATTTACCGACTTTAAATAATCTAACCCTCATATTCATAATCGTTTATTAAACCTATTTTAGTTAAAACACACTTTAAGTCTATTGCTGTCTCTAACCAATGACAGAGTATGGTTAGAGACAGCAATAGACTTAAAATGTGTTTTAACTAAAATAGGTTTAATAAACGATTATGAATATGGGGGTAATAAGTATTTACCTTTAGTAGTTATTATGTTTGTTCTAGACATTAAAGTGGCAGTGGGCTGGCCATTAGATGACAAGGCGGTTTAGCACCTCAGCGAGGGGGCTGATAACGCGTAGGTGCGGTTCCGGAACGCTGAAGTGGTTTTTCTGGAGGACTTCAACGGTCACCACACTGAGTGGCTGGGATCCCGCTGGACCGATCCAGCGGGACGGGCAGCCCACGCGTTCGCTCTCTCTCATGGTCTGATGCGGGATTACACGCATACCGGACAGTTCAGACCATGAACCCGCCCTGCTGGACTTACTGCTGACGAGTTATCCATTAAAGTGGCTGGCCACATCTGTAGAAGAACCGACGGCAGATGGAGCAAACGAGTTCTAGAGTGGAGTCTCGGTAAGCGTGATGTCCACCCGCCAGATGGATCGACGACCTGGTATAGGTCGCAGGCTGGGACTGGATGCGAAAGGCACAGGACCGCATACTAAGGCGTGAACTGGGAGAGGGCTACGTTCAGCAGTGGACTGCTATAGACTAATTTGATTGATGTTTGTTCTGCCTCCACAACAACAAAAGCTGCATACCGTTGAAATAAAATCTATTTTGTTTTTATAGCTAAAATTATTGTCACTCGAATCATGCTATATTTTACAGACTATGGAGCTAAATAAAACCTTTCTGATATATATTTTACCAGATTATTATCTTCTTAATGTCATACAATGACTGGACGAAGACCTAAACGATAATTTTATATTTTGAATTTTTTAAATATTTATGTAGGTGACGCCTATATATAATTATTTCTACGCCACACGGCAGCGGCAGAATGTGTTTGTACCTTAGTAATGATAAGATCTATGTAACTATCTTCTACGAAATAATAAGAATAAAGATTAGAATATTGAATTGGATAGAATTCTGCTCCCATTGCCATATTACATGGGAACTTATTACTGAGATAAAAAGTTATCAATATACCTAATATATGTTCCAGACTATAATCTATTTATGTACCCAATTTTAAGCATATTACTTCAGTCATTAGAGCGTGAAAGAGTAACAAACATCTACACATTCATACAGACCTTCTCGTTTATAATATGAGTAAAGATTTACTTACATTGAGCACAGCACCCGGTGTAGTAAAGTTTCTATAAGGCGGTTTCCGGTCCCTAATGTACTGGAAGATTTTTGTTCCGTGGCGTAGGAAGACCACTTTGTCAAGGAGATGAGGTGGCACGTCGTGAACACAGCGAAGCCTGACAGAGCCGCCGCGAGCCGCCCACCGCTCCATTTGGAGCTCGACGCGCACCTCCGTGTGGCCGCGGACTGGAACAAAAAATACAAAGCCTCGTAAATTGTGTGGAACCGAATTTCGGTTACATCTATTCTATAAGTAGGTACGTATAATAAAATGATAGAAAAGTCAAAACTGTACATTGGAAATATTAAAAAAAAAACTCGCCGGGTTTTTAACATAAGATACCAAAGCCGAAAATATAGTTAGATTTTTTTTGTCTGTTTGCTTTGCTTTGTCCGGAAAGATCTCGAAAAGTACTTAATAGATTTGATTCAAATTTCGCACAAATATTAATAGGGATAGATTCTTCAAATAGGCTATATATTATCACGCTACATATCCTAGGGGCTAAGCAGAGAGCAATCAAATTGGTATTATGACATAATTTTCACGCGTACGAAGTCGCGGGTGAACAGCTAGTAGCAGAATACCTTTACTGGATTGTAGTCAAAATGATATTAAAAATAGAGGGAGTATTGACCAGGATCTTTTACTTGAAACTTTCCAAGTGCCCTGGTTTTAAACAATTTCCTGCGACTAAGTAATTACCAGGTAAATTGTGTTACTACCTGTTTTGTGATATAATTTTAAATTTTCTATGTCATCACAATAATAATTAAATTTTACTGATGAGTATAATGATGACTTATTGACTATTTCCCTGTTCCCTTGTTATCTAATTTGGATGCTAATAAAATATCTTACTAATTTTATAAATGTAAAAGTTTGTGAGTGTGGATGTTTGTTACTCTTTCACGCTCAAACGGATGAACGGATCGGGCTGAAATTTGGTACGCCGATACATTGAATACTGGAATAACACATAGGCTATTTTTTATCCCGGGAATAAGTTCCCACGGGAAGAGTCCAATTTTTCGCGGGCAAAGCTGCGGGCATCAGCTAGTTGAAGAATAATCGAGTGTTGCTTGTACATTAGTGATTTATTTGTCGTTAAATATTCATAAGCTGGCGTGGGCTTAAAATTTCTCGTGTACCAATGAAATGTAACTTGGAATGGTGAGGTGTAGTGCGTGTTTCCACGCTCACCAAACACGCACCCTCCGCAGTCATTGGGTAAAATACTGTCCTTTTTATGACGTTTGTCACGTTTTTCAGAAATTGCGTCAGTTCCCTCCTATTCCCAAGAAAATCTAATCCATTTTCCACATTAACATTCGTTGGATTTTGAACTCTTTGAACTAAGTCTTAAAGTCCTCTATAGCCATTTTGTTGTTGAGTGTTTCGAAAAAGTGTCTTTGTGAGGAACATTGTTGACTGTGCCGGTGTTAACCCAAGGCTCGTAACGACACGTTTTATACTCGCAGTTATTGTGTTCTACGTAATGTAGAAGGGTGACCCATATAGAAGATAGACTTTGTTATACCTACATACAAAAATCTCAGTCTGTCAGTTTCAATAACTATAAGTACCATATAAGTATACTTCAAAAAAGTTGTTGATCTCTGAAAATGTTTAGGCTAACTTGTTGCTACTCGTAGTTTGTAAGACTCTACCGCAAGCCTGAAATATTTGAGACTCTAAATAAATATTCGGATTCGGATATAGAGATACCCTTCAATAGAATTTTCTAGCATAACAGCAAACAGAAAATACTTTCTAAAGGGTACGTGACTGCGCCGCCTCTTTCTGCGAGCTGGTCATGCTCGTGGAGAAGGCGGCGGGTCGGGTACGGGAGAGAACTCTCCCACCCGAGTTCCGCAGTCGGCGGCCTGGGCGCCGCCGACGTGTCTTCGCCGAGGAATATCGGCCTCCATGACCGGGGGCCTGAGGACGGTGAGAGGGTTGCTCACCGTTCTTACAGGAGCAGGCCCATGACGGCAGCGCAGCGTGACGTGAGAAACTCACGCACGCCTCCCCCCCTTAGAAGCGGGATCACACCAGAAACCCCCCAAAGACGCGGGCACCTGAACCACCCCCTAGGCGAGGCCGCAGTGGCGGCCGTAGGTCTGTTGGGAGTCCTGGGACATACTTCCGAGGGCTTCACCGGGGCTCACTACCATAGGCTGTTGGGCGTTACGTGAGGTTTTTTAGTCGGTAGGTAGGAGTCCGGCATAGCATCCATGAGGATTTTCCCTCATGTAAACAAAAAAAAAATGGGTACATGACTGCACAATGAGTCAAGGAAAGGTCAAATCCATGTACTACCCGTTCGCTCTAAGTTTTCCGCTCACCTCATATACTACGCCTCTACACCAGCCTCTACGCCAGCCTCTACGCCAGCAGCAAACTTAGAGCGAACGGGCTATACAATACATGTATAATATATGGTTAACGTGAACATAGAACAATATGACATTATATTAATGTGCAATCAAGTGAAATGGATAAGCACCGTCAAAGAGATTGCATCCTTTGCGTGTTATATCTCATAAACCATTCCACAAGTTTATTGTTTGCTAGCTTTGTTTTCTTTTCTTTTATTGCAGGTTTTGGTTTTTCTTCCTGGTCATTGAAACTATGATTGCTAATATTTCTCTTTGTCTAGTCATCCCCCAGCCATATAAATTGTTTATTTTTGAGATCGTGAATTTTGAAAACAATTAACTCGCTGCATAATTACTTTACTAATAATTACATTATGTACTTGTTAGATATGGCGGTATTCGGACGTGATTGATAATAGGAAATATTTATGTTAATCATTCAGTCACGTCCTTCGCCATAGCACTAAGATTAATTGATAATTATTAATATTGTTTAGTTAGCAGAAATTTCTCTGGTGTCGCTATCTTAGGATACGTGACACCAGAGATAACATTCCCTCTTTGCCTCCTAAAATATTCTATTACTAGCGGACGTCACGCGGTTTCACTCGCGTAGTTCCCGTTCCCGTGGGAATACGGGAATAAAATATAGCCTATGTTCACCGCTAAGAGTGTAGCTTCCTAACAGTGAAAGAATTTTTCAAATCGGTCCAGTAGTTCCGGAGCCTATTCGTTACAAACAAACAAAAAAACAAATCATTCCTCTTTATAATACACTCGAGAGCAATGAATCCGGGTCACTTAAAGAATCCTAAAAATCTCGGAAACTAAAAATGCTAGGTTAATGCAATAAATTGTATTTAATAGACAATGTAATACTCCTTAAATGAAGGTATTAAAACTTCTTAGTTATTGTAAAGTTATATCATAAAAAAATCAAATTTGAAAAAGGGCCACTTTCGAAGATGGAACTACGAAATTACAGCATTTGGTGTTGCTTTTGTTTGTAATCTGTCATTTATGTGGGTACATAAACCATGTTGATAGTGCTCTATATTCATTAATCAAGCTGAAATTATGTCGCTTACGCCTGAAGAATGCACCAGAATACTTACAATGCTGGAAACCGGCCGGAGTCCGCGCGATACAGCCAGGACTGTCGGCGTGTCGCTGTCAACAGTACAAAGAGTTCTCCGACGTTACGAAGAAACTGGTTCTAACCTACGCAGACCAGGAACGGGCAGAACCAGGTGTACCACAGCACGAGAAGACCGATACTTGGTGAACACCATGCTTCGAAATCGCTTTCTCACAGGAACTTAACTCACCAATCAGTTTCGACGCCTCGGAGGAAGTAACCCAAGTGCATGGACAGTAAGACGTCGGCTTGCTGAATCTAACTTAAAACCCCTTAGACCTGCAAACGGCCCTAAACTGGAGCGTGGGCATCGTATTTCGAGACTAAGGTATGCCCAGAGCCACGTAAATTGGAGTATTGAAGATTGGTCAAAAGTTATGTTCTCCGACGAATCAAAATTTATGCTCTACAAGCACGATGGAAGACACAGAGTGTATCGAAGACCAGGGGAAAGATTCAAGCAAGCATGCATCGAAGAAAAAGTAGCCTACGGTGGTGGGTCTGTACTTGTGTGGGCCGGAATTTCTTCTGAAAGTCGCACAGAGCTGGTGATCATAGAAAACGACTCTTTAACTAGCGTAAGATATGTGGAAGAAATCCTCAATGATCACGTTGGTCCATTTATGGTCAATTTAGGTGAGGATGCTATATTTATGCATGACAATGCCCGACCTCATACAGGTAGGATTGTGAATGACTACCTTCAAGAGATGAACATTACTCGTATGGAGTGGCCAGCGCGCAGCCCGGATATCAACCCGATCGAGCATGCTTGGGACGAGCTAGGCAGATGCGTAAAACAACGAAACCCTCCCCCAATCACGCTTCGTGAGCTCAAAATTGCTCTCACAGAGGAATGGGAGAATATTCCCCAAAATCGTATAAGGAACTTGGTGTACAGCATGCCAAACCGCGTAAACGCAGTAATGGAAGCACGAGGAGGCAATACGAAGTATTAAAATTCAAGAAAATCGTAATAAAGTTCAAAAATTTCATGTTTCCTATTTTTGTTTTAAGGAGAGATCAGCAGTTTTTTCTTTATGTAATTTTGTGTTAATAAAATGTATGGTGACTCATATTTTTTTTACTTTCATTTAAGGAGTATTACATTGTCTATTAAATACAATTTATTGCATTAACCTATCATTTTTAGTTTCCGAGATTTTTAACATTCTTTAAGTGACCCGGATTCATTGCTCTCGAGTGTATTAGTATAGATATAAACCGCGGTTTTTATAAAATAAGTTAGTCGGTAAGCAAGAAACAATAAAATACTACACAAGTATAATTTGTCTCTCCATACGAATAGGTACGCTATATTAGACAATTGTGTTGCCTTTTGGAAGTTCGGTGTAAGACTGTCGTTGCTTCGTCCTACCTCGCTGACGATGACCAGTAGGCAGTAGCTCAGTCGACTATGTACGTAGCTGAAATGACGCATCCCCACTTTGGTTATTGTTCTAATAAAATTCATATCTAAATACTACAGTGTACATAATTAACATCTATTATTTTAGAATAATAAAGGAGGGGGACACATATGGACGTCGTGTTCCTTTATGGGGCACATAAACAACGTAATACCTACTTACTCGCATTATTACGCTTACGCTGCATTATGTACTATGTGTCAAGAAATTTTGTTTTAATCGAAATTAGCTAAGTACAATACATATTATATCTTTTATTTTCAGACATTGCAGGTCTATAATATAGTGTAGTAGTAGAGTTACAATTTAAGTTATTTGTATTTTTATTTAAAAAAAACACCTTTAAAGAAACCTCTTTATCATCATACAAGCTTAGTCCCGTATTTGTCCAAGCTCTTCTATACTATCGCGTTCCTTACTACTCTGTAACGAATATAACTATGTAATGTACATTTCGACCAGATTGAATGGTCACAGGCAGTCAGTCAAGTTCCTTGCCATTATAAAATTATAATACATAATTATAAGTTTAATGTAATTGATACAGATAATAATTTCCTACTCGAAGGTAAAATTCTGTCTTAAAGCGAATCTGTCGTCAACAGAATCAGTCTTAAGCAGAATCTGTCTTAAACAGAATTTGACTTAAACCGAATAAAGGTAATTTTTCTAGGTACATGATTGGTAGATGACATAATTCGTCTAAACTACTCATGGGAAAGTGGACACAATAATATAATTCCTGTACAAGTTATGGGACGTAACAAAGCACTTAGATAATGAAGTTATAGAACTACGAAAATGTCATGTGACATTTTGTGGCCAGAAAAGACAATTATCATAACTTTTCATGAAAGTATTTAAGTGCTCCTACGTGTGACGTACCATTAGTATGAAAGAAATGACGATATTCTATGATAATATGTGCATTAGTTGGGGTACCTACTAGGAGAACGTCAAAGGGGAGACTGTAACTATTGTGATTAATACTCATTTGATGTGAGGTACCAAGGAACAGGGTTGAGGAATTGTTGGTGATTTTATAGGGCATGTATTTAAATCGATATCTGTTTATTCCCTTTTTCCGAACAAAATATTCCAAAGTTAAACCAAAAATACTGACTTGCACACTAATTATGCACACTAAATAAACCAATTTCATTATACTGTTTAATGGTATTTGCAGAACTGTTTTACTGAACGAATAACTATTATCAGAATAGTATATCTAAAAAGTCCAGTGTTCAACAAAAATATTAAACATTTTTAAAGAAATCTTTCGCCTAATTTACTTTTAGGAACATCGTTTATTCTAAATAAAACCTCAATTTAATCAGTCGCCTCTACAAAATTACATTTTATTGATCAAAAAATAAAAGTCTAATCTAACCTAACCTATTCTGATATAAGATAGTACTATTTAGAGTGCAAGTTAGTATTTTTGATATGCAATTTGTATTTCTGTTTCACAAATCATATATTCGATGTACGAACCACATTTTTGGTGTGAATTCGATTAAAAAAGTCATCTCGTTCTGAGTAATATTTAAGTTTTTTGAGTAGGACATGTTTAGTTAATCAATTGGTTTTTTTGCACAGCATTTAATTTTCTGGTTTGCATTCAGTAAATTAGTGGAGTTACCTAGTGTGCAGAAAAATTAAACAGAGGTGCATTTAAAAATATCCCTTTTTATAGTGCTATTTGTTTGCAAGTTTAGTAAACTAGTAAGAAGTACCTACCATATATGAATGAGCAGTACCATTTTCATACAAACATCTAGAACCTACAATCCTGTACTCACTTTGGACTGGAAAAGTATTTGTTCGTTTATAGTACAGTAATATTAGCTTACATTTTCAAGATAAATAAAGTCTACACGCACAGTTCTAAATAAAGGTATATTTAACAAGTTCTGCAAATCAACCTTCTAACTTTACGGAGATCACCACGATAAATTAATCTAGTCCAGGGGTAGTTAACTTTTAGGTATTGATGAGCCATTTTTTCAAAAAAGTTTTTTTTTTATTTTTTTTTTATTTTTATACCACTAAGGTGGCAGACAAGCATATGGCCCACCAGGAGGACTGGTGGTCACCGCAGCCTATGGACGTTTGCAACACCAGAGGCGCCACACTCGCGCTGCTGACCCTGTAAAAACCTTCTTAGACCCCTTTTGAAGAACCCCATACTGTAGGCGTTTGGGAAAACCGAGGCAGGAAGATCATTCCACAACCTAAGCGTGCGCGGAAGAAATCCCCTATCGGATCTAACCGTGCTCGAACGCTCCGGACGTAGGGTGTGAGGATGAAATCCCAGTCTATGGCGAGCGGTGCGATGATAGAACGTAGCCGTGGGCATCATGTCAAACAATTCTTCAGAGCAGATACCATTGTACAGGCGGTAGAACACGCATAAGGAGGCAAAGTCTCTCCTGTCGCAAAGAGGTTCAACACCACCTGTCAGTAAAGGATCGTTGACAACTCTCACAGCTCGCCTCTGCACCGAGTCAAATGGACGAAGCTGATATTCAGGTGCCCCCGCCCAGAGGTGACAGCAGTACTCCATGTTTGGCCGCACTTGCGACTTATAGAGAAGCAGTGTTTGCGCCGCAGTAAAGTACCGCCGCGCCCTGTTGAGCACACCGAGCTTCTTGGACGCTAGCTTGGCCTTGTCCTCCAAATGACTGCGGAACTGAACGTCACTGGAGATGTCAACACCAAGGATCCCTATACTTTTAGAGATGGAAAGAGATGTGCCCTGGAATTGTGGCGCTACAGTAATTGGGGCTTTTTTAGAGCGGTGAAGAAACACGCCTGTGTCTTGGAGGGGTTGAACTGGACAAGATTTTGTCTACCCCAATCGGACACTCTAGTAAGAGTAGCCTCGATTTCAGACACAAGCTGTTCACGACTTTCTTCCACTGCGTCCCGAGAGATACCGGGGCGGCCTGTGTAACAAGTGTCCCCGTCTGCATAACAATGAATGCCGTCAATAGACAACATGTCATTGATATGCA
This sequence comes from Miltochrista miniata, assembly GCA_933228765.1. Lineage (NCBI taxonomy): Eukaryota > Metazoa > Arthropoda > Insecta > Lepidoptera > Erebidae > Miltochrista > Miltochrista miniata. Next base: position 20,473,537 of record OW121750.1, on the reverse strand, counting down.
GCAGAAACAGAGTAGGGGACAACACTGAGCCTTGCGGTACTCCAGCGTTAATGGCCATGCAGTCAGAACAGCTGCCGTCGACAACAGCCCTGATGCTTCTACCGGCCAAAAAGCTGGACACCCATCCGCATAATCTTTCGGTCAGTCCGTAGGAGGGCAATTTATTAAGAAGACCACGGTGCCAGACCCGGTCAAAGGCTTTAGAAATGTCGAGGCTCACTGCTAGAGCCTCGCCCTTACTCTCGATAGCCGTCGCCCATCGGTGTGTGAGGCACACGAGAAGATCGCCCGTCGAGCGACCGTGACGGAAACCGTACTGCCGGTCACTGAGCAGGTCGTTTTCCTCAAGGTACCTCAGGAGCTGTGTATTAATTACACGCTCAATCACCTTAGACAATAGGGAAGTGACGGCTATGGGCCTGTAATTGGCCGGGTCGGTCCTATCACCCTTCTTGGGCACAGGATGCACATACGCGATCTTCCACGACGCCGGGACTTGTCGCATAGAATATGAAAGCGTGAAAAGACGTGTAAGTACCAGACACAACTCTGGACCACACTGCTTAAGTACCACCGCGGGTATACCGTCCGGCCCACTCGACTTCTGAACGTCCAGAGAACGAAGCTCCCGTCGGACGTCCCGCTGCGTGAATTTAACTTCCGGCATGGAAGTTCCACACCGCGGAACAACGTCCGGCGGCACAGAACCCCCGTCGCTCACGGTCGAGTTAGCGGCAAAGAGAAAACCCAAAAGGTCGGCCTTCTCCCCGGCACTCTGGGCCAGACCACCGTCGGGTTTAAGCAAAGGGGGTAAACCTGACTGACAGAAGTTTCCCTCGGCAGCTTTGGCAAGCGACCAGAATTCACGACTCCCTGAAGGGTATCGTGCTAGCCGCTCACCAATTCTGCCGACGAAATCGAATTTAGCCCTGACAATTGCTCTCTTGCTGGCCCTCGAGGCGGCATTTAATTTGCGTTTCACCTCAGAGATGTTTGGATCTGAATTTGCACGAGCCGTAATCCAGGCTCTGTAGGCAGATTCTTTCAGCATCAAAGCTTCTCTGTAGAGCCGATTGAACCACGGTCGTTTTTTTGCTCCTACAGGGATCCAGCGGTTAGGAATGTAGCACTCCATGCCCTCCAAGATCCCCTCAGCGACTGCTGCAGCGCAGGAATCCAGATCGTCTGAGGCAAAACAAAGCCGCCTCCACGGGTACGACGCGAAGAACTCCCGCAGTCCATCCCAGTCTGCTGACTTATAGTGCCACACATGTCGCCACTCCTTGGGCCGAGGTGGTTCAGGCCTTGCGAGTGGCACATGCGAATGATACAGTGGTCCGACGATCCGAGCGGAGCATCCACTGAGACGTTGTATCCATCCGGACGCGTTGTCAGCAGGAGGTCCAGCAATGCACTATGCTCGTTCTCCTTGTCTGGTATCCTCGTATGGGATTTAACCAGTTGGGAGAACCCATAGGTCAGGGCAAATTCGTGTGCAGCTTTCCCCGCAAAGTCGGTCATCCGGGGGCCCAACCAGTCAACATGATGACCGTTGAAATCCCATAGAATCACTATCTCCGCAGAGGGATACTGCTCAATCACCTTGTCAGTCGATTGTTGCAGGTGGTCAAAAAGGCGAACTGTGTCCGTGTTACCGCTGTGAGACCTGTACACGCACGCGAAGATCCGAGTGTGGCCCCCGTGATCCACGCGCGCCCATAACGTAGACAGGTGCCTGTCTTCAAGGCTTGTTAGACACCATCGAAAAAAGGAAAATAAAAAATTTATCAGTACCATACCAAAAATGCAATTTTACCTCATAGCAACCCAATCTCACACAAAAATTAATTCAAAATAGTAGTAGGGATATCTAAACTTTACAGTGGCGCCGGCGTGCTATCTAATCGTTGATTCTTGTTATTTCTCTTCTCTATCTGGTTTTAGTTTGAGGAATCGTAAAGTTTCGAAGTTTACTATCAAAACCCGTTAAATTTATCAACGAGGTTTCTAACGACCGCTGAACCACATACAACAATTGATAAGCTTGCCTTTGAATTGCGTCTAGACGTTTTTGAATTGGTACTATTGAAATTTCAAAATGTTAAAACTGATCTATGAAATTTTACCTAAAAATCATTTATGCTCATAATTAGTTGTTTCATAATTGTTGATATTTTAATAGCTATATAAAAAGTCGAAAGTCAAGGCTTATCAAGATAGGGATATTTATTTGGAACGATAAATAGGAAAGTTGATTGCAGCTATACTTAATCAATTTTAAACCCTATTCGAGCCGATAGGATTCACTATTCGTATTAACGAGTTTGACACATTGGGATTATTCCCATACGCGAACACATATGGGAATGCTGAATGTTTCTCCAAGTTAGATATAGTCAGATTGGAGAAGACTGATTTCCCAGTTGAAGCTGGACCGGATAAACCTATGACGACAAATAATCCTTTAATTTGATTATAGATCTTTTGCTGTGTTGCTCCTTATCGACTATAAACTTTATAATATTCCGTGAAAATACTTAGTGGTTTTTTAGCTAAAATCATTTGCAGCAAACAGGTCTTAGTGAATACGTAAGCAGATAGGTACCTAAGTAAGCTACGGTAAAGGTAATTATTTACCTGATCGTGATCTGAATAGGTCTTCTGTTATTTAATTTATAAGGACCTATTTTAATGTTATTTCCGTACACATTTTATAACGCAATGGTCGAAAGCTCTTCTCTGTTAAATTATTTAGACCCTCTCGGTCTAGAGCAGGTAAATTTAATATTCTGTACAATAAAACACTGCAGGGACGTATAATCTACTTGTATAAATGTAGAAAAGTACATTGTAGAGTCAGACAACCTCAAGTGTATGTACCGTAGGCATTATGGTCTTTATTTTTTTATTCTTATTTATTTTTTTTAATGTGAGGGAAAATCCTTCATTTATGCTATGCCAGACTCCTACCGACTGAAAAACGTAACGCCCAACAGCCTACGGTTGGGAGCCCCGGGTAAGCCCTAGGAAGGATGTCCCTTAAAATTCCCTTTAAAAGTTCTTTTTATTTTTAAATAAAGACCATAAGTCCTGACTTATGGTCTTTATTTAAAAATAATAAGAACTTGTTAAAAGAGAGTCTTTCTTTATTTCTTCAGACGACAAAGTTGCTATTCGGTTGATAACATTGATCTGAATCTGTGTTCGTTAATATCTAAAAATCTCAACTAATGTGATAGTTATTAAATTTTTTATTGAAACAGATGAACTTTTTCGACATATTGTGAGCCTTGGGGATAGATTCCGGAATTGGCCGTTGCCAAATCACAAGCTTGTTTATTCTTACTAGTAGTCCTATTTTAATTACCTTTATCTTAGGATTATAATAGACACATTAGAGTAGTATTGAGTTTTATTTGTGGTATTCTGTTTCTTACATAGTTAAACACTCTAATTCTAATGTATATACCGCTGTCAGGAATCTTGTGACTGTTCGTCATTCCTGGGATGTCCTTCCAAGGGCTTACCCGGGGTCAGGAGCGTAGGCAGTGATAGGGCACCGTATGGTTTTAGTCCGTAAGAGCCCAAAATAGCGTTCATGTTTTTCCACACTTTGTTTTTATTTTTTAAATCTCAAAGGAACCTACTGGTTGCTTTCAAAATGTTTCTCAATATCAACAATATGAACATGTTTCCACAACTTTTATCTATCAACCAATCTCATCCAATGACTCTCAATATATTGTAGATGTATTTTTACCCGGTTTTCTTTAGAACTTTTTCCATAATATGTAAATGCGAGTATCACTAGTATCGTACGTTTGATTCGATCAAACCATTTCGCTACATATTGAATAGGCTTTACTGTTTCAGCTGCCACAGTTACGTCTAAAAGTTATTTGTTTCGAAATTATGGTTTGAAAAACCAAATTTTTTTGATGAATGGGCCTTCGACGGTTTTATAAAGTTGTGCAAGTCTTCTAAACACTCCTATTACTTACGTACTGAATACATGAGTAGGTACATTTATATGGGTATTTTAAGCTATTAAATAACGGCCTAAAATTATACAGGTTACTCCTCAAAATAAAGTCAAAATCAAATTTGGAAAACAAAAACAAAAAGAAAATTGATCACCTGGAAATTGGAGACTTTTGATGATACGAAAAGATAACTAACGGAATCAGGCGTTACATGGCGGAAATCCATCCTAGAATGATAATAAAGGAGGGGAGGGGAGGGAGAGGAATCCGCCTCGCACCCTCGATTCGTCAATCCTGACGTACAACAGTTTAGGATAAACACAACTAATTGTATGGGAGGAATGACGAACCGAACTCCTCAGCAAAGGACATCTGGATGTTGGAAGGAAAATAACCTGTACCCTCCAGAAACGAAAAGAAACAAACCGCTTTCTACCGGCAAATCAACCGTTCATAAACATATTGTTCTAAAAAGTATATAAATTAAGTAAAAATGAAGATTCCGAAAAAAAACCATACAGTATTGTTGTTTCGACATCATTTTAAAGAAATGGTACTTAGATATTACATTTTGGTCATAAATATTATTTATATTAATACGGTTTAGCGACAAATGGAAGACACGTACACTGAGCAGTGATAAATAACGGTTTGTGTCCCTTATATGGGATAAGAGTGTCGCTGTGTCACTATCCCTTGATCCAATATTAGTTGCTACACGTTATTAAACGACTTCTGCTTAGTCACTCACATAAGATGGATTTCATTCCTATTTTTTTTACTTAACTCTTTACCAGTTTCGCTCTCTTATAATATTTTAGACTTAGAAGTGTGTTTTCAACCTAATCGCTTCTGTTGGTCTTGAAATTGTCAAATTATAGCAAATTTTAAAATTTGCAAATTGAGACAAAACTTTCCTCCAAAACAATCTGCAAGTTTGTTCATAAGAGAGTGAATTTCATACGAGAATGATTTTCAAAACAGCTCTTCGCAGTCTATTGCTGTTTTCCATTTTTTCACCATAATACAACAGCAGGCTTTTCATCAGTATTTTTTAATAATAATAATAATCTTTATTAAGCTAAAAAGGTTATACATATCAGCAAAAAAAAATAGATAAAGCTACCACTGCAGCAGGCTTTGTACCTGTATTTCAGCTGACAGCGCCTAGGGTATGCTGCTGCACTATATTGTAAGGGCAATTTCCTTTACTGCTGTATCACGCTGGCCAGACAGGGTGGTATGGGGCATTGTATCGATATTTCTTATTCGTTGGTCAGCAAGAGGTGTCTGGGGTCTGCAGATTTTGGTATTGGATGTGTGTGCAATTTACAAGTCTCGATGTAATTTGCCTTTCACATATCTTCAGATATCACTAGTAACTGCTATTAGATTTTGGTATGATATTGGATTTGAAATACCATTTGAGATGGATTTTCACATAGATTGACCAAAAGAGTTACTGTTGCATTATTTATACGTAGTAGTTAGGTAGGTACCGCCTTTTTGCTACGATAATTACAAAATTATTTTTTCTGCCTATTTCTGTTCGATCAATTCTCGTTTTTTTTGCATGTTTCTTAAATTTTTTCGTGACGTAATCTGATTGAGAATTAATAGGACATTACGTTCTTTCCTTTATATCAATACATCTCTCTCATACAGCCAAGCAAAGATATATTTTACTGGATTCTTATACGGATTGACTTCCCTTATTTGCAGTCACTAGCTAAGTGTTCTAGAAAAAAAGGTTGTAATATATTAATGTCGTACTTTAATGTATCCTTTATACACAAATTATTCACAAGAGAAGCTCTCATAAACACAATGGCCAGAGGTTTTTCTCTAACAAATTATTTAGGCACTCGGTCCAGACTAGGTAGATTTAATATTCCGTGCAATAAAATACCGTAAACCGAGTTCAACCTTACACATACAACCCTTTATAACATTACCGGTTTTGTTCAAATAGTAATTTGCTGAATGAAACAACCTTAAAAATAACTTTGTAATGATATTTTCAGAATAACTTTAAACTTCGCTTAGGCTGTATGCATTGTTATTATAGGGTTTATACACAAATGAGTTCCAGTTATAGATTAAAGGCACTTACGAGGTTTAAATATGTGGCCTTGCCATGCTGGTTGCATTAATTAGTAGCCAATAGTACTCGTACACTTGCTGGCAAGTTTCAGGGAACTTTGCAAAAGTTTTTAGTTCTGACTGATCTGAAATAAAAAGTTAAATCTCAACGACACGTGACACTGATGGCTTCCGCGTAATGATCGCAAGAACTGATATCACAAAGTTTTGCTAATGGTATCTAGAAATAGGTATAGTGACTTATGAACTTACTCCACACGTATATTTAACTTGGCTGTAAAACTTAGGTACACATTAGTTTTGTATACATACTGTAATTAAAGGTAGGTAGTTTTTATGTCCAATTAGTTTTATACTAACTTATATTACTATCGCGTTCCAAATCCAAGCAATTGTGTTTATTTTTAAGAAACAAAAGTTCATACGAGTATCTACGGTATGTATGGTATGGTGGGTTCGCAGACTGGTAGAGTGGTTTGGGTAGTATCCAGAGACAAACAGATAAAGACATTACAAAATCTTGTCTGAAGCAGGATGAGAGATCTGAGATGATGATCTGAAGATGATGCCTATAAGGTGACGCGATGAACCTAGCGATGCAGAATGGCTTACTCTAGGCGAATTTTGTATTCCCATGGCCGTGCAGTGACCTTGTTGTACGACTGGTCGCCGGCTTTGCTTAGATTCTACCTGAATGCGTTCAGTTGACCGTCCCCGACCAAAGTATTCTGGTCAGGTGGGGGAAAGCCACAGATAAAACATGTGTAATGTATGTGGAGAAGCGATTAGGACTGCTAGGCACCTGCTGGTAGATTGTAGGACGCTAATAGACCGGGGTCATTACTCACGCCGACATGATAGAGTATTGGAAATCATACGTGAGGCTGTCAGTTTGGCGGTGGCGAGAGCGAAAAAGGGATTAACTACAAACAAAAGAAATGATAAGTACCTATTGCCTTTGTAAAGGAAGCCTGTTCAAAGAAAGTACCTCAAAAGCCATACACAATAGTGATGGCTGCCGCCGATTGGACCAAACTTGCAGACACGTATGAGAAACACTACAAAATACCGGAGGATGTATATGCCTCGCCGTCCAGATCCGACATATTCCTGTATTCGAGGATGCACAGGCGTGCAGTGCTCGTGAAGCTCATGGTGCCGTGGGAGACCAACATACCGAAGGACCACGCCATGAAGACAAATAAATACTTTGACTTGACCAATGAGTTAACCAAAAATGGCTATGGGGTTAAACTCTTTGCCGTAGAAGTAGGAGCAAGGGGAATTCCAGCTAAATCCCTATATGATTTATTAAAAGACCTTGGACTGCCAAGCTCTTTACTAAAACAAATATCCAAAGCGGCATTGATAGGATCTTACGAAATCTGGTTGGGCAGGGGAGGGAACATTGCTGACGGTGGAAGGTGAGCGTTTATGCGCATAGTAAGGTGGCTACCCTAAACCTACTCAAATGGGTCGCAAAGTTGCAAGTCCCAGACGCCGTCGGGGTGTTCTCCCCTGTGCCACGCTATGAACACGGCGCCCGCACGGAGTATCCATGGAATGCTAAGAATAAGGTCTCTATACTAATATTGCAAAGCTAAAGAGTTGGTTTGTTTGAAGCTGGGATTTCGGGATAAGTTGAATTTAGAAAATTTTAACAGTTTTTTAGTTTAGTCTTTGAGAAAAGTTAAAAGCTATTATAATGTAAAAGACTAAGCGAATAGAATGTTTGTTTACAATGTTTCAAAAACGGGGAAATTTTGTTCTTTTTAAGAGCAGTTGTGCAGGTCAGCTAGTAGGTAAAATATGACTACAATTTTATTAGCATCATCTTTTATGATTCAAATTCAAACCATAAATTATAAAAAAAACGAATAGCTGTGCCTCGCAAGTTCACCAGTTAATTTCAACCCACATTGCACCCAATTACCCCGTGAACGTGATTTCCGGGCAGTTCTTTGTTTTTTTTTGCGCGCCATCCCTGATATCCATTTAAAATGTTTCCTATTTTTCTCTTCATAAAAACCATCTTAGACATAGAACCAACATTTGGTACCTAAATTAGCCGAATACTGGTTTATAATCGATCTCTAGCGCTTAGCAATAATAGGAGATATACCACATACATAATGTCAACGTTGAACAGTCCGGGCACTTACACGGATAGTAATAGATAAAGAATCCCAAATGGATGTGATATATGTGTTTTCATTCAGCCTTTTGCCGCCTAAAAGAAATATTTTCAATACATACCAGTATCCTACCTAATATTTGATTCGACTTTCGACCCATTTCGCGAGATTCATTTATAATTTACAGATCGATGTCTTTTGCTACTTGGCTACAAGCGTAAAGGTGTTTCGGAATACCTTTATCGGTAGTTATAGACGCATATTTTATTTAGTAAACCTGAGAGATGAGTAGTTCTTTATGTTATGATAAAAGAAAGAATTTACTGAAATTTATATTTGTGCACTGATTCTGAACTGTTTATGATTTTAGTGGTAGTGACTAAGATATTGTTTCTAAGCAGGATAAGAGACCCGTTGACCATCCACTTGGACAGTAATTTAATTTGTAATTTTTATTCATTTCGATAGTTACCAAACCTTTTTCTTGAGTTTCGCGAGAAATCGGAGATAAGCGAACGCTACTACGTTGTACAATTTTTCTAAACTATAACGTATTTTCGAGTGTGAATGTTTACACTTAAAACATGTGGATTCTTAAACATAAAAGTTCGACATCTTGGACATCACAATGGCTACAACATGAATCTTAAACATCACGAGCTATCTACAAGAATTTCATCAAAATTGAAAGGAATTAAAATATTGATTTAAAAATTACTTGACTTTGGCATACTCTCAAGCCGTGAAAACCCAAGAAAAAAAGTAACAAGAAACTTTTTTTAAAATTATTATACCAAAGATGCGCCAAAGACAACTTAATCGCCATCCTCATAATAATTTTATACTGATTTGATAGTCCCTTTATAGGTACACGGTAATTACAGATGTGGTGTAGAAAGCGAAACTAGCAACTATATTGCTGTTTTTACGCCTATATTTTTTTTATGCCTATTGGCGGTATGTAAAATAAAACTGGAAACAGGTAGTTGGGTACACAACTCACACGATACCCAAGGGAGCAGTTAAACTCGTGTTCGCTTTCGGGTTAAACCTTTTTCCCGCGAAAGCTCGTGAATGTGTATGGAAATTAGGATGCATAAGTATTAACATTACTTTTATTGAGAATTCGCCAAATTACCTACTGAACTAGATTTCAAAAGGTCGTCTCGATTGTAACAACTAAAAATGAGAATGAAACTCGCAAAAGAACCAAATAAAACAAAACGTAGCAAGCTTCAAATGGAGTAGCTTGATCACAATCACATTGTGAAATCAACAAACTCGTACTAAGGGTTCTGTACAATATCTCACCATCATGTAGTGAGTAGGAGGAAATAAACAATACATGTTGTGAGGGTGCTACGGGTTTAATTTATTTACATTGGATTGGATTTTCTGTTTTCTTCGGAATCACGTATTCACGTTCGTTTGTTTGCTCTACACTTAGTAACGTGATTGTTTTATGTATTCTAAATTTGATATTACTTTGTTTCTTTAGCGTAAAACAAAAAAGTTTTCATAAAGTAGTGGAGCCTTTTTGTGCCATCGATAGTTCCTTTGAAAGAAATATAGAAGGTGGAAATTCCCTGCAGGCCCTTCAACAGAATAATTGGAATAACGATATAAGTACTATCATGCTGTGTTAAATTTTAGCTAACGAATTATAACGAGCGTCTGATGAATGTTGAAATTTATTATTGAGAAGATGGCGCTCGAGCTCCGCCCATGTGGAACTTTATTCCCGTTTCCACTTTCGATGGGCACTAATTACGAGAAAAATAAAAAAAATATTTATTTTCGAGGTTAAAAGTAGCCTATGTGTTATTTCAGCTAGATTATAACTTATTCCTGTACCAACAGTCAAACCTGTTCAGCCGTTAGTTTGTGAGAGAGTAAAGATTTTGAAGACAGCTTCACTTCATACTCAAACATCGCGTCGCATTATTCTATTGTTAATGGAATGTAAAATGGAATGTAGAAACTAATACGAGTATGCATATGACTGGGCTACATGACGTTGCATAAAAAATGTTCCGCACTATATGAAGGTACATTTTACCTGTGGATATTTATATTTTTTTTATACCACTAAGGTGTCAGACAAGCATACTGTCCACCAGATATACTGGTGGTCACCGTATATTTCACAAGATTCTATTTTACAGTAACAAAGACGGTATGTACTTACTTTGTGTGCAGTTGTTTGTTAATGGAATGCTATTTTTGTTCTTCATCAAAATAGCCCAACACTTGTGCTGCTGACCGTACAAGTAGTCAAGTCAGTACTCGACCTACATTCCGAGTTCTTACACGAATCGTATCCGTTTCTGATGCAAATATGTCGTGTGTTGATGCAGTCTTTGTGAACTTGAAGTGAAAAACTTTTGCGTGGTTTGTTAATAAACTTTGTCACAAGAATATGTTACTTTTTTAGTTTTTTTATGGCTTATATGGAAGGAATCCTTATTTATATTATAAACCACTCTGACTGAATTTGACAATCGGCGAAGCAGTATTAGTATAAAGGGGCCTGTCTCAAAAAATAAGGAAAAAGTGGTGCTAATGAAATAATTTTTGTCGGCATACGTATATGAATAAACCGGCCAAGTGCGAGTTAGACTCGCCCATGAAGGGTTTCGTAGCAGCAAGTAACATAATATAAAAGTTCTTATAGTTCGTTGTAACTTTGACTGATGTTTGGAAATTGCGGTTTATGACGTATTAAAAAAAAACTACCAGCTCTATCTCGTTCAAACTAATTTTCGTTGGTAGTTTTTATGGCAATGTACATCATATTTTTTTTTTAGATTTATCATTCTCTTAGTTTAGAAGTTAGAGGGGGGGGGGGGGGGGGCACGCATTTTTCCACTTTGGAAGTGTCTCTTGCGCAAACCATTCACTTTAGAAAAAAAAAATGTTAAAAACCTCCATAGTATTTTTAAAGACCTATCTATAGATACCCCCACACGTATGGGTTTGATGAAAAAAAAATTTTGAGTTTCAGTTCTGAGTATGGGGACCCCAAAATTTACTGCATTTTTTCTAGTTTTTATATTGGAATCTTAATGCGGTTCACAGAATACATCTAGCTACCAAGTTTCAATAGCATAGACCTTATAGTTTCGGCGAAAAGTGGCTGTGACACACGGACGGACAGACAGACGGACAGACAGACAGACATGACGAATCTATAAGGGTTCCGTTTTTGCCATTTGGCTACGAAACCCTAAAAATGATATCCGAATAAAAAAAAAACAAACAACTATTATTTGGTTTTATTCGATTTTGAATAACTATAGATATTGATTTATTACATTTAAAATTAACTACATTCCTTTGTTTGAAGGAAACCTGTTTTGTACGCTCAAGGTCGTTAGCCTTATCCGTAGCCTTAAGTCATTTTGAACATATATATATTAAAGTCATTGAACCTAAGTCTTTTATTTTCTTAACTAAATAAACACCTCAACCCAAAAAGTCATTGTTATAACCACGAGGTAGATGTACAGTCACGAGCAATAATATGTATACATTGTCACGGCTCCTAAAATATGTAAACACCTTCGGCTCCAAAACGAAGTGCTCAACGTGAAGAGCATAAAATTGTAACCACGAGTTCACATCATAAATATACATACACTTATTGCTTCAATAATATGTATTCACGCGTTGATTCATATGATGTACTCATCTTAAATTCCATTAAATTATATTTAACTCCTTCGGCAATAACATGTATCCGAACGGTGCTGCATAAATATGTATCCACTTTTGATGAAAACCTTCAAATTAGATTTTTGATTTAATATCTAAGTAAAACCTTACACAAAAATAATACTGAACTGAAAAAAAAAAATTATATACTCAAAATTGCTTAGCTTTATATGGATATTTTGCTGGCACCGACTCTCACTAATATTATAAATACATAATTAACTCTGTCAGTCTGTCTGTTACCCTTTCACGCCTAAACGGCTAGAGCGATTGAAATGAAATTTGGGATAGGGATAGTTTTAGACCTTCGGAAGGACATAGGCTACTTTTTAACCGACTGTGCAAAGAGAGGGTTATGATTTTACGCGATAAAGACACGCGGTCGAAGCCTTGGAGAACAGCTAGTATTTAATAAATACCAAAATCACCATAGGATGTTTGAGGAGTTGCCTCAAGTCATCATAAACCTTTTTTTTTACAAGGAGAGCTCCGCTTACGGACTACGCATGCTGGTGAGGCATGAGCTCGTGTGAGGGTCGCCCAGCACCTGATCACGATAGCGCTGGGAATTCTCACTAAAACTTCTTGACACCGATCTGCCCCTGTGACGGTGTTCTGGGATCTGTCAAATTCAGCAAAACACTGAAGTCCTCATAAACCTACCCATCAGAACAAAATTTTGAAAAAAAATTTGGAAATATATCCTTTTTATAAAAAACGCTTTTTTTATGTGTAACGCCTCTGGTGTTGCAAACGTCTATAGGCTACGGTTACCAACCTTCCGGTGGGCCGTAAGCTTGTCTGCCACCTAAGTAGTATAAAAAAAAAAAAAAAAAAATCCGGTCTGTAAATGACGGAGTTATGAGGTAACAAACATTAAACAAAAAATAAACCGCCTCCCCTTTTTTGTAGTCTGTTATAACACATTCGGGTTTGCGATACCAAACAACCCGTGCAAAGGTTTCAGATCGATTAACTAACACTAATATTAATATACCGCGCTTTAAAAAAAACAAACAAACAAACTTTCGCATTTATGTACATATATATATATATATATATATATATATATATATATATATATATATATACAAGCTGTAGATTTAGTAGTGTGCAATACTTGCACACGTGACTCTACTGCCTACACCCGTTAATATTTTGTGATAAAAAAAAACGTTTTTTTTTTTTCATGTTAAATTTGATTTTATTTGCAAAGGACCTCTGCCTGTACCCACTGGCCAATAATACGTGAACATAAATTTAAGTAAGTACTCAATAATTAATAATAAATCTAAAAAGCGAAAGATTGTAAATGATACTCGCATAATGCCTATTTATTATCCAGTGCTATGACCTCTAGCGTCCAGCTGATCGTTTGTAGGTATTAGGTATACTGGCTGCGTTCGAGCGTTGAACCGCTCACCTTTTGCCGTATTTTGGTACGGAACTCGCACTTGACCGGTTTTTCTGTTTCATAGGTTCACGTATTATTAGTCAGTGGAGGTTAGGCAGAGTTCCCGTTGGAATTAAAAAACGAATTCAATATGAAAAAAGACTAAAAAAAAAATATTTTTTTTTATCACACAGTATTAACGAGTGTAGGCAGTAGAATCACGTGTGCAAGTACTGCACACTACTAAATCTACAGCTTGTATATATATATATAAACCCCACAAAGAATAATAAAGAATTTCTCTGAGAAAATAGATCGCTGATATTCGTATGGTTTGCGAAGGTGCCCTACCTACAGACAGGAACTCTAGCATGCATTCGTTTCTCACAATTTTAAATAATTTTATTGTATACGCAGTTATGAAATTTTAGTTGTATACATATTATTGGTGGATACATTGTGTATTATATTGATGCAAAACGTGGATACATAGTTTTGTTCCTTTCTTCCTCAATGAGTGTATATATATTTATGATGTGAACCCGTAGTTACAATTTTATGCTCTTCACGTTGAGTACTTCGTTTTGGAGCCGAAGGTGTTTACATATTTTAGGAGCCGTGACAATGTATACATATTATTGCTCGTGACAGTACACCCTAAAGAATATTTTTTAATGTTTTACATAAAATGATAAGTACCAGTCTAAAACTGAAGCATAACTGTGCTGAAATAAACCCTGATAAGCTTCAGGCTTTTTATTGGGTAATCCTCACGATTACACAATTTTATGCTCCCAGAATCGTATTATGAATATAGGCTTATTTCACTTTATTTATATCAGAATGTTTTACGGCTCCGACATGCTTTTAATACGCTGCGATATTATTCAAGGAGTATAGTTTTATTTAGATTAAATCGTAGTAGCAAAGTAGTTTGAGTTTTAATTAGAAATAAGGGGTTACACTGATTGGTGTTTCGTATGTGGGTCGAGTAAAGGCTACATTGCACGCAAAACAGAACTGGAAATGCCGTTCAAGAGACGAGACGTGAACTGGAACAAATACTTATGGAGAAAATAGTAGATTTTCAACTAGGGAAATACCTAGTAGTTTGTCTTTCATTATTTTTAAGTTGGTTACAAGGAAACTGCAGGTATTTATGCCGACAAAGCTATTATACAGCGACCTTCCAGTTGGTAATCCAAAGATAGTATACGTTTTTACGTTTAAAAAACTCGAGCTCGTAAGAGAGAGGAGATACCTATTATGTTTTCGTTTTTCACGACACCGGGTTCTTTGTAAAGAAAGCTACTAATGAGTTTTAAGTGTTCACGGTACGACTGAGAAAAGGTATCACTCTCTTCTATATTCTTTTCAATCTGTACTTATTTATTACTTTGCTAAAAATTAGAAGTTTATATATGACTATCGAATCGTTTTCAGATTTTTCTCAGACAATTATTATTGAAATCGTTACTAGCAACTGCTGATGTCGCTTCAACACTCACACGCGAAGGGAGAGAATGAAGGGATCGAAATGTACCCAATAAAACGTTGTTGAATATCCACCGACCCTTATCACTATCGACCTTATCTCAATAATTGTTAGAAACAGTCATTATGAACCGTTTCGTTCATGTTCAAAGTTTCTTGACTTTCGTTTTACGATAAAGTTACTAGCTTCCCAGCTTTGTGTAGGCTAATTTGCATCGAATAATCTAAAATCCCTATGAAGTACTACTCTTTGATATAAAGTCAGATATTATATTCTCAAAGGCACATTTAGTCATTAAAAATATGTATGTGTGTGTGTAATTAGTTTCATAAAAATGAAATGCTGAAACATGAATACGTAGAGAGCTACTTTAACAAAACGAACTGAAGAATCTTGAAAAATTTGAGCATTCATTATTTTTCCGTTTCACAAGAGCGGTTACATTCTATAGATGCTGTGTCAAGCGAATTTCAGTCTAATTATAGGTAACGTTCATTCATTCAAGGGTCATTCTCTGTGAAGGTTAATGATGATAACGTTTTACCGTATTACCACAGGACGGTATTCCTTCAGATCTATATTCTTACTAATATTATTAAACTAGCTGATGCCCGCAGCTTCGCCCGCGATGGCGCTGTATGTGAAATTTTGCTGAATTTTCTTTGCTATAAACCTCACGGAGCCCGAGACCTTTCCAACGAATGCAAAACCGTGGAAATCGGTTCGTGCGTTCTAAAGTTATAGCGTCAGGAAGGAAAACCCGACTTATTTTTATATTTTTATATAATAGATATGCAAAAGTTTGTGAGCATGTGCAAGGGAAAGTACCCTTATTATTGATATAGGCAAGATTTGCTGAAAGGAAACATTCCTTTATTTTTAAAAGTAAGTAAAACTGCATTCAAAGATTTTTGAAAAATCACCTTCTTGTGCCGGTACCGAACCTAGGAGATGTGAAAAAAAAACATCCTGTATTTTATGACACCAACCAAAAGAGTCTTTAATAAGTAAAATTTTCTTTTGAACAACATACTATCTTAAATTAAAGGAAGACCCAGTAAAATATGTTTTATTGTAAAGCTTACTCACTATCTGAAGAAAAAAAACAGTCTAACTGAGAACCTCCTACTTTTTTTAAGTTGACTGGCATCGTGGCCAGAACGACTATTCCCGTTCACCGAAACCAGAACATTTTTTTAACCAACTTCAAAAAAAAGGAGAAGAATGTCAATTAGACTGCTTTTTTTTTCAGATAGTGAGTACCTAGCTTTACAATTAAAACATATTTTACATGGTCTTTTTTTACCATATAAAAAAAAATCTCTTTTCTTAATTTAAGATACTATGTTGCTTAAAAGAAATTGTTCCTTATTAAAGGCTCTTTTGGTTGGTATTATAAAATACAGGATGTCTTTTTTTCACATACCTATCCTCGCAGCTTCACCCTATTGAAGTTCCTTTCTCGCTTCCCATTGGAACATTTTATGGGAATAAAAAGTAGTCTATTACCTACCTATATTAAGTTTATCCCTGCAAAAAATTTCAGCCAGATCCGTCGAGCCGTTAGAGCGTGTAAGTAACAAACATCCTAAAATCTTCAGTTCTTCACAAACTTCACTGAATGTTTAACCACTTTTAAACTCCTGATCCCGGTGCGATTGTATGATCCGTATAATATATACAAACGTACCGAGAGTTTGTGAGTAGGTCTAACGTTGTTAGGCCTAATATTGATCTGACGTAAGTTTTGAAATGATGCCAACTATCTATACTTACATGTCCTTAAAGTCTGTGCGATAAACGAGCTATGGAGCCTTACCCTACTCTCCGAGGTACGGAACGATTTTAATAAATAAGCAGAGGTTACCTATTCAGGGACCAACCGCGTACAGGGTTTAACTAAATAAATCGAACGGCCTGACTGGGCTAAATTTATTTAATAATACTCAACGAAACTTGAATTTATAATATATTATAATTTTTTGTTCTAGGAATGTAACCTATGAATTTCAAAATAGAAAAGGTACATTTTTTTATTTTAAAATTAACGTTGCTTAGCTACCCAACTTTATAATAAAAAATTATAAGTAAGTATTGGGGTACATAATTATTGCTGTTTACACGCACAATGTTACTGTCAAGTTCGGTGGATACCATGTATGTCACAATATTTGGTTAGTTTTGATTTTTATTACACGCATAGAGACAAATATGAACTTCCAAAGTTTAACACAACTTTGGTTAGTTCATTATGGCACTCGCAGGGATACATCATTTTGTAAGATGATGTATCCCTGCGACAATGAAATGTAATAGTTTATATTACATTTCACTGTAGTCGACTGTACATCCATGTTTGAATGCAACTGAGAAGACGCTGGAATGAAGAAGAAATTTATAATTATGGAATACGTATTTTGCAACGTTAGGCGTTTTTAATTAAGCTACCATTTACTGAACGCATAAGATCAAAATAAACATATTTTTGCCAATTTTGGCCATGAAATTGGAATTCTCCTATTTCATGGACTAACCATGAAATAGGAGGATTCCAATTTAAAATTATCAGTCCAGATAGATTAAGTAAGTACGAGTATACTTATCATAATTTTGGCGAACGAATGAGATCGAGTAGGGATAAATACGACATCAGAACACATTACAAATTTAATTGACATTTTCAGCATACGGCCATTTTATGATTGATGGCATTTACAAAGTTGTTGTCATAACTTTATGCAAAGTAATAATCGTAAAATGTTTCATTTGTAATTTTACAAGGTGGTAAATCAGTATTTTCATTGCAAATTTGCATATAACTTTTACATTAAAAGAACATTAGGTGCCTATTAATTTTCAGATGCTTAACCCGTAGTCACGGCTTAAAAAAATGTCTAGATGTACTTAAGACATTATTACCCTGGCCACTCAATTATTTCTTCCGTGGTTTAATGGCGGCAATAGGATTCAGCGGCAAAACTTTCAGACAAGCGTTGCATTTCGTTTCAGTAATTTTTCAAAAGTAGTGTATTTTTGTATGTTTATGTGTAATTTAGGGTGAATTATTAAACATAAAGGTTGGATAACGTGCAAAAGTGTTGAAAAGTGATAAAGCACAGAGAAACGCGAGTTTTTAGGTTTGTCGACAAATTCCACAGCAAGCCCTAGTAAGGTACTACCACCTTACTAGAGTAGAACTTAGTCCGAACTTGGACATACATGAATACGCTGCTGTTAAGAAGGATCTGAACATGAAAATGGTTTTTATTTTCACAATGAAATTTACTTGACTTTGGCATACTCTCAAGCCGAGAAAGTCCAAGAACAAGAAGAAAAAAAAAAGAAAGGGTGGCAATAAAGTGCACTTTGTATTTTAAGCCAAATAAAGTTGCGAATTTTTGACACAGTTATAGATTTACGTCTTTTTAATGTGACACTCCGTTCATATTTCCTTAGGTACGTGCCTGTTTTGTATTAACATCTTCCTTTTTTTCTAATGAAGAATTTAAAAAATGTAAATTTGTCGAATAATGAATAGATAGGTACAGATTTTTATATCTCTACCATGCAAATTGGCAAATTAAATTTTTTAAAAGTTCTCGTTATTTCTGCATTTCGAACTTTATTTCTATCTTGATAAACACAACTTCGCCTACTAACATTCAATATATTTAATTAAAGTAAACTTTACGCGCTCGTAATACACTCGGGACGGAG
Source organism: Miltochrista miniata (assembly GCA_933228765.1). Classification (NCBI taxonomy): domain Eukaryota; kingdom Metazoa; phylum Arthropoda; class Insecta; order Lepidoptera; family Erebidae; genus Miltochrista; species Miltochrista miniata. The sequence goes on along the minus strand of OW121750.1, from coordinate 20,454,997 downwards.
TTCGTGTTACGCCACAATTTATGAGTAAATTAGACTTTATCAAACTAATTGTTTTACTAACAAATGTATATTTTTATACAACTCCACGTTGACTAAATAAATAAAACGAAAGTTCTTTGTTTCTATAATACCTATTCCTACTACAATATTATTCTGTACAAGAAAACTGGTATTTTTTATATGGTAAACTAGCTGATTCCCGCAGCTTCGCCCGCGATGGCGCTGTATGTGAAATTTTGCTGAATTTTCTTTGCTATAAACCTCACGGAGCCCGAGACCTTTCCAACGAATGCAAAACCGTGGAAATCGGTTCGTGCGTTCTGGAGTTATAGCGTCAGGAAGGAAAACCCGACTTATTTTTTGTTTTACTAACAAATGTATATTTTTATATTGTTTTACTAACAAATGTATATTTTTATACAACTCCACGTTGACTAAATAAATAAAACGAAAGTTCTTTGTTTCTATAATACCTATTCCTACTACAATATTATTCTGTACAAGAAAACTGGTATTTTTTTATATGGTAAACTAGCTGATTCCCGCAGCTTCGCCCGCGATGGCGCTGTATGTGAAATTTTGCTGAATTTTCTTTGCTATAAACCTCACGGAGCCCGAGACCTTTCCAACGAATGCAAAACCGTGGAAATCGGTTCGTGCGTTCTGGAGTTATAGCGTCAGGAAGGAAAACCCGACTTATTTTTATATAATAGATAACAATGTTTGACTATAAAACCTAACCTAGAAGCTATAGACATTTCATCATCATCTAAGGGACATTCCTATTTGTATACTAGGCTCTCAATAGTTTTTAACGAGGTGTACAAATAAAGTTTTATTCTATTCTATTCTATTCTGACCCTGGAGCCTGAGCCTCTATAAAATAGATTGCAGAGGGGCTTATGGCGAGACTTGTGTCTGTAGTCTGTGACTCTGTTGCATTCAATTACGGCACTAGGTCACGAGGATCATCTGTTCAAAGTTTGAAATAAAACAAAAATGACAACATCAATCGGATTGAACTTTCACAATAAATGTTAGAGGAGCAGTCGGGTGAAACCGTCTCACGGCTTCTTGTTACTTATTTTCAGTATTATGTATAACGATCAAAAAGTAACTGTATATATCTTTTTAGAGTTCCTTACCCAAAGGGCAAAACGGAACCCTATTACCGAGACTCCGCGCTCCGTCTGTCTGTCATCAGACTCTATCTCCTGAAGCGTGATAGTTATAGGCCTGTAATTTTCACAGAAGATGTGTTTTTATTGCTGCTGTAATAAGTAATACTAAAAAGATAAAAAAAAATATTTATGAGGGCCTCTCATACAACAATTGCAACTTTTTGCCGTTATCTGGTACGGAACCCTTCGCGCGCGAGTCCGACTCGCACTTTTTAGGTTTTTGAATTTTGATACGTACCTATCTAGATTTCCATCATTTACAGCTGAGTATTATGACCCGCTCTACAGTTTGTAAGTTGATCAAGGCAATAATGGTCAAGTTGAATAAAATGTTAAGGTTCGTGACAAAGGGATATTTGCTGGGACCATTCTTGTAAAACCATTAGAAATTTTCCGATTGCAAACCCAAATATTTGTTCGGTTATTTCATAAGCGCTTCTTATGAAATAACCGAACACAGTTCTTATGAAACAACCGAGTCTTCATATTTTATTCTTCGTATTCGTACTTGTATTTTAGTTATAGTTATATTGTCATTGGACTTCTTTATCGTTAGATGATTTTTGTCACACATATATGCCTTCAGACATTCGTATTTTTAAACGTTTTTCTTCGTCATTTTTTTATACATAAGTCGCGCAAAGGAATAAAGTAACTTGAAATAATTGATTTATTAAAATTTTATAGAGAGGCTTACTAAAACACCCAGTAATGGCAGGAACAGCAACTAAGTTACCGTTGTTACCAAACTTTGATGCTTCAATTTGTCTTTTTACGACTTTGTTCCCGTGCGGATGCACCAGCTCCAAAGTGCTATTATATCCAAGATTACAAGCATTATTTGTTACTGTTATTTGCACGGTCGTGGTATTATAGAGTTCAGACCAAAAAATACTCAAAACACCTGTTTAGAAGCGAATCCCTCGTGACCAAATTTTCACTATCTGTCCCAGTTTGTTAGCAGAATGTTTGGGACGACGAATAAATAGTGTGGCAAGACGATAAGAAAGTAGGCTGTTTCTCGTCATTTCTACTGGCCGGAGCTTGGGAGGTGTGTTCGAGGACCGCCATATGTGCATGAGGCTTTGGAATGCGTACACTGTGTCCGCTTACGGTAGGAAAGCGGACGCAGTGTACGTATTATGAAGCTTATTTGAAAAGACTATGGAGCGAAAGCTATCACATTTTCATTCTATAGAGGTGCGCTTAAGCTCGTCATGGAGCGAAAGCTATCACATTTTCATTCTATAGAGGTGCGCTTAAGCTCGTCTGAAAATCGGACACAAATGGCATAGGAGAAAATACAACATACTTATTGCAATTTATAGTGCAACGATCACTTCCTACAAAGAGTCAAGCAAGAACTGTCGGGATCGAGACTGCAGTGCTATAGCGTAGGCATGCTCTGAAAATTTTGTAAGCTTTACACTCACTATCCGAGTTAAAAAAAATTAAAAGTGACATAGATTAATAGCTTCACATGTGTTAATCTAACAATATGCCATAGAAAAGCTGATAGGTAAATTACATTGCATATTTCTTGCAAAACATGTCTCATTTCCGTGAGAAAATTCGCGTTCTTTTACTTCGTTCTTGTTTTATATTTTGATTGATTGCGTCCTAATGTCGTATTAGTTAAATGGTTCGCCGGAATTTTGTCGACGAAAAATGGCAACTGTTTTACATTCTTTGCTTTTTAATACAATTTAAAAGTTTCTACGCTGAACAAAGAAATTTTGTTAAAATAATAAGTGAGAGCTGAAAACTTACATACAATGCAATTTATAAATTTATCTAAACGTTAGTGGTATTGGGTAATATAAACTTTAGTACCTACGTAATACCACTTAGATACTAGTACTTACTAACTAATGTCTATGTAGTAATACATACTGTACCTGTTTATGTACCTATTAAACTTAAAGTAAGTTTTTATGTGAAGGTACGACGGGCTTGACGCCGTCATTCATTCAGTAGCCATGTTATAAATGTCGCACACGTCACAGAACTATAAAATCCATCGAATGTCACATTAAAAAGATTGATTGGGTAGCTCGATTGGTTCATTGACGTCGTTAAGGTAAAGTTTTACACACTAAAAGATTTTCAGATGTAACTAGGTATTTTATTAGTACTTACCTATTACTGATGTTACTAATATTTAAATGTGTATTTTAAAGTGTCTTCACCTGTAAGGTAGTACTAGTACTAGTCAGTAGTGAGTAGGTGGATACTACTCTCTCTCCTTTCGATAGCCTAATTGGCTAAGCGTCCGCGTCCCGTCTAGACAGAAGATGGGGCTTCAAGTCCTGCTAGAGACTGATAAATTTAACTTTAAATTTTAGATAATACAAATCGGTACCACATTATGTTATTGAATCGATCGCTTGTCACACTTTATTGCTGGGTGTATAGGCCTCTCCCAATTTCATATTGGGAGGTTGATTGACCTCATTAGACACATTATTAACAATCTAGAGGGTACAGGTAATTTTCCTATCCAACATCCAAAATTCCATTCCTGAGAAGTTCGGTTCGTCATTCCTCCCTTACAATTAGTTGTGGTTATCCTTAACTGCTGTACGTGAGGATTGATGAATCGAGGGTGAGAGGCGGGTTCCTCTCCCTCCCCTCCTTTCATTGTTGTTATAGCGGCAACAGAAATACATCATCTGCGAAAATTTCCGCTATCTAGCTATCACGGTTACTGAGATACAGCCTCGTGACGGACTTACAGACAGACGGACAGCGAAGTCTCCCTAAATATAAATAATCCACAATGTCCCACAATTCTTTGAAACTAAATTGAGAACGAATTTAATAAATTTTTAATATGGAAATAGAATTGGTTTCGAGCAGGATTCGAAACTGCATCTTATCGCATATCGTGCAAGATGCTTAACCACTTAGCCATCGAAACCTACTCGGAACCAACCAAATTTTCCACCGTATATACGTCTTGGGGTGACGGCTAAGTGGTTTAGCATCTTGCACGGTATGCGATAAGATGCCGGCTCGAATCCTGCTCGAAACCAATTCGTTTTCCATAGTAAAAATGTATGATCAGTTAGCATACTAATTGCTCTTCAAAAATAATCTTAACGAATTTAATGATTCACAATTTTCTACCCAGTGAATATACGTGTCTGTTGCGAGCACTTGCGGTTCTAGCACGTCGCACGTTCTTTGTATAAACCTCAGTGTTTCTCTGACAATTTCAGTTTCAAAACGCATTTTCATATTGTATTTTTTAGTGTATTTATTATATTAAAATAGTATCTATACTCCGGTTCATTGGCATTGTAACATGTTTTAATACATTCTATAAACTAACACTTGTACTTCTTTCACAACTTAATTTTAAATACATAACTTAACTTGCCCAGAATCGCCTTTTGGTATTATCTTTTCAATCCATAGTGTTAGCACAGCCGACAGATCATATTTCTCTTTATACTGTGGTGTTAGTTTGAATAATGTAATACTTAAAACATATTGCACTTGTGGAATGAAACTAATAGCAAAGGATGGGATCTGTATTCCATCCTTTGCTATTAGTTTATTTTAGTTTTGTAGGATTGGACCCCAAATTTTCCTGTCTAATATTCTATGACGCGAAAAATTATCTCTAAAAAGCTTGATATCACGGCCTTATGTAGGCAATGGTTATATTGGTGAATGCAATAGTCTTGTCTTACGTATATACTCCATTTGGTTAGGTACTTAAAATAAGGTTAACAAGAAACTTGGCAGATTTCAGAGATTATCAACCTTTTATGACAATGGTATTCTCTTGCATGATTATGAGCAACATAAAACAACTATTTACTTTATTAAATAATGATTAAGTTTATGATTTTAAACTGACATAGGCATTATAATTTTCCATTCAAATGGTTATTATAACAACCAAAGATATTAAAGTTTAGACTGAGTCAGATGATCTATCACCAACCCTACTGACAGCGCGATCAGAAAAAAAACAGTTTTGAATACCTGTCTTTTATTTTTTTTATATATGTCACTTACCTCTGCCTATCCTATAATCTGCATATTGTATGTCTTAAACTGACTTTTAACAATTTTTTTTTCACTTTACACAATGTTATACCTACCTACGCTTTTGGAAGTCTGCCAACTGAAATGCCAAAACCTCATTATACCAACAAGTGGGAGTCCACTCGAATCCATAATGTAACTTAATAGCTCATAATTATAACGGTCCAACGGTAACGCGCAAATTGCGGACGATTGTTGCCAATTTTGAGTATATGCTGTTGGTACTTTTACAGAACACAAGCTAACTAACCGGGACATTCATTACTTATTATTTTTCCATGTGGTTGCCTAACTAGAAAACAATTTTATAAGCATAGGTTGTACGATACATCCCAATAACTTCTGTTCTATCAATATGTCGCATGCAAAAAGGAAATGGAGAGCAGTATTAGACAAATTATGAAGTAAATATAGTTTTCTTTTTAAAACTACTAAAGTAAGGACAAGCAAACGGCCGATCAAAAATGTTCACCGTAGCATAAAGACGTCTGCGATAACAGAGGTTCACTCGCGCTGCCGACTCAATGAATGAGACTACTCAATCAATTTCATTGAAAATAAAGACAATACGAAGCTTTTGAATATTTTGGGTCCACAAATATTATTTTTGGTCAAAGAATCAAGCATATTACCTCTCATTAAGGAGCTTTTAAAACTGATTCAAACTAAATCTAATTGCAGCAAAGCGCAGTGGGAAGCCTGTGTTCAGTCCACAGTCAATATTATCCACACAAGTCCGAGCTGATTGCGCGGACTAAGCTAACAGAATACACTCACAAGTCAAACATTGAAAGCACCAGCGCTATACGGGTCTGTTACTTGCATCTACATATGAAATTTAATTTACATAAATAGTATAGGTACTATTTATCTAAATTAAATTTCAAACTAAAAAAAAGGGTAGGCCCTTAAATGAATAGCGTTTATGTGGTCCATCACGTATGTACTTGTAAGTGTAGGATATAAATTAACTACTTGAACTATGTAAATGAACCGCCAAACTTTCGTTCGACCATACAAATTCAGTTAACAAAGAAATTCACATAATAAATAAAGTAAAATGTTGAAACAAAACACACACATATCAAATTCAGACAGTCCTAATTTTATAAGTTTGACGATATATAGGTATACCAAGTCCATTAGCATAGGTAAATAAATATTATACATAAATCATAAGTATATCATAACTTTGTAACAAATAACTACGACTGCGCCATTTTTCATAAACAATAGGCAAATTAGGTAAGCTGCTTTTTCTTGTAAGGTAAAATCAGAGTACCGCAGAAAATATTATTAAATGATATATTAAAATTATAATTTGTAAAGCTAATACATGACACCACGTAATACCATAGAACATACTAGTGACAGCAGTTCGTTCCTTGATATAAAAATATAAAAACTTATACCGTATTTATGTGGCCAGCGTTATATTTCAACACTTTTACCATCTAAATTCACAGTTCATAGTTCAATACCTCTTGACCCAATTTCAATACAATTTCCCTATAGACATCCAGGAGTGTTACCTTTTCAGTTGATTGAATTTAAATTTACCTACTCCTCATTAAGTGTTTTGACAGTGTATAGAAAAGGACGTCCGTGGGTTTAGTTAGTGGATAGGTTACAACAGTAAGGAAGATTATATGGTACAAGTCAAGTTAAGTGGTTTGGTATTTTCTTCTTTCAGTCCAGATAGGTTTTGCCGTTCTCGCGTTCGTTAGCCATGCAGGTGCACCATTTGCGGGTGAGGCAGCCTTGGACCCCTAAGAACTAGTTCTTAGTCCAAGGCTGTGCAAGGCAAGTTCCAAGAATGTGGGTGTGATGCTTACCATCACACCCACATGTATGTTATATAGAATGAAATATGCTTACGACTTATATTATTATATATACACGGTATTTAGTTGTAGTAGATGCTTACCATCACACCCACATGTATGTTATATAGAATGAAATATGCTTACGACTTATATTATTATATACATACATACATACATACATATACTCACGCCTCCATCCCCGAAGGGGTAGGCAGAGGCCTATACCGGCCCACATTTCACCGTGTACAATTCGGTCCCACGTGACAGGTGGTGAGCCCATCGCCGTGTTGAAATGGACCGCCGCCGTCAGAGCCTCGTCCGTTGTTCAGCAGGTGCACGAGCTTGCACGTGAGGTTGACTTGGGCCCGGAGGTGTTGGTAGGGCCCCACTACACTACTATATTATTATATATACACGGTATTTAGTAACTGACTCTAGTAATTAGTCTTTCTTTATCCGTTGATAATACAGCAATAAGTTCGTCTCCTTTACATTAATTGGGACTAAATAACACCGAAGAAGTGCCGGTGTTTAGCATACTATGCGTACACCTTCAGAGAAAAGAGAGAGAATGATTTTTAATCTAAGCACGGCTAAGTACCTACACCAATTTAAGATCGACGTGTTATCGAGTTTATTTCTTCGGTCCCCAATTACAGAATGACTATTAAAACAAATAAAAAAAGAGAATATAAAAACAATTCATTCTTAAGTGGTCTGAAATTCGGCGGCACAATTAATTGAATAATATAATGAATTCATGACTATTGAGTGAAGGTAGTCCTTGAGGTGTAATTAGGCTGCATCAACATTAACCACAGGTTACTGGTTGCGACGTAACCTGCGGTCACTTTAGTGCTAAGGGGAGAGTAGGCATGCATAGTCGACTTCTACTGTAGTAAATATTTAACTTTTAACTCTGATAAACTTACTAAATCTTGGCAAGTGGGAATACTACGTGATGCGAAAAAATTGTACATATTAAAAAAATGTGTTTTCCAATGAACGTGCAATTTGACACAGTTTTTTGTTTTCATGAAAAAGTGCATAGATCTATTTTTACGAAAAGTAAAATTCATTGGAAAAATAATTGCTTTTCACTAAGTATAGGTACTTATCTATTTATAATGAAAATCAATTCGATCGCAAAGAAAGTTCATGAAATGAAATTGTAAAAAATTACATTGAAACATAATAAAATTATGACAAGTGTAATTTACATTATAACTATCAAAACTAAATTAAATATAAATTAAATAGGTATATATTATTATAACTTAAATAAATAATCTTCTTTATGGATCTTTTCCCCTTCGGCTGGAAGTTTTACCAATTTTCTCAAGTGAACTCTATCGCTTGGAAAGCGTTACAATTTTATGTTTAACGTTTTATAGGTGGCTACCATTTTAGCCCGACTTCCAACTGTACCTACCTCAAATATTCTCAAATTGCAAATTGGATGTCTTATCGAATAGTTGTAATGTAAGTAAGTCTGCCAGTCGATGTTATTTTTGTGTCTCACGCATTTGCGAAGTGCTGTGTAGCCGAGAATATCTGTAAAGCAGGTACGTTCACTTTTATATGTAGAGTCGATAGGTGACACAAGGACTGGCAGTTTTCTCGCTCAGCGAATGGGTATTGCTATTCAAAAAAGGAATGCTGCTAGTCTTTTGAGCACAATGCCACGGGGGCCTTATTTAGGTTTAGTTTCAATCAGGGGTTCCCAAACTTATAGGTATCACGCCTTATACTTACATTATTACTACTTTTTTTTTACACTACTACTACTATTTCTAAACATGCAGAAAACGTCCAAACTTTAAACAAATCAGTTACGAATCACACAGAAAGGTTGCGTCCGACTCGGGATTAAAATTCGAGACTCCAGCAACGTCAGTCACCTACACTACCACCACGCCACTGAGGCAGTCAAAGAAACGGAGTGTGATGAATACAATACTATAAATAAGTGAAAAAACACAACACTGTGAGAAAAAGGTGGAGTGATTGCATGTATACAGGTGTGTATTACATTTTTGTTGTATTGTTGAAGCGCTCGTGGCCCCGCAGACACGGATTATGGATGGGTGACCACCTCATGACCACTTGTTGTGTTGTGACATTTATTTGCGAGCGTTTCCGTGCTTCGGAAGACACGTTAAGCCGTTGGACCCTGTTGCCACGAAAATGGCAGTCGTTAAGCGAAATTGAAGGCCTATAATTATTATTTATTAAAAATTTCAACAGCGGGCAGTCACAACCTGCGTCTGTCTATATCAACACGGCAATACGGCTCACCACTCATTACGTGGGACAAAAATCTAAAAGGTGGAATGTGAGCATATAATATGCCTTTGCCTACCTCTTTAGGGATAAAAGGCGTGATCATATGTATGTATTACTTTTTTCTACATATAAACATGATTGTGCAAATATGTATAAAAATGTGAAATCATTCTATAATCTTGTATAGGTAAATCTATACATATAATAAAACTGTAGAGGGTCGAGAGTCTGTACATGGAAGATATTTTGAAAATTTTAATTGGGGGGCGTTCTCTAATCGATACTGAAGCCGAAAATGTAATTTAAACTTTCATGTCTGTCTGTCTGTCTGTCTGTCTATCTGTCTGTTTGTCTGTATCCCGAATAAGTATCACGCTGAAACTACTGAACCGATTTGAATGATACTTGGTACATTCCGAGCTTATGGTCCGAGGAAGGTTCTAGGATACTTTTAATCCCGAAGTTTTGCGCGGTTCCTGCGGGAGAGGGGATGAAAGATAAAATGGTTTTTCAGTTGTAATTCCTCAACGCGTGATGCGTCTATACATATAATAAAACTGTAGAGGGTCGAGAGTCTGTACATGGAAGATATTTTGAAAATTTTAATTGGGGGGCGTTCTCTAATCGATACTGAAGCCGAAAATGTAATTTAAACTTTTCATGTCTGTCTGTCTGTCTGTCTGTCTATCTGTCTGTCTGTCTGTATCCCGAATAAGTATCACGCTGAAACTACTGAACCGATTTGAATGATACTTGGTACATTCCGAGCTTATGGTCCGAGGAAGGTTCTAGGATACTTTTAATCCCGAAGTTTTGCGCGGTTCCTGCGGGAGAGGGGATGAAAGATAAAATGGTTTTTCAGTTGTAATTCCTCAACGCGTGATGCGATTTCAAATATTTTTTTAGTATTGGAAAGGGAGTACTTTAAGAATTTTTCGACCCAAGTTTCAAGATTGAGGGGTTTGTAGTTCAGAAATTAGAGGCATCTCAACTTTCGCCAAACCTAGAATTCAAGGGTTCCTTTGAATGAGAGGGTAAAACTAAACGGGCGTGTTGGCTTAATCATAAAAGAGCTTAATTATTAAGGCTGTTGTAAAATAATTCAGTGAATTGTTTTAGAAGAGCCTTAATAATTAAGCTCTTTTATGATTAAGCAAACAGGGCCGTTTCACACGGTGCTTGACGAGTCTGATGAAGAATTATCTCTCCTTTCGTGCACATTATGTGACCTAAACGAAGTTGCGAGGGTCAGCTAGTCTATCTATACTTTTAATAAAAATGTTGAGGGTCGAGAGTCTGTACATGGAAGATATTTTGAAAATTTTAATTGGAGGACGTTCTCTAATCGATACTGAAGCCGAAAATGTAATTTAAACTTTTCATGTCTGTCTGTCTGTCTGTCTGTATCCCGAATAAGTATCACGCCGAAACTACTGAACCGATTTAAATGATACTTGGTACACTTGAAGCTTATAGTCCGAGGAAGGTTCTAGGATACTTTTGATCCCAAAGTTTTGCGCGGTTCCTGCGGGAGAGGGGATGAAAGATAAAATGGTTTTTCAATTGTAATTTCTCAACGCGTGATGCGCTTCCAAAAATTTTTTCAGTGTTATAAAGGGAGTACTTTAAGGATTGTTTCACACAAGTTTCAATGTTGAGGGTTTTGTAGTTCAAGAATTAAAGGCATCTTAACTTTCGCAAAACCTAGAATTCAAGGGTTTCTTTGAATGTGAGGGTAATTCTAAACGGGTGTGTTGGCTTAATCATAAAAGAGCAGCCTTAATCTTTAAGCTCTTTTATGATTAAGCAAACAGGGCCGTTTCACACGCTGCTTGATGAGTCTGATCAAGAAGGACCTCTCCACAAACCATATGTGACGTAAACGAAGTTGCGAGGGTCAGCTAGTAAGTATATAAAATCTGTATGTTAACTTTATTTTTTTGTTGGACATAGACATTGAGTAGGTACTGAGTAACTCATTATAAAATTCCACAGGCAATTTCGATTTTCCGGTGAAAGCTAAGGAACGAAAGAAAATAAACTACCTACCTACCACTTTTCAATTTACCTATTCCATAAAATCCCATTTCATTCGTCCCGAAATGGGATTTTACCTAAGGACGGTATTTCTGTTGGAGTTCTATTGGTAGATAGTAGAGGAATATGCGCAAGATTCTGAAGATAGAGACTGTCAAAAGCACTACAAATTTTTACACATAGTTGACTCAGAACGGAGATAATGCCTCGGTGGCACATTATAATAAGTAGTAACCGCCTGTCGCGGGTTGGACCAAATATTTGTGTGATCCACAAATGGTCCGTTCGGACAGAGCAGTTTCCCCCGTTGCTTGATGAGTCTGATGAAGAAATACCTCCTCTATTACAGCTGAAGTTACGTAAACGAAGTTGCGAGGGTCAGCTAGTTTAAAAATAAAAATAAAAGGTTGAGGGTCTCTGGATACTAAATAATAATGTTGTCGCTAGTAATTGAAACACGACATAATACAATTGATACCGTCTACAACTGTGAATTTTACTGCGCAGTAGATGGAGCGTGCAACTGAATTTCGTTCTTTCAAGTTGAAATAACAAAATACAATTGCGAGAAAAAAACTGCACTTGTTATAAGTTTCAACAATCTCGATAAGAATACGTTTAGTGAATGTAATAGATTGACTGGCTACTATCTTACTCATTACTATTTTATTTGTAACTAGCTGATGCCCGCAGCTTCGCCTGCGTAAAATTTTGTTTCTAGACTATAACATATCTCTGTTGGCAACAAATTTCAGCCAGATTCGTTCAGCCGTTACAGCGTGAAAGAGTAACAAACATCCACACTCACAAACATTCGCATTTATAATAATATCTAGTTAGATAGATTTCTGATTAACAAATTCAAATTGCATAATAATATGAGCTAAGTAAATTGATTTATTAAATACATTTCTTAATTGAATGGCTAAACTACTACTTGACAACTTCTCTTCTAAGCAATTGACATCGTAACTTAGTTCCTTCTTCAGGTAGTCCCAGCCTACGACGTTTATACAAATCGAACTACTGTAGACTTTGTCCTCCTAATACAGATGGTCCAACCAAGACCTGGTAACGTAATAACAATGTAAATTTCATCAGCTGAGCGTTCATGTTCATTGTAATGGCTCTTTTCAGTCCTGTCGAATGTAGTCTACGTACCTAGAGGCCATTCCCGTATTTTACAAAGACAGAGTTTGTTTCCTGACAGAATGCAGTCGGCACTATACTTATGTAGAACAAAGTGCATGCCTTCCATGACCAGTCGCTTAGGGCTGCTGACATTGCTGAATTGAGCGTAGATGGTAACATGCGGTGTTATTTTATTGATCAGTGAATAATACCTGAAGCGTGGTCTCTCATTTTTTCTGGCTAGCCAACTTAGAATTTTCTTCTCCTTTTCACAAATGTATTTTTGTCACACAAAATTTTAAGTCATTAGCAATAATACTTCCATAAAGCATATTTGGCTAATATTATACCAAAATAGCGCTGTTTATTTAACTATACGGCTATGTAGTAAAATCATGTTTGAAGTTTGAAATAAAACATAATAAAAACGTCAATTGTATTGAGCTTTCACAAATTATGTGTCAAAATAAAAAGTAATTTAAGTATGAAATAAGAGTATTTAAGGAGTATTGATATCAACTCCGGAGAAAATCTGCCCCAAAATAATTTATATTCCCTTTTTAGCTCGTTATAGTATAAATTTCAATAAAATACGAAACACTTCTTCTATCAATTATGTTAATAATGCTATATGCCAAATTTTAAGTAGATCGGACTAAGAAATCACGTTGTCCCATACAAACTTTACCCTCCTTTTTTATACCTTTGGAGGTGGAAATTGCAAAAATGTTAAAATTACTTTTTTCATACTGTAACAAACAACGCTCATGCTTAGTTTTATTATCGTACCATTAACCGTATAAGCAATAATTGATAATAACTTTGGGTCTAGGGATCGAACCGCAAAATTAAGTTTGGTTTGAATTCTATATACTTTTCCGGGATAAAAAGTACCCAGTGTGGTGCCCAGGCTATTAAAGAATAATTATACCAAGTTTAATCGTAATCGAACCGGTAGTTTTTGCGTGATGCCTGAACAAACAGACAGACAGACAGACAAAAATTTTTTTAATCACATTTTTGGGTTCGGTGTCGGTGTAGTAACACCCCCTGCTATTTATTTTTTTGATATTTTGAATGTACAGAATTTTCACTTCTACAGATTTATTATAAGTATAGATTATGGACTACAGATGAGCGTTATGTACTTAGGTAAGGTATATCTATTTATGAATATAGATTATCTGTTATAAGCACTATTCTCATGTCAAGTTGTTGCTCACGATGGACTCCAAAACCATCTAACCGGTTTTTAAAACTATGAAAAGCTGGCGTATACAGCATTTTATGATGCACAAACGAAGATTCGGGGGTCAGTTAGTAATGATTATAGGTTTAATAACGTGGCAAAGATTGTTTTAAAATTTAGTATATTCTATCCTTGTCATAATACCACATAATACCGAATATGTGGAACCTCTTAGTGACAGGAGAGACTTTGCTTCTCTGTGTGTATTCTACCATACCAGCTGTATAACGGTTTGTGCTCTGAGGAATTGTTTGACATGATGCCTACTGCTACATTCTATCATCGCACCGCTCACCACAGACAGGGTGTTCATCCTCACATGTTACATCCAGAGCGCTCGAGCACGGTTAGATCCGATAGGGGCTTTCTACCGCGCACGCTTAGGTTGTGGAATGATCTCCCTGCCTCGGTTTTCCCAAACGCCTACAGTATGGGGTTCTTCAAGAGGGGTCTTAGAAGGTTTTTACAGGGTCGGCAGCGCGAGTGTGGCGCCTCTGGTGTTGCAAACGTCCATAGGCTGCGGTGACCACCGGTACATCTGGTGGGCCGTATGCTTGTCTGCCACCTTAGTAGTAAAAAAAAATAATCTTAGGTTACTTCATTATGGCACTCGCAGGGATACATCATTTTGTAAGATTAAACTAGTACATTTCATTGTAGTCGACTGTACATCCAGGTTTGAATGCAACTGAGAAGACGCTGCAATGAAGAAAAAATTTAAAATCATGGAATAAGTAGTAGTAGTAGTAGTTTGCAACGTTAGGCGTTTTTAGATTAAGCTACTATTCACTTGACGCATAAATCAAAATGAACATATTATTATATTATTTCCTCGTATTTTGGTCCACAAAATAGGAGGATTCCAATTTAAAATTATGAGTCCAGAATTCCAAAAAGAGTAAGTAAGTATTTTATAACTCTGGCGAACGAATGAGATCGAGTAGTGATAAATACGACACCAAAACACATTACAAATTTATTTGACATTTTCAGCATACGGCCATTTTATGATTGATGTCATTTACAAAGTTGTTGTCATAACTTTATGCAAAGTAATAATCATAAAATGTTTCATTTGTAATTTTACAAGGTGGTAAATCAGTATTTTCATTGCAAATTTGCAAATAATTTTACATTAAAAGAACATTAGGTGCCTATTAATTTTCAGATGCTATATAACTGCCTCTGTAGCGCAGTCGATAGTGATACCGCCTGCGGCGCTGGAGGTCGTGGGTTCGATTCCCACCGGAGACAAATATTTGTGTGACCCATAAATGTTTGTCTCAAGAGTCTGGGTGTTTCTATTTATAATATGTATGTATTTAAAAGTATATTAGTATTAATATCCGTGGTCTGATACCCATAACACAAGCAGGTTATTCCTAGCTTACTTTGGGATCAGATAGCGTTGTGTGAAATATCCGTGAATATTTATTATTATTATTTATTATGCTTAACCTGTAGTCACGGCTTATAAAAATGTTTAGATGTACCTGACATAACCCTGGCATGGGATAAAACGATTATAAAAAGTAACATGTCTCACTCTCACTCAATTATTTCTTCTGTGGTTTAATGGCGGCAATAGTGAGTGCACTTCGTATTTTAAAATAAATAAAATTGCGAATTTGACACAGTTATAGATTTACGTCTTTTTAATGTGACACTCCGTTCATATTTCCTTAGGTACGTGCCTGTTTTGTATTTACATCTTCCTTTTTTTCTAATGAAGAATTTAAAAAATGTAAATTTGTCGAATAATGAATAGTTACAGATTTTTATATCTCTACCATGCAAATTGGCAAATTGAATTTTTCAAAAGTTCTTGTTATTTCTGCATTTCGAACTTTATTTCTATCTTGATAAACACAACTTCGCCTAATAACATTCAATATATTTAATTAAAGTAAACTTTACGCGCTCGTAATACACTCGAGACTGAGTTCGTGTTACGCCACAATTTATGAGTAAATTAGACTTTATCAAACTAATTGTTTTACTAACAAATGTATATTTTATACAACTCCACGTTGACTAAATAAATAAAACGAAAGTTCTTTGTTTCTATAACAGGTACCTATTCCTACTACAATATTATTCTGTACAAGAAAACTGGTATTTGTTATATGGTAAATTAGCGGACGTCACGCGGTTTCACCCGCGTAGTTCCCGTTCCCGTGGGAATACGGGAATAAAATATAGCCTATGTTCACTGCAAAGAGTGTAGCTTTCCAACAGTGAAAGAATTTTTCAAATCGAACCAGTAGTTCCGGAGCCTATCCGTTACAAACAAACAAACAAAAAAACAAAAAAGCAAATAAACGAATCTTTCCTCTTTATAATATTAGTATATAGATAACAATGTTTGACTATAAAACCTAAACTAGAAGCTGTAGGCATTTCATCATTATCTAAGAGACATTCCTATTTGTATACTAGGCTCTCAATAGTTTTTAACGAGGTGTACAAATAAAGTTTTATTCTATTCTATTCTATTCTATTCTCACCCTGGAGCCTGAGCCTCTATAAAATAGATTGCAGAGGGGCTTATGGCGAGACTTGTGTCTGTAGTCTGTGACTCTGTTGCATTCAAATACGGCACTAGGTCACGATGATCATCTGTTCAAAGTTTGAAATAAAACAAAAATGACAACATCAATCGGATTGAACTTTCACAATAAACATTAGAGGAGCAGTCGGGTGAAACCGTCTCACGGCTTCTTGTTACTTATTTTCAGCTGCTTATTTTCAGTATTATGTATAACGATCAAAAGTAACTGTATATATCTTTTTAGAGTTCCGTACCCAAAGGGCAAAACGGAACCCTATTACCGAGACTCCGCGCTCCGTCTGTCTGTCATCAGACTCTATCTCCTGAAGCGTGATAGTTATAGGCCTGTAATTTTCACAGAAGATGTGTTTTTATTGCTGCTGTAATAAGTAAGATAAAAAAATGTATTTAAGAGAGACTCCCGTACAAAAAATGCAATTTTTTGCCGTTATCTGGTACGGAACCCTTCGCGCGCGAGTCCGACTCGCACTTGGTAGGTTTTTGAATTTTGATACGTATCTAGATTTCTATCATTTACAGCTGAGTATTATGACCCGCTCTACAGGTTGTAACTTGATCACGGCAATAATGGTCAAGTTGAATAAAATGTCAAGGTTCGTGACAAAGTGACATTTGCTGGGACCATTCTTGTAAAACAATTAGAAATTTTCCGATTAAGCAACCCCAAATATTTGTTCGGTTATTTCATAAGCGCTTCTTATGAAATAACCGAACACAGTTCTTATGAAACAACCGAGTCTACATATTTTATTCTTCGTATTCGTACTTGTATTTTAGTTATAGTTATATTGTCATTGGACTTCTTTATCGTTAGATGATTTTTATCACACATATATGCCTTCAGACATTCGTATTTTTAAACGTTTTTCTTCGTCATTTTTTTATACATAAGTCGCGCAAAGGAATAAAGTAACTTGAAATAATTTATTTATTAAAATTTTATAGAGAGGCTTACTAAAACACCTAGTAATGGCAGGAACAGCAACTAAGTTACCGTTGCTACCAAACTTTGATGCTTCAATTTGTCTTTTTACGACTTTGTTCCCGAGCGGATGCACCAGCTCCAAATTGCTATTATATCCAAGATTACTAGCATTATTTGTTACTGTTATTCGCACGGTCGTGGTATTGCAGAGTTCAGACCAAATAATACTCGAAACACCTGTTTTCAAGCGAGTCCCTCGTGACCAAATTTCTAGTACCTATCTGTCCCAGTTTGTTAGCAAAATGTTTGAGACGATAAATAGTACGGCAAATAGATAAGAAAGGAGGCTTGTTTCTCGTTATTACTACTGGCCGGTTCTTTATAGGCGTGTTCGAGGACCGCCATATGCGCATGACTACCGTAAGAAGACGTAGTGTACGCAAAGCATATTTGAAAAGACTATGCATGGAGCGAAAGCAATCGCATTTTTATTCTACTGGGGTGCGCGGAAGCTCGTCTAAAAACTAGACACAAATGGTTTATAGGAGAAAATACAACATACTTATTGCAATTTATAGTGCTACGCTCACTTCCTACAAAGAGTCAAGAACTGTCGGGATCGAGACAACAGTACTATAGAATAGACATGCTATGAATAATTTGTAAGCTTTACACTCACTATCACAGTTTAAAAAGTTTAAAAGTGACTTAGATTAATAGCTTTACATGTGTAATATCTAACAAAATGTCATAGGAAAGCTGATAGGTAAATTACATTGTATTTTTCTTGCAAAACATGTCTCATTTCAGTGAGAAAATGCGTGTTCTTTTACTTCGTTCTTGTTTTATATTTTGATTGATTGCGTCCTAATGTCGGATTAGTTAAATGGTTCGCCGGAATTTTGTCGACGAAAAATGGCAACTGTTTTACATTCTTTGCTTTTTAATACAATTTAAAAGTTTCTACGCTGAACAAAGAAATTTTGTTAAAATAATAAGTGAGAGCTGATAACTTAGATACTTATACAATGCAATTTATAAATTTATCTAAACGTACCTAAGTGGTATTGGGTAATATAAACTTTAGTACCTACGTAATACCACTTAGATACTAGTACTTACTAACTAATGTCTATGTAGTAATACATACTGTACCTGTTTATGTTCCTACTAAACTTAAAGTAAGTTTTTATGAGAAGGTACGGAGGGCTTGACGCCGTCATTCATTCAGTAGCCATGTTATAAATGTCGCACACGTCACAGAACTATAAAATCCATCGAATGTCACATTAAAAAGATTGATTGGGTAGCTCGATTGGTTCAGTGACGTCGTTAAGGTAAAGTTTTACACTTAAAGATTTTGAGATGTAACTAGGTACTTTATTAGTACCTATGACTGATGTTATTAGTATTTAAATGTGTATTCTAAACTGTCTTTACCTGTAAGTTAATACTAGTTCTAGTCTGAAGTCTCTCTATATATCTCTCTCTCCTCTCGATAGCCTTCAACGTCCCGTCTATACAGAATATGCGACTTTGAGTACTGCTCGAGCGCTACTGAAAAATGTTTCGAAATTTTAGCTAATAAGAGTAGGTACAAGTCGGTACCACATTATGTTGTTGAATCGGCCAAATTTGCTTTTCACGCTTTATTGCTGGATGTATAGGCCTCTCCCAATTTCATTTTAGGAGGTTGATTGATCGCACAGGACACATTATCAAAACTCTGGAGGGTACAGGTAATTTTCCTATCCAACATCCAAAATTCCTTTCCTGAGAAGTTCGGTTCGACATTCCTCCCTTACAATTAGTTGTGGTTATCCTTAACTGTTGTACGTGAGGATTGACGAATCGAGGGTATGAGGTGGGTTCCTCTCCCTCCCCTACTTTATTTTTGTTATGTGCCCAAAAACGGCAGGGACAGCAACTAAGTTGCCGTTGCTACCAAACTTTGATGCTTCAATTTGTCTTTCTACGACTTTGTTCCCGTGCGGATGCACTAGCTCCAAAGTGCTATTATCTCCAAGATTAATAGCATTATTTGTTACTCTTATTCGCACGGTCGTGGTATTGCAGAGAGCTCTCCCTCCCCTCCTATCATTTTTTTTATAGCGGCAACAGAAATACATCATCTGTGAAAATTTCAGCTCTCTAGCTATCACGGTTACTGAGATACAGCCTCGTGACGGACATACAGACAGATGGACAGCGAATTCTCATGAATAGGGTCCCGTTTCCCCCCTTTGGTAACGGAACCCTAAATATAAATAATCCACAATGACCCACAATTATTCAAAACTAAATTGAGAACAAATTTGATAATTCATAATTTTCTACCCAGTGAATAAACGTGTCTGTTGCGAGCACTTGCGGTTCTAGCACGTCACACGTTCTTTGTATGAACCTCAGTGTTTCTCTGACAATTTCAGTTTCAAAACGCATTATTATTTTGTAATTTTTTTAGTGTATTTATTATATTAAAATTGTATACTTCGGTTCATTGGCATTGTTACATGTTTTAATACATTCTATAAACTAACACTTGTACTTCTTTCACAACTTAATTTTAAATACATAACTTAACTTGACCAGAATCGCCTTTTGGTATTATCTTTTCAATCCATAGTGTTAGCACAGCCGACAGATCATAGTTCTCTTTATACTGTGGTGTTAGTTTAGGAGGTTGATTGATCGCACAGGACACATTATCAAAACTCTGGAGGGTACAGGTAATTTTCCTATCCAACATCCAAAATTCCTTTCCTGAGAAGTTCGGTTCGACATTCCTCCCTTACAATTAGTTGTGGTTATCCTTAACTGTTGTACGTGAGGATTGACGAATCGAGGGTATGAGGTGGGTTCCTCTCCCTCCCCTACTTTATTTTTATTATGCGCCCAAAAACGGCAGGGACAGCAACTAAGTTGCCGTTGCTACCAAACTTTGATGCTTCAATTTGTCTTTCTACGACTTTGTTCCCGTGCGGATGCACTAGCTCCAAAGTGCTATTATCTCCAAGATTAATAGCATTATTTGTTACTCTTATGACACGCTTCTGGGAAGTCCAGAGTGATCCCAAGAGTTCCCAGGCGGTTCAGTAGTTTAGGTAAGGTAATTTGTCCTGGAGTCAATAAATGCAAGAATTCAGAGTAGGTAATAATATTTTTATTACAATTCACCAGTAATAAACTTATATCTAACTTAAAAATCTATGTACTCATCCGGATTCTGGGTTGGCACTTCCTTTATCCAGGATATGTAAAATACGGCTATACGCCTATATCTTCAATAACTAGCTGCTTAAGGGTAGGTATAGGCAGGGTTTTTTTTTAAATCTTAACTTGGAAGCTCATTCTGAAAAGAACAAACAATATATTTTATATACACCCTCTTCAAGCATAGATTTCCCTAAACTTTCCCTTACTATTATTTTTAACCCCATTTTAAAACATTTAATATACAAAGAACATTACCCCCTTTTCTAAATTTCACAACGCCTGCCTGATAAAATACATTTACTTAAAATATTCTTTTTTTACATGAATTTTACCCACACTTAAATTACTAAATAAACTTAAGTAATGCAATTGATGCTTACCAGAGCTTCCGTTTTCACAAATATAAATTTAGTTAAATAATTGGGCTATGTACGCCACTCACTGTTATTTCAGTGGAATATATTTTACAGAATAATTTACTTTGATGTAAATTTTCTTCGACAGTATGAAGTAAAATAAAAAATTTAGTTAGTTCCTGATTTTTTTTCTATTCTACTAATGCGCACGCCTATATATAGCTTACATCCCACCATATCTCCTTCCATCAAATATCCCTACTATGACACTATTAAGGACACACCCCTTATACCGACCTAAGTATAACCATTATACCTACGCTTAATAGCGCCTAATAAACTAATTACAGCAAATCTATGATTTACGCCACAATATCCCCTCCCCAAGAGAAAATTTTGTCCCTATAGACAAAATTTAAGAATACTAATTCAATTTAAAAAATTGAATTAGTATATAACAATCAATCTATAACAACTGTATTACTTAGATAATGTCTCCCAAAATAAATAATTTAAATATTCCAATAGAGTAACTCTGATGGTGTTCACAAGATAGATAGAAGAAAAGACGTATTTAAGGCTTAATATTAAGAGATTCAGGTAATACGAACCGCCTGAATGTAATATAGAATATGGCTTAAATTGAAGACTGAGATTTCTATAACCGTCTCAGAGAAGAAAATTTATATAACAACATATACAACGATGTAATAACATTGTATATGTCTATATAACTGAATGCAATATATTTGCATATGATAAGCAAGCCTTTAAGAGCTTCCTATAGTACTACGTAAATCTGCGAGGGCAAGCTTACTGCTTCCGAGTGGCAGTATTTACTACAAAAAAACCAAGAAACAGAAATACAGCACTGAATACACCTACAGAATCATCCTACCAGAATTCTAACCACAAATATACAAACAACCCAGAAAAAAAATCACATTTACCAACCTTAACATTTCACTGAAATCCAAATCCAATATGTAATAACGTTTTCAGAACGTATGCATCACTATTAACATAATGCATGTGCATAAAACTTTCATAACTTCCTAATTCTTAATACTTTGTAATTTTATAAACTCATGGCACGTACACAACTTTCACATAACATGACAATGAAATCACAATGTGACCTCAAGCTTAACAATATTTCGAGGTACCCTCATAAATTTTCACAATTATTCATAAGGTCTCTTACACACTGACTTAAATTTCTCGTGTATGTTTGACTGTCCGCGACAACATCCTAAAGTAAATTAACGTTCATTTTTAAATAACTGACCTGACATTGTTATTCTAGTCTTACTTACTTTAATTTAACTTGATAAAATCTAAAAATAAAATGACGTTAATTTTGTTTCAGAATAGGGGAAAAAAACATTTTTTTTTTTTTTTTTTTTTTTAGCGATGCAGTTTATTTGTATGCAAAGTTACCTACTGACTATTTCAACTTTCATAATTCACCAGACTCACCCATTCCTTTGAATAATGTGCCTTTCATACCTCACGTATTCATACCTTTCATATATTCATACATCTCATACATTTCACGCTCATAAAACACTCATGCACACTTGTGTCATCAATACAATCACATGATGACGCAATTCTTATATACAAGAGAATTTAGCTTTATTTTACACTAAATCTCAACATTATTCATCAAAACCGTATCCTGTCCTTACGCTTATGGAATTATGATAGCATGATGAAATGCAGTCTGTAAAAACCCTAACGATATTCACATGATATTCACAACTACCCATATTTAGGAGAAAAAAAAATAATGATACTACGATTTACTTAGAAAAAATATTTTTGGTTATGAAGTTAATTTATTGAATTATTTTATGCAGATTGTAATTAATTATTCTTTGTAATTATATATTTTAAATATTCGTATTGCTAACTACTATGCAGCATTTTTGAAATGATGTAATGATGAACTTTGTAACCTACCCCAAAGATTTTTTATATTACTAAGGTGGCTATCGATATAGAAAATATATAACTTTATGAAGGTGGCAGATAAACATACGGCCCACCAGAAATACTGACGGTCACCGCCGCCTATGAAAATTTGCAACCTCAGAGGCGACAAACTCATGCTGCCGACCCTGTAAAACCCTTTTACGACCCTTTTTAAAGAACCCCATACTATTTTTGCCGTAAAAACCGGCTCATAACCGCGAATAACTACTTCACCAGTTAATTGATTTTTACTGAGCAAGAAATATCTAATTTTATTGATATCCATATTAAACGGCTCTGGTAAGCACCGAATCACTCACAATTTTTAATACACAAATCACTTTCTCTATTCACATAGAACTACAATATCATTCAGATTTTCCTGAAACAATACACAAATTATACAAAACAAAACCTACCGTGAATGTTTTGCATTAAATATCTTTAAAACATTAACAACAATTTTACTTCTACAATAAGGTTCGTAACAATTTTATTAATGTGGGTATATTTTTTGCGTTAAATTTATTACAAGGAATTGTCAAAAACAATGAGGGTAGAATTGTTTCTTACGATGAACAATACAAAATATGAATATGACTATAAGCCAACAATTATATAATAAAAGATATTCTACTATTACAGTTTGAAATACAATAAAAAAACTGTAATTAAATTTGGGGACAAGCTACGTTAATAAAAATGATGTTAGAGAATTTTCAAATTTCGGAATACCCGTTTAGCCAAAAAAAAATTATGTAAAATGCAAAATAAAATGATCAAATTTCGGGCATCCAGACTAGCATAGGCCAAGGGCGTCTAATCCTTGAAGTAGCACGAATTTCGGGGGAGGCTACCTGCTAGCGGGAAACACCTTACAACAAAAAATTATTAATTACCTAGGAGTCACTAGACCCAGCAAATCTGTAATACCGCACACAAGCTATCAACTACCAGGACAATTAATTAAGTTCGGGCGCCATGACACGCTTCTGGGAAGTCCAGAGTGATCCCAAGAGTTCCCAGGCGGTTCAGTAGTTTAGGTAAGGTAATTTGTCCTGGAGTCAATAAATGCAAGAATTCAGAGTAGGTAATAATATTTTTATTACAATTCACCAGTAATAAACTTATATCTAACTTAAAAATCTATGTACTCATCCGGATTCTGGGTTGGCACTTCCTTTATCCAGGATATGTAAAATACGGCTATACGCCTATATCTTCAATAACTAGCTGCTTAAGGGTAGGTATAGGCAGGGTTTTTTTTAAAATCTTAACTTGGAAGCTCATTCTGAAAAGAACAAACAATATATTTTATATACACCCTCTTCAAGCATAGATTTCCCTAAACTTTCCCTTACTATTATTTTTAACCCCATTTTAAAACATTTAATATACAAAGAACATTACCCCCTTTTCTAAATTTCACAACGCCTGCCTGATAAAATACATTTACTTAAAATATTCTTTTTTTACATGAATTTTACCCACACTTAAATTACTAAATAAACTTAAGTAATGCAATTGATGCTTACCAGAGCTTCCGTTTTCACAAATATAAATTTAGTTAAATAATTGGGCTATGTACGCCACTCACTGTTATTTCAGTGGAATATATTTTACAGAATAATTTACTTTGATGTAAATTTTCTTCGACAGTATGAAGTAAAATAAAAAATTTAGTTAGTTCCTGATTTTTTTTCTATTCTACTAATGCGCACGCCTATATATAGCTTACATCCCACCATATCTCCTTCCATCAAATATCCCTACTATGACACTATTAAGGACACACCCCTTACACCGACCTAAGTATAACCATTATACCTACGCTTAATAGCGCCTAATAAACTAATTACAGCAAATCTATGATTTACGCCACACTTATTCGCACGGTCGTGGTATTGCAGAGAGCTCTCCCTCCCCTCCTATCATTTTTTTTATAGCGGCAACAGAAATACATCATCTGTGAAAATTTCAGCTCTCTAGCTATCACGGTTACTGAGATACAGCCTCGTGACGGACATACAGACAGATGGACAGCGAATTCTCATGAATAGGGTCCCGTTTCCCCCCTTTGGTAACGGAACCCTAAATATAAATAATCCACAATGACCCACAATTATTCAAAACTAAATTGAGAACAAATTTGATAATTCATAATTTTCTACCCAGTGAATAAACGTGTCTGTTGCGAGCACTTGCGGTTCTAGCACGTCACACGTTCTTTGTATGAACCTCAGTGTTTCTCTGACAATTTCAGTTTCAAAACGCATTATTATTTTGTAATTTTTTTAGTGTATTTATTATATTAAAATTGTATACTTCGGTTCATTGGCATTGTTACATGTTTTAATACATTCTATAAACTAACACTTGTACTTCTTTCACAACTTAATTTTAAATACATAACTTAACTTGACCAGAATCGCCTTTTGGTATTATCTTTTCAATCCATAGTGTTAGCACAGCCGACAGATCATAGTTCTCTTTATACTGTGGTGTTAGTTTGAACAATGTAATACTTAAAACATATTGCACTTGTGGAATGAAACTAATAGCAAAGGATGGGATACAGTCATAGAATATTAGACAGGAAAATTTGGTGTCCAATCCAAAGCGTGGTTGGGAAGCCACATGGCAAAAAAAAAGTAAATTGATAAAAAAAAGCTTGATATCACGGCCTTATGTAGGCAATGGTTATATTGGTGAAGGCAATAGGCTTGCCTTAAGACTATACTCCATTTGGTTAGGTACTTAAAAATAAGGTTAACAAGAAACTTGGCGGATTTCAGAGATTATGAACCTTTTAAGACAATGGTATTCTCATGCATGATTATGAGCAACATAAAACTACTATTTACTTTATTAATTACTAGCTGACCCGCGCAACTTCGTTTGCGTCACATGAGAGTGAGCAAGAGAGAGGTATGGTATTAATATTTCGAGTATTACAATGTTTTCCGTTGCATTTACCCCCGTCGCGTCGCGTCGCTTGTATTCATTAGAGCTGAACCGCATATCTTCGTTTGCGTCACATGTCATGAGAGTTAAGAGGAAAGAGGTGTTAAAGTGATATTTTTTTTTATACCACTAAGGTGGCAGACAAGCATACGGCCCACCAGAAGGACCGGTGGTCACCGCAGCCTATGAACGTTTGCAACACCAGAGGTGCCACACTCGCGCTGCCGACAAGAATATATATATAATGTTTCCCGTCGCTTTTACTTCCACTCATCCGTTTTTCGGTATGGAACTCATTGTGTGCGAGTCCGACTCGCACTTGACCGGTTTTTATCGTTCAGTTGACTGGCTGCCATTGCAGACGAAGTTTACTCCCGTCGCATTGCTCATACTTTAAAACTTAATAAGAGGGTTATTTTAAGTGAACCTTAAAAGGTAGGCATATGCTGTTTAGGACTTTTTTATAACTTTTTAAGAGGAATAATTTTGTAGTACACTATTTTTACGTAACTTTAACTATTCATGCAGCGTCCGCAATGGAAGCTCTGAAAACAAAGAAATAATCCCCGTTCTCGAAACATAATTCATGGCTGCTCCGCTCCTATTCGTCTTAGCGTGATGTTATATCGCCATTAGTCAGCCTCAATAAATGGACTATTAAACTGTAACATAATTTTTGAAATGCAACCAGTAGTTTCTGAGATCCTAGCACAAACAAACTCTTCAGTTTCATTGTATCGTGAGCGAACCTTAAGAAATAGACAATTTAGGTTATTGTGTGCAAACCTTAAAAGATAGACATATGCTGTCGCGGACTTTTTTTTAGAACTTTCTAAGAGAAACAATTTTGTAATACACAAATTTTACCTAACTGTAACCATTTACGCAGCGTACGCCTCGGAAGCTCTCAGACGGTAAAAAATATTCCCCGTTTTCAAAACATTCTTGATTACTGCTCCGCTCCAATTCGACTTAGCGTGATGTTATATAGCCTATAGCCATCCTCGATAAATGGACTATCAAACTGTGAAAGAATTTTTGAAATCCAACCAGTAGTTTCTGAGATCCTAGCGTTCAAACAAACAAACAAACAAACAAACAAACAAACAAACAAACAAACAAACTCTTCAGCTTTATAATATTAGTATGGATGTTATAGTTTATGATTTTAAACTGATATGGGCATTTATCATTGAAATAATTATTATAACAATCAAAGAGATTAAAGTTTAGACTGAGTCAGATGATCTATCACCAACAGATCCAACCAATTTTTTCAGATCGATCTACTTACAGCGCGATCTGAAAAAAAAACAGTTTTGAAAACTTTTATGTTTCTTATTTATGTCATTGACCTCTGCCTATCCTATCACCTGCATGTTGTATGTCACTTACTTTTTACTTTTTTTTTTCACTTTACACAATGTTATACCTACCTACGCTTTTGGAAGTCTGCCAACTGAAATGCCAAAACCTCATTACACCAACAAGTGGGAGTCCACTCGAATCCATAATGTAACTTAATAGCTCATAATTATAACGGTCCAGTGGTAACGCGCAAATTGCGGACGATTGTTGCCAATTTTGAGTGTAGGCTGTTGGTACTTTTACAGAACACACAAGCTAACTAACCGGGACATTCATTACTTAGTTTTCCATGTGGTTACCTAACTAGAAAACAATTTTATTGGTATAGGTTGTACGATACATCCCAATGACTTCTGCACTATCAATATGTCGCATGCAAAAAGGAAATAGAGAGCAGTATTAGACAAATTATGAAGTAAATATAGTTTTCTTTTTAAAACCACTAAGGTAAGGACAAGCAAACGGCCGATCAAAAATGTTCACCGTAGCATAAAGACGTCTGCAATAAAAGAGGTTCACTCGCGCTGCCGACTCAATGAAAGAGACTACTCAATCAATTTCATTGAAAATAAAGACAATGCGAAGCTTTTGAATATTTTGGGTCAACAAATATTATTTTTGGTCATAGAATCAAGCATATTACCTCTCATTAAGGAGCTTTTAAAACTGATTCAAGCTAAATCTAATTACTGCAAAGCGCAGTGGGAAGCCTGCGTTCCGTCCACAGTCAGTATTATCCACACAAGTCCGAGCTGATTGCGCGGACTAAGCTAACAGAATACACTCACAAGTCAAACATTGAAGGCACCAGTGCTATACGGGTCTGTTACTTGTATCTACATAATGAAATTTAATTTAGATAAATAGTACCCTTAAATGAATAGGTACGTCTATTTGGTCCATCACGTATGTACTTGTAAGTTTAGGATATAAAATTAACTACTTGAACTATGTAAATGAACCGGCAAACTTTCGTTCAGCCATACAAATTAAGTTAACAAAGAAATTCACATAATAAATAAAGTAAAATGTTGGAACAAAACACACACATTTCAAATTCAGACAGTCCTAATTTTATAAGTTTGACGATATATAGGTATACCAAGTCCATTAGCATAGGTAAATAAATATTCATATACATAAATCATAAGTATATCATAACTTTGTAACAAATAACTACGACTGCGTCATTTTCCATAAACAATAGGCAAATTAGGTAAGCTACTTTTACCATCTAAATTCACAGTTCATAGTTCAATAACTCTTGACCCAATTTCAATATAATTTCCCTATAGACATCTAGGAGAGTTACCTTTTCATTTGATTGAATTTAAATTTACTTCTCATTAAGTGTTTTGACAGCGAATAGAAAAGGACGTCCGTGGGTTTAGTGGATAGGTTTCAACAATAAGGAAGATTATATGGTACAAGTCAAGTTAAGTGGTTTGGTATTTTCTTCTTTTAGTACCTACTCAGTTCAGATGGGTTTTGCCATTCTCGCGTTCGTTAGCCATGGAGGTGCACCATTTGCGGATGAGGTAGCCTTGGACCCCTAAGAACAAGTTCTTAGGGGTCCAAGGCTGTGCAAGGCAAGGTCCAAGGATGTGGGTGTGATGCCTACCATCACAACCACATGTATGTTATATATAATAATTAAATATACTTACGACTTATATTATAATATATATATATGGTATATTAGGAACTGACTCTAGTAATTAGTCTTTATTTGTCCGTTCACAATATCGTCTCGAACGTCTCCTTTATATTAATTGGGACTAAATAACACCGAAGAAGTGCCGGTGTTTAGTATACTATGCCTACTCCTTCAGAGAAAAGAGAGAGAATGATTTTTAACCTAAGCACGGCTAAGTACCTACACCAATTTAAGATCGACGTGTTATCGAGTTTATTTCTTTGGTCCCCAATTACAGAATGACTATTAAAACAAATAAAAAAAGAGAATATAAAAACAATTCATTCTGGTCTGAAATTCGGCGGCACAATTAATTGAATAATATAATGAATTCATGACTATTGAGTGAAGGTAGTCCTTGAGGTGTAATTAGGCTGCATCAACATTAACCACAGGTTACTGGTTGCGACGTAACCTGCGGTCACTTTAGTGCTAAGGGGAGAGTAGGCATGCATAGTCGACTTCTACTGTAGTAAATATTTAACTTTTAACTCTGATAAACTTACTAAATCTTGGCAAGTGGGAATACTACGTGATGCGAAAAAATTGTACATATTAAAAAAATGTGTTTTCCAATGAACGTGCAATTTGACACAGTTTTTTGTTTTCATGAAAAAGTGCATAGATCTATTTTTACGAAAAGTAAAATTCATTGGAAAAATAATTGCTTTTCACTAAGTATAGGTACTTATCTATTTATAATGAAAATCAATTCGATCGCAAAGAAAGTTCATGAAATGAAATTGTAAAAAATTACATTGAAACATAATAAAATTATGACAAGTGTAATTTACATTATAACTATCAAAACTAAATTAAATATAAATTAAATAGGTATATATTATTATAACTTAAATAAATAATCTTCTTTATGGATCTTTTCCCCTTCGGCTGGAAGTTTTACCAATTTTCTCAAGTGAACTCTATCGCTTGGAAAGCGTTACAATTTTATGTTTAACGTTTTATAGGTGGCTACCATTTTAGCTCGACTTCCAACTGTACCTACCTCAAATATTCTCAAATTGCAAATTGGATGTCTTATCGAATACTTGTAATGTAAGTAAGTCTGCCAGCCGATGTTATTTTTGTGTGTCAAGCATTTGCGAAGTGCCGTGTAGCCGAGAATATCTGTAAAGCAGGTACATTCACTTTGATTTGTAGAGTCGACAGGTGACCCAAGGGCTGGCAGTTTTCTCGCTCAGCGAATGGGTATTGCTATTCAAAGAAGGAATGCTGCTAGTCTTTTGAGCACAATGCCACGGGGGCCTTATTTAGGTTTAGTTTAGATAGTAATAATGTAAAAAAAAAAATTAACACCCTTACATCCATATCTTGTGGGATTTTTTAAATACACGTACTGTTAATTTCTAAACACGCAGAAAACGTCCAATCTTCAAACATATCAGTAACGGATGACACAGAAATGTTGCGTCCGACACGGGATTAAAATTCCAGACTCCAGCAACGACAGTCGCCTACACTACCACTACGCCACTGAGGCAGTAAATGATACTGAGTGTGATGTATACAAGAATATATTTAAGTGAAAAAACACAACACTATGAAAAAGGCGGGGTGATTGCATGTATGGGAAACTCCCTAATTTCTATATTGAGTATCCGTTTAAAAAACCGTTGGTACTAAAATACGTGAAATTTATTTGCTTATAATTGCTGTAAGAGCCAAAGATATGAATATTTAAATTTTGTAGTTATTTGACTTAAATCAATAATAAGGAATTGTACCATGTGTCCCGTATATATATGTTAACTTGATCCCCCCGGTCTGTATGACCTGATCCTGGGGGATTATTTTATCCCTCAGAGGCATCCATAGCATAGCTCGTTCCATTGCACGCTATGCAACTTTAAAGGCATTGGACTAGCTTTATTTTCGTTCTCTGGCACCATTTTTCGGGCACCTTCTCTGGTTTTGCAGGCTCTTGGAATATTGTTCTGCAATGAATTGAAAAAAAAAGGTAGGGGACACTTGAGTCAGGTGGATCAAATCTCCCATAATAAAGTGTACCAAGTATACCCTGAGCTATTTGAGGTTATAAATAAAAATATTTTCAAATGTCTATAATATTACCACTTTATTACGTAAAGAAAGAGATTCAAAGTGACAAGTACATTTCGAATCTCTACGGACTATGCCGTCGGGGTTGGCGCTTCGTCGAATTGTTGAAATGACTCTCAGGTGACATAAATTATTCGCATGCACTAATAGCAGTAACGAGAAAACCATTTGGAAGCACACTGCTAACAATTATGAACACTGGCTTAACATAAATAAGAATACAAAATGATACAGGTTATAGAAACTGGATGGCCAGCGACTCCAAACAGCCGAGTGGAATTCCGTACCCGTTCCGGCATTTTATGGGAACGTATTTACGCATACCTTGGCTGGTACATGGTATTAGTTCTGCGATATTTATTGTAGTCCAAATCACAGACGTCATAATTCTCATACTACTATTATTTTCATTTAAAAATAACAATAAAAGGTTGAGGATCTCTGAATACTAAGTAATAATGTTGTCGCTAGTATTTGAAACACGACATAATACAATTGATACCGTCTACGACTGTGAATTTTACTGCGCAGTAGATGGAGCGTGCAACTGAATTTCGTTCTTTCAAGTTGAAATAACAAAATTCAATTGCTTGAAAAATTGCACTTGTTAAAAGTTTCAACAATCTCGATAAGAATACGTTTAGTAAATTTAATAGATTGACTGGCTACTATCTTACTGACTACTAGCTTATTTGTAATTATGGACTACAGATGAGCGCTATGTAGGTATCCCTATTTATGAATATATATTATCTGTTATACGCACTATTCTCATGTCAAGTGGTTGCTCAGGATAGACTCCAAAACTATCTAACCGATTTTCAAAACTTAAAAAAATGTTTCGGTTGCTAGCGTGTATAGCATTTTTTGATGCACAAACGAAGGTTCGTGGGTTAGCTAGTAATAATATAGGTTTAAGAACGTAGCAAAGATTGTTTTAAATTTTTGTATAATTCTATCCTTGTCATACCGAATATCGAGCACAATGAAAAGTATCCATAATTTGCGCATTTACATTTCGGTAATTCATATGCAAAAATTATGGATACTTATTTTTACTTTATTAATAATAGACTGAATGAATGAAACATGTTAATTAATTGCATGGACGAAGTTCCAGTGTTCTAGAGGTTGAATTTTCAACTTTGGTCATAAATGCCTCGTCGAAATCATGTTAAAAGTAAGAACTAGTAACTTTGAACGTAAAACATTTTCAGTAGTCACTTTCATTTGGACATTCATCCGTAAAGTGGACGAGCGTGCATGCCCATAAATAACGAATGTCGCGTAAAAGGCAGAACGTAGAGAATTTTTCTTCTTAGTTCTGCATCGATTATCAGTCTTTAAGAAGTCTGAGTACAGACCGAGCTAACAACTTTTTTTTATACTAGCGGACGTCACTCCGTTTCACTCGCGAAGCTCCCGTTCGTTGATTGTTTGTTTGCATCGAATAGGCTCCAAAATTACTGGACTGGTTTGAACAATTCTTTCACTGTTGGGCAGCTACGCTACCCCTTGTAACAAAGCGCTATTTTATTCCCGTATTCCCATGGGAATTTTCCAATTTCCAATTTTCCCATGGCTTTTGGGCGTGGTTTCATAAACGTCTATTAACCCGGCTCCTGGAAGAGTAGAGTCACCTTCTCTGCGCTTTACTTGAGCTATTCCTGTCTGGCGCGTCCACGTCGCGGGGGTGGGCATCATACACTTCAGTAGGCCGGAGTGTGTTGATGGCAAAGTTCAGCAGGGACCCAGCTCTGCGGGGTATATCGCAGATCCCGTGCCCAGGGTTACGGGTGAAGACCTCAACGGTGGGAAAGAGCGAAGACACACATAGAAGTTGTCATCACGGTCCAACCAGCGGAGGAGGCAAGCCACAGGGGCGCTGTACCTGGATCCTGGTGGAGGGCAGCGGTAGCCATCAGTACTGTAGTGAAGCACATGAACCTTAAGTTCTGATATGGTTCACTAACAGATTTCTACAGGCACTGAGCCTATAGTACCGCGATGTAGAAAGCAACGGGATACTACTACATTAATAATTCCCACGAGAGTTGAATGATGCAGTATAATAGAAGAGTACGTTTGCCTGACGATCCGCGTAGCGACCGGCGCTCTGAGTTGTCCGGGACTCACAGTGTGAAATTGGCTACCGGACAAGGGAATGTAGGCAACCAGGCAGCCCTTGTAAAGCATGCAACTGGAAGAAAACAACTTCAATTGCGCAAGAACATCCGTATAGGCACGTGGAATGTAAGGGGAATCCTTGATGAAGGAAAATTGCGCATCTTGGATTGCGAGCTCCAGCGGTGTGACTCCATCATTACAGGTATAAGCGAGACTCACTGGAAAAATAGTGGCCACCGAGACTTAGATAAACATACTATCTATTATTCAGGAGACGATTATAGTAGCTACACCGGAGTGGCCATTGCAGTTTCCAAGCAATGGAATGGAGCGGTCCTGGGGTATAATCCTGTAAGCGACAGAATTATAACGATGAAGCTAGATGCATCTCCCAACACGCTGAATATCATACAGGTGTATGCGCCCACCAGCTTGTCAAAAGATGAAGACGCAGAAAAGTTCTATAATGACCTTGAATCTTCTATAGGAAAAATCCCAAGTAGAGAACTGCTTATAATACTAGGCGATTTTAATGCAAAAGTAGGCGACACACGAATGGATGTAGGCTTGCGGAGTGTTGTAGGCAATTTTGGTCTCGGCCGAAGAAATGATCGAGGAGAAAGATTACTCCAGTTTGCATCCGACAATAATCTAACCATAATGAATACAGTATTCCAGCAACACCCCAGAAGATTGTTCACCTGGACGTCCCCTAGTGGAGAAAAACTGAACCAGATCGACTATATACTTATAAGATCTAGATGGCGAAGTTCAATTAAGAACGCACACACATTGCCCGGAGCCGACTGTCAATCTGACCACCAATTTCTTATATGCAACCTTAAACTCAAATTACGCAACTCTATACCTCGTAAAAATAACAAAAGACTTGAAGTGGTCGACAAAACGGCCTTTAAGAATCTACTGGCAGCCAATAACAATGCGTGGAGGTCTTTGATCCCTGATGGCGACCCGGATTCACTCTGGAAGTCGGCAAAAGAACTCATAATAAATACTGTGAGTTCGTCACAACCCACCCGAACTACTGAAAAACACCAACATTGGATGTCAGATGAAACCTGGCGTACTGTAGAACGCCGTCGAGAGATGAAAGCCAGAGGGGCATCTGTTCGTGAGCTGAATCTGATGAATGCACAGATTCAATCTGCAACTCGCAGAGATCGTAACAATCAGCTCAAAAAGATATGCCTAGAGTTAGAGAAAAACGCAGAACGCCATGAAACTAAAGATCTTTTTAAAAAGATTCGGACCATAACTCGTCACTTCAAGCCAAAAACATGGGCTATCGAGGATCTAAATGGAGTAACAGTAACCGAAATAAAGGATATTGTAGGTGTGTGGAAGGAGTATTGCGAGCAACTCTTCAGCGATAGCAGCATAGCATCATCATGTAGCACTATTTCACTTACACAGAATACTATGGAACCATCAATCCTGAAAAGTGAAGTCCGAGCCGCAATTAACCACTTAAAGAGTGATAAGGCTGTAGGCGCTGATGCTATTCCACTGTCTATTCCTAAGCATAAGTTGAATTTGTTCTTAAGTAACGACTTTTGGCCTCAAGGTGTAAAATTTAGATTATTCCGTGATAAAATGGCGAGAGGTAATCACACCCCACATAACTAATTATGGATAGTACAACTTCTAGAATTACCATGTCATCTTTTAATTGCAAGGGTATTAAAAGATCCGTACAGGCCGTTCGAAATCTGACGTTTAGCTCGCAACTGGTAGTGCTTCAGGAAACCTGGTTGTTTGAGCATGATGCTTACGGTTGTGTGGCAAAAAGTTCCATGGATAGTACTATTCTACACCGAGGGAGGCCCTATGGGGGGCTTGCTATACTCTGGGATAGGACTCGATTCCCCTGCGTTTCTCCTGTGGAATGTGAAAATAAGAGGATTCAAGCGATTCGCGTGAGTGTTGGAACAAGTAATTTCTTATTAGTAAATGTTTATATGCGATGTGATGATGTAAAGAATGTAGTGGAATTTACAGACTGTCTAGCTGAGGTCGGCGCGATTATTGAGGAGGCTGACGTTCAGGTTGCCTATATTCTGGGCGACTTTAACGCGCACCCGACGGCCTCGTTCGGGTCGCAGTTGCATAAATTCTGTGATGATATGTTATGGGAGTGGGCTGATCTGAATATATTAGGCGCCGACTCTGACACGTACACATTTCAATGTGAGGCGACTGGTAGTAGGAGATGGCTGGACCATTGCATCGCAACGAAAGCTGCTTTGGCAACCATTGTTGGCGTCCATGTTGAGCATGACGTCAG
The DNA here is from genome assembly GCA_933228765.1 of Miltochrista miniata. Lineage (NCBI taxonomy): Eukaryota > Metazoa > Arthropoda > Insecta > Lepidoptera > Erebidae > Miltochrista > Miltochrista miniata. Next base: position 20,419,643 of record OW121750.1, on the reverse strand, counting down.
ATGGTCGGACCATCATCCGCTGATTGTAGAATGTAACATCTTGGGCGTTGCAAGTGGCCCGGCCGTCTCCTGTGACCATGACAAGCTTAGGCTAGTAAGATGGGGTGAGAGAGACACCTGCCAAATTAATAAATATGGTCAATATTGCTGTGATAACCTTGACTCTTTTCCTGAACCAATTATTTGTAATTGCACTGACATATTAACCTGTATTCATGTACCTGAATATTATAAGTATATTGATAGCTATTACGGACATATAGTCAATGTATTGAGTGTAGCATCTGTTGAGAGTTCGCGTTCATATGAGCAGATTCGAGTTAAACAAGTAACCGGTTGGAACTTCCACGTCAGAGATAGCCACAAAAAAGCTAGGTTACATTATAAGTGCTGGGTGTTGGCTGGCAGACCCTCTACCGGCGATGAGTATAATAATATGCGTAACAGTAGGATTGCGTTTAAAAACAAATTAAAATGGTGTCAAAAAATGAAGAGATTATTAAAATGAATATATTAGCTTTACATAGGCAGAATAAAAACTTTTCAAAATTCTGGAATTCTACAAAAAAGTTAAATGGTAAACAGAAGTTACCTGTATCCGTTGAGGGTCTTCAGGAGCCGTTCGAAATAGCAGAGTTATTTGCTAAAAGATTTAATATAAAACCTTTACCCGCCCGGTGTGTGTTGAATACTGAGTCACATTACCGTAACAATGAAGTCGTGGAAGTTGCCCGTGAGGATATTGTCAAGGTTATCATGAATATGAAACGCGGTAAATCACCCGGGCATGATGGGCTCAGTATTGAGCATATACTCTGGGCGGGGGATAAAATTTACGACCACCTGTGTAGACTATTCAACCTGTGTATCAGGGTTGCCTATTTGCCTAAGGCATTGATGCAAACCGTAGTGGTTCCAATAATTAAAAACAAAACGGGTAATCTCAGCTCTGCAGCAAATTACCGTCCTATATCGCTGGGTACGGTCATTGGTAAGATATTGGAACGCCTTATACAACCTGAACTGCTGAAAAACATAAAGATCGATGACGCTCAGTTTGGCTTCCGTCCCGGTCTCTCAACTGACGCTGCCATTATGAGTCTAAAGAGTGCTGTTAGCCACTATACGTCACGTAACACCACCGTGTATGCGTGTTTCCTAGACCTCAGCCGCGCATATGACCTGGTCAATTATGATATTCTTTGGGCTAAGTTAACAGCGTCCCAGGTGTCTAGCAACGTGGTAGATCTGTTGAGGTACTGGTACGGAAACCAAACTAATGCTGTAAAATGGGGCGACACGACTTCTAGCAATTATAGGCTAGAGTGCGGGGTACGCCAGGGGGGGGTGACCTCTCCGGACCTCTTTAACCTGTATGTGAACGGTTTGATCGGGGAGCTGAGGGGCACCAAGATCGGATGCCATATTGGAAATGTATGTTTCAATAATCTGAGCTATGCAGATGACATGGTGCTCCTCTGTCCCTCAGTCAAGGGTCTGAGAAGGCTGCTTTCAATCTGTGAGCATTATGCTAATGAGCACGGATTGAAGTATAATGTCTCTAAGACCGAGATGATGGTGTTCGCAGCAGGTCGGGGTCCGGATAGGATACACAATGTGTGCCTGAATGGTGAGGCGGTTAGGGTTGTTAACCGATTTAAATACTTGGGCCATTTGTTGACGGAGCGTCTACACGATGATGTAGACATTGAGAGGGAGAGGAGAGCTCTTGCCATCAGAAGCAACATGCTTGCGCGCCGATTCTCTAAATGCAGTACTGACGTTAAGACCACGCTATTTAAAGCTTATTGCTTGTGCATGTACACATGTCAGTTGTGGACTGTATTTACACGGAAAGCGATGAGTAGAATAAGAGTCCAGTATAATGATGCATTCCGGGCTCTTATGAGGTTACCGCGATGTTGCAGTGCGTCAAGCATGTTTGCGGAAGCAAGGGTACCGGACTTCTTTGCTATAATGAGGGCAAGAGTAGCATCCTTTTGGGATAGACTGAGACGCTCCAAAAACAGAATTCTTGTGGCTGTCTCTGATGACATAAGGAATCCGATTTTTAAATATTGGGTTTCCGTTCATATGGACGAAAACAAAAAGTGAGAGTAGGTATGTAGACTGTCTATGTACATACTTGAAATGATTTTAGTTATTTTATACCTATTATTTTAGTTAATTATTATGTATTCATTATTATTTTGTATTTCTTATTTTCTTATTTTTTTAATTGTACTGACTAGCACCCCTATACAGTGTGTCATTGGAATGTATTGATAATTATTATTATTATTATGTATTAACCACTATGGGTTTAATAGCCTGCAATAAACGATTTTTATTTTATTTATTTTTAATAGAGATTTTCAAAGCAATGGGTGAATACGGAGTTGATATGATGCAGGTAATCTGCAACCGGGTCTGGGAGACGGAAAAGTGGCCTCGAGACTGGTCCCACTCTGTGTTCATACCAATCCACAAGAAGGGATCAACGAAGAAATGTAGCAACTACAGAATAATAGCCTTAATAACTCACGCCAGCAAGATACTCCTTCACATAATCAATACCAGATTGCAAGCTTTTCTAAATCCCGAAATAGCTGTTGAACAAGCGGGATTTGTCAAGAGAAGAGGAACAAGGGAGCAGATTTTAATCCTTCGACAGATAATAGAAAAGTCGAGAGAGTTCAATATTCCACTCTATATCTGCTTTGTCGACTTTCGTAAGGCCTTTGACACAGTGAAATGGCATTTGTTGTGGGACGTACTCATTCAAATGGGCGTGCCCATCCACCTAGTTAATCTCGTACGCCGACTTTACGAGGAAGGAACTGCGACTGTTCTAATAGACAAGGTACACTCGAAAAGCTTCCATACACATGCTGGTGTTCGACAGGGTTGCATACTGTCGCCAATCCTGTTCAACATATATACGGAATGCATCATGAGAATCGTTCTGGAACGGTGGGACGGGGGGATATCAGTGGGTGGACGAATGATATCAAACTTAAGATATGCCGACGATACCACTCTGCTCGCTCGATCAAAAGAAGACATGGAACACTTGTTGTCACGCCTAGAAACAACAAGCTCCTCCTTCGGACTCGCTATCAATAGGGAAAAGACCAAGATGATGATAGTGGACTGATCTGAACTAAACCAACCTGATATCCATATGATTGGCAACTGTGAGGTTATACAATCTTATGTGTACCTCGGTTCCACTATCAGAAACACTGGAGGATGTGAAGACGAGATTCGAAGGAGATGTGGCATCACAAGATCTGCCGTTGACAAGCTGAAAAGAGTCTGGTGCAACCGCAACATTACTAGGGCCACCAAAGTCCGACTGATGAGATGCTTGGTCTTCCCAATATTCCTTTATGGCGCGGAAACGTGGACAGTTCTACTTAATGAAAGGCGCAAAATTGATGCACTTGAGATGTGGTGCTGGCGAAGACTACTGCGGATTCCCTGGACAGCATTTAGGACCAATGTATCGATCTTGGAGGAACTTAAAATCCAGGAGAGATTATCGTCGACTGTGCAATTGCGAATCCTCAAATATTTCGGACATGTTGTCCGAAATGAACATTCAATTGAGAGACTTGTGGTCCAGGGACAGGTGCAGGGCAAAAGGTCGCGCGGCCGCTCACCTACGCGTTGGACAGACCTCGTGAAAACCATGACGCAAACCTCCATCGTTCAGAATTCACGAGACGCTGAAGACCGCAACAAGTGGAGGCGCATCGCAAGGGCTGCTGTTACCAATCAAAATGCAACATCATCAACCACGACCACTCTGTCAAGAGTGAACGACTAAGAAGATTCCCATGGGAACGGGAGCTACGCGGATGAAACCGCGTGTGGTTCGATTGTTACAGATAAACAAGAGGCGCATTCCCACGTACTCTACCTACTACTGTTTTAACCCGATGCTAACGTGAAATTTTAGGTATTAACCTATAATTATCAAGTAAATAATAACAAAATACTTGATATTAAAATAACTTGGCAAGACATACAATCCTATCCTGTCCATTTCAATACGGCAATAAGTCACGCACAAACTAAGGTGAAAAGTAAGCGTATATGTATTATACCTATACACACAGTTATTAGAAAGACTACCCTACTGGACCGGTGATAAAGGCTTAACTACATGTATGTATCTAATAAAACATTCAAGCAGACATGTATCCCCGGGGTATATGGGTAGACAGAGGTGAATACACCCACCATAATAGCGACAAGCCTATGGCCGTTATTGGGCACTCGTCATATTTAAGAGTAACTCAATAACTAATTTGTAATTGAAACCATAGTTTAAACAGCTATAACAAATATACACAAAAAACAATCTCTAGAGTCCGAGCACAGGAACTAACATAGAAACCAAATTCTGTATTAGGTATCTACTGGTTTCACAAGTCGTTTAAGTTAATCGTGTTTTCTCTCGATAAAGAAAAACAAGAAAAGAAGTCATTCAGACTATGTCGTTAGGCCTCTAATAGTAAGGGATTCTGAAATTGCCAATTAAGTTCCAAGTTTTAATTAAAAGACAAAATGTACGAAAAGAAACAGAGAGTTTTATTTTCATAGACGACCACTATCGTTGTCGATACCTAGTTACTGAGTTAATGAACAAAACAACCAAGTCAACCCTTATTTAATATACTTTGTGCGATGCCTTAGTCCAGTCTTCTCACATAAATACTGTTTCCAATCCGTCACAATTTCAAACGATCCGTAGTCCAAAGAGGGTTAAACTCCGATGTCACGGGTAATTTATTAACACTGGCTTGTTTGACTTGAATTATTTAAGCTGTGTTATACATTTTCACCTGATATCTATACTAATATTATAAAGAAGTAAAGTTTGTGTGTTTGTTAAATTGTAAGGGGTAATCTCGGGATCTACTGAACCGATTTTAAAAATTCCTTCACCAATAGAAAGCTACGTTATTGTGGAGTGTCATAGGCTATATAGCATCACTCTAAAACAAATAGGAGCGGAGCAGTAATAGTAAATGTTTCAAAAACGGGTGAAATGTTAGTACTTTTGAGAGCTTCGTTGCGTGTGCTGCGTAAATATTTATAGTTATGTAAAAATATGTACTACAAAATAGTTTCTCTCAAAAAAGTTCTAAAAAAATTGCGCGATAGCATGTGTCCATCTTTTGGTTGGTGCACAATAACCATTTTAATAGCAATCTATTTTTTTTTAATAATGCCACGGTATACCTCTTTCATAAACGAAATTGTTCTTAAAAATAATGTGACGGGATTACACGCGACGAGAAACCTTTATCTCTCTCTCTCTCTCTCTCTCTCTCTCTCTCTCTCTTTCTCACGTAGTATTGAATATTAAAGACGAGACGCTACGGGAGTAAACGCAACGCGACGGGAGTAAATGCGACGGGAACAGGTAATACTCTCTCTTATGTGGCGCAAACGAAGTTGCGCGGGTCAGCTAGTTATACGCGACGGGAGTAAATGCGACGGGAACAGGTAATACTCTCTCTTATGTGGCGCAAACGAAGTTGCGCGGGTCAGCTAGTAGATAATACAGAGACTCAGTACCTTTGTATTAATGAACTCATTGCAGTGGATTATCAGTCATGGAAGTTCTAATGCATCAAATACGAATTCAGTGTTCGTTTTGCAAAATGAGTGATATGGATTTGCTTTGCACAAAATAGGTAGTCCTATTCCCTCCATCGCATCAAAAATTTTCTTCATTTATAATGTTTGTTTTTATGCATTGTTACATGCAGTTAATAAATAAAGATTGTTGCTAAAATATCCCATTATGGATACAGACACGAACTCCTAAATGGACCCGTTATGGAATTGGCTTATTTGTAAAACTATTTTTTTCTGAAAAACTAACGAAAAGCATAAAAAATCTTGGAATGCATCGAGGTTAGCAATAAGGAAAATTTCTGGTTCAGTAGGTTAGTGCCTACATTTATATTTGGTTGTACAGGCTGTACCTTCAAGTGAATACACCTCACATAAAGGGGAAGGTACACGGTAGGAATTCTCGAGGGATCTGTACCTTATTCAGTGAATGTTCATATAGCCCTTCACTGTATTATTGAATCAAGAACGAAAAAGCAATCCTGATTCTATATTTAGGTACTTATTATATTGACCTCGAAGGGCGTGTGATTCTGTTTTTAAAAAAATCTGTATTACAGAATTGATCTCAATAATGAAGTCTAGTAGGTGCATTAAAATAGTAGTTTTCGATACAAGTGTGGGATTTCTGTCATTACAAAGAGTTGCGACAGGTGTTGACCCGAGCCGAAGGCGAGGGTAGACAGTCGGAACGAGTTTATATAACAGTCCCACACGTTGTATTGAACAACTATTTTTAATACAGTTGCGAAAAAATTAAGCAATTTTATAAAATAATAAAAACACAATAAACCTGAATATAAAAATGGCGCCAAACGTAAACAAATATATACCTTCCTAAGCAGAGACTATGGCAGTGCACTTCATACAGCCAACTTTTTTTTATATTTATAAATTTAATTTGGCCGATACTTATATAAATTTACGCCTAAATTTTAATTAAAATTACTTTTAATCTGCTATTGAAACAAGTTATTATCTTTTTTTAGAAATATTTGCATGAATCACGGACATTATTTTGACAATTGGGAAAGAAAACGCACGAGTGCGGGAATGGTAAAAAAAAAGCACGAGTGTGTAATAGACCACATCCCGAACGCTATACGTCCCTGTAATACGCCACTTTTTGAGCAACTGTATTAAAAAATCAATTTTTAAATTTATTTTAAATCTTGATTAGCGTCAAGGTAATACACCCCTCCAATATTAATTTATTTACCTACCTACTCATACGCGCAGTACTTCGGTCAACAAAAATAGGTACGTATTTGATCAGATTGTTGATAGAAGGCGTAATTAAAAAATATTAAAATGAAAACCATTATAGGAAAACGTAATGTTAGTTTTTATTGAACCCCAAGTTTGAGATAGAGGTCACAGTAATGTATTACATTACCGTGGTCAGGTCTTTGCTGTAACTAATACCAAAGATATTATAATATTAATACATACAGACCGGCAACTCCACTCCCTGTCGCGCCACAGCTGTCAGTAGAGTTGACGTGTGCGTTGACGGACAATTTGCTTATATACATTTTATTGATCACACGCACACATTCAAGCTGTAGTTTCCGCCCTGTGCTAATACTTAAGCTAATACGGATATTTCGGATATATGTATATATTTAAGCGGTAATTGCTCTCCCAAATCATGTTATGTTTTCATACATATTTCAGCGTCATATTGTACTAATTAGAGAACATTTTAATTGATATTCAAAGTTAGTTATTTACTGTTAATTATTGTAATTTATCATGTTGGGTTGGTAAGTGAAACAGCTGTTCTTGTGCTCAATATTATTTGCTTTGTTACTTAGAAATTAATTGTAATTGTACTTGGAAATTTTAAATGAAAAACGTGTTAACTAAACTCCGTACTTTAATTTTATTTACTGATTCAATAATGCAACAAATAATTTTATTTGAAGTTTTATAAACTTGCATAGTGGTTTGAAACTTTTCAACTCCGATTTTTCACAGTCTGCATAACACGCCGATGGGCTCAACTCCTATTACGTGGGACAAAAAGTTATGGTAAAAATGTAAAACATTGCCTACCCCTTTGAGGATAAAGGTGTGACGTTATGTATGTATGTATGTATAGTTGTAGAGTTGTTAAAAATAAGCTTCTCTTGATAAAAGTACTAAATAATTCTAATAACCTTTTGATAGGTACTATATTTTGTTAAATATATTTAACCTGTAGTAGCAATGAAGTCGCGCGTTTGATGGAAAGCCACAGCGATATCTAAAGAATTCAGTGACATTTTCACAGTCAATGAGACTCTTGACTATGGCCCTCAATTTGATGGTTCAATCATGTGCCTCTTCACGCTCCACTTGACGAACCCAGGGTTGTAAGAGGAGGGAAGGCACATGCGCTGGCAGAGCAATCCTAAATATCTATGGGTCTACAGAGAAACGATATTTTGAATCGCTCAGTTCTGTATGAGGCTCTTTGTCGTTTGAAATAAAAGAAAATGATATAAATCCGACTTCCTACTTAATATTATAAATGTGAAAATTTGTGAAGATGTTTGGATGTTTACATGTTTGGATGTTTGTTACTCAATCACGCTCTAACGGCTGGATGAATCAGGATGAAAGGACAATGGGCAAAAATGTATGGCGCTTGTCCCATCGGCGGCCACATCTGTCCTATATATACTTTAGTCGACAATTATGTATATATTAAGACTGCAAAAAATATTTCTGTAACTTGTTTGGATAAAAAGTTATAAAGGGTATTATATTAAAAAAATCGAATTAATTAAACCAAAAGTACGTAAATAATAAAACGTAATGCACAAAAGTATAAGATAATGATGGGCTAAATAAAACTAAAGGTTTATTAATTATTAAATACATCGATTTATTGACATGAAAACAAAAACATTTCAAACACGTAGAAATGAATACTAGCATTATGTGTCTAACCAGTGCTAGTATTCCTTTAAAAATAGAAAATAATGGGATTTAACTGTTGTCTATAATTACATCATTTAAAAAATGAGCTGGTAAACGAATTTCTTCTTCTTGGTTTCTCGCCCACCCTAAATACCACACTATACACATTATGTGGGCACAGCAACCAAGAGTGCGCTTACCGCTTAGACAACTACAATAATAGTTTTCTATGGCTTCTCCGCCGCTTTTCTGTCTATCTACATTAATCTACAATAATATAGAAGTAATATATTTTTATTATATAATATAATATATCTATTAATATATTATTATATTAATATATATATTATTGATATAAATAATAATAATAATATATTTAAATGTATTATTTTAATATATTTTTGTTATATTATTTTTATTTTTTTATTATATTTTTATTATTTTTATTGTTATATATTTCGTATCTTCTTCTGTTTATCACGGATCGATTACATAAAATACACACTTGACGATTATCTGCCATTATTATAGGAATCTGCTTAAAAAAAGTCCAAAAAAACGAGCACAAGTCACCAAGATAGATATTAACAAGTCCGATATGCAAGCCAGAGTCGAAAGAGATTGTCAAACAATAATAATAGCACAGTACTCAACGAAACTAATGTCAACGATGGACTGCGCTGTGCGCTTGAACAGAACGGTAATCGTCGCCGTCGGGTCGAGAGTGCTTGTCGCTGATTGGTTAACGCATGGAACATGTCGAGACCGGTTTTAACAAAGGTCCTTAGACCGTAAATACCAAAAGTATTTAATATTAGGGTACATAAATAAAATAATAAAAAATAGTATTTTAAAAATAGTATTTTAACTATATTTTTTTTCCCTAACGGTATTTCATAGTACTCCTTAAACAATATTTGTTGTCAAAAATATCCCCTTTTAAATGACACTAGTGTCATTGATGGCCGCTCATGGGCCGAAACGCCCATTGTCCTTTGGTGCAAAGATATATTATAGCCTGGAATAACATATAGAATACTTTTTATCCCGGTAACAGTTCCCACGGGAAGCGGGAACGGGAACCAAATCTCTCGCGGGAGAAGACATGAGCATCAGCTCGTAAAACATAAATCCAAAGCTTTATAAAAAAAAACTAATGCAGAATGAAATAAACCACAATATCCAACGAATAAAACTGTCCTTCGCACCCATTTACACCTCAGTTGACCTACTTACCTGGCATTTTATCAAAGCAAGTGACATTTTAGTATTGCAACTAATAGGTATAAACTTTTAACTCAAGCTGTCTAACTATTAGGTGCTACGTCACCAGCTAATGGAAAATAGCAAGTACTTACTTAAATTGTCTACAATTTTTAATGGCGATGGTGGTATTTAATATCTAAGCTAAGTACCAGAACAGGCTTCCATGATGATGATTATAATATTTAAAAATAGTATTTAGTTTTTTAGCGCAATCTGGGAGCGATGACCAGATGTCAAAACTATGGTAATGAGTTATTTCCCTACACCTACATTCAAACTTGTCCACATGTAGGTAACTAACTTACTTAACTTAACTTCTCCTATTTGGTTCCACGTGGTGGTGACATCATTACCGTGACCAAATGGACAGATGCAGGTTGACCATAATTTTCAAGCCGCACATAAAGCCTTCAGTTTAACTTGATGACTGCCGTTTTGTAGAGTATTTAATATATAAATAAAAATAAAAAAATGATTTTTAGCTAGTTAAATACCTAGTAGTTTGTCTTTCATTATTTTAAGTTGGTTGGACAAAGAAACTGTAGGTAGAATTAATGCCGACAAAGCTATTTATACAGCTACCTTCCAGTTAGCTATCCAAGATAGTATACGTTTTCACGTTTAAAAAACTCGAGCTCGTAAGAGAGAGGAGATACCTATTATGGTTTTCGTTTTTCACGACACCGGGTTCTTTGTAAAGAAAGCTATTAATGAGTTTAAGTCTTCACGGTACGACTGAGAAAAGGTATCACTCTCTTGTATATTCTTTTCAATCTGTACTTATTTATTACTTTGCAAAAAAATTAGAAGTTTATATGACTATCGAATCGTTTTCAGATCTTTCTCGGACAAATATTATTGAAATCGTTACTAGCAACTGCTGATTTTGCTTCACCACTCACACGCGAAGGGAGAGAATGAAGGGATCGAAATGTACCCAATAAAACGTTGTTGAATATCCACCGACCCTTATCACTTTCGACCTTATCTCAATAATTGTTAGAAACAGTCATTATGAACCGTTTCGTTCACGTTCAAAGTTTCTTGACTTTCGTTTTATGATAAAGTTACTAGGCTCCCCAGCTTTGTGTGGGATAATTTGCATCGAATAATCTAAAATCCCAATGAAGTACTACTCTTTGATATAAAGTCAGATATTATATTCTCAAAGGCACATTTAGCCATTAAAAATATGTATGTGTGTGTATAATTAGTTTAATAAAAATAAAATGCTGAAACATGAATACGTAGAGAGCTACTTAAATAAAACGAACTGAAGAATCTTGAAAAATTTGAGCATTCATTATTTTTCCGTTTCATAAGAGCGGTTACATTCTATAGATGCTGTGTCAAGCGAATTTCAGTCTAATTATAGGTAACGTTCATTCATTCAAGGGTCATTCTCTGTGAAGGTTAATGTTGATAATGTTGATAACGTTTTACCGCTAATACCGCCGTTCAGATCTATATTCTTACTAAATATGCGAAAGTTTGTTAGCATGTGCAAATGTTATATTGAAAATGGAATACTGGAATATTTTCTTTCGTAGCAATTATTTGAGTTGTGTCCCTAAAGCATGATGCTTAGTAGCAAGGATCTGTTCATAAGTTCACATTTTCGATCGTTTCCAAATTTATCTAATTATAGAGTGAAGTTTCAATATCCAAACCATCTGTCGGGGCTACTTTCAATATTGTTCTTTGTTAGGGGAAACGCTATTTACTCAGCACCGGATAGAGCTCGCGGCTTCGCCCGCGTGAAGTTTCAATCCCACTTCCCATATGAACATTTTTTTGGAATAAAAAGGAGTCTATTATATAAAATCTATCCCTGTACAAAATTTCGGCAAGATACGTTCAGCTGTTAGAGCGTGAAAGTTAACAAAATCTTCACAAACTTTACTGAATGTTCAACCACTTTTAAACTCCCGATTCGCGATGCGATTGTATGATCCGTATATACAAACGTACCGAGAGTTTGTGAGTAGGTCTAACGTAGTTAGGCCTAATATTGATCTGACGTAAGTTTTGAAATGATGCCAACTATCCGTATATCCGTACCTACATGTCCTTAAAGTCTGTGCGATAAACGAGCTATGAAGCCTTACCCTACTCTTCGAGGTACGGAACGATTTTAATAAATAAGCAGAGGTTACCTATTCAGGGACCAACCGCGTACAGGGTTTAACTAAATAAATCGAACGGCCGGACTGGGCTAAATTTATTTAATAATACTCAACGAAACTTGGGTTCTAATTTTTTTATAAATTTTGTACTTACATATCTATTAATTTCAAAATGGAAAAGGTACACTTTTTTATTTTAAAGTTAACGTTGCTTAGCTAGCCAACTTTAAAATAAAAAAATAAAAGTACGTATTGGGGTACATAATTATTGCTGTTTACAAGCATAATGTTACTGTCAAGTTCGGTGGATACCATGTATGTCACAATATTTGGTTAGTTCATTATGGGACTCGCAGGGATACATCATTTTGTATGATTATACTATAGTACATTTCATTGTAGTCGACTGCAATGAAGAAGAAATTTAAAATCATGGAATAAGTAGTAGTAGTAGAAGTTTGCAACGTTAAGCGTTTTTAGATTAAGCTATATATAAAATGAACATATTATTTCCTCGTATTTTGGTGCATGAAACAGGAGGATAAAATTATGTGTCCATAATTCCAGAATTCCATCCAGAAACGAATGAGATCGAGTAGTGATAAATGCGAAACCAAAACACATTACAAAATTTGACATTTTCAGCATACGGCCATTTTATGATTGATGTCATTTGCAAAGTTGTTGTCATAACTTTATGCAAAGTAATAATCGTAAAATGTTTCATTTGTAATTTTACAAGGTGGTAAATCAGTATTTTCATTGCAAATTTGCATATAACTTTTACATTAAAAGAACATTAGGTGCCTATTAATTTTCAGATGCTTAATCTGTAGTCACAGCTTAAAAAATATCTGGATGTACTTAAGACATAACCCTGGCATGGGGTGAAACGATTTTTTAAAACAAAATTACGTGGTCTCACTCAATTATTTCTTCCGTGGTTTATTGGCGGCAATAAAGTGAGTGCACTTTGTATTTTAAGCCAAATAAATTCTTAAACATAAACGTTCGACAACGTGCACTAGTGTTGGGAAATGATAAAACGCAGTGAATCGCAACTTTGCAGTTGCTGACAAAAAATCCAAAGAAACTTTCAGAAATTTATTTACCGCTTTTCTGAAGGAAGACTGACTTTGACTTAGGGCTGTACTTGACTTTGACTGGACTTAGAGGACGAGGACTGTGACTTATTAAATAAAAATGAAGAGATAATAAATATACAAGACTTGGCTGTATGGCTCATTTTGCTTTTGCTTTTTTGCCTTTTGCCTATCCGAAAATGAATAAATAAGACTACTACTACATACTTTAAGCCAAATAAAGTTGCGAATTTTTGACACAGTTATAGATTTAGGTCTTTTTAATGTGACACTCCGTTCATATTTCCTAAGGTACGTAGGTACCTGGTTTATATTTCCATCTTCCTTTTTTTCTAATGAAGAATTTAAAAAATGTAAAAAAATATGGAAAAATGCCAGATGTTTTTATCTCTACCATGCAAATAGGCAAATAGTTTTTCAAAAGTTCTTGTTTTCTATCTTGATAAATACAACTTCGCCTACTAACATTCAATATATTTAATTAAAGTAAACTTTACGCGCTCGTAATACACTCGGGACAGAGTTCGTGTTACGCCACAATTTATGAGTAAATTAGACTTTATCAAACTAATTGTTTTACTAACAAATGTATATTTTTATACAACTTCACGTTGACTAAATAAATAAAATGGAGGTTGCTGTTTCTATAATACCTATTCATAGTACAATATGTACATGGAATAAAATCTGTATTTATAACCAGTCTTTATAACCTAACCCAACCTAACCTAGTAGCTATAGGTAGGTATAATATATTATCATCTAAGAGACATTCCTATTTTTATAAGTACTGGGAGCCTGAGGTTTTTCTCCGCTTTTACGTTTCTACGTCATTCGATTTTAAGTATTATGTATAACGAATAAAAAGGAACAATCTTTATTGTTTTTAGGGTTTAGTATCCAAAGGGCAAAAACGGACACCTATTACTGAGTAATTATAGAACTCGGGACTTCACGCGAAATACATTTACTTACATTTTATACACCGACGTTTCGGGCACGTTGCGTTAAAAATAACATTACCTATTACTGAGACTCCGCAGTCCACCTGTCTGCAGCAAAGAGCGACAACGACAGCCAGGCGGGTGCTCCGTGGTTTGTTTTGCCGCGCCGACCATGTTAACTCGAATTGCCGCGGTAACAAACGAATGCTTAATGTGCGATGATTTTTTTTTATAAATTATTTAAAAAAAACTCTTTTTATTAAATATTTGTATTTGATTGCCGATGCCAAGTCATCTCATGAAATTTGGCCAGTCAATTTTGGGACACCCACAATTAATTCTAAAAAGTCACAAGTCACATCACAAGTAATTTTAAGTCACTAGTAATTCTAAAAAGAAAAAAAAATACGTTTATGTGGGGCTCCCGTACCTACAACACAAACGCAATTTTTTGTCGTTATCTGGTACGGAACCCTCCGTATTCGAGTCCGACTCGCATTTGGTAGGTTTTTGAATTTTGATACCTACGTATCTAGATTTCCATCATTTACAGCTGAGTATTAATAATAATAATAAAAAAAAAAAATGTCATCTCTGTCAACATTTAGCTCAACAGTTTTAATTAATTTTTAGTATAAATACACATAATTTACAGCAAGATTCTCATATAATATTATACGAAACAGATCAATAGTGCATATTTTATAAAATTATGGACAAATTATCGAAGAAAATGAAAAACGTAAAATTTCAGCATAGAGAAGGATTTGAAGCCTGTGACAGAAGTTGTCAAGGCATACATAATACAATTTAAAATGGATTTGAAATCAAATACATAATAAAATAAATGTTGACAAGATCTAAAACACGAGCAGCACGCCTAACACCTCCGGACTCATCACTCAGCTCCGCCTCTCTTTCTCTTGAATGTGTTCCAGCGCCAAGGGGAATCGCAGAGGCGTCGAATTCATCGTCAAGTGATGAGTATTTCTCTCCGCCGACGTCGCCAACACCCGTACGTCGGCCGGGGAGAGGCCGGCCACCGTCTCGCTTGGGACCCCGAGGCCCACCGGCTTCGAATAGGGCCCCCGCCTCCGGTGGTGATGTGCACCGCATGCGATGGTCTAATTCATTGAATGAGAACGTCATGCGGGCATATTTCATGGCTACAGAGGGGGGAATTAACCTCACTGCGTATCGTGTGAGATTGCTACCTCTGTTTCAGGAACTTGAACCATCAGTCAACGTGTCAGCGCAGCGTCTATCGGATCAAGTGCGGGCCATACAACGATGTCATCTGTTGGATGCTACCGTACTTGAGAGGCTACGCTCGGACGTGTGTAGCAGTCTTGGTCCGCCATCAACATCATCGCTACCTGAGACACAAACTTCAGCTCCTGTTATACAATTAAATAACGGTAGCGATGATGTGATGAATACCAGTGCTACAAACGTAAGTACCCATTACAATGAACAGTTATTAAGGAGTGCTTTGGAGTGTGCCATGCGAGAATATCGATCTATGCCAGCACAATTTAGGCCACGTCTACCACGTTTGCCCACACATAGAAAAAATATAGCTCTAGTGTGTGCCCTGGATTCGCTATTATCGGCTTATTTCGATAATAGCGAAGATCTCACTGATACACACTCAGTTCTGTATTGCGGAGCCGTTGCAGCTTGTCGTATAGCAAATGTTACATTTCTGAATGATAACATTGTTATACGACCTAAACCAGCAGTGCCGGCTTGGCAAGTTAGAATTGAGCGTCGTATTTCTGAGACTAGGGCACTCATTGGCAAGCTTATTTGCTTCAGGTCGGGTAATACCCGCCCCAGAGTCATGCGATTTGTGACCCGGGCATTCTCGGGGACTAACATCAGACCACGAGATTTTATGGCCCGAGTCACAGAACGCATAGACTACCTGAAGCAAAAAATTTATGCGTGGGCAAATCGTGTACGTAGATACAAAAAAAGAGTAGATCGGTATTCTCAAAATCGCACATTCCAGAGAGACAAAAGATGGGTCTACAGAGATTGGGAGCGTCCTGACTCAGGTGGGAACAAGGTGCATCGACCAGATGATGATGCCACTACTTCATTCTGGCGCAACATCTGGTCGATGCCCGTTGGTCACACTGAGGGTGGTTGGATGCGAGATGTTGAACGTTTATGTGAGCCCATTAGAATCATGGAGCCAATAACTATAACACCAAATAATGTCTCTAGTGCAGTCCGTCTACTGCCGAATTGGAAGTCGGCGGGGCCAGACGGATTGCACAACTTTTGGCTCAAATGGTTTAAGAGCTCACATGAACGTTTGGCATCTCAATTCGAATCATGTCTAGAGTCAGGGTCGTTGCCAGATTTCGCCACTACTGGTGTGACCCATCTTTTGTTTAAGTCTGGTAGTGCCACTGACCCTAAAAATTATAGACCAATCACGTGTCTACCTACCATCTATAAACTTCTAACATCTATTCTGAGAGGGAAAATATCGTCGCACTTAATTGACAATTCTATCTTGTCTACCGCTCAGAATGGATGTAGAAGTGGGTCTCGTGGCACTAAAGAGCTCCTAATAATTGATATGGCCATTAGCCAACAGACACGCCGTAACCGCAAGAACCTGGCGACATGTTGGATAGACTACAGGAAAGCTTTTGACTCCGTGCCGCATACATGGCTTTTGAGGGTACTGGAGTTGTACAAAATTGATACAACTCTATGTGCCTTCATTAAGGCATGTATGGGTCAATGGAAGACGGTCTTGTACTATCCAGGATGTCGACAGGCTTGTGGGAATAGCGTGCCTATAAGGATTGAGCGGGGTATATTCCAGGGTGACAGTCTCAGTCCATTATGGTTTTGCCTGGCCCTGAATCCTCTGAGCACTATCTTAGAAAATTCAGGGTTAGGCTATCGGTTGCGAAAAGATGGCCAAGTTATATCCCACCTCCTTTACATGGATGACTTGAAGCTATTTGCATCCAACAAGCTGCAACTGACGGAATTACTAAAGATAACAGAAGTTTTTAGTAATTCTATCAGGATGGAGTTTGGTGTTGACAAATGTGCGGTCATGCATGTACACAGAGGCGGGATAAAAGAATCTGAAGGTGTAGAACTTTGAGATTCTACACGACTTGGATGTCTTTCCGCGACCGAAACATATAAATACCTGGGTATGTCGCAGGCGTTAGGCATCTGCGAAGTTGGTATGAAACAATCGTTGAAGGAGCGCTTCTTTGGCCGCTTGAAAAAAGTACTAAAAAGTCTTTTATCAGGTGGTAACAAGGTGCGCGCCTATAACGATTGGGTCATGCCAGTTTTGATGTACTCCTTTGGCATACTCAGGTGGACTCAGACGGAACTTGAAGCCCTGGATAGGAAAGTCCGTACGTTACTCACCACGTACCGAATGCATCATCCGCGTTCATCAGTGATGAGGTTGTACATATCGCGGAAGTGCGGGGGTCGTGGTTTACTTAATGCCAAGACCCTCCATAACCGTGAGGTGTGCAACCTCAGGGAATATTTCCTTCACGCTGACGCGGATGTGCATCGTGAAGTGGTTGCAGTTGACAACGGACTTACCCCGCTTGCTCTGGCTAAAGAGAATTGGCATAAACCTGTGATACAGAGTCTCAATGATCGTAAGGATATATGGATGAGAAAGGAGTTGCATGGTCGGTTTTATCGGGCCCTACATAGGCCATATATAGATTTAATATCTTCTGTATCCTGGCTACGATTCGGTGACCTCTTCGGAGAAACCGAAGGTTTTGTTTTTGCAATTACTGATGAAGTGGTGATGACTAATAATTACCGAAAGTATATCCTAAAGGATGGTACGGTTGACATATGTCGGGCATGTCATCGTCCCGGAGAATCCCTTAGGCATATTATTTCCGGCTGTTCTAGTCTAGCCAATACTGAATATTTGCATAGACACAATCAAGTAGCTAGGATTATTCATCAACAACTTGCTTTAAAGTATAACCTTATAGAATCAGAGGTACCGTATTATAGATATGTGCCTGACCCAGTTCTCGAAAGTGACCATATCACGTTGTACTGGGACCGATCTATTATCACTGACAGGACTATTATTGCAAATAGACCTGACATAGTGATAATAGATCGGCTAGAGCGCCTTGCAATAATAATTGATATCACTATTCCACATGATGACAATCTCGTGAAGGCTGAGATAGATAAACAAGCTAAGTATTTAGACTTGGCCTACGAGATTGTGGACATGTGGAGTATTGACTCAGCTATTATTGTGCCGATAGTGATCTCTGTGCATGGACTAATAGCCAAAAGCCTCGACCAACACCTTAAGAGGCTTGCGGTGGGCAGTTGGGTCAAGGGCTTGATGCAGAAGGCGGTTCTTCTAAACACGGCACGTATTGTGAGGAGGTTCCTGTCTCTGAAGTCCTGACCACCGGTAGCTTGGTCCCTGTACCCGATGCCGGTGGGGTACTATTTTTTATATTTTTAAATGTATATTTTTTATATGTATATTTAAAAATGTAATTTATATGTTGTATATTAAAATAAAGAGAAATAGTAATAATAATAAAATATTCTTTATTATTTACGTATTATGACCCGATCTACAGGTTATAAGTTGATCAAGGCAATAATGGTCAAGTTGAATAAAATGTTAAGGTTCGTGACAAAGGGATATTTGCTGGGACCATTCTTGTAAAACCATTAGAAATTTTCCGATTAAGCAAACCCAAATATTTGTTCGTTTATTTTATACGCTTCTTAAACGTCTACGTATTTTATTCTTCCTATACGTTTTTTAATAATTATTATTGTCATTGGACTTTTTTATGGTTACATGATTTTATCACACATATATGCCTTCGGACATTCGTATTTTTGGACGTTCTTCTTTGTAGACATAAGTCCCGCAAAGGATGAAAGTAACTTGAAATAAATGATTTATTTAAATTTCATAAAGAGGCTTACTAAAACGCTCAGAAATTGCAGGAACAGCAACTAAGTTGCCGTTGCTTCCAAACTTTAATGCTTCAATTTGTCTTTTTACGACTTTGTTCCCGAGCGGATGCACCAGCTCCAAATTGCTATTATCTCCAAGATTACTAGCATTATTTGTTACTGTTATTCGCATGGTCGTAGTATTGCAGAGTTCAGACCAAGTAATAAACACCTGTTTTCAAGCGAATCCCTCGTGACCAAATTTCCAGTATCTGTCCCAGTTTGTTAGCAAAATGTTTGAGACGATAAATAGTACGGCAAATAGATAAGAAAGGAGGCTTGTTTCTCGTTATTACTACTGGCCGGTTCTTTATAGGCGTGTTCGAGGACCGCCATATGCGCATGACTACCGTAAGAAGACGTAGTGTACGCAAAGCTTATTTGAAAAGACTATGCATGGAGCGTAAGCTATATCGCATTTTCATTTTACTGGGGTGCGCGGAAGCTCGTCTAAAAACTAGGCACAAATGGTTTATAGGAGAAATTACAATACATACTTATTGCAATTTATAGTGCTACGCTCACTTCCTATAGAGAGTCAAGAACTGTTGGGATCGAGACAACAGTACTATAGAATAGACATGCTATGAAAAATTTGTAAGCTTTACACTCACTATCCGAGTTTAAAAAATTAAAAGTGACTTAGGTTAATAATAGCTTTACATGTGTAATATCTAACAAAATGTCATAGGAAAGCTGATAGGTAAATTACAATGTATTTTTCTTGCAAAACATGTCTCACTTCCGTGAGAAAATGCGCGTTCTTTTACTTCGTTCTTGTTTTATATTTTGATTGATTGCGTCCTAATGTCGGATTAGTTAAATGGTTCGCCGGAATTTTGTCGACGAAAAATGGCAACTGTTTTACATTCTTTGCTTTTTAATACAATTTAAAAAGTTTCTACACTGAACAAAGAAATTTTGTTAAAATAATAAGTAAGAGCTGAAAACATACTTATACAATGCAATTTATAAATTTATCTAAACGTAAGTGGTATTGGGTAATATAAACTTTAGTACCTACGTAATACCACTTAGATACTAGTACTTACTAATTAATGTCTATGTAGTAATACATACTGTACCTGTTTATGTACCTACTAAACTTAAAATAAGTTTTTATGAGAAGGTACGACGGGCTTGTCGCCGTCATTCATTCAGTAGCCATGTTATAAATGTCGTACACGTCACAGAACTATAAAATCTATCGAATGTCACATTAAAAAGATTGATTGGGTAGCTCGATTAGTTTAGTGACGTCGTTAAGGTAAAGTTTTACACACTTTAAGATTTTTCAGATGTAACTAGGTATTTTATTAGTACCTATTACTGATGTTCTAAAATGTAGTGTTGTATTCTAAAGTGTCTTCACCTGTAAGGTAGTACTAATACTAGTCTGTAGTGGGTAGGTGGATACTACTCTCTCTCTCGATAGCCTAATTGGCTAAGCGTCTGCGTCCCGTCTAGACAGAAGATGGGGCTTCAAGTCTTGCTTGAGACTGATAAATTCAACTTTAAATTTTAGATAATACAACTCGGTACCACATTATGTTATTGAATCGATCGCTTTTCACACTTTATTGCTGGATGTATATGCCTCTCCCAATTTCATTTTGGGAGGTTGATTGATCTCACTAGACACAATACATTATTAACAATCTGGAGAGTACAGGTAATTTTCCTTTCCAACATCCAAAATTTCTTTCCTGAGAAGTTCGGTTCGTCATTCCTCCCTTACAATTAGTTGTGGTTATCCTTAACTGTTGTACGTGAGGATTGACAAATCGAGGGTGTGAGGAGGGTTCCTCTCCCTCCCCTCCTTTCATTGTTGTTAAAGCGGCAACAGAAATACATCATCTGTGAAAATTTCAGCTCTCTACCTATCACGGTTACTGAGATACAGCCTCGTGACAGACTTACAGACAGACGGACAGCGAAGTCTAATAAATAGGGTCCCGTTTCCCCCCTTTGGGAACGGAACCGTAAATATAAATAATCCACAATGTCCCACAATTATTCAAAACTAAATTGAGAACGAATTTGATGATTCACAATTTTCTACCTAGTGAATATACGTGTCTGTTGCGAGCACTTGCGGTTCTAGCACGTCGCACGTTCTTTGTATAAACCTCAGTGTTTCTCTGACAATTTCAGTTTCAAAACGCATTTTTATTTTGTAATTTTTTTAGTGTATTTATTATATTAAAATTGTATACTTCGGTTTATTGGCATTGTAATTTTTTTAATACATTTTATAAACTAACACTTGGATGTACTTCTTCCACAACTTAATTTAATTTAACATAACTTCACCAGTCTCGCCTTTTGGTATTATTTCTTCAATCCATAGTGGTAGTTTGAATAATGTAATACCTACTTAAAACATATAGCACTTAGGAATGAGACTTAAGTGCAATGGATGTGATTTACAATCATAAAATGATGGACAGGAAAATATGGTGTCTAATCATTGGATGGTTGGGGAGCAACATGTTAAAGAAAAGCTTAGGATCACGGCCTTAAGTAGGCAATGGTTATATTGGTGATGGCAATAGTCTTGTCTTACGAATATACTCCATTTGGTTAGGTACTTAAAATAAGGTAAACAAGAAAAATTGCGGATTTCAGAGATTATCAACCTTTTATGACAACAATAATTATTGGCAACATAAAACTACTATTTGCTTTATTAAATAATGTTAAAGCTTATGATTTGATTCTGACATAGGCATTATAATTATCCATTGAAATAGTTATTATAACAATCAAAGAGATTAAAGTTTAGACGGAGTCAGATGATCTATCACCAACCCTACTAACAGCGCGATCTGAAAAAGAAATCAGTTTTGAATACCTGTCTTTTATTTTTTTATATAAGTCATTTAAGATACCTCTGCCGATCCTATCATCTGCATGTTGTTTGTCATATACTTACTTTAACATTTTTTTTACTTTACACAATATTATACCTACCTACGCTTTTGGAAGCCTGCCAACTGAAATGCCAAAAGCTCATTACACCAACAAGTGGGAGTCCACTCGAATCCATAATGTAACTTAATAGCTCATAATTATAACGGTCCAGTGGTAACGCGCAAATTGCGGACGATTGTTGCCAATTTTGAGTGTAGGCTGTTGGTACTTTTACAGAACACACAAGCTAACTAACCGGGACAATTATTACTTATTAGTTTTCCATGTGGTTACCTAACTAGAAAACAATTTTATACGCATAGGTTGTACGATACATCCCAATGACTTCTGCAATATCAATATGTCGCATGCAAAAAGGAAAAAAAAGAGCAGTATTAAACAAATTATGAAGTAAATATAGTTTTCTTTTTAAAACCACTAAGGTAAGGACAAGCAAACGGCCGATCAAAAATGTTCACCGTAGCACAAAGACTTCGCAATAACAGAGGTTCACTCGCGCTGCCGACTCAATGAATGAGACTACTCAATCAATTTCATTGAAAATAAAGACAATACGAAGCTTTTGAATATTTTGGGTCAACAAATATTATTTTTGGTCATTGAATCAAGCATATTACCTCTCATTAAGGAGCTTTTAAAACTGATTCAAACTAAATCTAATTGCAGCAAAGCGCAGTGGGAAGCTTGCGTTCAGTCCACAGTCAGTATTATCCACACAAGTCCGAGCTGATTGCGCGGACTAAGCTAACAGAATACACTCACAAGTCAAACATTGAAAGCACCAGCGCTATACGGGTCTGTTACTTGTATCTACATATGAAATTTAATTTAGATAAATAGTACCTACCCTTAAATGAATAGGTTCGTTTGTGGTCCATCACGTATGTACTTGTAAGTGTAGGATTTAAATTAATTACTTGAACTATGTAAATGAACCGGCAAACTTTCGTTCAGCCATACAAATTAAGTTAGCAAAGAAATTTACATGATAAATAAAGTAAAATGTAACAAAACACACACATTTCAAGTTCAGACAGTCCTAATTTTACAAGTTTGACGATATATAGGTATACCAAGTCCATTAGCATAGGTAAATAAATATTCATATACATAAATCATAACTATAACATAACTTTGTAACAAATAACTACGACTGCGTCATTTTCCACAAACAATAGGCAAATTAGGTAAGCTACTTTTACCATCTAAATTCACAGTTCATAGTTCAATAACTCTTGACCCAATTTCAATTTAATTTCCCTATAGACATCTAGGAGTGTTACCTTTTCAGTTGATTGAATTTAAATTTACTCCTCATTAAGTGTTTTGACAGCGTAAAGAAAAGGACGTCCGTGGGTTTAGTGGATAGGTTTCAACAGTAAGGAAGATTATATGGTAAGTCAAGTGGTTTGGTATTTTCTTCTTTTAATTTGTACTCAGTCCAGATGGGTTTTGCCATTCTCGCGTTCGTTAGCCATGCAGGTGCACCATTTGCGGGTGAGGCAGCCTTGGACCCCTAAGAACAAGTTGTTGGTTTTGTGCAAGGCAAGGTCCAAGGGATGTTGGTGTGATGCTTACCATCACACCCACATGTATGTTATATAGAATTAAATATACTTACGACTTATATAATATACACGGTATTTAGTAACTGACTCTAGTAATTAGTCTTTCTTTGTCCGTTTTTAATACCGCAATAAGTTCCTACGTCTCCTTTATATTAATTGGGACTAAATAACACCGAAGAAGTACCGGTGTTTAGTATACTATGCCTACTCCTTCAGAGAAAAGAGAGATTATGATTTTTAACCTAAGCACGGCTAAGTTCCTACACCAATTTTTAAGATCGGCGTGTTATCGTGTTTATTTCTTCGGTCCCCAATTACAGAATGACTATTAAAACAAATAAAAAAACAGAATATAAAAACAATTTATTCTTAAGTGGTCCGAAATTCGACGGCACAATTAATTGAATATAAGAAATTCATGACTATTGAGTGAAGGTAGTCCTTGAGGTGTAATTAGGCTGCATCAACATTAACCACAGGTTACTGGTTGCGACGTAACCTGCGGTCACTTTAGTGCTAAGGGGAGAGTAGGCATGCATAGTCGACTTCTACTGTAGTAAATATTTAACTTTTAACTCTGATAAACTTACTAAATCTTGGCAAGTGGGAATACTACGTGATGCGAAAAATTTGTACATATTAAAAAAATGTGTTTTCCAATGAACGTGCAATTTGACACAGTTTTTTGTTTTCATGAAAAAGTGCATAGATCTATTTTTACGAAAAGTAAAATTCATTGGAAAAATAATTGTTTTTCACTAAGTATAGGTACTTATCTATTTATAATGAAAATCAATTCGATCGCAAAGAAAGTTCATGAAATGAAATTGTAAAAAATTACATTGAAACATAATAAAATTATGACAAGTGTAATTTACATTATAACTATCAAAACTAAATTAAATATAAATTAAATAGGTATATATTATTATAACTTAAATAAATAATCTTCTTTATGGATCTTTTCCCCTTCGGCTGGAAGTTTTACCAATTTTCTCAAGTGAACTCTATCGCTTGGAAAGCGTTACAATTTTATGTTTAACGTTTTATAGGTGGCTACCATTTTAGCCCGACTTCCAACTGTACCTACCTCAAATATTCTCAAATTGCAAATTGGATGTCTTATCGAATAGTTGTAATGTAAGTAGGTAAGTCTGCCAGCCGATGTTATTTTTGTGTCTCAAGCATTTGCGAAGTGCTGCGTAGCCGAGAATATCTGTAAAGCAGGTACGTTCACTTTTATTTGTAGAGTCGACAGGTGACTCAAGGGCGGGCCGTTTTCTCGCTTAGCGAATAGGTATTGCTATTCAAAGAAGAAATGCTGCTAGTCTTTTGAGCACGATGCCACGGGGGCCTTATTTAGGTTTAGTTTCAATCAGGGGTTTTCAAACTTATAGGTTTCACACCTTATACTGACATTATTACTATCTAAACTTTAGATAGTAATAATGTAAAATATATTTTTTTTACACTACTACTACTATTTTTAAACACGCAGAAAACGTCCAAACTTTAAACAAATCAGTTACGGATCACACAGAAAGGTTGCGTCCGACTCGGGATTAAAATAAAGTCTCCAGCAACGTCAGTCACCTACACTACCACTACGCCACTGAGGCAGTCAAAGAAACGGAGTGTGATGTATACAATGCTATAAATAAGTGGAAAAACACAACACTGTGAGAAAAAGGTGGCGTGATTGTATGTATACAGGTGTGTATTACATTTTTGTTGTATTGTTAAAGCGCTCGTGGCCTCGCAGACACGGATTATGGATGGGTGACCACCTCATGACCACTTGTTGTGTTGTGACATTTATTTGCGAGCGTTTCCATGCTTCGGAAGACACTGTTGCCACGAAAATGGCAGTCGTTAAGCGAAATTGAAGGCCTATAATTATTATTTATTAAAAATTTCAACAGCGGGCAGTCACAACCTGCGTCTGTCTATATCAACACGGCAATACGGCTCACCACCCATTACGTGGGACAAAAATCTAAAAGGTGGAATGTGAGCATATAATATGCCTTTGCCTACCTCTTTAGGGATAAAAGGCGTGATCATATGTATGTATTACTTTTTTCTACATATAAACATTGTTTCAATATGTATAAAAATGTGAAATCATTCTATAATCTTGTATAAATTAATAAAGAAATACAAAATTGACACTTTGAATTTAGGGAATCTGAACACAACAAGTTCTTTCATGCTATATTTATCAAAATAAATATAGCCTGAAAGAACTTGTTGTGTTCAAATCCCCTAAATTCAAAGTGACAAGTACATTTCGAATCTCTACGGACTATGCCGTCGGGGTTGGCGCTTCGTCGAATTGTTGAAATGACTCTCAGGTGACATAAATTATTCGCTTGCACTAATAGCAGTAAAGAGGAAACCATTTGGAAGCACACTGCTAACGATTATGAACACTGGTTTAACATAAATAAGAATACAAAATGATATCTACAGATTATAGAAACTGGATGGTCAGCGACTTCAACTGGATTCGGCCTCATACTACTAAGTATTATTTCCATTTAAAAATAACAATAAAAGGTTGAGGATCTCTGAATACTAAGTAATAATGTTGTCGCTAGTATTTGAAACACGACATAATACAATTGATACCGTCTACGACTGTGAATTTTACTGCGCAGTAGATGGAGCGTGCAACTGAATTTCGTTCTTTCAAGTTGAAATAACAAAATTCAATTGCTTGAAAAATTGCACTTGTTAAAAGTTTCAACAATCTCGATAAGAATACGTTTAGTAAATTTAATAGATTGACTGGCTACTATCTTACTGACTACTAGCTTATTTGTAATTATGGACTACAGATGAGCGCTATGTAGGTATCCCTATCGTCTTAATATATAAAACAAAGACGGGTTTGTTACAACATTTATAACTCAAGAACGGCCGTACCGATTTGGCTGAAAATTGGTGGGGAGGTAGCTTAGAACCAGGAGACGGACATAGGACAATTTTTATCCCGTTTGTCCTCGCTTTTTATTTTCGTTTTTTTTAGCCGATTCAATATTCTGCTGGCGACATACACCGGTAGTCCACGTCCTATGCATGAATATGGGCAATTTCTACAATAATGCGACGGAAAACATCTATCGTTAACGAAATTATTCTAACGGGAGTAAATGCGACGGGAACGGGTGATTTACTCTCTTATGTGACGCATACGAAGTTGCGCGGGTCAGCTAGTTTATGAATATAGATTATCTGTTATACGCACTATTCTCATGTCAAGTGGTTGCTCACGATATACTCCAAAACTATCTAACCGATTTTCAAAACTTTAAAAAAATGTTTCGGTTGCTGGCGTATACATTATTTTTTGATGCACAAACGAAGATTCGTGGGTCAGCTAGTCATGATAAAGGTTTAAGAACGTGGCAAAGATGGTTTTAAGTTTTGTATATTCTATTCTTGTCAAAATAATATCGAGCACAATGAAAAATAATCCATAATTTGCGCATATACATTTCGGTAATTCATATGCGAAAATTATGGATACTTATTTTTACTTTATTAATAATAGACTGAATGAATGAAACATGTTAATTAATTGCATGGACGAAGTTCCAGTGTTCTAGAGGTTGAATTTTCAACTTTGGTCATTAATGCCTCGTCGAAATCATGTTAAAAGTAAGAACTAGTAGTAACTTTGAACGTAAAACATTTTCAGTAGTCACTTTCATTTGGACATTCATCCGTAAAGTGGAACGAGCGTGCATGCCCATAAATAACGAATGTCGCGTAAAAGGCAGAACGTACAGAATTTTTCTTCTCAGTTCTGCGTCGATTATCAGTCTTTAAGAAGTCTGAGTACAGACCGAGCTAACAACTTTGTTATTATACCTTCTAGCGGACGTCAGGCAGTCCCGGGACATCCTTTCGAGGGCTTACCCGGGGCTCCCAACCACAGGCTGTTGGGCGTAACGTGAGGTTTTTTAGTCGGTAAGAGCCCGGCATAACATCCTCTGAGGATTTTCCCTTACGTAAAAAAAAAGAAAAAAAAAGCGGACGTCAGGCGGTATCACTCGCGAAACTCCCGTTCGTTGATTGTTTTTTTGCATCGAATAGGCTCCGAAATTACTGGACCGATTTGAAAAATTCTTTCACTGTTGGGCAGCTACACTACACCTTGTAATAAAGCGTTATTTTATTCCCGTGTTCCCATGGGAACGGGAGCTACACGGGTGAAACCGCGTGAGGTTCGCTTGTTACGGATAAACAAGAGGCGCATTCCCACGTACTCCACCTACTAGTGTTTTAACCCGATACTGACTTATGTAACAATTACACTGTAAAATTGTTACATAAGTCAAGAGTTTGTATTTAAGTATCAAGTATTTTGTTATTATTTACAAGTAAATAATAACAAAATACTTGATAAATAACATAGCAAGACATACAACCCTATCCTGTCCATTTCAATACGGCAATAAGTCACGCACAAACTAAGGTGAAAAGTAAGCGTATATGTATTATACCTATACACACAGTTATTAGAAAGACAACCCTACTGGACCGGTGATAAAGGCTTGACTACATGTATGTATCTAATGAAACATACAAGCAGACATGTATCCCCGGGGTATATGGGTAGACAGAGGTGAATACACCCACCATAATAGCGACAAGCCTATGGCCGTTATTGGGCACTCGTCATATATTTAAGAGTAACTCAATAACTAATTTGTAATTTAAACCATAGTTTAAACAGCTATGACAAATATACACAAAAAACAATCTCTAGAGTTCGAGCACAGGAACTAACATAGAAACCAAATTCTGTATTAGGTACTGGTTTCACAAGTCGTTTAAGTTAATCGTGTTTTCTGTAGATAAAGAAAAACAAGAAAAGAAGTCATTCAGACTATGTCGTTAGGCCTCTAATAGTAAGGGATTCTGAAATTGCCAATTAAGTTCCAAGTTTTAATTAAAGACAAAATGAACGAAAAGAAACAGAGAGCTTTATTTTCTTAGACGACCACTATCGTAGTCGATACCTAGTTACTGAGTTAATGAACAAAACAACCAAGTCAACCCTTATCTAATATACTTTGTGCCATGCCTTAGTCCAGTCTTCTCACATAAATACTGTTTCCAATCCGTCACAATTTCAAACGATCCGTAGTCCAAAGAGGGTTACAGTGGGCGCACACTAGGCGTCTTGTCGCGGCGACATGTCGCGGCGACAAGCTGCGGGCGCCAAATTACATACATTTTGTTCTAAGCTCCGCACACTAGGCGACATGTCGCCGCGAACTGCGCGACAAGACGCCGCGACATGTCGCCGCGACTGTCGCCTAGTGTGCGCCCACTGTTAAACTCCGATGTCACGGGTAATTTATTAACACTGGCTTGTTTGACTTGAATTATTTAAGCTCTGTTATACATTTTCACCTGATGTAGATAATACAGAGACTCAGTACCTACCTTTGTATTAATGAACTCATTGCAGTGGATTATCAGTGATGGAAGTTTTAATGCATCAAATGCGGATTCAGTGTTCATTTTGCAAAATGAGTGATATGGATTTGCTTTGCACAAAATAGGTAGTCCTTTTCCCTCCATCGCATCAAAAATTTTCTTCATTTACATTGTTTGTTTCTATGCATTGTTACATGCAGTAAATAAATAAAGATTGTTGCTAAAATATCCTATTCTGGATAAAGACACAAACTCCTAAATGGACCCGTTATGGAATTGGCTTATTCCTAAAACTATTTTTTTCTGAAAAACTAACGAAAAGCATAAAAAATCTTGGAATGCATCGAGGTTAGCAATAAGGAAAATTTCTGGTTCAGTAGGTTAGTACCTACATTTATATTTGGTTGTACAGGCTGTACCTCCAAGTGAATACACCTCACATAAAGGGGAAGGTACACGGTAGGAATTCTCGAGGGATCTGTACCTTATTCAGTGAATGTTCATCTAGCCCTTCACTGTATTATTGAATCAAGAACGTAGAAACCAAACTGATTCTATTTTTGATCATTTGATCTCGTAGTGCGTGTGATTCTGTTTTCAAAAAATCTGGATAACAAAATTAGTCTATCTATCTATCTTATCTTGAAAATCTTAATCGACATCGAGGAAATATTATTCAATACCTATTAATTTATTTACTCATACGCGCAGTACTTCGGTCAACAAAAATAGGTACGTATTTGATGGTATTGTTGATCGAAGGCGTAATTAAAAAATATTAAAACGTAAACCATATACCTAAACGTTGTGTTACTTTTTGTTGAACCCCAAGTTTGAGAGTGAGGTCACGGTAATGTATTACATTACCGTGGTCAGGTCTTTGCTGTAACTAATACCAAAGATAAATATTTTTTTACATACAGATCGGCAACTCCCTGTCGCGCCACAGCTGTCAGTAGAGTTGACGTGCGCGTTGACGGACAATTTGCTTACATTTTATTGATCACACGCACACATTCAAGCTGGAGTTTCTGCCCTGTGCTAATACTAAAGCACGGATATTTCGGATATATGTATATAATTAAGCGGTAATTGCTCTCCCAAATCATGTTATGTTTTCATACATATTTCAGCGTCATATTGTACTAATTAGAGAACATTTTAATTGGTATTCAAAGTTAGTTATTTACTGTTAATTATTGTAATTTATCATGTTGGGTTGGTAAGTGAAACAGCTGTTCTTGTGCTCAATATTATTTGCTTTGTTACTTAGCATCAGTAATTGTACTTGGAAATTTTAAGTTAAAAACGTGTTAACTAAACTCCGTACTTTAATTTTATTTACTGATTCAATAATGCAACAAATAATTTTATTTGAAGTTTTATAAACTTGCATAGCGGTTTGAAGCTTTTCAACTCCGATTTTTCACAGTCTGCATAACACGCCGATGGGCTCAACTCCTATTACGTGGGACAAAAAGTTATGGTAAAATATATAAAACATTGCCTACCCCTTTGGGGATAAAGGTGTGACGTTATGTATGTATGTATAGTTGTAGAGTTGTTAAAAATAAGCTTCTCTTGATAAAAGTACTAAAGAATTCTAATAACCTTTTGATAGGTAGGTACTATATTTTGTTAAATATATTTAACCCAAGTAGAAATGTCGCGCGCTTGGTGGAAAGCCACAGCGATATCTAAAGAATTCAGTGGCATTTTTACAGTCACTGAGACTCTTGACTATGGCCCTCAATTTGATGGTTCAATCGTGTGCCTCTTCACGCTCCACTTGAACAACCCAGGGTTGTAAGAGGAGGGAAGCACATGAGCTGGCAGAGCAATCCTAAATGCCTATGGTTCTACAGAGAAACGATATTTTGAATCACTCAGTTCTGTATTAGACTCTTTGTCGTTTGAAATAAAAGAAAATGATATAAATCCGACTTCCTAGTTAATATTATAAATGTGTAACTTTGTGAAGATGTTTGGATGTTTACATGTTTGGATGTTTGTTACTCAATCACGCTCTAACGGCTGGACGAATGAGGATGAAATTTGGTGCAAAGATATATTATAGCCTGGAATAACATATAGACTACTTTTTATCCCGGGAAACAGTTCCCACGGGAAGCGGGAACGGGAACAAAATCTCACGCGGGCGAAGCTGCGAGCATCAGCTAGTAAAACATAAAACCAAAGCTTTATAAAAAAAAACTAATGCCGAATGAAATAAACCACAATATCCAACGAATAAAACTGTCTTTCGCACCCATTTACACCTCAGTTGACCTACTTACCTGGCATTTTATCAAAGCAAGTGACATTTTAGTATTGCAACTAATAGGTATAAACTTTTAACTCAAGCTGTCTGACTATTAGGTGCTACGTTACCAGCTAATGGAAAATAGCAAGTACCTACTTAAATTGTCTACAATTTTTAATGGCGATGGTGGTATTTAATATCTAAGCTAAGTACCAGAACAGGCATTTTTTTTATATTTAGCTCGCTAAATTGACGTCGCCACCAGCCTGATGGAAAGCCGTGGCGCATCTAGCAGTTGGGGGCCACTTCTGACAGCGGTCTTCAAGTTGGCGGCCTTGTGATGTGCCTCTTCACGCTCCGCTTGAAGAACCCAGGATTGTAAGACGGTTCCATAACAGCAAGAACAATAGCATAAAAGTTCTTGTAGTTCGTTGTAACTTTGATTGATGTTTCAACACGTTCGCTTCCATGGTGATGATTATAATATTAAAAAAAAATTTAGCATTTAGTTTTTTAGAGCCATCTGGGAGCGATGACCAGATGTCAAAACCATGGTATTGAGTTATTTCTACACCTACATTCAAACTTGTCCACATGTAGGTAACTAACTTACTTAACTTAACTTCTCCTTTTTGGTTCCACGTGGTGGTGAGATCATTACCGTGACCAAATGGACAGATGCAGGTTGGCCATAATTTTCAAGCCGCACTGATGACTTGATGACTGCCGTTTTACTGTCCACTAGTACATTACGTGCTTATTGAAGCAAGGATGAAGTAGTAAAGTTCTAACCATACCCGCCATTTTCTATGCAGTATATGAATATAAGATACTCTCTGTATTTACCAGTATGCATCGAACACAGGCCAGTTTTAGCGTAACTACAACTTCTCGTGTAAAACTAATACTATCATAACAATATTTCGTATAGATACGAGTGCTTCGGAACTTGGAATATGGTGAAATTTCTCACTTAAATTTACAGCCTCTAGATCGGATAAGAGGTCCCTTTAGGAAAACTTGTTCATAAATATAGATGGCAAGCGTCTTTGGTCTTTGGCTATGAGAGTAAAATCTAAAGCAGGGACACATTGGTAAATAATTATTAGAATGACCACCAATAAATTGAATTTGACCAGTTTTCTCTGAGAAGTTGAGTGCAAAAGTTATTAGTGCAACAACTGTTTCTTATAAAGTGATGTTTACATTAAATTTTTGCTTCGAAAGTGTGATGTTGATAGAACCACACATTCACTACTAAATATGACTGAGGTTTGTAGAGTCGTACTAAATTACTCTCGTAGTTCTAATAGATGAATAGTTTTTATGGAATATGGTTTTCTGAAGCGATAATCCTCCTTCTATTCTATGCTCGTATTTCAGCGCTATAATGGCTACAGTAGGGACATTTTTATAGTATTTGAAACACTATACAGGTGGGTGAAGCAATTGTCGAAATGCGATAACGTCACTCGGTTTCACTCGCGAAGCTCCCGGTTGATTGTTTGTTTGCATCGAATAGGCTCCGAAATTACTGGACCGATTTGAAAAAATTCTTTCACTGTTGGGCAGCTACACTACCCCTTGTAACAAAGCGCTATTTTATTCCCGTGTTCCCATGGGAACGGGAGCTACGAGGGTGAAACCGCGTGGGGTTTGCTTGTTACAGATAAACAAGAGGCGCATTCCCACGTACCCTACCTACTAGTGTTTTACCCGATACTGACTTAGGTAACAATTACACTGTAAAATTTTAGGTTTTAACCTATAATTATCAAGTAAATAATAACAAAATACTTGATATTAAAATAACATAGTAAGACATACAATCCTATCCTGTCCATTTCAATACGGCAATAAGTCATGCACAGACTAATGTGAAAAATAAGCGTATAATGTATTACACCTATACACACAGTTATTAGAAAGACTACCCTACTGGTCCGGGGATAAAGGCTTGACTACATGTATGTATCTAATGAAACATACAACCAGACATGTATGTCCGATGGGGTAGACAGAGGTGAATATACCTACCATGATATCGACAAGCCTATAGCCGTTATTGGGCACAATACAATTATACACAAGAGAAACTCAATTACTATGCTGTAATTCGAAGCAAAGTTTCAATAGCTTTGACAAAATATGCACAAATACAATCTCTACAGTCCGAGCACAGTAACATAGAAACCAAATTCTGTATGAGATACTGGTTTCACACGGAGTTCACAAGTCGTTTAAGTTATTCGTGTTTTCTCTAGATACAGAAAAACAAGAAAAGAAGTCATTCAGACTATCTCGTTAGGCCTCTACTGGTTAGGGAATCTTAAAATGCCAATTAAGTTCCAAGTTTTAATTAAAAGACAAAATGAACGAAAAGAAACAGAGAGCTTTATTTTCATAGACGACCCCTATCGTAGTCGATACCTAGTTACTGAGTTAATGAACAAAACAACCAAGTCAACCCTTATTTAATATACTTTGTGCGATGCCTTAGTCCAGTCTTCTCACATAAATACTGTTTCCAATCCGTCACAATTTCAAACGATCCGTAGTCTAAAGAGGGTTAAACTCCGATGTCACGGGTAATTTATTAACACTGGCTTGTTTGACTTGAATTATTTAAGCTCTGTTATACATTTTCACCTGATGTAGATAATACAGAGACTAAGTACTTTTGTATTAATGAACTCAATGCAGTGGATTATCAGTGATGGAAGTTCTAATGCATCAAATGCGAATTCAGTGTTCGTTTTGCAAAATGAGTCATATGGATTTGCTTTGCACAAGATAGATAGTCCTATTCTCTCCATCGCATCATTTTTTTTCTTATTTTGTAATGTTTATTTTTATGCATTTCTACAAGCAGTAAATAAATATAGATTGTTGCTAAAATATCCTATTCTGGATTAAGACACGAACTCCTAAATGGATACGTTATGGATTTGGCTTATTCGCAAAACTATTTTTTTCTGAAAATCTAACGAAAATCATAAAAAATCTTCATCAGAATGCATCGAGGTTAGCAATAAGGAAAATTTCTGGTTCAGTAGGTTAGTACCTACATTTATATTTGGTTGTACAGGCTGTACCTTCAAGTGAATACACCTCACATAAAGGGGAAGGTACACGGTAGGAATTCTCGAGGGATCTGTACCTTATTCAGTGAATGTTCATCTAGCCCTTCACTGTATTATTGAATCAAGAACGTTGAAACCAAACTGATTCTATTTTTGATCATTTGATCTCGTAGTGCGTGTGATTCTGTTTTCAAAAAATCTGGATAACAAAATTAGTCTCATCTCAATAATGAAGTCGAGTAGGTGCATAAACATTATATTTTCCAATTTATTGAAAATCTTAACTGACATCGAGGAAATATTATTCAATATTAATTTATTTACTCATACGCGCAGTACTTCGGTCAACAAACTAGGTACGTATTTTATGGTATTGTTGATCCAAGGCATAATTTATATGCCGGGTAAGCCCTCGGAAGGATGTCCCGGGACAAACGTAGTCAGGTCGTTGCTGTAACTAATACCAAAGATATTATAATATTAATAGATACAGATCGGCAACTCCCTGTCGCGACACAGCTGTCAATAGAGTTGACGTGTGCGTTGACGGACAATTTGCTTATATTATACATTTTATTGATCACACGCACACATTCAAGCTGGAGTTTCCGCCCTGTGCTAATACTAAAGCACGGATATTTCGGATATATGTATACATATATTTAAGCGGTAATTGCTCTCCCAAATCATGTTATGTTTTCATACATATTTCAGCGTCATATTGTACTAATTAGAGAACATTTTAATTGGTATTCAAAGTTAGTTATTTACTGTTAATTATTGTAATTTATCATGTTGGGTTGGTAAGTGAAACAGCTGTTCTTGTGCTCAATATTATTTGCTTTGTTACTTAGCATCAGTAATTGTACTTGGAAATTTTAAGTTAAAAACGTGTTAACTGAACTCCGTACTTTAATTTTATTTACTGATTCAATTATGCAACAAATAATTTTATTTGAAGTTTTAAAACTTGCATAGCGGTTTGAAACTTTTCAACTCCGATTTTTCACAGTCTGCATAACACACCGATGGGCTCAACTCCTATTACGTGGGACAAAAAGTTATGGTAAAAATGTAAAACATTGCCTACCCCTTTGGGGATAAAGGTGTGAAGTTATGTATGTATGTATGTATAGTTGTAGAGTTGTTAAAAATAAGCTTCTCTTAATAAAAGTACTAAATAATTCTAATAACCTTTTGATAGGTACTATATTTTGTTAAATATATTTAACCTGTAGTAGCAATGAAGTCGCGCGTTTGATGGAAAGCCACAGCGATATCTAAAGAATTCAGTGACATTTTCACAGTCAATGAGACTCTTGACTTTGGCCCTCAATTTGATGGTTCAATCGTGTGCCTCTTCACGCTCCACTTGAAGAACCCAGGGGTGTAAGAGGAGTGAAGCACATGAGCTGGCAGAGCGTTCCAAAATTTCTATGGTTCTCCAGAGAAACGATATTTTGAATCGCTAAGTTCTTTATGAGACTCTTTGTCGTTTGACATAAAAGAAAATGATATAAATCCGACTTAATACTTAATATTATAAATGTGAAATTTGTGAAGATGTTTGCATGTTTGGATGTTTGTTACTCAATCACGTTCTAACGGCTGGACGAATCAGGATGAAATTTGGTGCAAAGATGATTATAGCCAGGAATAACATATAGACTACTTTTTATCCCGGGAAACAGTTCCCACGGGAAGCGGGAACGGAAACCACTCACGCAGGCGAAGCAAGTAAAACATAAATCTAAAGTTTTATAAAAAAAACTAATACCGAATGAAATAAACCACAATATCCAACGAATAAAACTGTCCTTCGCACCCATTTACACCTCAGTTGACCTACTTACCCGGCATTTTATCAAAGCAAGTGACATTTTAGTATTGCAACTAATAGGTATAAACTTTTAACTCAAGCTGTCTAACTATTAGGTGCTACGTCACCACCTAATGGAAAATAGCAAGTACCTACTTAAATTGTCTACAATTTTTAATGGCGATGGTGGTATTTAATATCTAAACTAAGTACCAGAACAGGCTTCCATGATGATGATTATATTATGAATATTTGAAAAATCGGTTGTCTGTAAAGTCGGTTTACTGACGATGGTTGAACGTGACAACGTCATAAGAAAATTAAAAATAAAAATAACATTACAAAACAAAACTAAAAATAACATTACAATACAAAAAGAAATATAAAAACACATCAATTGAAATAAAAACACATCAATTGAATAGAGTGCCATCTGTTGAACATTACTAAAATAAATGGAACGCCTCAGAGCGAGGTAACGCCGTATTGCGTCATCTTTTTTCGTTCGTGCAGCCGGCTTCATCGAATTATAAGACGCTGTCACGTCAATTTAGTAAATGGAACGCCTCAGAGCAAGGTAACGCCGTATTGCGTCATCTTTTTCGTTCGTGCAGCCGTGAAAATAGTATTTAGTTTTTTAGCGCAATCTGGGAGCGATGACCAGATGTCAAAACTATGGTAATGAGTTATTTCCCTACACCTACATTCAAACTTGTCCACATGTAGGTAACTAACTTACTTAACTTAACTTCTCCTATTTGGTTCCACGTGGTGGTGAGATCATTACCGTGACCAAATGGACAGATGCAGGTTGACTATAATCTTGAAGCCGCACATAAAGCCTTCAGTTTAACTTGATGACTGCCGTTTTACTGTCAACTGGTACATTACGTGCTTATTGAAGCAAGGATGAAGTAGTAAAGTTTTAACCATACCCGCCATTATCTATGCAGTATATGAATATAAGATACTCTCTGTATTTACCAGTATGCATCGAACACAGGCCAGTTTTAGCGTAAACTACAACTTCTCGTGTAAAACTAATACATACTATCATAACAATATTTCGTATAGATCCGAGTGCTTCGGAACTTGGAATATGGTGAAATTTCTCACTTAAATTTACAGCCTCTAGATCGGATAAGAGGTCCCTTTAGGAAAACTTGTTCATAAATATAGATGGCAAGCCTCTTTGGTCTTTGGCTATGAGAGTAAAATCTAAAGCAGGGACACATTGGTAAATAATTATTAGAATGACCACCAATAAATTGAAATTGACCAGTTTTCTCTGAGAAGTTGAGTGCAAAAGTTATTAGTGCAACAACTGTTTCTTATAAAGTGATGTTTACATCAAGTTTTTGTTTCGTTGGTAGAACCACACAGTAACTACTGAATATGACTGAGGTTCGTAGAGTCGTACTAAATTACTCTCGTAGTTCTAATAGATGAATAGTTTTTATGAAATATGGTTTTCTAAAGCGATAATCCTCCTTCTATTCTATGCTCGCATTTCAGCGCTATAATGGCTACAGTAGGGGTCATTTTTATAGTATTTGAAACACTATACAGGTGGGTAAAGCAATTGTCGAAATGCGATAAAATTTTCTAAAGAGTTTACATGTAGATACCATCGAGTAGTTCATATGCGGATCTCGTGTCATATGGGGAGAATTTTCGGTCTTTTTACGATTTTCTCACAGATAATTGGAAGCACGCAAACATAACTTACACAGAACACGTAATATTTCCGTGATTCCTTTTAAGAGTATATACGAACCTAGTAGCTTTTTGGTAATACGCTTTACAACGTCCCGGGACATCCTTCCGAGAGCTTACCCGGGTCTCGTTGGGTTGAAAGTTACGTGAGGTTTTTTAGTCGGTAAGAGTCCGGCATAACATCCTCTGAGGATTTTCCCTCACGTAAAAAAAACCCGCTTTACAAAGCAGGGATATAAATTTATTTTCTTTCCTACTCGCTCTACTTCTAAATACAAGATATTCCAACTTCTTTTGGGAATTAAACGGGGTGGGGTTCGACGTCTAAACAATGTTTCTTGTCTCGGTCATTGCATATCAGATCCTGGTTGACAGGAGTCACAGTAATGAAAGTGCAGATGGGAATAATATTTAAAAAAACATCGGTTGTCTGTAAAGTCGGTTTACTGACGATAGTTGAACGTGACAACTCAGCCTTAAATGGAACGCCTCAGAGCGAGGTAACGCCGCATACGTCATGTTTTTTCGTGCGTGCAGCCGGCTCCATCGAATTATAAAACGTTGTCACGTCAAAAAAAAGTATTTGAAACATGATAGTTTACAATGTGTTTCACCAAATTTACAATCAACTAAACTCTGCATATGGCGAGTACAGCTTCATAACACCACACCAATATTCTCAAACCCAAATATATCCAGTAAATTGCTCAAGTTTAATCGTTCTATCCCGCGACACGTTTTAGCAAATATCGCTCAGATGTAAATCCCAGTCGCTTGTGGTAATTCAAGGAGTTATTACATCGTTCGAACAACGACCGAGTTATCTCGTGAATGTCTTTTGGTTTCGTGCTGCAATCTTGTTGTAAACTGTAACTCATTTTACTTGATGTTTAGTGTGATGAAAGAAAGAGTTCATTGTGCTAAAGGCTCTCGAACTTTTTCATAAGAATGGCTTTTACAAGCCCGCAGCCATTTTATGATAAAACTTGATTGTTGATCGATACAAGTCAACGTAATGAGTAAAGAGTTATCCTAAAAGTCAGCGTACAGTCAAACCACATTGAAGTATGATTATTTTTATAAGAATCTTAGATTGTTGTAACATCGTACATGATGCGTTATTAGAATTTGTAAGCAGAAAGCTAGTTGCTAGTGATAGTATGGTATACCGTCACAATACCAGAAATCATAATGCCTTTACTTAAAATGCATTAGCCCAAAATACCCGAAATCGAAATATCAATATTCAAAAGGCACTTATTTATAATATAAATAATTTAAAATGCCTTATGGTCGAATAACCGAAACCCAAAAAATAAATTTATGAAATACCTTATCCTAAAATGTTCAAACACAAAATACCTTTTTTTAACATGATTTAAATCCTACATGGATGCTATATATCTGTGAATGGTTAACACCCCGACTCAGAGTATCCCGATTCGGATAGGTTAGGTTAGAAGACTAAGGCGGGAGCGAAGCGAAGCGGAGCTGCCGCCTTAGCCTTCGTGGTATTTTTTTTTTGATTTTTCGTTAGCCCACTGTAGTACTTTTGTAACTCTGAATCAAAGTGTTTTAACATGAGGTAAATCCTACATGGATACTATGCCGGACTCCTACCGACTAAAAACCACACGTATCCTACATAACAGCCTACAGTTGGGAGCCCCCGGGTAAGCCCTCAGAAGGATACCCAAGGACCAACAGACCTACGGCTACAACTTAGGTGGGAGGGGGGGGGGGGGGGTGTAAATAAGTTAAAGCCAAACAACAAAACGTGTGAGTGACAGTGACACATTGTATTCTTCGGTATTTTAAATTAAGAATATTTGAAAATTTGTATTTTGAATTCTGATATAATAATTATTTGTATTTTGAATTTAGACATTTTACGGTAAGGTGTACTGAAATAAGGTATTTTGAATGTTAAGGTATTTCGAATTCGGGTATTTTGGTCTAATGCATTTTAAGAAAAGGCATTTTGTTTTCTGGTATTTTAATATACAGGGTGAATTTTTCAAAAGGGATTGGATGGCCAAATCCGAAACTATAAGGAATAACGAAAAATGCTCAAAGGAGTCACGAGCCCGATTTTGATGAAACTTAAAACCTCATCATTAGATTTTTGAAAAACCAATAATCCTAGCTGAGAATCGAATCCATTGATTTTGAAAAAAAAAACACACCCTTTATTATTACACCATACGATAGTGTTGCTATTAAGGATCATATTCTGGGAAGTAATGATATACGGCAAACTACAGGAAAGAGCTCATCTTTAACAAAATACATTTTATTTTTCTTACGTTAAACTGATTAATTGTTCAAAATCTTTGCAATACATAGCTGGATTCGAAACCTCAAGGAATAATTAAGGAATATTATTAATTCCGTTTAGAATATTCTCTAAAAAATCATTCTGAGCATAATTTAAAACACGGAATAGTTACAATGTTTTCTGGGATTTCGAACGAAACAAATTATGATACAAAATTTAGGTAGGTACATGAAATATGCATTCTATTAAAATTCCAAATGTTCCTTAAATTTGGCGTTTATCATTACTTTGCAAAATTTGATCCTTAACAGCGACTCTATCGTATGGTGTAATAATAAACGGTGTGTTTTTTTTTTCAAAATCAACAAGTTCGATTCCCAGCTAGGATAATGAGTTTTTCAAAAATCTAATGATGAGGTTTTAAGTTTCATCAAAATCGGGCTCGTGACTCCTTTCAGCATTTTTCGCTATTCCTTATAGTTTCGGATTTGGCCATCCAATCCCTTTTCAAAAATTCACCCTGTATAACCGATAGTATACTACAGTACACAGCCATGCCACGACTGCACGTCATCAGAGCTAGGATGCAAGATGCAACATGCCAATTCAATTAGGCCTAAAGACAGTACGCACAAACAAAGTAAATCTACTAACCTCAGTTCCTAATCGATATTCACTAAAAATAAAAGAAAATATAAGAAACTCGAATAAACTTGGTTACTCCAAAAAATATTCATACTCTGCTTAGAGTCTTTAACAATGTATAAAAATGGTTAGTACATACACTGTTAACTGATATTGTAGTTGTAATTGCTAAGCTATGCGTTCTCGATGGCTCTGAAATTACGCTGAAAGTGTGGTACACTAAATTATAGTGAAAGTTTCAATTTGTTTTTCTGCGGATAGCTTAGTGGTCAGGGAAAATTCTCGTAATTCTTGACGAACGAAGTTACCAAACCACAGTTACAATTTTTTTCTAAATAAATATTTATTAGAAAATAGATTTTTTTTATACCACTAGAGTGGCAGACAAGCATACGGTCCCACCAGATGTACCGGTGGTCACCGCAGCCTATGGACGTTTGCAACACCAGAGGCGCCACAAACGCGCTGCCGACCCTGTTAAAACCTTCTAAGTCCCCTTTTGAAGAACCCCATACTTTAGGCGTTTGGGAAAACCGAAGCAAGGAGATCATTCCACAACCTAAGCGTACGCGTCGAATACACCTGCTAGTGACTACAAAGAAAAAATAGCTTGCATCTGCTCTGTATACTCTGTAAGTGACTACGAACAAAAGAAAT
This sequence comes from Miltochrista miniata, assembly GCA_933228765.1. Taxonomy (NCBI): domain Eukaryota; kingdom Metazoa; phylum Arthropoda; class Insecta; order Lepidoptera; family Erebidae; genus Miltochrista; species Miltochrista miniata. The sequence continues at coordinate 20,378,209 of OW121750.1, read as the reverse complement.
CGTTACTGAATAGTAATTTCCTGCAATTACCACTAAGCCGTGTCTTATATCTAATTGATTACCTGAAACTGAGACACATTCCCTAGTACTTATTGGAATTCTAACAAAAATTATAGGCGACCAATATATCTTCAATACGTCTATTGAATGATGAGGACTCACAATAAAACGATTCCTTTAATAAAAAAACCGACAAAAATCATGTCATGCCACACATAGAATGGCCTAGTACCACGTCGCCCATAATGGTTCAAAATGACACGTGCGTTCAAGGTTTTCCAATGGGACGCATTAGCAATCTTGTCCCCATGTGTCATTATGGGTGACGTGGTCTTCAGGGAAAAAAGAAGCCGTGAGACGGTCTCACCCGGCTGCCCCTCACTAAAACGTTTATTGTGAAAGTGAAAGTTCAATCCGACTGACGTTGTCATGTTTGTTTTATTTCAAACTTTGAACAGATGATCCACGTGTCCTAGTGACGTAGTTTAATGCAACAGAGTCACATACTACAGACACAAATCTTACCATAAGCCCGTCTGCAATCTATTTTATAGAGAGGGGCTAAAAGAGGCTTTAGCAAGTTTGATTCGTACAGAATTCTACTTCTTAATTTGCAATTTAACACTTGAAAGAAGATTCTGGATAAAAGGAGTGAATAAAAAAGTTAAAGAGACAGGCGACCGCAAAAGTATTGTCTCCGCAGCATTTACGGTTGGTACGTAAGTGGAAAACAAAGATAAGAGCGAGCGAGCATTGTTGATTTTAGTATTCAGCGCGAGTTCTATGCACGTCTATCCGAACACGTTTGCTAAAGCGTAAAAAATTCAGTGCGTCTAGGGATTTTAACTTGTAATACCTACACTACAAGTTAAAACTGAGTGCTCGAAAATATATTACGGTATTGTTTATCTTTATTTTACAGTTTATTTTGATGCGTCGAAGGTGTGTGATTCCATGTTTTATTGTTACGAGTAGGAATATTACCATATAGGTACCCAAAGTCTAGAGGATTGTTTTGGTTACATTTCCGTCTTGTTGGAAGCGACTATCATCCAAATAGCAAGGGATAGGGGTTACCGTGTGCCCCATAGACTGCGTAGCTACTACCCAGGGAATACCTATGTTCAATGTCCAAATATTAAAGTAATCCAACTTACCATTTTACAGTTATTCAAATCAAAATTCACATCAAACCTAACGACAGAATTTGATTCTACTATGCTAACAATGCATAGACTAGGTAACGCTGAACCTAACTAACTCTGCTTCAGCTGTAAATTAGTATAGACACTTGCGCTGGTCTTGATGATTTTTGAAAGAAAGTACATAATAAGATTTCGTATTAGTGTTTCTTTAGGTACTGTATTCATTTATTGGAATACCTTAAATAGTCATATGTATATCACACTTATGCAATAGTCTATTATGTAAATAATAGTAAATATGAATCTTATACAGAGCGTCCACAATAAAGGACGACCCTGATAATACTGTTATTTAGACTTGTATTTTATTAGCATACAAAGTTATAGACGTTAGTAATCCACGAGGAATTATGGTACGATGACCTTAAAGTATCGATATTTACTGTACACAATGCCGAATCAATAAAAGGTAAATTATAACTGAATATGAGTTATTTCATTCACGTTATAGCGTGACCAAAGGATTTTTTTTTGTGAATACAAGAGTCATATTTATAGTGATCGGTTATTATAATCTAATATCATTGATCTGGAAACACTGGCTCGAATTCTTTAACACTGCACTTCAAAGACGAAAGAAGCAAGGCTAAAGTTATCTATATACATATAATAAAATGATAGAAAAGTGAAAACTGTACATTAAATATATTAAAAAAAAAATACTCGCTGGGTGTTCTATATAAGATACCGAAGCCGAAAATGTAGTTAGAATTTTTTTTGTCTGTTTGTCGGTTTGTCTGTTTGTCTGTTTGCTTTGCTTTGTCCGGAATGATCTCGAAAAGTACTCAATAGATTTGATTCAAATTTTGCACAAATATTAACTAGGGGTAGGGTCTTCAAATAGGCTATATATTATCACGCTACATATCCTAGGGGCTAAGCAGAGATAAATTAAATTGGCAAATAACATAATTTTCACGCGTACGAAGTCGCGGGCAACAGGTAGTTTAAGAATAATTGGGGTCCCACAGACACCGTGTGATTGTAGTCTGTTTGAGTAAGTTCCTTAATAGGGTAGTATGTTGTCCGCCCCCTAGACGAGGCCTGGAGTCCTGGGGAGTCCTGGGACATCCTTCCCAGGGCCTACCCGGGGCTCCCGACCATAGACTGTTGAGCGTTACGTGAAGTTTTTAGTCGGTAGGAGCATCAATGATGGACTTTCCCTCACATTAAAAAAAAAGTGTAGTATGTTCATATGTAAAAAGAAAACATTCCATAGAGCCTGGAATAATACATTATCATCTTTTATTTTATTCGCTCTGTTTCTTTGGTAAAATACAGCATTTAAAACATTTTAAAATACTATTGTAAAAATACGGCGGCTTCCCCTTCCGGTTGATTAGCTGGATAGATCGAATGCTAGCCGATGGCCGAAAACAGTGAGGGTTAAAAGAGTTACGACTAATATTTTAAAAGTAATAATATTCCTAGATGGCGCTATGTCAAAGAAGTCCCGCAATTATGTTAAACGGAACCAATTGCAGGTATTTGAAATACTTCTAAATAAAAAAGGGATTTTTTTAACTCGGTTCATAAAAGCTGGCAATGTGATGAGGTTACACACTTGTATAGCATACTCTCGACTTAAGGACCTACTTCTTTATAAGCACCTACGTCGAAATGTAACGCAAAGAGTCTCTGAAATACTTGCTCTGAAATAATAATTAGGCCGTTTACAATGTTATTGACAAAAATTCAGTATCTGGCAAAATCTTGTGATTGTATGTTAAAAATATCTTATTACTATGCGGGTCGCTCACCGTCCTAACAGAAGCAGGCCCATGACGGCGGCGCAGCGTGACGTGAGAAACTCACGCACGCCTCCCCCCCTTAGAAGCGGGATCACACCCGAAACCCCCGAAGACGCGGGATAGCACCCAAACAACCCACTGGGCGAGGCCGCATTGGCGGCCGAAGGTCTGTTGGGAGTCCTGGGACTTCCTTCCGAGGGCATACCCGGGGCTTCCAACCATAGGCTGTTGGGCGTTACGTGAGGTTTTTTAGTCGGTAGGAGTCCGGCACAACATCCATGAGGATTTTCCCTCACGTAAACAAAAAAAAATAAAAAAAGCGTGCGCAGGATGTTTTAAAAACTGAACATTGATCACAGAATAGACTTTTTTTTTTCAAGTGAAGCTTCTATTGATTTGGATGTTAATTGGATTTCCTGAAAGATTTATAATTTTGGTTACGGCTCAACATTAAACTTTTTTTGAAATGTACCCATATCATTTCTCATAGGTACCTACATGAAACCACGATAAAAAAGTCACAGCGAAGCGTGGCAGGGAACCGCTAGTACCCGATTTGATAAATTTATTTACATTTGATTTAGTAAGTACACTAAACTTTAGATTTTTGCTATCGATAAGCAAAATTCAGAAAATATGTTGTTACCTACTGTTATTGTTTTCTATCAACACAGTTTTAAAGGGCATTTCAGTCACCAGTGAATGTAGAGCTATTCGACTGCAAATTTGTGGTTTAAATAATGAGGCAGGTGTTTAGAACATTAAGCTTGCCCCTCTCTAAAACGTTTATTGTGAAAGTAAAAGTTCAAACCGATTGACGTTGTCATTTTTGTTTTATTTCAAACCTAGTGACGTAGTTTAATGCAACAGAGCCACTGACTACAGACACAAGTCTCGCCATAAGCCCCTCTGCAATCTATTTTATAGAGAGGGGCTAAAAGCGACGATCTTCCCTGTCATTGTCATATAACTTAAGATCGAATAAAGAAAGTTATGGTTTTCGTTATGAAAATTTGTGCAGGTAATCTGTATTAAGCCTTGTTTGTAAAAAAAAGTGTGTTTATTGACACGTTTTATATTCGTTAGTGATTAGGGGATTTCAGGATTCAATAAATATTTGGAATTAATTTTAAAGGTCATTCGAAATCCTAACTGAGGCTAGAGTTGTTTAATGAAAATTGATGATTATCGGTCTCCGCTGTGTGATTTTATGTGTTTAATCATATTTTTATAAATGTAGATAATTTCAAGATATTTGATAATAAATCGCCTTAACTATTTTACTGAAATTTGGTATTACCTATCCAGATAGTCTATACCTTGGTTTAACGCATCTCTACCGGGAAAACTTCATTACGGTTAAACTCATTTCAACTATCAGTTCTCAAGATTTAAGAAATTGCTATAACAAAAAAATACAATTTCTTTCTGAAATCAGCGTCTCACAGAAAATTAATATCCCAGCTTAAACATTCAAAGTAGGTACACTCGCCAGATCTTTTTAAGTTATTCTGTAAGAATACACAACAATATTATATTACTTTAAAGCTACGAAATCCCCCTGAGAAAACCTCAAACTCGTTAGATACTTAAATGAAGATGCTTATACAAAGATTGTCCTTAAGTAAAAAAACCGGCCAAGTGCGAGTTGGACTTGCCCATGTAGGGTTCCGTAGCAGCAAGTAACATGATATAATTTAAATGTTCTTGTAGTTCATTGTAACTTTCATTGATGTTTTAACACGTCTGCAGTGGTAGTATTTTTTCTAGACCAAAATTGTGGTTTATGACTCGATCTCGTTCAAACCGATTTTCGTTGGTAGATTTAATGGCAATGTACATCATATATTTTTTTAGATTTATCATTCTCTTAGTTTAGAAGTTAGAGGGACACAAATTGAAACTCATGGGGGGGGGGGGGGGGGGCACACATTTTTTCACTTTGGAAGTGTCTCTTGTGCAAACTATTCACTTTAGAAAAAAATGATTTTAGCAACCTCAATAGCATTTTTAAAGACCCACACGTATGGGTTAGATGAAAAAAAAAATTGAGTTTCAGTTCTGAGTATGGGGACCATGGGGACCCCCAAAATTAACTACTTTTTTTTTAGTTTTATATCAAAATCTAGATGCAGTTTACAGAATACATCTACTTACCAAGTTTTAACAGCATAGGCCTTATAGTTTCGGAGAAAAGTGGCTGTGACATACGGACGGACAGACAGACAGACATGATGAATCTATAAGGGTTCCGTTTTTGCCATTTGTCTACGGAACCCTAAAAACCTCCTGATACATAATTTTTTTAAAGAGTGAACACTGAAACATAACCAAACATGGAAAACCTGCTGCTATAAAAAAACCACATCGAAAATGGTTTACCAGAAAAGTGTGAGGGCTATTAACTGTGGTTCAGATACACAAAGTGCACACAACCAGAAATATTCCTTCATATGTAGCGTTCGACGGAATATGAAGGACGTTATAAATTTGACATAGACATAAATGTGTGTAGAAGTGTGTGTGCGCTTTGTGTATCTGACTGAAACACAGACAGTAGCTCTTTACTATTCTGGTAAACCATTTCCACAGACATTTCAAAGGCAAATAAAAGTCATACTAAGGCATATTTCTTGATTTGAAGATACATTTATTTGGTGTTTATAAACGTTCGTGTTGTAAACAAGTTATGTAGGTGATGGTAAGCGGTAGGGGGTTCCGTTTTCTGATAAGCTTTTCCGATCGACAGCCGGTCACGCAAGCGGTGCCGCGTCGTATCATGTACTGTGAGCCCTATTACATACACACAATCAATTATCCCTTTCTGCATCGGTTCTTTGATCGATCTTAAGTGACTTAAAGCGTCAATGTATAGCTATAAGCTCTGTTTCATGACTTAGCCTAAAAAATAACACTACTAGGATATTTTTTCAATTCGTTTTTAATTTTGAAATGCATACCTCCATTTCTTAACTGGTTTTGAAACGCCTGCGATATATATGTTTCTGTCGGTTCTGAGGTGGGCGACGATTGTAGCATTTCAGTTACGATTGTTTCCGTGCAAGTAACATTGAAGTCTTAAGGTGAAGTTGGAAGCCTTGAATAGGGACAGCTTGAAATATTTTCGCCAGAGTTGCATGTTTGTGTGCTACCAGAGCAGTGTTTTTTTTTAAAATCTTAGCTGGTATTAATTATAACTGACCAAACTAGAACTGTCGAAAAAAATAATTAGGCGTGCTTATGAACTAGCTAATCTACACTTTTGTGGTCCAAGTATTTATCTTGGACACATAAGGATAACTAAAGCTGTCACCTTTTATAACATACCTACTCTATAGACTATTTCGAAACGCTACTGTTTCGACTTAGCATTATGAAGTCACAAGCATAGTACATACCTTAGTTGGGTAGGTTAGGTACAAAATGACAGCCTCTGATAAACTTCTGAACGCGGGACTTGTAATGGGCTTATCTAATATAGTATAATATACCTACCTATTGTATATTCTTAGTTCACTATGCTGTTAGACCTCCATAAATTATGAAAAGCAACATAATAGTTCATCCACAATGGCGTCCTCTAACCCCTTGTTGTGAAATATTTTGTTCATAAAAGTGGATATTTTTTATTCCACTACACTATAACCATAGCTCACAAGTGATGTAATTTTTCTAACCTTTGTTTTTGTAATATTACACCTTTCTATATTAACAACTAGCTGTGCCTCATGGCTTTGTATGTGATGTTATATTTTTGAAATCTCTTTTTCAATAATTTGTTTTCAAATAATATATGAATTTAACAGATACAAAAATATTTTTTTAATAATAATAATAATAAATCTTTATTGTCAGGCAACATTAGAAAGTTACAGTTGGTATTAACTTATTCTACGGCCCATAGATAAATACCTTAAAACTAAAAACATATAAATATCTTAACCTAATTGACACGTAATGACTTCGACGTGTCGCGTGACGTGGGGTTCCGTGTCGGCAGACGTCCTCTGAAGCGCCGGTACTTCACCCCTATCGGCCAGAACTTAGGATCCATGAACGTGGAGATGCGATCTGTAGGCACCCTCACCGCAAACGAGTTGAAGCTTACGTTACGATGAGAGTCCAGCTTCTCCACCCTCAAACCCAATCCGGTTTTCTTCTGCAGATAGTCTACCACGTCCACAACCTTCACGCTGAAGTGTACACGGGACACGTAGACCATCTTAGATGGAACCTCAGCGCGGAAGCGCCTTCTTAAATCGTGACACATATTAGTTCCTTAGATTACCCAGAAAATGGAAAATTACAAACTCATGATTACAGTTGTTGACAATCATTGAGATTTTAGCCCCTCTCTATAAAATACATTGCAGAGGGGCTTATGGCGAGACTTGTGTCTGTAGTCTGTGACTCTGTAGCATTAAATTACGTCACTAGGTCACGTGGATCATCTGTTCAAAGTTTGAAATAAAACAGAAATGACAACGTCAATCGGATTTAACTTTCAATTTCACAATAAACGTTAGAGGGGCAGTCGGGTGAGACCGTCTCACGGCTTCTTGTTTCAAACTTTGAACATGATTACAGTTATTGACATTCATTGAGATTTTTGACTTATAAACGCGACTTGAACATTTTGTTAATTGATGTAACTTATGGATGTAAAAGAAGTTTAAGCATAAATATTGCCTGGTGGGTTTTCACAGAATTTATGTATTTTATCAGTCTGCTTGCAAATTATATTTAAACAGGTAAGGTGAATGGATTCCAAACAATTTTTAAAACCGAGTTCCATAGCTATATTTTATAATGGACTTATAAAATATAGCTATGGAACTCGGTTTTAAAAATTGTTTCCTTAAAATTGTTTTACTTGGAAGTTTTACTCCTACAGAATATCAAACAGGAGAACATTGATTTGAGTTGTTATTTGTAAGTATTCAATAAAAAAGCTGTACAGTACCTTACTCATAACTTTAAAGAGATTTTAGATATATTAAGATCTTTTTTTTTGATTTCGTGTATGTATGAAACGAATAATTAATAGCAACTGGTCATTATCTGTAAACATATTTTTAGCATTTAGAAAAAATAATTATTACGTATATTTACATTAAGTACATAATACTTATTATTTATATACTTAATTATTACTATCTAAACTAAACCAATTTTTGTTACAATCAATTTTTGTTGTTGAACAATCAATTTTTGTTGTTGCAGCACCATCTTGCAGTTTTAATTTGTACGACACAGTTTTAGTTTGTTCTTGCTCAAGGATGCCAATAATGATAACGTCCGTATTGTTTTATTTGCAACTAGCTGTCAGTAGGCACTATATGTAAACTACTATCAGGTCCAAGCTAGAGGACGTATTTCCCGAATTTCACCAAACACGGCACATGTGTTCCTTGATTTAAAATACAACTTTTGTCAAGAGCTTTTTTTTTGAAAGGTAGGGATGTGGGGGAGAAAAGGGGTGAAAATGGTTTTCGTGAAATTATTTATGAACGGATCTTGATGATTTTTGACTGAAACATAAAGGATATGATTCCTCTCGGGAAGTTCTTCTCAAAAGTACTTGTTTATATCAATAGTCGATATCATAAATATGATACTATTACCTGAATAACATCACAACATGAGCAACAACAAGCTTATTACAAGACCCTAGATCTCATCTTCCAGTTCAATGTTCAAAATATAAGCCCGATAAAAGGGTGTTATGTGTATGTGTTGCTTTAACGGGGACAGTGTCGAGTACAGGGGTCCCTGTTATGAGTTACCTTCCTCTTATTATTTGGGATTCATTTTCCTGGGCACGGGTATGACGATGGATGGCTCCGACCGCAAAATTTATAACTCTACACACATCTTTTTGTACCTACTGTAGGATGTAATACTTAAAGGTAGAAAACTTATTTCGGTTTGAAATATTTAGAGTATATTTCTTACCTAGTTATATTTGAGCGCAATTAAGTTGTAACGTACTTTTTCTAGTCATATATTGAGCTAACTTACTAACATTTTATCCTTGTAAGTACTCAAAACTTTATGTTTGAGGTCAGTTAACAACAGTTCTCATAAATCGACCGCTTTCTTTCTTCTAAACACTTTAAGCTGTATTTGATCCATACTCACAAATTGTGTCATTCAGTACCTTTCAAATGGCACCTCAGTCCCATAAATCTGAGCGTTTTAATTCGGTTTGATAAATCGACCGGTCTCGTTGCACTGCACTCTATCCAGCCAAGATCCGGTGCTTGGCGGCAGGAAACTAGGGTAGTCGAATTTCCCGTAAGGCGGTGGCAATTTCTCACACACTGTGTACATATTTTGCTTGTTATGAATTTTGGAAGTAGTGCACGTGTTTCAGTTTGCAATATAATAGCATTTTTTTTTTTTTATTAATTTATAATAGCAATTTTGTGATGCAATCGAGTGAAATAGGTGGTGCAATTCTACTAAATTGAAGAAATGACTCGCCTGAACAACATAAATAAGACTACTAGTGGCGAATATTTCCATTTGATATGATAGAACGAAGCTTAGCTGTAGTTAACCGCAACGGAAAAATATAGGATACAGTTTACGTGTACACACACATGCACCTGCACACATGCTTGGCTAGTCTAAAGGCTTAGCAAATTGCTGGAAACATTGAATTAGATTTAGACTAAACAGCTTTTGAATGTAGCACAATATTTTAAATACTGATAAAGAAAAGACATAGCCCACTAGCGCTCATGAAGTAAAATGTTAACGTTTACAGTGAAACTTTGAAGCGCTTGTTATATCAAGCTCGGCGTATAACACAATTTTTGCGCGACATTTTCAACAAATTGAAGCAGAACTGTCTCCGAGAACGATTTGGGTGTTCCAACACTGTTCCATCTCCTCGTTTCTGTATTTTATTGCTGTGCACTGTGTTTTATTCCGTAAATTGGATTGAAAATGATAGCGAATACTCGGTTTGTTGACGAACCCGGGCGACTTCGTGTCGTGACAAATTGATTGGTAATCTGGCAAGGTAAGCAATCACTGTGCTACGAGCGAATGAAATGCAGATTACCAAAGGATGTAGAATTGTTTCATTTAGACTAGACATTCTCTTAAAATATTACAAACAGTTACATATAATTAGATTTTGTGTAATTATGTTTGTGATCAAACTCCTTTAAAAAGGTTCGATGGAGTTCAATGATATTTTAAGTAGGTAGGTACTTATATGTAAATTCTATGATAATTTATTTTTTAAGAACAACCAGTAGGTATTGATTATTATTCTGTAGGTAGGTGCAAGTTCAATACTTTATTGCTCCGACACATACTTATACCGCGATTTAGAGAATCTCTAGTTTGTGCTTATACATACTATATTCATATGAGGACCAAATTGTAATAAAGTCCCACGCATCGGTATGGCACGCATCAGCAAAACATTTAAAACACCCACTTTTCTTTCATTTTAAATTAAAACAATTTTGTATTTTTCTTCCAGTTGGTGTCGAGACCGAGGTCCATGGGGTCCCAACACGCATAATTTTTAATCAATTTTGTAGAAGCGTCTAGTTGAGTCGACTTGTGACCCAAGGGCTGGTACTTACCTCTCTCAACCAATAGGCATCGCTATTCAAAGGCGGAATGCTTCCAGTCTTTTGGGCACAATGCCACGGGGGTCTTATTTAGATTTAGTTTAGTTTTTTAAATATTGTTAAAGTAATTATGCTTTATTGTAATTTCTAAATATTTATTGAATTCTGTATTCGTTTTTATGGGACACAAACATCATAAACTATTTTATATTTCCATTCTGTTTACAAAATTTGTGTGCACTATGTATTAGCACAGCCGACATAAGCAGTAAGTTCTCTTTATAGTATAGGTGAGTAGTTCATCTCTGTCTACCCCTAGCTCTTCAAATATTATAGGTTGTAAATAATAAAAAACACAGCTGAAGACAGCACATTTGCGTATATGTAAATATTTTGTTAGAGCCGAGTAAAAAAAATGGCAAATAGCAATATAAATGCTAGTTTATTCATTGCAGCTGCGCATGTGATAGAACGAATTGGATTAACTTTTCTCCCTTGAGAATTCACATACCTTTTGTATTCACAGAGAATATGTAACTTTCAACGAAACTTAGTAGGTACCTTGGGTACCTACCTACTGGATAAGCTGTATTATGTCTCCATAGTATTTCATTTAATAATGAAACAAAAGATTCAATTCGATTGTCGATAGAAAAAAAAATACCTATGCTGTACATATAGGACCACCCTTTAAATTTGTTTTCTGATTTTGGTTTTTGTTTTCATATGTGAAAATCAACTGTCTAGCTATCACGGTTCATGAGATACAGCCTGGTGACAGACGACGGACAGCGGAATCTCAGTAATGCAGTCCCGCTTTTAGTCTTTGGGTATGGAACATAAATAGACAAATACCATTTTTAGGGTTTCGTAGCCAAATGGCAAAAACGGAACTTTATTTATTTATTGGGACAGAAAACAGTTATACATTGTGTCTTACAGTAAGAAACTAAGTATAGAGAATTTGGTAAATGTATAACCCACACTTATGTCCGCAGAATAATGTAGAAGGTAAGAAAGGTTAAATAAATTGTGCTAATCCTATGCGATCATTTAATTTTGAATTTGAAGGAGTGAAGCTATTGCTTGCTTTTTAAATTGGTTATGTGAAAGAGCGAAAATATCTAAATGAACAAAGTGCGTGTTATAATTATCCAAAAGACGGCGCAGAGGGGCGCGTACCCCGGCATTGGTCTTACACCTCGCAGTGTGAAACAGCCTGGGCACACGTGCCTCTCGCCGGTTAACAGTTCTTGGTACAATATAGCATATGTTATTACAGATACTGGAACAGTCAAATTTATTGTTACACATTCCATGGAGCATCATAACTTTTAGAAGACTACGTCTAGACTCCAGGCTGAGTAGCTTATGTTCTCTAAGAATCTCAGGGTATGACAAAGTCAATCTTGAGCGGTAGCACCTATAATGCATTGATTTCAAGAATTTTTTTTGTACCGCTTCAAGCCTATTTTCATATACATTGTAGAAAGGAGACCAAATTGGAACTGCGAATTCTAGCTGAGAGCGTATTAATGCTTGGTATAATAGAAGGTATGTAGACGTTCGTTTGAAATTATTTGAGGCTCGCATAATAAAGCCGTACATTCGGTATGCTTTATTGATAATGTTATCAACATGCTGATCAAAATGCAACTTTGAATCCAATGTGATGCCGAGATCTCGGACGGAGTCAACAGTCTGTAGCGATGTAAGATGTAGACTGTACGCAAATGATATTTTGTTTTTGTTTTTTGTGAAAGATATTACGCTGCATTTAGGTAGACTAAGTTGAAGTTTGTTACTTGTGCAGTACAAAGACAGCCTGTCGAGGTCCTCCTGCAGTGCCTCACAGTCGTGAATGTTCTTACAGGTTTTGAATATTTTTATGTCGTCCGCATACATCAAAAACTGAGAATTGATAAAACAATCTTTGATGTCATTGACGTACAAAATGAAGAGGAGAGGGCCAATTATGGACCCCTGTGGAATTCCAGAGGTGGCAATAATGGCATCTGATTCGATACCATTGATGACCACTCTTTGTGTTCTATTCAAAACATAGGACATGAACCACCGCAACAGGTTTCCACGAATGCCATTGTAGGCTATTTTATCCAGAAGTAATTTGTGATCCACCTTGTCGAATGCTTTCCGGAAGTCCGTATACACGGCGTCAACCTGGATTCGATCGTCCATGTTATCAAACAAATAATTGGCAAATAACATGAGATTTGTATTAGTCGAACGTCGTTGAACGAAACCATGTTGTTCCGGTATGATGATATGGTGAATATATGAGTATAACCTGCTATGTACCAGGCGCTCGAATAGTTTCGACAAGGTGGACAGTATGGATATTGGACGGTAGTTCTGAACATTGGACCTGTCACCACTCTTGTGCACGGGCGTGACAAATGCCTGCCTCCATACGCTTGGAAAAATGCCCTCACACAGACACTTATTAAATATTATGTGTAACGGAAGTGTAATATTTTTTGAAACCTTTTTAATGAAAAAGGGAGGTAAGCCGTCAGGCCCCGGGCCTTTGTTTACATCCAACCCCCTCAAAGCGCACGTGATCGAGTCAGTTGACAGCTGAATGTCGGAGATACATATTGCGTTGTCAGCGTATGAGCTAGGTGGTTGCCAGTGAGAATCAAGGAAGGATGGTTCGTATACTGATTTAAAGAAAGAGGAGAACATATTACTTATTTCGGATGCGTTATTGGATTTAACGCTGTCAAAATACATGCTGGCAGGGATACTCGACTTGCCTTTTCTGTGAGATACGTAAGCCCAGAACCGTTTAATATTAAGGTGAATGCTGTCCTCAACTGATGCAATATAATTCTTGAAGCACTTATCTGACTCTGCTTTGAATTGCTTACGGTAGAACGAGAAAGTTTCGTAATGGGAAAGGTTGCCGTATTTCTTCCATTTAATCCAGGCGCGTTCTTTATTTTTAAATATACGTATAAGAGCTGAGCTGAACCACACCGGAAAACGCGAAGACTTAGACCTACATAATGGTATGCAATGATTCCAGTCGATTTCACCAAGCTCGCGATTGACTAACTCGTAATCTGCACTAAAAAAGTTGTATTTTGGGCGCGAGTGCCGCTTCATGGGGGTTGAATTGGTATTTAGCGCTGATAATACTGAGAAAGTAGGATGGGGAAGGACCGGAGGGACAAGCGGTGTACACGCTGTAGCTTGACAGTCAGTGTTGGATATGAATAAGTCCAATGTACGTCCAAGATTGTTCTTTAGTCCACTGTATTGCGAAGCATTTATGAAAGACATAAACTCACATAAGTACCGACTTGTGGTGGTGGACGGCTGAGGGGTTAAGTAGTTACAATAGGGCTTATTTGTCCAATTAATATCAGGTCGGTTAAAATTTTCGGCGATGTAAAACGTGTCCGTGCTAACATCATTCACAACCTGCTGTAACATTTCAAAGTGAGCCGTGTATATTTCCTCCCGGGTGCCAGGAGGTATGTACGTAGCACTTATAACATGACGTTTTGTGGGGTCGGATGCGGGCAGTTGCACTGCAATATGTTCCAGAAAGGCAGTCGCGTGATACAACAAGATACCCGCAGGATGCAGGGTGCGCAGGACGGCAATCAAGACTCCTCCGCCCTCAAGCTTACCAGTGTCATCGCGGTCGCGATCGCATCTAAACACCCTGTACCGGTCATCTATATACTCACTGTCCGCAATGCTCGGCACCAACCATGTCTCCGTTAGCACTATGACATCATAGGAGTAGGACATTATGTTCATAAATAATGTATGTAGCTTAGTTCGCAATCCCTGACAGTTCTGATAATAAAAGGACAGGTTGTATTTATCCATTGATAACAAGGGGTAAACGGTAATTAATATTGAAGAAATAATAATGGCTTGTTTTATACCCCTCATATCTTAATAGCAGCCTGGAGTCTGTAATTAGTAAGTAAGTATTGTGTTTACTGTAAAACTTCATAGGTGAAAAATGTAATATAAATAGTGTAATACAAAAGTTGACATGGAATGCGCATAACATGATAACTTCTTTTAATTTTTTTAGACGTAGGTAGTGCGAAAAAGTAATATTATTACATAAGCCATGAACAAAAACCGGCCAAGTGCGAGTTGGACTCGCCCATGAAGGGTTTCGTAGCAGCAAGTAACATAATATAAAAGTTCTTATAGTTCGTTGTAACTTTGATTGATGTTTTAACACGTTCACAGTGGTAGTGATTTTTCTAACCGAAAATTGCGGTTTATGACGTATTAAAAAAAAACTACCAGCTCTATCTCATTCAATCTAATTTTCGTTGGTAGTTTTAATGGCAATGTATATCATATATTTTTTTTTAGATATATCATTCTCTTAGTTTAGAAGTTAGAGGGGGGGGGGACACACATTTTTCCACTTTAGAAAAAAATGATTTTAGGAACCTCAATAGTATTTTTGAAGATCTATCTATAGATACCCTAAACGTATGGTCTTGATGAAAAAAAAATTAGAGTTTCAGTTCTGAGTATGGGGACCCCCAAAATTTACTGCTTTTTTTCTAATTTTATATAAGAATCTTAATGCGGTTCACAGAATACATTTAGTTACCAAGTTTCAATAGCATAGGCCTGATAGTTTCGAAGAAAAGTGACTGTGACACACGGACGGACAGACAGACGGACAGACTCTGTTCGGACTCGGTTCAGACAGACATGACGAATCTATAAGAGTATAAGAGATGTAGTCGTGTTTAAATATTTTCAAAACTTTTCCCATGACTACACTCGTGAATATAGCACAGGTAATTCGAAGATTTATGTACCTATTTAACTAAAAAATAAATATTATTTGAAATAAAAAAAAAATGATCATCCATTCAAAAGTAATTTCATAAAGACTGAGTAGGTAAATTGCATAGAACAATGCCTTTTTATATCGGTTATATATACTTCTATTCAACGAGTGACCCTAGCCCCAAACCTACTCCCATTCAATTTATTTTCAAAGAACCATTGCCTCCATTGTTCAATTTTAGGTTCAAAATAAGTAAGATGGAATGAAATCAATTTCTGAACGCAATTTATCGTGATTTATGTTCTACAAAGACAACTGTAGATAACTACTGTCCGTGACTTCGTTTACAATTAACTTTTATTAAAATAAACATTTTATATTAATCAAAGGAAAGCACTTCCACTCTCACAAAAATACAGTCTCATAGCAATGTCAGTCAAATAATAGATACTCGGACTGCAGCGGCATGTGGCAGTCCGAGTATTACAGATGTAATTTGTATTAGTATTTATTAATTTTACTTGCTTTATTGGTATTATCTATTTATTGTGAGCTGGCCACATCTGTAAAAAAACCGATGGCCTATGAAACAAACGAGTTTTGCAGTGGAGACCGCCTCTTGGTAAATATAGGGTAGGTCCTCCGAAGACGACCTGGAAAAGGTCGTAGAGAGGGACTGGATGCGGAAGACGCAGGACTGTGCATTGTGAAGTAAATTGGACAAATGCCAAGGCCTACGTTCGGCAGTGGACTACCGTATGCAGATTCGACATTACTAGGCCACCCAATTACATGTACCAACCTTGTTTGGACAGCGTGATACAAAAAGGCCAATCATACCTTCCAAAATTATTGAGAAAGGCCTACGTCCAGCCTTGATTGATTGGTTGCTTAGATTGAAATCGAAATAACTTACATAAAGCTTTAACTAATCTAAAGTGCGCTGCAGATATCCAAACATCCCACAAAAAAGTTTAATTAGATAATCAAACGGATTAATGGAGTTTGAACGATTCATGGCCAAAATTAATTAGCTGAGTCCTTCATTCAATTCATGCCGACACCAAGTCGAGCAACAGCGGCATGACCGTACTATTTTTTCTCGAACCCACTCAGGCTATTTTCGACCTAGAAGTTTGAATTTTCAGTAACTAAGGAAGGTCGCTGATATAAGATATTTTAATCGTTGGCTGCTATCGCATTTATAAATTTCCAGTAACCGCACGTATAACGAACAGAGACAGATCGTGACTATTCACGATGACTCTGTGCGTTATACGTGCGAATACGGAATTCTCCTGAAATTTTCAAGCCGCCTGGAACGTGACTTGACTCCTACTACGTTAATTTACGGTTATTGGCAGGTGGACTCGTATGTGGAAATACCACAAACGGTCAAGCATGTCAGTACTCATCTTACCGCACACCGTATCTCGTTTGATCGTTTACAAAGCATGCTGGACTACGAGAGCAAATACCTACGCACTACTAATATTGAAGACTAAGCTTACTGTCTTTCAGTTACACTTTGACGCCTGAGCCACAGAATTGATAGAATAGCGCTTGGAAAGGTTGCTTTTATTCCAGGAACAAGTTCCTGTGGTAAACGGGCACCTACGGGAAATCCCCTTCGCAGGCAGACTGCGGGAATTATCTGGTAAGTAATACTCATTAATAAAATAGTTCACCGTGGAATATGACACTAGTATTCCAAGTTACTTACGAGTACAATAAGCAGTAACAAAGTTCTGCACCCTAAATGGCACACTACAAACAAGTAAGAACATGGAAAGATTGACACCACTTTCTTTTTTCTTATTCTTAAGGGAGTTTTTGTTTTCTTTTGGGACGTGAGATGGATACACGAAGAGATTGCGTTGTAGGTACCTATGTATTTTACATCATTCAAGTATTGGGCGAATTCTAATGCCACGGTTTCATGACATTGAATTCCGAGAATATTCAAAAACCACCTCTTTACTGTTCAGTAGTGTGAGTGCGTATGTGTGAAGTTTTTTTTTATTTACCGCTAATTCTGCATAGGTGGTACAAACTTATTTGTTTCCATTTAAGCGTAAACAGTGTTGAAAGAATACGGCAGCAAGTGGTAATAATTTCTAAATCATCAAATCCTCTTACTCGTTTTTTACAAAACAAAGTTAGTAACGTTTATATTTCTTATTAAACTTTTCATATTCCATTACAATATGATTAACAAAATCTCAATACGTAAGTAGATGTAATAACATTATGCAGATGTAGTCGACGGAACCCTCGAATATATTCAAGTGAAATACGGGCGCGCCACTTTCCTTAAGCGCTCTTACGGGAGCTTAAATCTCAAGCGGCGCCAAACTTATTTCAGTACAGCATCAAACTTACAAGTTACGAGCGAATGAGTTTACGTCATGAAAACATGCTCTCTCGGAAAGTAACGAACACCATTCCTTTTTTATCGTTTTTGTATAATTTACATGCGATATTCTAGAAGTGGTTCTGTTGAAATGGTGATGTTCAATTTATGTTGTGTTGTAATTGCATTAGTCGACGGCTGACGCCATAAGATGTAGCTTAGACTACTTTTCAAACGAGCGTTGCTTTTATGGGCAGGTAAAGAAAGTCACGGGTATATGTCTATATACAGTAGGTAATTTCAAGCAAATACTTACTCCTAAGAATGTAGAGAGCTAGAGTCTCTGTTAGTCTGTGACGAAAAGATCGTTTACAGTAGGTACTAGTAGTATATTCTGCGCAAACCTCCAAATCTAGATACAATCAAATTTAATGAGTGTAAATACTACAGAATGCTAATGAAGATATAGCTACATAAGTATACCATGGTTACGACGAAAACAGCGGGTGGGGTCACAGCAACAGCGGCGCCGGCGTGAAGAACAATAGTAGCGGCAAATACGAGTATAGTTCACAATTTCACAGTGACGTGTCAAAAAATATAGAATGTTCTAGTATTATGTAAATATGTCGAGTCGTCCAGGCCTACTAACGAAGTTCTTTCTGAAATAATAATGAGTAATAAAACTATTATGGTTTTAATTTGACCGTAACCGCTGTACAAACTGAGCGAGATTCGTACATTACTACCCCGCTCTCACGGTAGCCCTATCCACTGTTTTAAACGGAGCTTAATACAAATTATTGCTTAGCATTTCTCAAGAGACATACATACACCACGAGCATATAGATAAATAGAATAAATCGAATTGCAAAAGCTTTGTTTGGCTGTCTAAGTGTTAATTCGATATGTGACATTATGCTAATAGTTATTTTGTCCGTTTTTTACCTAACTCAGTTTGGTAAGACACAAAGTAAACTCCTGTATTGTGCTATTTGTATGGAACAAGACAGTAATGTATTATTAAAAATGTGAAATAATGCACGCTTAGGTTGTGGAATGATCTCCCTGCCTCGGTTTTCCCAAACGCCTACAGTAGGTACGGGGTTCTTCAAAAGGGGGCTTAGAAGGTTTTTACAGGGTCGGCAGCGCGAGTGTGGCACCTCTGGTGTTGCAAACGTTCATAGGTTGCGGTGACCACCGGTCCTTCTGGTGGGCCGCATGCTTGTCTGCTACCTTAGTGGTATGAAAAAAAAAAAAGAATTGGTCTATAGGGTTAAGTATCATCTTCCAAATTATGAAAAAAGTACTCCTACTTTAAACTTCAGGCCGACCGCGTGGCGGCAATACCCGCCCGGTTACTATTTCCGACACTTAGCTGGTGGGAAATCTATAAGGGCGGCATGAGAGTTGTGCTGGCGAGCTCGTAGTCAGTGGATTTTATCACATACGTTACTCGTAAAGTCCTATAGTTAATACAGTCACAGTAGGTATAAAAAATTTCAAACTCTCATAAACTTAGGGCCAAGACACACCTAGAAGCGATATTTTGACTCGGATAGATCCCACCCCCGATGAAAAGAATAATACTTGAACTCCTAGCTGAAGACGCGTGGGTATCCATTCAAAGTGTGCCAAGAATATTGGGACATCCTTCCAAAATACCCGGTGGTTCAGCGTTAGACGAAAGGTAAAGACCGTGCAGTTCAAGTCCTGACAGGGATTTCCACATGATAAAAAAGTACTCGTAAACCATCGCAACGCCTCACGCTTATATTTGGCAAAGTATAACTGCCTAAATAACGACCCCCCTATAAATTTTCCTCGTTTCTAACACTTGATAAACTCCATAGAGTCTGAAAAACAAAATCCATTAGAAAGTTCATCGCCAACTCGCTAATTAAGTACACTTAATGGGGCTCCAGGCTAATCGAGGTCGTTGATTATGCGCGATGCTTTGGAATGAAACTTAATGATTCACACCTTGAAAACAGTGAAAATAATATTTCATAACTATAAGTACGTATTATGCTTCTATCTATGCTTTGTAAAGTGACAGTAGGCGGGGCACACTGTCTGTAAAACTGACAGTCAATGAGTAGGCATCAAAATCATGACTGTGTATCTACACAAAATGCCGCGTGGGCAGGCGTACCACAACGCAGAGTGATGACGTCATAGAGGTCGCGGGATCCTGCTTGATTTGGGCGACTTAAGACTTAACTAACATTGTTACTATATTTTGGGAAGGCTTGTACCTACACAGCAATAAGTAACAAAAGGTACGCCTACGATGTTCATTACAATGTCGCACGTCAAGTATATCGTAATAATGCTTCATCCATTTTGTGACTTTGAAAAAATACTCATTGAGGCATCGGGATTGATTTTTGGACAGAGACATTGTGATTAGGTAATTAGTAATAGGTAGATAAACATTATATATACATCCTAAAAAACATCCTAAAAAACACACAAACAGATTGGACTAGAGCTTGGGGAAGGGCATAATACTTTTTATCATGAAACAAGACTTAAGTTGAAATCTATGCTAATATTATAAAAAGGAAAGTAGTTTGCTTACTTTTTCACTGTTGGGAAGCTACACTATCCCCGATAAACATAGGCTATATTTTATTCCCGTATACCCACGGGAACGGGAGCTACGCGGTTGGAACCGCGTGACGTCTGCTAGTAGTCGATAAGTTTGTATCGGGAAAACTTCACCACGCGGGCGGAACCGTGTGCAATAGGTTGTAAAATGTGATAGAATGATAGCTAAAATCATTTATTTATAGAAATCGGGAGCAAATAAAAAAGCCTTTCTATGCTTGTGGCTTTTAGATATATTAGAATATGACGCACTGTGGTAGGTTGTGTAATTATACAACGTCCTTCAACTTAGAAGTATTTATCGGTCATTGATGTTTGAAAGCCTCATAATAGTAATGGTTACTTCGAACATCTTACGTGAATTATTATAGGTACTTTAAATGATAATAGTAATGTCTATTAAATAATATACCTAATAGTATCTATTAATAATCAAGCATGACGGTGTGGTTTTACTATGATCCTACCTAATGACGATTAGTCTTCGTTCACTGCATCTAAGTACAAAATTGAAGTTAATTAACAAGAGTGTGTTGGGCCACAATATGCCTGCACAGACCACGGCTGCATAGCAAGCTTCAAAGGCACCAAGAAATTAGTTGGACTAACCTTTTAAGCAAATGTTTATTAGGTGACATTACAAAACATCCACGTGTATTTAATCTATAATTCTAATCATATTAAGAAAGAAACGCTCGTGGCCCCGCGGACTCAGTGTTCTCTAAACGATCACTGCAGTAAGCAACTTTCACTATGGTCGGTCCATGGATGGGTGACCGTTCATGTGATCACTTTGTTACATTTATTTAAGCGTTTCCGTGCTTCGGAAGGCACGTTAAGACGTTGGTCCCGGTTGCCAGTAAAATGGCAGTCGTTAAGCCAAGTTGAAGGCTTTACTTCAACAGCAGGCAGTCACAACCTGCGCCTGTCCATTTAAACATGGCAATGCGGCTCACAACGTATTACGTCGGACAAATTATAAAAAGGTGAAATGTGGGTATATAATATGCCTCTGCCTACCCCTTCGGGGATAAAGGCGTGATGGTGAACCATGAACCATATTAAGAAATTAATTATAACTTGCCTGGGATACTCGTATTGGGCTTACATGAAGCTCACTGCAGTAGGAAGTGGTAGGGCAGTGTGGTGTTTTTAGTCGGTAAGACAAGTCTATTATGAGTCCTATTCATGAAACAAAATTCTCATTCAACGGAGCTATTTGAATAAAAATACCACCAACGAACAAATTGTTATCTGAATCATTAATAAGCCAGGCATCTCCTGAATACAGCAATTGACTGAACTTTCTTCAGAACGTAATTAAAAATTAGTTAAATATTCGGGATTATGACTTTGGCCAACCATCAGCGGCTAATTAGCAAAAATTAACGGAACTCAACTTTGTTACCGCACTTTACCTCTCTGTGATAATCGTTCGTTAACGTGGAGGCAGTCGTTCAGTTATGTTGTTGCCTACGTAGAAATTTTGTACTTCCCTTGGTAGAAAATGTATTTATTTATTTTGTAATCTACACTAATATTATAAAGAGGAAAAATTTGTGTCAGTGTGTGTGTGTGTGTGTTTGTAATGAATAAACTCAAAAAATACTGTGCCGATTTGAAAAATTCTTACACCATTAAAAAACTACATTCACCCTAAGTAAAATAGTCTATATTTTATTTCCATATTCCTACGGGAACGGGGGCTACGCGGGTGAAACCGCGTGACGTCCGCTAGTGTGTAATAATTCTATGTTTTGTGTAAATGTGGAATGAATTTTGAATTACACTCATTAATTGGCTTCTGATTTCTGAAGACTAGTAACACGGAAATTTAATTAATTTTTGGTGCTTCAGTACTTATTATTATGATTTGTAGCTACCGACACGGCCACGGCGGTAGTAAACTCGGTTCTCTGAATCATGAAAATGACGCCAGAACCACAAGGCTACTTTATTTTCAATTTAAATTATTTTAATTCAGATTGGCAGTTAGCTATGAGCTTTTTATTTCGAATTTATTTCGAGTACTTAGACTTTCCTTAATTATGTTTCAGGT
Source organism: Miltochrista miniata (assembly GCA_933228765.1). Taxonomy (NCBI): domain Eukaryota; kingdom Metazoa; phylum Arthropoda; class Insecta; order Lepidoptera; family Erebidae; genus Miltochrista; species Miltochrista miniata. Next base: position 20,355,829 of record OW121750.1, on the reverse strand, counting down.
GAAAATAATTTTACATTAACCATCTAAATCTTTTGTAGATGAGATATGGATAGGCAAGTCGGTACCCATATAAAAATATTTACCAAAATCAATAAGACATTGAGTTTTAGCCCCTTTCCATAAAATAGATTGCAGAGGGGCTTATGGCGAGACTTTGTCTGTAGTCTGTGACTCTGTTGCATTATATTGCGTCACTAGGTCACGTGGCTCATCTGTTCAAAGTTTAAAATAAAACAAAAATGACAACGTCAATCGGAGTGAACTTTCACTTTCACAGAGGGGCAGTTGGGTGAGACCGTCTAACGGCTTCGTGTTTGTGTTCATTCTGTATGATTTTTTTGTACCAGTGTTTGAGTCTAACACAAAACTATACACATAACAAAGGTAATGTAAGAGATTATCCTGTCTAATTCTCCCGTACTGCTAACCAATATCATCTAAAGAAATTGGCAGCGCCACAGCTAGTCCGCCAGTGATGTTCCGAATTCCAATTATTATTATGACCGGGTAAATGTTCCAACAAACTTATTAAGGCAATTACGTCGGTCGCAAGAATAGGAACATGACCGGAGCTAGGGCCATAAGTGTATTGAACTACAGGATGATTATTATTTGACCTTAGTCCTAAGGTCCATTCTCCGTGTTCGTTGTATTAATGCCCGCCTTCCACTGCGAGCGAGTCAGACCCATTACGGACTCCGCTATACTCGTAACGACGATTTTCATACATGTCCTTTCACCAAAGCGGACATGACATGCATCGAAAATCATCGTTACGAGTATAGCGGAGTCCGTAATGGGTCCGACTCGCTCGCAGTGGAAGGCGGGCATGAGTCATGCCATATGGGCGCTTGTAAACTAGTCAACAGAACAGGTGGGAGTAGAGGAAAATATCGTCAACAGCAGGTAGACACAAGTACTTCTGTTCGTTTCGGTACGGCAATAGGGCGAGAGATTAGCAAACACGTCTTTTAAAGATTTAGTTTTTGGCGGTGAGGTTCGGATACCTAAAAATACTTGGCATACCGTAGTACTTACCAGTATAATAAATTACGAGTTTACGACCATTGCTGCCCCAAGAGATAGTGAAAACCAACCGTACACACACGCGACACACAATCGACACCTATTTATCAAATTGAAAATATTTCTACGGCTGACGGTAGGGAAATATTTTTATAAATAAAAGAAATCCATTTATTACTTACATTAGTAATGAAAAAAAAAGCAGTTATATACAGACATGATATTGACAGTCACAATAAAAAAGGGACTTTGAAATGAAACGCCAAAATTAAACGGTTACATAATCTAAGCGCACGGCAGTGCGCAGGCCAAGTTCCAGCAACAGGCCGAGCGCATGCCGTACTCTATTTACACGAACCGCTTCGACCCACTTTTGACCCCCCTGTAGCTCAGTGCCTATTGCAAGTACAGACATAAAATTGTACGTACAAATTCATATACTAGTACTAAGGTAGTATACCAAATTTGATGGATGTAGCTTCAGTAGATCCTGAAATATGACCCTGTGAATATAGCTAATTTTGGCACTGACTGACTCACTCACTGACCGGTCATCAAAACCTCTAGGCCACTTCCCATTGTCCTAGCGTTATGAAATTTGGCACACAGATCGGGTGTTATAAGTAAATTACCAAAAATTGAGAAATTTAAGAAATCGGTCAAGTGTGAGTTGGAAAAGGGTTACAAAGTTTGTATGGGACCACAGGTTTCCTTAGTCGGATCTTCTTCAAATTTTGCATAAATCATCTTTAACAAAATTGATGGAAGATGTGTTTCGTATTTTATTGAAATTCAGTCCAGAACATGGTAAAAGGGGGTAAAAAAAGTTTTCTTCGAGGGGATTTGATTCGAAGTTGTTAACAATACTTCTTAGTGATGAGAGGACTCTTTTGATTTAATTTACTTTTTATTTTCACACATGTCATGTTTGAAAACTCAATCAGCTTTGAGAAAGATGTTGTCAAGGTTTTGATTAATGTCAATCAATACTCTATACATACAAATTATGGAAAAGTCAAAACTGCACATTGAATATTTTTATTCATATTTGTGAAATATTTGGATCAAATCCGTCCAGTAGTTTAGAGATCAGCAAGCATTCTAAAGGATGACTCACGCTAGACCGTGCCGGGTCCGAGCCGAGTGTTGGCCGTAGCACGGTCACTGAGCCGGTTGTGTTCACGACTGCTCGGGCGAAGCTCGGCGGCACTGTATTCATGCAACGGGCCGTGGCCGAGCCGAGGCGGGACCGAGTTGTTTCCGAGCGTTTTCCGTAGTTCAGCCGTCACTCGGTTGCCGCTCGGTTTATATATTTAGCTCGCCAAATTGACGTCGCCACCAGCCTGATGGAGGAAAGTCGTGGCGCATTTAGCGATTGGCGGCCCTGTGACATGCCTCTTCACGCTCCTCTTAAAGAACCTAAGATGAAGGAAACACGTGTGCGGGCAGGTCGTTCCATGTTTTTTATAGTTCGACAGAGGAACGATCTTTTTAAACGGTTTAACGTGAGTGTGTTCATACAAAATATAGTTGACCTTGCTGCGGCCGACACTCGGCTCGGACCCGGCACGGTGTAGCGTGAGTCATCCTTTTATTCTAAACAGCTATATAATAATGTAATGACATTAATATACACACACACACACACACACATATATTTCTTCTCCTTCGGGGATAAAGGCGTGAGTATATGTATGTATGTATGTATATATATAGTTGGGTTTGTCGATCACAGTTACTTGTATAAGAAAAACTCACAACACCGTCAACATCAGTATATTGCGATTCTTTAAAGGCTAGATTTACAACACTATAAACATTAAGCATAGAACTTTCACGACATGGTAACCAGCTACCTAATGCATTAAAATGTCTACGAATTACATGATAATTTCGCAATCCAACATGGCAGCCACGCCGTAATCACAAAATTTCATGATGGGTATCGTTTAAGGGTTTTTTTGGTATGCTGAGTACGAAGTACGTGATAATTTTGCAATCCAATATGGCCGCCGCGCTGTAATCACAAAATTTCATGATGGGTATCGTTTAAGGGGTTTGTTCGTATGCTGAGTACGAATCACGTGATAATTTTGCAATCAAATATAGCCGCCGCGCCGTAATCACAAAATTTCATGATGGGTATCGTTTAAGGGGTTTTTTGGTATGCTGAGTACGAATCGCGTACTAATTTTGCAATACAAGATGGCCGCCGCGCCGTAATCACAAAATTTCATGATGGGTATCGTTTAAGGGGTTTTTTGGTATGCTGAGTACGAATCGCGTACTAATTTTGCAATACAAGATGGCCGCCGCGCCGTAATCACAAAATTTCATGATGTGTATCGTTCAAGGGTTTTTTTGGTATGCTGAGTACGAATCACGCGATAATTTTGCAATCCAATATGCCCGCCGCGCTGTTATCACAAAATTTCATGATGGGTATCGTTTATAGGGTTTTATGGTATGCTGAATACGAATCACGTACTAATTTTGCAATCCAAAAAGGCCACCGCGCCATAATCACAAAATTTCATGATGGGTATCGTTTAAGGGGTTTTTTGGTATGCTGAGTACGAATCACGTGCTAATTTTGCAATCCAATATGCCCGCCGCGCCGTAATCACAAAATTTTATGATTGGTATCGTAAATGGTAGTATCGTAAGTATGGTAGTATCGTAAATCATACGTAGCAGACTGTAGTGTAAAAGAGATAGAGACACATGTTCCATTCTTCGTTCTAACATTTGTGTGTGGTTGGATTGCATGGAACGACATACTAAAAAACTTGTTTGTTTACTGTAAGTTAGTTAACCGCGTGCCAATTTGCAACTGTGCAAGACGTGGTCAGAGTTAAGAAGTTATTTATTTAACTCAGAGCTTACTAACTCTATATTTATACACTCATTTGCAAAAAAAACGGGCACCTAAGCAATGAACCATTTCAAATGTTAATATTGCTTTGTTTGATAATTATAGGTAGTTTTATCCTCACAATTTGGTAAATTAATAAGAAAATAATAGTTTTCATCAGTATTTCATAAAATTTTGTTACAATTTATGGGAAATAATGCTAAACCTCGCTAGTAGTGTATGTTCGCTAGTAGTGCATATGCTCATGAAGTAAAAATAAAAAGTTTTTTTGTTTGTTTTTCTTTAATAAAGTAAAAGCAGATAAATGTTTAGTATCGAGTGTGACCCCCTCTAGCTAAAATCACAGCTTGAATTCGTCTGGGCATGCTAGCGAGTATATCCCGGATACTTGCTTACGGAATACGTTCCCACTCCACAGTAATCACATTCTTCAGCTCTCTGATGGTCTGCGGAGCCGGGTATACTGATCTCACACGCCGTTTTAGAACGTCCCAGATATGTTCTATGGGATTGAGGTCGGGACTTCGAGCTGGCCAATCCAAACGACGAATGCCGACCTCTTGCACATACGCATTAACATCGCGGGATCGGTGGGCGCGAGCATTGTCGTCCATAAAAATCGAGTCTTGACCTAGAGCGGCCAATGCGGGTTGTGCATGAGGAATTAGAACTTCCGTTATGTATCGATGCCCAGTCAGTGAGCCGTTTTCAATGAAGACTAACTCTGTACGTTCCATTGAATTTATTCCTGCCCAAAACATAACAGAGCCCCCACCATAAGGTGTGATTTCTTCGAAACATGCATCTGCAAAGCGCTCTCCTTGTCTTCTTAGCACTCGCCGACGTCGATCTTCACCGAACAGAGATATCCTGGCTTCATCAGAGAACAAAACCCTATTACAATCTTCTTGAGTCCATGATTCACAATTTCTAGCGAACCTAAGCCTGTGAACTCTGTGCTCACGGAGTAATTTGGGGCCGCAGGCCGGGCGGTGACTGCGTATATTGGCAGCGAGAAGCCTCCTCCTGACTGTCCATAGACTAATATGCACATTTCTTACTTCTTGGAGGTTGTTCTTAAGATCCACATACGAAGATTTGCGATTTCTCAATGCGCGACTCACAAGAAAACGATCATCACGTGGTTGGGTACATGGTTTTCTTCCAGAACCAGGCCTTCTCTCGCCGGAACCAGTCTCCTGATATCGCTGCCAGGTCCTTTGGACCGTTGAGCGATTACATTTAGCCTCCTAGCCACGAAACATTGGCTGCAACTCTCTTCAAGCAGCATGATAATTTTGGTAGCTTTTACCACTTTATCTACCATTTTTGATACAGCCAAACAGCAATAAATAAAGCTTTGACAGTCAAGGATATGAAATTAATCGATGAAAATTGAATAAAAGTTGTGAAAGTCGATGTTAACTTCTGGAACTTCGCGCCAAAAATGTAGGATAAAAAGGGAATTTCTGTAAAAATGAGCACAAAATGAAAATTTGAATTTAGAACGTACTTTTTAAATACCACGGCATTTTAAAAACCCGCCAGTAACTTGTACAAACGATTGAAACCTTTTTGGTATTGTATCTTTTTAAAGATGAATGAAAATCAAAACCGCCCGTTTTTTTTGCAAATGAGTGTATATTTAACTCGACTCTCCACGCAGGTAGGCCTAAATAGCTTAGGCGGCCAAAGTGAATTCCAAAATGATCATGTTATTCGTACTCAGCATTCAAAAAAACCCATTAAACGATATTCATTACGAAATTATGTGATTACGGCGCTGTGGCCATTTTGGATTGCAAAATTATCATGTGATTCGTCCTCAGCATACCAAAAAACCCCTTAAACGATAACCATCATGGATTTTTGCGATTACGGCGCGGCGGCCATATTGCATTTCAAAATTATCACAGGATTCGTACTCAGCATACCAATACACCCCTTAAACGATACCCATCATGATATTTTGTAATTACGGCGCGGCGGCCATATTGTATTGCAAAATTATCACGTAATTCGTACTCAGCATACCAAAAACCCTTTAAACGATACCCATCATGAAATTTTGTGATTACACCGAGGCGGCCATTTTGGATTGCGAAATTATCACGTGATTCGTAGTCAGCATACCAAGAAACCCTTTAAACGATACCCATCATAAAATTTTGTGATTACGGCGCGGCGCCCATATTGGATTGCAAAATGATCATGTGATTCGTACTCAGCATACCAAAAAACCCCTTAAACGATACCCATCATGATATTTTGTAATTACGGCGCGGCGGCCATATTGTATTGCAAAATTATCACGTAATTCGTACTCAGCATACCAAAAACCCTTTAAACGATACCCATCATGAAATTTTGTGATTACACCGAGGCGGCCATTTTGGATTGCGAAATTATCACGTGATTCGTAGTCAGCATACCAAGAAACCCTTTAAACGATACCCATCATAAAATTTTGTGATTACGGCGCGGCGCCCATATTGGATTGCAAAATGATCATGTGATTCGTACTCAGCATACCAAAAAACCCCTTAAACGATACCCATCATGAAATTTTGTGATCACACCGCGGTGGCCATATTGGATTGCAAAATTATCATGTGATTCATACTTAGCATACCAAGAATTCCCTTAAACTATACCCATCATGAAATTGTGTGATTACGGCGCGGTGGCCATATTGGATTGCAAAATTAGTACGTAATTCGTACTCAGCATACCAAAAAACCCTTTAAACGATACCCATCATGAATTTTTGTGATTACACCGCGGCAGCCATTTTGGATTGCAAAATTATCACGTGATTCGTACTCAGCATACCAAGAAACCCCTTAAACGATACCCATCATGAAATTTTGTGATTACGGCGCGGCGGCCATATTGGATTGCAAAATTATCACGTGATTCGTACTCAGCATACCAAGAAACCCCTTAAACGATACCCATCATGACATTTTGTGATTACGGCGCGGCGTCCATATTGGATTGCAAAATTAGTACGTGATTCGTACTCAGCATACCAAAAAACCCTTTAAACGACACCCATCATGAAATTTTGTGATTACACCGCGGCGGCCATTTTGGATTGCACAATGATCCCGTGATTCATACTTAGCATACCAACTTTAGAAAACTTTAGAAATTTTTATGACTAGCTATTATGTAATTTACATTTTTTACGCAACTGTAGCAAACGTACGCAACGGAAACTCTCAAAAGAAATGAAATATCCTAGTTGTCGAAAAATGTTTCGTTGCTGCTAAGCTCTTATTCGCCTTAGCGTGATGTTATATATTTTGGTATTTTTCAAAAATGGACATTCTGTTAAGAAACTCTTGAAATTCAACTAGCAGTCTCTTAGACTCTAGAGTTAGAACAACTAAACAAACAAACAAACTCTTTAGCTTAAAAATAATAGTATAATATACATAATTTATTTACGATTAACTCTTTTATTTTTATTTACGAAACTAATAAATCACTACACTTAATAAAGTTAGATGCATTTACTACGTCAAACAAAGTTAGCATGCTGTTTCTTTCTACTATACTGTATACTGTGGCATGAGAGTTGACTGCCGCTGCCGGCGCGCGGTGTGTCTTGCGCCCGGGGCGAGGGGAGCGCCAAATGCCTACTTGTGCGCAATAACCGCCCCTTAAAGTGATTGTAAGTAGGTATAGTGGTGGAGAAGGTTTTATTTCACTAGAACAAACTCGCTTTCTAAGCTAATATAAAAAACATAGCTTGGTCTTACAGGATCACTTGATAGAAACAGGAATTCGGCTCATTCAACTATCGAGCCGGTTTAGAATTTCATTTTCTTTCGCATCACATTTTAAGTAAGTATTCTCTTGTGTCGTAACATGTAGCTATGTAAATATTATAGCAATTTTGGAATTGTGGCTCTTAACTTAACTTGTGTTTCTACAAACAGTATTTCGGCGTCTACATACTTACTTACCTACCTTAACTTAGGTTTGCTCATTGCCAAGTCTACAGTTACAAATTCTTATGTAAATTGGAGATTTTAAACAGTGGCTCTAAGAGAGATTAGCAGAATAAATAATTGAAACATATGCCTGAAATGAATGTTAAAGAAAATCAATGGCAATTATATGTAGATATCGCGAAAAATTCAGTATTCTAACGAAATCATCGTTTGTATATTCGATTCCATTGATGTTAAGGTAAGTTGTGTATTGAAACGTACTTCCCGGGTTCTTCAAGAGGAGCCTGAAGAGGCACATCGCAGGGCCGCCAACTTGAGGACCTCTGTCGAAAGTCTTAAGACCTGTGAGACTGGCTAGATGCGCCACGGCTTACCATCAGGCTTGTGGCGACGTCAATTTGGCGATCTAAATATATATAAAAAAATCTTTTTACACAATTAATTAGTTGTGTCTCATTTTTAAAGTGTTTAGTACCACAACGTGTTTAGATTAATTAGCGGTTAGCTCTTTCAAATTTGACTGAAATAGGTAAATGGTGCTACTCGTATATCAAAATTTGGACGACGAATAGACACAGACTGACGTACAGCCACTTGAAAGTAACTTATGAAGCTATGATAATTTAAAAGAAAATACACATCGGTTCATTCAAGTAAATTGGTAAAAAGTTCAAGCTTCAAGCATACATAAATAAGTATGTACGTAATAAATTATTAACCCTCGAGAACCAAGCGAGATCGTAAAAAGCCGCCACACACGTGACATGCAATCGACACCGATTTATCAAATCGAAATTGTTTCTGTGGCTGATTAGCTGTGTAAATATACAGAACGATTTCCACAAATGAATGGTTTCAATACACTAATAATATAGGAAACTACGAAACATAGTCGTAGGCACGTTATTTTTTTGTATGTGTTGCATATAAGCACTTCTGTGACAATCACTGCAGTGGTAGTAATGGCACACGTATTTTAACCCTCACAAGTAAGTAGGTACTTGACAAAACAACTAGTAGGTACTGTAAAAAGCTGGATTAGGTGATATGTATCTCTGTGCACTCTTCTCCCAAGTCGTACGAAGGTAGTGTATTGATTTGGAGAGCTTTACTGTTTGAATGACTTTTTGCTTCGGTGACTCAGTCAGTACTATTTAAGCAACTTCCTACGGGTCGAGTTCGGCATAATATATATAAGTATAACATCTGTCGTGATTTGAAACTGAAGTGCGACACGTGCGCACAAGGAGGGTTCCATACCAATAAACGGAAAATAATCGTTTATTGTATCAGAGCCCCCTTAAATATTATTTATTTTCTGTTTTAGTTTGTATACTCAGCAGGTTTTTATTCATATTTATTTATTGTTATAGCGGAAACACAAATACATGAGTTAAACATTTCAACTGTTTAGCTATCAGGGTTCCTGAAATACAGCCTGACAGACAGACGGACAGTGGAGTCTCAGTAACAGTCCCATCTTTACCCTTAGAGGGTATAGAACCCTAAAAAGCAGCGTATTTTTCTCTAAACTTGTTCAAAGGCAAACTTGTGAAGAAAAGTAACGCGTTTAACTCTGCTGGATTCTCAAAAAACTGTCAAAATGCATAGTTTTTAGATTCATTAATAATTGTAAATAGATCACTGAAAAGAATAACCCGCTGAGTTTCTTGCCAGTTCTTCTCAGGTGGGTCGCGTTGTTAACTGGTGGTAGCTCTTTGGTTCAAATAAGTGACGTTTACAAGTGCATCTGATTATGCCTAAGTAAAATAAATGAATTTTGCTTGTTTTGTTTGTTTGTTTGTACTAGGTACGTTATATTATTTTCCTGCACTATTGAACCAGAACCTTGTACCTTATGTGTAATTTTTACACCTACAATAGAAAAAGATCACAGCAGGCGACCGCCATTATTCAAGTTTCCGCCCAATACAATATTTTTTTTACGCTGTGGTTTCCATGTTAAAATGCGTATGGAAAAAATAAAATATTATGACAAAATATTTTATTTAAAAAATTACGATAGATATTTCCTAAAGGCAAATGGCATTGTGAATAGAAAAGTTGCACCCAATATTTACTACTTACATAGGTACCTACCTACTTAGAGTATAGTAATGTTTTACTCTAAGGGTACCTACATCTTTTGGTCAACTGTAGTATTTATGATACCAGTACTCAAACTATATGGGGCTAGCAAATAGTTTTAATAATTGATATTGGCATTTTCTTCAATTACGTTACTCTTACTTACAATCGGTTTGTAGGTATCCGATCCAAATTAATAATAACAACATTACGCTTAGTATTAATGTACGTATAATTAGCCGATGGTTTATATATAGGCTTGAATTTATGTTCCGAGTAATAAAACGGTTGGTGGTTGGAACTTCATGTCTCGTTAATACAGTGTGGGTTAATTTATGGTCTTATAACGTAGGTACCGAGGCGTTAATAAACTGTAGGCTAAGGCTTGTCGAAGAATGTATTGTGTTTTTTTCAGACTAGAAGATAAACGATTTTCTATAGATTTTACAGTTTCAAGCGTCTCTTCAGATAGGTATGTAAGCACTCTATACCTACGTGACGATAATACTGCTTTGATTATAATGATATGCAATTTACTTGTTCCCAAATATATTAGTTAGGTATTTGCGCAATTTTACTCACACACACGATCCATACTTGTGCAATTATAAATTTGTTTAAGTAAATCGCTTCGTGTGCACCTTCAACTTGATTATATTCGAGGATGACAAGATTCGACTGTGTCAGTTGTAACACGACTGCTTTTAATGTCGCTTGGGGTACTATTATTTGCTCTCAGAAATACACCCACTGACGTTTCTAACAAGAAAGCCGTGAGATCGTTCTCACCAGACTGCCTCTCTCTAGCACGTTTATTGTGACAGTGAAAGTTCAATCCGATTAACGTTGTCATTTTTGTTTTATTTCAAACTTTGATCAGATGATACAGACAAAGTCTCGCCATAAGCCCCTCTGCACTCTATTTTATAGAGAGGGGCTAAAAGCAGTAGTGTGACAGAATTCGCACAAAGTTTCTTTTACCGTTCTAAGTGAGGTTGCAGAAATACGTCGTGATATTTTTAAAAGCAGTATCCTATATATAAAGTAAAGATCAAATTAGCGCGAACTAACTTTTAAAACTGTCGCGTTCGAAAGCTCAGTTTTTTTTAACACGCTTCTATTAGCTTCACTTGTAACTATGTATGTAAGAAAATCTTGGAATGTTAATTTGACCCACTTCCCGTCCTTCGATCAGGCTGAAATTTTGCACACGCTCTCAGTTCTGATGACAATACATGACTAGCTAAAAAACGTCATTACAAATCCAATATGGCGGCCTCCCCAAAATGGCGGACTGGCTGTTTGAAATCCACCCCCATGATATGGGTATCGAAAGAAAGGGTTTGCTGTCAGGAATACGAAAAAAATAGTCACGTCACTTAAATCCAATATGGCAGATGTCCAATATGGCGGACAGGCTATTGAAATGCACCTCCATGATATGGGTATCAAATGAAAGGGTTTGCTGTCAGGAATAAGAAAAAAATAGTCACGTGACTTAAATCCAACATGACGGACATCCAAGATGGCGGATTGGCTATTTGAAATGCACCCCCATGATATGGGTATTAAATGAAAGGGTTTGCTGAATGGGATACGAAAAAAGTATAAAATAAAAAAATTGCGTGTACTTAGTGTACACACGTAAGAAGTGAAACTTCTTCATAAACTTAATTTTCACCTCGCCTTAAATTAAGTCAAAAAGTACTAAAGTACAAAAGTCCAAAAGTCCAAAAGTCCAAAAGTCCAAAAGTCCAAAAGTCCAAAAGTCCAAAAGTCCAAAAGTCCAAAAGTCCAAAGTCCTAAGTCCAAAGTCCAAAGTCCAAAAGGCCAAAAGGCCAAAAGTCCAAAGTCCCAAAGTCCCAAAGTCCCAAGGTCTCAAGGTCCCAAAGTCCCAAAGTCCCAAAGTCCCAAAGTCCAAAAGTCCCAAAGTCCCAAAGTCCAAAGTCCCAAAGTCCCAAAGTCCCAAAGTCCCAAAGGCCAAAAGTCCAAAAGTCCCAAAGTCCCAAAGTTCCAAAGTCCCAAAGACCCAAAGTACCAAGGTCCCATCTAAAAGTCCAAAAGTCCCAAAGGCCAAAAGTCCAAAAGTCCCAAAGGCCAAAAGTACAAAAGTCCCAAAGTCCCAAAGTCCCAAAGTCCCAAAGTCCCAAAGTCCCAAAGTCCCAAAGTCCCAAAGTCCCAAAGTCCCAAAGTCCCAAAGTACCAAAGTCCCAAAGTCCCAAAGTCCCAAAGTTCCGAAGTCCCAAAGCCCCAAAGCCCCAAAGCCCCAAAGCCCCAAAGCCCCAAAGTCCCAAAGTCAAAAAGTCCCAAAGTCCCAAAGGCCAAAAGTCCAAAAGTCCCAAAGTCCCAAAGTCCCAAAGTTCCAAAGTCCCAAAGACCCAAAGTACCAAGGTCCCATCTAAAAGTCCAAAAGTCCCAAAGGCCAAAAGTCCAAAAGTCCCAAAGGCCAAAAGTCCAAAAGTCCCAAAGTCCCAAAGTCCCAAAGTCCCAAAGACCCAAAGTACCAAGGTCCCATCTAAAAGTCCAAAAGTCCCAAAGGCCAAAAGTCCAAAAGTCCCAAAGGCCAAAAGTCCAAAAGTCCCAAAGCCCCAAAGCCCCAAAGCCCCAAAGTCCCAAAGTCCCAAAGTCCCAAAGTCCCAAAGTCCCAAAGTCCCAAAGTCCCAAAGTCCCAAAGTCCCAAAGTCCCAAAGTCCCAAAGTCCCAAAGTCCCAAAGTCCCAAAGTACCAAAGTCCCAAAGTCCCAAAGTCCCAAAGTCCCAAAGTCCCAAAGTTCCAAAGTCCCAAAGTCCCAAAGTTCCGAAGTCCCAAAGCCCCAAAGCCCCAAAGCCCCAAAGTCCCAAAGTCCCAAAGTCAAAAAGTCCCAAAGTCAAAAAGTCCCAAAGTCCCAAAGTCCCAAAGTCCCAAAGTCCCAAAGTCCAAAAGTCCAAAAGTCCAAAAGTCCAAAAGTCCAAAAGTCCAAAAGTCCAAAAGTCCCAAAGTCCCAAAGTCCCAAAGTCCCAAAGTTCCAAAGTTCCAAAGTCCCAAAGACCCAAAGTACCAAGGTCCCATCCAAAAGTCCAAAAGTCCAAAAGTTCAAAAGTTCAAAAGTTCAAAAGTCCCAAAGTCTCAAAGTTCCAAAGTCCCAAAGACCCAAAGTACCAATGTCCCATCCAAAAGTCCAAAAGCCCAAAAGTCCAAAAGTCCAAAAACCCTTAAATGACATGCTATCCCTGGATAAAGTACTCTTAATTCGAATCCACCGTGGTGGGGAACAGAACAAAGATGGCGCGTAACCAAAAATCGTGACGTGACGTGACGTGACGTGACGCAAATTTTTTTCCAACGCCGATAAAGAAGTTTCACTTCAAAAAAAATTGTGCGTGCTAAAAGCGTGTTTTTTAGTTTTTTAAACTATTAATTTTATTAAAGTCAGTATGTGACTACGTTATCGGGCAAAGCGGTTGAAATGTCAAAGCAACAAAAAAGATTAGCTACAAATAAGCAAGTTTGCTCCGTAAAAAGTAATAAATTAGGGCGAGGCCGCACTTGCGGTTATCGCGGCGGTTTCTAACCTCAAAATGTCAAAACATTGACTTGATTTCATTGATTTTGACAGTTTGATGACATTTTGAGGTTAGAAACCGCCGCGGAAAAACGCAAATGCGGCCTCGCACTTTAAAAAAATGTCTTTAATTTCATTATTAGGATCTTAAGACCAAATAAAAAAATGTTCTAATGTCAATTTTGTACGTGAATGAAGAGTCAATTACAAGAAAAGAAAGTGAATAGAAATAAAACTCAAGCTAAAAATTTCACTCGACAGTTAATTGCGTCCGTCGTATTTCTCTCCATTGTTCCATTCACGAGAAGACAGTAAATGCTTGTACAGTACATACCAGTTGTAAAAAGTAGACAAAAGTTGGTGAATTGAGAATACCGCAATGTACGCTAACTGTCCAAGAAGTAAGGGATTGTAAGTCTTAAAAGGAGTACCTACAGTAGAGAAAGAATAAGCAGGTTATTTGACGGAATCCTAGAATGGAAACAGTTTAAGTGGTCACCAAAATGAATTAATGGTCACCTTAATGGATTAAATGATTGACACCAAAAACTCCAGTTCAAATTAGCCTTACTGTAATCAAGGGTAGTTTAGGTTGGAACTGTGACCATTAACGCGTGAAGGCGAGCGAGCGAAGCGAGCGTGCCTCGGCAGCGGCCGCCGAGTGCCAGAACCTATTGGTATTATTTATACTTAGTAGGTAATTTCGATAGATTTATACTTAATCCACCTACTACTTATCGACTTACTGAATCCGTTAATCTCTCGACAGTTTAAACAGTTTTGGTGACCATTTATCCAATTTGGTGACCATTAATCCATTTTGGTAAATGTTTCTAATTTTATTGGTAGTAAAGTAGGTACATTTTTGGGCGGCGTTTAAACACAAGCCTCCTAGAATTACACAAGTGAATAAAAGGCGAGTCCCTTACCGGGGGCCTGAGTGTACCGGGGGACTGAGTATACCGGGGGCCTGAGGACGGTGAGGGGACTGCTCACCGTCCTCACATTAGCAGGCCCTAGACGACAGCGTGACGTAATAGATTCACGCCCCCCCCCGCTAAGAAGTGAAATAACACTCGAAAAACCCCCTAAAGACACGTACCCAAACCCCCCCTAAGTGAGGCCGCAGTGGTAGCCGTAGGTCTGTTAGAGTCCTGGGGTATCCTTCCGAGGGTTTACCCGGGGCTCCCAACAACCGTAGAGTGTTAGCAGGACACGAGAGGTTTTTTAGTCGTTAGGAGTCGGGCATAACATCCATGAGGATTTACCCTCACGCAAAACAAAAAAAAGAAGGCGAGTTACTATCCTTAAGTGGTCACACAGAGTTGGAAATCTCAAGCAGCAACAAACCTATTTCAGTTTAGCCTGCCAATTACAAACTAGGACTGATGGCGTATCGAATAAACAACTTCTATCGATTTTTCAACAATTTCAGCTGATTTTCACCCTCTGTAGGACATTGGCGTCTCCCAAGGAGGAAACCATCCATTTTTGGGGACACCTTTGGTCTTGGGTACCTACTCTGCAATACTGGCGAGACGGGCTGTTAAAAGGTCTCAGTTCGTGGAATATGTAATTTTGCGAAAGTGTTTACATCGTCTTCTTTTACGACTTCCACGACACGAATTGCGTTGGTGACATTTGTATTCTATCTCGTCACTCGCGCTCTCTCGAAAATTACGAAACACTTTCTGAAGTTTCTGAACAAGTAAAATAAAGCAACAAATTTATACCCGTAACTTTGTAGTAGTTTTTGGTAACAGATTACGAATTTTCAATCATATATGTATATTAATAAAACCAGTAAAATTAGACGAAAAAGCTGTGAACCCGAAAATTTTCCTTCATTGGGAAGATCACTTATAGTCTAAATTTCGTTGTGCGAGGTATCTCCATAAATCTCTCTAAATCTCGTATATTTTTAAGTTTACCCAAAAAATGGTACCATAGAAGCTTTTTTGGAGTATTTAAAATACATACATACATACGGTCACGTCTTTCTTCCCGAAGGGCTAGGCAGAGGCATATTAGATGCCCATATTGCACCTTTTTAGAATTTGTCCTACGTTATAGGTGGTGAGCCGTATTGCCGTGTTGAGATGGTCAGGCGCAGGTTGTGATTGCCTGCTGTTGAAAATTTTCAAGCCGCCTAAAAAGGCCATCAACTAGGCTTAACGACTGCCATTTCACTGGCAACCGTAGCAACCTACGGCTTAACGTGCCTTCCGACACACGGAAACGCTCAAATAAATGTCACAAAGTGGCACATTTCACCTTTTTAGAATTTGTCCCACGTAAAAGGTGGTGAGCCGTATTGCCGTGTTGAGATGGTCAGGGGCAGGTTGTGACTGCCTGCTGTTGAAAATTTTTAAGCCGCCTAAAAAGACCATCAACTAGGCTTAACGACTGCTATTTCACTGGCAACCTTTACCTACGGCTTAACGTGCCTTCCAAAGCACGGAAACGCTCAAATAAATGTCACAAAGTGGTCACATGGATGGTCACCTATCCAAGGATTGGCTATAGTGAAAGTTGCTTATATATATTTAAAATAATATGACATTTAATAAAATAATCTAAGCGCACGGCAGTGCGCAGGCCAAGTCCAGCAACAGGCCGAGCGCATGCCATACTATATTTACACGAACCGCTTCGACCCACTTTTGATCCCCTGTAGCTCAGTGCCTATTGCAAGTACAGAAATAAAATTGTACGTACGTAATCATATACTAGTACTAAGGCAGTGTACTAAATTTCATAGATGTAGCTTCAGTAGATCCTGAAATATGACCCTGTGAATATAGCTAATTTTGGCACTGACTGACTCACTGACCGGTCATCAAAACCTCTAGGCCACTTCCAATTGTCCTAGCGTTATGAAATTTGGCACACAGATCGGTTGTTATATGTAGATTAACGAAAAATTGAGAAATTTAAGAAATCGGTCAAGCGTGAGTTGGAAAAGGGTTACAAAGTTTGTATAGGACCACAGGATTCCTTGGTCGGATCTTCTTCAAATTTTGCATAAATCATCTCTAACATAATTGATGGAAGGTGTATGTGTGTACCGAGAGCCCAATTTTATTTTTGCGTATTTTTGCAGTTTAACTAACAATACTGCTTAGTAAAAGTTGGGGAATATTTGTAAAACGAATATCAGAGTTTGTAAAGACATAATTCAAAAGCTATATCGCCTTATGCGGGTCCCTCAGTTCACACACCTATGCTCCCAAATCTAGATTATATATTGAGTTCACTAACAAGTTTTGATTATAGACCTTTAGTAAAACATGAATAAACATCAACACAACATTTAGAAACATAATTTGAATATATAATAAAAAATTACAAACGTCTTTCTGTGGTCCCTGAGGGACCGCATAAATTTATCACATAATTAATAGATTATAACATGAAAATTAAATAAACATAAGCCAATCTTTAGTAAAAATTACAAGGAAAATTTTAAAACTAAAGGTAGATCACAAATAGTAGTAAATATTGAAAACTTTACGTTTTTGTTGGTGGGCCTCAGTTCACACACTATGCAAATGCTAATTGTTCGAAATATAATTAAATACAACAATTACGTAAATGTGGAGCCTTTCAGTGCTTAGTAAATTTTTTATATTATCGATCTGTATTTATCTTGTCACTGGTTTTGTTGGTCTTTTACCAGAAATGTACAAATTAGGTTTTCCATACTAGTAGGGTGTCCATGCAGTCAAGAGATAATAATGTTTCAAGGACCATTACCTACATAAATTGAGTTTCAAAGTTCTTGCATAGTCGTAAAGTGTGAGACAAAGATGAACAGTTGTTGAATGTGGGTAGATTAGAACTTTTATTTATAAACGGAGAACAGTTGTTGTTGAATGTAGGTAGTTTAGAATTGTTATTTATTTGCGGACGTAAAACTGTCAGCTTGTTGCTAGTCGTGATATAGACTGCCTCGTTGGTCTAGAGGTCGAAATGTGCGACTGCAGATCACGTTTTTCGGTTCGATTCCCACCGGAGACAAAAAATTGTGTGATCCATAAATGTATCTCTTGAGAGTCTGGGTGTTTCTATATATGATAAGTGTCTGATACCCATAACACAAGCAGGTTATTCCTAGCTTACTTTGGGATCAGATAGCGTTGTGTGAAAAATAAATGTCCCAGAATATATCGCTCAGTTACTGTTGAAGAATATGTGTAATTTAGAAACTTGAAACCTCTTTATACGAGTTTCTTTATATACAGCTTTTTGAATTTGTACCATGTCTTGTCTTGTGTTAGTCTTTTATTCCGTTGTAAAGGTAAGACCGCACTGAGCGGAACTGCACGATACGGCGCGTCAAAATATTATTTATATTAAATTATATGACACAACACGCACTAAGCGTCAACGGAACTGCACTGCAGCCGACTGCAGCGGAACCGCGCGACTAAGTTGATCAACTGACCAAAAGTGTCGCGGCCTGTCGTTACGTGCAGTTCAGTTGCCGCTCAGTGCGGTTTAGGCAAACCACAATTTCATAGTCAGTCTAACGCGATACTTGGAAGTGCGATGTCGGTTCTCAAAAATGTTAATAGATGAAGAAAAATTTATTGTATTTATGAGCCCGTATACGGAGATATTATGTTTGCTGCATAGAACGTTAAAAAAAAAAGAGTAAAGATTTGTTTTTTTTGTATGTTAGTAACGGATAGGCTCCGGAACTACTGGACCGATTTGAAAAATTCTTTCACTGTTGGGAAGCTACACTCTTTGTGGTAAACATAGGTTATATTTTATTCTCGTATTCCCACGGGAACGGGAACTACGCGGGTGAAATCGCGTGACGTCCGCTAGTTAATAATAAAGGGTGTCTCAGTATGAGTGCACTTTTTCATTTTAATATAAAAAACATATTTTTTGAGATTGTTGTGATTTTTTTATTGAATTGTCAAAAAGACATGTTCCGATTAAGTATGGAACAAAATATGGATCTCGAATTTGAGCTTTGGCATTGTTTCTGGTTTATTCGCCTAACCTGCGATTAGAGAAAACCCCAAAGAAAAAAATCGCACGGCGTTAAATCGTCAGTAAGTCGGCAGTTCACATCAGAATTTATTGAGATATTTTTTTCCAGCAATCGTTGCTACAATAAATGGATTGTTTCATGCGCGGTGTAGCAGGTGGCGCTGCGCCGCCTTGCTGAAACCACATGCCGTTCGCGCACAACGGACGTACAGGAGTCTTACTGTCCAATACCAACCCAGTTTCTTCATTTTTTGGACAACTCTTCAAATGGTTCACACATTAGGTGCACTTCTCGACTGAAAATTGTTCGTAGTTTGCGAGCGGTCTCAGCATAACTTTCCAAATTTTTGTATTAAGTTTTCACAATTATTACGCGTTGTTCTTTCGAAAAGCGCTCCATTTTTATTAATCGGAACAAATAAATGTGTAAGCTGCCAAATCTCAGAGTTGCCACTTGCACTAAATAAAAAATTGCACTAAATTTAAAAAGTGCACTCCTTCTGAGACACCCATTATAACCCATCACTTATACAATATCCTGATAAGTAATAAATGACCAAAAAAATAAAGAAACAGTGCTGTTCTTAAAGTGTGGACACCCTATACCTGTCTTAGTATGAAAATCAATAAAAATGTTAAAATAACACAAATAAATTAAACACCAGTGACAAGATAAATACAGATCGATAATATAACAAATTTACTAAGCACTGAAGGGCTCCACATTTTTGTAATTGTTGTATTTAATTATATTTTGAACAATTAGCATTTGCATAGTGTGTGAACTGACGCCCACCAACAAAAACGTAAAGTTTTCAATATTTACTACTATTTGTGATCTTTCTTTAGTTATAAAATTTTCCTTGTAGTTTTTACTAAAGATTGGCTCATGTATATTTAATTTTCATGTTATAATCTATTAATTATGTGATAAATTTATGTGGTCCCCCAGGGACCACAGAAAGACGTTTGTAATTTTTTATTATATATTCAAATTATGTTTCTAAATGTTGTGTAGATGTTTATTCATGTTTTACTAAAGGTCTTTAATCAAAACTTGTTAGTGAACTCAATATATATCTAGATTTGGGAGCATAGGTGTGAGAACTGAGGGACCCACATAAGGCGATATAGCTTTTGAATTATGTCTTTACAAACTCTGATATTCGTTTTACAAATGTTTCCACAACTTTTACTAAGCACTATTGTTAGTTTAACTGCAAAAATCCGCAAAAATAAATTGGGCTCTCAGTACACACATACACGATGGAAGATGTGTTTCGTATTTTATTAAAATTCATTCCAGAACATGGCTAAAAGGGGCTAACAATTGTTTTCTTCGGGGGGTTTTGATTCGAATTTGTATCAATACTTCTTAGTGATGAGAGGACTCTTTTGATTTAATTTACTTTTTATTTTCACACATGTCATGTTTAAAAACTCAATCAGATCTGAGAAAGATGTTGTCAATGTTTTAATTAATGTCAATCAAATGCTCTATACATACAAATTATGGAAAAGTCAATACTGCACATTGAATATTGTTATTCATATTTGTGAAATTTTTGGATCAAATCCGTCCAGTAGTTTAGAGATCAGCAAGCATTCTAAAGGATGACTCACGCCAGACCGTGCCGGGTCCGAGCCGAGTGTCGGCCGTAGCACGGTCACCGAGCCGGTTGCATTCACGACTGCTCGGGCGAAGCTCGGCGGCACTGTATTCATGCAACGGGCCGTGGCCGAGCCGAGGCGGGACCGAGTTGTTTCCGAGCGCTTTCCGTAGTTCGGCTGTCACTCAGTTGCCGATCTGTTTAACGCGTAGATTTAGCGCGAAAAATTCTAAATCTATGGTTTAACGCGAGTTTGTTCACACAAAATATATCTATACTTATAATAAAACTGTTGAGGGTCGAGAGTCTGTACATGGAAGATATTTTGAAAATTTTAATTGGAGGGCGTTCTCTAATCGATACTGAAGCCGAAAATGTAATTTAAACTTTTCATGTCTGTCTGTCTGTCTGTCTGTCTGTCTGTATCCCGAATAAGTATCACGCCGAAACTACTGAACCGATTTAAATGATGCTTGGTACACTTGAAGCTTATAGTCCAAGGAAGGTTCTAGGATACTTTTGATCCCAAAGTTTTGCGCGGTTCCTGCGGGAGAGGGGATGAAAGATAAAATGGTTTTTCAGTTGTAATTTCTCAACGCGTGATGCGATTCCAAAAATTTTTTCAATGTTATAAAGGGAGTACTTTAAGGATTGTTTCACACAAGTTTCAATGTTGAGGGTTTTGTAGTTCAGGAATTAAAGGCATCTCAACTTTCGCAAAACCTAGAATTCAAGGGTTTCTTTGAATGAGAGGGTAATTCTAAACGGGCGTGTTGGCTTAATCATAAAAGAGCTTAATGATTAAGACTATTGTAAAATAATTCAGTCCGCGCCGAAGGCGGGGACTGATGCAACAAATAGGTACGATTTTTTGTTGTTTTTTGGTGCGGAACCCTCCGTGCGGGAGTCCGACTCGCACTTGGCTGGTTATATTCTAAACATAAGCTATATTTTAATGTAATGACATTAATATACATTTATATATATTAACACTATATAACCTTGGGGGTAATACAGAAGGCTAATAAACTATGTCAATTGGGGATTAACCTATTGGATTGAATAAACTGAAAATTTAGCACGAATATTGTTAAGAAGTATGTAAGCTTTAAACGTGGACTTCATATTATAACGCTTGAGTTGGCTTAATCGAAAATCGTTTTTTTTATAAAAATATTTATGAATCAGTGATAAAATGAGAATACAATGAGGAGGGGAGGGGGGGGGGGAAAGGGGGCGGGGATATAAAATAATGTCATGTAACATAATGCGCACTTTAAAGCTTATTAAAGAAAAAATAGGTACGGTTTCTTGAAAAAAAGTATTGAAATCCCACCAAAAACATCCCTGTTGAAAAGGAGGCCAAGTTCCTATGGGCTAATTGTTCGCCTAAAAAAGGGTTGAAATCTAATCCAATGCCAAGTTGAGATGTACTTTAAAATCGATCATAATCATCTTCATCAACAGCCTAATCCACTGGTAAACATTTGCCATTCCCAAGACTCGCCACCACACTCAGACCTCCACCTTTCAAATCCAGCCATTACCGCACCACCGCATTCACGTCAACGGTCCATAATGGCCGAAATTCACTTTACCATACACCCAACTTAAAATATGGTGTAGTTGTGAAAATACGTAGGTACCTACCCTTGGTTAAAAATATCTAAAATAATGATACTTTTAAATTAGAACTTGGCAGGGTTTCGAGCAGTACGTAACACTTGATTAATTGTGTAATTAAATTTTTATGTATATAATTAAATTAACCTGCCAAGTTCAAATTTAAAAGTAACATTATTTCAACAGGGATGTTTTTGGTGGGATATACGTTACAATAATAACCCAACGTATCTGTTAGGGCGACAGCTTATCCAAACTTGGCCTTGGCCATTATACACTTTAATCCCTTGGTGATCCTTAGAAAAATTGTATTTGAAGAATATGTCAAGAGATTTGTCATTCAAGTAAAACGCTTACCACTGTTATATTTTTACGAATGTAAAGATAATTCCTAATAAAGTCAATAAAAAAATTAAATATCTGCCTACAAGTTTTTGACAATGAAGTGTGACGTCAGCGCCTCCATATGGGAACTACACCAGCTGGGAGCATGCCCCTAACCAAATTGGCATAAAATACTTATGAACTGCTCTTCTAAGTAGGTTTATATTCATTGATTTGGTTCAGGACGAGGCCTTATAGTTCGTCAGCATAGCGATTATTTTCTTCGCGTTTTTAGGGTTTCGTAGCCAAATGGCAAAAACGGAACCCTTATAGATTCGTCATGTCTGTCTGTCTGTCTGTTTGTCTGTCCGTCCGTGTGTCACAGCCACTTTTCTCCGAAACTGTAAGGCCTATGCTATTGAAACTTGGTAACTAGATGTATTCTGTGTACCGCATTAAGATTCTTATATAAAATTAGAAAAATGCAGTAAATTTTGGGGGACCCCATACTCAGAACTGAAACTCAAAATTTTTTTTTTATCAAACCCATACGTGTGGGGTATCTATAGATAGGTCTTCAAAAATGCTATTGAGGTTTCTAACATATTTTTTTTCTAACGTTAATAGTTTGAGCAAGAGACACTTCCAAAGTGGAAAAATGTGTCCCCCCCTCCCCCCCTCTAACTTCTAAACTAAGAGAATGATAAATCTCAAAAGAATATATAATGTACATTGCCATAAAAACTACCAACGAAAATTGGTTTGAACGAGATAGAGCTGTTAGTTTTTTTTTAATACGTCATAAACTGCAATTTTCTTTTAGAAAAATCACTACCACTGCGAACGTGTTAAAACATCATTCAAAGTTACAACGAACTATAAGAACTTTTATATTATGTTACTTGCTGCTACGAAACTCTTCATGGGCGAGTCTAACTCGCACTTGGCCGGTTTTATTTCTACATTATTCTGTGACACATGGTATTGCGTAGGACTATCTGCACCGGCGGAAAATAATTCGCGAAAATAAATTGTGCGTGGTGTGGACAGCCTTTACTTTGCAACCTTTATTTAAAAACTAGCTGTTGCCCGCGACTTCGTACGCGTGAAAATTGTTACAATGCCAATTTGATTGCTCTCTGCTTAGCCCCTAGGATATGTAGCGTGATAATATATAGCCTATTTTAAGACTACCCCTAGGTAATGTTTGTACAAAATTTGAATCAAATCTATTGAGTACTTTTCGAGATCCTTCCGGACAAAGCAAAGCAAAGAGACAAACAGATAAACAGACAAACAGACAAAAATTTTTCTAACTATATTTTCGGCTTCGCTATCTTATGCTGAACACCCAGCGAGTATTTTTTTTTTTATATTTCCAATGTACAGTTTTGACTTTTCTCTCATTTTATTATATTTTAAAAATATTTTAGACGTCAAAAACTGCGCAGTAAAGGTTACTTCATAAGCAATTCTTTTTTAGCTTTTTTAAGAAAAAAAGACGAGAGCACGTTTTAAGCTAACTAAGTTTAACCTACGATTTTGATGGCATCATGAATCCAAAGTACCCACTTAAATACTCAGGACTGTCAGTAAAACTGATTAAATTGTCGTCTCACGTTGCTGGTATAAATTGGCTTTATTATTATTAAAAAAATGCTCTAATGACACAGGGTTCTCGGCTTACTTTATATAATTGCAATTACACTAATTTACTTCGAAATTGTATTGGAAAAGACTCAAGAAGTCGTTAGGTATGTACTTCATTCGTCTGACTGCGTCAGTATACAAAACAGACAACGAAAAAACAAGATAACAGTTCCATGGAACTACTGGGATAAATCTATTTTAATTAATTAACTGTACAATGAGTCTTAAATGCAATTAAAAAATTGTAACCCAGCCAGCATTAACTGAGGTGGACCGTCACCAATATCTATTAATTATATACCGGATAGGTGAACCGTAGTTAAAAAAAAAATTACAACCGTACACCCAGGTGGTCTGGGAAGGTGGACGGTGGGAAAGAACCGCAAATAAAATTCAACAAAGTATACAAAAATGTTTCTGCAAAATAAATGGCAAACACGGCAACAAATTATCATTCATGAATGCAATAGACTTTTTAAACCTTTATTCAAATCTGCGACAAACGAGGTTAGGAAACAAGAGTGTTGAATGCCAGTCATGAATGACCACAATAATATTATATTTGAACATCACAGCGAAATAACAAAACGTGTATAATAAATTTTGGTTTATTTCAAGACAGCTATTGTTACCTACCCAATAAATTTTAGACTCGGCCGAAATGAATCATTAAACAGTGTTGAAGAGAGCCGGCGAGTGTTTTCGACGATAGAGATAAATCTAGATGTGACAAACAACATAATGTATTGCTTTGCTCAGCTAATGCATTTGTTGGAATTTCAGCTCTTTGTTTTCCAATACTTTTGATATTTATGCTAACTTGATTGCTTAGGGTCTCCTTGTGTTTTAAACACGTTACACTACATGAAAATCTCATTAATTCCGATAAAGTAAGTAGGTACTTAAAACATTTTCTTACAATAAGTACTTGTAACATCTTTTGATTGCTTTTTGCTCAGCAAAAAAAAACAGAAAATCTGCGAATTAACCTCGGAAGAACTTCATACACTTTTTTTTTAAAGGGACAGATTTTTTGCATAATTATGGAAATCTTTAAGTATGATATGCCGGATTCCTGCCAACTAAATCTACAGAGCCAATTCCTGCCAACTAGACCTTCAGACTACAGGGTGAGGAGGGTGGAATGGGTGAGTGTGGAATGGGTGAGGGTGGAATGGGTGGGGAATGGGTCTTGCTGGTGTTCTAAAATAAATGTACCTACTTACTTATAGACAATTTTCTAATTTCGTTGGAAAGTTTGTTTTTTTAATTTCAGTACTGTTCATTTCGATATAGATCCAGGAACCAAATTACTCTGTGAAATAAAGCATTTTCATTTACATCATAATATATCATACATGCATACATAGGTACATACGTACATACATAATTAGACATTAGTCCCGGATTGAGGGCGTTCAAAGGAAATTTCTGCGTTGCCTTGACTATAGGGCCCAGCAATATTCAATTGACTATGATCATCGTTGCCATAGATACCACTTCTTACCTTTAGAGGTGAGACGTAATGTTGGTGATATCTGCTACCTACTCAAGGTTGCAAATAGTAAAATTGACTGCCCGCAGCTTTTGGCCAATGTGTCTCTGCGTACAAATATATTAGGCCTTCGTCAGCGACCGATATTAGATGTTCCGATGGTTGCTACAAACTACAGGGCAAATGCGTTCTCTGTTAGAAGTGTATCCCGGTTCAATGAGCTTCCGCGGCAATTTAACATAGACCTGTTCAACACCAGTGTAGCGACAATTAGACGACGATTGGCGGACTCCTACTTTGATTTTACCGAGTGATTGATAAGGATATGACAGTGTTAAGGTAATTGAATTGTGGCGTCTCCTTTGATTCATGTTACTGTTATTATTGTTTTTTTTTGTTGTTTGGTTTTGTGTTGTTACTGTTATAATTTCAAGCATACATCGATATTAAGTATAATCTATATGTGGAAGCTTGTTATTAGCGATCTGATAATATTAATTGTATACTCAATTTATTTTATTAGTCTGTAAGCTTTCTTAATATTAAATAAATAAATAAATAATCGCCAGAACTGAGCATTTCAAAAATTCGTTCCTCTGTCGAACTATAAAAACTTGGAACGACCTGCCCGCACAAGTGTGTCCCTCATCTTACAATCCCGGGTTCTTTAAAAGGAGCGTGAAGAGGCACATCACAGGGCCGCCAACTTGAGGACCACTGTCAGAAGTGGCCCCAATCGCTAGATGCACCACGGCTTTCCATCAGGCTGGTGGCGACGTCAATTTGGCGAGCTGAATATAAAAAAAAAGATGATTGTTACCATCACCCAAGACGTTGAAGCCGCCTCAGCGTCAACTACTGCTAAGTGGCAGCTGGGACCATCGGTTTAGCGTACGTTCAAATCATGAAAACGCTTATTTACGGAAATGCCAGATCCAGTCAGCCATCTGAGGGCTGACCATCACGTAAGATACTTAACCCAGTGATCGCTAACAAAACGGTAAGTCAGAGGCGCTACAAGAAGAAATTAATAAAAACATAGAATATTTTGTAGAATAACTTTGGTCTGCCGTCAGTGGCCAATTAGTGACTATTAACGTAACTTTGCTTGAGCTGCAGACTTCAGCTATCTCCTAATTAAGACGAAAGACTGTGCTAAGTAAATTCAAACTATACTGAGACTAACTTTAGAAGTAATATTGATTGCATATCTTAAAACCTCTTCGCACCAAAGAGGTTTCGTGTTTCGTCCACTTTCTCGAAAAATTAATACTTTGACAAAGTGACTACGTAGATTTCTCAACATAGTACACCACGCTATGAACCCGGCGCTCGTTTGATTAATCCATGAAATACTGAGAAAACGGTCTTTCCAATACATTGCCGAAGATAATTCCTTAAAATTACCACTTTCCTAGCACAACTAATTTATAAGTAAGCAATTCCAGTGTGAAACACGTTAAATTTATTTTTATCAGTAAAACAGCAAAAGTGACACGCACGCACTCCAAATTAGTTTATCAAAACGTGGTGACCATTGATCGCTAGGGTACCTATTTGAGACATAAGTCGTTATTTTAAGGCGTAGGGGATATTGAAGATCATGAAAAATAGACACTAAATTTTAGAAACCGGATCCAAAGCAACGAAGTGAGACATTAAGATACAACCAAGATTGTAGTTTCAATGATGAAGACGATTTAAACGAAGAACTAAAATAAACTTCAGTAACAGAAATATACTAAAATGTTCAGCCTTGCTCACATAAATCCTCTTCTTATGCTAATATTTAAAATAGATAGCTCGCAGTATATAGATACAGGAGCTCGGCTTATGCAACTATCGAGCCGGATTCAGTTCGTCCGCATTTGTTCCGGTAACACGCTTTAGATTTTCTCTTTTATCGCAGCCATGTAAATATTTTAACAATTTGGAAAGTTGTCGGTTGTTCCAGACTATTCTATTAACTACTTTATGTTACATGCGTGGCTAAAATAAACCCAATGGCGTTGAATATTAAAATGTTATCTAAATATAGTTTGGATGGAAAGACTTAATGGAACTTGTTTTGGCAAATTACTCGTGCCCAAATTGAGAATGTAATTAGTAGTGGTTTTCAAATGAAAACCACTACTAATTCCTTTCCGATCTCAAACAAAGCGTGCAGGACACAGGTGTCACTTTCATACAGAGGATGAATTGATTGGCTATCGGATCACATCTTTATTTTTTATATTTTAATAGATTTCAGTATTTTACACGTTAAAAAGAACGTCGCAATGACACTTTGGATTGGCGTTTGAACAATCGAAAACAAACAAAGAAACAAACAAAAAAGTGTTTTATTCCATAAAAAACACGCAAATGGATGTTACGAGACTTACGAGTAGATAAATAATAGACATAAAACAGAGGCAAGTTGCAATCAATACGGTCATGTGTAAGGCAAGTAGTCCGTTCTCAAGAAGACATAAGCATGACCATGGCAACAGTATTTTTATTAAAAACAGGTAATTTTATGTTTAACTTATTAGTCATTTGTAATTTGAATAAAAATAAATTACACAATAAATAAGTATAACGAATAGGCATAAATTGTCACGTGGCACTGATTCATTTAATGACACAATATAACACATTCCATGTTCATATATCAGTATTGAATAAAATATAACATAGATATTATTCATGTATGTAATAATATCCATCTTATATGAAACTTTATCAGCTTAATCAGTATATTACATTAAAACTTACCTGCAATAGCTCGTCCCAGCAACAAAGCACTGAAGAGGATGGAAAGCATCCGACCTCTCGCTCGCACCACCATCTTGCACACCTTGCAATTTCTGCCAATATCAACTGATCATCATTGAACACTTTTTGACACTATTTAAGTCACACTCCGACACACTTTGGTTGTCATACACTTATGGTTCTCATTTGTTTACACACTGAAACGGCTTGGTTATATATTTTGCTACATGAGTTTTAGATTTAGGCGATGGTTTTACAAGATTCTGGGTGAATAGAATAATAATGGACTTTATTAAGAATTGAAAGTGTAATCCAAATTATATACCAATTTTTAAATCTATATATATAAAAATCAATGCCACTTTTCGTTGTAATTTTATAACTCGAGAATGGGCTCACCTATTCAAACCAAATGTTTAGGCTTTGTTCGGACTATTTAGTAGATGGTTTATGTGAAGTTTGCACAAAATCGGTCGAGCGGTTCTTGATTTATCACGCAAACGAAGTTGCGCGGGTCAGCTAGTTGGTATATATATTTGAATTACCTACACTTTATAATATTTGTTTTTTTGGCTAAAGTTGACAAGATTTTTTAAACGGAATAGAAGGTTTAAAAAATATAATTTTGTGCAGTAACGCGCGCTTTCTAGTAACGTAAACCTGAAATAACGTAGTTGGTATAGAATATTTTTAGCAATTTGATCTTTTAACTGTTGGTACTTATAACGTATAAGAAATGTCTTTGCTGTCAATTTATGGAGCAATAAAGCAGAAATAGGACAAAAGAGCAACGTTCTTGCACTAAGCTTCAAACAATTGATTCAAGTATACATACATACATACATATAATCACGCTTGTCTCCCACCGGGGTAAGCAGAGACTATGGCTTTCCACTTGCTACGATCCTGACATACAACTTTCGCTTCTTCTACTTTCATAACTGTTTTCATACACGCTCGCCGGTTAAGGGTACTCTTGACTTTGCCTTTTTCCAGAAGGTCTCTGATTTGATCGGCATGCGTACGCCGAGGTCGACCCCTACCAGTTTGCCCATTCATTCTCGCCTCATAAATCTGCTTTGTCAGTCTATTCTCATCCATTCTTTCCACGTGTCCAAACCATCTAAGCATCCCTTTTTCGATCTTAGTCACTACATCTTCTCTTATACCACATTTTTCCCTTATCACACTATTTCTTTTTTTGTCCATTAAAGTCACTCCAGCTATACTTCGCAGACTTCTCATTTCCACTGCATTAATTTTGCTTTCATGCTTCTTCTGCCATACCCAACTTTCACTACCATACATAAGTGCAGGGACGAGCACTCCCCTATGTACAGCCAACCTGGCCTTCTCAGACACATTTTGACTGCTCATAAAGGTGTACATAGCCCCATTCACTTGATTTCCTGCTAAAACTCTTCGTTCGTTTCGCTAAAATTCAAGTATAAATCAAGGAATGTTAAATCTAGCCATTTAGTTCTATATCAGCCACAACAATTTTTTATATCTAATTGCTCTTAGGCCGTTGAATCTAATAATCTTAAAAATAATGCTTTACACCCGGGGGCCGAGTCTGCTATTTTCCATCAAAAAGCCGGTCCAGTGCGATTCTATTACGATATTAAAGCGATTGGTCCTAAATCTGCTAGTCGCGTAAATCCTGTCTATCGCCACTATAGAACATCGATAGAATATAAATAGAATCGCAAAAGCAGAGACAAGGGCTTTATTTTTGGTTGTTTTGACTCTTGTCAGTCAGTACTAGTATTATAGGTGTTTTTTAGGTTATCTACAAATTACCTAAAAGACTTTTGTAAAGAATTACGATGTACAATTGTGGACTTTACCTATAAACAAACGTGAACTTTATAAACGGCTTCAAAGCAAAGAGTGACAGTGTTATCCAGAAGAACTATCAATCAAATCAGCCTATCGCAGTCCACTGCTGGACGTAGGCCTTTGCCAATTTACGCCACAATTCAGGGTGGTACTCCACGGTTGCCGAGACGCGGTTGGAAGAGCTATATCCTATAGAAATTTGAGACAAAACTCAAATGTAAAAAACTGGTCCATCAATGAATTTCATTTTGAAGAAAGGGCTTTGGATGCTAAAATTCATAGAATAAACACAGGAGACTGTATATTTTCATATACATATATAACAGCAGTTTATTCAAGTCTTCTACAAATACATCTTTACAGAAAAAATATTGAACAATAACCTCATGATAACTCAAGATTGTGAATAGTGAAAGTTTTGATCTACAAACAACTACTCTGTCATATGAAAGTTGGTTTTTAAATTGATTAAGACTAGCGTAACTACTCAACGGACTTAAAAAGTTATTTCATCATTGTGAAATCACGGTATTCCACAGCAACTATGTGATATAGCCAAACAATCTCAATACAGACAGCTTTTATTAGTGCCTGTGTGTGATAGATAATATGATGGATAGTAAAAATAAATATGCTATTATCATTTTGTTAATACTCAAGGAAGCTGAGCAGTGATCATTTTAATAAATCTTGTATTTACTGGCATGTATGGGTTCATAGTATGACACAGGTAAAGCCGTCAACTACAGCTAGTATGTTGGATTATGAAAGAGTAATGTGCATGTACAGAGATCTTGGCCATCCAAGCCTGCCATGATGAGAAGCCATGCCTTCGATTCCAATGACCAATGCACTAGAGCTAGACTAATGTCAATTTGTTCTTTTGACTGGCCTCGTGGTTACTACTCTAACCACTAACATGTAACTCACATACTAACTGTAACTCTAATTTGTAGTCAGGTACTCCCTGTCTACGGATTCGGAGGTTGTGGGTTCAATTCCCACCCAGGACAAATCTTTTTGTGTGATGATCATATTGCTTTGTGTCTGGGTGTTATTTATCTATAATAAGTATGTATATAGAAATATAAGTATGTCTATCAGGCGTCTAGATCCCATAGCACAAGTTTATAGCTTAGTTTGGGCTAGACGGTGTTGTGTGAGAATGTCCAACAACAATATTTCTATTAATACCTCCTCAAAATGAAATTGGGTAAGGCCTAGGTCTGAGCATAGTGGTAGACTGTAATAGGGTTATTTGATAGCTTATTTTGGATTTGGAAACATTAAAAATGATGAAATGTGGAAAAAATATTTTTAATATTCATATTTTACAATTATTGTTTTTACATTATCTTCATCTTGCCAAAAATACTATTGTAATAGCCACGCTGCTTGTAGATCAGGGTTAACACTTCAATTTTCAACTCGAGTATCCTGAAATAGATTACAATACAATTAGTTTTATTTCAGCTATTGCAAGCTTGTGAATTATGATTAATGATTAAAAAGTGATTTCAAGATGTTGTTAAAAGGAAATGAGATTTATCTGATAGAAATATTAAATGACTGTGATTTTAAGTGTCAAACATTGATATAAATAAATAAATAATTTTACCAATTTTGTCAACTCTTATTTACCCACCTCATGTTTCCATGGCCATTGTGAGTTCTTCTTCTAAAGGAGAGATAGGAAGTACTACAGATGTTTCATAACACAGTTATGCCATGCACAACATGCATTAACAATCTTCCCTGCTATTTTGAGACCATAATGTAATGAATATACTTGCAGCAAACATCTGAAATTAACATAAAATGGTAAGGACTTAATCATCTTCACCAAGCTTGATGATCTGGATCACATTTATTAGGGTATTAGGAGCACTGTGAGTTGACCAGTTTTGTATCAGCATTGTTAGATGTGAATGTGACTATCATCGGGCTGCTCTCCAACCAACCCCGTCCTTGTCGGTGTACTGGTGCACTAGGTACTTGCCAGTTACTTTAAATTTGGAACCGGAAGATAGTTTGTAAACTCAGAATTTAAATGATCTGTTAGAATATTGACCAATTAGTAATGAAGTCTCATACTCCCATCCACACTACTTACAGGTGGGGTTTGCTTGGAATGGTACCCTACAGTAGAGTTCAAAAAGTGATTGATTTTTTGTTTATACCTAAGTATACTCTAATATTCCCATTTAACACCTGACTTATTTCAGTTTCTTGTTTCTTGAGAGTTTATAGGTATATAAGTCATTAGGGATGCCTATATAATTTAAAACCTGCAGTCTCTATACCAATATTATTAGGTATTAGGAAGGATTAGGAAGTTTGTTTGTTTGCATCGGAATAGGCTCCAAAACTTCTGGACCGATTAATAAATTCTTTCAGTGTTGGAAAGCTAGACTCTTCCCGGTGAACATAGGCTATATTTTAGTCCCATATTCCCTTGGGAACAGGAGCTATGTGGGTGAAACGGTGAAAATATGCTGTGCACCCGGGTAAACTGGGTATTTTAAATGTTCATAAAAACTGTAAAAAACAATTAAGTAAGTATATTGGGAATTGAGTGTACATAGGTAAGTACCCTATGTACTAAAACAATAATAACTACCTACTGTAAGTAGGTATTAGAAATGTGACTTGTATTTTAGATATGAGTGATTGTAAAGAATATTGGACAGTACTTACAGAAAATAGATGCATGTCAATTGCCTACATGTCTTCATACTATTTTGCTGATCTTGTTGATTTGGCTACTTGGAATAGTTGCCATCTATGTATCTATAACTAATAAAGTTCATTGCCCCTGCGACAATGGCTCACTCACAGCTCTAAATTCACTTTTTGGAGACTCATTATAGCACTACGACCATCCAATGTACCTACTATGTTCCATGAGGCTCTTCAAGGTCTTGTTTTGTAGGTGAAATGAATAAAGTCCGCTTCAGATAAAATGTTAGGCTCTCACAAAGTTAATCCATCTTCAACATTTTGATGTAAATTGTAAACTTGCTTCTATTTAGTTTATCTATATATGTAGTAAATTGATTAATTTAAACAATAATATTGTATGTATACCGAACGAAAATAATCAGCCTCGCACTTTCTAATTCTAGCTGTCAAACATTAATTACGCGACTTCCAAAACAAATCCCATCAAATATTAGCAGACTACGCATAAATGTCAAATACACTGGCGATTCTATCGAGAGGCCATCGGTCGACCATAATCGCACTTCAATAGAAACAAGATAGAAGCTATCGAGTTAGCGAATACGAAAACTGTCAAATTGTACCGATGAGCTTCTATTTTGCTACGATATCTATTCTATTCTCATGCGATTGCAATAGCAGACTCGGCCCCCTGGTGTACCATAACAAAGAGGACCTGATTGGTGGAAAAGAATTAGGATTGGAATTTACATGAACTTGAATGGCATTGATATTTTTTGGTTGATAATTTTTTTTATATCAATCAATATAGAAACAGTGTTCTCTGTCATATACCTACTAACGAAAAGAACGAGTAAACAAACGAGTAAAGAACGAGTAAATTATAAATTTCAAACACCGGTTGGTGATTTTTTACAATTATGTCAAATTAGGGTGTGTATAATTAGTAGATGCTTTGAGTTGAGTTATGAGTAATGAAACGGTTAGGGCTGGCGTTTCACGTCACGTTTATGTAGTGTGAGGAAATTTATGTACGTACGAACCGTAGCGTTAATAAGCTGTGGGTCTACGAATAGCTCTACGACTTATGCTACGAATTTAATGGCAATGCTACGAATATATGCGTGAATTTCTAATTTTGATGACTGTAGCGCAACTGTAGCGTGAATATTACTAATATAATATTATCTACAGAAATTGGTTGTTTTGAGTCTCATATGCATTTTTACACGTACCTCACATTGCGATAAAGGTAATTAGCATAGAAAGGCAACCGATTAAATCAGTAAATATAATATTAAATTTATTGAAGTTGGGTACTACAGCCTACTGATAACTAGGAAATATAATTTGTTGCAATATTGCTTATTATGGAAGTATTTATTTTTACTTGTGGAACGTAGTACGGTAACTTAAATACACTCATCTTGGATAGGCTTAGGATGTAGGATACAGCCCTATCTTGTAACCCTTTGTCAGCGTGCCTTATCTCCAGTTTCATACATGTCAAGATAAGTGAATTTTGCCAACAGTATTATCATAATTGCCTGCACACTTAATATTGCTGTAGTTTACCGATACTTGAAGGACTCTTGCTACTTGAAGAGCTATATTGATAGAGCTTTGTTCTTGCAGAGTAGGATTTCAGATTATTATGATTTCTAATACCAAAGCAAATCATTTATATTACTGTATTTTTGAATATCTAAAAAAATCTAATACCATTAGTAATTCCCAAAATGAACAACAATCCATTTTTTAAATTGGAATTTACTCATTTGAACCAAAATAAAATCTAATGGCAATCCCCGAACGCCTTTTGTGACTTCAATTAAGTAAAGGGGATGAAAAATCTATTTAATTTGTGAAATTGCGAGCTTAGTGAGTTCTGCACAAGGCACTAATTATGTTTGAACAGAATTCGCTCGATAGTAACATTTAAATGCTGGAAGCACAAGTAAAGTAAAAACCATTTCAAATTAAGTTTGTGTTAAACAAAGTATCTTAAATTCCTTAAGTAGGTAGTGAAAAAGGACCAATTTATTATTATTATTATTTTCCTTCGGCAGCGCTGAGGATATCCTTTCGAGGCCGTACCTGGAACTCCTGAACGACGGCAGAGAAAGAGTACCGGGTGGTTTTTGTTGGTAGGAGTGTATTTAGCATCTACGAGAATTTTGTCACGTGAAAAAGAAGGGGTCAATCCCCTTTATGTTAGTCCTTTTAGTATTTACAAATATATCGGTTAGTTAGACCAATAGGATGGCTAAGAGGTTAATATAATATTATCACTTACACATTGTTGCCAACTCAAGGCGAAAAGAGAAAGAACATTGAAAGATATTGAATGAAATATATGAATAGAAGAGAATAATTGCTTCCGTTACTCTAATTTAGGATTATGGAAATATAAGGTATTACCGTCGTGAGTACTTATTCTTTAAAACTATCATATAAGAGGTGGCTTGGTGGTTGAAATAGAATTTGTCATAAAATTGACAGTTACAGACAATAGGCATTGACAGCTGACAGTTATGAACAGATTTCTATGTATATTTTATAGAGAGGTCAAAGAATTATAATAAAGTCCGTTCACAGTTTATTTATCTCTGACAGATCGTTTTCTGTATGTTGGTATTGCAGTAAAGTTCACCTATGAGTGCCAGCTTAAGACATTTTGCCGCGTAATAGGGGAGATATAATATGTAAACGTTAGCTCCAACAATTAATTTTTTATGTCAATATCTAATTGTCAATTTACATGACTTTACTAAACACGTGATTCTGATATTATAAGACTGTACTTAAGTTTTATTTTTATTGATATGGATATTTAAAAAGACTACGATTACCAAGGAGGGCGAAGTTACTCCACTTCTTTCACATCTCAAGCTCAATCTCTCGCGCCCGAAAAACGGCAACAAAAAAGAAAATAAGTTTCGATATTTAGGTTAGAGTACATGGGATAAACAAAATCTTAGTATGATAACACGAAAATAAAGCAAGCCAACATCAGCGCTAGAGGTAAATT
Organism: Miltochrista miniata; assembly: GCA_933228765.1. Classification (NCBI taxonomy): domain Eukaryota; kingdom Metazoa; phylum Arthropoda; class Insecta; order Lepidoptera; family Erebidae; genus Miltochrista; species Miltochrista miniata. The sequence goes on along the minus strand of OW121750.1, from coordinate 20,320,316 downwards.
AACTATGAATGGACTATACACGATAGGTACGGTAGTAATTGAATCCTTGTTACAGAATAATATTTTACTCAGAATGTAATGCAATATTTATGGAACTGCCGATAAAATTTTATTGAAGCTGATATATAAACAAAATTAAATTTGCAATGCTGTTTTAATCTTTGAGCCCACTTTCTAGACCACCAAAGCGGCCGGTTGGCTTGTTCAAAGCAACATCTTTTACAGTCAGCTGCAGAGAAAAGTAAACAATAAGGACTGAATTTTCTCAGAAAATCTTTTATAAATTAATATTTATTTATTGATCAACACATTATACAAAATTTTATCCACTTCACGCAGTAGAACCTATAGATTTTTTGGTAATAATCAATTCTTACCGGGCAGCCCTGTATTATTTTCTCTGCAGCTGACTGTACTATTCCATTGCGATTGCTTCAATAATAGGTAGGTAATCTAGGTATCTTGACGTTTTATAACATCGTCACAAAAAAATGGGTCGCACACGATTTTAACGTACAAACGTCACGTCACGTCGCGTCGTTGCCTGGGTGCACAAATAAAAGATAGTACAGATGGAAATCTCATGTTTGTACTTTTTTTCACACCTACTTTCTGCTACACACACTCGCGCATAAATCAGTATCGAAAACTCGGCTCAAACCGCCTGACCTCGTGTCTGTGAACTCAGTGAGCTTTGTCTATATGTGTGTAGCCTCAGCGAATTTAGTATGTAGGTTTCCATCTGTACTATCTCTAATTTGTGCTGGGTGTCTCTCACCACATCTATGTTTCCATGTTAAAAGACCTTCCATGTTAAATTACTAGACATAATACTATTAATATAATTAATAAACTAGCCTATTGATAGCGTTCTGTCTATAAATAGATTAGTTAAACATAGCTAGCATCAACCCGTCAATATAATTTTTAAATCGAGCATTAAGGCCGCGTGGGTCAGATTTTGAGTTTTTTGAAACAATCCTATTCAAAAAGTAAAGGGTTTATAATTCTGATAAATATATATATAATAGTTAAGGATATAAGCTAAACATATTCCAAGCCCGTTAAACGATCCAATAAATTTCACTAGATAGAAAAAGATCCCAAACTTGACTCTCTCAGAAAAGTTTTTTCAATACTGTGGCTAAACTATTAACATTTTATATATTTTTTTTGCACTCAATTAAAGCTATTGAGTTTTTATACACATTTTCCGAACGTTTTTTTATACACAAGTATTTACATAGTTATCATGTACGAATATCTACCAAACGCAATAGAATTGCGCCGTTGACGGCCGATCAGTCTCGCGCTAGCGCTTGTGGAGGCAGGACCTGTGTCAGTTTTTTTCGCAACTATTTCGTAATTATTATGCCAAATTACGTTGAAATCGCGCCACAGTATAAAAATATCAGTAATGGGCAAAATGTATTTAGATTAACCGTTACAAATTACAATACTTTGTTATGCTTAATTCAATTACTCTGTAACAGATTACTTGAGTAATTAATTACAATGAGTACTAGCAGTAACTAATTACTGAGTAATGAAATTACACGTTAATCTAATTACATTGTAACTAGTTACTCATTAATTCAATTAACGAACTCTCATAATTAACAACTCTGTCCTGTGAATTCGTCACGGCCCAAGGGGTGGATCGATTTTGATGCGGTTTTTTGATCGTAAGTCAATGTATCCATGATGGTACTTAGCTATACATTTTGAAGACCATCAGCTTAATTCCTGAGTGATGAAGGGATTTCACTAAAATTCCCATACGCGACTCATGGTAAATGTGGTGATCTTTTACTTTTTAAGTGTTTTCACGACATGGTAACCAGCTACCTAATGCATTAAAATGTCTACGAATTACATGATAATTTTGCAATCCAACATGGCGGCCACGCCGTAATCACAAAATTTCATGATGGGTATCGTTTAAGAGGTTTTTTGGTATGCTGAGTAAGAATTACGTGATAATTCTGCAATCCAATATGGCCGCCGCACCGTAATCACGAAATTTCATGATGGGTATTGTTCAAGGGTTTTTTTGCTATGCTGAGTACGAATCACGTGATAATTTTGCAATTCAAAATGACCGCCACGCCGTAATTTTTTTTTATTTTTTTTTTTATATTCAGCTCGCCAAATTGACGTCGCCACCAGCCTGATGGTAAGAAAGCAGTGGCGCATCTAGCGATTGGGGACCACTTCTTACAGTGGTCCTCAAGTTGGCGGCCCTGTGATGTGCCTCGTCACGCTCCTCTTGAAGAACCCGGGATTGTAAGATGAGGGAAAGACGTGTGCGGGCAGGTCGTTCCATGTTTTTATAGTTCGACAGAGGAATGATCTTTTGAAACGCTCGGTTCTGGCGAAGATTCTCTCCACTGTGTATGAGTGGCATCTCTGCCCGGCACGCGTTGTTCGGGATCGGAAAGGAGATGGTGGGATCAGGTTGAAGAGCTCTACGTAATCGTAAAAGAGTAATCACAAAATTTCATGATGGGTATCGTTTAACCTCTTATCTGTGTTGGTTAAAAATTGCTAACACCAAATCAGTGGCTACTGTGGCTAGGTCGATTACGTCATCCAGGATGACCTAGACGACCTTGATTAAAATGATTTTATCTCGTAACTTTTGTATAGTAGCTGTATATCATTTATATATCACTAGAATCGTTAAAAAACAAGCTAAAAACAATTTCGGCCTTTAATTGTTGTGTTTTTTATTGTTTTTTTAATAAATAATTGAAATCAGAATTTGTGATTTTTCGCCATTTTTTTGCATAAGTTTTTTTTATGAAAAAATTAAATCAAAAAAAATATTTTTTTTTGTATTTTTTCTAAAAACAGACTTGAATACTCATTTTAAAAATATTTAAATACACACCTGTTTACAATTTTTTTATCACCTAGCCTCATAAAAAAAGGTACGCCCCGTGCGGCGTCGACCGTAATTATGTAAACAAAGACTTACCACTCGATCTCCGAGTAACGGCACTTCAGATAACCTTACGACCTTTACGAAAACCAGCCATCGGTTTGTATAGTTCTCAATAAACAATGGTGAGATTCGTATTAGTGTATTGTTTAGATAATATGAAACTTGAAACACATAGCGTCGCACTTACAAAAACAAACTTTTTTTATAGGTACTTTCGAACTTTGATTCACTGTTTTCACACACTTACTGATAACTTTTTAAATAAAAAACTTCACTAATCGATTAGCACATTAAACAGGATCGCGTCACTGTACATTACTTTTATAAAATCAATTAATACGTAAATAATAATCGGCCATAAACGCCGGCGTCGCGACAATGACTAACGGAAATGGCACCGAGAAATTAATACTTTTAAAATCCGTAATAGGGCGTACACGGTTATAATTTAGTCGCTTATTATGTACTACAAATCTGTCCTGCTCTTTCTTATGAACATTTCGTGCAAGTTTGAGCAAGATAGGCGTAGTAGTTATTATACTGCACACGAATTAAGACGCGACGGAAAGCGACGAAAACGCGAGCGCCAAAATGGTCCTCCCACAGATACGATGTTCCCGCCACAGAACCGAAACGGTTCTTGCCACAGATAAGAGGGGTTTTTTCGTATGCTGAGTACGAATCACGTGATAATTTTACAATCCAATATGGCCGCCGCGCCGTGATCAAAAAATTTCATGATGGGTATCGTTTAAGGGGTATTTTGGTATGCTGAGTACGAATCACGTACTAATTTTGCAATCCAATATGGCAGCCGCGCCGTAATCACAAAATTTCATGATGGGTATCGTTTAAGGGGTTCTTTGCTATGCTGAGTACGAATCACGTGATAATTTTGCAATTCAAAATGACCACCACGCCGTAATCACAAAATTTCATGATGGGTATCGTTTAAGGGGTTTTTTAGTATGCTGAGTACGAATCACGTGATAATTTTGCAATCCAATATGGCCGCTGCGCCATAGTCACAAAATTTCATGATGGGTATCGTTTAAGGGGTTTTTTGGTATGCTGAGTACGAATCACGTACTAATTTTGCAATCCAATATGGCCGCCGTGCCGTAATCACAAAATTCTATGATGGATATCGTTTAAGGGGTTTTTTGGAATGCTGAGTACGAATCACGTGATAATTTTGCAATACAATATGGCCGCTGAGCCATAATCACAAAAATTCATGATGGGTATCATTTAAGGGGTTTTTTGGTATGCTGAGTACGAATCATGTACTAATTTTGCAATCCAATATGGCCGCCGCACCGTAATCACAAAATTTCATGATGGGTATCGATTAAGGAATTCTTTCGTGTGCTAGGTACCAATTTAATGTAATTGGCCTTAATTTTACAAAAAAAACCTTTTGTCATAGTATTGTCGCATTGCTAGGCCTAAACTTAATAAGCAAATCTTTTTAGTTTACTACTGTTAATAGCTTAGGCGGCCAAATTGAATTCCAAAATTATCATGTTATTCGTACTCAGCATTCGAAAAAACCCATTAAACGATATCCATCACGAAATTATGTGATTACGGCACGGTGGCCATTTTGGATTGCAAAATTATCATGTGATTCGTACTCAGCATACCAAAAAACCCCTTAAACGATAACCATCATGGATTTTTGCGATTAAGGCGCAGTGGCCATATTGGATTGCAAAATTAGTACGCGATTCGTACTCAGCATACCAAAAAACCCTATAAACGATACCCATCATGAAATTTTGTGATTACACCGTGGCGGCCATTTTGGATTGCAAAATTATCACGTGATTCGTACTCAGCATACCAAGAAACCCCTTAAGGCGAAGTGCAATTGTGTCTCAAGCGATTCGGAGGGGGTGAAGCAGACGCAAGATGTTCGGGACGCTCCGTGCGTCGGAAACGTTTTCGCGCGTTAACCCGTTCACTACGCAATTGAAATCATTGACAGAAGTACAAGTTTACATAACAATTTTTTTCGTCCTGTTTAGATAAACCTCTTTAGATCTTCTACTCGTGAGCAACTACGTAATTGATTTTGATGCATTTTTTATCACTAACATGTAATGAAATTCATTTTCATAATAAGAATAGAACATAATATATTTAAGAAGTACCTACTTCAATTTATTTTTTTACCTGTGACGATTTTTGCTAGGTTTATTGAAAAAGTAAGAATCTGCTGCCCCTATCCTTTGTTTATATTTTTTGGTACTTCCTGAAAAGGAAAAAGGAGGGTTCTGTACAAAAAAGACTGAAAAATATACCTGTATGGGAGCCCTCCTTAATTTTTTTTCTGTTCTTAGGATTCGAAAATTTCAAATGCCTAGCTATTGCAGTGGTGCATAAGATGACAGATAGATAGTCTCAGTAATAGGGTCGCGTTATTACAGATTATTTATACTGTTGGCACTTGGTGGAACCTGCAGCGCATATTGAATAACCACCACTTGTACTGTTTTACAGCATTTATTTACTCTACATCTGACCGCTTTTGCCTCTTAGCATTTTCAAAAGGCAATACTTTCATTCCAGTTCCATTTTTACCCTTTGGATACGGAACTGTAAAAACGGCCGAGGTTCAAGTTGGACTGGCACACTGATGAGGATTTCGTAACAAAAAAAAACGCCAGAAGATTACGTTGTATGGGAGTAACCTTATTTTTTTCTTTATCTAGTGTTATTATAGTCGTAACAGCGGTAGCAGAAACATATCTTTGAAATGTATTACTGCCTAGTTCATGAGATACAGATGAACAAACGGACTTCAAAGTCTCAGTAATAGGGTCCCGTTTGGCTAAGAAAACGAAGAATATACAAAAACGAATATTGCTATTTGCATATATGCAAGGGTGTAAAGGAATAAATTTCGATACGAGTTATTTAAACTAGACTAGGCTTTAGTCCTGTCCAAATGATTACCATTTCCTAAATTAAACATTCTACGTTTCACTTCGCATAGCTATTGCCCGCAGCTTCAGCTGTGTAGAATTCTGTTCGCGTTCCCTACTACCATTGGGTCATATCAAGGGATAAAATAGCCTTTATGCTATTTTCTAAATTATCTTACTTCTTACTTAATATTATAAATGCGAAAGTTTGTGAGTGTAGATGTTTGTTACTCTTTTACGCTCTAACGGCTAAACGGATCTAGCTGAAATTTAGTACAGGGGTAGATATAGGCCTGGAATAACACATAGGCCACTTTTTATCCCGGCAATCAGTTCCCACGGAAATCGGAAACGGGAACAAAACTAGACGCGGGCAGAGCTGCGGGCGTCAGCTAGTGTATAATATGTCCAGGAATACATTGCAGTCTGGAAAAGCATAAAATAATTATAATAGGCCACCAATTACAGCCAGATCTGCTCAACCGTTGGAACGTGATTTTGTCACTAACATCTTCACAGACTTTCATATATCATAATTAAATAATTCGTAAGTCATATTAAATCATCAGGCCTTTTCAGTAACATATATTCACAAAATCATCTTCTAGCGCTTAACATATAGGTACCACTATCCATTGAACATTGAATTACTATTTTACATTATGGCTTAAAAACAAAGTTAGGGTTGTATTGACTGTATCGGGTTGTATGTAAGCTGTTTATTTTCAGTTCACTGTTGGTTAAAATTCAAACTGAGGTGACGGGAGGCCTCGAACCGTTTTGGCGCCGCGAAGAACCATAGCGTCCTTGGCTGCCTTCTATCGAATGTACCACGGCGAATGTTCTGAAGAGCTCTTCAACCTGATCCCACCCTCTTCTTTCCGATCCTGAACAACACGTGCCGGGCAAAGATGACACTCACACACAGTGGAGAGAATCTTCGCCAGAACAGAACGTTTCAACAGATCGTTCCTCTGTCGAACTATAAAAACATGGAACGACCTGCCCGCACACGTGTTTCCCTCATCTTACAATCCCAGGTTCTTCAAGAGGAGCGTGAAGAGGCACATCACAGGGCCGCCAACTTGAGGACCACTGTCAGAAGTGGCCCCCAATCGCTACATGCGCCACGGCTTTTCATCAGGCTGGTGGTGACGTCAATTTGGCGAGCTAAATATAAAAAAAAGAAACTCATACTTACAACTTCAAATTCAATACCTACCTACATCAACTACGACTTACGAGTAGTAAAGTAAGACTACGAGAATATCAACAATACGCAATACGTGCCTTGAAAGCTGTAATTTTGGATAGAAGTTTAATTTATTATATACTCAATTAAGGTTAATTCCTACTGTTATATTGTAAATTTAGGAGAATTGGCCCACTGATTTATCAGTCATTAGTATTATACTCGTTATGACATTGATTTTACTTAAATATTAATTTAAATAATGTACATGTTATACGCTCGGTCAGGGCGTCACATACATGAGCGCATTTATAGGTGAATCTTCTGGACTTATCTATTATGTGGCATCAGGCAAACTTTGTATTGGAAAGTATGAAAACGTTACTATAACTTATATAATACACCAAAGAAACTTCCCCAAACAGATGCGATATTTTTACGCTCTTGAGCTTAAGCCTTGAATACTTCCTTTTTTGGTTTTTTTTATTACCTATTTTCGTTACTACGGCAGTGAATTACGTCAGCGGGCGTGACAAAGTTGTATACGGGTGTCCTCAACGAAGCCTGTCGACTGACTGAGCGGGCTCTGTGAGGTGGCTGATAGCGGCAAAATGCACTCCCGCTCAACAAAACGTTTTTTTTTATTAAAGCAATATGTTTTTAATTAATAAATAACTGCATAGGACCTCGAGGTAACTTATTAGGGACATGGAAATAAAAAATTAGTGAGGTACATTATATAACTACTGAATGAAATTGATTATAGTCAAGGCGGTCACAGGTAAATTTACAGATTCGAGGGAACTTTGGGCTTATTTTCTATCGAGCCGAATTTACTCAATCGTGTTTTGGAGAGCTGACATCCCTGGTCAATATACTTAATAATAATTATCCATTTAAAAAATTGTGAAATCTTTGTTAACACCGTTGCAAAATTGGTTCGAAATATGTCAAAATATGTATTTTGAATCCCACTTCACCTTAAACGATACCCATCATGAAATTTTGTGATTACGGCGCGGCGCCTATATTGGATTGCAAAATTAGTACGTGATTCGTACTCAGCATACCAAAAAACCCCTTAAACGATAACTATCATGGATTTTTGCGATTACGTCGCGGCGGCCATACTGGATTGCAAAATTAGTAGGTGATTCGTACTTAGCATACCAAAAAACCCTTTAAACGATACCCATCATGAAATTTTGTGATTACACCGCGGTGGCCATTTTGGATTGCAAAATGATCACGTGATTCAGCATACCGACTTTAGAAAACTTTAGAAATTTTTATGACCAGTTATAATGTAATTTACATTTTTTACGCAACTGTAACCATCTAGCAAACTTACGCAACGAAAACTCTCAAAAGAAATGAAATATCCTAGTTTTCGAAAAATGTTTCGTTGCTGCTCAGCTCTTATTCGCCTTAGCGTGATGTTATATATTTGGTATTTTTCAAAAATGGACATTCTGTTAAGGAACTTTTGAAATTCAACTAGCAGTCTCTTAGACTCTAGAGTTCAAACAACTAAACAAACATAAACGTTTGTCTCAAGAGTCTGGGTGTTTCTATGTATAATGTGTATGTATTTATAAAGTATATAAGTATTAATATCCGTAGTCTGATACCCATAACTCAAGCAGGTTATTCCTAGTTCACTTTAGGATCAGATAGCGTTGTGTGAAATGTCCGTAAATATTTATTTATTTTATTTTAAACAAACAAACTCTTTAGCTTAAAAACAATAGTATAATATATAATTATGATTAACTCATTTATTTAGGAAACTCGAATAAATCACTACACTTAATAAAGTTCGATGCATTTACTACGTCAAACAAAGTTAGCATGCTGTTTCTTTCTACTCTACTGTATACTGTGGCATGAGAGTTCACTGCCGCTGCCGGCGCGCGGTGTGTCTTGCGCCCGGGGCGAGGGGAGCGCCAAATGCTTACTTGTGCGCAATAACCGCCCCTTAACCACTTAAAAGCCGGCTACGCTAATACGAAAGTTTATTACTACAAAACCGTACATTCTACGCTAAATTCATATTGAATATTTATAGTGTGGAAGGCATAAAACTAGGTTAACTATAATAATCTTTTCTAGTCACCGTTACGTAACTAACTTGACCTCAGTTTCATATTCCAGAGAGGGAGCTTCAGAGTTCAACTTATAATAGTTTTAATTTGATGTGCGATAGAGTTACACATTGGCTTGTTTAGCAACTCTATTAACTTTCGTCACTAATATATTTGTAAATTCACAATGTTATTTATAGGATATAGCAAAATGTTGATGCCGGTGACTTGTTTTTTTTGTATTCTAACTGTACTCGTACATCCGATGGTGTGCTTCCCATCGGAGTTCCTGGGGTTGAAGATGCATAAATTAATGATGACAGTGATATAAGTCATACAGATTAAGGCTCAAGAATGAAAGGCTAATATGAAAGTGCGAGAGGTACAAAACTGTGTTCTGTATGATTCTAGAGGACTGTAATAAAAAAAAAGATAGTTTATTACTATTATCTTTAAGTACATAGTTAGGCAAAAGAATGGAGGGTCGGGTACAAACGAAAGTACAAGAGGTTTGTGTAATAGAACTAGATTGAAGGACAGTGAAAGTGTGCTTAGTTAGGTTACTTATAATTAAGTAGAATATCATGAAAAGCAGGCTCTGCTTTATACAGAGAAACTAGAAAAAAAGTAGATATTAAATATGTTAGAAGTTACGAAAATTTTAATATACCAATTAATAATATTTTAAGTTCTTTGGCAAAGGTACAACTTAAGAATAAATTAATAGATTTACTTTTCGACTTAACTTTGGCACAAAGAGTAGTCCCGAAAACATTTTCTATAATCATAAGGTTGATTATCTGCCATGTTGATCCCATTTCGTATTAGGCAAAAGGCTAGTATGTCACCATGTAAGCTTACCAAAAGACGGGGTACGTATGAAATTATAGGTACCCAAAAAAGGAGAGTAGGTAAAATGGCTATAAAACATCATCCCCGTATCGTGTATACTTGTAATTTTTTACACCATATATACTTGCAAAGTCTACCAACTTTGGGTCCATTATAATATCTATTATTTGTTTACCGTCTAAGCTGCGTAGAACGCAAACACTAATCAAAATAGAAATACGGATAAAATCACCTATCATTCACGAAACATGTAAATGGCGGCCAATTAATTTGTGTGTGTGCAATTAAAAAATATTTAACATGTCCCAGTCACTATCACATGAGGTTTAATCCCTTTGTCCACAAAAATCTATTAAAATCCATTGCGGAAAATTTACATCGTTTTATCGTAACTGCGAGTGCAGCTTTTGTAAGACAAAAAAAAACTGTGACACTGCTACAGTGTCACAGTTTTTTTTGTAATATTATAAATAACACGTAATTTCTTCAAGATTCGTGCCATAACAATCATTCGTAACATCTTTTGATACACATTCTGTAACTTAATTAAATATATTTAAAGCATCCTCTTTTACAACTATAATGTTTATAATTATGCGTGAATGTAGTCATAGTTTGTATGGAATTTAGTTATATATTAAATTCCAGGTACGCCGGGAATATCGGATCTGATATGATTCATACATATTTACATACAAATTTATATAATTCAGAGAAGCTACTACATAGAATCAGTTACATTTAGCATTAGCATTGATCTAACGCGAGTCTATTGATATGTTTAAAAGGCTAAGGACAGAGATTAAGGTTACCTACAGCTGAAAATTTTCAAGCCTCTCATAAAGCCTTCAACTTGGGTTAACGACTACCCTAATATGTTACAGGTAGCCGGGACGAATGGCTAATCGTGCCGTTTCACGGGACTGCTTCGAAATTCAAAATGCAAAACCCAGTCTTAGGAAAATCCGTTTCAAAGGCGCTAAACGGAATCTACAAGCGTTTTCCTTGTTTCGATTCACGCACATCATAAATCGTAATTGTCTCTTAACTGAGTCATTTACTTCAATCACGCCCAGTGTGTACAGGGGCCGTGACGTAGATCAATAACTCTACCCATGATTGTCTTACTTGGCGGCTAAGCATCAATCTATGTCCAAATGTCTTGGCTGCCACTGCCTCATCAACGACCAACCCCAAAATGGATTTAGAAGCGAGCGTTTACTAAATGGATATCTAGTTATTGGACATGTTACTTTTGTAAAAAATGAAGGCGAGACATCGTTAGTAAGTGTTGAATAGATAGGCTAAAGAATCTGTAAATTATAAATCGCACAAGGAACAAATACGCGTCTATCTGCACCGTCATCTATGGACGTTATTCAACTTCTTACTAATATTATAAATTCGAAAGTTGGTGAGTGTGGATGTGTGAATATTTGTAGTTCTTTCACGCTGTAATGGCTGTACGGATCTGGCTGAAATTTTATACACGGATAGATTTACGCTGGCGAAGCTGCGGTTATCAGCTAGTTTATCTATAACTCAGTAAATGAAATAATCTGCCACGTTATATGGTTTGTTTTTGATTTTGAAAGACTAAAGGAAAATATATTTTACAGTCACGGAAATGGAGTTAACAAATAAACAATTACTCACTGATAATTATGAGAGTTTGGAAGTGTCAAAAGTTTGCCATGAAATAAATTCAAGGTTGCGTTGGCCTTTAAGTTAGAAAAAAATGTAAAAGGCAAAACAGTAGATAAATTACGTTTAAGTTCTGCTATTTAAACTCGTAATGACAGTGACACTAATTTGCCCCCTATCAAGATTTTATTTATCTTTTGAAACTGCTTTTAGAACTTTCTTATTTTTTAAAACTGCAGTATGACATCTCAAATGATAACTCATAGCAGTTTACTCGTATAGCTCGTGTTTTGTAAAAAACGCATCTTACCGTTTTATAATATGATTTTAAAATGACGAAAGCCATCTTTCTGCATAGCTAAATCAATTATTTGTATCGTTCATTTCGTAGTTAGCATATTTTACCATAGTTTAGTCCCACTGCAGATGGTTCATTACAGTTTTTGTGTAGAGAGCGTGGGTGGACTATATGAAGCGTATGTTCAAGTCATAACAGATTAGGAATCTCCAAGGGACGCTGCTTGTGGGACCAGTATGTCACCTTCGTAAGACAATATATGTTACTGGTCCTGGGACATCCTTCCGAGGGCTTACCCGGGGCTCCCAACCATAGGCTGTGGGGCGTAACGTGAGGTTTTTTAGTCGGTAGGTGTCCGGCATAGCATCCATGAGGATTTTCCCTCACGTAAAAAATATGTATGTTACTGTGCGTTGACGTTTACATTTTTCTAAATCACTAGCGTTCCCGTGGGAATATGGGAATAAAATATAGCCTATGTTCACCGAGGATAACGTAGCTTTCCAACAGTGAATTATTTTTTCAGATCGGTTCAGTAGTTTCAGAGATTATTCAAGCAAAGAAACAAACAATCAAATCTTTCCTCTTTATAATATTAGTAAGTGAGTAGGTATAGTAAACTTTTGGACAAAAACAGTTCACTTTTAAAATTGGTTGAACCGTAAATGGTTCAAACAATTTTAAAACTGAAATGGCCCCGTAATTGCAAACGCTCGTTACTTGTACGTTAACCTTTTTTCAAGTTAAAATATGGCGTGACTTTAATTTTAGCCTGCAATTTTTTTTTATACCTAAAATCCCTGCAATTTACTTGTACTTTTACCCCTTACCACAATGTATACGTCATCTTTATGTATATTAATTTTCTAGTATTTTATGTAGTGAACCTAGTATTATAAAATGATATTTTGCATAAAGTAAACATATTTTGTACGAAAATATATATGTTTACTATGACGCAATATATGAAATTTTCTATGTTTACCGGTATCTGAGTGAAAGAAAAAAAAGTTTTTGCAGCATTATTTATTTAAAGGTTTTATAAATAGCCGTGTTCCTATTTTGCCTAATTACAAAGAGTATAGAATCTTGATGAAATTTTATACTGAGCTGCAATGGATTTTGCACTAAGAAGTGACTTTGTCTTGTCCAATTTAACACGTGGTGGGCTGACCATTGGGCGGAACCTGGTGTCGTCTAACCTCATATGCGTGGTACTAGGTGTGGTGTGAACTCACTATTATCACATTATAACGCGTTTACAACTTTTCTTTCATGTATTCATTTTATTTATATTCGCCTTGGTCTGGAAACAAATAAGACTAGACGATGTAGCAAGTTAATACACAAACTGACATACTCTATCTACTTCTTAACGAGAAATTTTAATTGCATGTCAGCATGCATGTCAGTGCATGAAATTTCAATGCAATTTATAATTTACTAATTATAAAACGCTCTTTACTTTTATAAACAAAACTAGATGATGCCCGCAGCTTCGCCTGCGTAAAATTTGTTCCCGTTCCCGCTTCCCGTGGAAACTTATTCCCGGGATGAAAGTAGCTCAAATTACTCCTTATTACATAAGCTATCTGCCAGTGAAAGCCTCGTCCAAATCGGTCCAGCCGTTCCAGAGATTAGCCGAAACAAACAGACAGACAGACAGACAAAAATTTTAAAAATATATATTTTGGTATATGTATCATAATATATACATTCATATATACATTCATATGGTTATATATTAAAATACCAGAAATCAAAATGCCTTTACTTAAAATGCATTAGACCAAAATACCCGAATTCGAAATACCTTAACATTCAAAATACCTTATTTCAGTTCACCTTACCCTAAAATGTCTAAACTTAAAATACAAATAATTATTATACCAAAATTCAAAATGCAAATTTTCAAATATCCTTAATTTAAAATACCGAAAATAGAATACAATGTCAATATAAAAAAATAAACCATAACCTACCCAGTTTATCGCTATAACCTCGCAGTTATAGCCGTAGGTCTGTTGGTCCTTGGGTATCTTTCTGAGGGCTTACCCGGGGCTCTCAACCACTGTATACTGTAGTTTGACTCGGCCGGATTTTAGAAATAAATGCCTACAGCCGCGCGGTACGTAAGCATGCGATAGGGCTGCCCACCTACAGCATTTTAATAATATGTGCCTACTTTGACTTTCTATTTAGTATTGCGGATGTAAATATGTACATACATACATTCATATAGTCACGCCTTTATCCCTGAAGGTGTAGGCAGAGGCATAGAATACGCCCACGTTTTACCTTATAGTTTTACGTACGCGTAATAGATAGTGAGCCTAATGCAGTTGATTTTTTTCAATCCGCCCACAAGGCCTTCAATTTGTACTAAGGATTGTTGTTTTACTGACAACCGGCTTTCATTTCGAGTAAATATGTACCTTTTTTATTTAAACAAAAAAAATACTTTGTGAGTAATAATATAATATCTCCGCAACGGCTGGCGGCGCGGGGTGGCGGCGTGGCGGCGCGGCGCTGCGCCCGTTATCTACTAACGATTGAGTGAGACGGGTGTAGAAATTTGAAAACGAGTAAGCGGCGTAGACAATAATAATCGGCTCATCACATGTTTCGTCAGTGATAGAATCACGGAATTCTAGTCTTTATAATCATTGCGTTAAATTTTTGATTTACAAAATTAAAACTATCTTTCGCTTTGAAAGTACTAGTCAGTCTCTAGTACACTAGTACTTTTCGTACATTGTCAAGTTGTGATAAATTTTGGAAGTTCAAATTTGTCTCTATGCGTGTAATAAAAATCAAAGGAAACAAAAATGCTGTCAATCAAAGTCATACGGTGCTAAGTGTACTGTAACATCAGTCATCCACAAAGAAATGAATACTCTTGAAACATACCTAAATCATTGCTCTCAATTAAATAACTACGAACTGACAACGGAACTAAATGTACTACCTACACGTACTAGAGTTCTGCACTAGTTTTTTTTTGGATATTGTACTATATTGGATCGCACCGTTCACTGACTGAGCAAGCACAAGTCTAGTTTTAAACAAAAACATACCTACTTCATGTAACTACTGCTCGTTCGCTCTAACTTTGCCGCTCGGCTCCATACTAAAGTCGAATTTTTAATTAGACGAAGTAAATTGACAGCAACTAATGTCACTTCTTCATACAATGTTGCGTATTTTCTATGACGAAGTGACATTAGCTACTGTCAATTTACTTTGTCTTATTAACAATTCGGGTATACGCCTCTACGCCAGCGGCAAAGTTAGAGCGAACGGGTAGTACCTAGTTCACTCGTGTCAATCACTTTGTTTAACTTTAGTCAACTAGTAGTATAGTACCAATTAGTACTTAAGTAAAATCAATTTATAGTCTTACCTTTCGGAGTTTCCAGGTAATCTAAAAAACGTTATCTCTGGGTGCTTTATTGACGAATTCATGCAACCAAAACAAGCACAATAGACTCTAGTTGTCATATTAAATATTTTTAGTAAATAAAACACGCGCGGTTACTATTTAAAAAACGACACACCGTCCATTCGTCTACTCGGCACAATCGCCTGCTAGCGTGCTGAAAGGCCTGCCGAAAACGAGAATCGTAGGTATAGCTTGCGCTTCGTCCGTTTGTAGGGAGCTACAATACTGGTTAAACAACATATTTATACTGTGTCTCAACTGTAGGCTGTTATATTGGATAGGTACGTGTGGTTTTTAGTCGGTAGGAGTCCGTCATAGTATCCATGTAGGATTTACCTCATATTAAAACACTTTGATTCAGAGTTACAAAAGTACTACAGTGGGCTAACGAAAAATAAAAAAAAATAACCACGAAGGCTAAGGCGGGAGCTCCGCTTCGCTTCGCGCCCGCCTTAGTCTTCTAACCTAACCTATCCGAGTCGGGATACTGAGTCGGGGTGTTAACTATTCACAGATATATAGCATCCATGTAGGATTTAAATCATGTTAAAAAAAAGGTATTTTGTGTTTGAACATTTTAGGATAAGGTATTTGATAAATTTATTTTTTGGGTTTCGGTTATTCGACCGTAAGGCATTTTAAATTATTTATATTATAAATATTTGCCTTTTGAATATTGATATTTCGATTTCGGGTATTTTGGGCTCAGGCATTTTAAGTAAAGGCATTATGATTTCTGGTATTATGACGGTATACCATTCATATGCATGTAGTAGAAAGCGGTTATTTTAATATTACAAACAGACACTCCAATTTTATTTATTTGTATAGATATAAACAAAATACATAGGTACAAGAGCATTTTTTACGTGGGAAAATTCACATAAAACATCATGAGAAAAAGCATTTGTGTGATAACCATGTTGCTAAATTCATAGAATTCGTCTTGTGTATTCGCTCTTCCAAGTGAAAATTACTTGTACGTATACATACCTATGTATGTTAGATAGAAATTTACAAATGGTAGCGCAATGGCTTGTATGATTCATGGCTCCCGGTGGATTCGTTCAAAGTATCAATATTCTTATACTGCAGCAAGTAGATACGTCTGTCTACAAAAATTCATTTTATGCATGATTTTGTTAGAGTTTTTAATCATATTACGGGACTAGCTGTTGCCCGCGACTTCATACGCTGCATTTTATATGTGATTCTTTAGATTGATATAACTTTTTTAAATATGAACCGATTGACATGAAACAAACACTAAATGTTAAATGGAGCAAACCGCAACGCAATAAAGAAAACCGCATTGCAATCGGTTGAGCGATTAGTGAGATTAGCGCGCACAAACGTACAGGCAAACAGACAAAAATTCTAAAATCATTGTTTTGGGTTCTATTGCGTTCATAAAGCCCCCTTATATTTTTTTTCTTATATATCTTCATTGTACAGACAGCGACCTGTTACGATTTCATTATATTATGTATTGATGATATTTTTTTTACTAGTTAATAAGATACCATCCGCAACCTCGATTGAGTAAAATCTTCAATCTTCAATCGTTGCTACGTTTGTTTACTACCTTAGGAAAGGAGTTTTGTTAAATCGCTTCGATCTATAATGGAAAAGTTGCTGTATTAATTTCTAGTGTAGCCTCAGTGGGGAAGGCTGTTTGTTGAAGAGTCAGTCACAATACTCATGTAAAAGCATCTCAACCTATCAGTGAATTGGTTATTCGAAATAAATATTTTTGGGTATTTTACGCAACGTCATCTAGTCCAAACTACGAGAATATAAGCTTGTGCTATGAAATCTAGATAAATGATAAACATAATTATATCTTTCTAAACACATAAAACCCGTAACAAGGCACACTAGAAGACACCCGAAATCAAAAAATTAATTGCGGATCACACAAATATTTGATTCGACTAGAAAATCGAACCTGGTATCTATCTCAGCACGGCAGTCGTTAAATAGTAGTTTTCGATACAAGTGTGGGATTTCTGTTATTACAACGAGTTACGACAGGTGTTGACCCGAGCCGAAGGCGAGGGTAGACAGTCGGAACGAGTTTAAATAACAGTCCCACACGTTGTATTGAACAACTATTTTTAATACAGTTGCGAAAAAATGAAGCCATTTTATAAAATAATAAAAACACAATAAACTTGAATATCCAAAATGGCGCCAACCGTAAAAGAAAATATACCTTCCTCAGCAGCGACTATGGCAGTGCACTTCATACAGCCAACTTTTTTTATATTTATAAATTTAATTTGGCCGATACTTATATTAATTTATGCTTAAATTTTAATTAAAATTACTTTTAATCTGATATTGAAACATGTTAGTACCTTTTTTTAGAAATATTTGAATGAATCGCAGACATTATTTTGACAATAGGGAAAGAAAACGCACGAGTGCGGGAATGGTAAAGAAAAAGCACGGGTGTGTAATAGCCCACATCCCGAACGCTATACGTCCCTGTAATACGCCACTTTTTGAGCAACTGTATTAAAAACTTACTACCAATACACCCCATACCTATAGTGTGAAAACTCGATCTAACTCTGTTATTGTATTCGAGCTCTGTATACGACGGATTTGGGTAAACATTTAAACAATAAACATTTTGTAGCAACACCTTGTTACAATGCGTGGAACATTGTATTCAGAACACGCTTTCTGTACCCCGAGGGAGTGAAGTCGAAATGGTAATCTGTTATGTGTTTGGCAAAGAAAGTCATGATCGGTATTAGAATATTAAAAGGGTTAAAGAGCGAGGAACATTTTAATCGTTTCAAATTGAGATTCTTCGTTTTTTATTACATTTTTATAGCAGAAGCGATTGTCACCGGACCTCTAAACTCTTTATTATATGGGTACCAGCTACAGAGCCTTCTACATAACGCTAACATAACTCCCATACACTTAGTTTTTAAGTTTTACATAATAATATTAAAAAATAGTCTTGATACCGTTTATAACTTACAAGCATTTAATAAATCAATATTCATGATATTGTAAATGCACGGTGTGTTTGTTTATTTATGTTTTTACGTCGCAGGAAAGAAATTGATTGACATGATTTTAAGGCGACCGTTTTTTTTTTAACGTGAGAGAAAATCCATCATGGATGCTATGCCGGACTCCTACCGACTAAAAACATCACGTAACACCCAACAGCCTATGGTTAGGAGCACCGGGTAAGCCCCCGGAAGGATGTCCCAGGACTCCCAACAGACCTACGGCTACCACTGCTGCCTCGTCTAGGGGGTCGTCCGGATGCTATCTCGCGTTTTTGGGGGGTTTCGGGTGTAATCCCGCTTCTAAGGGGAGGGGGGGGGGGCGAGCGTGAATCCCTCATGTCACGCTGCCGTCATGGGCCTGCTTCTGTAAGGACGGTGAGCAGCCCTCTCGCCGTCCTCAGGCCCCCGGTGATTCGATCGATGAGAGAATTCTCTCCCGTTCCCGCCCCGCCGCCTCTTTCACGAGCATGAGCTGTTCGCAGAAAGAGGCTGTCCCACTTACTCCCGCTGGAGATCATGGCTCGTACCATGCACTAGAGTGAGAGAGTGTCCTCGTCCAGACCCACCACGAGGACCTGGCGCTGTTGCGTCCACGCCGTGCACTCCACCAGTGTGTGGAGCGCTGTGCCATCGCTGCGGTCCTTGCAGTGCTGACACTCGACCGTGATTTTCCGGTGTCTTCGCCACAGATACTTACCGAAGCTACCGTGCCCGGTAAGTATCTGTGACAACCGGTGTTTTGACAACATACAACTGTGTGGAAAGTGCTGTACATAAATGAAGTCATAGTATTATCACGCCTTTACCCTATAATGTTAATGGGTAGACAAACTGTACTGCTATATTGCTTCAGATTCAGATTGGTTTTATTTCGTCCTAGTGGTGCAACTCATTGCCATATTTAAATCGTGGCGGACAGGCTGTGGGTTCCTTTGTTGAAAATTTTCAAGCTACCAATAAGGTGCACTTTTTGTCACGTACACCAAGTTACAGACAAGTGTCAAGATTGACTTAGAGCAGTGATCTGTTACAGCACTCAGAGCAAGTTTGTCCAAGTTTTTATTCCAGGAAAGACAGTTTAGTATTATAAATTCTACAATAACGTAATATTTTGCGAGCGAAGCAGCAGTCGTCCTCTTGTATCTACGTCGTATATCATAATGTCAATTATACAAAATCCCACATTCCTATGAAATAAATTATTAATCAGATTGATAGGAGACAATGAAAAAATAATAATATCCATATGTGGAATATTTACGAAAGCCGTAGTCAAGGCTGTATACAAATTAGAGAAGTTTAATGTTGTATTTGTATATAACATTGTACGGTGGTCATTTACAAAATTGGACTGACACGTTGCGTGACTCGGCAACTAGGCGTTGCCAAAATGTGTGGAGGCGATGCGACACGCACACCTTCGCTTTAGATCCTATGTTTTACCCTCTGATAATCCCTCTACATGGTTCTAAAGGGGTAAATTATACGAACAAGTTCTCCCTGTTAACCGTCTTTATAATGTTAGGTAAACGTCTGTTAGCAACTTAATTAGAAGTTTATTTCTAGAAATAGTTAACATACAATTGGACTTAGCATACGTAATTGGCAGAACTTTTTAGCTGGAAGTTATGGTGTATGAAATTGTGTTGTGAGCTTAAATATTTTCTTTATTTCGTTGCTTAGATCTACCATTATGATTTTGTCTTAAGAATGACATCGCTTCTCACGCAATAATACACGGTAAATATTCATTGAGTGTGGAATAAATAATCGATTGGTATAGATTATACTTACTATATCTAAAAATACATTTGTTATATTAATTATTCATACCTATTCAATCATTTAATTGATGATTAAGTACAGACACTTCATGTCTGTACTTA
This sequence comes from Miltochrista miniata, assembly GCA_933228765.1. Classification (NCBI taxonomy): domain Eukaryota; kingdom Metazoa; phylum Arthropoda; class Insecta; order Lepidoptera; family Erebidae; genus Miltochrista; species Miltochrista miniata. Next base: position 20,300,006 of record OW121750.1, on the reverse strand, counting down.
ATCATCAATTAAATTTCGCATTATGCCTCGCTGCTTAACTTTCGTTAAACCTTCTCTGTAGAGTACCTATGAGTATTAGATTTTTTTCATTGTAGATGCTTACGTCATAATATTTTATCTCTATGTCAAATAGTGCCAAATTCGTTCTGGCTGGATCATTCGACGAGACAGCAAGGAAATAAGTTTTGAACATCACATTTTTCTCATGTTATGCCGTTTCAAAATATCGGTCTGAGCTTTCATGAGCTATTTTTCAAAATATCACCATGCAATTGCTGTGCATCACGTGCAGTCACGGTTATAATTTTATACTAAAGATAGCTTGCGGTTCCAACCAGGTTAAATTTTGCTATCCGTCAGAATTCTCGTAATTATGATCCTACTAATCTTACCTCTGTATTGTAAAGCTCGCCCATGTACTTAGTAAATCACAGTAAAAACTTGAAAGTTATGAAAAGCTTATGAAAAGGTAAAATAAAGATTGAAATAACTCTAAACTGCTATTTATGTTTAAGAATTACATAAATGGTTTAGAGTTAGTTAATTAAACATTATTTTTACCAGTGTTTAATATTCTATAGTACCTAGTATAAATAGAAAGATGAACCTTCACCATACAAAACACGCGTCTTTTAATATTTTTTTCTTCTAGTTAATAAAAATTTAAATCATACAATACATTCATCTAAGAAATTGGGGCTGATTCTATTGATCGTTCTACGCATTATGTATAGTTAATATACAATTTATAACAAAACTTTATTTTAATATACATCATAAACATTAAAAATATCATATTTAGCTTTTTCGACTACTTATGCCAACAAAAAATTATTTCATTTGCATTTCGTTCTTATCATTTTTTCAGACAGGCCCCATACCAACCTGGGACATCTTTCCGAGGGCTTACCCAGGACTCCCGGCCATAGACTGCTGTAAAGCATTGTGTGGTTTTAGTCGGTAGGAATCTGACATAGCATCCATGTAGAATTTCCCCACGAAAAACAAAAGGCCCCTTAACAAATTTTTTGCCCACCTAAAGTAGGTACATTGGAGCATAAAATAAACGAGAAATAGGTACCTACTTAAAGCATTGTAATATACTTACTTCGAAAACGAAGTCAAGCCGCCATTGTAGTCGTTCATATTTCTCTGAGGACTAATTTTCAGGCGAAGTTAAGAAGAACAATGTTAACTTTGTTATTTTACTTAATTTCCTCACTGTACGCCGGGTTGTCTTATCTACGTTCTCCCTAAAATCCTCACAAGAAATTTTAAATCTAAATCCTTAAGCCACTGTGTCGCATTTTCTTTGTCACAGTTGCAGCGATAAACTGTTACGGATTATTTAGTAGAGAACAGAGTTCATAGAGAGGTGAAAGGTTAACATTAAAACTAAAAGCAATCTGCAATTATTAGTATTTACCTATTTTTTAAGGGGGTTACTATGCCGTACTCTTACCGGCTAACACTACTTATACACGATGTCATACAACTGTTTAAAGCCCAGAGACCCGGGTAAGCCCTCGCCAGGTTGTCCCAGGATTGGCTTTGGCTACCACTATACTATATACCTAGTTGCTTCGTTTTCGATCTTCAGAAGTAGGAACTTAATAAAAATATGTTCAAATTCTGAGGAATATGATGACATACTCGTACCAGCTGATGCCCGCAGCTTCGCCCGTGAAAAATTTGATCTCGTTCCCGCTTCCCGTGGGAACTTATACCCGGGATAAAAAGTAGCCGATGTATGTGTTATTCCAAGCTATAATTTAGCTCTGTACCAAATTTCAGCCAGATCCGTTTAGCTGTTCGAGCGTGAAAGAGTAACAAACATCCACACTTACAAACTTTCGCATTTATAATGTTAGTAAGAGTAACACACTATTTCGCAACGCCAAAACTACCATGTGATTTTCCTTCCCTTCTATGTATAAACTACTCCCTAGACTGCCTTAGTAGCGTAGGGGTTTGCGAAGGTATCTGGGGGTTCTATTCCCGAGTTGGAACAATTTGTTATATGATTCATTATTATTTATTTAGGACGTAGATGATTATATAGGAATTTTCAGGTTATATCTCTACCTCGTACGGCTAAAGCTAGGCTAGAGTGAAAGTGTCCCAAAATATTAGCTGTACTTATTTTACATAATAACCGAAATATACAAAAATAAAAAATACACTGTTCTCATGTAGTAATTAACGAATTGAAAATGTTAATCCACTAATTACATTTTCCTATGACACCCTCGTGGAATAAAGGTGTAATACCTACTGGTTGCGTGATCCACAGTAAATATGAACAAACAGGTATAATAAAATTCCTATGCGTTCATTCAAAGTATGATTTTCATGTAAAAAAATGTTTTAATCCATTTTTGCCTAAGTACGAAACACGCGTACAAACTTTCACAGTATTAAACGAAAGTTATTAAATAAGCCCTAGCGACCTTTGCTTGGAAAAGAAGATAATAGAAAAAAAAACATACACAGATACTTACATAAAAATGCGACGCCATACGCCTATACTACTATGTAATGGAACAAGGGCCATTGTGTGTTATAACAAATTCAATATAAACCGGCTAGAGGCTTTTTGGGCAACGGTCCCTTGCCTGCACAGAATCAAGAAGAGTAGGTACATGTTTGAAAATAGCTATATATTTTTTCAAATACGGAACACAAAAGATTCAATAAACAGTAAAGGCATTATGGACTTACTATCCAGTTGCCAATAAAATTATTAAGAAAAAACACAGTATTATCAGGAAAGCATTACAAAGTATTCTTTTTTTTTTAATATCAAAATGTGCATTATTTCATTCTGAAATTAAATAAAAACCACAGGAAATAAGCGAACTTTGCTCTTACTGCAAAATAGATTTATTTCTCAAGGGTATTACAATTTTGTATTATTTTTCCTTATTATTCTTCTTGCAAATTAGAGAAAAGTACTACTTATACAAGCGTCGGCGTCTAACGACATCGTTGACACAAAAAGTTTCAGTATTACTCGACCGTCGATTTTTGCATTTCGGATCCAGAGACTGCTCAATAATGAAAAGAAATAACTGTTCATTTTTCTGCTCGTTCTACTATATAAAGTAGATGATCTACAAAGTTCGTTTTAGATAAGTTAGACTGATAAGCGTTTCTACAGCGAGAGTTCCGATAGCTTTTAGAAATTCGTTGTTAAGTAAACTCTTTAGTGTGCATGATGATCTGGATCTAGAGATGTTATTCATAATCTATATTTATTTAGGATTGTAAACTAGACATAATAAGTATTTTTAAAACCTATGATGTTACAGATATTAAATTACTTTAAAGCGAAAGCTTTGTAAGTCCGTCTTTATAAAAAAACCTACATAAAGACATTTTAAATGAGTTGCTATCGATTTTTTCTATTATTATTAGCTACTTGACATGACCGTAAATTTTAAAAACATTTTATAATTTATTTCCCTCTACAATCAAAGTAGGTACAGCTCATTTCACTACGTAAAATTTACAAATAAATATTCCATAAATCTGCACATTTTATAACCAAATTTAAGTAAACTGGCGGCATCGTTCCTTTCAGAATTGTATCTGTAGAACGTAATCTCTCTTTGTCGTGTCCCAAATGTTTGATAACATAAAGCTGACAACGCTAATTTAGCGTTATTACTTTAAATCTTATGGCTAACGTTCTTGTTTCTCGAAACTGTCTTGTTTTGATGAAATCGGGCGAATATTCAAATATAAGCGCATATTTAAATGGAACCGTTGTTTTGCACTGTGCTTGTAAAATAGCAATTCTATTTCTCGAAGTTGATGAATAGTAAATGACATAAAGTCGTTATGATAAAATTACAAACCACTCATAAAATATATGTGTGAGTACATACAAAATCTGCTGAGCTATGCTGCTATGTGAATAGCTGGTGAAGATTCATCGTGGCTTTCACACGAAGTAACAGCGTTGTACTCGAGATCGTCGGCGAAAATCCATATTCAAAGGTTAAGAACTATTTAGTGAGTACATATTTGAAGTCATGCCTCTAAGGGGTTAATTACTGGTAACACAGGGGTTAGTTGGAAATTCCCACTTTTGAATATTTTCCAGTTGTGATGTCATTCAATTTGGCTTAAAGTAGGTACTCTTTATATATTTATAAACAAGCTAGTATCATCATAGAATCAATCTGAAAAAGCTCAATAGATTTTCCGAAAAGACTTTCCAAACATATGCACGTACTTACCTAATTATACTGCATTACCAACAAAAACCGCTAACAGGCTCATTAGCTTGGGAGCTATGAGAATATAACACAATGTCAGATACAAGAAATTTATAACACCCTTGTGTTTTATGGTGTACATGAAAAACAACTAATAAACGTCAAGCTCACAATCAGCTGAACAATCTTGTATATGACTTGCCATTTGACAAACACTCTGGCAAACTTGAAAATACAGTATTACTTACACGACGAAATGAACGTAATATACAATTCAGCAGCTTGTACGTAAGGAACAAGAGAATGTGATACAAATGAATGGAGTAAACCTTTATGTAGGTCCTTGACGAAGTAATGACTCTTATGTGACAGTTTGCACGAAAACAAATTTGCAAAAGAGACTCTTACATTCTCATTAGCGCTCAGATGTAACTATTGTCTTAAGTCTTCCACTCTTTGTAGACGAATGTATGATCGGCTTTTCATTTCTAAGATATTTGCTGACGCTTCGTTTTTTTGAGGATTTTTCTTTTTATTGACACGTCACTGAGTAGATTACACGATTTAGTTTTGTGCTGAATAGTTTTCTTCTCTGCAACCGTTAAATTAGTCAATAACATATTATATTATGATTGTACTATAGCGTTAATTGGTAGTAGTGCCTTTTCTCAATCATGTAACACCCGACAACTAGTAATATAGAAATATTAAATTATTGTTGGAATAGGTGTATCAGAAAGAATTTGAAAGTGGCACCTGCATCTGAAAGAAAAATCCGGCCTAGTGCGAGTTGGTATATGATTGACATGGTACGCTTTGGGTACGGAACCCTAAAAAAGAAAGAAACTGTACGTGTTGGAATAGGTATGTGATGAGAAGGCATGAAAGCTATGTAACGAAAACGAGAGTCAGAGCACGGCCAGAGGAAAGCCAGAAGAAAAGATAGATGAATTGTGTAAAGAATTATATAAATGTGAAAGGAGTGAATGATGAGACGACGAGTAACAGGAAGGAATGGAAGAAGGAAACATGTTGCATGACTCCAAATATATTTGACAAGGGCAAGAAAATGATGATGATGCCTCGAATTTGTCAATTTCTTGCAGATCCGTCAATCAGACAAAGAATAAAAATTGTCAGTACCTAATCTTCCTACACAAGTAGATACTAAAAGTTTTATACTGTTACCATGAAAATGTATAGGTGAGTTCTCACCTTAATCACTGAGCTTACCAGATGTGAACCGGAATACGGTTACTTTTGCATCTAAAGCCGAGGAAAAGTATCTATCTAATAAATCGCACTAAGTACTAACGACTAACTCAGAACATAAAGAAGCAGTAACATAATAATTTGCGACTTTTCAGGAGCACTGCCTGAAACTTTATTAAATTAAATTCACCCTCATTGCAAAACTTTTGGAGCAATAATTCTGGTAATATTTCTACGTACGTTGTCTTTAGTAGGTAAGGAGTCTAGATAAGCTTGATATCAGAAATTCGATTCCGCCATTTTAACTAATATGAATTGAAAAACTGGATGAAAGTGGTTTTGGTTATACAACTGAGGTATCAGACAAGCAAACTCACACATGTTAAAACTTGGTCACCGTCTTTGGACGCCTGCAATACCAGAGGCATTATTAAACTCGCGTCGCGGACCATACTGCTGTCTCCACACACGCACACACACAAAACAATTATTTTTCAGTCCAAACTTTAAAAGCTTTCTTATTTGTTTGTTCGCGATGTACGTAAAAGCTATTGAACGAATGTGATGTATGTAGTTCCAGACTTAACACTAAATCTACCTAACGAGAAATTACTAGAAGTAGATTAATAAATAGTGAATTTTCTTTGTGATCATTATTCTTTGACATCAAAGAAAAACGATGTATCGGAGCGACTCGGATTTATATTATTACGTTCCCACGAGAACACATTTGCGCAATAACCAAACTTCCTCTATTCATACATATAAAATTCAAATCTGTTTTACTCCTGTGAGCTAGAACTGAAGGTATGTACTGAATACTGTGAATTATACCACCAACTGTGAAACAACACACAGCTGGGAAATATTGCAGTCGTATCCAACTAGTTGAATTTAGTCTGTAGAAGTTAGCGAAAGGTAATAAAACTTTGTCTTGGTACAGCAAAACTTTGCATAGCCATGGTTGAATTATGAACATTTAAAACTTATGGTGTCTGCAAAGGTTATGTTCAATAATACATTTCATCTATACTTCTATATCCATACTAATATTTTAAAGAGGAAAGATTTGATTGTTTGTTTGTTTGTTTGTTTGCATCGAATAGGCTCCGAAACTACGGGACCGATTTTAAAAATTCTTTCACTGTTGGGAAGCTACGCTCGCTCCGGTGAACATAGGATATATTTTATTCCCGTATTCCCACGGGAACGGGAGCTACGCAGTTGAAACGTCTTAATATCGTCTTAATTCGCAAAAATAAGTGCTTTAAATCCTTCTCTTTTTAAAATATTAACGCGAAACTTTGTAAATATGGTTGTTTGTTACTATTTCACGCTCTAATAGCAGAACGTCTCTTGCTGAAATTTGGTACAGGATAGAGTAAATTACTAATAGTCTGGAGTAACACATAGCCATTATTTATCTATACTATTACTGTAAAGAAGAAAAAATGGATTGTTTGCATCGAATAGGCTCGGAAACTACTAAACCGATTGAAAACAAAATTTCAGTGTTGGGAAGCTACATTATCCCCCGTGAACATAAGCTATATTTTGTTCCTGTACTTCCACGGGAATGGGAGTAACACGGGTGAAATCGCGTGACTTCCACTAATCCTCATGGCCCTCATCTCACCAGTACTGTTGACGGGATGAATAATGTCAGACTCGTACCGTCTATAACCATACTCCTCCTATTCCCTATGTTAGGGAGCCCGGGTAAGGTTGTGGGAGGATGTCCCCAAAATTGTGGAAGCCTGAAATGTACTAACTAAATAATTGTTTATCGAAAATGATTTATGGTATAAATTCTACTTACAGACTACTGGACGAGTTAATGTGGTGAAACGTGACTTTTTTGTTATTTTTTATACTCCACAGTTCAACATTTTTTTTAGTTTAAATTTCACATGAGTATGTTATCTACAACGGAATAAGAATAAAATCTATAAGAATAAATAAAGATATTAAAACAAACTACAATTAATTAACAAGGAGGATAAAAATTACACGCTCTGGTAAAATTCTCAAGCCGAGAAAATCCACGGAGTAAAAAAAAAGACTGGCGTATTTTTTTATGTTTACTATTATACTTTAATACATTGTATTTTAGGCAGCGGTGATCAGTCATAATAAAAGTAATTTTGCCGTGCCCAATAATAATATTACAGCATATTTTGTTTTACTTTCAGCTCGTTTGTCAGATACCAATAAACCTACAATGTTAATAAATGACTGAATTAATCAATAGGTAACTGAATCAAAATAGGAACATAAAAGCTTTGCAATATTTCATGACCTAGAGTAACTATTGCTCGGGGGAGAACTCTCCCATCCGAGTTCCGCAGTCGGCGGTTTGGGCGCTCCATGACCAGGGGCTTGAGGACGGTGAGTGGGCTGCTCACCGTCCTTACAGAAGCAGGCCCATGACGGCAGCGTAACGTGAGGGATTCACGCAAGCCCCCTCTAAGAAGCGGGATCACACCCGAAAACCCCCCAAAGACGCGGCATAGCACCCGAACCACCCCCTAGGCGAGGCCGTAGTGTTAGCCGTAGGTCTATTGGGAGTCCTGGGACATCCTTCCGAGGGCTTGAGGGCGAGGGCCCGAGGCTCCCGACCGTAGGCTGTTTGCATAGCATCCATAAAGGATTTTCCCTAACGTTAAAAAAAAGAGTAGGTAACTATTGCTCCAATTTTTCAGTAATCATAATATAGGTATATCGGCGCGTTTAAAATAAAAGACATAGACGCTTCTCAAAGTTCACAATAAATGTATACAGCTACGCATTATAATGCTACGCATATATAATGCTACGACCAGATCTAGATATAAGAACCACTTCACCAATTTAGCTTAAAAATTGCCAGTTTTATGCACAATGACAAGGGTAGGTACATTGTACCATTGTGCGTACCGGAAGAAGCAACGTGGGCAGTCTTAACTCCTACTACGTAGACTGATAATTTCATATAGCACGCAGAAAACCGTTAAGATGTGGGCGTCGGAGTATTGTGGGCGTTGATTATTGAGTAGGTAAGTCTTCCCCACAGTGGATTTAAATTTTTTCAGATGTATATTAAAGTATTTAACATGTACCATATAATTATATATATATATCGACGCTGGAAAGGCAAACTGCATTAACAGCCAATTTGGTCGAATATGAGTTATATATATCGTAGCTAGCTGCTAGCTGTAACTCAGTCGTCAGACGACGAGCTCAACAAACTATTGACTGACGGATCTTCTCTTCGCTTTCAAAAACTACATGTCCCTGGAAGTCAAGTTCCTCTGTACTGCGACGTCAGTACCTCGAAATCCAGGCCCTATGTACCTAAATCACTTCGCAAGCAAATTTTTGACAGCTTACATTCCTTAAGCCACCCTGGTGCTGACGCGTCGGCCAAATTAGTTGCTGAGCGGTTCATATGGCCGGGAGTGAGAAAGGATTGTCGGGAGTGGGCGCGCGCTTGCATACCATGCCAAAGGGCGAAAGTCACTCGTCACGTGACCTCCCCTCTCGGCACATATAACTTACCCTGCGCTCGATTTCAAGAGGTCCATATTGACCTCATCGGTCCTTTGCCGCTTTCTCAAGGTTATCGGTACTGCTTAACAGCTGTAGACAGATTTACACGCTGGCCTGAAGTAGTACCATTGCAGGATATCACGGCAGAAACTGTGGCCAAAGCCTTGTTGTCAGCATGGATATCGCGATTTGGTTGTCCTACAGACATTGTTACTGACCAAGGCCGTCAATTTGAATCAGCTTTATTTCAATGTTTGTCTAAGATAGCCGGATTCAAGCACAAACGGACAACAGCTTACCATCCAGCTTGTAACGGCTTGGTTGAGAGGTTCCATCGCCATTTAAAGGCTGCGATAGTCTGTCACGCCAACGACAGGTGGACAGAGTCTTTGCCGTGGGTCTTGTTAGGCGTTAGATCTGCCTATAAAGATGATTTGCAGGCTACTTCAGCAGAACTAGTTTATGGGGAACCGTTAAGATTACCAGGCGAATTTTTTGAGACTACAGTTGCAGGTACCACCGACACTTCGGACTTTACCGCAAGGCTCAGAGGATTCGCTGAAAAATTGCGACCTGTTCCGACTGCTCATCACTGCAAATCCAAAGTTTTTGTTTATAAGGAACTGGAAACCTGTGAGCAAGTTTTTCTTCGGGAAGACAAGTTACGGGGTGCACTGCAGGCAGCATATTCCGGTCCTCATAGGGTTATCAGTCGGGGCGAGAAAGTCTTTAAAATAAATATTAAAGGCAAAACCGTTTCGGTTACAATTGACCGCCTCAAACCTGCTTTCCTTTTAACGGATCCTCCTGAAGAATGTTCTAAGACCTTACCAGGGTACCAAACGCGGTCTGGTAGACAGGTAAAGTTTACAAATTTTTATCGTCCATGACGGACTCTGGAGGGGGAGTGGTGTGGCCTACTCCACACTCTTGAAGACATACTACACAGGTACACTAATACATCACTCTTACAATAGCAGTTGGTCGATGTAGCTTTATCGATATTGATAGACTATCGACCAGACCTACATCATTCGTATATAATGACACCGCGCCGTGCGCATGTGCGAAACGTCATGGAGAATGTTCTAGGTGACGGACGGAACGTCTTGTCTTGTCAGCGAGTCAGAGATTAAAAGAGTCGCTCTGAATAGTTTATTAATATTATTTTGTGAATTGTGTGCGAGTGTAAATATTTCTTGTTAAATATTATCTTTCCTGTACCTGTCTCCATCTTCCTTTCTGTACGGACCTGTATATATCGCTTTTGTAAAAATATATAAATTTGGCATTTTGAACCACTCGTTGTAAGTATATCAATTCCTTCCTGTATCATCTTCAATACCTATAGACTAGTACACACGGCAGTTTTACCCCTTGCTTACTGCTATAAACCAAAATCAAAAAATGAGTGGATTTAAAACACAAAAATATACGAAAATATCGAAAATCACCGATGTCTTAACGACCACTAAAGTGCTCAGTTTAAATCGTTACCTAGACCATCCGAAAGAGAAAAATCAGGCGATTCTAACGATATATATAACTCATATTCGACCAAATTGGCTGTTAATGCAGTTTGCCTTTCCAGCGTCGATATATATATATAATTATATGGTACATGTTAAATACTTTAATATACATCTGAAAAAATTTAAATCCACTGTGGGGAAGACTTACCTACTCAATAATCAACGCCCACAATACTCCGACGCCCACATCTTAACGGTTTTCTGCGTGCTATATGAAATTATCAGTCTACGTAGTAGGAGTTAAGACTGCCCACGTTGCTTCTTCCGGTACGCACAATGGTACAATGTACCTACCCTTGTCATTGTGCATAAAACTGGCAATTTTTAAGCTAAATTGGTGAAGTGGTTCTTATATCTAGATCTGGTCGTAGCATTATATATGCGTAGCATTATAATGCGTAGCTGTATACATTTATTGTGAACTTTGAGAAGCGTCTATGTCTTTTATTTTAAACGCGCCGATATACCTATATTATGATTACTGAAAAATTGGAGCAATAGTTACCTACTCTTTTTTTTAACGTTAGGGAAAATCCTTTATGGATGCTATGCAAACAGCCTACGGTCGGGAGCCTCGGGCCCTCGCCCTCAAGCCCTCGGAAGGATGTCCCAGGACTCCCAATAGACCTACGGCTAACACTACGGCCTCGCCTAGGGGGTGGTTCGGGTGCTATGCCGCGTCTTTGGGGGGTTTTCGGGTGTGATCCCGCTTCTTAGAGGGGGCTTGCGTGAATCCCTCACGTTACGCTGCCGTCATGGGCCTGCTTCTGTAAGGACGGTGAGCAGCCCACTCACCGTCCTCAAGCCCCTGGTCATGGAGCGCCCAAACCGCCGACTGCGGAATTCGGATGGGAGAGTTCTCCCCCGAGCAATAGTTACTCTAGGTCATGAAATATTGCAAAGCTTTTATGTTCCTATTTTGATTCAGTTACCTATTGATTAATTCAGTCATTTATTAACATTGTAGGTTTATTGGTATCTGACAAACGAGCTGAAAGTAAAACAAAATATGCTGTAATATTATTATTGGGCACGGCAAAATTACTTTTATTATGACTGATCACCGCTGCCTAAAATACAATGTATTAAAGTATAATAGTAAACATAAAAAAATACGCCAGTCTTTTTTTTTACTCCGTGGATTTTCTCGGCTTGAGAATTTTACCAGAGCGTGTAATTTTTATCCTCCTTGTTAATTAATTGTAGTTTGTTTTAATATCTTTATTTATTCTTATAGATTTTATTCTTATTCCGTTGTAGATAACATACTCATGTGAAATTTAAACTAAAAAAAATGTTGAACTGTGGAGTATAAAAAATAACAAAAAAGTCACGTTTCACCACATTAACTCGTCCAGTAGTCTGTAAGTAGAATTTATACCATAAATCATTTTCGATAAACAATTATTTAGTTAGTACATTTCAGGCTTCCACAATTTTGGGGACATCCTCCCACAACCTTACCCGGGCTCCCTAACATAGGGAATAGGAGGAGTATGGTTATAGACGGTACGAGTCTGACATTATTCATCCCGTCAACAGTACTGGTGAGATGAGGGCCATGAGGATTAGTGGAAGTCACGCGATTTCACCCGTGTTACTCCCATTCCCGTGGAAGTACAGGAACAAAATATAGCTTATGTTCACGGGGGATAATGTAGCTTCCCAACACTGAAATTTTGTTTTGGAAGAAGGAAACATGTTGCATGACTCCAAATATATTTGACAAGGGCAAGAAAATGATGATGATGCCTCGAATTTGTCAATTTCTTGCAGATCCGTCAATCAGACAAAGAATAAAAATTGTCAGTACCTAATCTTCCTACACAAGTAGATACTAAAAGTTTTATACTGTTACCATGAAAATGTATAGGTGAGTTCTCACCTTAATCACTGAGCTTACCAGATGTGAACCGGAATACGGTTACTTTTGCATCTAAAGCCGAGGAAAAGTATCTATCTAATAAATCGCACTAAGTACTAACGACTAACTCAGAACATAAAGAAGCAGTAACATAATAATTTGCGACTTTTCAGGAGCACTGCCTGAAACTTTATTAAATTAAATTCACCCTCATTGCAAAACTTTTGGAGCAATAATTCTGGTAATATTTCTACGTACGTTGTCTTTAGTAGGTAAGGAGTCTAGATAAGCTTGATATCAGAAATTCGATTCCGCCATTTTAACTAATATGAATTGAAAAACTGGATGAAAGTGGTTTTGGTTATACAACTGAGGTATCAGACAAGCAAACTCACACGGAACCCAACCAGTCAATATGGTGACCATTAAAGTCCCCCACAATCACTATCTCTGCGGAGGGATACCGCTCAATAGCCTTGTCGGTTGATTGTTTCAGGTGGTCAAAAAGGCGAACTGTCTCCGTATCACCGCTATGGGACCTGTAAATGCACGCGTAGATCCGAGTGTGGCCCCCATGATCCACGCGCGCCCATAATGTAGACAGGTTCCTGTCTTCCAGGTCACTGAGACGGCGACAGCAGATATCCTCCCGAACGAACATGCATACCCCAGCTTGACGCCTGAAATTAGCCTCAAGCTTATAGCCAGGGTACATCAAGTAAGATGTGTCCTTCGGGCATATCTTAGTCTCCGTCAGGAAAAATAAGTACGGCCTCGCAGATTCCAGATGGCGGTGGATCACGTTGATGTTTGAGTGCATTCCTCTAATGTTGCAAAAGTCCACATTTAGTGTGGACGACGACGAAACCGCTGTGGAAACCTTTTTTCTCTTTAAACCTTTTGCCATGATGTTATGTGTAAGGGGATAAAAGAAGGTAGGGGGTGCCTGTGTGTCGGTGACGCAAGAGACTAAGCGAGGCTCTAATTCCCCAAAGGCAGGCACAGGTAGTGCGGTAGATTGGCACGGCGTACGGAAGGGCCCCCGGTCCCCCCCCAATGCAGTAGCCGCGTCCACTCCGGTATCCTCCTCCGGCACGACCACAGCACCAGGGACTTTACACAGGCTGCTGGTTCAGCCTCCTGGGGCGGAGATTACGTAATCCCCAGGTTCGGGTCCCGTACAGCCTGCGGGCGGTCAGCGGTCAACCGTTTCACCGGGTCTCCCTGACCGCCGTACCAATATTCCGCGCCTATGCTAGCCAATGGAGACATATGAGCCTGTGGTCTCACCGCCACCGGCACAAAGTCACCCCAATGAGCACTGGAACCCTGCTAACCGACGGAGAACATAACCCAGCACGAAGCCAGGTTACTATTACCGCGGTCTTCTGCAGGGTGGAGGTACTGCCCCAGGCGGGCTGCTCACCGAACGGAATTCCGTTATGCCCTTCCTCCTAATAACTGGGGCAAAACTGATCGGCTTATGGTCAGTCAGTGTTGGGCATTAATCAATTAATTTTTTAATTGTAGGAGCTAAAAATTGAAAATTTAATCGCAATTAAATTAGTTGCAACTAATTCAATCCAATTGATTGTTTAATTGTGAGAGACAATTAAAATCAATCGCGATTGATTCCATCAATTGTGGTTTACAGTTGATTTAATCACAATTAATATTTTAGTTGACTAATATAATCGTCAATTGTTTTTAATATGTAATTAATACTACACTTAGAAAAATTTAAGGCTAGTGTTCGTATAAATATTGGAATGTAGGTATGTGACGTAGGTATTGTATATGGAAGTTAAAAAGTAGGTATGGTGATACCTTTAAAATTGGTTTTAACCCCAGAGCACAGTTTTCTGGTCCGTTGCGTTTGGTGGTGGGTTCGCTGTAAATGAGATCACATCATCATCATTTAAGCGTTAGTCCCGACACTACTCCTCACACCTACTGCAATCTTTACAGTAAATTTTCTCCTCACGTTGCATTTGGTGGGCCCCAAATTATGAGGTAACATCATCATCATTTTCATTAAGTGCTAGTCCCGGCATACAATACAGTCTCGCCTTTATCCCCGAAGGCGTAAGCAGAGGCATAGTATACGCCCATATGTATGTATGTTATACGAATATCAGCACATATAACCACACATAATGTTATTCGAATACAGATAACCAGGTTATAAATTTTCCCCAAAATTAGGGAAATTACAAATTTTAATATTTTTGTCAGAATAATGTTACAATCATATTTTAGATTACAACGTATGAAACGATATATCATTTTCCAATTTTAACCCAAAAATAGGGAGTCTTTTGGGGTAAAATTGGAAAATGATATATCATTTCATACGTTGTAATCTAAAATATAGTTGACATATTTATTCAACAAAAATATTTAAATTTGTTCTTTCCCTAAATTTGGGGAAAATATTTTTTCCCAAAATTAGGGTAATTACAAGTTTTAATATATGTATTTGTTAAATAAATTATACGAATATAAGAGATTACTAGGTAATAAATTTTCCCCAAAATAAGGGAAATTAGAAATTTTAATATTTTCGTTAAAATAACGTTACAATCATATTTTAGATTACAACGTATCAAATTATCTATTATTTTCCAATTTACCCCAAAAATACGGAGTTTTTTTTAATTACAATACTTTTTTATATGTTTATATGAAATTAAAAAAAAACAATCTCCCTATTTTTGGGGTAAATTTGGAAAATTATGTCATTAGATACGTTGTAATCTAAAATATATTTGTTACATTCAAAATATTACAAAATATTTAAATTTGTTATTTCCCTAAATTTGGGGAAAATTTATTACCTGGTAATCTCTGATATTAGTAGAATTTATTTAACAAAAATATCAAAATTTGTTATTTCCCTAATTTTGGGGAAAATTTGTAACCTGGTAATCTGATGTTTGTTGTTGATAATCTCTACACTTGCCAATATATAGGTACATTATTTAAAAAAATTGCGTGTACTTAGTGTACACACGTAAGAAGTGAAACTTCTTCATAAACTTAATTTTCACCTCACCTTAAATTAAGTCAAAAAGTACAAAAGTACAAAAGTACAAAAGTACAAAAGTCCAAAAGTCCAAAAGTCCAAAAGTCCAAAAGTCCAAAAGTCCAAAAGTCCAAAAGTCCAAAAGTCCAAAAGTCCAAAAGTCCAAAGTCCGAAGTCCAAAAGTCCAAAAGGCCAAAAGTCCAAAAGTCCCAAAGTCCCAAGGTCTCAAGGTCCCAAAATCCCAAAGTCCCAAAGTCCCAAAGTCCCAAAGTCCCAAAGTCCCAAAGTCCCAAAGTCCCAAAGTCCCAAAGTCCCAAAGTCCCAAAGTCCCAAAGTCCCAAAGTCCCAAAGGCCCAAAGGCCAAAAGTCCAAAAGTCCCAAAGTCCCAAAGTCCCAAAGTCCCAAAGTCCCAAAGTCCCAAAGTCCCAAAGTCCCAAAGTCCCAAAGTCCCAAAGTCCCAAAGTCCCAAAGTCCCAAGGTCCCATCCAAAAGTCCCAAAGACCCAAAGTACCAAGGTCCCATCCAAAAGTCCAAAAGCCTAAAAGTTCAAAAGTCCAAAAGTCCCAAAGTCCCAAAGTCCCAAAGTCCCAAAGTCCCAAAGTCCCAAAGTCCCAAAGTCCCAAAGTCCCAAAGTCCCAAAGTCCCAAAGTCCCAAAGTCCCAAAGTCCCAAAGTCCCAAAGTCCCAAAGTCCCAAAGTCCCAAAGTCCCAAAGTCCCAAAGTCCCAAAGTCCCAAAGTCCCAAAGTCCCAAAGTCCCAAAGTCCCAAAGTCCCAAAGTCCCAAAGTCCCAAAGTCCCAAAGTCCCAAAGTTCCAAAGTCCCAAAGACCCAAAGTACCAAGATCCCATCCAAAAGTCCAAAAGTCCCAAAGTCCCAAAGGCCAAAAGTCCAAAAGTCCAAAAGTCCAAAAGTCCAAAAGTCCAAAAGTCCAAAAGTCCAAAAGTCCAAAAGTCCAAAAGTCCAAAAGTCCAAAAGTCCAAAAGTCCAAAAGTCCAAAAGTCCAAAAGTCCAAAAGTCCAAAAGTCCAAAAGTCCAAAAGTCCAAAAGTCCAAAAGTCCAAAAGTCCAAAAGTCCAAAAGTCCAAAAGTCCAAAAGTCCAAAAGTCCAAAAGTCCAAAAGTCCAAAAGTCCAAAAGTCCAAAAGTCCAAAAGTCCAAAAGTCCCAAAGTCCCAAAGCCCCAAAGACCCAAAGTACCAAGGTCCCATCCAAAAGTCCAAAAGTCCAAAAGTCCCAAAGTCCCAAAGTCCCAAAGTCCCAAAGTCCCAAAGTCCCAAAGTCCCAAAGTCCCAAAGTCCCAAAGTCCCAAAGTTCCAAAGTCCCAAAGACCCAAAGTACCAAGGTCCCATCCAAAAGTCCAAAAGTCCAAAAGTCCAAAAGTTCAAAAGTTCAAAAGTTCAAAAGTTCAAAAGTCCCAAAGTCTCAAAGTTCCAAAGTCCCAAAGACCCAAAGTACCAATGTCCCATCCAAAAGTCCAAAAGTCCAAAAGCCCAAAAGTCAAAAAGTCCAAAAACCCTTAAATGACATGCTATCCCTGGATAAAGTACTCTTAATTCGAATCCACCGTGGTGAGGAACAGAACAAAGATGGCGCGTAACCAAAAATCGTGACGTGACGTGACGTGACGTGACGCAAATTTTTTTCCAACGCCGATAAAGAAGTTTCACTTCAAAAAAAACCTATACTTACAATAAAAAAAATATTGTTTTAGTGTTTCATGAGACAGTACTCCACCTTGTCCTTTCATCTAAACCTTTAAAAATGCCGTGAGGCGAAACAGGACAGGTTATAAATAATAAAAATATTGTGAAACAATAGAATGATACAAGTGTCGTTTTCAATATAATTATGATGATTATGATCATCATCATGAATCATCGTTATCATGATGATCATTATCATGCCGGGACTAGCACTAATGATGATGATGTGATAGCTCGGCCCCCGCGGCTCGATATGGAGCTCAGCTCAGCTTCAGCCTCGATACGGAACCCTCGTCGCATCGCTTTCGTTGAATAGCAGCTGATCAGGAGGGCACTAGAAGCACCTCTGGAATACGGAAAGGTACCTTCCGCCATTTAATCCTCGCCCACCGGTTTTTCAAAAGTCAAAACCCAAAGGCGTCTCGACCGTGGAGGGCGCGAATAAACACTGCGCCGCCTCTTCTGTAGTTGGGTGAAGCTGTCTAACCCCCAGTTTCCGAAAGGTAACAGAAAATTAATTAGTAATTGTTAATCGTAAATATGCTTCAGACGATTGACAATTACTAATTGTAATCATAAGAATATACAAGCAACAACTAATTAGTTGTAATTGTAAGAACTTGCAATTACGATTGATTTTTTTAGTTGTTAGTTGCAATTAAATTAGAAAATTTAATTGTTAGTTGTCAATCGTTTCCACAATTGATTTTTGCCCAACACTGTGGTCAGTATAGATTATAAAATGCCGAGCTTCTACCATGTGCCGAAAATATTTAATAGCCTCATAAATAGCTAGAAGCTCTCTATCGTACGGTGAATATTTTACCTGCGATGGGCTTAATTTTCTAGAAAAATAAGCTAGTGGTTGCCACGATCCTTTTTTAAATTGTTGCAGAACTGCTCCGATGGCTTTATCTGAAGCGTCAGTAACCACAGCAAGTTTCGCTGCACAATCAGGATGTGCGAGAAGCGCAGCATTACATAAGCTGTCTTTACAGGCCTGAAAGGCACACAGGGTCTCCTCTGTTAGGGTAATTGGCTGCGAACCTTTAACTGAACCTGTTAATAGAGCGTGAAGTGGAGCTTGAATTTCAGCTGCACGTGGGAGAAATCTCCTATAAAAATTTAACATGCCCAAGAAACCTCTTAGCTGGCGCACGTTAGTTGGCGGAGGAAACTCTTTTATCGCTTGAACCTTAGCGTCTAACGGCTTGCATCCATTCTCTGAAATGGAGTAACCTAAAAATGTTACCTCTGTTGCACCAAGTATACATTTCGAAGTATTCAACAACATTCCGTAATCTTTCAGCCTTTTGAAGATTTCTCGGAGATGTAGTTCGTGTTCTTCTGAACTCTTTGAAAATACCAAAAAATCATCTAAATAACAGTAAATAAAATCGAGTCCTCGCGTAATTTCGTCCACGAACCTTTGGAATGTCTGGCCTGCATTTCTAAGACCAAATGTCATAAATGGAAACTCGAAAAGACCGAATGGGGTCGTGATGGCAGTCTTAGAAATGTCATCTGGGCTGACAGGTATCTGATTATAAGCTTTCTCTAAATCTAGAGTGCTAAAAACTTTGCATCCCGTAATACTGTGAGTAAAGTCATGGATGTGCTTAATCGGATATCTGTCAGGTATGGTCCGTGCATTCAACTTACGGTAATCGCCGCATGGACGCCAGCCGTTATTTTTCTTTGGCACCAGGTGTAAAGGCGATGACCATGGACTTTCTGAAGGTCTAGCTGTACCAAGTGTCAGCATAGACTGGAACTCTTTTTGAGCGATCTTCAACTTGTCCGGGGCTAAACGACGAGGAGTAGAGTAAACTGGTGGGCCTGGTGTCGTGCGTATGTGGTGTACTGTTTGGTGTGATGTAGTGTGCAACTTACCAGCTGGTCGTGTAATTTCAGGAAATTCGTTCAAAACTTTATGATAACGAGTCTCGCCAGTGACGACTTTCACCGAATAAATATTGGTACAATTGGCTTGCGTTGCAATAGCTGTAATACTAGTTAAACTATCGATCAGACGTTTGTTACGACAATCAACAATAAGATTGAAGAAATTTAGAAAATCAACGCCAATGATTGGTTTGGTAACGTCCGCAATAACGAAACGCCATTGAAAAATTCTACGTAAGCCAAAATCTAAATCTAAGTTTATATAACCATAAGTCGCAATACTAGAACCGTTTGCAGCACACAAACTATAGTTAGTACGGTCACGACGATCATGAATTGCTGACCGAGGAAACACGCAGAGATCGCTCCCAGTGTCGATCAGAAACTGCATCTTTGAAGATCGGTCAGTGACGAATAGGCGACCAGCTGAAGAAGATGGGCAATCGTCAGTCGCCATTATCGACTGCCCCTTAAGTTTTCCGCTTTATAATCACAAGGCCGGATGCACTTCGCAGCCTTCTCGCCGAATTGACCATGATACCAGCACAGGGGAAATTTGCGGTAGTTTGACAGTGAACGTTGTCTAGAAGCACTGCGATTGCCTCTAGAATGTGACTGACGGGAATTGGAACGGCTGTATCTCTCCGATGACATTTTTTCAAACTGTTTGCGTAACTCTGCAATTTCCTTCGCTAGGTCATTGATGACGGAACCAGGGACCTCATTCACGGTCGCAACCTTTGGGGTAGAAGAGGCAAGGTCATTCACCCTGTCAGCCAAATCTGCTAAGTCCTCAAGCGAAGTTGTAATAGCTTGTCCCGCTAGAACGGTCTGAATGCTGTGTGGAAGGCGGCTAATCCAAATCGTCTTTAGGAAGTCATCTGGGACGTTAGCGCCGGCAAGGCCATGTAAGTGACGGAGGAATTGTGAAGGCTTTCGGTCTCCAAGCTCTTCATGCATCAACAACTGTTTGATTTTCTTTTCCTTCGATTCACTCAGTCTTTTGATGAGCTCGGTTTTGAGCTTCTCATATCTATTCGTCGCAGGTGGATTCACGATTACATCTTTAACTTCCCTGGAGTACTCGTTGTCAAGGTGGCCGATAACGTAATTGAATTTCGTGAGGTCATTTGTGATTCCAGAAATTGCGAATTGGCCTTCAACCTGTGCAAACCAAATATCTGGTTCTTCGGCCCAAAACGGTGGTACTTTGATACCGACTCTAAAAACATCGATATGTTCTATCGACTTTGTCCCATCACTATTGTTGGGGCTTGGTTGAGCTATCGCATCTTGGAATTCCTTCTCGGTCGACATTCTGGTTCAATAAAGGGGTCACCAGTATAGCAGTAAGCAAGGGGTAAAACTGCCGTGTGTACTAGTCTATAGGTATTGAAGATGATACAGGAAGGAATTGATATACTTACAACGAGTGGTTCAAAATGCCAAATTTATATATTTTTACAAAAGCGATATATACAGGTCCGTACAGAAAGGAAGATGGAGACAGGCACAGGAAAGATAATATTTAACAAGAAATATTTACACTCGCACACAATTCACAAAATAATATTAATAAACTATTCAGAGCGACTCTTTTAATCTCTGACTCGCTGACAAGACAAGACGTTCCGTCCGTCACCTAGAACATTCTCCATGACGTTTCGCACATGCGCACGGCGCGGTGTCATTATATACGAATGATGTAGGTCTGGTCGATAGTCTATCAATATCGATAAAGCTACATCGACCAACTGGTATTGTAAGAGTGATGTATTAGTGTACCTGTGTAGTATGTCTTCAAGAGTGTGGAGTAGGCCACAGGTTTATAAAGCATCCGGTCCCGTAAAGTTGAACGTAACGCACGTAGGTAGTAGTAATAACGAGTTCGTATTTCAAATTACCGTAATGTTACCTGTGACTAAGTGTGATGGGTGTAAAAGGAATATTACCAAAACTACGCCAGGATTAGAATGCAGTAAATGTGAGAGGATTGTACATTTAAACACAAAATGTACAGGTTTAACGAACAAGCAGATAGCCGCACTTAAAGCTGCACCAAGTCTTGAATGGACCTGTCTAGAGTGCCAACAAGATACTCCCAAACGCAGTTCTTCGATTATTGTACCAGAAGATGATGAATATGATGATGATGATGCACCTGTTCAAATTGATGCGAAGAAGTTCCTTAGCAGTATATCAAAAGAAGTCGAAAAAGCAATTAAAAGAGAAATGACGCAATTGAATGACTCGTTGCAGTTTCATAGCGCTAAGCTTGACGAAGTTGTAGAGTGCATGGACGAATTTAAAAAAACTATTAGAAACTTAGAACGGAGGAACCAAGAGCTTATAAATAAAAATAACAACCTGGAGACCCGAGTAGGTGCCTTAGAGCAACGTATACAAGAAATGGAGCAAAATGAACTGTCAAATTTTGTGGAAATATCAAATTTACCAACAGCAAACAACGAAAAAATTGAAGTGTTAGTTGATAAAATTGCTACACATCTAAAACAACAAAAAGAAGACATCAAAAGTGTACGGAGACTATATACGAAGAAAGACCAACCTGCAGCCATAATGGTGGAGCTCAATGATGAAACAGTTCAAGAAAAGTGGATAACCTCGGCTAAAGACAAGAGAATTAAAATATCTGATATTATTCCTACACAAAATAATGAAGGTACGGTGTATGTGAGAGAAGCTATGACAAAGTCTAATAAACAACTATTTTGGTATGCGAAACAGGAATTAAAGACAAACTTGAAATTTTAGTACGTATGGTTTAAAAAAGGTATTGTTAAAGCACGCAAGGATGATGGTCATAAAATTTTCTACTTAAAGTCCATGGAAGAAGTACGTATCCTTATTAATAAAAGTAACTAATTGAAGGTACGCAAACATCATTATTAATATTTATCCTATTACTAAAAAATGGCTAATTTAAACTATGATGATAATGATATTTGTGAGCTAAATGACTGTTTGAATGTTAATGATTTTTTGTGTAAGATACCCAACAGCCAGTTAAAATTACTGTGTCTTCACATCAACATTAGATCCATAATAAAAAAAAATTTAACTCACTGGAACAATGTATTTTAACATCAAGAAATTGTATTGATGTAGTTATCTTGACGGAAGTAAATATATCAGATCATTTAAGATGTCTGTATGAAATAAGGGGATATAGAATGCTATCAACTTTGCGACAGTACCGGAGAGGTGGTGGCGTCATAATATACGTTCATAATAAACATAGAACTAATATAAAAAATGTAAAAACTAAACATTTTGAAAGTATTTTATGCACGGTCACTACACCTTCGGACTATCAAGCAGGTTTCTGCGCTTGTTATCGACCACCGAATTCTAGCAAGGCTCTCTTTATAGATGAATTACAGTCTACACTCGAACGTTTCACTAACACTCAAGAGTTGTATTTACTAGGAGACTTCAACATAGACTTAAGTTTGGATAAACCTATAACACATAAATACAACAACATGCTGCATAGTATGGGCCTGGTGTGTGGGATCACGAAATATACTAGAATCGAAGTATCAAACGGTAAATTAAGGCCACACCCAGGGCTAACGACCTTGAGCATATGGGCGATATGACTCGCCAACATAGAGTAGCGCAACTACAGAGACATCAGAGTAAAAGAACCACGGAAGAAGGAGAAAATAGTAGCGGAAATGCGTTCCTGGCTTCACCAAATAAACAAGAAAGTCTCACCCGACTACCCCTATCTTAAACATTTATTGTGAAAGTTCAATCCGATTGATGTTGTCATTTTTGTTTTAGTTCAAACTTTGAACAGATGACCTAGTGACGTAGTTTAATGCAACAGAGTCACAAACTACAGACAAAGTCTCGCCATAAGCCCCCCTGCAATCTCTTTTATAGCGAGAGGCTAAAAGTAAATTAAAAAACAAACGTTTATATACAGACATAAGGGGTCTTCCACCCGCTTGAAATTTTTATTCCTTTTAAGAAACAAAATTTCATTTCATTTTATTATTACAAACCAACAAAAATATGTACGTACGTAAGCGTCGTAAACGCAGTTGCGAGGGTCAGCTAGATATGTATAAATAAGAAGCGCTCGTGGCATTGCGGACTTGGTGTTCTGTAAACGATCACTGTAGTAAACAACTTTCACTATGGCCAGTCCTTGGATAGGTGACCATCCATGTGACCACTTTGTGACAGTTATTTAAGCGTTTCCGTGCTTCGGAAGGCACGTTAAGCCGTTAGTCCTGGTTGCCCGTAAAATGGCAATCGTTAAGCCAAGTTGAAGGCCTTTTTGGCAGCTTGAACAATTTCAACAGCAGGCAGTCACAACCTGCGCCTGTCTATCTCAACACGGCAATACGGCTCACCACCTATTACGAGAGACAAATTCTAAAAAGGTGAAACGTGGGGACATAATAATATGCCTCTGCCTACCTCTTCGGGGATAAAGGTGTGACCATATGTATGTATGTAACTAGCTGACCCTCACAACTTCGTTTACGACGCTTAAGGTGTATGAAACATGAGGTATTTCTTCATCAGTCTCATCAACCGGCGGGTGAAACTGCCCTGTTTGCTTAATCATAAACGAATTTTGAGACTAAGCATATTGTAAAACTAGCTGACCCTCGCAACTTCGTTTACGTCACATAAGGTTTGCAAAAGGAGAGGCACTTCTTCATCAGACTCATCAAGCAGCATGTGAAACGGCCCGGTTTGCTTTATCATAAAAGAGCTTAAAGATTAAGTTTATTCTAAAACAATTCAGTCCCCGCCTTCGGCGCGGACTGAATTATTTTACAACAGCCTTTATCATTAAGCTCTTTTATGATTCAGCCAACACGCCTGTTTAGATTTACCGTCACATTCCAAGGAACCCTTGAATTATAGGTTTTGAGATAGTTGAGAAATCTCTAATTCCTGAACTACAAAACCCTCAGCACTGAAACTTGTGAAGCAATCCTTAAAGTACTACCGTTATAACACTGAAAAAAAAATTGGAATCGGACCACGCATTGTGAAATTACAACTAAAAAACCATATTGTCTTTCATCCCCTCTCCCAAAGGAAGCTCGCTGAATATCGGAATCAAAGTATCCAGGAACCTTCCTCGGATTATAAGTTTTAATTGTTCCAAGTTTCATTCAAATCGATTCTGTAGTTTCTACGTGATACTTATTCGGGATACAGACAGACAGACGGACATGAAAATTTTAAATTGCATTTTCGGCTTCAGTATCGATTAGAGAACATCCTTCAATAATAATAAAACAAAATAATAAAACGGGGCTTAATCATTAAGATCTAATAGTTAAGAGCTTAATGATTAAGCCCCGTGGAAAATTTTAGAATAGATTCTAAAACAATTCAGTCCACGCCCTCGGCGCGGCCTGAATTATCTATACTTATAATAAAACTGTTGAGGGTCGAGAGTCTGTTGAAAATTTGTATTGAAGGATGTTCTTATATATTTATCTTATATATTATTCGATACTGAATCCGAAAATGCAATTTAAAATTTTCATGTCTGTCTGTCTGTCTGTATCCCAAATAAGTATCACGTAGAAACTACAGAATCGATTTGAATGAAAAAAATGATAAAGCAACATTCAAAGGAACTCTTGAATTCTAGGTTTAGAGAAGTTGAGATGTCTCTAACTCCTGGACTTCCTCGGATCAATTTTCATTCAAATCAGTAGTTTCGGCGTGATACGTATTCGTAATACAGACGGACATGAAAATTTTAAATTTCATTTTGGCTTAAGTAGGTATCGATTAGAGAACGCGTTCTTTTTTTTAAATAGCTTCCATATTCAGACTCTCGGCCCTCAACAGTTTTATTATTATGTAAAGATATAGACTAGCAAGAAACTCGGCGGGCACTCACTTTGTTCACTTTTATACCTTAACCAATTTGCCGGTAGATGGTGCCTACTTGTGGCGACCCACAAGACGTACTAAGCTAAAAGAGTCAATTCTTTCAGCTTAGGTTGAGAGCAGTGTCTCAAAAAGCAGTGTGTAAGCAGTGTGTAAGCAATAACTATATTAAAAGTATTTTCATCAGTTGTCTATATCCCTTAGCACAAGGTTATAATAGCTTAAGTTGTGTGCAAATGTCCACAAATATTTCTTCATTTAATTATATTGAAATGATTAAGTACCGCTTACAATATAAGCATGACCACCTTTCGAAGTAAATTAATAAATCAATACGAAAAATAAGTTGAAATGCATTATATTCTCATGTAATGCAGTATGCATTGTGTAACTCGGGCTCTGGCTCTGTTACACGCATTACTCTGTACATGAATGAAAATATAACATTTTACGAGAATATTTTGCAGACCAGAGCGACACACGTCCGTCTAGCAACACGACTCCCCCCGCACTAGATTTTCGGGCGAGCGCGGGGAAGCAAGCAATGTGATGTATTCTTTGAATACATTATTAGGTATAATTAGTTAAAACTTATACTAATTTAAAATTGAAGAAAACCATGTTAGACGTCTATGTTTTCTTTAGTCTTTGATATAAATTTTATTATCATTCATTAATAAATACATGTCATAAAACGGCTTCTTCTAAAACATTGTGGGCTAGTTCAGTGATGTTTTACTAGTTATTTATAATAAATACACAATTTCTGATGAAACCATTTTCTGGAACACATCTTGTAGATTTCAAATCTACTTTTGGCTCTCATTTTTCGTATACTAATACCGAGAAGAACGTCTTTATCTGCACCTCTTTTTCGCAAACTTTGTCAACCACTCCCCTTAACTAAATCTTGTATAGACCACATTTACGCGAGATCCCGCACACAAGACCTATTCACCGCGGCAATCGGAACGACACTAGCGGATCACCGAGCTATTATTCTTGCATGTGTAAGCGCTCAGAAACAAACTGTTCCTAAATATAGGTCCTGCATAAATGCCTTGCAACTTGTAAAATCTTTAAATGAAGTGGAATGGGACCAATCTAAAAATATAGAATGACCTATACAACTTTACAATTATTTACATAGACAATTCACAAAATGTTATGAAGTCTCAAAATATGAAATAAAAGTTAGGAATAGTTCATCGCGTGGTGACAATAACTGGGTAAATAAAAAAGTTTTAAAAGCGTGTAAATATAGGGACAAACTATTTACCGAGTGGGTGAAACGCCCTAATAATCTAATCGTTAAACAAAATTATAATAAAGCTAGAAATTTTGCTAATAAATTAATTAACATAAATAAAAATAATTATTTAAAATCTGAAATCATTACGAATAAAAATAATATGAGAAATTTATGGAAAATTCTGAACAGTATTACCGGTCGAATCAAATCGTCAGTTGATGATATTTTGAGAAAGGCCTTCTTGAGTGCAAATGACACAGGAAAAGATATTGCAAACAAATTCGCTGAAACTTTTATTACAAGCACCAAACAAGTGATACCAATTTGTTCACAAGCGCTACTAGACAAAAATCTGTATACTACACCTGCAAATGTAACTATGAGATTCAAACCATGTGAGCCGCAGTCTCTTAAAAAAACCATTATGTCTTTAAGTAGTAACAAGGCACCTGGGATTGACGGAATAAGAACTATTGATATAAAAATAATGTGTACAAAAATAACAACGGTTTTATCAAAACTAATTAACAGATGTATAGATAAAGGTATCCTTTAGAATTAAAAACAGGAATTGTACGACCTATACATAAAAAAGGAAGTCTATTAGAATACGAAAATTATCGACCAATAACAATTTTACCAACGATAGATAAAATTATAGAAAAATTTATTTCTACACAAATTTATGAATTTTATGATAAAAATAAAATATTAAGTGAGAAACAGTTTGGCTTTCAACCAAAAAAAAATACTACTAAACTTTTATCAGCATTCACAGATAGTATTTATGAACATTTGAATAAAAAAGAACATGTATTAGTCGTATTTATAGACTACAGCAAAGCTTTTGACACATTAAGACATGACAGACTTATAGAGTGCCTACATGACAGTGGAATAAGGGGCAAGTTGCTTACATGGTGCAAGGACTATCTTCAAGACAGAAAGTTTGTGGTCAAAGTCGGTGACGATATCAGTGACACGAGGGGGGTAACCCATGCACGGCGCAAGGCTCTGTGTTAGGACCCATACATTACTTAACTTATGTGAATAGTTTAACTAATTTAATAAAATCTTGTGAAATATATCAGTACGCAGATGATACATGCCTAGTAGCCACAGGGCGTAATGTTGTTGAAGCTCAGGAACTGCTTCAAAAGGAGTTCGACTTACTGATAAGATGGTCTCATGATGCTGGTCTTGTTGTTAACGAAAAAAAGACAAAATTGATGTATATCAGCTCCAGTCAAAACCGTGACATCTGTAGGCCATCACTTGTCATTCGCTGTCATTACTGTTTACATGGTTGCAATAGTGTAGTGACATCATGTTTGTGCACCGAAGTGGACATTGTAGAAAAACAAACATATCTCGGACTTTCAATTGACAACCGAATTAACTGGAAAGATCACATAAACCAAGTGTGTGGCAAACTCAAAAGTATACTTGCTAAATTCTCCATAATTAAATATAAAGTACCGTATCAGACACTACTTATTCTTTATAAATCCTTGGCTGAGTCAATTATATCATATGGTCTGTCAAGTTACGGTAGGACGTATAAATATCACCTCGACAAAATTTACACGCTTCAATTGCGCATACTCAAAAAAATTGTTCCAATTAAAATTAAGAAAAGATACGAACAGGATTATCATCAATTATTTAGTATGTGTAAAATTATACCTATACATGATAAAGTAAAAATGACGTTATTAAAAGAAGAATATTTTAACGAATCGCTAAAAAATGTTAAAAAGATAATTTCAAACAGTAGAATAACTCGTAGCATAAGCAACCCAAAGTTGTTACTACCGAGGTACACAAACATGTATGGTAAAAAAAGATTAAAATATATTATACCACACCTTATAAATGAATTACCGATAGCAGTTAAAGATTCATTAACAAATAATAATATTAAAAATAAATTAAAATATTATTTCTTAAAAAAGTTACAACAGAACACCAATCATCCTGTATCAACATAACCGACCGGTTATGTTGCTTGTACGTTTCCCTAGATCTTAAATATTGGCTGAATATAAGTAGGGTAGTTTATTACCTTTTTTGTAAATGTACCCACTTGAGTAGTCATAGTTAGTTAATTATTGTAAGATTGTTTTTAATATCTCGTGTGATAATGTATAACCGATGTTGATGCACGGTAAAACTCGAAAGAGTTTATGTTTGCATCGTTTTAATGTAAGTACTGCATGTTGCACTAATATTTTATTAAATAAAAAAAAAAAAAAAAAAAAAAAGCGCCCATGACAGCAGCTAAATACTGATAAGTGATTTAGCCTGCACATGATTTAAGAAATCATTATTTTAAAACATTTAGCCATTCCATTATTTGAAATTTTCACGGCATAAAACATTTTAGTGGTTGGTAATTATTTTAAAATTTTAAAATAAGTCAATTTACTGGTCAATAAATTTTAGTTTACTGTCGTATAAACCCTTTTCCCTTCCTTCTAATTGCACAAATTAGGACGTTAAACCAATTTTGTCGAAGGCCCTTACTAATAAATTGGTCGATAACACAATTTTATCTGCATTTATTTTGATGTGTTTAGTGCACATAAGCTACTCTGCTTAATGAAAAATTCTTTACATTAGTGTGATAAAACTACCAAAAAAAGAAAGACAAATATCAAACAATGGTGGTTAGACGATACGTCAAGGTCGTCGTTTGCAGTTAGACCGCGGCTGTTAACTAAGAGCCAAATGTTCTGTGGGTACTTCAGCCACCTATACACTGTAAAACTGGGAGACTACACCCGTTGTCACTAGTCATAATTGACTAGTGACAACGAGTGTCGTCTTCCACAATTATAACGAATGCCAATTTCTGGACATTTGTGAAGGCGAATATCTGCAGCCGATATTTGCACAAATGCGAAAACCTACTTATTGAATTCCAAATTTGCCTCACTTCACTTCACACGTTACAAAAATTGATTAAATTAAAATAATTCAAAAAAAGTATTTTTATTAGTATTACAGCTAACGGGATATTTTGCATGTGTTATTGAGAATATTTGATATTTTGGCATATGGTCAGAATGTGCATCTTTATCACAAACGGACCTCTGAATCTGTTCATAAATACCATAGATGTGTTCAAAGAAAAAAATATAAAGAGGAGAAGAAATAAATACTTCCAAAGAAGAATACAGAAATAAAAGTAGATTGGGGACGTTTTTCGTGGGGCTAAGACGCAGCCACACGCAGCAAGACCTATAAGACGCTTTTTAAGGTTAACATCTGCACACATAGCGTAGCATCTTTCGGTCTGCCCCCCCCCCCAAAGACGCGGGATAGCACCCGAACCCCCCTCCCCCCTATATGAGGCCGCAGTGGTAGCCGGAGATTTGTTGGGAGTCTTGAGGTATCCTTCCGAGGGCTTACCCGGGGTTCGCAACCGTAGGCTGTTAGGCATAAACGAAAGCAGTTCGTCTCGTAATAAGATGATAATAATAAAATTAAGAGGATGCACATAATAATACACATAGGTATATTCCGACGATGGGATACTCTTTGTTCTCGCTGAAGAAGGCTCTGGCACGATGTGAAAAGCAAAGAGACGATCCTAAATTCAGATAATGCAAAGCAGTGCTGAACCAGTGAGGCTGAACATCCACACCTTGAAGTGGTCCAAATCATAAAATAAATGGTGTCAATGTGTGAAATCACTGCAATCACTGAGAGCGCGCAAATAATTTACCACAAAACAAACTCGGGAAAGGCAACCATATACAGCGACAGTCAAGTGTCATTGAAATTTAAGTATGTAAAAACACTTTATTGTACACCAGGAATAACATGTGAGCAAAACAGCTAAAATTACACTTATTTGCATAACAAATTGGCGGCCTTATCGCACAAGGCAATCTCTTACAGGCAACCTTTTTTATGGAGATTGTAGGGTGTGAATTGTTTTTAGGGCAAAGAAATTTAAGGAAGACAACATCAGCAATCGTAAAGGAATATTGAAAGTCACTTGACATGTTGGAGGGAAAGACCGAAGTATACGTACATAGATTGGGTACCTGGAACCTAAGAAATTTCGTTCGTGACGAAACAGTAAATAATCTAGCCCCAGAGGGAGAAGATGAATGCTTTGTTGGACCTAAGCCTGAACTTCCCATCGCTCGTAAAATCACCAAGGGCGTTATCAGCAGGAGCATAATGACACAAGTTTAATCTTAGATTGAGATTTTCAGCGGGAATGAGATAGTCAAAGCTAACAAGAGGAAACATGAGGCCAGTTAACGAGATAATTACAGGACATTGTAGCCTGAATAGTACTTGACAGTACTAGTTAAGAGTGATGGATGACCCCCCACGACCGAAATTCTCCTGCTCGAGACCAGTCTTTAGTAATGGCTGAGTATAAAATAATTTCAATTAGCAGATCTAAGATTATGGGTACGACAAGAAAAAACCAAGAAAATTTCCAGTATTTGGATGGGTCAGATAGTACGATTCTGTAAATAAACGAGAATTTGACCAGACGCCGTGAAAACTACTGGAATACTCATACTCATCCTTAGGGGAAGTCTGGGAAAACAGATAGCGTGGTGAGTATAACTCACTACTCCACTCACATAGTATGGGTATAATCTAATGGTTATACGCATAAAATATAGCTTTTCCATTTTAATGACAGGGATTCATTTCAGAATCGTGTAGTTTTATTTCTTTTGCTAATACATAAAGTTACGATCTTGATTTTTTAAGAAAAATCAGTATAAAATATAATGTAATTTCAATATTATTTTACCGATCACTTCCATAAGTCATTCATATTGGGAGATAATACTAAAAGTCTAGCAGTGACTTAACGTTTACTACCGGATAAGATAATCTGGCTGTCATTGTTTGACTTGATTTAGCCCAATAAAACATTTTACTTTGATGTGGAATTATACTGAACAGAATATAAAACATTTATCTAGTTCATTTTATACAGCTATTTGGTCATTCAAACGTCTTTAGCGAACCACAGTGAGGATGTTACAGTAACTTAAGTCATTTTTACCTTACCAAGATTATGTTGTGCATTGTATTATCTCCAATATATTAGGAAGGAGGATACCTAAATTTTTTTATTTATATTTATTTTATAGTAAACGTTATTTATAATAACCATTCTGATTTTCAATGGGATAACTCAAGTGGTTAATTAGTTATGATTTTTTTTGCAAAATTTGAAACTTTAAATGCTTCTCCTGAACAATTCATATAATGGTCGTTAATGCAATTAGCCTTTCCAGCGTCGATATATATATATATATATATATATTATCACGCTTTTGACCCCGAAGGGGTAGGCAGAGGTACACGCACTCATTTAGCCATACAGTTTTTGGTCCAAGTAATAGGTGTCGAATACCGTATTATCATGTTGAAATGGACAGGCGCGGAAACGCTCGGAAATAAATGTCACAAAGTGGTCTCGTGGTGGTCACCCATTCAAGGACCGACCATTGTGAAACTTGCATAATTGCAGTGATCGTTTACAAAATACCGAGTCCGTGGGGCTACGAGCGTTCTCTGAACATGATAATAAATATCTACCATAGAATGAAAATTGTTTGAAATTGTAGGTTGATACAAATATCAAAAATAACACTATCCACTATTTCATATTCTAAGTTTGTCACGCACATCCTGTCATAAATCAAATGTCATGTGTGTTCATCATAACGCCATTATTTCGGTATTAGATAATTTCTTCATAAAAGTTTTTTACCGACGACCTCATGCAAAACTACCTACTTTTAGGTTAAGTCGATAGATGACCTGGTTATCAGCTGTACGTATAGTAATAGGCTTGATAGGTATATACTTACTACGTACATAATAGACTACTTACTAGCTGACGTCACGCGGTCTCAACCGCGTAGTTCCTGGTCCCGTGGGAATATGGGAATAAAATATTCCCTATGTCACCCGGGGATTGTATAGCTTTACAACAATGAAATAATTTTTCAAATCGGTGCAAGTAGCTTCGGAGCCTTTTTAATTCAAACCAATAAACAAACATACAAACAAACAAACAATCAAATTTTTCCTCCTTTGTGATATTAAGTATGGATGTAGCGGATTACTTGAACACATGTGTGATTCAGACTAATTCCGGATTATTCAGATTTGCGATACCAATCGCTTGACGTGAACATGCTTATGTTATTAACATGCTGAGCTAAAGTATCCGTCTAGATAAGCTAAACGTATTGTTTTGAGCTGAGGTCGGTACTAAAATGTTAAGAACCGTACTCAAAGGAATACATTATAACCTGTTTGAAATCCAGCCAAAGAACGGCAGATGCGGTGCGTAAGTGAGGAAAGCTGCAGAAGGTTATCTAGAAACCACACATTACACATGATAATAGGTACACATTTTGTAGCGTACCTACCTACTCTATAGGTAAGCAAAGCCATGGAACTCTACCGAGGTCTTCAGACTTAAGACAGACTCTTCTGCGAATGGTCATGAGATTCTCCGATATTCTTTTACACCGCTATCTGATCCTAACTATGAATAGAAAGTAAATTCGAAACACAACCCTTTAACAAGACACCTTACAGGCCAGAGTGGCACAGATCTTGATTACATTCCCAAAATTATTGGGGGAGACCTACATCCCGCAATGGACTGTGATAAGGTGATTATATTGATTGATTTTCGCCCAGACCATTTAAATACAAATGGATGGATTGCCTGGCCATATAAAACAGAAGTGTTGGAACTGAACGTATATATTTATCTAGAGCACATGGATTCCACAGGAACCCCACTCGTA
The DNA here is from genome assembly GCA_933228765.1 of Miltochrista miniata. Taxonomy (NCBI): domain Eukaryota; kingdom Metazoa; phylum Arthropoda; class Insecta; order Lepidoptera; family Erebidae; genus Miltochrista; species Miltochrista miniata. The sequence goes on along the minus strand of OW121750.1, from coordinate 20,267,050 downwards.
CCTCATCTAGAAGAGCTCAAAACATTTGATGTGGTTATGTTCATTCAATAACGTTACATGTTTTATAAATCAATGGCTTCGTAGCAACCAATAAACCGAATTGGGCAATAAGTACTAAGTTATTAGATTGAAACTTTATCACTTCGAAGAGTGTCCGACCATAATTATGGTCGGAGTGAATGGTCGGGCACTGAAGCGTCGGTTGTAATCAACCTCGTGTGGGACGGTGATACAATAAAAAATACAATCACAGCGGGGCGGGCGGGGGTGTGATGATAAATGTGCCAATTTCAATTTATCGCGACTAGGGCGCATTATATGGGTAGAAGAAACGACCTGAGTCGTAACTCGTACATTTATGTCGTATTTCACGAGCTACGTGGTAATAGCACACGTACAACGTCAGTGGAGTCTTGGTAAAAGAGAGTTCATTTTGAGTATAAGTAAAATAGAAAGTCATTTGAACCAATAACTGCCGAATACCAGATATATGAAGTAACCTTACCAAAATTCGATATTATTTTTTGACACCGCTCGTAGTCCACCAGCAAAGTGTTTAACTTTAAGCATCTTATATTATGGTCGGACGTGAAATAGGTGACCTGACCGTCAAGTATTGTTTTCATTTCCGTGCTTCTTGGAAGTCACGTTAAGCCATTTTTTCGGTTACCAGTATCGTGATAGTCGCAAGCCAAGTTGAAGACTCTAAGTGGTGTTTTCATTTTCGTGCTTCTTGGAAGTCACGTTAAGCCATATTTGTCGTTTGCCAGTATCGTGATAGTCGCAAGCCAAGTCGAAGACTCTTGACGAACCCCACGAATATACAATTTCACTCCACCTTATTACATGTTTGATCCCGACAAGTGAAATGTGGAACATTATGGTATAATTCTGCCTACAACTTTGATAAATGTATAAAGTCTTATTGCCAGACGTTTCCAGCAAGTTGCAATGAAAAAATAATAATAATAATGATGACCTTATTTTTAATGTTTCAGAGCTTATCAATCCCAAACAAACAGATGTTTTCAGTTTGAAATTTTAGCATAGATGGGTCTACCATACGTAGGTACATAAAACATATCATAAAAGATTCACATTAAATACCCACAATCAAACAAATGGTTTTAAACGTTGTAATATGTATTCAATAATAAAGCACTCGAATATGAGTACATTTCAATAAAATTAGAATAATTTAGCGACGCCATTAAAGAAGTGCTTTCGACATTTTTATAACGTTTTATTGCCACAACAGTGCTAAATTTAAACAGTTTGTCTATAAATAAATTTTGTTTATGTTAAACAGCGAAACACTGAATTTATTAAATTACGAACTTCTTCAATTTGCTTCCGAGTTAATTTACAGTGGTTTTGTTGAACTTTCTCCGAGACTTGGCAATGTGCTCTCAGCGGTTTCGTGTATTGCAGCTGTTAATCTTCAAGTACCGGAGTCAGAGTAATGTGAGCCCTACGTCTAGACTTGTGAGAAGAAAAAATTGGCCAAGTGCAAGTAGTTCACAAAGATGAATTTCGTACCAAAAATTATAAAACTGTTACGTTTATTGTGAGGTAGCTATCCCTTAAATTTTTGTTAAGGCAGAACTTATTTTTCAACTATATTTGTTGAAAAATAAGTTCTGCCTTAACAAAAATTTTTTTTGTTTATGTTTTTAATGGGTAAGTTTTTAGGGTTTCGTAGCCAAATGGCATAAACGGAACCCTTATAGATTCGTCATGTCTGTCTGTCTGTCTGTCTGTCCGTCTGTCTGTCCGTCCGTGTGTCACAGTCACTTTTCTCAGAAACTATAAGGCCTATGCTATTGAAACTTGGTAAATAGATGTAATCTGTGAACCGCATTAAGATTCTTATATAAAACTAGAAAAAAAGCAGTAAATTTTGGGGGTCCCCATACTCAGAACTGAAACTCAAAAATTTTTTTTTCATCAAACCCATATGTGTGATGTATCTATAGATAGGTCTGTAAAAATGCTATTGAGGTTTCTAACATCATTTTTTCCTTAAGTGAATAGTTTGCGCAAGAGACACTTCCAAAGTGGAATAATGTGTGTCCCCCCCCCCCTCTAACTTCTAAACTAAGAGAACGATAAATCTAAAAGAAATATATGATGTACATTTCTATAAAAACTACCAACGAAAATTAGTTTGAACGAGGTAGAGCTGGTAGTTTTTTTTAATACGTCATAAACCGCAGTTTTCGGTTAGAAAAATCACTACCACAGCGAACGTGTTAAAACATCAATCAAAGTTACAACGAACTATAAGAACTTTTATATTATGTTACTGGCTGCTACGAAACCCTTCATGGGCGAGTCCAACTCGCACTTGACCGGTTTTTTTTATTATAGTGCAATAGAATTACATCACCGGTTTTTAAATTTCTAGCTATTGCGGTTCATGAGATACCGCCTGGTAACAGACCGACAGCGTGATCTTAGTAATGGGGTTCCGTTTTTATCTTTTGGGTACGGAACCCTTAAAAAGAATTAGTAATATCGGCCAGAAAACGCCAGCCATTAAGAAAGGATGGATAAATAAAAGAACAGTCTCCACACATCACAGTCCAATCACAAATGAGAAATTTTACTCCTGAAGTGAGGAAAACAGTTTCGGTATTGCAATTACTGCTAAACAAGGTTGCTTACAAAGTTTGTTGGTTTGTTTGTCGTAAAGTATTTCCTAATATGGTCGACCATCTTTATCGACACGGGTTTTTCTTGTTTCTCGTTAAGTAACAACGTGTATCACTTCTCTCAAATTCCTGGGTTCTTCGAGCGGAACTTAAGGAGGAACACTATTATCGTCAACTTGGGATACATCAATACGTCAGTGAACAGTATGAGTGGCTCTCCAATCGGTAGATATCTCCACGGCTTTTAGTAGACGATCGATGTCATTTTGGGAAGCTAAATATAAAAAAGAACGGATAAACTTATAGTTTTATATCTATAGGTACTAGTTCTTCCCGCGATATTACGATACGATACGATAGATTTACGCGATATCGACTTCTACCCGTCGAAGCTGCGGCTTCGACGGGTAGAAGTCGATATCGCGTAAAATCAAAACCTTTCTTTTTAAAAAAGTATTCTCCTTCTCAGGGCCTCGAACTATCCCTTTACCAAATTTCATCTCAATTGCTCCAGCCGTTTAGGCGTGAAAGCGTAACAGACAGACAGACAGAGTTACTTTCGCATTTATAATATTAGTAGGGAAGTAGGGATTGCGACTAGGAGTTCAGAAAATGGTAAACTAAGCAAGAAGTAACCAATCAAGTGATATGAAAGTCATAAAGCCACATGACGTAATATCATGACTAAAGTCACTCTAAATTGACATTTGCGTGGAAATAAAATATAAAAATATAAGTAATATTTTATTTCCACGTGAAAGTTTATTATTTTTAGCGATCAACTTTCCATAATTCCAATTTCCCACAGCTGACATACACACAACGAAAAAAGTTTGCGATCACTAGCTAAAGCTGAAATATTTTTTAAACTTGACTCTATCACGGCAAAATTATCTTTTTTTATGTATAAAATGTTGTTTATGAAATTTAGCTTCTAAAAAACATCTTAAACATGGTGCCATTTGTGAGCATGTAACTGAAATTATTTTGTTAAAAAGTTAAGGTTGTACAACCAAACTTACAGTAAAGTTTATTTATAGAACATTTTAAAATGATAGAAAATAATCGCTTCCCTGATTAAAGTCATCAAATTCAAATTTCGTAGAGAGCACAAATTGAATTTCTTTATGAGTGGAAAAACTACTTTAGTTATTAATGAATCATATAATTTTAAGCAATCTAAAAAGAACAGAACAGAATAGAGTATTCCGTGAAAAAAAGGTTTCCATTTTTCAAACTGATAGCAGACTTTTTTTGATGTGTGTACTGTATACCTACAATAAAGGTCCGAGTTAGGTTTTAATAAACATTCTATGTTATTATATAATTGAATATATTTTAAATTCATTCCGCGATATAAACACATTTCGTAAAAATGTAGCAGTGAGAGAGAATAAAAATAATAAACAAAGTTCCATATATTACTGGGAGGTATGGAACCCTGAAAATACGTTTGGGAACGTCAATACTCTTGTCTGGTAATGAATTCTTTTTTTTTTATATTTAGCTCGACAAAATGATGCCGCCACCGCCTGATGGAAAGCCACAGCGACATCTGGCGATTGGGGGCCACCGTCCCAGTCTGTAAGACTATAGAAAGCGGCCCTCAACTTGGCGGACCTATGATGTGCCTCGTCACGCTCCGCTTGAAGAACCCAGGATTGTAAGAGGAGAGAAACACGTGCGCTGGCAGGTCGTTCCAGATTTTTATGGCTCGACAGAGAAACGATCTTATGAATCAATTCGTAAAAATGTAGCAGTGAGAGAGAATAATAATTATAAACAAAGATATCCTATAAGGGTTCCATATATTACTGGGAGGTATGGAACCCTGAAAATACGTTTGGGAACTTCAATACTCTTGTCTGGCAATGAATTCAGTCAAGAATAAATTTGCTTAGCACTACATTGAATACAGTAAAGATAATCACTCTCCCGAGAGATCGCACGACTATGAATTCTGGTGAAGTTGGGAGAGACCTGCCGCTGTCCAGTAGCGGACTGTGATTTTTAGGTTGATTTGATTCATCTATTTACTAGGTACACTGACGTTAACATTATGAGGTCTTAAGCCCTTCTGGGAAGCTTTAAAGTAGTAGGTATGCCTTCTGTTGGGGGGCCTGGGACATCCTTACGAGAGCTTACCCGGGGCTTCCAACCATAGGCTGTTGGGCGTTACGTGAGGTTTTTTAGTCGGTAGGAGTCCGGCATAACATCCATGAGGATTTTCCCTCAAAGTTAAACAAAAAAAAAAGTAGGTATGCCTTTTGCAACGCTATTTGCATGTAGCGAGGGCACCGTATGGGCAAAAAATTGCGTGTGGTACGACCTGCGCCTGTCCATTTCAACACGGCAATAGGTTCACCACCTACTATGTGGAACATAAAACTATGAGGTGAAATGTGGTATACTATGCCTCTGTCTACTCTTTCGGGAATAAAGGCGTGACTATATGACTATACTGCTCGTTCGCTCTAAGTTTGCCGCTCGGCTCCATACTAAAGTCGAATTTTTAATTAGACGAAGTAAATTGACAGCAACTAATGTCACTTCTTCATACAATGTTGCTTATTTTCTATGACGAAGTGACATTAGCTACTGTCAATTTAGTTCGTCTAATTAAAAATTCGGGTAGACGCCTCTACGCCAGCGGCAAACTTAGAGCAAACGGGTAGTATGTATGTTTGTATGTATGTATTTATTTTTATACTTATAACCACATGAAAAGACACCAAACAAGTTTTGATACTTTGGGAAATTTAGCTGCATTATGAGGCAATGTTTCAACTTCCAGAATGAGACTACTACAATTTATCATTCAAGTACCACCCCATTTTCTAGTATTAGTCTAAACCACGAACGAGTGTCACATTGTTATGACTTGAACTGTATTGTAACTGTATGTATAATTTCGTTTGTTTAACAAGAACTGCACTAGCACGTTCAAGTTAGGAAATGGGCAAAGTCGACCGGAAGGGTAACACCAAGTTGTGTCAATTTTCCGCCTTTATCGGCCCCATACACGTACAATATTATTGACTCAATAATATTGCATTGATATTTATTTCCGTCGGAATATAGTCTGATCAAACCTCAATATTACCCATACACGGTCAATTTATTGCTATATTGATCAATATTATTGTACGTGTATGGGGCCGGTTAGACACGCCAAAACCGACATTTATTTTTTTTTTTTTTTTTTTAAATTGCACTCTTTTACATTGGCAGCTAATAAGGTTCATGCCTTTCGTCCATGCTTTAGATACTCAATAATAAATCGAAGGAACGTAGTTTTTTAAAATTATTATGTGATTTAAATTAGGTTTTATAGGTAATTAATTCAAATGTATTTTATTTAACCCATCCTTATTTTTTTCTTTATTTATTTTTTAAATAGGTTTATAAAGTATAATTTAGTTGAACTTTATGAAGATATTCACTTATACAATTACAGGCAGAAAACTCTTTTTGGACAAGAAATTGAGGCCAAGAAAGCAAAACTAAATCCATCAACGTGAATTCTAGTTAAAAAACTTTCAGAATACAAATAATTGGAAGCTTATTTTCTTATTCCATTCATTTCCCGAGAAAATAAACACTAACCACGATCCCTCTACTATAATAAATCAACCTCCCAAGGCACTTCCAAATAATATTTTCGGCATAATGTGTATTAATTGAAAAGAAAATGATCAGTCACTAAATGTTAATTAATATTAATCGCTCCGAATCTCGCAGCGCTGCGAAAATTCAACGTGTTAGGAGGTAATGGAGATATGGATTCTTCGGTTTGATTTTGTAAAACCAAAAAACAAAATTTTATGATTTATTACCTTTTTGTTGACGGCGGTTACCTTCAATTTGATCCTCTTGATGAAATTTTGAAGTTGATTTTAGTAAACTAAGTACCTAGGTCCTAGGTACATACATAGCTGTTATTTTAAAGTGAACATACAATTCTACAAATCACTGTGATAGTTTTATTTAGTTTGTCATTTGTTTGGATCCGATATCACAAAAGGATATTGGCTTAATTTTGGCTCGATAGTGTTGTTTTTTATACAACATTATCAATTGAAGAGAGAGGAACAAAAATGTTTTACAATGCTTAATGCAAAAAAGTTTTTACAACAGCAGACAGTTGCTAAAACAGTCACAAATTTGTAGTGCATAATTTATTAGACTTCGTTAAAATGGCGGCTAAAGAAATATCTTCAAAATGACAATAAGCCGCCGTCAAAATATCCTAGCCAGTAAAGGGAGAAAGAATGAAGGAAATGGTTTTTGAAGTCCTTTGATAATATAATAAAGAAATCGATTTAACAAATTCAATATTTTGGAAAGTTCCACAGATATCATTTTTTAACCGACTTCAGAAAAAGGAGGAGGTTCTCAATTCGTCTGTATGTATTTTTTTTTATGTATGTTAAGCGATATTTCCGTCAATTATAGACCGATTTCAAAATTTCTTTTTTTGTTGAATTGGGTTTACTTCTGAGGTGGTCCCATTTTCACCAGGTCAGGATCTGATGATGGGATCCAGGAGAAAAGGAGGGCAACCACCGAAAATTGTAGGGACAACTAGTGCGTTTGTTAACTTTTTAATTAAGTGCTTTAATGTTCTACACTTTAATGAAGGTCTGGAGTCGACATGAAGATAGAGTCGTAAGACAGACGAGGGCATTCCTTAACAATTTACAGCAGTTACCTTGTGTTTGGGCTTGATTGATTTGTATTGATGAGAACTTTACACCTAGATTTATAGATTCGACTTTAAAAAAAAAGGAAGTTGTCAATGTTTCATGTATGTTCACCGATATTTCGTCAATTATAGACGAATTTCAAATCTGCTTTTTGTTGGATAGAGTTCACTTATAAGGGGGTCCCAATTTCACCAGGTCAGGATCTGATGATGGGATTCAGGAGAAATCGAGGGCAACCACCGAAAATTGTAGGGACAACTAGAGTTCGTTTGGTAACTTTTTAATTCAGTGCTTTAATGTACTACAATTTAACGAATGTCTGGAGTCGATCTGATGATGGAACCGAAAGACAGTCGAGGGAATTCCTTAATGATTTACAGCAGCTACCTTGTGTTTGGGCTTGATTGATTTGTATTGATGAGAACTTTCACCTAGATAGATATATTTTTCGGTGCACCCGTCACTTAAAATAATGAAAAAAAAATTTTTCAATAAAAAATAAAACCGACTTCAAACAAAACCTGAAAAATAAAATTTACAAAGGACAAAGTAATATGTATTTTGATTTATTAGATTTTATTCAATATAATATTGAAGTTGGTGCCATGAATAATACCTACATAAAACTATGGGTTTACTTGGCGCCGACTTCAATATGATATTGAATAAAATCTGATAAAATCAAAATACATATTACTTTGTCCTTTGTAAATTTTATTTTTCAGGTTTTGTTTGAAGTCGGTTTTATTTTTTATTGAAAAATTTTTTTATATTTTACCTAAAACTTTCCAAAGTTTAATCGCAATGAATAAGTTAATGTAAAAACGCATATTAGACAAACAAAGAAACTTATTTTTTATGTTTTTCATGAATTATGACTATGATACAAGTACACAAATATTTTAGTTAGGGGCCTACTGTATAATTTATTTTTAAATAAAACGTAGCATATTGTATTCAAAACTGTGTGAAATCTTTTCAATAGGTCTAAGAATTTAAAAAAGTAAGTCACATACTTTCCAACTAATTGATGTTAAAAAAAAATGTTAATAAATTCATAAAGTTTCAGCGCTTGCGATTAAAATGGCATAATTTAAGCAACTGTCGTCGTCTAATTTATTCTTGTGCTAAAATTCGCAAATAACGAACACAAACTTTTGCACTTTTAAAAAATATAACATACTCAGAAGCACTTTTTTTTTTCAATTACAACACTTGATACGTTTTCACATTAATTTTTTTGTCGATAGTGAAGTTGCAATACCCCACTTGTTGAGGTAGAGCACCACGGACCGATATCAACGTTCGCGCGCTCGACGGAGCGTGGGCGACTGCGCTTCCCGCCCATTCATTGAACAGCCCTTACTTAACCACGATCACTCGATTCGATCTCGAGTCACTTGTGATTTCTCTGCAGTAAAGCTATTTTGTAAGAACAATATAAAACCTCGATACGAAAGATATAAAAAAATTTCTACGGGGATCGGATTTATGAGCTTACGTTTCAGATCTTGTACATATTTCAAGTTTGCTAATAATGTAGAATTTCTTTACGAAACAATTTTGTTTGGTTGCGTTTCTACGAGTCAATAGGACTTAATGTATTAGACTAGTAAAGAACATGATTTCAACCCAAAGACTCACAGTTTTGATTTATTAAATTTGGAACCCATTTCCCAAACTTTCATAACGAATTATCAGAGTACAAGTGTGGTATGAATTTCAGAGTACTTTGATAATACTATAGCAAATATGATCGAAAACTTTATGTCTTCAACACGTATTAACAATAGTTAGGTAACTTTATAATGTCAGTTTGCAATACAAAATCCCACCTTTTAAAGTTCGTGACAGTACTTTCGCCTGAACTGAATGAGTCTGTTAAGTATGTTTATGAAAGTACCACCGCGAGACTTCAGACATTTTTGTAAAAACGTAATGGAAGTTTTGGAAATATTTTCATAGTGGATTTATACATCAAAATAACTGCCTATCTCTCAAATTTTGGATAAATCAGTTAATGGTTTGAGTTGTTGTTTTATAGATAATATTTTTATTATAATTAAAAAAAAACCTAATTATAACACCACTTGTAATGTTCCACGTTTAATAAGTTGGTGAACCTGACCGGTTGCGCCCTCAGGCAGACAGGGATTTACTTTTACATAAAAAATATTTGTAGATAAGTCTTTCAACAAACTGCTACGTTGTAGCATAAAATTCGTTAACGTACTTACGTAGAACTTGTTTACGTAAACCAATCAATGAATGTTGCTGTAATTTAGTAATTGCCCTTTATTATACGGCAGTGTAACCTTCGTGAGGTCATTTCCGATTTAATTATGTGTACAAAAAGAAGTTCATAAATAAAAATAACTCTTTCAGACAATTTACCAATGTGATAAAAAAAAAATTTTTCAATAAAAAATACAACCGACTTCCAAGAAATCCTGAAAAATAAAATTTACTTAGCACAAAGTAATATGTATTTTGATTTATCTGATTTTTTATTCAATATCAGATTGAAGTCGGCGCCAAGTAAATTCATAGGTTTAGGGAGGTATTATTCATGGCACCAACTTCAATATTATATTGAATAAAATCTGATAAATCAACTACATATTACTTTGTGCTAAGTAAATTTTATTTTTCAGGATTTCTTGGAAGTCGGTTGTATTTTTTATTGAAAAATTTTTTTTCATTATTTTAAGTGACGGGTGAACCGAAAAATATATCTATCTACGTGAAAGTTCTCATCAATACAAATTAATCAAGCCCCAACACAAGGTGGCTGTTGTAAATCGTTAAGAAATTCCCTCGAATCTCTTTTGGTTCCATCATCAGATCGACTCCAGACCTTTATTAATGGTAGTACATTAAAGCACTGAATTAAAAAGTTAACAAACGCACTATTTGTGCCTATGATTTTCGGTGGTTGCCCTCGATTTCTCCAGGATCCCATCATCAGATCCTAACCTGGTTATAATGGGACCACCTCAGAAGTAAACCCTATTCAACAAATAAATTGAAAGCCGTCTATAATTGAGGGTGATCATACATAAAACATTGAGACCTTTCTTTTTTTTTTGAAGTTGGATGTATAAATCTAGGTGTAAAGTTCTCATCAATACAAATCAATCAAGCCCAAACACAAGATAACTGCTGTAAATTGTTTAGGAATGCCCTCGACTGTCTTTCGACTCTATCATCAGATCGACGCCATACCTTCATTAAAGTGTTGAACATTAAAGCACTTAATTAAAAAGTTAACAAGCACACTAGTTGTCCCTACAATTTTCGGTGGTTGCCCTCGTTTTCTCCTAGATCCCTTCATCAGTTCCTGACCTGGTGAAAATGGGACCACCTCAGAAGTAACCCCTATCCAACAAAAAAAAAATTTTTGACATCCGTCTATAATTGACGGAATTATCGCTTGACATACATAAAAAAAAATACATACAGACGAATTGAGAACCTCCTCCTTTTTTTGAAGTCGGTTAATAAACAACTGGTTATAAAAAACCGCAAAATGTCACGTTTGTTTTATGGGATATCATTTTTAGGGTTTCGTAGCCAAATGGCAAAAACAGAACCCTTATAGATTCGTCATGTCTGTCTGTCTGTCTGTCCGTCCGTGTGTCACAGTCACTTTTCTCCAAAACTATAAGGCATATGCTATTGAAACTTGGTAACTAGATGTATTCTGTGAACCGCATTAAGATTCTTATATAAAACTAAAAAACAAGCAGTAAATTTTGGGGGTCCCCATACTCAGAACTGAAACTCTAAATTTTTTTTTTCATCAAACCCATACGTGTTGCGTATTTATAGATAGGTCTTCAAAAATGCTATTGAGGTTCCTAAAATCATTTTTTTCTAAAGTGAATAGTTTGCGCAAGAGACACTTCCAAAGTGGAAAAATGTGTGTCCCCCCCTCTCTAACTTCTAAACTAAGAGAATGGTATATCTAAAAAAATATATGATGTACATTGCCATAAAAACTACCAACGAAAATTAGTTTGAACGAGATAGAGCTGGTAGTTTTTTTTAATACGTCATTTCGGATAGAACGTGTTAAAACATCAATCAAAGTTACAACGAACTATAAGAACTTTTATATTATGTTACTTGCTGCTACGAAACCCTTCATGGGCGAGTCCAACTCGCACTTGGCCGGTTTTATTCCCTATTTTGTTGTTGATAAAGCTGGAACAGAAATAAATAAATGTTTGTGGGCATTCACACACAACATCATCTAGCACAAATTAAGCTAATATAAAGCTTGTGCTATGGAATCTAGACGACTGATATATACTTATATATTTCTGAATACATACATATTATATATTCACTACACCCAAACTTAGAAACAAACATTTGTGATCATCATCTGTAAAAAAATCAGCTCTCTACCTATCACGGTTCTTGAGATACAGCTTCGAGACAGACAGATGAACGGCGAAGTCTCATGAATACGGTCCACTTTTTACCCATTGGATACGGAACCCTAAAAATACATTTATTCTATACATGCAAATAAATAAAATTGGAGTGTCTGTTTGTAATATTAACATAACCGCTTTCTACTACATGCATATGAATGTATATACGGTACACATACCAACATAATATATTTTTTAAATTTTTGTCTGTCTGTCTGTCTGTTTGTTCCGGCTAATCTCTGGAACGGCTGGACCGATTTGGACGGGACTTTCACTGACAGATAGCTTATGTAACAAGGAGTAACTTAGGCTACTTTTATTTTAGAAAAAATCTTTTATTTTAGAAAAAATGCCAAAAACTAAAGAAAAACTAAATAAACTTATATTTTTTTATTACATTCCACACGGACGAAGTCGCGGGCACAGCTAGTGTATTATATATAGTGATTTTGTTTTTGCAGAAAATAGATCTGGTGGCCATGTCACACGATCGTATTTCATAATCATAAGATTGAGTTAAAGTACGCGCAGTACACTAATTTTGTATTCTGTTGGATCTGTAATTAGTTCGTAAATAGATAAGCCTAGCATACGTCCTCTCTAACATTTGAATAGTAATGAGTAATGTCAAAGGCAAGATATTAAACCTACATTAAAACTAAAGGTGATTTAGATGTTTTTCATGCTTGGGCAAAAAAATGTTCCGTCGAAAGAGAAAACAGACATTGGCCACTGTGTTTATTTTACCAGTTACTAAATATGTTGCTGGAATTAACTCGTGGGTTTTCATTAGGTACTCAACAGTTTTGCAACAGGAAATACAAAGTTCAGACGTACATTTCTAAAACAATTAGGCTCAATTGTGAACATTTGCAAAAGCGTTACCGGGTACCATCTTTGAGGCGGGATCTGAAAAAGTCTATTGGAGCTATCCTCAAAAAATCTCAAGAATCTTCAGATCCTACTACTGCACCTTCAAGCCAAGGACATTGTGCCCTTTGTCCAAGCTTCAAGGACATAAAAATCAGGACTTTGTGCCTTAGGTGCAAAATACTAATTTTCTTAGAGCATCAGATCAAAGTTTCCACAAGGTGCTCAAATTAAGACTGATTTCATATATTAAGACTAATTTGATATCTTATGTTCCTAATTAATATTATTAAATCATACTATTTAATAATGGATGCATTTTTCAACAATTACAGAAATTTCAATTTGGGGTACTCCAGCACCCCCTGTAGGAAAATCGGTTGGCAAAATAGGTGTAGGGCTTAAGGGTTAATACCCACAAACTAAAGTCTGCCAGGTTATTAAGCTTACCTACTAGTTTCCTTGCGCATAAAATATTTCAAAATACTATCATACATTACTTGTCTTAGTCCGTTCATAGTTAATTTACCCCTAGCGCTGATGTTTGGCTTCCTTGATTTTCGTGTTACTATATTGAGTATTTTTTTATCCCATGTTACGAACCTTAAAGTCAATACTTATTTTCTTCTTTTGCTGCTGTTCTTCGGACTCGGAAATTATTTAAGATGTGGAAGGAGTAACTATGCCCTCCTTGGTGATGGTAATGAGTGTCTGTTTTAAATATCCATACTTATTAATAAAAATGAAACTTAAGTACAATATAGTAACAGAACCACGTGTTTATTAATGTTATGTATATTAATAAAAACTGTTAGTGCTAACGGTTACATCATAAAAACCCCCATAATATGCAGTAAAATAACTTAAGCTGGCACTCATAGGGCAACTTTACAGAATACGAACTGTCAGAGGTAAATTGACTGTGAACGGACTGGGTATATAGGTAACACAAGAAATAACACTTCTATTCGTAGGTACTGAATATTTCGTGATACGTTGGTCAACTGTCTACGCTGACACTTGAAGCCAAATGAAACTCAATATTTGATATCTTGATTTTATTGAAATACGGTAAACTCGGGTGACTCGCGGAGGGACAAAATTTGAAGCGACGAGAAACGTTAATTGTAGGTTGATCTAGTTGTTAAGTGCCTAGGTAATTACAAAATTATTAAGTAGGTATGCAAATTGCGCCGCGAGCAAACAAATTGTGAGCAATAAAAAATGAGTAGTTAAAAATTAGAATGTGTAATCTATCAGGCGCTTTGAGCCTGAACATCAAATTTACTGCCAGTCAAACTATTTAGTGTAAATTTGCAGTGATTGCTGTGAGTAAATATTAGTATAATTTTAACTCGAATTCTTGAGACTTGATTTTCAAATATATAAGTTGCCATTCAACTTTCCGATCACAACGCAACTCCAGATAGCATGTCCTGATTAAATAAATACCGAAATAGTTTAATGTTTTTGTTTAGAATTGTAATTAAATATGCAAATGTGAAAACACAATTTCGTGTTCGGCGCAACGATAAAATGTCAACGATGAATGAACGGCAGTAATTATGTTTTGATATCTGATAAGTGACTAAGCCTTACAATTGGATCATAAACTACTACAATAATTGATTTATAGAACTAGATAAACTTGGTTTACTTAGAATTAATACAGTTTATGACTTACAATGAATGAAACTAAAAGTACCTAACTAAATGTTGCGACGTTGTGTAAATTTACATTCCTATGTGTTTTTTTGTGTACCACCTAAGTGACAGACAAACTGGACCCGACTGATTACATAGTAGTATATGGACACAGGGCGGAAACACCATACAAAAATGATCGTTTTCACCCACATAAATATACACGTAATGTGAATGCTTGAATCAAGATTGAATGTGTGTGTGAGTTTACTAGGGACACTAGCTATGGAAACAAAATAATAAGGAACAGAACACAATCTCATGTATGTAGGTACTTTTTTTTCAAGTCTACCCTCGGCTAAGCACAAATTAAACCAAAGCAATAGCACAAAGTACGTAGGTAGTAATACGTAGTGACACTCTCTCAAGTACTGACACGGCAATAGACACTTAAGTTTTGGTGGGGGGATGGGAAAGCTTACTCAGTGGGAGGCAGGGAGTTGCCGATTGGTATGTAATACTAATATTTTATCTTTGCTATGGACCCTGCAAGAACCTTCTAAGACATCTTTTGAAGACTCTCATACTGTAGGCGCTTGGTATAACCGAGGAAAGGAGATTTCTGCCGCTTACTAAGTGTGCGCGGAAGAAATCCCATATAGGTCCTTACCGTGCACGAACGCTCCGGACCCAGGTGGGTATATTATTATATTATGTATGCATAACGTTGCATATGACGATATTGCTAGATACTGGAGTTAAATATTATCATAGAGTAAAAAATCGAGTTGTTCTAATATGAATACGTACAATTGGTACTGTAAGCTTTGTGTCAATGACAAGAAAGCCGTGAGATCGTTCTCATCAGACTGCCCCTCTCTAACACGTTTATTGTAAAAGTGAAATTTCAATCCGATTGACGTTGTCATTTTTGTTTTATTTCAAACTTTGAACAGTTGATCCACGTGACCTAGTGACGTATTTTAATGCGACAGAGTCACAGCTACAGACAAAGTCTCGCCATAAGTCCCTCTGCACTCTATTTTATAGAGAGGGGCTAAAAAGGTAGGTAGTTTTGTTTTTGCAGGACTTGCCGTTGTACACTCTAACGAGCTGAAGCTTAATTACTAGTTTCCATTTTCGTCAACGCCTCAAATTTATTTATTCAAATTTTAGTTAATGTCGACCTACAAAATAGTTCGTGTGCACTCGCTGTTAGGTGTCCGCACCATTGATAGCAGAAGCCTAAAAGACTGACATGGACATTTTAGTACGATTATTTTTAAACGCTGTTGCATAACTTAATTCACACCCAATACCATTTTTGCAAAAAAAGTCTAATACTACTAGGTACTGGTGGACGCCTCGCTTAACGTGAGCCGTGCGAGCGTGCTCCCCGAAGCAGCCAATGCCAACTTGCTATTCCGCCTCAATGGCAACTATTTCCCATTTACTTCCCGAAGCAGCCGTGCCCAGAGAGGAATTTTGTTAAGTGACAGGTTAATTAGGATTAGGATTTATTGTAGTTTTGTTTGTTTGCAGTAGGTAAGTACAGAGGAGGGAAGGTATTTAAAAAAAATATGAAATCACACATTTATTACGGGATATTTTTAAATACACATCTGTATAATTTTTAAAAGAAAATTATCACATATTTTAAAAAGATTGAAAAACACAAAGTAGATCCTCTTAAAATAGGCTTGTGTCCACTAAGAATAAATCTGATTGACTTGTGTTTTTAACGACTATGTCCAATATATGAATAATTAACCATAGATGCTAAGTTATATTTCACACGCTAGTTAGTTACTGTTTCGATTATCTACTACAATTTTAAGTGTTTATTAATAATTTTAATATGTTCATTAAATTATTAAAGTACTTTTACCATGCCTCTTGTTTTTTAAACTACGAATTTTGGCATTGGACAGAAAATTATCGATATACATTTTGACATCCCTATTAAACATTATAGGTTATAAAAATATTCGTAAAATCCCCGAAACTCGAAGGGTATTCGCTTATGATAGTAAAAAAAAACCTAAATTATGGTTTTATAATAATTGTTTATGAATTAGATTCTTAGATTTACTTACTTGTGAAAAGAGACGCCACAGCCCTTCTCGTATCTTGTTTTACAATATACACACGATCTCATGATAAATATCTACTTAATTACACAATAAACCAAATTTATATATCAAAACACTTCAAATTTATAGCAATCACAGTAATAACTTAAAAATATTCCAAATTTCACACAAACTCCTTCTAAAATAAACAAACAACGGCCATTTGCAAACTAATTTAGTTCTCAGTACACTCGACGGCGGCGCTTTGAATCGGCACAAAAAAGTAGCTGTCATTTTGTATGGAATAGCCAGTCCAGCGATTATTATTACAGGTCAGTGGGTCCTTAAAATTCTACAGAATTCTTTTGATCTTCGAATTTCTCTAAGAATGTAATGTTCTTCTTATCCGGTTCACTCTTGACGGAGCGGTCGTGATCGTTATGCATCAGTATTATTGGCAGGGGCAGATGTAATGCGCTTCACGACGTTTCGCCACCGATGTCTGTTGAGGGTCATCCTGCTGCACTCGTTAACTGAACCTCCAATGGCAGACTTGATCTGGTCAGTCCAACGGGTGGGTGACCTTCCGCGCGGTCTAGTGCCTTCTACCTTTCCCTGGACGACAAGGCGTTCGATGGACTGATTGCTACGCCGGGAAACATGACCGAAGAAAGTAAGGATGCGAGATTGTACTATTGAAAACAGACGCTGCCTGATACCGAGTTCTTGAAGTATCGATACATTCGTGCGAAACTCTGTCCACGAAACCCCAAGCATTCTTCTCCAGCACCACATTTCCAGAGCATCTATTTTCTGCCTTTCCACTTCTCGTAAGGTCCACGTTTCAGCTGCGTATAGAAATATGGGGAATATAAGTGCCCTCACGAGCTTGGTCTTCGTGGCTTTAGTTATGTTTTTATTCCTCCATATTTTACGCATCTTGTCCATCGCTGTTCTCGTGATGCCCATACGTCGTTTGACCTCGTCGATGCATCCACCGGAGTTTGAAATCAGAGCCCCAAGATAGATATAAGATTGGACTACGTTGCAATTCGCGATTTGAGTCACTTCAGGCGAATTATTCACGGCACGGTTAACAATCATTACCTTGGTCTTGCTGCGATTAATTATAAGTCCAAACTCATGGCTCACTCGCTCCATCTTTAACAGTAGGTCTTCCAAGTGTTGCGAACTGGTTGCAAATAAGGTGGTGTCATCCGCCTAACGCAAGTTTGCAATCCTGTATCCACCAATTGTTACACCATCCGTCCAGTCTTCCAAAGTGATACGCATTATTAGCTCTGTGTACACATTGAATATGAGCGGTGATATAATGCAACCCTGGCGTACTCCGGCACTAGGATGGAAATTACTTGACAGGACATCATCTGTGCGAACTGAGGCTGTACCATCTTCATATAGACGTCTCAAAAGGTGTACAAGATGTTTTGGTGTGCCCATGCCTAGCAAGGTCCTCCACAGAACCGGCCATTTCACCGAGTCAAACGCTTTGGAGAAATCAACAAAGCAAATGAATACGGGCTTATTGAATTCTCTCGACTTCTCGATGATCTGGCGTACGATGAGAATTTGTTCTCGCGTACCCTTCCCTTTCACAAAGCCGGCTTGTTCCGGAGCGATCTCCTTAGAGAGGTAATTTATATTTATAGAATGTATATATAGGCCTATATAATTATTATTACATAGTTTGCGTATTACGTCACACATGTATCACAAGCAGGGACACAATAAAAAACAAAGCAGTTTCTCAGAATTAAAAATAAGCATACATTCAATAGCGACCCCGAACAAAACGAAATTTCATTTACGCGTGACTCTAAACTGTTAGCGAATCGCAATTTTCCTCCGATTGATAATAATAAACTAAGGTTGTAAAACGCCAACCCCTAATAAAAGACAGTGAACAATGAAATATTATCCGCAATGAGAACACATTATGACTCACGACACGTGTATTTTCGCTTATAATGATAGTTTTTCTAAGCAATATTACTTTATGGCGACCAGATGAATTCGCCATTTTGCATTCACGGTAAAATGGTGCTTTGTAAAATAATATCATAAAGTGCGCGTCCGCAAAATGCACAAAAAGACATTTACGATTTTGGAAATATTCAAGAACTTACTTCATGAAATGACACTAAAAATGGAACCTTATATTCTTAATAGATGAGACTACATTAACACCATGCGCTTTTTACAAAATAATTATTTACTTGCGAAAAAACCCCTGAAAATCATACATTACCTTCGTCAATTTCATTATTTCTGCTATTTTGGTGATTTTTAATAACTTTGAGAGGTGTTTTTTCTAATGTTGTTTGCTCCTTGCGTGGTAGTTTGAGAGAAACGCTTTGATCTTCGCAAATATCGTATAATTTTAGGATAAGTACAATAATGAATTTGGCACTTTGTCGCTGAGTAAATAGTTTTGTAGAACGTTTTTGATGGAATGCACCGACGCATACGGCGATGGCCGCATCCCCACTCGCCGCTGCACCGGGCCGGTTGTCGCTGCATTTAGGGATCCTCAAGCAAGGTCCGTGCTTGAACATCCTCCCCCGCCTTGGAAGGACACCTTCCAAGAGACTCCTCGACATCTTGTATTAGGGGGCAGATCTTGGTTAGTGCTCGCCTCAGAACGCCCTTTGTAGTATGAACATCGACGACTCTGGTCACGCCGTCAGGTCCAGGATATTGTTTCAGGATGCGTCCCATGAGCCATTTCAATCGTGGTAGATCGTCTTCTTTCACGATGACCATATCGCCAATCTTCACGGTCTCTTCCTGCGTTCGCCACTTTACTCGCTGCTGCAAGTCGGACAGGAACTCCTTAGTCCACCGTTGCCAAAAGTGATGTCTCAGACGTGCGAGCAACTGGTACCGATCCACGCATATCTTCTCGGTGGTGGGCGATGGTAGCGCCGTCAACGGACGACCGATCAGGAAGTGCCCAGGAGTTAAAGGTCTGAGATCAGAGGGATCTACAGACATGGGTGTAAGTGGCCGTGAATTTAAAATTGCCTCAATTTGGGTAAAGAGAGTGGACTGTTCTTCAAAAGTTAAACTGCTATTGCCGGCAACGCGTTTTAAATGAAATTTTGCGCCTTTCACGCCCGCCTCCCAGATTCCACCGAAACTTGGGGAAAAAGCTGGCGAAAACTTAAAGGTAATGCCCTCAGTGGCTGCAAATTCATCGACTGCTGGTTCGCAAGACTTTAACAACCTTCGAAGTTCATTGTTTGCCCCCACAAAGTTTCTACCATTGTCGCAAAAGATGGTTCGCGGTTTTCCTCTACGGGCGATAAACCTACGCAAACATAACAAGAAAGCGTTAGTGCTCAGATCACTTACAACTTCGAGGTGCACCGCTTTCGTGCACATACAAATAAAAATACATAAATAGCACTTGGTGGTTCTTGCTCCGCGACCCTTGCGGCTAGAGATAAGGAACGGTCCTGCAAAATCTGTGCCACAGTTTTCAAATGGCGATGCAGGAGTTACACGAGGTTGGGGCAAATTTCCCATTATCGGTTGATACGTCTGAGCCTTAAGTCGCTTACATTTTATACAATTGTTGACAGTCTTGCTACTCAGAGTTCGACCTCCGATGGCCCAAAAATTATCGCGTATCGAACTTAACAGTTGTTGGGGACCACAATGTAATAAAACGAATATGTTCCGCTTCAAATAATAGTTTAGAAAAGAAATGTCTCGAATCAATTAATATCGGATGTATTTTTTCATAAGGACAATGAGAAGCATTTTGAATGCGTCCTCCAACTCGCAAAATATGATCTTGATCAAGAAATGGACTTAAAGATAAAATATTTGACTTAGAAGGTAAGTGGTTTGAAGTTAAAAGTGATTGAATATCTGCAGCAAAAGATTCACTCTGTGACTGCTTAGCAAGAAATGCTAATGTTTTTTGTAGCTCTAAAGCGGTAAGTTGACCATAGATTCTTTTATTTAAAGTTGATTTTAAAACAGATTTACAATTATTATAAAATCTAAGTACGTATGCGAAAACTCTTTGAAGTTTACAAAGCTTAGAATATTTTTCAAATATGACAATTTCATTAACAAATTCTAATTTCATGCAATTTTTCATTTCAGGTAGTTCGTGACAACAGGCATTGGATGAAGGCCATTCACTCTCAGGTTGCAGTAGGAAGGATGGACCATTCCACCACAATGTATTGCCAACTAACTGATTAGGAGGTACACCTCTTGACGCCAAGTCAGCAGGATTAAAAACTGGTAGGTATATGACGCCATGATAATTCATTAGTTAAGTTTCGTATTTCATGAATTCTATTACATACAAAAGTTTTTAACGTTTTAGGTTGAGTTTTTAACCACCCTAACACTATAGTAGAATCACTCCAGTATATAGTTTGAGAAACAGGGATTCTTAGGAAAGATTTAACCTTATTATATAAACGCGCACCTAGTAAAGCACCCAACAATTCCAACCTTGGAATTGTCAATTCTGGCTTAATGGGACTTACTCTGGCTTTTGCTGTCAACAACCTAACTTGAACAACCCCTGTGGAGATGTTTGTTGATCTGACATAGATGCAAGCCCAATAAGCTACTTCACTGGCATCCGTAAAGCAATGAATCTGAATCTCACCTAGACTTAAAGTCAAGACATGTCTTGGTATTATTAAGCTTGCAAGACAGTTAATGTTATTTATAAATAGTTCCCACTTAGCCTTAATGTCGCTAGGCACTGGATCATCCCAATCGCTTTTAAACCGCCACAAATTTTGAATTAAGATTTTGGGAACAATCGTACATGCTGACAATAAACCCAGGGGATCAAAGACTTTGCACGAAGTTGATAGAATTGATCTTTTGGTGACTTTGGTGTTCGCCAGAGGAATATCAACGGTGAACTGAATATTATCAGCCTTTGGCGACCACTTTGAACCTAGTACACTGGAATCCTTGCAAAAATCTTGGGATTGGTCTACAATTTCCAATCCGTCAAAGATTTCAGGTACATTAGTACAAAATTTTCGTAAATTAAAGCGTGCTTCTTGTAATTTTTAGTGTATATCAGGATCGCGGGTGTACTTCTCAGATTTGGTCTAAATTTATTGCAGTTATTTGGTACCTTCTGTGTACTATTACGTACCTCTCCTGAAAATCTGTGTACCTACGTCCGTACAATGATATTTTAAATATTAGTTACACCCGCCATCCTGATGTCAGAACCGCGGGTGTACTGTTAAACAGTGTACGCAGTGTACCAAGTTATAAATATTGGTTATGTACATTTGGTACCTCTTGTGTACCTCATGAAACAAGTGTTAAACCAATCAAATGCGCTTTACTTTCTGAGAAATTAAAAAAAAACCTTATTGTACGTCTGGGACATGTTGGTGTTGAATGGTTATAAAAAAAAATAACCACGAAGACTAAGGCGGGAGCTCCGCTCCGCCTCGCCTTAGCCTTTTAACCTAACCTATCCAAGTCGAGTTTTTAACCATAATAAGTGAATGGTTAACATCCCGACTTAGAGTACCTCGACTTGGATAGGTTAGGTTAGAAGGCTAAGGCGGGAGCGAAGCGGAGCGGAGCTCCCGCCTTAGTCTTCGTGGTTATTTTTTTTTATAACCATTCAACACCAACATGTCCCAGACGTACAATAAGGTTTTTTTTTAATTTCTCAGAAAGTAAAGCGCATTTGATTGGTTTAACACTTGTTTCATGAGGTACACAAGAGGTACCAAATGTACATAACCAATATTTATAACTTGGTACACTGCGTACACTGTTTAACAGTACACCCGCGGTTCTGACATCAGGATGGCGGGTGTAACTAATATGGTACACTGCGTATACTGTTTAACAGTACACCCGCGGTTCTGACATCAGGATGGCGGGTGTAACTAATATTTAAAATATCATTGTACGGACGTAGGTACACAGATTTTCAGGAGAGGTACGTAATAGTACACAGAAGGTACCAAATAACTGCAATAAATTTAGACCAAATCTGAGAAGTACAGCCGCGATCCTGATATACATAATTTTTTGACAACACTGTACACAACATTTTTTAAGTGATCTTTACATGACGATCCTGTGTTCAAGTCATCTACGTAAAAATCATGCTTAATAACTCGAGCAACATCCTCATTTGTACACTCGTTTGCCAGCTGTACTAAACACCTTGTGCTCAGATATGAACCACAAGCCGTACCATATGTAATTGTGTTCAATGTGTACGTTTTTATAGACGAAGACTCGTCTAAGCTAGATATCTGACCATCTCTGGCGCTTGATAGTGGCTTCCATAATATCATTTGTAGATGGCGCTGCGACTCATCTACTTGTATTTGGCGGTACATTTTTTTAATGTCACCTGTGACCACGAAAGCATTTTGACGAAATCTCAAGAGGATAGAGAGTAAATCGTCTTGCACGACTGGTCCAACTAACAATAAATCATTCAAAGATTTATTAGTGGCGGTTTTTTGTGATGCATTAAATACTACTCTAAGTTTGGTTGTCTCACTTTGCTCCCGAAGGACGGCGTGGTGAGCTATGTAGTAGCCAAACTCAGGACGAGGAACTTCAGAAAGATGTCCCAAAAGCTCATATTCTTTTAAGAAATCGTTGTATCTTTCTGCAAGTCCAGTCCTTACTAATGTTTTGTTCAAACTTACCAGTTGTTTCTGAGCCACAAAGTAGGAGTCAGCCAACGCTTCCTCAGGTGACTCACGAAACGGTAACCTGACACAAAATCGCCCATCAGGTAGACGTATCGTATTTTCTAGAAAATGCGTTTCACAATATTCTTCCTCCTTAGAAAGCATAGTTTTATTATTAGTAGGAAGGTCCTCGACTTCCCAAAACTTAGCTAAAGCTTCTCGAATTTCAGAGGAAAAATTACAACTAACCTTTTTTTGAGGGGAAAACGATGCCCCTATTGGACCTGCCACGAGCCAACGAAATTTTGACTCCTGAAGGATTGGCTTATGAGGTCCTAGTTCGATTTGATTCGATGTGACAATCTCCCAAAATACGTCAGCTCCAAGTAAAATGTGTATTTCTGAAGGTATAAAAAATCTAGTGTCGGCCAGTGAAATGTAAGACGGTAAATTTAACTTGGCGACGTCCACTGGCAAACTTGGGAGACTGTTGGTAACTTTAGGAACTACGAGACAGGACACATCTATTTGAAAATTATTAAAATGAAACTTTACCTTTAAATTACAGGATTCAACTATATTTGTAACTACGTTACCATTTATCCCACATATTGAAACTGGTTTAGACTTAACACAATGAATATTCATAATATTTCTCATTTTTTCAGATATAAATGAAGCTTGGCTGCCGCTGTCAAGAATGGCCTTCGCTGCAAAACATTTATTAGTATTAGGATCAACAAGTTCAACTTCTGCAGTACATAATAACACCTGGACTGGAACCACAGCCGACAAAGACATATTAGGAACTGTCAATGCTGACACATCAGTGTTAAAAGAAGCAGCATTGGAGCTCGTTGACGAACTGTGAGTATTATTGTTATTATTGTAATTTTGTGTTGAATTACATAACAAAGAATTATGACGTTTCTTGCAGAATCTACATGGGCCCAACCGACATCGAGCTGCTTGATGACCTGAGCGAAGACAATTATGACATAAGCGATTTTTCTTAACTATTTCAAATTTTTCAGGAAACGATAGTACCTTAAATTTGTCACCGGCATGAATAAAATGAGCTTGGTTACAATAAACGCATCCAGACAATTTAGGCTCATTAGATGAAATAAAACTTTTTAGGGGCTTAAAATCTTTGTTTGTACTTTTATCTGACCTTCCTAAATCTACTTTACTATACTGAATAGTTTCCAAAACGTCCGCTCTGCTTCTTAAGAATTCGAAAAAATCTACAAGTCTGGGAGCTAACTGCAATGTGTTTCGATGCTCTTCCCATTTACGACCAGTAACGCCATCTAGTTTTGCAGTCATGACATAAATGATCAGAGTATCCCAAAACTGGACAGGTTCTTTTAACTCCTCCAAGGAACGTAAATGTTTGGAATAGTGGTCTACCATATAACGAATTGACTTAAAAGATTCCTTTTGCATGGTTTCGAAAGTAAATAAAGACTTAATATGGTTATTGATTAAAATTCTTTCATTATTGAATCGTTCACACTGTAAATTCCATGCTATTTCGTAGTTAGACGAAGTAAAATTTATTGATTTGATTACAACAGACGCGCTTTTTTTTTTTTTTATTTAACGTGAGGGAAAATCCTCATGGATGCCATGCCGGACTCCTACCGACTAAAAAACCTCACGTCACGCCCAACAGCCTATGGTTGGGAGCCCCGGGTAAGCCCTCGGAAGGATGTCCCAGGACTCCCAACAGACCCACGGCCGCCACTGCGGCCTCGCCCAGGGTGTGGTTCGGGTGCTATCCCGCGTCTTTGGGGGGTTTCGGGAGTGATCCCGCTTCTAAGGGGGGTGTGTGTGAATTGCTCACGTCACGCTGCCGTCATGGGCCTGCTTCTGTAAGGACGGTGAGCGGCCCTCTCACCGTCCTCAGACCCCCGGTCATGGAGGCCGATAGTCCTCGGCGAAGACACGTCGGCGGCGCCCAGGGCGCCGACTGCGGAACTCGGGTGGGAGAGTTCTCTCCCGCACCCGGCCCGCCGCCTCCTTCGCGAGCATGACCTGCTCGCAGAAAGAGGCGGCGCAGTCCCACTTACTCCCGCTGGAGAGCATGGCTCCAACAGACGCGCTGCCTTCCAAAGAATTGCGTAAATAATGAAATTTAGTAATGGAAGGAATACTTGAATTATTGTGAATTAGAGACTCGTAAGTATCCCTAAATTCCAACCATTTCAAATGGTTACCATCAAATGTTGGTAACTTGACTGTAGGCAGCTTGACGTGCGTGTTTTGAATATTGCAAGAATGTGAGCAAGAACCAGCGTGTGACTCCTTATCACTATCAGAGTGCTTGCCCCTCGTACTAGGAACAGACTCGAGTACCTTCTGAGCCATAGAAATAAGCTGACAGAAAGAAGTTTCAATTGCATCTCGTTCTATCAGCTGAGCGTCAATATTATCGACGCTTAGCATCTCGATTTTTCCCTGAACCTCGTCGAAGGTTGGCAACATGTCCTGAACTCGAGACAGTTTCAATTGTAATTCACCAGTCTGCACAGACTCTAATTTACCTGTTTCAACTTGCTTAATAACGTCTAGGTATTTAGAAAACATGGTGAGACGTGCCTTAATGGTACCTCGCTGGTGAACTAAGTCCCTTAAGTCTTCCGCCATGATAGTGAGATAGCCACGAAACAATATGGGTACCAAGTAAGGGCAAACAATCAAATTGTATAAAATGGAAATGTATAATTAAACTGGTTGTGAATATGTTCACATAAAGAATTCCTTTCCCACCTAAGTAGGTACCTACTCAATAACTAACTAATCTGACAACTATTACGATTTTCAACAGTTTTTAATTTGAACTTGTAACCCAATGATGTTGGTCAAGGCCCACGCAGGATTGGAGGGTAACGAGCGAGCGGATGAACTCGCAAAGGAAGCGGCTCTGAAGTTGAAGAAGGCACCGGACTACGGTCTGTACCCGGTTTCATTCGTGAAGCGTCTCCTACGCCAGGGCACGCTTGACGAATGGAACAAGAGGTACAGAGAGGGCGAGAAGGCCTCCGTTACAAAGCTTTTTCTCCCATGTGCAGTGGAAGCGTACAGCATCGTCCGCAAGATGGCGATCGCCGGCCCCACGACCCAGCTGTTGACGGGGCACGGTGGGTTCGCCGCATACTTGACACGGTTCAAGTGTAAGGAGGACCCATCGTGCGCCTGCGAGCCGGGCGTCGATGAGACGGTCGTCCATCTCCTGCTGGACTGCCCCATACACGCGTTAGACCGCTTAAATCTGGAGACAGACACTGGGGTAGGGGTTACAGCGGAAAATCTGCCACACATGTTAAAAATGCAAAGAGACAAATTCCTAAAGTATGCCCATAAGATCATCAGGATTGTAAATATAAGAAACGGCAAAACAAATATTGTGTAACCAGTATTATAATTAATACGTGTATACAACAATAAACGAAATATGTAAATAAAAAGATTTGTCACAGTAGAATAAGTATATAACTGAAGTTATATATAAATGTGTTAGTAAATATTAAATATAAGAAAAGGCAGTTTAGAAAATAAAAAGTTATATGCCATGTAATAGATATAAGAGGAAAACCAAGTTTGTGAATTAGCATAAGAAGAAGCTGTAATATTGTCAATAAGTAAAGATATTGTTAATAAGTACAAGTTACATAAATAAATTAGAATATTGTAAGAACACTAAATTAAGAACTAAATGTAAGTATAAATAGAAAAATGTATATTTGTCTTTGGAAAAGTTAATAAATAAATAAAAAACTTAACCCCGTACCCCCCCCCAAACGGATGATACCCCACTTCCCAAGAATGAAAGGCTAGCATGAAAGTACGAGAGGCATAAAAGCGTGACGGGTATGGTACTAGAGGAATGAGAATAAAAGAGGATAGAATTAAGATTTAGATAGTTAGATAAAAGAATGAAAGGTCGGGAAAGCGTGGAAGTACGAGAAGCATACGTGCGAGAACTGGAATGAAAAAGAGAATTTGGGTGAAAGAGGAAATAGATTAGATAGGTTCGAGATGACGGGGAACCGGGGTGCTAAACCCGATTGATGGCAGAAGTGAAGGGGGCCGCTATAGGCGAGTCACTGGCGGAGCGAAGTCTCTTGCTGAAGTGCCCCTGCCCCCCGTCATCTCTTGAAGTAGTTAAGAGAGCCCCGCGGGGCTAGAGCTCACTATATATTTAGCTAGCTAGACAACTTTGTAAATTAGGCTCTGCCCACGGTAGAGATGTCAGAAAAAAAAAAAAAAAAAAAAAAAAAAAAAAAAAAAAAAAAAAAAAAAAAAAAAAAAACCCAATGATGTTACTCACCAACTAGCGCGAGGTAGCTATGCAGAGAACTCTTTCCCAGGGCGCCTTGTTACAGAGTTTCTAGTGGGTGCGCAAGGGAGGCCAGGGCTCTGACGAAAACAGCCAATAGGGTGTACACACATATATTTACTAAGTACACAGAGATACACAGAGACACACAGAGAGCTTATTCACTGATAGACACAAATATCACAGGTACACAGAAGTAAAGTCAGGGCTTAGGTACTAATACTACTCAATAGACCTTTGCCGCGTGAGCAGGTAGAACGGGTAAGCAGCTAACTACACTTATAATTGGGTGACAATTACTGGCCTTGAGTAAGTTGAGAGCAGCACAGCACGAGCGTGCCACGTGGAGGCGGCTGGTTCCTCTCAAAACACCTCGCTCGTGCAGTCCACGTGTCTTTGGGTGTGGCTCTGTCAACCGTGGACGGCCGCTTTTCCCGTAGTAAAAAACCCTGTCATGAAAGAAACGACAAATCAAGATCTTGGCTGCGCGACAGACGACAATCGACCCGCTTTGCAAAAGAAGAAGTGACTCACCAGTTTTCTGGGTAAAATGTAGTAAGATGTAATGCAGCAACCCAATCACAGCCTGTTAGGTTATGCGAGGTAACAAATAATCGCGCTTGAGCGAAAAACTGATTCGCGGCACAGTCTCAGAGCAAAAGCCAAAGGACCTCCAACTCCCCCAAAGCAGGTCTCGGTCAAAGTCCCGTCTTTCACGAAAAAACTTAACAAAACCTGTTCCTTTAATGCAAAATCATCGGGTCGTGCCACAGACAAAACTTGTCCTTTGTGTCAAAGCAAAACCACAGATCACAAAACCAGCGATGAATTGATTAAGGGCGGCTTTACATATTGTCAAGCCCGAGTACCAGATTGCTACACAAAAAATAAATGCTACAACCACCCCCCCCCTTAATAGTATTTCCTGCGGATATGACACGCTGGAAATACACAATAAAGAAAACAGAAAAGTACTGACTAATAACTAAGACAACCAGCTAGGTAATTCAAACACCAGCTGACTACAACCATTACACTACCAAAGAGAGATCCTCCCATACACCTAACTAGACACTAACTCATGTACCGGACAGGCTAAGTATCTAGAGTCTAATGCCCTTCATAGAAAACGAATGCTCCCTTTACTCGCTGACGATACCCCAACACTACCCAAGCTCTCAAGATATTGTAGAGTACTGAGGAGCGAATGAGAGAAAAATGCTCGGTGCGGTGCATAGAAGAAACTAAAACGTGACAATTTGAAGTCACGTACACACATAGAAATACAAACAAAAGATTAAAATAGACTTACATAATGATATAAGCACTGGCTTAATAAACTAGAGAAATAGTGCTATGTAGTTACAGCATTGCTGACGTTGGGTATTGGAGACGGCTCCTCCTGATACTTCAGGATGTCCTTGATATGGTACTCCCCAAGATCCCTACCGTCCAGATCTGACAGCCTATATACTAAAGGGGATCGTTTAGCAGTCACCACACATTTAAGGAACTTAGGGGCTAGCTTAGAAGTAAAGTTCTTGGCCTTGTTTGACAGGTAGAACGTGCGTTTGTAAACTATCTGTCCCACTTTCAGCTCTACATGCCTTTTTCTGAGGTTGTAATACTTTTCATTACGCTGGTGGGCAACATTCAAATGTTTCCTCACCTGGTCGTATATGCGTTGTATTTCTCTCAGCTTGACACCGAAGGCTGATGGATCGTCTACAGAGACCGAAGCAGGGTGGCACGCAATATCTGTCTGCCTGTACAGCACTCCATCTCCAATAAACTCCCTACCATGTACCAAGAAGTAAGGGGTGAAACGAGTTGCTTCGTTAACTGCAGTGTTTAAAGCGCACTGTATCTCAACCAAGAACGAATCCCATGACTTGTGTTGTGACTTCACATAGCATGAGATCGCTTGAACAACATTACGAATAGCTCGTTCCGCCTGATTAGTTTGGGCATGATACCTAGGGTTATAATATATATTAGGTACATTGTATTTAGCTAACATATCTTTAAATGGCTTACTCACAAACTGAGGGCCATTATCCATGTAAATAGTCTTGCAGACTCCGTGCACGAGAAACACACTCTTCTCTATGAACCTCGCGACTACAGCGCCTGTGGCAACCCGAACAGGCAACATTACGTATTTGCTAAAGTAGTCGGAGACCACGATCAGATGTACGTTTCTATTGCTCGAAGTGGGAAAGGGACCAAGCAGATCGACAGAGATAGCTTCGAATGGCTTCGAAACCCGCTTCGGGCTACCCATTAGGCCGGGACGAGACGTGTTTACGGGTTTGTACTGCTTACAGATTTCGCAATTCCCGACATATTCTTTGACGTCCTCGTACATCTTGGGCCAGTAATAATTTAGGGCTAACCTTTTATGTGTCTTCCAAACACCACCATGGGCACTTAGTGTGTCATCGTGGTACTTAGAGAGCAGGGGCAAGCGATCCTCCTGAGGTACCACCAGCTTCCAGTCAAAGTCTGAAGTCAGAGAATATTTATTTTTAGTTAACCTATATAAAAGGTTGTCACGAATGTCAAAGTTTGGTGACTTCCTCGGGTTCTTCCGAACACTATTCATGGTGTGGTCATACCACGGGTCTTTAGTGGGTACTGCATCGAGGGACTCAATCTTGATACGAGACAGAGCATCAGGTACAACGTGGTCTTTACCTTTTCGATGCTCTATGTCAAAATCGAATTGACTGAGCCTCATGCTCCAACGTGCTAGACGACCCATGGGATTTTTTAGTTTATGGAACCACAGAAGAGATGAATGGTCCGTGACGACCGTATATTTTTGGCCTTCGACGTACTGTCGAAATTGTTCCAAAGCGAAAATCACGGCCAGAAGTTCTCGCTCAGTTGTGCTGTAGTTCACCTCGTTCTTGTTGAGAGAACGGCTACAATAGGCGATAGGGTGCTCAACACCATCGTGAGTTTGTGTCAGTACAGCAGCAACTGAGTAAGCTGACGCGTCACTAAGAATGCGGAAGGGCAGCTCAAAGTTAGGCATTTTTAATATAGGGGCAGAGACCAAGGCTGACTTTAGCAGGTTAAAGGCCTGTTCAGCCTCAGGGGTCCATTCAAACTTAAAGTTTTTAGATGTCAGTTTGCACAGAGGTTTACTAATCTTAGAGAAGTTGTTAACAAAGCGACGATACCAGCCGGCCATTCCCAGAAATCTCTTAACCTCCTTAGGGTTAGAAGGGGTGGGATAGTTGAGGATAACCTCAACTTTACCCGGGTCTGTCCGTAGGCCATGTTTGTCCACATAATACCCCAGGTATTTGAGTTCACTCCGACAAAAGTGGGATTTTTTCATGTTAATAGTTAGGCCAGCATCCCTGAGTTGCTGATAGACTCTATGTAAGAGCTCTACATGCTCCTCAAAGGTGCTGGACACACAGACTATGTCATCCTGAAACGCAAATATCTTGTTGTCGAACTCGGGACCAAACAGACGGTCCATGAGGCGTTGCATCGTGGCACTGGTACCGACAAGACCGAAGCACATCGAATTGTATTGGAATAATCCTCTCCGGGGAACCGTAAAAGCAGTCTTCTCAGCAGACTGGGGTGAGTCAAATGGAATCTGCCAGTAAGCCGCACTCAAATCTACAGAAGTTAAATACTTAGCGTTATTAAGGTGGTCCAAGATTTGATTGATATAGGGTAAGGGGTAGGCGTCACTCTTTGACACAGAGTTCAGCTTGCGAGAGTCCAAGCACAATCTGAGGTCGCCGTTCGCCTTCTCCACCATGACCACTGGAGAGTTCCAGGCGGACTGAGACGGGGACACTACTCCCATCTCCAGCATTCGGTCCAGCTCGGCTTCCAGGGCCTTCTGCTTAAGGGGAGAGAGCGGATAATAACGCTGCTTGATCGGCTTGCTGTCACCAGTGTCAATGACATGGTGCACAAGTGAGGTCCGACCTAAACCCACCTTATCAGTGTTCAACGAGTCGAATTTTTCAATGACCTCGTTGATTACACACCTTTGTTTAGTTGTCAAGTTGTCGTAATCCTCGAGGCCACCGTTAAGGGACACAGACTCTATAGGATTATTATCACTATAACTATCAAGGCTAATATTTTGTAAAATTAATTTATCACTTAACTTAAATTGTTGCCAGAAATCCACTCCAAATATCATGGAGGTGGTTATACCTGGGACAACATAGAACTTGACAACTCGGATAACCGAATTGTACTCAATTGGCAAAGAGATACAACCCAGACATTGCAAGTGAGTGCTGTCTGCAGTTGTAATACGAAAAGTAGGATTGATACTCACAAGATCAAAACCCAGTTCCAAGAAGATGCGGTGCGCTCCCTTACCTAGTATAGAGCAGGAGGCACCGGAATCTAGAAGGCCTAAGACATTTAAATTTAAAACCTTAACAACTAGATACGGTCTAATGTCACTATCCCGTTTAGGAAACAGGACCTTATCAGAAATAGACTCAGATACAGAGTAATGCACAGAGTTTCTAATAAGGCCCTGGCCTACGCGTTTTTTGACTTGCTAGTACAGTGTGAGCAGTCTGGGGTCTTGACTCCTTTGAGACCACACCGGAAACACACCAGCTCCCTTGACTGTGTGCAGCTGTATGCAGTGTGACCGCCCCCGCCGCAACGAAAGCATTTGCGATCGTGGGGGGTAACCGGCGTCTCCACTGCAGACACATGCTTAGCGGGCTTTTGTACACCTTTGTTCTTAAGCTGGTGTAAGTCAGATGAAATTTCAAACTTGTCAAGAGCAGGCTCATGGAAAGCGTCTGCCCTAGTACGCGCAAGCTCCAAGCGCTTACCCAAACGTCTCAAGTCATCTACAGAGTTGACATCATGCAAGGCCAGTTCCTTCATGTAGTCAGGTCTAATGTTGTGCATGAGAATGTCCAGCTGTTCCTCACTGGGCATCTTACATGACAACCTTGAGAACATGGCTTGCATTGTACATATAAAGTTAACCAAGGACTCAGAGCGGGCTTGTGTACGCTGTCTTATCTCATTCCTGAGGCGGTAATCATAATCAGGAATATCAAAGGTATCTCTTAGCTCACTAATAAGATCCTCATATGAGATGAAGTTAGCTTTGTTTGTACGGAACCAAGACAAAGCCGGTCCATCCAACAGGTCGGAGAAAGCCATAAGGAGTCTAGGCTTAGTAACCTCCCGAGCACATCTAAGTTCCTCTAATCTCTCTAAAAACACACGTACACAAGTAGAACCATCATATTTTAAATTAAATGAACATAAGTTAAGGGGACGTTCTTTATACACTATGTTACATGTAGAACTATTCCTACTTGAACTAGCTCGCACCGAGCGGTCCTCTCTGACTACTGGTGAAGTATATTCTACCTGGTCACGACCCGAAGGATCCTCACCATCATCATCCGAACCTTCGGATTCAGAATCACTACTGGGTTCAGCCCTAGCGATGATCTTCACTAGCCTACCACGAATATCCACCAGGTCAGGGCAATCCAGACCACAACGAGCTAACCTACTCAATAAGTAGTTGGCTCTGATAGACACCCTAAGACGACTACCCTTATTAATGAAGATGTCACCTGACTGAATAGCCTCTTCCAGCTCGGAGACTTTTGAAAGGCAGATCGAGAGCTCAGCCGATGCATCAGCGGGTACCGGAGCACTCGCTTTGATGCTACCTCGACGGACGAGTCGGTGTGCCGTTCTTAGCTCACTCCGAAGGCCAGACACTGTCGTTTCCGGTTCCACTGAAATACCCATGTGGGACAGCTCGTTAGCAAGTTCATCCTTTCTTAAATAATTAATATATTTTTTCATCTGTGCCATTATGTAAAAATTTACTTACAACAATTATAAAGATAAAATGGCACAGATAGGGATCAATTACAAAGTAAAAATGTAAATTGAGTTACAACAAAGTGTACTAAGTTAGGTAATTATGTTTCAAATTGACTTTTAGAATTTAACAAAGATTAAGGGTATATTAAGAGAGAAAAGTTTCGAAATTTTCTGATAACACAGTTCAGGTTAATAATTAAATTTCAAGGTATCTACACACCTTCAACAAAGTTTACAATTACAGAGTTCACTAAGACATTCACTAAGTTAACACAGAGAGATTCACTAAGTTTACCTTACAAGGTGAAGCTATAGAATAATATATATTATATATTAATCTACACTAATAATATAATAAATATATGTGTGCACCATAAAAAAAGAAAAAAAGAAACATAAAAGAAAAAACACAATAAGAAAAAGAAGTGGGTATGCCAAATAAAATCAAAAAGTTTTTCCAAAATCACAGCTATTTTAAATTTTTGAATTTAGAATTTAGTGTCTTTTCCAGCCAAAGATGTAGGTAGCTGGAAGAAGACGAAAGGGATAATTTTATGCTTAGCTGTTAGCACCACCAATTAACGTCCTGGAGCGTCTCGGACGATACACCAGGATGGTTTCGCCAGAGGTAACCACCTATGCACACACACTAGACTAAGGCTACCGCAGAGTAGACCCAGAGATTTGCCACTACTTTGGGAGCCAATTTGTAACCCAATGATGTTACTCACCAACTAGCGCGAGGTAGCTATGCAGAGAACTCTTTCCCAGGGCGCCTTGTTACAGAGTTTCTAGTGGGTGCGCAAGGGAGGCCAGGGCTCTGACGAAAACAGCCAATAGGGTGTACACACATATATTTACTAAGTACACAGAGATACACAGAGACACACAGAGAGCTTATTCACTGATAGACACAAATATCACAGGTACACAGAAGTAAAGTCAGGGCTTAGGTACTAATACTACTCAATAGACCTTTGCCGCGTGAGCAGGTAGAACGGGTAAGCAGCTAACTACACTTATAATTGGGTGACAATTACTGGCCTTGAGTAAGTTGAGAGCAGCACAGCACGAGCGTGCCACGTGGAGGCGGCTGGTTCCTCTCAAAACACCTCGCTCGTGCAGTCCACGTGTCTTTGGGTGTGGCTCTGCCAACCGTGGACGGCCGCTTTTCCCGTAGTAAAAAACCCTGTCATGAAAGAAACGACAAATCAAGATCTTGGCTGCGCGACAGACGACAATCGACCCGCTTTGCAAAAGAAGAAGTGACTCACCAGTTT
Source organism: Miltochrista miniata (assembly GCA_933228765.1). Classification (NCBI taxonomy): domain Eukaryota; kingdom Metazoa; phylum Arthropoda; class Insecta; order Lepidoptera; family Erebidae; genus Miltochrista; species Miltochrista miniata. The sequence goes on along the minus strand of OW121750.1, from coordinate 20,232,489 downwards.
TCTGGGTAAAATGTAGTAAGATGTAATGCAGCAACCCAATCACAGCCTGTTAGGTTATGCGAGGTAACAAATAATCGCGCTTGAGCGAAAAACTGATTCGCGGCACAGTCTCAGAGCAAAAGCCAAAGGACCTCCAACTCCCCCAAAGCAGGTCTCGGTCAAAGTCCCGTCTTTCACGAAAAAACTTAACAAAACCTGTTCCTTTAATGCAAAATCATCGGGCCGTGCCACAGACAAAACTTGTCCTTTGTGTCAAAGCAAAACCACAGATCACAAAACCAGCGATGAATTGATTAAGGGCGGCTTTACATATTGTCAAGCCCGAGTACCAGATTGCTACACAAAAAATAAATGCTACAAACTAATGTTGTAAACTAAATTATGTTGGAACAATAACACTATGAAGCTGTAAAGATTTACTCATAAACATAAAAAAATATACTGTACAAAATGAATTAGGAATGAATGATAGGATGTTAATACATCTCTGCCTACTGCCTCGAGGAATGCACAGTCGAGAACATATGCAAAAGTTCCTACGAAGTAATAATAGGAAGCAAGTAGGTAGGTATAATTCACCTTGCAATAACTATAGAACAGCTGTTTCACAGCTAGCTAGATACCTATTATTCTATATCTTCTTGAGACGTTAGGTATTTCTTAATAGAATAGATAGGTACTATTATCACAAGATAATGTTTTAGAACAAAGCAAATTAGTGAAAAAGTCTAATAATACAATAGGCAGTGGGCTACTAGCTAATTTGTAAGCTATAAGTAGGTAGGTAGCCTTACACCGCTTTAGCACTTTAATTCACTTGTATGTAGCTTATTATGCATAGATTACGAAAGATTTAGAATTAACTCGGAAAAAATAGGCAACGCAGTGCTTAACAACAAATAACTTACAAGAATATTTGCTAAGATAAGCGGATAGAAGTGCATATAAGTAGGTAGGTTAACTACTTGTGAAAATGTTACCGGCAAGCACACGAATGGAGAAAATAGGCTGCTATTTTTAAATTCCAAACTGAGACAATTTTAAACACACAATCACTGAAATAAAAACACTTGTTAGATATTTAAAATACTCAAACTGGACCTACTTCCCTTTTGGATCGCCGAATTCAACACCACCACGCATGCACCTTTTGTTCTCTCAAATTGCAATTATATTTTTTTGTTCTTGTTAATATCACGTGTGGGTCACCATATGTTTGCTCCTTGCGTGGTAGTTTGAGAGAAACGCTTTGATCTTCGCAAATATCGTATAATTTTAGGATAAGTACAATAATGAATTTGGCACTTTGTCGCTGAGTTAATAGTTTTGTAGAACGTTTTTGATAGAATGCACCGACGCATACGGCGATGGCCGCATCCCCACTCGCCGCTGCACCGGGCCGGTTGTCGCTGCATTTAGGGATCCTCAAGCAAGGTCCGTGCTTTAACAAATGTAAATAATTATTTTGTAATAAGCGCACGGTGTTATTGTAGTTTCATCTATTAAGAATTTAAGGTTCCATTTTAGTGTCATTTAATGAAGTGAGTTCTTGAATATTTCCAAAAGCCTAAGTGCATTTTTTGCGGACTAGCTCCTTAAGGATCAGGAACTAATTTTCTGTAAGGTTGTGTGCCACTGTTTGTTACACTTTTTGTAGGACCATTATTGGACCTACCTACAAGAAGAAAAATATTTTTGGCCTAGTTTTTGTAGGACATGTTTTTACAATAAGTTTGTTACCTACGTTCTACTTTTCTTCTACACAAAATCGGTTTCTATCGGTAGAGACGGCGGATTGCGCCCATATGAGAATACAACCTGGGGCTTTTCCGTTCTCATATCGACTAAAACCACACGTATCCTACCTAACAGGGTAAGGTAACCTACGGTTGGGAGCCCTGGGTAAGCTCTCGCGGAAGAATATCCCAGGACAACCTGGCGCCTAACGGCCGATCCTAATAAGCAATCTCAATCCAAATATGACGATCTAAAACCCGAATTTCGATCGATTCCTCGCATAAAGCGTCCATATATTCAGTCGATGGATTGCTCCGTCAATCCATTTTTACGATCGATCCATGGGAGGCCGATCCGTGTTTTTGAGATTGAAACTTGTTCGGAAATGACAGTTGTTTCGATCTTTTAATTTTGACGTTTCATTTTGGATTGTTAGCAAGCGGTGTTTACGATCCCCCGAAATCGGTGGATTACAAAAAAGGATTGGCATAATTTGTTCGGTTGTTAAATAATTATGGTGATGTTTTCGAATGATAGTGATAGTGATATGGAAGTATTTATTTATTTAATCAACGAAGAGGTTCAGCATCGCGAAACTACAAAAGAGTTAATTACATGCATACACAGTGCCTCAATGATGCTGAGTTTACTTTTAGATTTAGGATTAACTAGCGGACGTCACGCGGTTTCACCCGCATAGCTCCCGTTCCCGTGGGAATACGGGAATATGTTAATAGCCTATGTTTACCAAGTCTTCCTGGGACAATAATGACAATAAGTCTGCTAATCCAATTGTGCCAGATCGCAATAACAGATCCATAGCTACAAAAGCTGTACATTTTGCTGACGTATTGATTTTATATTGAGCTCAGATAACAATTCTGTTCTGACACAATTGAAATAGTTAACGTGGGCTAGTTTACTGGTCTGCGGCTGCAACAAACAGAGTGATCGTACGGGTTAATTTGAAGCAAGGTTTCTCCTAGGCGAGAAGTCTCTATGGGACCTGGAAATAAAAATCTCATGACCTGTGATCCAAGTAGTAATTGGAAACTAATTTTATTGCTTTACAGCGACAAATCGAGATGAAGTTATCGTAGGGTGGCAATCCTCGACATTACGCATCATTTTCCATAAAAAAATATAGATGCACAATGTACCTACTTTGTACATGTAATTTATTTCGAAATCATTTATTTACAATAAACAAAAAAAAATAAATAGAACCGACTTTATAAAATGAAATACAATATTTCATTTCTACTGCTGCGGTGATAAAAAAGGCGTCAATCGCCAAATATTGAATAACACTAATTTCTGTATTCAGATCACTGTCCATCATTCCTTTATTCCAACTGCATGAAATGAATTAATTATAATCATAAATGTTACTAATAGTGTTGAAAATCAGTATAAAGAGCAATAATTATTATTGTTCTTTATACTGACAGCTCTATTATAGAGATTAAAACTTTGCTCTTGTGTCTTTTTGCGTTTCTGACCATTTGCGAGTAAGTGTCAGCATTTGGCATTCTGCGAATCTGGCATTTTGCGACACTGGGCATTATGCGTTTCTGTCACTTCGCTAATCTGTCATTTTGCGTTTCTGTCATTATACGCCTAAACCGTATTTATTAAGTCAAGCCGTTTTGAAATAACTAATGGATCGCAAAGTTTAATTATTTTCTTACTCTGTGTTGGCAATTTTATTAACATAAAATCCTTTATTTTTCCGTGAAGAAAGCTTCATTTTATCATTTTAATTCCTGCTATAAATTAAAGATGACAGCTCTAGCGAACCATTTTACCAAATTTATAACAGGCCATAGAATCCTGTTATTAAGTTATGCAATGTTTATTAAAACTGCCTGTTTTAGTACATTTATTTTTAAATTTTTGCACTACTGTATTTATACCAAAGCAGCGAAAACATAAGCTTATTATGGGACTGAGACATCTGATTAACATACTATTACATAAAAAAAACGCATATTGCACAACAAACATTTGCGAATTACACTAATGTTTATCTTGACCAAGGAGTTTAACAACCGTATTGTAAACGGATAAACATGACCTTTGTAACAGACATTTGAACTAAAAAGTACTCCAAAGATTATCCTAGCCGCGTCATTAAAAACAAGAAGCCGTGAGACGGTCTCGCCCAACTACCCTCTGTAAAAGTGAAAGTTCACTCCGATTGACGTTGTCATTTTTGTTTTTTTTTTTAAAACTTTGAACAGATGATTCACGTGACCTAGTGACACAGTGATAATGCAACAGAGTCACAGACTACAGACAAAGTCTCGCCATAAGCCCCTCTGCAATCTATTTTATAGGGGCTAAAACCGCCAGTAACATGACATCTCTATTTTTAACCGACTTCAAAAAAGGAGGAGGTTCTCAATTCGTAGGTATTATTAATGGCACCAACTTCAATATTACATTGAATAAAATCACAAATCTAAAATAAGACAAATCAAAAAACATATTACTTGAAGATACATCTCACACAACGCTATCTGATCCCAAAGTAAGCTAGGAATAACCTGCTTGTGTTATGGGTATCAGACCACGGATATTAATACTTATATACTTTTAAATACATACATATTATACATAGAAACACCCAGACTCTTGAGACAAACATTTATGGGTCACACAAATATTTGTCTCCGGTGGGAATCGAACCCACGACCTCCAGCGGGTCTTCTCTCGTTTTCCATAAATTCATTTGCACTATTATTGTTTGCCATAATCATCCCCGATCATAATATTTACTTGCACTATTATCATTTATACTAATAACGTTTGCCTTAACAACTCAACAGTCATAACTTTTATTTGCCATAAAATGACTTTCCATAACAACATTTCTCATAATAATTAGTTTCCATAAGTAACACATCTCATAATCGACTCTTGACATAATCAAAATTTGATATAATTATGAAAATAAGGCATAATATTGTAAGGTCGAAATTAATTATCGTTAACACCCCGAATCAGTGCAATCCGACTCGGTAGTTTGTTTTTTAAACCACCCAGAAGTAGCAGCCCCGCAAAGCGGGGCTCCGTCGAGCTTAGTTAGCTAGAGACGCCATATGAGGTTTAGTTTTAGGTTTAATTGTTAATAAAAAATCTGTGTCGTATAAATTATCTTTATTTATATTATGGTGAATAGAAGTTATGGAAAATGGCATTATTGAAAACGAAAATTATGGCATATACATTTATGGATTTAAATTATTATGACACTTGATCGATTATGACCAATGGAATTATTGAAAGTCATTTTATGTCATTTCACGATTATGGCAACTGAAGCGTTATATCTAATGAAATTATGGCAAATACCAGTATGGCATATGAAATTATGGCATTTTAAATTATGGCAAATATTAGTAAACCCCTCCACGCCGCAGGCGGTATCACTACCGACTGCGCGCCACAAAGGTCTCACGGAATTCAACTAAAACTGAAAAATACCTTAGGACCTACCTACTACACTAGGCTATTTTTCAAAGACCATAGAAATCAGTGTTTTCGTTCTCGGAAAGGTAATATTAAAGCAAATACTGAATACCTGCTGCTTAATGGATCCCTGTATAGGGCAACCATTAATTTTATTATTTAAGGGAAGCGTGATTCGACACAAAACCCTTACCCCAACTGTGTCCAGTTTAATAATATAATGAAATCAAATGTTACCGCTAAAACATAATTTTTTTCGAAAACCTCTGACCGATAAATTGTAATTATTTAAGTAAGTATATATATTTTGATAAAATTTTTAATTACTGTAGAATTTAAAGGTTAAACCCAGTAACAGTTAAAGTAGGTATATTAAATATTTAATTATGTTAATGTTTGCATGCCCAATGCCCAGTCTAGGCAGAACATGATGCACTTACTTATACAATGTTCTTGCAAATAAAGATTATTATTATGTCTCTAAGCGCTCGTGGCCCCGCGGACTCGGTGTTCTGTAAACGATCACTGCAGTAAGCAACTTTCACTATGGCCCGTCCTTGGATGGGTGACCATCCATGTGACCACTTTGTGACATTTATTTGAGCGCTTCCGTGCCTCGGAAGGCACGTTAAGCCGTTGGTCCCGGTTGTCAATAAAAATGTCAGTCGTTAAGCTAAGTTGAATGCCTTTCTAGGCGGCTTGAAAAATTTCAACAGCAGGCAGTCACAACCTGCGCCTGTCCATCTCAACATGGCAATACGGCTTACTACCTATTACATAGGACACATTCTAAAAAAAAAAGTGAAATGTGGGCATATAATATGCCTCTGCCTACCCCTTCGGGGATAAAGGCGTGACCATATCTATGTGATAGAGACATAATGTATGTATTATGTCTCTATCATAACTCGAGTAGGTATCTTCTTTTTACCGAAGATACTCGATCTTCTAGGCATACATAGGGACATGTGATGGTCCAACACGCAGAGGCCCTTTGTGATTTTTAATGTGATTGAAAATGGGACCTCCACTGCAGACAATTCACGTCCGTCTTATGTAGAAGAACGGCCATGGAGAAATATGCTAAGTAGAGAATGGGGCCATTGGATTGGGGGTTAAAATGGACAAGGTAATTTGTTCTATGGATGAAGACGGCGTGTGCCATTTTAATATTATACCATAACAACATTGGCAACGGTGACTTGCCACCTCACTTGATGGGCCCCTATCATTCGCCATAGGCATGTAAGCCTGTGAGGCGACAGAGGGCAATGCCCGGTGTGAGCAGCTAGGGGTGTCGAGTGGTGCGGCGCCAGTTTCGCCATCATGGGTCAGACCCAGAGCGGGTTTCCTCGTAGTTATGCCCTTGAAAATTACACTTCCACCGCCGCCGCCGAGGCCAAGCATAAGCTCTGGCTTCCTCCCTCTGACCGGCCAATTAAGGCAAGCCAGAGCTGCACTTCTGGGAGTACCGAGTAGCGCCATGGTCTCCCGTTAGCCCATTAAATGCTAACTGGTGAAGAAGCACAACAAAACTCTGAGGAATCGGGACCGATGTGTGACCGCGCACATTCAGCTCGCCACAAGCTGCCCTGCGGATGTATGCTTTTCTATAACCTTTTGAGATCTCTTGATCCCTAAAAGTGGATGACTCAAAAAGCAAATCTTCTATGCCCTCATAGGGTTGCGTTAATTCCATGAAAAGACAACGACTGTCCACGAAGGGCATATTATTATTACCAATAGTATTTAAAAAAAAATTGTATTGTTACCTATTGAAGACATCAAAGAATTTAACCTACATTTCATACTATCTAATGCCCGTGGCTCCGCCCGCGTGAATGTCGTTTATCGCCAAAATAAAATGATCTCACGGAAATACAATTTTGAACATTTTATTTTTGTCCATATCTCATGATATATACCTACTCAACCGATTGCGCTCAAACAAACGTTAAGGTTGAAATCTGACCAAAATATTTCTAACTAGCTGACCCTCGCAACTTTGTTGACTTCACATAAGGTGTATGAAAGGAGAGGTATTTCTTCACCAGACTCATCAAGCAGTGTGTGAAACTGCCGTGTGTGCTTAATAATAAAAAGAGCTCAAATATTAAGTCTATTCTAAAAACAATATTATCATTAAGCACTTTTATGATTAAGCCAACACGCCAGTTTTGATTCACCCTACATTCACCCTTGAATTTTAGGTTCGGCAAATGTTGAGATGTCTCGTAATTTTCGAACTATCAAACCTTTGTGAAACAATATTGAAACTTTTGTGAAACAATGTTTAAAGTACTCCCTTTCGGACACCAAAAAATATTTAAAATCGGACCACGCGGTGAGAAATTACAGCTGAAAGACCATTTTGTCTTTCATCCCCTCTCCCACAGGAACCGCGCACTAAATATCGGGATTAAAAGTAGGTATTCTAGAACCTTCCTCGGATCATAAGCTCAGATTGTGCCAAGTATCAGTCAAATTGGTTCAGTAGTTTCCTCTCCCAAAGCAACCGCGCAAAATATCGGGTTCAAAAGTATCCTAGAACTTTCCTGAGATTATAAACTCTGATCGTAACAAGTTTCATTCATATCGATTCAATAGTTTCGGTGTGATACTTATTCGGGCTACAGACAGACAGACATGAAAAATTTACATTACATTTTCGGCTTCAGTATCGATTAGAGAACACCCTACAATTAAAATTTTCAAAATATCTTCCATGTACAAACTCTTGACCCTCAACAATTTTATTATATGTATGTAGGTATAGATAAAAACGGTCAACCAATAAACGTCGCTTTGTGTGGGCGTCGGGGCCCCATGTGGCAACGGGAAAGTGCAAATTGTCGCCACCCCAATTCATCCCGAGGGTGTAATAAGAGGCGACTAAGGGAACACTTTCGCAAAACGATTCGTTGCTTAGAGAAGGAAAACTGAAATGAAACCCGGTTGTCATTAAAATGACAATCGTACATAAACCAAGTTGAAGGACCAATCGGCGGCTTGAAAAATTTTAACTGCGGGTCGTCACGACCTGCGGTCGTCCATTTCAACACGGTTATATAGGCTCACCACCTATTACGTTGGACATGAAACTGTAAGATGAAATGTGGGCGTATACTATGCCTTTGCGACACCTTCGGGGATAAAGATGTGACTATGTATGTATGTAATGGCAACAAAATTACATCTGTGACAATTTCAGCCCTCTAGCTGTTACGTTTCCTGAGATACAGCCTCTTGACGGACAGACAGACAGACAGATGGACGGCGAGGTCTCATGAATAGAGTCCCATTTTTAAATAGAAGAATAGGAATAGAGACCCAGGGCTTCGAAGTGAGGGCTTCAGAAGCTTATATCTTCATCAAAGATAATAATAATAGCATTACATACAGATCGGCAACTCCCTGCCGCTCCGCGGCTGTCATTTGCAGGCGGGAAGTAGCTATGTCAAGCGAGTGGTGGTTTACAATATGACACCTCGCATGTCAAAATCCGTGAAGCCGTTCAGGCTGTAGAGCATCCAAGAAAAAATTTTACATTCTAGCGCCAAAAGTCTGCCATTTTCATTTTTTAGAAATTTTAATATACTATTGTTACTCACACAATCACGACGAATCAAATGACACCTTACATGTCAAAATCCATCAAGCCGTTCAGGCTGTAGGACGTGACAAAAATATGGACATACATGCATACATACATGGTCTCGAAAAACATTACCCTCCTTTCTTCGGCGATTCGGGTAATTACAGTAACTGGAGTACAGTCACTGTCTTAGACCAACTGTGATCTCCATTATAACTATTTCTTCCTGATGTCTTGTCACAATATTTAGATAGATTGATTAACAAGATTGATTATCACACTGTGACTCTAAAAAATATCAATATATATTATATTATTGTAAATGAAAGTCCACCACTAAACCCGCATCACAGCTCAAATGTATTTATCTTTCTTACTTACTTCTATCGGGCTAAGACTTAAACATACAATTACGTATATAATATAATATTATTATCTTATTTTAATTTTACTAGCTAAGATGTGACCAGGCTTTTTTAATTAGATCAGCTCCTTTTTCACCAATCATTATGGCAGGTGCAGCGGTATGTGCATTTGTTGGTCGAGGAATTACACTACTATCTACTACCCTTAACCCTTCTACTCCATAAACTCTTAACTCAGGATCTACTACTGCGTAAGCGTCAGTTAGGGGACCCATTCTACATGTCGCAATTTGATGATGAAGTGTTATTACCATGGTTCTTATGGCACATTCCCAATATTGATCCGATCCAGGTATAAAATTTCTACACGTCTTGTAATCGGCTAAGAATAATTGTGGATTATACTTGCTAAATGCTTCTGAATTGGCGATTTGAATGACATGTTTAATTGCATCTAAGAAAGCCGCCATATCTTGGGGATCGGTGAAATAATTTCCAACCATTTTTGGATGAGAGAATGGATTAACATCTTTAAGTTCAAGATATCCTCTAGATCTTGGTTGTGTTAACATGATTATAGCTGACCATGTGTCCTTTCCGTATAAAGGCCTGAACGCTTGATGAAAATTATTTTCCTCTAATCTCCAACTTTGTGGGAGTGCGCCACCAGAATCTAAAATGAGTGATCCACCCATAGATAACAATTCAATATCCGGGACATTTTCTGGATCCTGAGATGCCGAAGTTTTTAAATAACCAATAGCTTCCACTCCACCAGTTGTAGTTAACAACCCATCACCATAATGCATCCATTTTATTACGTTCTCCAAAGTTGCAACCTTGGGTTCCAATAAACTGGCGTTTGTTGTATTTAGTTTGAATACAAGTCCAGGGAAACAGATGTGATCGTAAAGAATCCTTCCGACTTGTAAATTAACGAGAACCGGAATACCCAATGACCTTAAATGTTCTTCCGGTCCTATTCCTGAGAGCATAAGTAATTGAGGTGACGCTATAGGTCCAGCAGACAGAATTATTTCCCGACGGCACCTTACTGTGTATTCTTTGCCATTTCTTACATATTTGACAGCATAAGCTCTTTTATATTGAGGCTCTATTAGAACTTTAGTTGCCCTTGCTTCTGTGAGTATGTGGAGGTTACGTCGTCGTTTATGGTCATGGAGAAATGCTTTTGCAGCACTGACTCTATGACCATTTTCTATCATTGCTTGTGTGTATCCAAATCCTAGTTCATATGGTGAGTTGTAGTCGACGGTGGGATTACCAATGCTTCTTTCAGCTTTTAAAAACGCTTCTACAAGCCCAGTTCTGAAATCAAAATTTTCGCCGGATTAGCAATACAATTTGTCAGAGGGATTTGTCCTAAATTTGGCATAGGTTTTGATAAATCGTCTGCAACTTACTTGAACGGAACATTCGAAACTGTTAGATCGCCGTCGCGACCACGGTAAGATTCGTTTCTGTAATTCTTAAGTTCTGCGTTCTCAGATTTTATATAATAGCGCAGCACTTCATCGTAATTCCTGTAAGAGCAATAGAGTAAGATAAGCAATATTAGTCAGTGATTGGTGATTTGGTTCTGGTACAACACTAAAGTTCTATAAGCATAAATAAAGTTCAATTTGCGAAATTGTGTATCAAACGATTAACAATAAGTGTCTCAACACACTATGCCGAATTTACGCGACCGAAGTTCAGCACAATTACGCCTGCAATGCTATTTGAATTACTGACGACACACTATGCCGAAATTACGTCGCGTCATAGCGTACAACGTAACTTCGGTCGTGCGTAACTCGGCGTAAGTTTAGCGGCAACTTATTCTGTGAGCATACAATTTACGCGACCGAAGTTCTGTTACATAACATACATGGTTACATTACATAACACGACACGATGCCACGACAGCGCTCGAGAACACTGAATACACACAGAAAGTTGTGGAACTGAATTTCCGCCGCGTAAGTTCGGCACTTATGGTGTGTCATATCAGCCGAATACGTTGGAACGTAAAACCAGCCGCCGAACTTCGGTCGCGTTAATTCGACATAGTGTGTTTAGACACTTAGACTCACTAACGATTTTCAATTTCACTGGGGACAGCTCCCGTTGCATGGGAAAACTAGTGCATCAAGTTCAGAATGTAAGATAATAGGGAGAGATTACCATCCATAGTTTCCATCTGCTGCAATCCTATCCCAGTCTTGTGGTCTTCCTCTGGTATACAGCATGTAATTGATGACGGAAGTGCCACCAAGGGCCTTGCCTCTAGGCCAATAGCATCGCTGATTGTCGCTGCCTGGAATTGCAGAGAACATAAGATTACTTCATGAAATGCGTTGACAAGAGCGATTACTAGGCATGGTTGTAAATCGCCTGTTGGAAGAAAACGGCAGTTGTGAGGAGGGCAACTAGCTTGGCTTTATTTACCTATCTGAGCTGGTTTTTTTTATTTTTATACTGCTGAGATGGCAGACAAGCTTACAGGCCCGTTACGGTTCCGTAATTTTATTAATCATCTCTCCTAATTTTCTTAATTCACGCTGACGAAGTCGCGGATAACAGCTAGTATAGACTATAGATGAAAAGTATGCCTCTGTCAACAATTTCTTGGACAAAGGCGTGACAGTCTGTTGGGAGTTCTGGGACATCCTTCCGAGGGCTTCCGCAAGGCTCCCAACCATACGCTTTGGGCGTGACGTGAGGTTTTTTAGTCGGTAGGAGTCCGACATAACATCCATGAGGATTTTCCTTCACGTTAAACAAAAAAAAAAGGCGTGACAGTATTTTATAATTGTAGAGTTTTTCTGGTAACGACTAGATAATAAATGAACAACGGTTTTTAAGGTAAGCTCAATTCAGAGCAAACATCTCTGGATTGCGTTTTAAAGAGAAATTCAATGACTAAGTTTAACTTTGGAGTAGGTCAAAAAGTCGCAAACAAACACCATTCGGCATTCAGGTACTATAACTTTCACTGCTACTCGAATAACAGGATTCTTTTGGCATACAAACACTGGGTACCTACAAGAATTCGATCGGACACAAACTTACTCTAGTAAAATTCAACTATCACTTGACCTCCATAAATAAGTACGAATATAATAAATATACGCAATGTTTTTAAATGAGCGTACCAAGGTTTATATAACACTATCTAATGGCCGCGGCTCCGCCCGAGTCGTGAGAAACTTTGACAGGATATTGTTTCCGTAAAAAGACGCCTATGTACTTACTTCCCAAGCTCTCTATATCTAATTTCTATACTAATATTATAAAGAGGATAGATTTGATTCTTTTACTATTCACACATTAAAAAAACATAGAGTGATATAGAGAAAACGAGTACAATGGCGCTGCTTATTTCTATTAGAAATCTCTTCCAGCAGGCCGGCGAGAAGAGAATGACAGAAGGCAGAAGTGTGAGAGAAAACTAGACAGAAAATGCTTACCTACACATACTTTTATACAAATACGTACATAATATAGGTATACATACTCATAACATACATACAAAACTAATAAACAACAAATATATACAATTAAATATTGAAAAGGTACCTAAATACTTGGAAATAAATAAATAAATAAATATTCATGGACATTTCACACAACGCTATCTGATCCCAAAGTAAGCTAGGAATAACCTGCTTGTGTTATGAGTATCAGACCACGGATATTAATACTTGTATACTTTTAAATACATACACATTATACATAAAAACACTCAGACTCTTGAGACAAACATTTATGGATCACACAAATATTTGTCTCCGGTGGGAATCGAACCCACGACCTCCAGCGCCGCAGGCGGTATCACTACCGACTGCGCCACAGAGGCAGTCAATATGTTGAATGTGTTGGTGTAGACTGTAGATATTATGTGAACGTATACTATCTATGCTTCTGCGTACTCTTTCGGGGATAAACGGCGTGACTATATTGATGTAAATGTAAATGAATGCCTAGCGTAAGAAACACGGTTTCACCCGCGTAGCTCCCATTCCCGTGGTAATAAGGGAATAAAATATAGTTATGTTACTCCCAACAGTGAAATAATTTTTCAAACCGGACCAGTGTCTTTGCAGCCTGTTCGATGCAAACAATTAAATCTTTCCTTTTTATACAGTTAGTATAGATTAGCTACGGGATTGTGTCCGCATAACACCAGTATAAAATTAAAAAAAAAAAAATATTAAAAAGAAACCGACTTCAAACAAAACTAAAAACTAAAAAATAAAATTTACTTAGCACAAAGTTAGTATATTCTTATTTATCAGATATCATGAAATACAGAAATCGGTGCCCAGTAAAACTATGTAGGCTTAGGTAGACATTATTAATCTCTCTCATAGTCATATTGGCACCGACTTCAGTATTATATTTAATGATTTCTGATAAATCAGAATATACTAACTTTGTTCTAAGTACCTACATTTTATTTTTCAGTTTTTAGTTTTGTTTGAAGTCGGTATCTTTTTTGTAAAATGTTTTTATTCATATTTTTAGTAACGTGTAGACTGAAAATCTATCTATCTAGGTGTGAAGTTCTCGACAGTACAAATTAAACAAGCCCAAACACAAGGTAACTGCTGTATATCGTTAGGGAATTCTCTCTACTGTCTTTCGTCTCCATCATCAGATCGACTCCAGACCTTCATTAGGTTGTATTTCTTTCTGCCCTTAATAAAAAAAATTACATACGCTCTAGATACCTCTACAGTTTTTAAAAGTTCCCCTCGATTTCTCCAGGATGCCATCATAAGATCCTGACTTTCTTAAAATGGGACCACATTGCGAGTATCTATTTTAAAACTAAAAATTTTTTTTCAAATCGGTCCACAAACGACGGAGTTCTGCGCGAACAAACATAAAAAAAAAATAATTATATACGGCCGAATTGAGTAACCTCCTCCTTGTTTGAAGTCGGTTAAAAAGTTAAGTAATATTATACCTACCTATGTGATGAGCGTTTTAAGTCGGCTGATCTAGCCAATTAAATTAGCGTAAGTTGGGCTAGACATGTAGTGCTCGTGCTGTAGGCTGTTGACAACTGATAAATATGCTTAAAAACTTTAGTGTCTTTGTTATGGCGGCAAGAGAAATACATTATCTGTGAAAACTTCAACTATATAGCTATCAGAGTTTAGGATAAACATCGTGGTGACGTACAGACGAACGGCGGAGTCTCTGTAACAGTGTCCCGCTTTTACTCTTTGGATGCGCAAACTTTTTTAATCGTCATTTTTATTTGGGTCTTTTCGCGAGCATAAAGACGACGACCTAAAGAAGGTTGCAGGGATTGGCTGGATGCGCAAAGTGCAGAACCGTGTGTTGTGGCGAAATTTGGGAGAGGCCTATGTCAATCAGTGGACTGCTATAGGCTAAATTGATTAATTGATGGATTGCTAGCATAAGTCAAGTCAGCCACATTGTATCTATGCATAAATCTTGTTTTTGAAAAAATGTGACTGCCTCTGTGGCGCAGTCGGTAGTGATACCGCCTGCGGCGCTGGAGGTCGTGGGTTCGATTCCCACCGGAGACAAATCTTTGTGTGACCCATAAAAGTTTGTCTCAAGAGTCTGGGTGTTTCTATGTATAATATGTATGTATTTAAAAAAAAAAGTACATAAGTATTAATATCCGTGGTCTGATACCCATAACACAAGCAGGTTATTCCTAGCTTACTTTGGGATCAGATAGCGTTGTGTGTAATGTCCGTGAATATTTATTTATTATTTATTATCTAAAAAAATCCTTACCTAAACAAACTCCTTCTTGTTTCTCCATAGTATATGGCCACACGTAGTCCGTGAGCTGCATATATGATAGCAGAGCAGGTACATCATTTAACAGGCATTCTGGTTTCCCTGCCTCAATGACAAGTACTGTCGCTCTTGGTTTATCTTCTGTCAGGCGAGCAGCTAACACTGATCCGGCTGTACCACCTCCCACAATTACGTAATCGTATTCATCTAAGGGTTTGGAGAATCCTGTAAAAGTATAATTGTCAAATTAAATATTAAAAAGTTTTTAAATCAATTTGTCCTCACAAAATTCCCCAGGCCTCTTCTAGTTTTAGTCTTTCATATTGGGGGATGGTTGGTCTATATAGTACCATGATGGGTTTGTATAGTTTGTTAGTCAATAGTTAAATCACTTAGGCCTAAGACCTCAGTACTGCAAACGTTGTACATTCGGTGGGTATATCAGTAAGTAGGTATATAGTATAGTATCAATTGAAAACGACACTTGTACTATTCCTGTTCCACCATATTTATTATTATAAACCTGACCGGTTTTGCCTCACGCCATTTTCAAAGGTCTAGATGAATGGACAAGGTGGTACTCGCTCGAAAACACTCAAACTGTCGTTTTCAATATGTACTTGGTGGAACTTGCTTCCACCAAGTGCCATCAATCAACAGTAAGTATAAATAACTAGCTGATGCCCGCAGCTTCGCCCGCGATGGCGCTGTATGTGAAAAATGATTTTCCCGCTTTTCTGTTGAATTTTCTTTGCTATAAACCTCGCGGAGCCCGAGGCCTTTCCAACGAATGCAAAACCGTGGAAATCGGTTCATGCGTTCTGGAGTTATAGCGTCAGGAAGGAAAACCCGACTTATTTTTATATAATAGATATAGTATCAACCCGTGCATTAGGAACAATCAAAATAGTCCTGCCGTCGCGTCGTCAGCTACATCGTAGGTCTTATTACGAAGCACCAAAACATGCTAGATGGTTTCAAAGTGAAGGTTTCGTGACCTTAGGATACAAAATCGAAGGAATAATGATAATACATATCCAATTCTTTATGTATTGTAAAGGTTCCAATGATAAAAGATAATTTCAAGGCATGGGCAGTTTCAAGTACACAATCTAATGAAGTGTTGTAGGTTGTAGCCTCAAACAACACAATAAACTAATTATGTCCGTGTGTGAAAAGATAAATGAATAGAATATAAGATATATGATTTGATTACTATGAGACTAAATGCGTACGTTGTTAATATTACAATTGTATTATGTTTCCTTATCACTTCCTAAACAAGTGGTGTACGGGCAAACTTGTCTTTGTATACGGACAACTATTTATAAGCAACGTTTGAAAACAGAATGCATCACAAATGAATTTAATATTATAACCGCGAAATTTTGTATGAATGTATGTATCTATTTTTGTTACTCTTTCGCATAAAACCACCGAACGGATGTAATGAAACTTTCAGTATTAAAAGGTGATCATAATCAGTTCCTGTACGAAAAAGGTGCGCGAGAACTTCAACTTCAATTGGTTTTTTTCAATTTTTAATTAATATGACTTTTTACTAATTACAACTAAAATAAGCTAGGCATAAATGACTTTATTTCTGTGTTTGACGGACCAGCGTCGCGTTGCTCAAGATCGTTAGCAATATCCGAAGCCTTAAGCAGATGAGGAGTAATTATCATAGATGTAATTCAGTGTGACTATTGATTGGTCCCACCAATGACGATGAAGGTCATAAAACAATTTGGATTACGTGTGCCATTTATATGCATCTGCCAGCAAATAAGGTCATCCTGGTCGGAGCGTTTTATTGTATTGAGTCGAGCATCCCATTGTCCATATCTTACTGTATGTATGAATGTATTTGGGCACACTATTAGCATTCGGCGACTTTGTGTGAAACTGCCCGACCTGCAGACGCTCAGACTACCCATTAAACCACTACAGTGCTCCCCCTCGCTTTTGCCTAGCCGCAGAATAGACCAGAGGCTAGGTCACTGCGACTCAGCAAAATTACAATATGAAATGGGACCCTTCTCTGGGCCATAAAAACAAGAAAACAACACATAAACTACATTAAGAGCAACTCACTACTATGTGGTGTCGTTTCCAAGGGTTCTTGTGTAAGAGGTTGGAAAGCGAGGAAGCTAGCGTCAGGTGACACCCCTGGAACACGGTGAGGATGCCAACCGTCGTCAGATTTTAGGTTGGCCCCTCAATCCAGAATTCTGTTGGAGACGTACGCATACAACATGTGACGGGGTGCCCATACTGAGCGGCAGGGAGGAAGCCAGCGGCCGGATCCCCTCCCTACCGCACCCACCACGACATAAGCTATAAAAATAAATCATTTAAAGATGCTTACCTTTTGGCAGTGGATATGAATCCCGCAGAAAATCAAATGGGTCACTAGGATTGTTTGGAACAACATTTGGTGGTAGACTTTGTAACATCATGTCCACTATGGGGTTTTGACGATACGATACGTAGCCAAGATAACGGCTTTGTCTTTCTTCATCATATTTTTTCACACGTTCTGTACTAGCATAGATTGGCCTGGAGTTTTTGACAATATTGGGCTGTTTATTTACTGGATAAGGCCATAAAATTTTTCCTTGTCTATCGTATCTGTGATCATCACCATCATCTTCAGTTATAACATATACGCCATCTTCATCTTCATAACTATTTTCTAAAGCATTAGCCAATAAAGCCGTTGTTAAGACAAGAAAGGCAGTCTTTTTCAGTCTCATGATATCTGAAAATTTTAAATAATTTTAATTAATGACTTTGTAATTTAATCTACTAAATACCTGCAAATAATTTTGTGAGTATACATCTCTAGTGCGCAAGCAAACTGGCCTGCTAGTCGTGTACCTGATGACCAAAGGACAAGTCTGCAACACGGGCTTGTGATAATGTCCCACAATATTTATTATTTATTTAAGGAGTTGAGAAGTTAGAAGACACTCGCTCCCAAAAATGCCGACAATTAATAGTCAAACCGTAGCAGTACCTAGCAGCGAAGTAACGACAGTAAACTTCAGGATACAGGAAGAGGTAGGAAGCGGTGAAGTAGAACTTAGTAATAAGCTATGCAATACCTAGCTATGCTATATGTTTATTTACTTGCTTTTCAAAGAATACCTCAAAAACAAGTATCTACGTAAAATATAGATTTCAGTCCAGTGGTGGTGGTTTCCTTTATTGGTGGACGAAATTTATCGTCTACTTAGCGTGACTTTTAAGCAGACCTGTGTACGTGGCATCATTTTAAGCAATGATCAGTATCTAACAACGCCTGTATGATGATAGACGTATGTAATCTTAAAAACAGTTATTGAGCTACTTATTATATGCATATCAATATATTTTTAGTCACAATAAATAATGGTTCTAAACGAAATCGAATAACTGTACTATTAAATTAACTTCGAACAAAAAATATGTTACTCACATGAAGACTCCTCGAGAAAAGGCGTGAATGTCTCTTTTTTGTGAAACAGATTTTTAGGGTTCCGTAGCCAAATGGCAAAAACGGAACCCTTATAGATTCGTCATGTCTGTCTGTCCGTCCGAGTGTCACAGTCACTTTTCTCCGATACTATAAGGCCCATGCTGTTGAAACTTGGTAAGTAGATGTATTCTGTGAACCGCATCAAGATTTTTGTATAAAACTAGAAAAAAGCAGTTAATTTTGGGGGTCCCCATACTCAGAAGTAAAACTCAAAAATTTTTTGTCATCAAAACCATACCTGTGGCGTATCAATAGATAGGTCTTCAAAAATGCTATTGAGATTTCCAACATCATTTTTTCTAAAGTGAATAGTTTGCGATATAGACACTTCAAAAGTGGAAAAATGTGTGTCCCCCCTCGCACTTGGCCGGTTTTTTATTATCATCTAACGGTAATATTTTTATACTTACTTTAATCAGAACCAGTACCAATTAGGCGCCAAAATTTTACAGTAAGTACTTCGTTAAAAAATTGCTTTATGCGCTTCGGATCTTTTATAAACTTTAACTGCATCACATTTTAAGTTGTATAGTTTTCTTAAAGTTACATATTTTTCACTTCACGTTGTAATCTATCATATTACATACGGCATAGTATACGCCCACATTTCACCTTATAGTTTTATGTCCTATGTAATTGGTGGTGAGCCTATTGCTGTGTTAATATGGACAGACGTAGGTCGTGACGACCTACGCCGTAATTCTTCAAGCCGCCCATAAGGCCTTCAACTTGGTTAACTTAACGGTTGTCATTTTACTGACAACCGGGTTTCATTTCGAGTTTTCCTTCTCTATCATTATTAATAGATACCTATATGAAAAAGATAATTTGGGTGAAGATTGATGTTCCTTAGACCGTTGTTTGGTAATTACAATTTTTCATGTGAAATTATATAGAGTTATTTAAAAACCAAAGATTAAATTAAATCAGTGAGTGGATGACGCAATCGACCAAATACCTTTACAATTTCCGTGCGTAAACTGCATGTGCATCTACCATTTTTTTTTGTTTAACTTGAGGGAAAATCCTTATGGATGTTATGCAGGACTCCTACCGACTAAAAAACCTCACGTAACGCCCAATAGCCTATGGTTGGGAGCCCCGGGTAAGCCCTCGGAAGGATTCCATGTCTCCACGGTTTCCTGGTGGAGCAGGGACCGCTGGGTCTCGATTTCTCGAGACGCAGGCCTTTGGCCCCGCTCCAGCGCCTCCTTGCGCCATCTAAACAGTGACGCAAGGGCTCTCGCTTCCAGGTCCCATGGAGGGGTCCCGGCTAGGAGACATGCCGCCTCACCGGAGATCGTGCGGTATCCCCTTATCACCCTGATGACCCTGTCCTCTGCGGGCTCAGCAGTCTAGCCACATTGCTGGCCGTCAGGGTCTCCGCCCACACAGGGGGCACCGTATAGGGCCATACTTCGCACGATCATGTGCATCTACCTTCCATTACAATGTAGCCCATATTGCGATGGAAGTCTCCGACTTACCTAGGTTTCCTTCCAGCTGGTGATACACCTCTGGTTCACTTATGTCAAAGGATTTTCTTTTATACCTAATTACATTTTACCCGCTTTTGTAGTCGTTATAACAGATTTTGATTGGTGATTGTATTAATATAATTTATGATTTGTAAGCAACTTAAACAATAATAGGAATACCTAGTTATTATGTTTTTATAGTACTGACTTGCTTCAATATTGGTATCAAACAAGTTATCTATCTCTATACTTATGATAAAACTGTAGAGAGTCGAAAATCTGTACATCGAAGAAATTTAAATATTTTTTTATATGTAATGCTGAATCTGAATGTGTGATTTAAAAAAAAGTGTGTCTATTTCTCTGTCTGTATTCCGAATAAGTGTTCGCGCCTCGAACAAGTTGCAGATGTCAAGCATTCGTAATACCGAAAACCGGTTGCATCGGCCCCTCCAACATCGGGCCGCCATACTAGCACTTGCCCTTTTTTTTTTTTTTTTTTTTTAACGTGTGGGAAAATCCTCGTAGGATGCTATGGTCCGGCATATCTTACCGACTAAAAAACCTCACGTAACGCCCAACAGCCTATGGTTGAGAGCCCCGGGTAAGCCCTCAGGAAGGATGTCCCGTGACTCCCAACAGACCTACGGCCGCCAACGCGGCCTCGCCCAGGGGGTGGTTCGGGTGCAATCCCGCGTCTATGGGGGATTTCGTGGGGGGGGGGGCGTGCGTGAGTGCTCACGTCACGCTGCCGTCATGGGCCTGCTTCTGTAAGGACGGTGAGCGGCCCTCTCACCGTCCTCAGACCCCCGGTCATGGAGGCCGATAGTCCTCGGCGAAGACACGTCGGCGGCGCCCAGGGCGCCGACTGCGGAACTCGGGTGGAAGAGTTCTCTCCCGCACCCGGCCCGCCGCCTCCTTCGCGAGCATGACCTGCTCGCAGAAAGAGGCGGCGCAGTCCCACTTACTCCCGCTGGAGAGCATGGCTCGCACCATGGCCTCAAGCGAGAGAGTGTCCACGCCCAGACCCACTACGAGGACCTGTCGCTGTTGTGCCCACGCCGTGCACTCCACCAGCGTGTGGAGCGCCGTGTCATCGCTGCGGTCCTCGCAGTGCTGACACTCGGCCGTGGTTTCCCGGTGTTTTCGCCACAGATACCTACCGAAGCTACCGTGCCCGGCAAGCATCTGTGTCAACCGGTAGGAGAGAGCACCGTGTCTTCTCTCCAGCCACTCGTCCATGACCGGTCTGACGGCCGCGATTGTGGCGAATCCCCCCTTTGGTTGCTCAAGTCGCATCTTCCATGTCTCCAGGGTTTCCTGGTGGAGCAGGGTCCGCTGGGCCTCGATTTCTCGAGACGCAGGCCTTTGGCCCCGCTCCAGCGCCTCCTTGCGCCATCTGAACAGTGACGCAAGGGCTCTCGCTTCCAGGTCCCATGGAGGGGTCCCGGCTAGGAGACATGCCGCCTCACCGGAGATCGTGCGGTATCCTCTTATCACCCTGACGGCCATCACTCTCTGCGGGCTCATCAGTCTAGCCACATTGCTGGCCGTCAGGGTCTCCGCCCATACGGGAGCCCCGTACAGGGCCATGCTTCGCACGATCCCAAGGTACAGTCTCCTGTAGGGAGCGTTGGGTCCCCTGATGTTGGGCATCAGCCGCGCGAGTGCGGCCGATGCTCCCCTCAGTTTTGGGACCAAACTTCGGAAATGATGTCCGAAGTTCCACCGGCCATCGAGTACGAGCCCCAGATACTTCATCGAGGGCTCGATGCCGATGCTGACGCCCCCCACCTGTAGGCTGGATCCCGCAGGTGGCCCCATCCGAGGTCCGTGGAAGCACAGAGCCTCGGATTTGTGAAGGGCGACCTCAAGACCCAGCCGCCGAATCCGACCCACGACCTGAGCAACCCCTGCCGTGGCCTTAAGTGCTGCGGCACGGTGCGTTGCTCCCCGCGCCGTAACGAGGGTGTCGTCGGCGTAACACGTTACGCCGACCCCTCTGAGCAACGGACCACGCAGCACCCAGTCGTAACCGATGTTCCACAGGAGCGGCCCTAAAACCGATCCCTGTGGAACACCGCACGACACTAGCACTTGCCCTACTATTCTCATACAGTCAACATATCGCTTTGTAATTGATTAAATTATTAAAGGATATTCTATCTGCAAGTCGTCTAATTATTTTTATGTTCCCGTACTGAACAATAAGCATCACATCGAAACAACCAATAAATCAATTTAAAATAGATACTTAGATCTGAGTATTGACTTTTAATTCCGTTAATCTACGTAGATATTTTGGGAGAGGGATGAAACAAAATGTTTTTTCAGTTGTAATTTCTCAACGCGTGGTCTGATTTCAATAATTTTTCACTGTTAACAAAGGGTGGTTAACCTTAAGGATTATCCCATATAAGTTTAAAAATTGTGGGGTATATAGTTACCTAACCCTAACTTAGAATTCATCCAGGGATCCTTTGAATTCATTCTAAACTGGCGTGTTGACTTTATCACAAAAGAACTTATATATTAAGTGTACGAGTATTGTAAATTTAGTCAGTCCACGCCATTGTGACACCATGAACTGAATGAATTCACAGCTCCTTTAAGCTTGTTAAATAAGTATTTCTTTCCGTAAACAAAGTTACATGGGTCAGCTAGTATAAAATAGATAGAATACGTAATGGACTTTATTTTAACAGTTGTTTTTCTCGAGACTCTAAATGTCATTGACTTTGTGCAGTAGGTAATTTATTTGTTTATTTATTTTTTTACTGTACACACATAGTCTGAGTTTGTATTTAAAACTGAAGATCATTTTGCAATCTCTGGTTACAGCCGTAAGTCTCTTCTAGTGCCTCACTATGTATTTAGTATGTATTTAGAAATATATGTGTGTATGTCTATCAGTCGTCTAGATCCTATAACACAAACTTATATATTAGCTTAATTTGGGCTAGATGATGTTGTGTGAGAATTTCCACAAATATTTTTTATTTATGAGGTCTAATATAATTAAAAAAACCGGCCAAGTGCGAGTTGGACTCATCCATGAAGGGTTCCGTAGCAGCAAGTAATATAATATAAAGTTCTTGTAGTTCGTTGTAACTTTGATTAATGTTTTAACGCGTTCGCAGTGGTACTGATTTTCATTGGCGAAAATTGCGGTTTTGACGTATTAAAAAAAAACTACTAACTCGATCTCGTTCAAACCAATTTTCGTTGGTAGTTTTTATGGCAACGTACATTATATATTTTTTTTTAGATTTACCATTCTCTTAGTTTAGAAGTTAGAGGGGGGGGGGGAGCACTCATTTTTCCATTTTGGAAGTGTATCCTGCGCAAACTATTCACTTTACAAAAAAACGATGTTGTGAACCTCAATAGCATTTTTAAAGACCTATCTATGGATACCCCCCACACGGGGATTGATGAAAAAAAAAATTTTGGTTTTAGTTCTGAGTATGGGGACCCCCAAAATTTACTGTTTTTTTCTAGTTTTATATAAAAATCTTAATGCGGTTCACAGAATACATCTACTTACCAAATTTCAACAGCATAGGCCTTACAGTTTCGGAGAAAAATGGCTGTGACATACGGACGGACAGACAGACAGACATGACGAATCTATAAGGGTTCCGTTTTTGCCATTCGGCTACGGAACCCTAAAAAGTTAGCTCCTTATTCTTTATGGACCACCGAATATCATCAGTACCTAACTTTGAAGAGTGATATAATCTAGACTGGAATATGTTAAGAAATGATGATAAAAATAAAGTGGTTATTAGACGCCGTATGAATAAAGTTCTAGCAACTTTATCAAGCGCTTTCTAAAATGGATATTTGATTCATATAAAAAACCTAACAACCTCGTACACGTCGTTTCTGTGATTATTACACTGAAAATCCTTTGTCCTACGATATTACATATTTTTGAAATAAATTTTCTTGTACAAAAATACAAACAATGAGTGTGATAGTTTGTAATAATAGCTAATAGAATAATATATGGTTTATAAGTTCATGGGCATGTATATTATTATTATTACGTATAATTTTGTTTCATTCATTAATCGATCGTTGACCTGCTGCTTGAGAAGAGAGTTCTTAAAAATTGTGTGTATGTCTGTTTGGAAAATTAATCTTCAGTGTAACTACAACCGACAGATCATAGTAGGTGTTTTTCTCTGGGACATCCTTCCGAGGGCTTACCCAGGGCTCCCAACCGTAGGCAGTTGGGCGTTACGTGACATTTTTTAGTCGGTAGGAGTCCGGCATAGCATCCATGAGGATGCTATGCTTTCCCTCACGTTAAAAAATAAAAAAGAAATGTGCCTAGTGGTTTAAAGTAAAATGGAGTTGACTTAATCTTTTGAGAATAGAAACACCTAAATAAATATAAAATTCCAGTGGTATTCTTCCAGTGCCGACCAAAGTGAAAAGTTGAACAATTACCTATGTACCAACATTTTGTGGATAGGATTTCTTTTTCAAATCGACTCTTCAGCTCTACAGTTAAAGAGTCTGCAATACGGTATGAGCGACGGTGCTTAATACACATATTTTTTATAGTAATATTCATTAGAATATTTTATTTTTTTGCTCAAAATAAATTCACGATCTTCATTCTTCTTCGACTAGTAAATTCAAAACTAAATAATTCTATAACTTATTTGTTATAACCAACATAAATTTCAAACTTAGAGACTTATCAAATATTTTCTTGAGAACATTACACAGCATAACTGGTGATATCGATATTATGGGTGGCAGTGCACAGTGTGGTTTTAGCCAGCAAGTCCGGCCATAGCATTCATAACGGATGAGAGGGGGAAGGACACAAACGCCTAAGAAAAAATCTAACCAGCTGAGCCTTTGGCCTGGTTTATGTCTATAAGAGTAGCTCTACTATTACAATGATGGTAATGGTATAGGTAATGTGAACAAATGCTACGGAAAATATACCTAAACATTAAGTACTTATACTTATAGAATTCGGGACTTCACGCGAAATACTTTGTTACTTACGTTTACCGACGTTTCGAGCACGTTGCAGCGCCCGTGGTCGCGGTTGGACTGAGGCGAGGATCGACAAAAACCTCGAAGCTATTTCTTGTCGAACTACCCTCCGTTGTTATTACAACGAAGGATAAGGCCGGCGACACACTACACTCACTACGTCTGTTTTAATTGGCACAGTTTTACGTTCAAGTTTATTAATCACTGAATTCCACATCCCGGAGAGCTTATATCCATCATCCCTATTGAAATTTTTGTGTTTTCTGATTTCAATGGCTTCACGCACCATACGTGGATAATAATGGCGATCAGTGGAGAGGACTTTCGGTTGGTAAAGTTCGATCCAGTGATTAATGCCCGAATCGAGGTGTTCTGCTATTGCCGATTTGTTAGTTCGACAAGAAATAGCTTCGTGGTTTTTGTCGATCCTCGCCTCAGTCCAACCGCGACCACGGGCGCTGCAACGTGCTCGAAACGTCGGTAAATGTAAGTAACAAAGTATTTCGCGTGAAGTCCCGAATTCTATAAGTATGAGTGTTAAAAACCGCGATAGTTTAAAAATAACATTAAGTACTTACCTACATCTTTCAAGGATTCAGAATAATATTAAAAAATATTAAATTAAATATTTTGCTAACACTTGGCTCAGACAAAATTGAGCAATTCAAACTTAAAATTTTAATTTAATATTTTATAAACCGGTTCCTTTATTTTAAATGACTTAGGGAAGTGGGAAAATGAATAATTAAATAAAATTCAAATCTTTTTTAAAATACTAATCCTAACAATGTTTTCTTCTCGCGAAACGAGAATAAATGGCATCCCAAATTTATGCGTAGGGAAGGGACATCACAAGACATGATCATGAACATACAGACAGACCCACGATAGATAGGCCAAGCTATCCTTGTTTAATAAACAAAAATCTGACAATGCGCTTATGAATTTAAAAATACGAGTACGATAGTAATTTTTGCGCCATTTGAGATGATACAGTCTGCTCTAGCAGCTTGTGATATTGAAGGATATCCATCCCATCCATATAATTGTAAATAAAGCATAGTTAAATAATATATGAAGGTAAATTAATGATTTACAGAATATTTACAATGTCCGTTTGCATTCGCAATTTACTTTTTACCGTTCCACCATGCCCACGAAGGAACTGGTTTTCAGTTACTCCGTAATCATGGCTCTTGCAAACATGCAAATTGGCATGGTAAATATCCCAATAATCAGTAGTATTGGTGACTTGGTGTGGTGCTGTAAACGACCACGACAGTATAAATTAATACAACAAGCAGGCCAAAGCCAAATTGTTATTTAAGCGACGTACTTGCACTTCTAGATTGTAAAATATTTCAATATGCAATTTATTTAAAATTCATGATTATATCGAACTAAGGATTGCAAAACGCAATGTAATTAAATAATTTTATCACTGTTGTTAGATGTTACGAGTAAGTAGAACATTTTTTTTTATTCAAAAAGTGACTGTGGTAGCTGACGAGGCTTCGGACTTCGCAGATTAAAAGTTGGTCAAGAACTCACGGGGTGGTTGCGGGCTGGCAGTTTCTGTAGGATACAGAGTTGCAGATATTATATATGATAAACCGGCCTAGTGCGAGTCGGATCGCTCACAGAGGGTTCCGTACCAAAAAGCTGCAAAAAATCACGTTTGTTGTATGGGAGCTCCCCTTCCCCTCCCTTTTTTCTGATTTTAGTATAATGTTGTCATTGCGGCAACACATATAGGTACATCTGTGAAAATTTCAGCTCACTAGGTATCACGGTTCCTGAGATACAGCCTTATGTCGAACAGACAAACAGACAGACGGACAGCGTTCGGTTTACACCCGTAGTGCGCGCGGTTACCGCAGCGGACGCAGGTAATAAACGCATCGTGGGTTCTTAGCCTTACAAATACAAACGCATTTTTTGGCCTTGAACCTTAATGTCAGAATTTTTTCTCACAGGATCTCACCACCTAGTAAGTGGGACAAATTATACAAAGGTAAAATATAATATGCCTCTGCCTACCCCTTCGGGGATAAAAAGGCGTGACCATATGTATGTACATGTATCTACCTATTTTTTGTGGACATTCCCACATAACAATATAGGGTTAGGTTCGGAAGCACATAATTGTAAAACGACAATAATCTTAAAATTCATAAATGTTAAGTACTTTGTGACCGACATAAATTTATAATAAGTTACTTATAATTTTGAGATGTCAAAATCCCCAAAAAATTTGACATCTCCCGGTAAATTCAAAGTTGACATTTTAAAATGTTTTCTAGAATCGCATTGCTGTTGAAGTGATTACAAAATTTCAGCTGCCAGAATCCTCTTAAAAACAGCGACGTAGTACTACTTGAGAAACTACTAACCCTGACGCTGTGAGTGCAACACATTGGTTTCTGTGACATCCCAGAGGACCAAGATATCCACTAAACCACAACAGTGTTGCTCTACCAAGTTACCAAGTCGCAGGTTAGGCAACTAGTTAGGGCTATGCAAATTTATGCCCTGAAATGGAATTCTCTTTGCCTTTTTTTTTAACGTGCGGTAAAATCCTCATGGATGATATGCCGGACTCCTACCGACTAAAAAACCTTACGTATCCTGCCTAACCGCCTACGGCTAGGAGCCCCGGGTAAGCCCTCGGAAGGATACCCCAGGACTCCCAACAGACCTACATTACGTAGTACCTAACTATTTAGTAATCTGTGCCTACAGCTACCACTGCGGCCTCACCTAGGGGGGGGGGGGTGCTATCTCGCGTCTTTGGGGGTTTTACCGAGTGTTATCCTGCTTCTTAGGGGGGGCGTGCGTGAATCCCTCACGTCACGCTGTCGTCCTGGGCCTGCTTCTGTAAGGACGGTGAGCAGCCCCCTCACCGTCCTCAGGCCCCAAGTCATGGAGTCCGATAATCTTCGGCGAAGGCAGGTCGCTGGCGCCCCAGCCGCTGACTGCGGAACTCGGGTGGGAGCGTTCTCTCCCGCTCCCTCCCCACCGCCTCTATCACGAGCATGAGCTGCTCGCAGAAAGAGGCAGCGGGGTCCCGCTTACTCCCGCTTGAGATCATAGCTTGCCCCATGGTCTCCAGCGAGAAAGTGTCCACGTTAGAGGTGCCACGAGTGACCGGTCAGACTCAAGTTGCACCTTCTATGTCTCAACGGCTTCCTGGTGGGTGGAGCTGGGACCACCGAGCCTAAATTCCTCGAGACGCAGGCCTCGAGAGAAATGGCGCAAGAAGGCGCTGGAGCGGGATGTGGTCCCGCTCCAGCGCCTTCTTGCCCCATTTAAATAGTGACGCAAGGGCTCTCGCTTCCAGATCATACAGAAAATTTAAGTTGCTGTCTACCGAGCCCATAGGAAAGTAAAACAGCAACTCACTGAGACGAGGCGGTTCGCCGACAGGCTGTATCTCATGAAATGACAGTTAAAGTTTGCACAGATGAGCTATTTCTACTCGCAATTCATGTTTTAAGTATCTATGTATAGAATCCCTAGCTGATGTCCGTGACTCCCTTTGCGTAGTAAAGTTTACTCGTACTCGTTTCCTACAGAAACAATGTTCCAGGATTAGAATTGAGAAAAAATAAATAAAAATAAATAAATATTCACGGACATTTCACACAACAGTGTTGAATCGATTTGTACCTATATCGTGTCAAAATTTGAGCTAAATCAATTCTGAGCTTTTTGAATATTTCCAGTGTACACAACCAAAAATAACATCTAGCTATCTATGTAAATAAAAATAAAGCCCCCAAGTATATTTACGTGCATATGATCCGATCGACTGCAATAAGTTCGAATTTATTTGTAGTGTTTGTTATTTTTCAGGACGCCTGTATGAAAAAAAAGTTAAAAGAAAAACATGGCGGTACGAAGTTTGCCGGGTCAGTTATTTTATAATATAGTGCACATCACCGAATTATGGAACAATGTGAAAACTGGGGTTGGTCATAAATCAGACATAGTTACCTAATATAACCGTATTTTTTATATATCAATCTGAAATCTATCGCAAGATCCACAATGTAAAAATACGTAGAGCATTAAATATATGTACTTCTAAAAATATATATTTTTTTATTGTTATCCAAAAAAAATTATGATTGATAACTAAATTATGCATATATTTCATAATAATAACAGTAATGTACTCACCGGTTAATTAATAATAATATAAATGATGCCTTATCAAAATGCCCTTGTATAAATAATTATTACGTTTCACCACGCCAGCGTCCCCTCGCTGCAACTTGCGGACGAAGAATGCTCGCGTTTATTTCGAATATGTGGTACGCATAACGAGCCTTGACCGCGCACTTGAATTTTACCGCTACATTGACATAATGACCAATATCAACGCCGACTTTTGGCCAATCAATATCAACAGGCGGTTTGCCAAAGTGTTATGTCGTGAGTCGTGACCTCTTACTGTAGATGCATCTTTAGGACTTCTCATCTATGTATACCAATATTATAAAGCTGTAGAGTTTGTTTGTTTGTTTGTACGCTAGGATCTTAGCAACTACTGATGAGATTTCAAAAATTTCTGTACAGTACGATGCGATAGTCCATTTATCAAATACGGCGCGGGCGGCGGCTGGGTCTGGAGGTTGCCCTGCACAAATCTCAAGGCTCTGTGCTTTCATGGACCTTGAAAGGGGCGCGCCTACGGGATCCAAGATAGCATAAGCATCAAACCCTTAATGAAATATCTGGGGTTCGTTCTCAGTAGTCGATGGAATTTCGGACACCATTTCCGAAGTTTGGTCCGAAAACTGAAAGGGGCTACAGCTGCACTCTCGCGGTTATTGCCCAATATAAGAGGACCCAACGCTCCCTGCAGACTGTACCTCGGGATCATTCGGAGTATGAACGTATATGGGGGCCCAATATGCGTGGAGACTCTGACGACCCCCAATGCGGCTAGACAACATAGCCCGCAGACGGTGATGGCTGTTAGGGTGATACCTAATTTAGCCTTACCTGGATCACTGGCAGCTGGAAACTACTCTGAAAAACTTATTTTCTCCACCACACAGACAATAATTTATGCAGCTACATTTCGAATCTACCACTGCGAGTGTTCTGAAGAGGTCTTCAACTGGATACCACTCTCTCCTTCTCGATCCTGTGCAGAGGTGCTACTCTTTTCGCGATTCAAAAGATTTGGAGTGTTTTCCGGCGCTCATGATTTTCTCTTCTTACAACCCTGCGTCATTATGATCTACAGACCTGATCTTGTTAAGTACAAACTCATATTTAAGTACATTGCTGTATGTTTGCTTGTCAGAGCCAATTTTTCCTTAAAGCGTTTCTATCAATGGGGGCTTGTTGTTGGCAAAATTGATGCATAAACTATTACCTAATTTGTTAATAGTCCGTAAGCTTCCTTCAAGAAGGAATACATAAAAATAAATTCAAACCAGTGTGGAAAGACTCTTATGCCATCATTCGGTCAATAGTCTTGTGAGATGTGAGGACAACCCCCAATTCGATAGATATCGCCATAGCTTTCCATCCAAAAAATATTTCAGCTCGACCGTAGGTATGAGAATAGGTCGTTAAATTTTTTATAATGTAATTTTTATTGGCAAAACAAAGTTGAGTCACTAAACTTTAAAGGGTTAATAAACTGAACAACATCGAAGATTCTTTTTGTAGAGCACTGTTCGACACTGAAGACGAAAATATCCATCAAAAACATAGGTAAAAGTGTAAAATCAGATCCAAGTTCAATAATACATTAAGAATATGCTTTGTTGTCGGCTTCCCGGAATAAAAGTTGAGATCTAAGTTCATAGGTGCCAAGTTCAGTGTATAAAATTCAAAAATATTCAAGCTTCAAGATTTTACTTAGCTTCAATGTGCAGGTGTACCTACCTACCTGCACATTGGAGCTAAGTAAAATCTTGAGATTGTACACTGTAGGGTACCCAGGCATACGATTCAGTGAATTGTTTTAAAAAGGACTTATTCTTTTTACGCTTTTATAGAAAAGTAAATAGGGCAGTTTCAGACGCTCCTAAAAACCTGGTGCCGAAATACACCTTTCTCTCTTTTATGTGACGTAAGAGAAGTTGCGTGGGTCAGCTAGTGCATTAAATAAGAGTAGTTCGTATGCTAATCAAAGTAGCGTTTTCTCAAAAAAATCTTAAAGGTTATTTTTACTACATTATTTATTACTACTCAGAAATTGGAATTTTCAATATAGTTAACTATAACTACAATCTAGTCCGCTAATACCCTTTGTACACAACAGAGCCGTTTTGAAAGATTTTTCAACATTTTTCCCACAGAAGATGGTTTGATTGATGAGTTTATGAATTATTCCGCCTTCATTCTCTAAGATAACATTGATGACATCGTTCGTTACAGATTTTGTGCTTATTAAAAAGCCTAATAAGTACCAAATTAACAGTGAGTGAATGAGTGTGTAGTTGTGGAGTAGTTCTGTGTTGTGATTTGTTAGTGAGTAAAATTTAAGTTGTTTTGCTGTCTATACTCTATAATACTAATTTTACTCTATACTAATAAAGAGGAAAAATTTGATTATTTGTTTACATCTAATAGGTATACTCCGAAACTACTAAACCGCTTTGAAAATTTTTTTCACTGATGGGAAGCTACTCTATCCCTCGGTAACCTAGGCAAAATTTTATTCCTGTATTCCCACGGGAACAAGAACTACGCAGGTGAAACTAATTTCACCCACGTAGTTCCCGTTCCCGTAATATTTACCTTTATCATTCACGTAAACACATTGCGATCTTACCGACTTCTCTTTTAAAAATATTTACAATTCGCTTTTCAAATATGTATTCAAGGAAGTTCATTATAGACTTCAACGGAGTCTCATTATATTACCCAAACAGTGAAAAAAGATTTATTTATTCACCATTTTAGTTCGTTACAAAGTAGTCTCAGCGTTAACTATAGTCACAAAACAAAATAACGATGGTCCTCGTAGATTAAGAAGATTTTTTGACATATGCATGCAGTGAACTCATATCATGATGAAGTGAACTTAGCTTGAACTAAATAGCGTAAATATAAACAAATTAATTTTAAGTATAGTGAACATGAACAACAAAGTACGTTTTCTGAATCAAGGATTCAACGATTATAAAGCATTTCCGATTCCGATTGTGTTGAAAATTTACTTTGTAGCACAAGGATAATTTTGTTGAAATGATAATTTACAGTTTTCAACTAAAGTAGTAGGTACCTCTTTTTTGTCGCGTGGAGATCATTATGTGGATATCTAGCTATTAAAGTCTTTTTAACTTTATTAGTTTAGTAAGGTCTAATGTCAGTAGACAATGTAATTTATACATCTGAACATTTTCAACTGAATTCACCCCAACCAAGGACAGATAGAGAACGTCACTTACACAGCAACTTACAACACTTTTTATTTTGTTAAACGTGATGAAAAATCCTCATGGATGTTATGCTGGACTCCTCCGACGATAAAACCTCACGTAACGCCCAACAGCCTATCGTTGGGAGCCCCGGGTAAACCCTCGGAAGGATGTCCCAGGGCTCCACAACTTACAACACTACGAGCGGTACTAGCACAATATTAGTCGTCGTGTCGCGTCGGTCCGAAATATAAACTGTTTAGCAGAAGTGGTAGGGCACATCCCTTAGCAAGGACCCAAGTCTTGGGCGAGGCCGCAGTGGCGGCCGTAGGTCTGTTGGGAGTCCTGGGACATCCTTCCGAGGGCTTACCAGGGGCTCCCAACCACAGGCTGTTGAGCGTTACGTGAGGTTTTTTAGTCGGTAAGAATCCGGCATAGCATCCTTTGAGGATTTTCCCTCACGTTAAAAAAAGGACCCAAGTCTCATTTATTTGTTAGATGTAGTATAGGTACGTACATACTTTCTCGTAGAATTTGCCTCTAGAGAACTCTGAGTTTGGGATTAAGTACAAATTGTATTGATTTAAAATATTTTACTGTAAAATGTACATTTATATTTTTATCTTAGTTCAAAATTTAAACGCAAGCATCCTGAAACTAGGAAATATGGTTATAAAAACACAAAAAATAGATAGATACATTTAAATTAAAAATGTGTGTGAATTTAACAGTAGATCGGTGATAGACATTGTGCTTAAGAAATTAACATTATTTCAAAGTCACAATCATAATTAAATCCAGTATTTTGACGTAAAGAATCATGTTTTAACTATACTAAAGGATTTAGTGTTCTTGAAACGTAAATAATTACTGTTATTACCATATTTATCATACAGTCATAGGTAGAAGATATTCCGTTAAGAGCTAACAAAGCTAAGTGAATACACGTGTACTCAATATAGGTAGGTATTAAAGAAAATTCTTAAAGGTAAGTCCGTCAACGCATTTACTAAGATATGCCGTTATAGAGCATTGCACGTAAGTAGGTATATCACTGAGGATGTTTGTTTGATGGCTAAGGATACCATGTAGGGCAATGTGTACATTCTCTAAGAAAACCAGGCTTTTGTCCATAGTCTACATTGTAGTACAAGTAACGGATATGCTTATGATAAATGATTATGGTAATACAAACATGATAGCTGATTGAATTATTACTGTAAACGAAATATTTACATATAAATTATCACCTGCCGGGGTCAAGTAGGCATTCTTATTTTTGTTTATTGTTCCAATACAATTAAAAACCGGACAAGAGCGTGTTTGACTCGCCTACCGAGGGTTCCGTACATCAGTCTGATCGTTCGTCCCTCCCTCTGTCCGTCTATCAAAGCCATTTACCTCGTGAATGCGTGGAGGTATCGACTAGATATTAACATCAAAGTCAACAGTCCCTTGAGGCTGTAGAAAAATTTATTATAATACTAGGTGATGCCCGCGGCTTCGCCCGCGTGAAATTTGGTACCCGTTCCCGCTTTCCGTGGGAACATATTCCCGGGATAAATAGGAGGCTATGTGTTATTCCAGACTATAAGCTATCTCTGTACCAAATTTCAGCCCAATCCGTTCAGCCGTTAGAGCGTGATTGAGTAACAAACATCCAAACATCCAAACATCTTCACAAACTTTCACATTTATAATAGTAGTAGGAAGTAGGATAGTAGGAAGTAGGATAGTAGGAAGTAGGATAGTAGGATAGTAGGATAGTAGGATAGGATAGTAGGAAGTAGGATATTAACTTTTTAAGTTAACCCGAAAACGTGCGTATATTTCGATACTCCCCCACAAGCGCGACGTGACTTAGCTGGCCAGACGGATTCGCTCCTGAGGATATCCTTCAGAGGGCTTACCCGGGGCTCCTAACCGTAGGTAGTAGGTAGGAAACGTGTGGTTTTTAGTCGGTAGTTCCTCACGTCAAAAAAAACCAAGACGGATTAGTACTGGATTTTGTTTCCTGATTTTTCTCACTTCGCTATGACTTTATCCGTAATGACATGATGTACCGTCCACTTGCAGATGGGGCTTGCTTGGGCCCCATTTCTGTAGCAATACTCGTATGTATCTTACATCACCCAAAGATAGACAAACAAATTTTCAAATATTTATTGAATTAAAGTGCGTAATATTTACTTAACAATGTAATGTTATGTTTCTAATATTGTTCTCCAAAACAAGAACGCCGTGAGATTGTTCTCACCAGACTGCCCCTCTCTAACACGTTTATTGTGAAAGTGAAAGTTCAATCCGATTGACGTTGTCATTTTTGTTTTATTTCAAACTTTGAACAGATGATCCACGTGACCTAGTTACGTTGTTTAATGCGACAGAGTCACAGACTACAGACAAAGTCTTGCCATAAGCCCCTCTGCACTCAATTTATAGAGAGAGGCTAAAAACCAAGGAAGTGAGAAAAATCAGGTAAAAATTTTTTACCTGATTTTTCTCACTTCGCTTTGACTTTATCCGTAATGACATGATGTACCACTGGCAGATGGGGCTGGCTTGGGCCCCGTTTCCGTGCCATATCTCGTATGTATCTTAGTTCACCTAAAGATAGACAAACAACGTGTATACCACTTTTTCCAAATATTTATTCAATTAAAGTGCGTAATATTTACTTAACAATGTAATATTATGTTTTTAATATTTTTTTCCAAAAAAACTGATACGAAATGTAAAAAAAATATTACGCAATATTAATAGTAAAAGAAATAATCGCAGGATTGTGTGTTCTGGCGTAAATTATGAGAGGCCTACGTCCAGAAGTGGACTACTTTAGGCTGATTTGATTGATTGATTGAATAATAATTAATCCCTCGTGAACAATCGCTATCTTTCTATGTGATTGATATAAGTATCATTTAGAGGTACTATACAAAAGTTATGAGATATCGTCGATTGGAGAACACCCGCCCGCGTCGCTCGCGTCGCCCGGAAGTACTTCCGACATGCTACTGTTTTGTCGCGTTTGACGCGCCGAGGGATAAGACTTAGCATAAATTGTGTTTTGAATCATTTACTTTCTGGTTGCAAAAGAAAAATGTAATAAAACACACAAACCGCAGGTCAGTTTGTAGAGAGCTTCCGTAAGTGGCTACACATTGGTCCCCCAATGTTTTCGCCATAAACTCAGATTATAGAAATAAAATAGCTCACCATCAAAACTTCGTTTGCGTTACATAAGATAGATAGAGGGAGAGAAAGGTGTATGAAAGGAGAGGTATTTCTTCATCAGACTTGAGTCTGATGAAGAAATACCTCTCCTTGCATGCAGGACAGCGTGTGAAGCTGTCCTGCATGCTTAATCATTAAGCTTTCTTATGATTTAGCATACATGGTAGTTTAGAATGACACTTACATTCAAAGGAACGCTTGAATTGTGAATGTTGAAATTTCTCTAATGTTATCAGAACTACGAACATCTGCCAATTTTCATGATGCTACGATCCTTGGAAGATGGTTAAATTAGTTACCTGAGATTCCATTACATAGTTTTACAAGTCAATTAAAAAAAGGTTTGTTATAACCTTGAAACCTTAGCGGGATCAAAGTTCATTACAAGACTTTTCGGACGAATCCAAAAACAGATATAATACGATATTTCACCATGAAGTTCCAGTGCATATCTTCCGGCTCCATCATCAGATCAGTTCGACAGTACCATATTATTGTATTGTCATCAGAACTAAATACAGCTGCCAATTTACATGACGCTACGATCCTTGGAAGCTGGTTAAATTAGCTACCTTAGATTCCATTTTTTCCATCGAAGTTTCAGTGCCTATCTTCCGGCTCCATCATCATATTAGTTTGACAGTACCATATTATTGTATTGTCATCAGAACTACATACAGCTGCCAATTTTCATGACCTTACGATCCTTGAAAGCTGGTTAAATTAGCTACCTTAGATTCCATTGGTTCCATCATGAAGTTTCAGTGCCCCATCATCACATCAGTTCAACAGTACCATATTATTGTATTGTCATCAGAACTACATACAGCTGCCAATTTTCATGACGCTACGATCCTTGGAAGATGGTTAAATTAGTTTCCTTAGATTCCATTACATTGTTAGTTACATACACGACGACCTAATAAAAGCGTATTAAAAATCGTCTTTATGTTGCTTGCTCTTCTATACTGGGTGTAACAAAATTACCTCTCCAAATTTCGTCACGTGACGTGGCATCAGTCAAGAAACATTACAAAAATGAAGAAAAAAAAATCACATGAATACTTTAACCGTAAAGCCGTTTTAAAGGTCCTATAAATTCCCTTTTTAACCCTTTCTATCGCTACTGAGCGGCAGTAGAAAGCGACAACGACAGCCAGACGGGTGCTCTGTGTTTGTTTTGCCACGGCGCACAGTGGATCGATCCCATATAAATGCCTGGACGTCTGGCTCAATATGCAAACTAATCAATTCGAGTAGATGTGATGTGATATCGAAAGACGAATACCATCTAATATGGGTAGATAAACACCTCAAAACACACTTATTATTACATAAAATAGGTTCAAAACACACCCGATCTTTTTCTGGAGAAATTAACTCGTACTTTAATTTTATTTATTTACAAAATTCGTGGTTTTCTTTTACTTTGTTTAATATGAATAAACAGGATATATATTAGGCTTCACATTTTTATGATATTTGTAAATTGTAACAGCCATTTAATACCGATTTGAAGAAAAAATAATATTACTTTTATTTTCGAACAAAAGTTGAGTTTTTGTTACTTCTTCCAAATAGTTCCAAAAAAATATTGATGAGGGTAAATAAACCAATAAATACTCGATACTTCTTGCTACTTTTAAGAGCCGCATGTGTCCGCGTTATTGAGAAAAATAAAATTATATAAAACGCGTACTTTATTTTAAACAGCAAAATTTCTATTAAACGTAAAAAAATATACGTATTTTGATTTATCAGATATTGTTCAATACTATCTGACCCTCGCAACTTCGTTTTAGTCACAAATGGTGTATGAAAGGAGGAGTATTTATTCATCAGACTCGTCAAGCAGCGTATGAAACTGCCCTGTTTGCTTTATCATAAAAGAGCTTAAAGATTAAGTCTATTCTAAAACAATTAAGCCCACGCCTCACTGAATCATTTTACATTGCTCTTTTATGATTAAGCCAACACGCCAGATTAGATTTACCCACAAATTCGAAGGAACCGTTGAATTCTAGGTTTTGTGATAGTTGAGACGCCTCTATTTCCTGAACTACAAAACCTTTAACATTGAAACTTGTGTGTAAAAATCCTTAAAATATTCTCTTTGTGACACTGAAAACATTTTTGAAATCGGATCACGCATTTAGAAGTTACCACTAAAAAACCATTTCGTCTTTCACCCCCTCTCCCAAAGGTACCGCGCAAATTATCGGAATCAAAAGTATCCTAGAAGCCTTCTAAGACTATAAGCTCAGATTGTACCAAATTTCACTCAAATCAATTCAGTAGTTTCGGCGTGATACTTATTAGGGATACAGAAAGACAGACATAAAAAAATTAAATTTCATTTTCGGCTTCAGTATCGATTAGAGAACGCCCTAAAATTATTATTTTTTTAACAATACCATCCATATACAGACCTCGACCCTCAACTGTTTTATTATATGTATAGATCATATTAAAGTCGGCGCCAAGTAAACCCATAAGTTTAAGTATAGATATTATTAATGGTACCAACTTCAATATTATATTGATTAAAATCTGATAAATCAAAATTCATATTACTTTGTGCTAAGTAAATTTTATTATTTAGGATTTGTTTGAAGTCGGTATTATTTTTTTATAAAAAAAAATATTTCATTATTTTAAGTGAAGGGTGGACCGAAAATATATCTATCTAAGTGTAAAGTTCTCATCAAAACAAATCAATCGAGCCCAAACACAAAGTAATTGCTGTAAATCGTTAAGGAATTCCCTCGACTGTCTTTCGGTTCCGTCATCAGATCGACTCCAGACCTTCATTAAATTGTAGTACATTAAAGCTCTTAATTAAAAAGTTAACAAACGCAATAGTTGCCCTACAATTTTCAGTAGTTGCCTTCAATTTCTCCTGGATCCCATCATCAGATCCTGACCTGGTGAAAATGGGACCACTGCAGAAGTAAACCCTATTTAACAAAAGAAAAAAAAATTAAATCCGTCTATAATTGACCGAAACATCGGTGAACATACATAAAAAAAACATACAGATGAATTGAGATCCTTCTCCTTTTTTGAAGTCGGTTAAAAATAGGTACATGATATAAGAATAATATTTTATTAACAGTAGGGTCCCCTTAAGTAGGAGTTATAGAACGCGTATATACTCTTTATTTTAAGATATATTCTTACTAACATGCGACCCTATATGATGTCCAAGCATTTGTATGGGATCGATCTACTGTGCGGCGACCATGTTACCTCGAATTACCGCGGTAAAAAATGAATTCTTAATGTGCGACAAAAAAATTTAAAAAAAAAATTAAAAAAATTACCCCCATTTTTTATTAAATACTAGCTGACCCTCGCAACTTCGTTTACGTCACATAAGGTTTGCGAAAGGAGAGGTACTTCTTCATCATACTCATCAAGCAGCGTGTGTGAAACGGCCCTGTTTGCTTAATCATAAAAGAGCTTAAAGATTAAGTCTATTCTAAAACAATTCAGTCCCCGCCTTCGGCGCGGACTGAATTATTTTACAATAGCTTTAATCATTAAGCTCTTTTATGATTAAGCCAACACGCCCGTTTAGAATTACCCTCACATTCAAAGGAATCCTTGAATTCCAGGTTTTGCAAAAGTTGAGATGTCTCTAATTCCTGAACTACAAAACCTTCAACGTTGGCACTTGTGTGAAATATTCTTTAAAGTATTTCCTTTATAACACTGAAAAAATTTTTGGAATCGGACCACGAATTGAGCAGTTACAACTAAAAAACCGTTTTGTCTTTCATCCCCTCTCCCAAAGGAACCGCGCAAAATATGGGGATCAAAAGTATTCAAGAACCTTCCTTGGACAATAAGCTCAGACTGTACCATGTATCATTCAAATCGGTTCAGTAGTTTCGGCGTGATACTTATTCGGGATACAGACAGACAGACAGACAGACAGACATGAAAATTTTAAATTACGTTTTCGGCTTCGGTATCGATTAGAGAACGCCCTACACTTCAAATTTTCAAAATATCTTCCATGTACAGACTCTCGACCCTCAACAGTTTTATTATAAGTATAGATTTTCAAAATATCTTCCATGTACAGACTCTCGACCCTCAACAGTTTTATTATAAGTATAGATAGAAGAAGATTCAAAAGAAACGTTGAATTCTAGATTTACCGAAAGTTTAGATGCCCCTAATTTCTGAACTACATAACCCTCAATATTGAAAATTGTATGGAATAATGCTTAAAGTACTCCCTTTCAGACTCCAAACAAATATTTGAAATCGAACCACGCAGTGAGAAATTATAGCTAAAAACCTATTTTGCCTTTCATCCCCTCTCCTGAAGGAACCGCGCAAAATATCGGAATCAAAAGTATCTAAGAACCTTCCTCGGACTATAAGCTTAGATCGTACAAAGTATCATTCAAATCGGTTCAGTAGTTTCGGCGTGATACTTAGTCGGGATACAGACAGACAGACAGACAGACAGACATGAAAATTTTAAATTACATTTTCGGCTTCAGTATCGATTAGAGAACGCCCTACACTTAAAATTTTCAAAATATCTTCCATGTACAGACTCCAGACCCTCAACAGTTTTATTATAAGTATAGATTTGTATTTGATTTCCGATGCCAAGTCATCTCATGAAATTTGGAGAGGTAATTTTGTTACACCCAGTATATTAATATTATTTATAATATTTTGGAAAAGGCGTCTTTCACACGTAACGAGTGATTTAAAATAATGTCATCGTTCATGCTTTAATTTCTTCTTCACTAAGTATCATCTGCCTTTAGCTTTATAATCAGAGGTAATGGATTATTAAAGCATTCTTAGTACAAGTCGCAAGTGCAAGCTAAAGAAAAAGTTGAAGGACATTGTGTCTTGCTGCACCACCAGTGTCGATATATTTGCAACAAGTTTTACAAGAAAGTAAATTACACTGCACAAGATGCACAAAGAAATTCTCAAAAGTACGTTAACCCGTCTTTATTTCTTATAAACAAGTATGAACAAGCCTTTTGCGTAGTTTATACGAATTTCTAGACCACACAGGCAAAAAAAGCTTCAAAAAAGTTCTAATTAAATAAAAGGAAGTACTCATGTAGAATGATATTTCCTTCTTATAATTTTTTCTTCCTGCTTCTTTTATGAACAGATTTGGAAAATTGTTGGTTATTTAATAATAGCTTCAATTTCTTGAAATACTTTATGCCGTTAATTTGTCTGTAAGCTTTTTATGTAACAGTATTGCAGTTTCGGGTCAGAATCTGCATAAAGATATCTACGAATACATTATGCAGATTCTTGTACGTGACTTGAACTTGACAATCGACTAGTGGGATTATTTTTTAACGTGAGGGATAATCCTTCATGGATGCTCCGAGCGACTAAAAACCGCAGCAGCACATGGGTTTGTGAGGACCAAGGTATCCACTAAACCACCAAAGTGTTGCTCTACCAAGTCGCAGGTTAGGCAACTGGTTAGGGCTATGCAAATTTACGCCCTGAAATGGAATTCCCTTTGCCTTTTTTTAACGTGAGGGAAAATCCTCATGGATACTATGCCGGACTCCTTCCAACTAAAAAAATTCACGGATCCTGCCCAACAGCCTACTACCTAGATGTCCCAGGACTCCCAACAGAACTACGGCTACCGCTGCGGCCTCGTCTAGATCGACTACTGGGATATGGCGGTTTTTTCAGTTGTTTAGATAAGATCCTTCAGCACAAGATTCCACACGTCAACTTATTGGACAACAATACTTTTATACACATGAAAATTAAGTAGGTATTTACCTACTACCAAATTTTTTCTATTATAAATTCCTAGAAAAACCTCTATTTTTATTCTTTAAGGGCATCACAAACGTAGCTATAATATATATTAATATATCGAGCTATATATTATATTATAGCAAGGTGCCACACACGGGAGCTATACTATAATATATATTTTGCCCTCATTTGGTCGGCGGTCGTCGTTGCAAGCGCACGGTTTTATAAGCTCAGTTTACACTATAATCGGTCGGTATAACACTTTAATCGGTACCAAAATGAATTTAACAAGAGCACTACATAGTACTACTAGATTTAATTGAAAGTTCCTCAGATGATGATTCCGATGCTGAATTTGATATGCAAGTTGCCTTTTCAGGAACAAAAAATAAAAAGATTTGGATTGAGTCTCAAATAAAATAAAAGAAAATTCTTAGAGAATTTAGCATGTATCAAGATTTGTTGCGACATTCCTCCAAATCTGCCTTCTTTCATTCATTTTAGGGTCCCGTACCCAAAGGGTAAAATCAGAACCCTATTCACGAGACTTTGTTGTCCGTCTGCCTGTCTGTCTGCCTGTCTGTCTGCCTGTCTGTCTGACTGTCTGTCTGCCTGTCTGTCTGCCTGTTTGTCTGCCTGTCTGTCTGCCTGTCTGTCTGCCTGTCTGTCTGCCTGTCTGCCTGTCTGACTGTCTGCCTGTCTGTTTGAGTGAGGTTGTATCGCAGGATTGGTGATACCAAGAGAGCTGAAATTTTCATAGATTATGTATTTCTGTTCCGGTACAACTACAATACTAAAAACCGAATAATAATGAAGGCGGCTCCCATACAACAAACGTAAGTTTTTGCCGTCTTTTGGTACGGAACCCTCTGTGCGTGAATTCGACTCACACTTGACCGCTTTCGAGCATTCGGGGAAGAAATGGGACATCCTTTATCTTCAAAATATATGAAAATATATATTAATATGCATAAATATATAGTAATATGCTAAAATATACGAAGCTATATCTGTCGACATATTTTGATGACGTCATAGAAATATATATTATAGCTGCGTGTGTGGTCCTTCGAAAATTTATATCGAAAATATGTCGTAATATGCCTTGCTATATTTCATATTAATATATATTATAGCTACGTTTGTGGTGGCCTTAAGGTTCGCAATAACTTTTTAGTGGAAATGAAATTTGTTCTGAAGAATAATGCAATATTACACGCGATGGTAAACGTTATAATAATTTTGAATAGGATACGCCTCTCTCTTTCCATCTGACTCTTGAGTGGCGCTAACAAAGTTGCGCGTGTCTGCTAATAATAATAAGGAAGGAACTTAGAGTTAGTTAGATAGTCAAAGGGAAGGAAGCATAAAATATCAGTAGGTAATGCTGAGAATTATTTAATTACTACAACTAAATTACACTTTCATTTCAGTGTAATATCAGAATATATTGCCCTGTAGTATTATTCTTTTCATACTTCCTCCTTCAGTTCTATGTAGGACCGTTAAAATTAGTTGTTTTTCGATATAAAATCTTTGGTGCCTATCCTTCATCTTCAGAATCCTTCAGATCTAAAACTATGGATTCCTTACGATGTGAAAGAAGTACAAACATACGAACAAACGAACGAAAGCACCATATCAACAAAGGTACCTATATATTCAGTAAAAAATCAAGCAGCGATGAACCAAATATTTTTCGGATAGCCCTGTTACGAGTATGAACAAATAATATGACCAAAGAGGCTTTCAGTCACAAACTTAGTAGAACTTTTTATACTATTGAACAGTAAAATAATTTTTCAAATGCAACCAGTAGTTTCTGAGATCCTAGCACATACAAACTCTTCAGTTTTATAATATTGTGTGCGGACCTTTAAGAGATAGACAAATAAGGTTATTGTGAGCGAACCTTAAAAGATAGACTTATGCTGTCGCGGACTTTTTTTTAGAACTTTTTAAGAGAAACAATTTTTTAATACA
Source organism: Miltochrista miniata (assembly GCA_933228765.1). Taxonomy (NCBI): domain Eukaryota; kingdom Metazoa; phylum Arthropoda; class Insecta; order Lepidoptera; family Erebidae; genus Miltochrista; species Miltochrista miniata. Next base: position 20,189,128 of record OW121750.1, on the reverse strand, counting down.
CAATTTTTACGTAACTTTAACCATTTACGCAGCGTACCCTTCGGAAGCACTCAGACGGTAAAAATTATTTCCCGTTTTCGAAACATTCTTGATTGCTACTCCGCTCCTGTTCGCCTTAGCGTGATGTTACATAGCCTATAGCCATCCTCAATAGATGGACTATCAAACTGCAAAAGAATTTCCGAAATCCAACCAGTAGTTTCTGAGATCCTAGCGTTCAAACAAACAAACAAACTCTTCAGCTTTATAATATTAGTATGGATAATCTGTGATATTACGATCAGAACGGTATAATCAAAGGCCCGAAGCCTTTCACGTCCAACGCCAGTGTTAAACAACATATATTTATACTGTGCCAGTGTCCTCTTGCATAGCACGTATAGGTTAAAATAATTAAATATTTTAACCTACCAATAAATTACAAAATCAAATATGTAGATTAGTTTTATTTTAAAACCTTGAAAAATAATTTTTGTTTAGTGATAAACACCTTTTTTAAATGACTGAGTACGTGTAGCGAACAAGTACCTATTCATTTTTAGGACCGAAAAAAGATTGTGTGTGTTAGTTCTCCTTAGCAAGTATCTACCTATGTTTTTTATTAGACTTAGTATGCCTGTTCCTGTAGTTTTTTTTTATGTTGAAATTCGACCAAAAATGTATCATGTTTTTGTAACATCATTTTCATACTACTGCGTAAAGCAAAAGTATAAGGTTAATGCGGTTATGTCGCAAAAAACTTATATATTTCGACACTGCCAAGATCCCAAGAGAATAAAAATTAATAGGGTAGGTTACTTCCCGTTTACATAGAGCTATGAAATTTTAAAATACTAAAAGTATACGGGAATACCTAGATAGGTATTCCCGTATACTTAATACCAATATTTGTACCTTAAATTGTACTTACAGTTAGTAACCATGCATTATAAATTTATGTATGTATTTAGATGTTATGTATAATAGATATGTATGTAGTTAGAAATATATAAGTAAGTATATCAGTCGTCTAGATCCCATAGCACCAGCTTATATTACCTTAATTTGGGCTAGATGATATTGTGTGTGAACGTCCACAAATATTTAAAACCCGAACTGCCGAAGAAAGGAGGGTAATGTTTTTCGAGACTATGTATGTATGTCCAATTCTTTGTCACGTCTTACAGCCTGAACGGCTTGACAGATTTTGACATGCAAGGTGTCATCTGATTTGTATCTAGTAATTGTGTAAGTGACACCAGGTATACGACTTTTAAAAAAATCAAAATGGCAGACTTTTGGTGCTTAAATTAAAACCTTGAAAATCTTTCTTGCACGCTCTATTTAGACCAGTGCAGATAGCTTTTAAAATATAAAAAAATAGTAGTAGAATAAAACCTATTGCAAAAGGAAGAGAATGTGACAAAAATCACAGGAAATCTAGTTTACGGGCGACCTGTGGTCGGGAGGTGAAAAAATGGAAGTTTAAGGGGGGGAAATGAAAAATGAAAAAAGTTAAAAGGCTAAGTTGTAGGAAATAAAAAATCTATAACTTTTGGATTTACACTTTTTTGACATAACCTCAAAAAGTATGTCAAAAGCTCAGAAAACCCAAATTTTGAGTTTTTTATTTTTTTCTTTTACAAAAATGTTGGTTTTTTCATGAAATTTAGCAGAAACCTTTCTTTTTATGTTCTGCACTGTAATTTTTTTGATCCAAAATTTTGATTTTTTCTCCTTTTATTGACTTAATATCGCAAAAGCATTTAAATTTTCAATCGAAAAATCACCCGTCAAAGTAACAGATATGTTTTAAAAATTGGTGGTCTTTTTGTAACTTAAAATCTTTTCTTTCTGATGATGTAAAAATATATATACATCTCAATAAAGAAAGAACTCCAATCATATTTTTCTATTTTAATCATTCATATGTATACAATTTTGAGCTATTCATTAATATTTACACAAGAATTTGTCGAATTTTTTTATTTTATTTATCAACGTACCACAAAATCTATAACTCAAAATCAAAAATTAAGGTTAATTCATAAAAGTAAAAATCCAAAAGTTGTAGATTTTTTTATTTCCTACAACTTTGCGATTAAACATTTTTCCATAGGACTTTTGGTTTTGTCGGAAATCGAGAAAACCCCTTTTCCCCCTTAAAACCACCATTTTTCACTTCTTGAACTCAGATCGCCCGTAAATGATTTTTCCTGTTATTTTTGTCACATTCTCTTGCTTTTGCAATAGGTTTCATTCTACTACTATTTTTTTACATTTTTTATCATTTTCAGAGGCTTCTGCACTGGTCTATTAGTAGCCTGAACGGCTTTACGGATTTTGGCTTGCGAGATGTCATTTAACTCGTCGTGATTGTGTGAGTGACACCAGGTACATACAAGCTGTTGATTTGGTCGTGCACAAGCCTCCTTCAGTGCGTAGTGTACTATATACTATGATTTTTAATTCGAGTCAGTAAAATGACATTCTCAGTGTTGCGGGGTTTTTGTCACAAATAAATAGTGATGTGGTTGAATCGAGTTTTACAATTAAAGTTAGTCGAGATTATATTTTTTTATTGACCAACAAACAGTAATTAAATATTACATAAAACCACGTATACCGTATTTCAACTCATTCAAATAATGCAGTAAACATACAATTTGGATCACGATTGCTCCATAATTATTTACATTTAAATATAATCACTTTTCTAGGAACCATAGTTTGTTTTATACAAACATTTCACACCAATTTACCTTGAGAATAATTTCATGAAAAATACTTTAATGAAAAAAATTTAAAACTGTCATTTTTGCTGGTCCTTAAATTATTTTTTTCTACGACCATTTGGTAATTTGCTTAATACCACAACTCAAATCTCAAAAGTACTTATTCCTGTCAAGTCGTGTTACAATGACCATTTCCACACGAGTAAACCGTTCTAAAAGAAAACTTTTTTTATGGGCATGGCATCAAAAAATTAACATAATGATTATGCCAAAAAGTGCGCGTATTTGCGTCACGACTAAACATCGCATGTAATAAGGCTGTATGGATGAATTGCCTTTGCATTTGACTTGTGGGATTCACAAATGGTCACAAAGTTTGTATGGAACCAATCTTCTTCAAATTTGGCATAGGTACAGCATCTTTGACAGAATTAATAGGTAACGTGTTTTGTATTTTATTGAAATTTATTCTATAAGATGGTAAAAATAGGGTAGAAAAATATTTTGGGAGGGATTTGCCGCATAGTTCATATTGATACTCATTAGCCGGTACTAATTGGATATATTTTTTTGACACATTCATGTTTGAAAGCTCAATTCGATTTACAAAATAGTTTGTTAAAGGTAAGTTTTTTTTAAAGTAAGAAAAAAAGGGGGATTAAGGGGGGCTCCCATCCAACAAAAGTGATGTTCCAGTACGGAACCCTTTATGCGCGAGTCCGCCTCGCACTTGGACGGTTTTATATACTACTAAGATGACAGACTTACGGCCCACCTAATGGCTGGTTACTGTAGCGGACTAATTTGCATAATGAACGTTTGCAACACCAGTGGTGCTGCTGCATGTCGACCCATATTTCCCTTGGCACTACCGCTTTGCACTACGAGCATAGTCATGGGAAAGTAAAATATCCCGTAACCCTAATGGTAGTGCTAGGGATAATTGTACTTTTATCTTGACACTTCTGTTTGCTAGTAGTAGTAGTATTAGTAGTGTCCGTATTAATTCAGGAGCCACCTTACACCTTTTTAAATTAAGTTCAAGTCCTTATTTTTAGTAGACAATCAAAAAAAATTAGGCGAATTTTAGGAATTTCTAGGCCAATAGATATAAAACGTTATATTTATGCCGAATTCGCTCCGCTAATTTTCATTTTCATTATTCAATTTCATTAAGGAGTTTCTTGAATCTCTTGACGGAGCCGGTATACCTATTTTAATGTTTTTTTTTTGTATCATTTAGTAGGCATTACATAGGGTAACTACTAACGATTTCCGTCCTTTTTTACTGGAATTCAAGAAGTTACAAAGAGTTTAATTTGGCTCCTCAATCTTCAAATTTGTGCCTAAATAATGCAATGGGAATACACGCTAAAGGAAACCACGCGATAAGAATAAAGTGACAGGGAACTTTTCTATTTCTTTCTCTCTCTCTCTCTTACGCAAACGAACGCCATTTGTTGTTTTGTTAGAAACAAATGGTTCTCAATGCATATAATTATGTATGGAATCAAAATGCAGCAAAACCTGACGTAATATATAATATAATAGAATATGTAATAGATATTACATATTTACAATATCAATTTTTAGAATATCATAAAAAACGCTTTTACACCTAATAAAATAAAGAATGACTAAAATGTGTAAGTCTATTGATTGCCGAACATCACTATTGTAGCGGGTCACCCTTTTTTGTATCAGTGACAGTTGCACTTGTCATTTTACTGACTGAGATTAATAATCCGACTTTAGGTATTATCGATTGCAAGCAACACAAACATACGTAGATAACAAAAACCCCAAAAATCCTGTTTTTACTGAAATATGATTTACGAAGAAAAAATCTTCACCCGTGTATTTAATGTTTACGTTGCCGAGCCAACGCTAAAGCGCAAGTCACACTGCCAGCGGGCGGGTGAGCGAGCTAGGCACACTGCGAGCTGCCGAATAACCTACGTGGCTGATGCGAGCGAAGCTACTCGTTTTCGTCGTTAGGCGCGCCCGCTTCGCTAGCTTAACTACCGTCCTCCCCGTTTCGGGTACTCAGACTAGTCGTCGCTTGTCATTCGAATAGCAGTGTCCACGTGTCTAGTCTCATCCGCACTACCCGGTTCGCCCTTCCGTATGTAGTTTTTGGTGTAAACCCCATAGTTTAGCTCGGCAATGTCGCGTAGTTTGCATAACTTCAATATCTCACTTCACCCGCCCGCCTAGCTCGCTCGCCCGCCCGCTGGCGGTGTGGCCTGGGCTTAAAGCTAGACAATAGTAGGTACCTAGATAATGCGGCTACGTATCGCATCTCATGGCTCCTCTACACTGCCCGCGAAGTTGAACGAAGTTAAATGAATACGATAGTGTAAAGAGGCACTTCGGCTTACCTCGTCAAAAACTATACCTCCCCTCAGGCGACTTTATTTGCTGTCGATTTTTGCGCCTCAGTCAATGGGCCCAAAGATGCGGGAAGTGCGTTCACGAAGTACCTCTCTACACTACTTGGCCGACATCGTGTGTGCCGGTGCTTTGCCGGCGCGTGATTTAAGCTATAATTTGTGCTTTGGTGTATGTGATCCAATTATCAGCGTCAAACAGTGGTCAGGAGCAAATTATGTTGTTCCTGGAAACTCTGCCACACAAATTTCTTTGTTCATTACAAACGGCGGCAATGTGCGTGCGCAGGCTACTGACACCACTGAGTGTGTAGTGACGCACTTTTTTCGAACTTAGACAAAGTTTCTAGAGTACTTCGCCTATGAACTTTGCGTGCAGTGTAGAGGAGCCATTAGTTATTAGGTTTCATGAGTTTTTAGTTCCAGCTGACAAGTTCGGTGACCTTTATGTACCTTTTTGATTTGATATTAATGATATGATGATGAGTTTATGTTGATTTAAAAGATTCCTTCCTACTTCAAGGGCTTAGGACCGGCAGAAACACGCTATTTATCATGCAATTGCAAACAAAAACATTAAGTACTGTTAGTAAACATTAGGTATGAGAAAAGTATTCTGAAATGAAGCATTTCTGGCGTAGTTAAAAATTTTAAATCAACTTATTTACAGAATTAATTGAGAATCAAAGCTTAAATACCTATTTACAAAATCATGTAACACGCAATAATTGTTCAAAATGCTCTCCCCCAGTGTCTATGCACAGATTGGCGCGGCGCACTAAGTTGCGTTTTAAGCTGCGAAGCACTACATAGCACATTTGTTTTTATTTGTTCAAATGCCAAAACAATTCTTTCACGTAATTGTGTAACACTCACAATGTCTTCATTGTAAACAAGTCTTTTAATATCTCCCCACAAATAAAAGTTTAAGGGCGTTAGGTCGGGTGAACGCGGCGGCCAGGCTACCGGTCCACCACGGCCTATCCACTGCGTACCAAACACTTCACTTAAATATTCGCGCACTTGGCGTCCATAGTGAGGTGGCGCACCGTCCTGTTGGAAGTACAAGTCCCTATGAAATGCGAGTGGAATGTCATCGAGCATCTCATTAACCACATGTCGGAGTAGCACCAAGTATGTAGCACTGTTCAAACGACCGTCAATAAAATATGGGCCAAGTAGATGATCACCGATGACACCAGCCCACACATTCAGATTATTTAATAATTATTAAGAACTTAATTTTACTGCCCCATTTTTTCACTTAATATTGGCTTAATTTTACTGCCCCATTTTTTCACTTAATATTGGTTTAGTATAAGCAGTAGAGTTCCCGTAGCAAATAGAAAAGAATTTAAGCAGAAAAAAAAAGTGTAAAAAAAGGTGTCTCGTTTTATCCCGAAATATCAACGAGTGTAGGCAGTACAGTCATGTGTGCAAGTAATGCACAAATGCAGATCAACATCCTGTATAATAAAATTCTTAAAGTATCAAAATGGCGGATTTTTACGCTATCATTATTTGACTGCGATGGACGCAAAAACAACTGAACCTTTTTCGATGCGGTTTTATTTGTTTATAATCTTATGACTCAGATCTCTGAGTCAGACTTAAAATCTTACACTTGTTTGATTGCAATCGGTTGAGTAGAACCAGAAATATGGCCAAAAATATTATAATTAAGGTTAAATTTCGGTGAAGTCCCTTCACTACACAAAAATTAATAACTCCACTTATAATATTACTAAAAAGTTTTAAATGAACTTCATTATTAAGAATACAAAAAACCCGACTGCAAAGTAAAAATACAACTCAAAAGCAAAAAAAAACTCTACATTTCTTTTGTAATTTTCTTTAGCTTATTTGCAGGCAGGAATAAGCTATTGAAACATTTAGCTATTTTGTAAACCACCACTCGCTTGACATAGTTTCTTGCAGCCTGTAAATATTTCCGACAAAGTAATACAGTAAGTAGCTAAAGAAAATTACAAAAGAAATGTAGAGCTTGTTTTTTGCTTTTCAGTTGTATTTTTAATTTGCAGTCGGGTTTTTTGTATTCTTAATAATTAAGTTTATTTTATTTATGTTATTAATTAAATCGTAAAAAATATAGTCTAAAAGTACGTACTTACTCAAAAACTGCGAAATTCGATTCCTGACCTACTAGTACGTAAAAAAATTCGCTGCTACGTGATCTGACTACGTAGCACAAGTTAAACCCATTCATATCCGTACATACCATTAATGAACGAAAGTCAGCTAAATTTGTTACAATTTATTATTATTGCTCCGCATCCTTGAGTAACATTAGGATACGTAGCCATGATACTACCAAAGTCAAGTTGTCTATACTTACTAACATTATAAAGAGGAAAGATTTGATTGTTTGCATTGAATTAGCTCAACTACAGAACCGATTTGAAAATTCTTTCACTGTTGTGAAGCTACACTATCTATTCCCGCATTGGTAATATTTTATTCCCGTATTCCCACGGATACGGGAACTACCCGAGTGAAACCAAGTGACGTCCGCTAGTCCAGAATAACTTGACTTCGGGGATAACAATGGTGTAGAATTTTAGGGCTTGCAGAGTTAGAAGTTTGACTTTGTAAGATATATATACGTACATACATAGTCACGCCTCTATCCCCGAAGTGGTAGGCAGAGGCATAGTATACGCCCACATTACACCGACTCTATTTTAGACATCTGATAATATTATTTATGACAGTACGAGGTCCCCGGAGATCTAATGGCCATATTAGTATTATAAGTAACATTTCACACAAAAATATGGTTGGTGCGGTTATACCATACCATTTTTGTTTTACGTGTGGATATAATCTTGGACTCTTACTGACTAAAACTACCCGGGCTTTACCTCAATTTCATGAGGAGAAAGAAGAATCGCATTCAAGACATACCGACAGAATGAAATTAAAATTCATTTATAGGCAGTGAAAATATTTTTAAACATCTGCATCCAACTCGTACACTTGAACCTCATTTGCAAAGGATAAAAAAACCTCCGTTATCTAATTAAGTAACATCATTTTACGAACACGGCTGAATGTGTTTACAAGAAAACATTTTGATTAAAGGTGTCGAGTACAATTTAATGAGTGACGGTGTCGATATAATCTGCATCTACAAAAAATCCGCCAAGCGTAAATCGGATTCGTGCGCGAATGGTTCCGTAACAAAAAAACATCAAAAATCACTTAAAAACAGAATCTTAATATATAAAACAAAGACGGGTTTGTTACAACATTTATAACTCTAGAACGGCCGTACCGATTTGACTGAAAATTGGTGGGGAGGTAGCTTAGAACCAGGAGACGGACATAGGATACTTTTTATCCCGTTTGACATCGCTTTTTTTTTTTCGCTTTTTTTGGTCGATTCCTTATTCTGCTGGCGACGTACACCGGTAGTCCACGTCCTATGCATGAATATGCGCAATTTCTACAATAATGCGATGGGAAACATCTATCGTTAACGAAATTATTCTGACGGGAGTAAATGCGACGGGAACGGGTGACATACTCTCTTATGTGACGCATACGAAGTTGCGCGGGTCAGCTAGTAAAATATAAAAGGCTCCTATTTTTTTTAACGTGAAGGAAAATCCATCATGGATGGTATTGACTCCTACCGATTATGGTTGGGAGCCCTGGGTAACTCCTCGGAAAGATGTCCCAGGACTTTAAAAAAATGTTTAAAAGAGTTAGGATAAGCGGTGAAGCGATAACAGAAATAATAATAAATAATAAATATTCACGGACATCTTACACAACGCTATCTGATCCTAAAGTAAACTAGGAATAACCTGCTTGTGTTATGGGTATCAGACCATACATTATTATGTAGAAATTATAACTGTCTAGCTAGCACAGTTTATGAGCTTATACGCTTATACCGCTTATACCGCTTAGTTTCAGAGACGTACCGAGGAGTCTATACTTGGGATTTGGAACCCTAAAAGCAACTGATCAACGATGCAAATGTAACGGAATCTGAATGATTAATAACAAAAATAAGGAACAAACTGCAGGAGACTTGAATTACCGGTCATGTTTTGTAAGACCACCCGACTACATGAGGAAGAGTCTTGGTAGTTTCGGAGTTAAGCCCCCTCAGCCGTTTGTCGGAGAAGCGAGTGAGGAGACTTAATAATATTATACTTAATTGACTCTATAATAAACAAGTAGGTCATTACAAGAAAGGAAATGCACACTTTGACGTGTTACAATTAAAGTGGACCCTGCCTCCTGAACTAGATTAAGCTTAAGCGGTCGTGGAGGATTGGTGTGGGAAAAAACAGAATTAGTTAGGTTACTAATCCTGAAACATTCTTCCGAAGGTTTGCTCGGGGCTACCGAACGTAGGCACCGTGGGGTTTGAGCTAGTAGGATGCTACTACAGTTGCTGAAGAAGGGGGCAAAGAAATTGGGAAGGCTTTTTAAGTAGGCGTTCAAAACAATTGTGCCTACCCGTATTGTTAATTGTGCCTACCTACTTTGTAAATAATTAATCTAGACCTAAAAATAACTGTCGTCATCATGTCCCAACTGGCTTCCTCTGAAAATCAGTGCTCGTGTCACGCTAGCCGTGAGACAGCAACAAGCTGAGAGGGGGCCATGTTCTGCAAAGATGACGGGTCGGCATTTACGCTAGAATTTATGATGAGACCATTGTACCTACTCTGTCACTTTTTGTGCAATAAAACACATTTTTGTTTGTTTATGTAATCTAACTAACGCTTTTTTTGTTGCCCCGTGTGACGAGGGGTACCGTTTTGCGACGGGTAGGAGTACAAATTGTCGCCACCCTAATACATCCCGAGGGTGTCGTAATACATCCCGAGGCGACTAAGGGAACACTTTCGCAAAAAGATCCATTGCGTAGAGAAGGAAAACTCGAAATGAAACCCGGTTGTCAGTAAAAATACAATCGTTAAGCCATAGTTTCAACACGGCAATAGGCTCACCACCTATTACGTGGGACATAGAACTAGAAGGTAAAATGTGGGCGTATACTATGCCTCTGCCTACCCCTTAGGGGATAAAGGCGTGACTATATGTATGTATGTAACTAACGCTAGGATAACGATGAGCCTCGAAATCAGGTGTATTAACCTCATGTTTTTGTGAATGTTTTGATCGTGCAAAATCCCGTTAATTTGCTAATTCTGGCTCTCATTGAGTTAAAAATACCAGCACATCTTTAAATAACATAACACGTTGTTTCACATTTTAATGATGTTTATGATTACAAGGTCGGTTCTACAATACTGGTTTGTTTTTATATTCCTAGATACTAGAGGGCCAGACTACGCGTTGCTGTGGCTAAGCTTTTTCTCATCCGGTACTCCCGGCCATAGCCATGTTGCCCCTTTCTGGTAGGCTTTTCACAAAAGAAAAAAACATCCTATCTCTCAAACTGCACACGGTGTGCAAATTTGGTTAAAATCGGTTAAGTAGTTTAGGAGTCCATCGCGGACAAACATCGTGACAGGAGATTTATTTACATTAAGATTAGTCTCATTGTCATAAACTTACCGATAATGTAAGTTTATGTCAGCAGTTACCTAGTGACTCAGGATGTCGAATGATGCATTATCAGTATTTCTGCACTGGTGGTGAGTGTCTAACTACATATTTACTGAACCAAAACTATAAAAACATGAAAAGAGCTAAATGAGTAAGTACATACCTATGTATTACATAAGTAGAACCTTCACATACTAAAAAAACATAGATATAATTGGCCAATTTTTTGTTAACTATTTTGTTTATTACTAGGTATCTACTCTACTTTCATAACTTGACTTGTTCGAGATGTTCCTAGTTTTAAATATTTGAGATTGACTAAGCGTTTTAGCCTGTAACTCATTAACTGGGAAAGTTATATAAAAAAATCTGGCAAACAAAAATGATCAGGCTTTTGAAGCCGGTTTAAAATAAGTTAAATTAAAGCTATCTGCCATCTAGTGGTCCATGTAAGAATTAACTTAGCTCTTGAATCCTATTTGGTGAAGTGTTGTGAATGCTTTGTGCAAAGGAGGTGCGTCATCAAAATGTTTGAAGTGTTTTTATACATCGCTAGATGGCACTGACTGAACATTTGTGTGTGTGTCGAGGCGAAAATATTTTAATCGCATTCAATTACTGTTACTTACAAGTATTTAATTGTGTTCATTAGCGTAGCATAAATCCTGCAAAGAAATTGAACAGTGAGAGAACCCAATGAGAGCCGACGATCCTCAACAAATCAAGGTTGCCTGTCAGATATTGCTTTATGGCGATAAGGCCGCCCTTTGTACAACATTATGTAAAAAATATTGTAAAATTAGTTTTAACATGGTGTACAAATAAAGGTTATTCTATTCTATTCTAAATCAAGTGCCTCTTCTGCCTGTACCGCATCACACAAATTTTGCTGGCATACTGGTTTCATAAATGTCAATGATAGATAAATTTGATGATACTTCGCCGGCCACACGAGTAGTACAGGACCTTGTATTCTGAGGGTGGTCCTGAGATTATCTTTTCAAGGGAGTAACCTGGACTCCCCGGGCGACGTATGCAGACTGATGGATGGGCACCATGAGGATTTCTACACGTAAAGTACGTCGTGTTCTTTACATTATCATGCTCCCTCCACATTACTCGCGAAGTTGAACGGAGTTGGACGAGTACGAGAGTGTAGAGGGGCACCTCGGCCTACTTCGTCAAAAATTTTCTTTGCCTCGGGCAACTTCGCCGACTAACTTCGTTCAACTTCGCGAGTAATGTAGAGCAAGCATAATATACGCCCCGTGTGGCAACGAGTTACCGTTTTGCGACGGGTAGGAGTACAAATTGTCGCCACCCCAATTTATCCCAAGGGTGTCGTAAGAGGCGACTAAGGGAACACTTTCGCAAAAAGATCCATTGCGTAGAGAAGGAAAACTCGAAATGAAACCCGGTTGTCAGTAAAATGACAATCATTAAGCCAAGTGGAAGGCCTTACGGGCGGCTTGAAAAATTTCAACTGCGGGTCGCGGCGACCTGCGCCTGTCTATTTCAACACGGAAATAGGTTCAGCACCTATTACGTGGGACATAAAACTGTAAGGTGAAAAGTGGGCGAATACTACGCCTCTGCCTACCCCTTCGGGGATGAAGGCGTGCCTATATGTATGTATGTGTTCTTTACACAAAATATCACATGATCTGATTATGTTGATGAAGTTACAGCATAGGTACATAGAGACTCTTCATATTTAGGGTAGGTTCATTGGATGTTAACTTTTGAAATAGGTACAGGGACTCCTTATTGTTAAATCAAACTGCCAGCAAATTATATTCAGCAGTAAAAGAAAATATCATTGTTCTGACATTATTTTAATTAATATGCTGAATCTAAGTCTTTTACTTTAGTCTTTTATTTGTAGTAATAATACTTGCGCAGTAAGCACTGTTCCATTATCTTCTATTACATATAATAAAACTGTAGAGGGTCGAGAGTCTGTTCATGGAAGATATTTTGAAAATTTTTATTGTAGGGCGTTCTCTAATCGATACTGAAGCCGAAACGTGTAATTTAAACGTTTCATGTCTGTCTGTCTGTCTGTATCCCGAATAAGTATCACGCCGAAACTACTGAATTTGAATGAAACTTGGTACAATCAGAGCTTTTAATCCGAGGAAGGTTCTAGGATACTTTTGATCCCGATATTTTGCGCGGTTCCTTTGGGAGAGGGGATGAAAGACAAAATGTTTTTTAGTTGTAACTTCTCAATGCGTGGTCCGATTCCGAAAATTGTTTCAGTGTTATAAAAGGAGTACTTTTAGTATTGTTTCACACTAGTTTCATTGTTGAGAGTTTTGTAGTTCAGGAGTTAGAGACATCTGAACTTTCGCAAAACCTAAAATTCAAGGGTCCTTTGAATGTGAGGATAAATCTAAAGTGGCGTGTTGGCTTAAAATAAAAGAGCTTAATGATTAAGGCTATTGTAAAAAAAAATCTGTTGAATTGTTTTACAATAGCCTGAATCTTTAAGCTCTTTCATGATTAAGCAAACAGGGCAGTTTCACACGCTCCTAGGAGTCTGATAAAGAAATATCTCTTCTTTCATAAACCTATGTGACGTAAACGAAGTTGCGAGGGTCAGCTAGTTTTAATAATAAAGCCTTAAGGGGTTACATTCCTAAAACCAAGATTCGATTACAGAAAACTCAAATTGATTTAAACCAAAGCGAAATAAGAATCCCTTGTTTGCTTTATCTTATCTATTGTAGCAACTTGACCTTTATTTTACCGAAAATAAGGGTCCGACATTAACTAATTAAATAGATAGGTACCTCAAGAGACGGCAAACAGTCAATTCAACGGGATTCAAGTGGAAATCTTCTTGATTCATGATCGTGACTCATGTTCTGGGCAATGGTCAGGTTTCTTGATTTTTGTAGGTAAACTTTGGAGTATCGCAGGGGTCCGTATTGGCACCTACTATTTTTGTTTTGCATATCAAAGACATAATACCTACCACTTGACAATGTTTATAAATATTCGAGTTGTCGGATTTACGTTTTGGTGGTGCAGTGAAGCGTTATATGAGGACAAGAGGAAATAACTAGTTGTATGTAATCTCGGCGGAAACTCTAGCTTGAATGTGTGCGTGTGATCAATATAATTTAAGCAAATTGTCCGTCAACGCCCACGTCAACTCTACCTACAGCTGTGGCGCGACAGGGAGTTGCCGATCTGTATGTTATACTATTATCTTTGCTAGTAGCTAAATTCGACCGAGACGTCGCTCGACCACATTTGTAAATTAGGCTTAAAAATAATCTTGTTGAACCATAGACGTTATGGAAACAGTGTGTCCGATCACAGCTAAGCATTTTTAGAATGAGAAGTTTCTCTACTGGATCCCTAAGTATTTTAGAAAATAATCAGAAAGTCTCTGAGCGAAATACGGCTCGCAATGTTAGAACAATTACCCACAGTACCTACTACAGCTGCAGTAGCCATTTACATTGTAGGTAGGTACTATAAATACGTGCGGAACAGAGGTGCCACACAAATTTGACTCAAAGTCTTTCTCTTCCGTATGAAGTTCAGTTTCTTTGTTTTACAAATCGGGGTTCATAAAATGATTCGTGAAATAGGAACGATTAATTACTTTTCCAACTGGGACAAAAGCTTTTTATTAGATATCTTTGAATATCGACACGATTTTTCATCAGACGGGCGGCGTCGTCATTTTACGAGCTACTAAAAAATGTTAAATAGATTCCCGTTCTCAAAAAAGTCTTATTTGAAGACAGTAATTGTCAATTTAAGGAGATATAAGGAAAAAAATCTTGCTTTAAGAAACTTATAAGTAAGTACTTACGTTTAAATATTTTTATCTTCCACAGCAACGTAAGACATACAGAATTTATTCCTTAAATTATGAAATGTCTCATAAGTTCAAAACAAAATCCAAATTATAATCCTACCAGAAAAATCTTTAGCTTTAAAATATAATACATATTTGGGAATTGTCAACAAAAGCATCCAATTTCATTTTATCAGAAGAACTCATTATTCGCATTTCCGATTTTTTTTTCGTTATTTCGCGAAGAGTACGGCAGTCACCATGCAATTTCACGGTGCCTTGAACGAAAGAGCTCAAAGCTACACAGATAATGTATTAAGTCATGAAATAAAAATCCTTTGTTGAAGTTCCTGTTTACCTTTTAATAATATGGTATGAATAGAATCAGATTCGGAAGCTAATATAGGTCACATCCTTGCCGCTTTTCTGTTTTCAGAAAGCTTACAACCCGAAGGTTCCTCAACTCATCTTTGCTATTTGACCATTCATCTTGAAGGGCTTGAAGACTCTATGAGAAGATCTTGCATATCCCACCAATCAATCGAGTCCAGCCTTAACTATTTTATCTTATGTTAAGGTTGAGAAGGTGACTACTCGTAAATGTTACGTAAGTGCGGTCGGTACTTTCTAACTTCGTCAGGAATGAATCGATTTAGAAAACTCTATTTTGGACGAAGCCAAATAGGTGATCTGAAAGAAAATCTATGGCGGTTGGTTGAGGGATCACGGACGAAGTGTCACATTATTGTAACGGAAATTCAGTATCTGTGTCAGATGAAAACTTCACCGGCTCTGCCTGCGTGGTGAAGTTTTCATCTCCTTTTCTACCCCTATACGTAGCCTGTGTAATTGCACAAAGTTTAACCTATTATTGTTGTCATGGTACATCCTTCCGACGGCTTGCCCGGGGCTCCCAACCATAGGCTGTTGGGCGTTACGTGAGGTTTTATAGTCGATAGGAGACACGATGGATTTTCCCTCACGTTAAAAAAAACCTATTATCGTTCACGGTAGGTATAATAATAGTTCCATCTATTCTATGTAGATAGATATGTGTACATACTGATTGATGAACATTAAATAAACTCGTCCCCAGAGTACGGTAGTTAGGTATATTGACTCGATACGTCTACGATACGATATGTTTACGGCTACGTAACCGTAGCTGTAAACATATCAGTGATTCTATGTGTACATTTCAAGGAAAATTGTATGTTGTTTTGTTATTAATATTGTATTGAAATGAAAGGTCAAAATAGAGAGGTAAGTACTTGTTATAAGTTGTAGACAATAATCGTATGTTATTTGTCTGAAACTATATAACTACTTTTATTGTTTCAGAAATTAATCAGCAACTAAAGTTACGGAGGTCGTTGAGATATCATACATATATAGGTACCTATATAGGACCACGCATTTCAGCATTTGTGTTTAGTTTTATTTAAGAACCAATGGACACGCTAGTCCGAGAGCTGCTGGCAGGAGTTTTTGAGTTTGAGACAAGTTTTCAGCTTGACTCAAATACCTACTCAAAAATTCTGGCGGCTCTCACTCTGTTTGCAGATTGTGCAGGTTATGGTTACCTGGTATTGAAAATTTTAAATTCCTCACAACTACCATATTACCGACAGCCAGGACTAACCGTACCTTCCAGAGCAAGGGGACACTCGTACCTAAATGAAAAATGCCAGAAACGGTCACCTACCTCGGCTACAAGCGGTTTTTTTATAAATAGTCAATGGGGTATTTGTTACACAAATGGGCAAAAGTAATAATTATATTGTGATAAAACAAAACTACGAAAATTTAATAATAATACCTTAGATCATCTAACCACAGGATGCGCCTTACTTAAGCATTGTTTTCTGCCATTGCACATGACCATTTGGTCTTTTGGCTTTATGAAAAGCCTGTACATCAGTACATCATTTTATATGATTAAACTAGTACATTACATTGTAGTTGACTGTACAATAACAATTAACACACAACAGCCATTACGCGTTTGTCGATTAATACATTTTTAAATGCAATGAAATTTTATATGTCTTTGTGTTTCCCCCTTCACTTGTATGAAAACTAGCAGAATATTTTTGTATGCGGTGGTTCGCAAAGGCTAGTCCCGTGTTATATGGTCTAAGAATAATACAAATTATACGTATAATAACCTCTGGCAATATTTTTTGTCTTTTTTAACATGGGGGAAAATCATTCATGGATGTTATGCCGGACTCCTACAGACTAAAACACCTCACGTAACACTCAACAGTCTACGGTCGAGAGCCCCTGGTAAGCCCTCGGAAGGATGTCCCAGGACTCCCAACAGACCTACGGCTACCACTGCGGCCTCGCCTAGGGGTTGGTTCGGGTGCTATCCCGCGTCTTTGGGGGGTTTTCGGATGTGTTCCCGCTTCTTAGGGGGGCTTGCGTGAATCCCTCACGTCACGCTGCCGTCATGGGCCTGTTTCTGTAAGGACGGTGAGCAGCCCACTCACCGTCCTCAAGGCGGCGCCCAAGCCACCTACTGCGGAACTCGGGTGCGAGAGTTCTCTCCCGCTCCCCCCCCGCCGCCTCTTTCACGAGCATGACCTGCTCGCAGAAAGAGGCGGCGCCGTCCCACTAACGCCCGTTGGAGACCCTGGCTTGCACCATGGTCTCGGGCGAGAGAGTGTCCACGTCCAGACCTACCACGAGGACCTGGCGCCGTTGCGCCTACGCCGTGCACTCCACCAGCATGTGGAGCGCTGTGTCATCGCTGCGGTCCTCGCAGTGCTTACACTCGGCCGTGGTTTCCCGATACTTACCGAAGCTACCGTGCCCGGTAAGTATCTGTGACAAACGGTAGGAGAGAGCACCGTGTCTCCTCTCCAGCCACTCGTCCATGACCGGTCTGTCGGCCGCGATTGCGGCGAATCCCCCCTTTGGTATAATAATAGCCTCTGGCATTCATCCTAGGTAAGGTACTTAAAAGACTAAAGATAATAATAAATTAAGGTAGTGGACGCACTTTTGAGTTTTTTAAAACAATCTGAGTCTATGAAAGAACTTTTAACGCTGAAATAAAAATAGTTAAGGGTATGGGTAAGTCAAAATCGTATTCAGTTACAAGATTGAATGAAGTATACTCCATAAAAAAATATCCCAAAGTTACCCTTCTTTGAAATGTTTTTCAATAAGTAGGTACTATGAATAAATTACCTACTGAAATTTTGTAAAAAAAATATACTCAACTTAACTATTAAGTACTTACAGACATATTCTTAAAATATGTCTTTATACAATGATTTAAATAGCTATTATGTACAAATAAATATTTACCAAATTCACGAGCGATTGCGCTGCTGGAACCCGAAAACATCAAAGAAGCCGCCTCCGTCGGCCCACCCGCCCTTTAACAGTTGACAGATTGACGTGGGCATAAATGTCATTTTGTGAGTGACGATTACTTTGCATCGTTATTCAAAATTTCTCAGCTGACATTATTTATATGTATAAAATAATACTAATGTACTTCCAAAAATTCCATAATTTCATTAGCAACTTATACGAAGGCTATGACATTACAGAAGAAAGCTTCGCCGACGTGGCGGTAGGTAGCATTAATTAAAAATGTTCCTCCAAGTTTTGAAGAGCAGGCTTTGATTTAATAAGAAGCCTTTTAAAACTAGTTAGGTCAGTGGCGTGTGTAAATTTAATTAATTTAGTCTTATTGTTAGACGTATAAAATTTAAAAATATATTAATATTTTTGTACCTATACTTACAATTTTTTTTATTCATTTGATCCTTGGAGAGCTTGTTGAGAAATTAACTTGAGGTTAGGTACTTAACTTTGATTTTCAAAGTATCTTCCTTTACATCCTAGAGTAAAAGACTCTGGGATAAATAGAAAGATACTTTGGGTTGTTTTGCAAACCTTTCCTGCATTTTGGAGTCTGAGGTCCGCTTTTATTGACTGCCAGACATAACGATTTTCTTTTAATGACGTGTCTTCAAAGTAAATCATAACAGATTATAACCACAGCTTAACTACTCATACAGTTGGGTATCGCCATTGATGTGGTGCATGTTGTCGGAGTTGTGGTACTTCTCTCTTTTTTTAATACTAGCTGACCCGCGCAACTTCGTTTGCGCCACATAAGTTAAGAGTATTACCTGTTCCCGTCGCATTTACTCTCGTCGCGTTGCGTTTACTTCCGTAGCGTGTCGTCGTTAATATTGAATACTACGTGAGAGAGAGAGAGAGAGAGAGTGAGGTTTCTAGTCGCGTGTATTCTCGTTGCATTATTTTTAAGAACAATTTCGTTTATGAAAGAGGTAAGTATCCCGTGGCATTATTGTAGAAAAAATTGATTGACATTAAAATGGTTATTGTGCACCAACCCAAAGATAAACACATGCTATGGCGCAATTCTTTAAAACTTTTTTAAGAGAAATAATTTTGTGGTACATATTTTTTACATAACTATAAATATTTACGCAGCACACGCAACGAAGCTCTCAAAAGGAATAACTTATCCCCCGTTTTTGAAACATTTACTATTACTGCTCCGCTCCTATTCGTTGTAGCGTGATGCTATATAGCCTATGACACTCCACAATAACGTAGCTTTCTATTAGTGAAAGAATTTTTAAAATCGGTTCAGTAGATCCCGAGATTACCCCTTACAATTTAACAAACACACAAACTTTACTTCTTTATAGGTAATATTATATTATTATAGTATAGATGATGACGCGCCTCTAGAAACGAGAGACTCATAACGAGCAGGTGCATTGTATTAAGACGTACTAATAGAAGAGTGATTTATTGGGTATACAGGGACCGCGACGATTTGATTGCGGAAATTTGATTGCAGAATCAGATCCAAGAGGTCCAAAACATCCTCCTAGGAAGTCAGGAAGTGACCTGCTGACCAACGGACGAGGCTTTGGTACGGGTCTTTAATGGGGTTGAAAGGTCAGATAGTAATCGATCACTGCTAAATTTAAAAGTCAAATCGAACATACTTCCCTCATCAATCATCAAATCAGCCGGTCCACTGCAGGATGCAGGCCTTTCTCGATTTATGCCACAATACACTCACGGACGTGCACCTTAACATCTAGTTCCTCTGTGATCTACAGGTCGTCGGTCAATCTGGCAAGTGGGCTTACCCCACGTGTGCCTAGTCGCAGGCTCCACCCCAAAACTCCCAGAAGAGTGTGTGTGAACAGATGTGGCCAGGGCATTGCCACTTTATAGTGATTACTCTGCGAACGATGTCAATCTCGTTCTGTGATGGATAACATCGTTTTTGGATTTTTCTTTCAGAGGCACCCCGAATATAGCTCGCTCCGTGGCTCGTAGCGCAGTAAGGTAAGCAAGAATCCACGCCTTGGTACCGTAGGTCAGTACATACACACTTTTTTTATAATGTGAGGGATAATCCTCATGGATGCTATGCCGGACTCCTACCGACTAAAAAATCTCACGTTATGCCCAACAGCCTATGGTTGGGAGACCCGGGTAAGCCCTCACGTCACGCGGTTTCACCCGCGTAGTTCCCGTGGGAATAAAGGAATAACATGTAGCCTATGTTCACCTCAAAGAGTGTGTAGCTTTCCAACAGTGAAAGAATTTTTCAAATCGGTTTAGTAGTACCGGAACCTGTTCGTTACAAACAAACAAACAAAAAAACAAAGCTTTCCTCTTTATAATATTAGTATAGATTGTCTTACTCTAGTCTTATTATTAGGTATGTACAGTACATAGAACAACGCGAGTCATATAAGAGCGTTGCTCTGTGGTACAGTATGAGTGAGATTCAATCAAAACTTTGGCAGGCATATACGTCTTAATTGATAAAGGACGACTTCATTGTCTGCAAGCCAGACTATGTTACAGTGCTTGCTTATTGAATTCCAACTAGTTAACTAGTAACTACAAAGATAACCTTTGTGTCACGATACGGATCGCTATGGCTACGTTGCATATTGGTGCAGGGGCGGAAAAAAGTCATTTTTTTTGACTTTGTTGAAAACTTCTACAATTTGGTACAAATATACTTACTAGAATAGATATAGAAACAAGTTATACAAAACTTACGACTACATTATGAGACATTTTAATTTTATGATGTAAAAAAGGTGGGTGATCGACAATTAACAAATTTCATGCAATAAATTATGTTGTTTCAAGTATTAATAAAACAGAAATACTAGTATACTTCGCTTTTATTCTTTGTTTAATCGTAGCTCTATTGTGTGGAATTAAATAAAACGTATAAATATTATATGATATAATGAGTATTTACTTGTAATTACACTTTTAATGAAGTAGGTAATTTGAAACCATTTGTTTTGAATTATGAGACTATAACTAATCTCCGTTACCGACCGTTAGACATTGATACACTTAACGACATTCATTAGGCCCTATAGATCATATATACATACATCAATTTTAGCTGCGACTATCTGCGACCTTGGAAATACCAGGTCATTATCTAATGCCGCTCTTAACGGGGAAAAGTGCAATATATTAATCATTATAATCACTAATAATTATTAATCACCTATTGTTATAAAACTGGCGAACTATATGTTAGCTTGTACAGCTGGTATAATATTCCCAATACAGTGCACAGTCTTAATGCATGGCAAACAAATAATAAGTGCTGCTGTCTTACCCATAGGAATGTTATCTGAGAAAGCTCAAAAAGCACGTAACAAATACTACCGTAATTATAGGTTAGGTCATTTAAGAAAATGTTCTGGTATAATTATCCTGTAACGAAGACTTAATACTTACCTCAGATCCGCTTATCAGCAGTTTACGTGGAGTACCTTATAAAAAAAACTATCCACTTCATGATGACGCCTAAGTTTTAGCACTCATCTTTAACCCTTATTATCTGTATTTATTATTTAATTAATTAATATTTGTTTATAATTCTGCTGAAATACTGTATCGTGTCTTTTGTAATGCAATTCATTGGAATATATATTTTAATAAATTATATTTTATCGTGTAAAACCACGCTAAAAATATTTTTACCGCCCCGATTTACTATTATATATTTATGTATATTATTACTCTGATACATTAGTTTTATCATTTTAATTAAGTTTTATGGTTATATGCAACGTATTTTCAGTTAGGAATAATATTTTCCGCATTCCCGTACTACCTGCACCACTGTGCGTTGTAGCCATATACTAGCTCATGGTTCTTTAATCGATCACTTCGCTATGGTCAGTCTTGAGATGGGCGATTTGGCATTTTCCTCATTTTTATGAGCGTTCCCGTGCTTCGGAGGGCGGGTTAAGAGGTGCTGTGGCTATCAGTAACTTAGTAGTCGGTTAGCCATGTTGCCTAATGGATAGCTTGAGGAATTGTAACAGCGGGTAGTTACATACATTCATATAGTCACGCCTTTATCCTCGAAGAGGTAGGCAGAGGCATAGTATACGCCCACATTTTATCTTATAGTTTTATGTCCCAGGTAATAGCTGTGAGGCTATTGCCGTTTTGAAATGGACAGGCGGGTAGTTACAGCACTTAATTTATATGTTTCTTTATATCTCTACCACCCTAGTCTACAAAAATTACCTATTCGATAGTACAACCACTTTCAAATGTCCATATTACCTGTTTTCGGATTACGGGATAAGCATAATGGAAGTTGCTGAGATTATGAATATTTCCTTTCAAAAATTAATGTTTTTTACACCACGAGTTTCTAATATAATTTTCGAAGCATAATTCTTATTACAAAGTTCTAAATCAAGTTAATAATTTAGCTTTTTCACAAGTGATTAGAAAGTACGAAACCGTTACCTTTGTGTATAGTATACCTGCGTGCTTACCTTATTGTATCTGGTAATTATAACCCTCGCATTACCATCTAAACAGTTTCTTATGGACTGAAGATATTTAAAAAAATACTTCGGCTGTGTTACAATAACAAGAAATTATCGTTTGAACAGAAAATTGTTTCTTATGAACGATCGTATTTTGACGCTATTTTTTTGTCTGAAATGTCTTGTTCAGACTTAAAATTCTACGTTTGTTTAGTTGCAAATCGGTTAGGTAGAAACGGAGATATAAACACAAATACAGTTAAAAACTTGGGTATGCGTCGTATCCGCGAGATCATTTTTAGGGTTTCGTAGCCAAATGGCAAAAACGGAACCCTTATAGATTCGTCACGTCTGTCTGTCTGTCTGTCCGTCCGTGTGTCACAGCCATTTTTATCGGAAACTATAAGGCCTATGCTATTGAAACTTGGTAACTAGATGTATTCTGTGAACCGCATTCAGATTCTTATATAAAACTAGCTGATGCCCGCAGCTTCGCCCGCGTAAAATTTGTTCCCGTTCCCGCTTCCCGTATCTTATCCTCTTGGGGGTAGAATTTATCAAAATGGTTTCTAAGCGGATGCCTATGTCATAACATCTACCTGCATGCCAAATTTCAGCCCGATCCGTCCAGCGGTTTGGGCTGTGCGTTGATAGATCACTATGTCAGTCAGTCAGTCACCTTTGAGCTTTGAGTTATATATATTTAGACTAAAAAAAAAATGGTAAATTTTGGGGGTCCCCATATTCAGAACTGAAACTCAAAATTCTTTTTTTCACCAAACCCAAAGACAGGTCTTCAAAAATGCTATTGAGGTTTCTAACATAATTTTTTTCTAAAATGAATAGTTTGCGCAAGAGACACTTCCAAAGTGGAAAAATGTGTGTCCCCCCCCCCCCTCTAACTTGTAAACTAAGAAAATGATAAATCTAAAAAAAATATATGATGTACATTGCCATAAAAACTACCAACGAAAATTAGTTTGAACGAGATAGAGCTGGTAGTTTTTATTTAATACGTCATAAACCGCCATTTTCGGTTAGAAAAATCACTACCACTGCGAACGTATTAAAACATCATCAAAGTTACAACGAACTATAATATATGAACTTTTGTATTATGTTACTTGCTGCTACGAAACCCTTCATGGGCGAGTCCAACTCGCACTTGGCCAGTTTTTTCATTTTTGAAAAAGTGAATTTATTCACTAAAATATTTTAAAATTTATAATGAAGCTTATAAGTTCTATTTTCAATAAAAATAATAAATCTAAACAAGACCACCGTGGCATTCTGCCCAAAAGACTGCCAGCATTCCCTCTTTTATTAGCGATGCCTATTCGTTGGGATAATAACCAAAGATAATATATTAGTATTACATGAAATAACTGCCAGTCCTTGGGTCACCACTCGACTCAACCAGACTCTTCTTCAACATTTAAAAATAAAAGGCGCATTGTCATGGTCTCGACACCCACTGGAAGAAAAATTGTAAGACGAGCCGAGGCCCATTATGCCTATTTACTCCTTCTTTTGGTCATGATAATCGACATCCACTCGGTGGTACCGGCATGCCTGTGACGGAGGCATCAGTTATTATACTTATAAATAAGTTCTCCGCAGTCTAGGTCACATAAATTAAAATGAAAATACTGACAGTGTTATAAATGTATTGTATTCTTAATCCACGTGTAAAGTAAATAGGTTGGTACCCACTTTGTGACCAGCACAATAACAGTATAGTTTTTACCCAGCTACATACATATACTGAGACAGGTCTCGAAGGAATTTTCTCAAATTACTGCAGAAAGAGAATGCGTGTATTTCCGCGGTCCATTTTCCTCTTACTCTACTGTGTTGTAATATTTCTGTCGTAAGTTAACTTAGATTAATAAGTTTATTATGTTAGCCCACACATTTGTTCATTTTCGTAAGTAGTACTTAGAACTTTACCACCTCAAATAACACGTGTAATTCCTTACTTACGAGTATAATATAAATGCGAAAGTCTATGAGTATGGATGGGTGTATGAATTGATGTGTCTCGTTCGCGCACGTTCTAAAGGTTAAACGGGTCTGGCAGAAATTGGTACAGGGATAGATTAAAATCTGGAATAACACATTCTGAAATGTGTCATTTAAGATTTAGTCATAGGCTACTTTTATCGCGCTAAAATCTGGAATGACACATAGGCTATTTGTGAAACGCTCGTGGCCCCGCGGTCTCAGTGTTCTGTATACGATCACTGTACCTAGTAAGTATAGCAATATTTTCTTTGGCCGGTCATGGATGGGTGACCACCACAATGACCAAATGGTGACATTTATTTGCAAGCATTTCCGTGCTTCGAATCGGAAGGCACGTTAGCAGTCAAATGGCAGCCGTGAGGTCAAGTTGAAGGTCTTTATGAGCGGCTTGAAAAAATTCAACAGCGGGTCAAAATTACCATTACATTACGTGGAGCAAAATCTAAACAGCGGGCCTAAAAAGGCAACATTGTATGTTTCATATTATGAAACGTAAAATGATTAGAATGCTTTGTATGTTCTGTATTACAAGTAATATGAATTTTATGTTTCATATTATGAAACATACAATGTTGCCTTTTTAGGCCCGCAGGTCAAAAGTGGAAATTGGATCGTTGGAATAAATTCTCATAGGATGCAGGAACGGGAACAGCTTGCCTTGAATCAACTTTAATATCGCTTAGGTACTTATTTTTCTGTACCTATTTTCAACATTCTTTATAACTATTTATAATAGTGAAATAGCTTTGAACAACCCCAACGTTGTATTCGTCACAGCCTTCAGCAGCTTCTCAGGAAGATCGTAGGGGGGTACAATACTAACGCTCTCCCCCCCCCCCCCCCCCAGACATTGGTTAAAACGAGGCGGAACACCGCGGGGTTTTGAATCTTGAAGGCCGGCTTTAGGCCGGGAACCTTATATTATAACTTTTTTTTTTTATACTACTTAGGTGGCAGACTAGCTTACGGCCCACCGGAAGGTTGGTAACCGTAGCCTATAGACGTTTGCAACACCAGAGGCGCTACACACGCGCTGCCGACCCGGGCGCAGGTTGTGACGACCCACAGTTGAAATTTTTCAAGCCGCCCGTAAGGCCTTCAACTTGGCTTAACGACTGTCATTTTACTGACAACCGGGACCAACGGCTTATCGTGCCTTCCGAAGCACGGAAACGCTCGTAAATAAATGTCACAAAGTGGTCCACGTGGTGGTCACCCATCCATATCCGGCCATAGTAAATGTTGCTTACGCCAGTGATCGTTTACAGAACACTGAGTCCGCGGGGCCACGAGCGCTTCAAAAACTAACTAGATGACGCCCGCACGTTCGCCCGCGAATAAAATTTTCCTGTTCTGACTTCCTGTGGGAACTTATTCCAGGGATAATGGTAGCCTATGTGTTATTCCAGACTATAATCTATTCCTGTACCAAATTTCAGAAAGATCTGTGTAGGTAGCCGTTCGAGCGTGAAAGAGTAACAAACATCCACACTCACAAATTTTCACATTCATTTATTTATTTATTTAGGTCCACCAACAACTATTTACATTGATACGAGTTCAATACAGTGATCCAGATAACATGTCTTAATGCAACAGTTACTTATAGGTAGACACAACATGCAAAAATGTAACATTATACTCACAGCTTACAACCTTCACAGTAACAGAGTTAGGTACTTAGAATGTAATGAACATTAACATTACATTTATAATATTAGTAAGATTATACTCGCTGCCGTCACGCGGTTTCACCCGCTTAGCTCCTGTTGCCGTAGGAATATGGGAATAAAATATAGCCTATGTTACTCACGGTGAATGTAGCTTTCCAATGGTGAAAGAATTTTGAATTCGGCACAGTAGTTTTTGAATTTATTCGTTAAGCCGGGGCCACATTAAAGAAAACGTCAATGCCCATCATCGCGATAAATATTGCGCTAATTATGGCGTTAATTCTTAACGTCACCATTTGAGTAGTGTGGCCGCTTCAACGTAATAATTCTCGCGTGAATGCCCATTCTTGGCGTTAAAATTGACGTTAAGTGTGACCGAATTAAATTTTACAAAAATACCTTAGCTCCTTAAAAATATACTGAAATGTATCTATATAATACTGGCACAGATAAAATATACCGATAAAAATACCGATTATCAAAACGTGTTTATTCTTTAATTACTACCTTATTTTTATAAAAGAAGAACCTAGAATTTACATTTAACATTTTATTTGAAGGATTGAATTCAACGTCCTTCACCTGCAACACGCTTTTTTTTAACGTGAGGGAAAATCTTCGTAGGATGCTATGCCGGACTCTTACCGACTAAAAAACCTCACGTAACGCCCAACAGCCTATGGTTGAGAGCCCCGGGTAAGCCCTCAGGAAGGATGTCCCGTGACTCCCAACAGACCTACGGCCGCCACTGCGGCCTCGCCCAGGGGTAGGTTCGGGTGCAATCCCGCGTCTATGGGGGGTTTCGGGTGTGACCCCGCTTCTAAGGAGGGGCGTGCGTGAGTTGCTCACGTCACGCTGCCGTCATGGGCCTGCTTCTGTAAGGACGGTGAGCAGCCCCCTCACCGTCCTCAGACCCCCGGTCATGGAGGCCGATAGTCCTCGGCGAAGACACGTCGGCGGCGCCCAAGGCGCCGACTGCGGAACTCGGGTGGGAGAGTTCTCTCCCGCACCCGGCCCGCCGCCTCCTTCGCGAGCATGACCTGCTCGCAGAAAGAGGCGGCGCAGTCCCACTTACTCCCGCTGGAGAGCATGGCTCGCACCATGGCCCCAAGCGAGAGAGTGTCCACGCCCAGACCCACTACAAGGACCTGGCGCTGTTGTGCCCATGCCGTGCACTCCACCAGCGTGTGGAGCACCGTGTCATCGCTGCGGTCCTCGCAGTGCTGACACTCGGCTGTTGTTTCCCGGTGTTTTCGCCACAGATACCTACCAAAGCTACCGTGCCCGGCAAGCATCTGTGTCAACCGGTAGGAGAGAGCACCGTGTCTTCTCTCCAGCCACTCGTCCATGACCGGTCTGACGGCCGCGATTGTGGCGAATCCCCCCTTTGGTTGCTCAAGTCGCACCTTCCATGACCTGCAACACGCTTCGTAAAAAAAAATACCGAATGTTATTGCAACAAACCCTACAAAGAAAAAAATCATTGCGATGAGGAATTGGGTTTTTATTTTTTCAGATCCTTAGCGAGCTCCCGAGGAACCTCTCATCTTGCTCCCCCAAGGAAAGCCGCCGAACGGTTCTCGGAGGGAATAATCTTTGGAAATTCTTTGGCTTTCGGCCGAAAGCCAAAGAATTTTCCCGGCTTTCCGGATTCCCGGCTATAGGGAGGAGGAATACCACCAGGTTTAATGGGTAGGACGGCCCCGTTCCGGGACCGGGAGCCCCGCACCCAGCTGTTTTACATGATAATTTTGCAATCCAATATGGCCGCCGCGCCGAAATTACAAAATTTCATGATGGGTATCGTTTAAGGGGGTTTTTGGTATGCTGAGTACGAATTTCGGGTTAATTTAGAGATCCAATATGGCCGCCGCGCCGAAATCACAAAATTTCATGATGGGTATCGTTTAAGGGGTTTTTTGGTATGCTGAATACGAATTTCGGGTTAATTTAGAGATCCAATATGGCCGCCGCGCCGTTATCACAAAATTTCATGATGGGTACCGTTTAAGGGGTTTCTTGATATGCTGAGTACGAATTTAGGGTTAATTTTGCAAAATTATCTTGAAATTCGTACTCAGCATACCAAAAAACCCCTAAACGATACCCATCATGAAATTTTGTGATTTCGGCTCGGCGGCCATATTGGATTGCAAAAATTATCATAAAATTCGTACTCAGCATACCGAAAAACCCCTTAAACGATACCCATCATGAAATTTTGTGATAATGGCGCGGCGGCCATTTCGGATTGCAAAATTATCATAAAATTCGTACTCAGCATACTAAAAACCCCTCATACAATATACAGCATGAAATTTTACAACGGTGGCGCGGCGGCCATATTGGATCTCTAAATTAACCCGAAATTCGTACTCAGCATACCAAAAAACCCCTTAAACGATACCCATCATGAAATTTTGTGATAACGGCGCGGCGGCCATATTGGATCTCTAAATTAACCCGAAATTCGTACTCAGCATACCAAAAAACCCCTGAACGATACCCATCATGAAATTTTGTGATAGTGGCGCGGCGGCCATTTTGGATTGCAAAATTATCATAAATTTCGTACTCAGCATACCAAAAAACCCCTTTAACGATACCCATCATAAAATTTTGTGATTTTGGGGCGGCGGCCATATTGGATCTCTAAAATAACCCGAAATTCGTACTCAGCATACCAAAAAACCCCTTAAACGATACCCATCATGAAATTTTGTGATTTCGGCGCGGCGGCCATATTGGATCTCTAAATTAACCCGAAATTCGTACTCAGCATACCAAATACCCCCTTAAACGATACCCATCATGAAATTTTGTGATTTCGGCGCGGCGGCCATATTGTATTGCAAAATTATCATGTAATCACCCACAGAGATAGATTATAGTCTGAAATGATACAAGTTTTATCCCGGGAATAAGTTCCCATGAGACGCGGAAAAGAGAACAAAATTTCACGCAGGCGAAGCTGCGGGCATCAGCTAGTCTATAATAAATGTTACATTACACTCGAATGCTCGTGTCGGTCAGGGAGGTAGCATCGTAACGTAATGCTCGAGTCGAATCTATAAATGTTACATTACATGCGAACGCTCGTTGGTCAGGGAGGCAGGCCGTAACGTAATGCTCAAAGTCGAATCTAATTTGTTACATTACAGGCGAATGCTCCCGGTGAGGGAGCACCTTTACCCTAACCTTTTATTCAAAATATACCCAAAAATACTGACTTTTACCAATATACCCATTAATATACTGATATCGAAAAAAGTCAATAAAATATACCGAAAAAGTATTAAAATACTGAAAACGGTCACACTCTCACGGTGCGCACTGACACACGTAGTGGCCGCTTCAACGTAATAATTCTCGCGTTAATCTCTTTGATGTGCCGCCACTTGAGCTATCGCCTAACGTCAAACGGCAATGTGAATGCCGTTGTCGAATTATCTATATATCTAATTATATTATATAGTAGTTTAACGTCCATCAACGCGATAATTAATGGCATTTCCCCTTAGTGTGGCCCGAACATTACTAACATACACACACACACAAAAATACAAATTTTTCCGCTTTTTAATATAAGTGTCGAAAAGTAACCCTGCGTAGTACCAAAAGGGAGTAAAGTGCGTTGAACATCTACCAACTACAACAACATGAAGGGTTTCGTAGCAGCAAGTAACATAATAATTATAAAAGTTCTTATAGTTCGTTGTAACTTTGACTGATGTTTTAACACGTTCGCAGTGGTAGTGATTTCACTAACCGTAAATTGCGGTTTATGACGTATTAAAAAAAACTACCAGCTCTATCTCGTTCAAACTAATTTTCGTTGGTAGTTTTTATGGCAATGTACATCATATTTTTTTTTAGATTTATCATTCTCCTAGTTTAGAAGTTAGAGGGGGGGACACACATTTTTCCACTTTGGAAGTGTCCCTTGCGCAAACTATTCACTTTAGCAAAAAATGATGTTAGAAACCTCCATAGCATTTTCGAAGACCTATCTATAGATACCCCACACGTATGGGTTTGATGAAAAAAATAATTTTGAGTTTCAGTTCTGAGTATGGGGACCCCCAAAATTTACTGCTTTATTTCTAGTTTTATATAAGAATCTTAATGCGGTTCACAGAATACATCTAGCTACCAATTTTCAATAGCATAGACCTTATAGTTTCTGAGAAAAGTGGCTGTGACACACGGACGGACAGACAGACGGACAGACAGACAGACAGACATGACGAATCTATAAGGGTTCCGTTTTTGCCATTTGGCTACGAAACCCTAAAAACTCCATAGTCTATTTATTAAACCTTTTGGCCGATAATGCTCTAAAATCTTAAGCTGTTGAACCTTTCTGAGTAAATATGTAGTACCTCACAACTTGAACAGTTTCGTTTACAATGAGGAAAATTTAATCAATGAATTTGGGCGATCCGTTGTATTAACTGGCAACTGGCAAGGGACAATTTCATTACCCGGGGCGAGATTATATTACAGTATCTGTTTGTTGAGTTCAAACTAGAGTTGCCTTAGCTCACGATATGAAAATTATTCCTTGGCAATAAAATATAAGGGTAATAATAATTAGGTACTGCTTTAGTTTTCACTAAACTAATTATTGAAAAATGATACTCATTGGAGTATCATTTTTCAATATTTTTTTTTTTGTTTTTTTTTTTTTTTTTACCTATCCCAATACATTTCTTTATTTTGAAGTTACATTTCACAGTAGTTGACTGTACATATCCAAAGTGTAAAAATGTAATAATAATATAATATACTCTTTATTGAACAGAAAAATAAATGTGCACAATTCACTTGTACCCCGTAACCGAGCACAATACCAACTTATTATTAGTTCTGTGTGCCCTGGCGCGGGCCACAGGAGGACCCAGAACCGCGCTAAGATTTAACTTGTGTTACAAGCACCGGGCACCCCAATGACACGCGAAATTGTAAATTAAATTGTTAATCTCATTTTAAGCGAACTATTGTTCTTATGAGAAATAAATATTCGTCTAGTTTCAGGCAACGTGATGAAGCCACAATTATACCTATACCTTAACCCTAAGGACACATATAAATATAGTATTTAAGGCAGCTCTTGTGGCATTCTCGAAGTTGTTTTTTTTTTTTATATCAACATCTTTCCTTACAGGTTTCCCTAGTTCGATAGTGTTACAATGTGTTTATTTTTGCCGACAATTTTAATCAATGAATTGTAACTTAGGTCATAAATCTTAGATCATCTAACCACAGGATGCGCCTTACTTAAGCATTGTTTTCTGCCAAGCCAATAGACCATTTGGTCTTTTGGCTTTATAAAAAGCACTTTACATCAGTACATAATTTTATATGATTAAACTAGTACATTTAATTGTAGTTGACTGTACAATAAAAATTAACACACAACAGCCATTACGCGTTTGTTAATTAATACATTTTTAAATATAATGAAATTTTATATGTCTTTGTGTTTCCCCCTTCACCCGCTATGAAAACTAGCAGAATATTTTTGTATGCGGTGGTTCGCAAAGGCTAGTCCCGTGATATATGGTCTAAGTCATAAATACATCAATAGATTAAATTCCGATACTGTAAACTAACTTTAATAAATTGTCATGCATAATATTAATAAAAATCTCAGATAATAACAAAAATATTGGTGTCTTATAATCTAATACCTGATAGTTTCATTCGTGTAATAATGTCAATAATTAATAATTTCATATCATACTATAATAAATTGTGTCAAACGTTTGCAACCGGTACGAATTATGTCAAATAATAATAATTACATAAAATAATCATGCTATGCGCATAAAATGTGTCAATGCAAAATGTACAAGTAATCTTAAGTCAATCACTGAGATACTCTGATTAATCTAACCATACCAATACCTTCAAATTCGGTTGGTAGCCTGTCGCAAGAGCGTATACCTACCACTGTTAAACTGGGTAACTACCCATAAAGTGTCATTGACCTTATGCAGTCTACTATGATAACCAGAAAGACTTTTTTTTAATGGTTGATGTACATGTCATAAATTCGCGAGATTTATTGGGAACTTTTTGGTAAGTAAAACCTTCCTACTTCACAAATACAGGATGAAGAACTAGACATATAATTATAATTAAATCATAAGAAATGGTCTATAGACTACTAATTACTTAGAAATAGTATGGTATTAGTTTAGAAATGGTATTTGAATAAAAGAAACGGCAAGGTACGGTACCTATTTTTTTTTTTTGTGAGGTGCAGCCACAAGATTCTGATGAATTTCTTATTCTCATAATGTTATGTACCTACTCTTTTTGCAGAGAGACTCTTTGGTGTAATCTAAATTATAGAATATCGCTATTATGGACATTTTGTAAGATACAAGATTACTCCGCAAGAGGATACAGGTTAAATTTGAATACGCTGTTTAAGTAACTCAAATTTACAATTCCATCTACATCTGTTAATGCCTCATCTTTTGCACAGCAAAAGCTGGTGAACTTAACCTTTAGCTAGTTTTAAATTGAATCAAATTATCTAAAATAAAGTACTAGAAGCGGCTAACCCCACAAGTTCCAACTCTCGACCATTTAGTTAAGCATTGGTTTCTATGTGTTACAATAGTCACGGTAAATTTAAGACCTTAGAAGGTTAAGGTTTTCCTTTTCCATTTTTATCAGAATAAGAATATTAACGATATTTGTTAAAAATTATAAAAAGGAAAACTCCTAGTCGAGTCGACTGGCAGACTGCAGTCATTTCTCTAAACCAATGGACATAACTATTTAAAGGGGAAATGCTGCTAGTCTTTGTGTACAATGTCATTTTTTTAGATTTAGGTTAGTTTAGATAGTTATAATGTAAATAGATAATGTTACATTGGGATTATTTTGGTAAATAAATATGTAGCAAGTCTCATTCTGTCAGATGCTACAATACTTTTTAGGCAGCAGTTCCACGATCCGATAAAATTCTACAAGGAACTCTGGTAACGTAAGCTGTTCAGGGTTATTTTTTTTCATTTTGCGAACCAGTCAACTTTTGTTAGAATATAGGATATACATTTAATTCTAGCCTTTACATCTAACAAAATGGCCCTAAGTGGTCTAAGTGCATATACTGTAAAAAGGCAGTTTCACGTTCTCTTCAGTCTTATCGGAATTATAAATATTGCATTAGTAAACCAGTAAGACTGAATCTGTTCTAGCGTAACAAAATAACCATAATAAGCATCAGAAATATACTTAGTTTATTAAATTTGGTCCTAAATTATCCCTTTAGGGCATTATGTCTTAGTATATTAATTTGACTGGACACTAGTTCATGTTGAAGCGGGCTTAAAATAAATCAGCAACCTGACGCTATTTGTGGTACTAAATCCCTCTTTATCATAGTGGTACTACAGTATTAGAACTGCTGGTACGAAGTATGTTACAGCCGGTGTGCAGCGTAAAATTAAACCCTAATAGACACCTACGTACCTTTTTTTTTTTGCTTACAGTTTACAGGGCGTTCTTGTAATGTAGTTTGTAGACTGAAATACGCAACTAGTATAATCTGATAAACTAAACTAGTAAGAGAATACCACCTAACCCTGGTGAACTTGCAACCGTATGCACCTACAGCAATAATTACCGCCCGAACGGAGACTTCTAAACCGTGTATGGCGGCACGCAAAACATTGGGTCGACTGACCGTTTCGGAGCCAGTTTCTAAATGTTTCTATCTTTACTTAAATTTCTTTTTTTTTGTATGTGTATGATTTGTAGGTATGTTTAGAAATACCTATAAGATAGCACAAAATAGTTATTACTCTCTAGCACTGGCTTTAATGAAGATCAAGGAAGAAAAACTTGTGTACGTACTATTAAAGGTTATTCCGTGCCTCAGTGTTTCAATCAGGATTATCTATATTAATATTATAAGAAGGAAAGATTCGATTGCCTGTATGGTTGTTTCTTTGCGTTGAATAGTCTCCAAAACCACTGAATCAATTTGAAAAACTCTTCCACTACTGCAAAAGCAGACCCTCCCCAAGTAACGTTCCCGTATCTCCACGGGAATAGGACTACGCATGGGAAACCATGCGGCAACCGCTAGTATTGTCTTCGACCAGTAGAGGTCGTTCAACTAGGTCTTTTTACAAGGATCCAAGTGTAATATTTAGCTTAACTCATTCAATCCACTGCCGTTGTATTACTCTTTCAATTAAAAAGGTCTTTATAAAAGATATTGCTAGCTGTCTCACAAAATCTTTTCACAAAACGTCGAAATTAGATAAGAAATCCTAAAACTTCTCGTCTCTTCTCGTCTACCCATATACATTGCACGGTATCTGCCGGGATATTTTGAACACCTGATATGATATGATTTGGTACAATTGGTCAAAAAGGTCACCGTCTATTACAATTAGAAATTATATTATATTCCCCTATAATAGAGTCCATGCCTAAAATGGTCGCCAGGGATTTTTAATGTGCGCGACACACTAAAAACACGACGTGACTATGTGTAGAGAGAATGTACTGCGTATGGTAGCGCATTGGATGTTGATAGTGTGACTCTGGTCATAGAAAACAACACAAATTGATTCTACTCAACACGCGTTGCGTCGCGTTTTAACAATGTGTTTCCGCCTTAAACTTCCGACGTGTATTTGTCACGGTTAACTCTTGAGGAAACCCTATAATATAGATAGTTATAAAGCTAAAAAGTTCAACTAATCCTCAGGCATTTCACATTTTTAAAACGTGATACATTATATCTATATATAATTATAATTCCATAAATAATGCACCTGTACGAACTGTACGAGTAGGAGTTCTTATCAATAAGGTACAACTAAAATAAGTTATAAAAGACCACAATTTCTTGTCTGGAGGACTCGTGTCGCGGTTGCTCAAGGTCGTTAGCAATTATTAATTTCACCTGTCGCTCGGCCCGTTGCCCCCTATCCTCACCGTTGCCGTCAGTATCGCCGCCACTGGTTAGATTCCGCCTTCTGGCAGTCACACCGCGCCGCCGCGCCGCACTGTATTCCGACACGACAGTTCACCTGTCTTTCTGCTTGGGCGTGAATCTTTCATTTCAGTCACCAGGAATTGTCATTTTAAACGCAGTTACTGCTCTTTCACGCTAACAATTTCCCGTCTATCATCTCATCTAAGGCGTTTATTACGTCCAAGGCGCTTATATCTCGCCTGCTTGGCGTCCCCAAAAAAAAAACGATGCCTTACTATGTATACGGCTAGTTATGAAAAGGGTACATTTGTGCCGTAATCTTTCTTGAGCGATTCCATGATTGGGAAAGCTTACTAAGCCGCTGGTATGGAATCTAAATAACACTACAGTCATAAACAAGGCTGGAGGTGTTAAGTAAATCGAAAAATATCATACTGTTTCACATACGCTCCATTTACTATTGGGCAACAAAATTTGTTATGCATTCATGTGTGTGTAAACTAAACACGTACCAATCCAAGTAAGCCTAATGTCAGCCTAAATCATTGAAAAAACTTCTATATTGTTATGATCGCCACCATAATAGCAGCACAACAATATGACTGCATAAAGCACAGATGATAATGTGAATCATTCTCACTATACTCGCCTGGTTGAAATTGACAGCACACCTATACGGTTGCATACTGGCTGCGCACTAACATGGCTGCATGTAGCATCGCTTCATGACTAAACAGATCAATCTCAACATACTTACATGGTTGTGCACTGGCAGTCTACTTACATAGCTTATAGAAATCATTTGCCGCACCTACATGATTGCACTTCAGCAGCACACCTACATGGCTATGAAACTAACTCTCAACATACCAGCATGGTTGCGCTTTTACAGCTCACCTACATGACTGCAGACAGCACACCTGCACGGCTATGGAAATAACTCACATCATACCTGCATGGTTGCGCTTCTACAGCGCACCTACATGGCCGTAGACAGCACACCTGCACGGCTATGGCATTAACTCACATCATACCTGCATGGTTGCGCTTCCACAGTGCACCTACATGACTGCGAACAGCACACCTGCACGGCTATGGAAATAACTCACATCATACCTGCATGGTTGCGCTTCCACAGTGCACCTACATGACTGCGAACAGCACACCTGCACGGCTATGGAAATAACTCACATCATACCTGCATGGTTGCGCTTCTACAGCGCACCTACATGGCCGTAGACAGCACACCTGCACGGCTATGGCATTAACTCACATCATACCTGCATGGTTGCGCTTCCACAGTGCACCTACATGACTGCGAACAGCACACCTGCACAGATATGGAAATAACTCACATCATACCTGCATGGTTGCGCTTCTACAGCACACCTACACGACTGTAGACAGCACACCTGCACGGCTATGGCATTAACTCACATCATACCTGCATGGTTGCGCTTTCACAGTGCACCTACATGACTGCAAACAGCACACCTGCACGGCTATGGAAATAACTCACATCATACCTTCATGGTTGCGCTTCTACAGCACACCTACATGACTGCAGACAGCACACCTGCACGGCTATGGAAATAACTCGCATCATACCTGCATGGTTGCGCTTCTACAGCACACCTACATGACTGTAGACAGCACACCTGCACGGCTATGGCATTAACTCACATCATACCTGCATGGTTGCGCTTTCACAGCGCACCTACATTACTGCAAACAGCACACCTGCACGGCTATGGAAATAACTCACATCATACCTGCATGGTTGCGCTTCCACAGCACACCTACATGACTGCAGACAGCACACCTGCACGGCTATGGAAATAACTCGCATCATACCTGCATGGTTGTGCTTCTACAGCGCACCTACATGGCTGCAGACAGCACACCTGCACGGCTATGGCATTAACTCACATCATACCTGCATGGTTGCGCTTTCACAGTGCACCTACATGCCTGCAAATAGCACACCTGCACGGCTATGGAAATAACTCACATCATACCTGTATGGTTGCGCTTCTTCAGCACACCTACACGACTGTAGACAGCACACCTGCACGGCTATGGAAATAACTCGCATCATACCTGCATGGTTGTGCTTCTACAGCGCACCCACATGGCTGGAAACAGCACACCTGCACGGCTAATGGAACTGAGTCTCAACATACCGGCATGGTTTCACCTTACAGCTCACCTGCA
Organism: Miltochrista miniata; assembly: GCA_933228765.1. Lineage (NCBI taxonomy): Eukaryota > Metazoa > Arthropoda > Insecta > Lepidoptera > Erebidae > Miltochrista > Miltochrista miniata. The sequence continues at coordinate 20,151,927 of OW121750.1, read as the reverse complement.
TGGCTGCAAACAACACACCTTGCACGGCTATGGAACTAGCACATATAATACCTGCATGGTTGGACAATCACTTGCAACGCTCAGGGTTGCACAGCAGCATTCATACTTAAATTAATAAAATCGTGTCTAAATTTGTCATAGTACGTCTCATTGATTGGAGATCCACGTACTAAATACAGTCTTTGCCCTTGAGAAGTCGTTAAGTATCTTAACCACATACTTTTTTTAAAATAAATAGCAATGACTGCTAGTCTAGTCGGTCTTAACACAAAATATAAAACATATAATTGATCTATGTAACTGCAATAAGAACGGTGCGTACCCATCATATTTGGTGACATTTATTTGACCTATGTAAAAATAAATTTATTCACCGTACCGGTAGAGGGTTTTCACAAAATAATTAAAATAACTAACTGTAGTTATGTCCAAAATTTCTAATAGGACGTCTTATTAACTGAGGATCCACGAATTAAAATGAAGTCCTAGCCCTTGAGAAGTGGCTATGTAACTTAAATATGTACCTACTTTTGTTTCAAGGTAACTAATAGGTACATATGGGCATAATAGTGGGTATTACCACAATAAAAAATATAGCTCTAAGCCTCTAAGCAACTACAATAAAACAATAAGGGCCTTTTTTGTCACATTTCTATGTTCAATCTAAAACAAATGTATTCACCGTTCCGGTAGAGAATATTTCCTAAAACCCTTACCGGAGTTAAAAAAAAAAACGTTGTCAAATGGACACCGCAGTCAATAGAGTTATGTAACCCCAGTTTGCAGCAATTCGTTAAAGTCAAATACCTTCTTGACTACAGTAGAAGTTGCTACGAATATAATACACGCTAATAGGAATAATCACGAACCATGATTAGAATTCGAATAAACTTTTACTTACAGTTTTAACTTGTCACAGCTCGACTCGCAGGTTACCACTTCTGAGTTATTGAAAAATGATACTCCAATGGTCCTTTACATAGCTATTTATTCTTCTGTTCTTCGTATAATAATAGATACTACTCCTACATTCCATTTAATGGTATTACGAAATAATAATCCTATGATTGTAGATTCTTTACATTTTTATTTTCACAATCTAACTAATACTTGCGCAACTAAGTACTAACTATTAATTAATACAAATATTCTACTTTAACTAATTAGCACTTTACTGAACTCGATCAGGAAACAGAATGTGTTCCTTTTTCCAGAATATTCACTTTTTATCGCCTCTCACCAACTCCTACCTCATACCACTGTATACTCATACTGAACATTTATGTCAAATCAACTACCCACTATTTTCGAATAATCAATAAATGTTATAAGTACAGGCTAATCATTCTACTATGAGGCGGTGTTGACATCACAAAAATTAACTTATTACTACTTAAAACTGAATGGTTTTAGAAAAATCACAACATAATCTAGGGATTATGTTGTGATTTTTCTAAAACCATTCAGTTTTTATATTCACATATTCAGTAAGTAGGCTAATATTATAAAGAGGAAAGATTTGATTGTTTGTTTGTTTGCAGCGAATAGGCTCCAGAGCTACTAGACCGATTTGAAAAATTATTTTAATGTTGTGAAGCTACACTCTTTGCGGTGAACATAGGTTATATTTTATTCCCGTATTCCCACGGAAATGGGAACTACGCGGGTGAAACCGCGTGACGTCCGCTTGTTTTCATATAAACTTAAGTATTTTTTCCAAGACTCGGCCCGATCGCATTTAGAAGGGTCTTAACAAGCTTTCCGGGGTCTAAGCCAACCTCATTTGAAATAAGCAGTTAACGAAGCTTCAAAGTAGAACCTTAGTATACAACGAAGCATAGTTAAGAAAAAATTAAGACAGAAGTTGTTTTACACGTATAATATTATATGTATTAGTCTGTAAGCCTTCTACAGATGTACAACAATATTTTTAAAAGAAAATAAAATATTACATTATTCAAATAATAATATAACTACATAGTGTACATAGTAATACCAAACATAATGAACTGCCTCGTCGGTCTAGTCGAAATAAAAAATTCTGTGATCCATAAATGTATGTTTATAGAATCTGGGTGTTTATTTATAAATATGCATTTTTTAAAAAGGTATAAAAGTATTAATAGCCGTGGTCCCATGACACAAGCAGATTATTCCTAGCTTACTTTGGGATCAGATAGCGTTGTTGTGCGAAAATGTCCGTGAATATTAATATTTATTTAATCTAGAAAATTAATTCTACTAGCTGTTCCCGGCGGCTTCGTCCGCGTAGACGTCGTTATCGCGTAAAATCATAACCTTCCTTTTCCGCAGTCTACGACGTAGTCTAAAGTAGCCTACGACGTCCTTTCCTTGGACTCAAAGTATATTTATAACAAATTTTATCAAAACCAGTTCAGCTGTTTAGGCGTGAAAACGTAACAGACTGACAGATTTACTTTCGCATTTATAATATTAGTACTTAGTAGAGATTATTATAGATAACTGAACCACAATGAACAATACTTCTAGCGGGAGCTCACCCAGAAACACCACCTTCGATGCAACGCAGCCATCGCATAGATTTTCATCGCAGACCAGTCGCTATTGCAGTGATCGTTTATAGGGCACTCGGTAAGCGGGGCTATTAGCTTTTCAGCATAGCGTAGTTTATGCAAATGTTTTTCATTTTAGAATTATTCCAAAATGCAATGCTAATGCAATTCTGAAACGCTTATAACCTACTAACACAGTGCTTGATAAACGATCACTGCCGGTCCTCGCATCACTAGTTTTTTCTATACCACTAAGGTGACAGATAAGATACGGTTCACCAAAAGAACTGGTGGTGGACAGCCATGAATGATTGCAATACCTGAGGCGCCTCACTCGCGCTGCCGACCCTGTAAAAACCTTCTAAGACTCTTTTTGACGAACACCATACTGTAGGCGTTTGGGAAAACGGAGATCATTCCACAACCTAAGCGTGCGCGGAAGAAAAATGTAGTTGTATGTAAAATGCAATGCGTGTCATCATTATAAAGTAGGTACAATCAATTACTGTAATCAGCCTTTGGCACTCCATTGCTGGACATAGTGAAATAGATCCACTCGTTTAATAAATACCGACCCATTACTCGAATTCAGCCCTAACCTTGGCTGTTGGCAATATTGTTGCATGATCTTCATAAAAGTGTTTCCTCAATAACCATCGTTTGAACTCTTGATTGTTGACACTTGATAGAACTTGTTATAATACATTATTAAAACACAATCATCATTACCAAGGTGGACCAAGGGTAAATAATTCAGCCTGTAGTACACCAAGGTGGACCAAGGTGTACCACGGAAAAAAATAATTGGTCGTGGTCCACCCAGGTGAACCAATGAGGTGTACCATGGGTTGGGAGGGGTACTTTCCCTTCCACTATTTTATGATAAAATAGTGGAAAAGTACAAGGGATTGTGTTTAAATAATGTATCAAAAATCATCATTATCAGAAACTAGCGGACTTCACGCGGTTTCACTCCGCATAGTTCCCGTTCCCGTGGGAATGCGGGAATAAAATATAGCCTATGTTCACCGCAAAGAGTGTAGCTTCCCGACAGTGAAAGAATTTTTCAAATCGGTTCAGTAGTTCCGGACCCTATTCGTTACAAACAAACAAACAAAAAAACAAAAAACAAATCTTTCCTCTTTATAATATTAGTATCTATAGTATAGATGAGGCAGTGATCAATCAAAGACTTTTTTTGTATTTTGTAGCTCTTTTTGCTTTAAATATCTTGAATTTTTCCTCATGAGGCTATACATACCTATATGCGACACATTTTTAGGGTACCGTACCTCAAAGGAAAAAACGGAACCCTCATAGGATCACTTGATCACTTTATTGGGGTTTCACACCCAAAGGGGAAATACGGGCCATATTCATGAGGCTTCGCTGTCTGTCTGTCTATCCGTCATGAGGATGTAGGTATCTCAGGAACCGTGATAGCTAGAGAGCTGAAATTTTCACAGATGATGTATTTCTATAACCGCTATGACAAAAAATACTAAACTCAGAATAAAAGGGAGGTTAAACAGCAAAAAATCATGTTTGTTGTACGGGAATCCTCCTCCCAAACGACAAACATGATTTTTTGCTGTTTTTGGTACGGAACTCTCTGCGCGCGAGTCAGACTCGCACTTGTTAGGTTTTTGTATGTTTGCGAATGAAATTACTTTTTCTATTAGATGGTGATGTGAGTATGTACTTACTACGGGTTCTGATTGCTATTATTACCTTCATTGAAAAAGGTTATCCAATTTTGAGGATACAATTTTTGGATACATAAGGTGAAATGTCTTTGAAAATTTTAAAAAGAGTAAATAAAAAACAAGGCTTATGCGATACACATTTATTTCAGCAATAGGGAAGGCAGATTAAGGCCGCGTGGGTCAGATTTTGAGTTTTTTGAAACAATCCTAGTCAAAAAGTAAAGGGTTTTTAAATCTGAAAAATATATATGTAATAGTTAAGGATATAAGCTAAACATATTCCGAGCCCGTTACACGATCCAATAAATTTCACTAGATAGAATAAAATCCCAAAGTTGACTCTGTCAGAAAAGTTTTTTCAAAACTGTGGCTAAACTATTAACATTTTATATATTTTTTTTGCACTCAATTAAAGGTATTAAGTTTTTATACACATTTTCCGAGCGTTTTTCTATAAACAACTATTTACATAGTTATCATGTACGAATATCTACCAAACGCAATAGAATTGCGCCGCTGACGGCCGATCAGTCTCGCCCTGGCGCTTGTGGAGGCAGGACCTGTGTCAGTTTTTTTCGCAACTACTTCGTAATTATTATGCCAAATTACGTTCAAATCGCGCCACAGTATAAAAATATCAGTAAGGGCAAAATGTAATTAGATTAACCGTTACAAATACATACGCGACTCATGATAAAAATGTGGTGATCTTTTACTTTTTAAGTGTTTTCACGACATGGTAACCAGCTACCTAATGCATTAAAATGTCTACGAATTACATGATAATTTCGCAATCCAACATGGCGGCCACGCCGTAATCACAAAATTTCATGATGGGTATCGTTTAAGGGGTTTTTTGGTATGCTGAGTACGAATCGCGTACTAATTTTGCAATACAAGATGGCCGCCGCGCCGTAATCACAAAATTTCATGATGGGTATCGTTTAAAGGGTTTTTTGGTATGCTGAGTACGAATCACGTGATAATTTTGCAATCCAAAATGGCCGGCGTAGTGTAATCACAAAATTTCAGGATGGGTGTCGTTTAAAGGGTTTTTTGGTATGCTGAGTACGAATCACGTGATAATTTTGCAATCCAATATGGCCGCCGCGCCGTAATCACAAAATTTCATGATGGGTATCGTTTAAGGGGTTTTCTGGTATGCTGAGTACGAATCACGTGATAATTTTGCAATCCAAAATGGCCGCCGCAGTGTAATCACAAAATTTCATGATGGGTTTCGTTAAAAGGGTTTTTTGGTATGCTGAGTACGAATCACGTACTAATTTTGCAATTCAATATGGCCGCCGCAGTGTAATCACAAAATTTCATGATGGGTATCGTTTAAGGGGTTTCTTGGTATACGGAGTACGAATCACGTGATAATTTTGGAATCCAATATGGGCGCCGCGCCGTAATAACAAAATTTCATGATGGGTATCGTTTAAGGGGTTTTATGGTATGCTGAGTACGAATCACGTGATAATTTTGCAATCCAATATGCCCGCCGCGCCGTAATCACAAAATTTTATGATTGGTATCGTAAATGGTAATAACGTAAGTATGGTAGTATCGTAAATCATACGTAGCAGACTGTAGTGTAAAAGAGATAGAGACACATGTTCCATTCTTCGTTCTAACATTTGTGTGTGGTTGGATTGCAGGGAACGACAGACTAAAAAAACTTGTTCGGTTTACTGTGAGTTAGTTAACCGCGTGCCAATTTGCAACTGTGCAAGACGTGGTCAGAGTTAAGAAGTTATTTATTTAACTCAGAGCTTACTAACTCTATATTTATATATTTAACTCGACTCTCCGCGCAAGTAGGCCTAAATAGCTTAGGCGGCCAAATTGAATTCCAAAATGATCATGTTATTTGTACTCAGCATTCGAAAAAACCCATTAAACGATATTCATTACGAAATTATGTGATTACGGCGCGGTGGCCATTTTGGATTGCAAAATTATCATGTGATTCGTCCTCAGCATACCAAAAAACCCCTTAAACGATAACCATCATGGATTTTTGCGATTACGGCGCGGCGGCCATATTGCATTTCAAAATGATCACAGGATTCGTACTCAGCATACCAATACACCCCTCAAAAGATACCCATCATGATATTTTGTGATTACGGCGCGGCGGCCATATTGTATTGCAAAATTATCACGTAATTCGTACTCAGCATACCAAAAACCCTTTAAACGATACCCATCATGAAATTTTGTGATTACACCGAGGCGGCCATTTTGGATTGCGAAATTATCACGTGATTCGTACTCAGCATACCAAGAAACCCTTTAAACGATACCCATCATAAAATTTTGTGATTACGCCCATATTGGATTGCAAAATTATCATGTGATTCATACTCAGCATACCAAAAAAACCCCTTAAACGATACCCATCATGAAATTTTGTGGCCATATTGGATTGCAAAATTATCATGTGATTCATACTTAGCATACCAAGAATTCCCTTAAACTATACCCATCATGAAATTGTGTGATTACGGCGCGGTGGCCATATTGGATTGCAAAATTAGTATATTTAACTCGACTCTCCGCGCAAGTAGGCCTAAATAGCTTAGGCGGCCAAATTGAATTCCAAAATGATCATGTTATTTGTACTCAGCATTCGAAAAAACCCATTAAACGATATTCATTACGAAATTATGTGATTACGGCGCGGTGGCCATTTTGGATTGCAAAATTATCATGTGATTCGTCCTCAGCATACCAAAAAACCCCTTAAACGATAACCATCATGGATTTTTGCGATTACGGCGCGGCGGCCATATTGCATTTCAAAATGATTACAGGATTCGTACTCAGCATACCAATACACCCCTTAAACGATACCCATCATGATATTTTGTGATTACGGCGCGGCGGCCATATTGTATTGCAAAATTATTATCACGTAATTCGTACTCAGCATACCAAAAACCCTTTAAACGATACCCATCATGAAATTTTGTGATTACACTGAGGCGGCCATTTTGGATTGCGAAATTATCACGTGATTCGTACTCAGCATACCAAGAAACCCTTTAAACGATACCCATCATAAAATTTTGTGATTACGCCCATATTGGATTGCAAAATTATCATGTGATTCATACTCAGCATACCAAAAAAACCCCTTAAACGATACCCATCATGAAATTTTGTGGCCATATTGGATTGCAAAATTATCATGTGATTCATACTTAGCATACCAAGAATTCCCTTAAACTATACCCATCATAAAATTGTGTGATTACGGCGCTGTGGCCATACTGGATTGCAAAATTAGTACGTAATTCGTACTCAGCATACCAAAAAACCCTTTAAACGATACCCATCATGATTTTTTGTGATTACACCGCGGCCGCCATTTTGGATTGCAAAATTATCACGTGATTCGTACTCAGCATACCAAGAAACCCCTTAAACGATACCCATCATGAAATTTTGTGATTACGGCGCGGCGCCCATATTGGATTGCAAAATTATCACGTGATTCGTACTCCGCATACCAAGAAACCCCTTAAACGATACCCATCATGACATTTTGTGGTTACGGCGCGGTGTCCATATTGAATTGCAAAATTAGTACGTGATTCGTACTCAGCATACCAAAAAACCCTTTAAACGACACCCATCATGAAATTTTGTGATTACACTGCGGCGGCCATTTTGGATTGCACAATGATCCCGTGATTCATACTTAGCATACCAACTTTAGAAAACTTAAGAAATTTTTATGACCAGCTATTATGTAATTTACATTTTTTACGCAACTGTAGCAAACGTACGCAACGGAAACTCTCAAAAGAAATGAAATATCCTAGTTGTCGAAAAATGTTTCGTTGCTGGTAAGCTCTTATTCGCCTTAGCGTGATGTTATATATTTTGGTATTTTTCAAAAATGGACATTCGGTTAAGAAACTCTTGAAATTCAACTAGCAGTCTCTTAGACTCTAGAGTTAGAACAACTAAACAAACAAACAAACTCATTAGCTTAAAAATAATAGTATAATATACATAATTTATTTACGATTAACTCTTTTATTTTTATTTACGAAACTAATAAATCACTACACTTAATAAAGTTAGATGCATTTACAACGTCAAACAAAGTTAGCATGCTGTTTCTTTCTACTATACTGTATACTGTGGCATGAGAGTCGACTGCCGCTGCCGGCGCGCGGTGTGTCTTGCGCCCGGGGCGAGGGGAGCGCCAAATGCCTACTTGTGCGGAATAACCGCCCCTTAATATAAACACCGTGCTTTTAGTTGGGAGATTTGTGCATCTTATAGAAAAGTACTAATGACAAATGTTGTTTAGTCACCTGCGAATGCACCTTTTCCACTATTGTCTGATTATCACTATTTGATTCTGTTACATACATACATTTAGTCACGCCTATATCCCCAAAGAAGTAGTAATCATAGTAAGTAATACACTTCTATACTTCTATACTTATATTATAAAGCTAAAGAGTTTGTTTGTTTGTTTGTTTGTTTGTATGGTTGAACGCTAGGATCTCAGGAACTACTGGTTAGATTTTAAAAAATCTTTTACAGTTTGATAGTACATTTATTGAGGATGGCTATAGGCTATATAACATCACGCTAAGACGAATAGGGGCGAAGCAGCAATCAATAATGTTTTAAAAACGGGGAATAAATTTTACCGTCTGAGAGCTTCCGAGGCGTACCTACGCTGCGTAAATAGTTAAAGATACGTAAAAATTGTGTATTACAATATTGTTTCTCTTAAAAAGTTCTAAAAAATGTCAGAGGCAGCATATGTCTATCTTTTAAGGTTCGCTTACAATACCTAATTTATCCGTTTCTTAAGGTTCGCTCACAATATGATAAAACTGAAGAGTTTGTTTCTCCTAGGATCTCAGAAACTACTGGTTGCATTTTGAAAATTATTTTACAGTTTAATAGTCCATTTAATGAGGATGGCTATTGGCGATATAAAATCACGCTAATGCGAATAGGAGCGGGGCACCCATAAATAATGTTTCGAGAACAGGGAAAATTTCTTTCTTTTGAGAGCTTCCACTGCGTACGTTGCGTAAATAGTTAGTTACGTGAAAATTTTGTATTACAAAAATGTTCCCCTTTAAAAGTTACAAAAAATGTCGTCAACAGAATATGCCTATCTTTTAAGGTTCACTTACAATAACCCCTTTTAATAAGTTTTGAAGTATGAGCGACGCGACGGGAGTAAACGTGGACTGCAGTGGTAGCCAATCAACTGAACTATAAAAACCGGCCACACATGAGTTCCGTACAAAAAAAAGGACGGGTGGAAGTAAATGCAACGGGAAACATTATATCACTTTACATATTAATACCACACCTCTCTCCTTCTCACTCTCATGTGATGCAAATGAAGTTGTGCGGGTCAGCTCTAATGAATACAAGCGACGCGACGGGAGTAAATGCGAAGGGAAACATTATATCACCTTAAATATTAATACTACACCTCTCTCTTTCTCGCTCATGTGACGCAAACAAAGTTGTACGGGTCAGCTATCTATATATATAAAAATCAATGCCACTTTTCGTTGTAATTTTATAACTCAAGAACGGGCTCACCTGTCCAAACCAAATGTTTAGGCTTCGTTCAGAATATTTAGTAGATGGTTTATGTGAAGTTTGCACAAAATCGGTCGAGCGGTTCTTCATTTATCACGCAAACAAAGTTGCGCGGGTCAGCTAGTAGTGTATATAAGCGACGCGACAGGACTAGGCGTGACGAGAGTAAATGCGACGGGAAACATAATATTACTCAAAATATTAATACCATACCTCTCTTTTTCTAACTCTTATGTGCCGCAAACGAAATTGCGCGGGTCAGCTACTTAGTATATTATAAAGAGGTAATATTTGATTGTTTGTATGCATGCATTGTATACGCTCAGAAAACTACTGAATCGATTTGAAAAATTCTTTCACTGTTGAGAAGCTACACTATCCCCTTTGAACATATTTAAGCTATATTTTATTCCCGTATTCTCACGGTAACGGAAGCTGCGCGGGTGAAACCACGTGACCTCCGCTAGTATATTATATGAGTCATAGATACATTTAGTTATTAGGAACATTTTCTTTTTAAATATGTGTAAGCATAAAGGTTAAGTTTGATTTAACCTTTTCCAAGAAAGGCACACAGTTATCAGATTGTGTACACCCACACACATCACCGATAATGTATTTTCTTTTGCAAATATAGACACATACAAGTTGCCGTAAACCCGTCCTCAAGAGAAAACATCAGCACAATAGGTACATAGATATATTATTTCTTCTTTTATTAATTCACTAGCGGACGTCACGCGGTTTCACCCGCGTAGTTACCGTTCCCGTGAGAATACGGGAATAAAATGTAGCCTATGTTCACCGCAAAGAGTGTAGGTTCCCAACAGCGAAAGAATTTTTCAAATCGGTCCAGTGGTTTTTGAGTTTATTTATTACATACAAAAATAGAAATCTTTCCTCTTTATAATAATAGTAATAGATTTATTTTTAGCACTTGTGAACTGTTTTTCAACAGATTCCAATCGTTTCCATTTTAGCTCAGAACAACGCGGGCTGGACAGTCTCAGTGGTAGTCAAAATCTGCAAGGAATCTTGAGACTTTCTTTTTTCAGAATAGCGGCGACCGTAAGAGAGTTAAGGTTTATACGCCCAGATTTATAAGAATTAACAAATAAAAATTACAGTGTTCTGTAAACGATCACTACATAAAGCATCTTAAACCTCTCCTACGATGGGTGAGCATTTGTGGTATTTTCACTCACGATCGTTTTCTTAGCAGTTGTTTCCAGTTGCCAGTACCATGGTAGTCGTTAAGACAAGTGGATGGCTTTATGGGCGGTTACCAAAAAAAAAAACATAGTGGGTGGTCACAATCTGTGCTGATTCATTTTTAGGGTTCCGTACCGTAAGGGTAAAAACGGGATCCTATTCATGAGATTTCGCTGTCCGTCTGTCTGACTGTACTTCACGAGGTTGTATCTCAGCAACGGTGATAGCTTGAGACTAAAATCAGAAAAAACGGGCACAGCCATACACAAAAACGGTTTTTGATACGGAACCCTCTGTGAGCCTCGCCCTTGGCCGGCTTTCTTACATTATCTGAGCATAAAAATATTAGGATATCAAAAATCGGAAAGAATACCATAAGGTACATCTGTTTTGGAACAGAACGAAGAATAAAACTAGAGATATAGTTACATAATAAAATTGTTCGTAGAAGTTTATAGCCCCAATGTGAGCCGTTCAATTTGAACAGATGACTTTAGAAGGCTATGGCTGAATCCATGTGATGTGTAACCGTTTTCTACCGAAACCATTTTGTAGGCACGATACTTTTTAGGGGTTCCGTAGCCATATGGTAAAAATGGAGCCCTATTATTGAAACTTTGCTTTCCGTCAGTCCGTCTCTCTGTGACCATGAAGACCATCCTATGCCCCGATGCCTAGACAGTTTAAATTTTCACATATGATGTATTTCCATAGCCGCTACAACAAAATAATACTAAAAAGACTAAATATTTAAGGCGGTGTGTACCTACAGAACCTGTCGGACGCGAGTCTGACTCACTCTTGGCTCTGGTTTTTTACGGCGTTACTCTTGTAGTATGACAAAACTTTATTATGGCAGTACTTACGAAAATTTACAAAATAATATTATGGAAGTGTAGTGTAGTAGAGTAAAAACTATACGCATCTAACTAGTCAACTTAAAACATGACATTACACAGTAGGTAGATATATAGAGGAAAATGGGCAAGCCTAAGTGGACATTCTCTAGCTGCATTAATTTGAGAGAACTCCTTGGAGACTACCCTCGTTACCCTAATGTAAAGCAGAATGCGTGAATCTCTTTAAAATATAACACAAGTAAATGACTTGCGGTCCTTAAGTAGAATTAGTATTATCATAGCTAAAAACAGAAAAATAATAATTTTAAGGGGGGGCCCCATACAACAAACGTAAGTTTTTGTCGTTTTTGGTAAGGTACGGAACCCTCGGCGCACTTGGCCGGTTTTTAGAACTGTTTAGATTATTCAAAAATAAATAAAATAATAATTTTCATCACAATAATAAACAGAAGGTGATTCGTGTATCGTAGGCGATAAAAATGAATTGCATACGGTCACATCCCTAGTGATGTGGTACTGATAAATATCAACCAACGTCAAACTGCCAGCAGATTGTCATACGCACCTTGTTACAGCGAGGCGACTATAGGTAGGCGGCTTCGTCTCCCGACTGTATGATCTGTCGGCTGTGGTATTAAAGAGAAACCCGTGATAAAAAAGGAAATTGAGAAATTAATTATTCTTCACCGAATAATTATATCTAAAGTACATACAAAATATTAGGCTTTTATTTTCAGGTACTCCCACCGTAATAAATTAAACGTCAAGTGCACTCACTCTTAATGATACAGTAAAACTTATACATAAAAATAAATAGCTTAAAGTAATGAGTAAGATCTTCAAGACACGACGAACAGCAATATAACTGAAGCTAATCTTATCTTTTAAACAATTTTGGAATAAATCTTAACTGTAGTTGGTAAGTAAGATTCCGTTTTAAGCGGTCGCGTCTTTATAACTGAAATCTGGAACACAATTGAAGTTTATTAAGCCTTATAAAATGAAAACCGCCCTTCTAGTAATATACAACTCTATGGTCGTAAGTGCTAAGTTGCTTCTGTATCTCTGACGATAAGTTCCTAATTGCAGTTCTCTGCGGAAATAGGGTAACGCGGGCAATAGAGGGCGAACATGTACTCCGCGTACGTGTTCTGAAAAGTGCTAAGGTTTAATGCCCACGACAAGCGGCTTGATGTTATGTCTAGCACTTCGATTTTATGTTTTTCAATCCACGAGGCCTATCGCAACTTGATCGAATAAAAGAAAATACTTTTATGATAATTTCTGTAATGAGTTGAGTACGCCCCTGCATTTACGGCGACAATGTTCAGCTACTTACTTAAAGCCTGTGTGCTAAAAAATACCGAATGTTAAAAAGAAAAGTATATAAAATTTAAGACGTATGTTCTGTGCATGTTTTTACAAATACAAATACTTTATTGCGTAAATGGAGTAAATTGAGTGACATTTTTGTGCTTATTACTTACCTACTTAAAATTTGAATTTTCATGTTCAGAGGTTTTTTTTTGAGAAGTACTTAAATCGAGAACTCTAGCGAAAATTAATACGAAGCATTCCGTACCCAAAAGGTAAAAACCGGGACCCTATTCATGAGACTCCGCCGTCCGTCTGTCTATCCGTCACGAGTCCGTATCTCGTGAATTGTGATAGCTAGAGAGTTGAAATTTTCATTGATTATGTGTTTCTGTTGCCGCTAGAGCAACAAATACTATTAATAGAAAAATAATAATATTTATTTTAAATTTTAAAAACGGCAAAGCTTGTACCTACTCACAGAATAAAAAAAATAATTTAACTTTAAACGCCATTCAAAATTCTACCCGCATGCATTCAAATTAAATTATAGAAGAGGTAATGTCATGTAAAAACCTAAATAAAACTACTTACAAGACTTACACAAGCAGTTATGTAGAATAAATAAATGTTGTAGAACAGTACAAGTGCCGTTATTTAATAAGTGCAGCAGGTTCCACCAAGTGACATCAATCAACAGTATAAATAAATAATCTGAATTTAATAAGCTTTATTAGATACCATACCTTCGTCCGAATCATTATTTAAAAACTAGCAGGCCCTAGGGCTGTTCCCACGCAAAGTTTGAAAGCAAACTTTTCGTAGGTATAAGTAGGCATATGTCGCTAAAACGTGTTCACGTGGGGGAGTAAATGTTTTTCTGGAATAAAAAGCCTATATCGCTTACCAGACCCACATCTGTCTTTTTTTTAAATGTTCCACAATACATTGATTCTTATAAATTCAACGAAGGACAATGAAACGTATTTCCGATTGGTACTTTTTAGGGTTTCGTAGCCAAATGGCAAAATACGGAACCCTTATAGATTCGTCATGTCTGTCTGTCTGTCCGTCTGTGTGTCACAGCCACTTTTCTCCGAAACTATACGGCCTATGCTTTTGAAACTTGTTAACTAGATGTATTCTGTGAACCGCATTAAGCTTCTTATATAACACTAGAAAAAAAGCAGTAAATTTTGGGGGTCCCCATACTCAGAACTGAAACTCAATTTTTTTTTTCATCAAACCCATACGTATGGCGTATCTATAGATAGGTCTTTCAAAATGCTGTTGAGGTTTCTAACATAATTTTTTTCTTAAGTGAATAGTTTGCGCAAGAGGGACTTCCAAAGTGGAAAAATGAGTGTCCCCCCCCTCTAACTTCTAAACTAAGAGAGTGATAAATCTAAAAAAAATATATGATAGACACTGCCATAAAAACTACCAACGAAAATTGGTTTGGACGAGATAGAGCTGGTAGTTTTTTTTTAATACGTCATAAACCGCTATTTTCGGTTAAAAAATCACTACCACTGCGAACGTGTTAAAACATCAATCAAAGTTACAACTAGTACAACGAACTATAAGAACTTTTATATTATGTTACTTCCTGCTACGAAACCCTTCATGGGCGAGTCCAACTCGCACTTGGCCGGTTTATTTATAATATGTTAATGGTAGATAGTTTTAAACCGTGAATGGTGACCGTAGGTAAGGTGTGTTCCGTTGTAAAAAGCAAACTATATTAATGGATGCAAATGTGTCGAGATCATATTATATAGATTTTATTAATATTAATAGCTATTTAAAATTCGTTATTAACACGAGTGATAGAATGAGAGAGGGAGACTGAAAAAAGCTTTATAAATGCATACAACCAACGGGATCGAAACCGGGTGTTTGAAAAATTTAGTCCTTCCGGAAATCTTTAAGTTTTGAGTTTCGATAACTACCTTGATCTGATGATTCAGCTGACAGTCTCTTTGTAGTATTATTTCTCAAACGTAATTTTATTTGTACCACTTATGGTCGGTGCTTTATTTTTTATATTGTTTTTATACGGCACCTGTGGCGACCGCCATATTTATATGACAAGACTAGCTGACGCCCGCAACTTCGCCCGCGTAGAATTTGTTCCCGTTCCCGCTTCCCGTATTTTATCCCCTTAGGGGTTGAATTTATCAAAATCCTTTCTTAGCGGATGCCTACATCATAACATCTACCTGAATGCCAAATTTCAGCCCGATCCGTCCAGTGGTTTGGGCTGTGCGTTGATAGATCACTATGTCAGTCAGTCAGTCACCTTTGAGTTATATATATTTAGATAGAAGAACAATTGAATTACGTAGGTCACAGAGCATCGCGCGCCTTTACAGAAGTTCGCGTTGCTCTATGACGTAGGTACATTGCGATTACGTACATCCCGCTGATGAATAAGTACCTGATATACAATAAATCAACATCAACAGTTGGGCTGCTTGCAACGTGGTCGGAGGACCCTCCCTTTGTGTTGGAGGAACATATCAACCGTCCCTCTACTGTTCCTCCTCCTTTAATAATTTAGCTTGTATACAGTCACAGTCAGTCCTTTTTGTTATTGTATGGAAATCTTACATGGATGCTATGCCGGAATCCTACCGACTAAAACCACACAATGCCTTACAATAGTCTGTGGCCGGGAGTCCCGGGTAAGCCTTTGGAAGGATGTACCAGGGTTCCCGGCAGACTTTGGCTACCGCCGCGGCATGGTTCGCTCGCATAGATGGTTCGGTTGCTATCCCTCGTCTGGTCAGCCAGGACAGCCAGTCCTTTTTTCTCATAACTTTTCTCAAAAATTAGTGGGAAATATAGATGCATAAGCTGGAAACATGTGTTGGAATTAAACACTTTATTTTTGTATGAATTTACAATAACAACAAGATTTGTGATGAAAGTATTAAAAATGACATAAAACACAAATTATTAATATAAATGAGGCTGCACACGACCGGGCTGCATAATCTGAAAATGAAATGACTCTATTTAAATTTCGAACACAAATAAAATGGACGCGTACCTACTTATTTTAAGTGGCAATTTGTTGTTTCAAAATGACAGTTGCAGAGACGAGTGATTCATTAAGGCTAATGTAAATTAAATGTAGTGATTAATCAATCAAATCAGTTTATACAGTACGCTACATTTACTGGATGTAGACCTATGTCAATTTTTGCCTATAGTAAGTACCGTATAAAAATACCGTCAATAGACGGTATTTTTTTCAAGATACCCTCTCTTTCGCCATGACTTCTGCTGTTAATCTATGCAATGAATACACACGTAGGTACGTATAAGCGTAGTTCCTTAGGATTTTTTGTTTTAATTTTGTTGAGGGCATGCCCCCAGCTGGTGTAGTTCCCAGGTGGCGGCGCTGTCGGCGCATTTCACTGTCGCAGTTCATTGTCAAAACTAGTAGACACATTTTTAAGTTTTTAATCGGCTACATTCAGGGATAATTTATTCAAAATATTTCACGTCCTTTTTAATTATAATATTGCATAGATGTTTACATAGCTTGATTTTTTAGTTTTGCTTCGAAAAAAAATGCCGCACGCCCGCGCCGCGATGCGGCATTTTGTGTCAAAGAAAGTTTGTCTTCAGAGTGGCCTTAGGAGCTACGCTTCTATGTACGTGTGTATTCATTGTCTATGGGTAGGTTAACTACATAATTATATAGAAGTAAGACAGACAACCTTGGGTTCCGAAGATCAATAAATTTTGTCAAATCAATTCAAACAAGATTTTTTCCAGCAGCAGAAGTTTCGAGATCAGAGTAAAATAGATAATTTTTGACATTATCCAGCCTCGAAATTACTTTTGGGCGGTGTAGCCAACATACAAGAGGAAACGATAACGCATCAAGACTATTTTGCCAAACTGTACCATGTATTTCTCTAGAATAACATTCAGAAACTATACGAAAGAGCAGCAATTATATTAAAATTTACGATAATAGCTACACTACAGCCTAATTTCATTTATGAAAACTAAAATTTCAGTTCGTACCGTTTGCTTGATGTTCCTGTGGGCTCTCCACCTCGATCGCAGCAATATGCGCCGTTGGCATAAGACCTGTAAGTGCATGCAGTAGTTCATAAAGTTTTATGAGCAACGGCTTACGATGTCTTTAGTATCACGTAGCACGTAATACAGCCTTATAAAGCTGCAGTCGCAAATGAGCCTGACCCCTATTTAAGTAAATGGACTGCTGAGAAAATAATGTTTAACTCATGAACGTCTCAGCTTAAAGTTACGTGAACTATTTCTTTAAATATTGATCTGACACCACTATAAATGGTTTTAAACTCTTTAGATATGTACCTTCTTTTGATGAGAGTTTACCATTTCGGTATTTGATATAGTTCACAGAGCATCGCGCGCCTCTTAGACAGTTTGCGTTGCTCTGTGGATATAGTTAGACTTCAAAGCGGAGTCGGTGTAAAAGTTCTGAGTATAATTTTAATGAAACTTTGTGTTAAATATACAAAATAAAATAAGTTAGACTTTAACTCTTGGCAGAGATGAAAAGTGAGGTATTTATAGAGAACAGTGGACAGAAAAACTAGAACAAATTAAAACACCTGACTGGGCGCCGTTCATGACCAAAGCGGCGGGCGGGACGGGCGACATAATAAAACGAAGAGACAAGCTTTTAAACGTGAATAGTACCTAGTGTATGTACATATACGTGTTTTTTATATACAATACAATTTTTGTTTGTTTCTTTGCATTCTTTTTTTTTATTAATAATATAATATACTTAATAATATTTGTGGACATTCACATACAACACCATCTAGCCCAAAGTAAGCTAATATACCAAAAAATCAAAAAAGTCAATGTATCTATGGCGTTTGTCAAGTCACTACGCACAATCAGCCCGCTGCCGTCGTGGATTGGAGGAGTGTATCGCTTTCCGCGCACACCGACTTTGTGGCCTCGCTTGCCGCATTCATTCTGTAGCACACCTAATGACTTTATGAAATAAATTACGCAACTTTGAGAGGAGAAAAGTGTATGACAGCAGTTTGCTGCGCTATCAATAATTAAATGGAACATGTAGTGCTGAGGTTTATAACACTAGCATATTGTTTTCTTTTCATATTAAGCTCGCCAAATTGATGCCGACCGCCTGATGGAAAGTCATGGCGATAACTAGCGATTGGAGGCCACTCACAGTCCGCAAGTATTCTGGCAGTGTTCCTCAAGTTGGCGGCCCTGTGATGTGCCTCCTCACACTATGTTTAAAGAAACCGGGATTGTAAGATGAAGGAAACAAATGCGTGGGCAGGTCGTTACAAGTTTTTCTTGTTCAACAGAGAAACGATCTCTTGAAACGCTCAGTTATCGCGAAGACTCTCTTCACTGTGTATGAGTGACACCTATGCCCGGCACGTCTTGATCCGGATCGAATAGGAGAGGGTGAGGTCAGGTCGAAGAGCTTTTTAAGCACTTGCCGTAATAGATTCGGTAGAAGGCAGCTAAGGACGCTATGGTTCTTCGCTGCGCCCACGGCTCGAGGCCTCCCCTTACCTCAGGACAAGCAATCATTCGGATAGCACGTCTCTGTAAAGCGTAGGTATATCGTATTATGTTATTCTTACCAGGATAGTATATAGTTGTTCTGTTAACCGTGTAGTTGGCGAGAGGCAAGCTCAGCTCACACACGAACTCTTCAAAAGGAAGTGTGACGTCATCGTCGTGTACTTCTGCTCTTGTTTCTACCGTGTACATGCCCCACGAGTCCATATTCATGTTTGTAACTGCTTGGACTAAAGGTTTCCTAGAAACAACATGTTTTATATTTTTTACAATTACTTAGTTACAAGGTTCAAAGTATGAGGTTTTTTTTAGGGTTTCGTACTTAAAAAGTAAAAACGGGAACCTATTAATGAGACTTCACTGACCATCTGTCTGTCTATCATGAGGCTGTATCTCAGGAACCGTGATATTCTATTGTCGTTATGACAACAAATACTAAAATCAGAAAAAGGGAGGCTTCCATACAACGAACGTGACTTTGGAACATTGCGAGTCCGACTCGGACTTGGCCAGTTTTAAATATTTTATTTCTTCCCTGGTTGATATATTTGAGGCAATTCATGCATATATTGATTGCATGTTTACCGCAGTGCACTGAACTTTTTTCTTTATTTGAAGTCGATTGAATAGAATTTCCCGAATTATATTCAATCGACTATTTTCGCAGAATGAATCCATCATTCAAAATATCTGTAAATGATTGATCAACGGTCTACCCGTGATCATGGCCGGTGCCCATAATTCAATCAAGCTGTCAGTGAAAAAGAAATACCTTGCAAGGTAAGTGTATGGGGTTTTATCACTTCTAAATCTTCATTTTATGCGAAAACAAAGGTGTGCCTTTTGCTTATAGTAACATTATGGAAAATAGAAACCTTTAGGTGACAGAACGACTATATCTTAGTACACGCGAGCTGACCTTCGAGTGACATCTAGAACTCATATTATAATTCTTCTCTACGACCAGTCTTTGTTTATAATATTAGTTAGTAGTAAAATAGTTAGAAGTAAGATACTTTTGTGGTTGGTGGTCACATTTCTTTTTCCAAATTTTACCTTGATCTGGGCGAGATCATTGTACACATAACATTCGTCTAAATTTGACGGATAGGTACTTGGAAATTGTTCGGTTGGATCGACTTCATTAATGACGAGAATATTTGAAAGTCACGCATCGCTCCGAAAAGATTTTTCATTTGAAATGGAAACCTAATGTTAAGTATTCAAAATATTTCTCCAGATGAGAAAATTATAGTGAACCTTTACATTTAGCAGAATTTTGTATTTGAATTGGAGTTTTTTCTTTAGCCATAGAGAAGAGCTGTTAGACGTAAGCCTCTCGCAATTTAATTTTGGGAGTGTGATTGCCTATTCTTTCCACATTGATCAGGACGGTTTGGTGCTGGGATTAATTTTAAATTTTCCTTCTGTTCACTACAGTCTCATCTGATAGGTGACAGGTACACCGATTGCAATTGAGACTGAGATTCTGAAGATTTCGGCAGAGTGCCATCTCTCCACGTTCAATAAGCGATGTATTATGCCGTCTATATTTGTAGTCGTAGATACCTATCACATTTTTAATTTATCTACGTATCTAAATAATTACTACCTACGTACAAGGAGAAAATTAAAAGGTCTTACGTATAATATACTAGCGATGCTTATGAAAAATAACTCCCCAGAGCTCAATAATATACAAGGCGTATAGGCAACGATGTGTTGCTTCTTATAACTATAGTCAGGGAGTACAGTATCTTTAACTTGAAATAATTTCATGATATGATAGTTCAGACTCACAAATTTTAATAAAAATAATGTTGAAATGTGTTTTTCACAGTCACTTCCCACAAAGTTTTTTTTCCAGTCGTTTTCGAGACCCTACGTTTGTTTTCTGTGCTCTAGGTCCATAGGGTCCCAATGAGTATATATTATGTAAAATTTTGAAAAAGCGCCTAGTTGAGTTCCCTTTTTTTCCTATGTACCCTTGGCTGTTCCCTTGATGGTACAGTGGAAAATAAATTTTAACCGCTGTACCCTTGGCCGTAAAATCCAACCAACTTAAATTAAACATGAAATCTTTCATTGAAATCATGATCTTTTAGGACATGTGAGTGGAAAAAGATCCATTATTGGTTGTGTTATACGAAGAACATCTAAAAGTTAATATGTATAAAGTAATTAAATAATTTTTAAAACAAATAAAGATCGGTAAAACAAATGAAGATCAACAGAACAAATGAAGATCGACAAAATTTCCACTGTACCATCAAGGGTACACAGGAAAACAAGAGCGACTGGTGACCTAAGTGCGCTGGCATTTTTTTCTCTCAGCGAATAGGTATTGCTATTCAAAGAGGGAATGCTGCTAGTCTTTTGGGCCCAATGCCACGGCTGCCTTATTTAGGTTTAGTTTAGACAGATAAAATAATGTTAATAATTATGTATCACAGTATTTTTTTTTTGCAATAGATCTTAACAATCCCGAATAAAATGCCATACTGCATTGCTACGCAGGTGCTCCAATAAAATTTGTAGAGAGAACCTACCTACGCTGATCTGACGCCTTGCACAGTTGCTCGTAGCAGTTCGTACCCTGAACGCCAAGTTGCTATTTAAACATAAGACTATCATTAGATAGTGCTACTATTGAGGTAGAAAAGTCAAGTCACCATAAGTACCTCTATCAGAAATGTGGGTTTGTTATCAGCGAACTGTTTTCCAGAGGTAGGTTTGAAGATGTTTTAGCGAAACAAATTCAACTGGTTAATTTTATAGGCTTTTAGTTACTTACATAATCGATCCATTTTACTACTTACTCAAAAGTTTAGCCCGTCAAAAAGTTTATAGTTATAAAATTTTACGTGGCATCTACAGGGGATAGACAAGCGAAAAATAAAGACGTCTTCTCCAAATTGCTCCCAAGCGGGGCGGGATCTGTCCCCTTCTTTACATAAGTTGATACTGTTCAGCTATTTTGTAGAAATAGCAAACTATAAACAAGTTAAGCAGATAATAAAGTTTGAAGGAGAAAATTTTTCCGTTGAATTCTTAGAATAAATTAAATAAACAGTCTACGACAGCCAAGTGCGCTATAAAAACTTTGCTTAAAATATTTTAGATGAAAATAAAAGAGGTTTTAATTACAAGAACGCTCACCCTTTTGACAATATCTTCATTACAGGCCTTGGGTACAGTTCTTCGGCGAAGCATATCAATGTTACTAAGAAAACGTAATTTTTTTCTTGAATAAAATGAAAACTTCGTCCCGGACCTGTTGAAATGAAATGCCATTTTTAGTAATTAAACATTTTCTTTTATATCGATAAAATTAACAAAATAAACATAAAAAAGGTTAGGAAATAGCAATTTGCCTTGTATTAACACCAGGGTTGGCCTCCTTACCTAGGTCATGCTCGTGAAGGAGGCGGCGGGACGGGTACGGGAGAGAACTCTCCCACCCGAGTTCCACAGTTGGCGGCCTGGGCGCCGTCGACGTGTTTTCGCCGAGGACTATCGGCCACCATGACCGGGGGCCAGAGGACGGTGAGAGGGCGGCTCACCGTCCTTACAGAAGCAGGCCCATGACGGCAGCGTGACGTGAGCAATTCACGCACGCCCCCCCCCCCTCCCCTTAGAAGCGGGATCACACCCGAAACCCCCCAAAGACGCGGGATAGCACTGGAACCACCCCCTGGGCGAGGCCGCAGTGGCGGCCGTGGGTCTGTTGGGAGTTCTGGGACATCCTTCCGAGGGTTTCCCCGGAGCTCCCAACCACAGGCTGTTGGGCGTGACGTGAGATTTTTTGGTCGGTAGGAGTCCGGCATAATATCCATGAGGATTTTCCCTCACGTTAAACAAAAAAAAAAAGACACCAGAGCTGGATTTAGGTCGCAGTGAAATCGCAAAATAATGAGATATAGAACGCAATCTCACGGAGTTTTTAGTATGTACTTTTTTTCACATCTACCCTCTGCTACGCACACTCGCGGACAAATCAGTATGAAAAACTACTATGAAAATCTTTGACCTCGTGTCTGTGAACTCTGTGAGCGGTGTCTATGTGTGCGTAGCCTCAGCGAATTTGTACGTAGGCTTCCATCTGTACTATCTAATTTGTGGTGAAACTGACTAAAACCGCACGGTGCTTGTTCACAATTCTGTCACCAGCTATTAATATGCCATTAAATTGGTAAATAGTCTAACCACATGATTGGAAATTGTCACCCACATTAGCAATATCAGGTGTGCTGATTTTCACTGCCAACCCCACTATAGAAAAAGAAAAATAGCAATACAAACTCATTGAAGGAGACCGACCGACGGCGACGCAGAAACAACGCAGACCATCCTGGTTTTACCCATCTCTTTTTGCCTCAGGCGTGTCTCATCGAGGAGGAGTGCGATTGCTGATCACGGAGATTTAAATTAATTAAGACTGTCTAATGTGCATAAATTGTCTATGCCCACCAATACGCCCACTACAGGGTTTTCTACTTTATACACTGAGCCTGATAATTTATATAAAATTGTATCTCAAACGGCAAAATTAAATATATTCTCTGAGAGTAGAAAATTATTGGAGAATAAGTATTTGCAATTTCCTGCTGTAGGTAATTGTCGATCTCAAAATTGGCTCCAACATAAAAATTGAAACGGCTTTTCATAAAAATATTTCCAAGAAATTAAAGGGTTTCGCAAATATTCTTGAATACCCTCTTTGTATAAATATTTATTTAAAATCGTCGTATTGGAATTTCGAATAATTGAAATTTTCTTCTTGTGTATTTTGTCTTATGTAAGAAAAAGAAAAGGTTTTTTTTTGTTTCATCTTTGATAATTGAATTTCAAAGTATTGTTAAACAAAGATAATATTAGTAATAATAATAGTTATTATTTCAAAGGGGTCTTAGAAGGTTTTTACAGTGTTGCAAACGTTCATAGGCTGCGGTGACCACCAGTCCTTCTGGTGGGCCGTATGCTTGTCTGCCACCTTAGTGGTATAAAAAAAAAGAAAAAGAAAGATAGTGCCTACACCAATAGTATTTAGAGTTCCGTACCTAAAGGGCAAAAACAGGACCCTAGACACTTCGCTGTATGTCCGCCGGTCCATCTGGTCGTGTCAGTCAGTCACTAGGGTGTATCTCATAAACCATGATGACCATCACCCTATTGAGTTGAAGTTTTCAATACATCATGTTATCATTTTATAAAAAGAAGTTAAAAAAGTAAAAATAAATATTTAATGGGGGGTTCAATGCAACATACACGCGATATTTTACAGTTGTTTTTTTGTACGAAGCCCTCCGTGTACTAGTCTGACTCGCACTTGGATTTTCTTCCTCTTTTGTTCTCTACAATGTAAGAGTAGAAGTAAATTTTAACTTAATAACCATATCTTTAACTTAATTTCGGTATAATTTACTTTATCTTTCAAAGCATTTCTTGTAGAAGTTTTCCAAGATTTTGTTACCATTTTGAGCAGTTCATTCATAACGAAAATAAGGCCTTGTAAAGTTAATGTAATAACAATGTTCAATATTACGTTCTAAAGAGACATCATCTACGTAATGATGTCGTCTTCGAAACCATAAGTGCTATAGCGCAGTAATATCTATTATTACTAATAACTGCAACATTTCTGGAACATTTTGTAATAGGTAGGTACTTAATGTAAGATTCCTGTGAATAATACTGAATCTAATCTAAACTAATTTATAGAGCAAAGATTTAATTGTTTGTTTGCTTTTTTTTATATTCAGCTCGCCAAATTGACGTCGCCACCAGCCTGATGGAAAGCCGTGGCGCATCTCCACTTCTGACAGTGGTCCTCAAGTTGGCGGCACTATGATGTGCCTCTTCACGCTCAGGTCGTTCCAAGTTTTTATAGTTCGACAGAGGAACGATTTTTTGAATCGCTCGGTTCTGGCGAAGATTCTCTCCACTGTGTATGAGTGGCATCTTTGCCCGGCACGCGTTGTTCAGGATCGGAAAGGAGATGGTGGGATCAGGTTGAAGAGCTCTTTGGAACATTCGCTGTGATACATTCGATAGAAAGCAGCTAAGGACGCTGTGGTTCTTCGCTGCGCCAACCTTTTTAGTTTGTTTAGCTGCATTGAATAGGCTCTTAAAGTAATGGACCGATTACTATTCCATATCATTTCACATGTTCTTAGAGTAACAGCTGTGTAGAAACGAATAGGGCTAAAGAAATGAGATTAACTGCTGTTGGGTTTTAAATAACCAATAAGGCCTTCTATTTGAGTTAACGAATACCATGAATCAGCTTGGGGAGACGGGCTGATTACTGGAAAGATAGTTGATGCTGGAAAGACTGTTGCTAAGACAACTGACAGCTGGAAAGTCAGTCGTGGGTCCGCCAAGTCATGCCTTGGCAAAAAATCTTGCTAAAACACGAAAAGTAATAATACCCTGGGGCAATCCAAGAAGGGCGGGGAGTTGGAATATTCAGCAGATAATTCAAATGACACAGGTAAGAACCTTACCAAATCTGGTGTTAGGCAGAGAGGAAGGAGAACATAGTGAACGGTGAAGGCACAGTAAGGTGAGCGCTAAAGGTGGCCACTTTAAACCTTCATACTGATCGTGAGCCTCAGATACCCACACATTTTTCCCTTTATATCACGCTATGAATCCGGCGACCGCGAGGTCAATCCACGGAGTGCTTAGAATAAGTCTCGTCTTGTCACTTACGGCATGTAACTAAGGAACAAAAAGGAGCCCATAGAACTACGCAGTACTTAATGGACCAAAATGGCATTGGAAAGGTTTTTAGGGTTCCGTACGCAAAGGGTGAAAACAGGACCCTATTCATGAGACTTCGCTGTCGGTGTCTGTATGTCTGTTTGTCACGAGGCTGTATCTCAGGAACCGAGATAGCTAGGGAGCTGAAATTTCCACAGATGATGTATTTCCGTCACCGTTATAACAACAAACACTAAAATCTAAAAAAAGGGGGATAAGAGGGGCTCCCATACAACATATCTTACTTTGCCGGTTTTTTTAAATAAGTTACTTTACTTACTATACACTAACATCGATCTGGTTTGTCGATCTTCTTCTAAGAAAGTGGAGACCACACACGTGTAGTTACCGCTTAAATGTGTGCTTGGTTTTATTATCTTAATCGCTCGGTATGCTTGTAGAGGTTCGTCTGAAAAAGATACAATAAATAAGTACTTTAGCTAAATGAACACTGGTTCGAGAGCTGGAAGGCTTTTTTAAGTAGGTATTTGAGGCAAGCTGAATATTTGTCATAATCTGTCCTGTTATACCCAACACGGAACTGCAAACCTGTAGAATAGGAGGGGGATTAAACCAAAAACCTTTTTTAACAGTCTAAAAATCTGGGCTCTAACTGCTGAACGGATCTGGCTAAAATTTAGTACGACAGTGATAAATTTATGATCTGAAGTAACATGTAGAGGCACTGCATAGGCACTTTTTATTAAGAAAATTATTCTACATGGTTAGAGTCAAGGGCACAATCTAGTGCCGCTATTTAAGGATCTTCGAGTTTAACAGCTTTTGTATTGCGACAACCAAATTTTAATTTAGTAACAGGCTTTTGAAAGCCCTAATACAAAACGGTAAATCAGAGCATTAGGTAGATTTTAAGATGTAAAGGTCAAAGAGTATTACATACAGATAGGCAACTCCGTGCCCCTCAATGAGCAAGCTTCTTTTTTTTAAACGATTTGAAGCGCTCGTGGCCCCGCGGACTCAGTGTTCTGTAAACGATCACTGCAGTAAGCAACATTTACTATGGCCGGATATGGATGGGAGACCACAACGTGGACCACTTTGTGACATTTATTTACGAGCGTTTCCGTGCTTCGGAAGGCACGATAAGCCGTTGGTCCCGGTTGTCAGTAAAATGACAGTCGTTAAGCCAAGTTGAAGGCCTTACGGGCGGCTTGAAAAATTTCAACTGTGGGTCGTCACAACCTGCGCCCGGGTCGGCAGCGCGTGTGTAGCGCCTCTGGTGTTGCAAACGTCTATAGGCTACGGTTACCAACCTTCCGGTGGGCCGTAAGCTTGTCTGCCACCTAAGTAGTATAAAACAAAAAAAAAGCTTCCCCACCCCCGCTACAGCTGTCAGAATAGTTGGAGGGTTTCTGACGAAACGTTTGCTAAGCTTTAGGGGTCACACACACATTCAAGCTCTGTACAATCATAACGTGTTTTAGTGAAGTTGACAGAATAGAAAACGAGTAATTTGTATGGAGTTTCCGCCCAGTGATAATATCCCGCACTATATATATTAACTATGGACATGTTCACACTCCGCTATAATTACTTCAGTATAGCTTACGCTACGTTAGTAATTGCTTGCTATACTATGAAGCACAACAGCGTAGTCTCAAGTCACCTTTATTAGTCGGGTTTGGGACGTGTCCTTAAATCCAGCGAGATACAATCTGATTTGGTTGATTGAACACCCTTTTCAAGACACCCACACAGTAAATATTTAAAGGGCAAAGATCGTAACAGTAATTAGAGTTAGGACATCTGTTACTCGTACAACAATTAGCTATTATTAGTGTCTTAGGATAGACTGGGTTAATTATACCTAGCAGTATATTAGGTCTGTATATCAAAATGAAATTCGTTATTACACTGCCGCTGTCTTGTAAATTCCGTACTTACTAATAAAAAAACGACTCATACAGTGTGCTGTGGCGAAATTTAGGAGAGGCCTACGTCCAGCAGTGGACTGCTATAGGCTGAATTGATTGATTGATTGATAAAATTTGCCTTTTCTTATGATTCCCGTGAACTCTATAAGAACTTTACCGCACCTAAGCTGATGGTAAGATTGAGACTTGAATCGACGAACAGACTCTATGAATCTTTATGGCTCATTGTAACCAGAAAAACGACCATAGATACACTTAAAAAGAGATCATAAGATCGCCAACCTTGTTAACCCTGACAGTTGTTTGGGGGACATGGACAATATTATACGTCTCCCTAAAGATAGTCACAATAGGGAATAAGTGCACACCACATACACCCTGAGGCCTAACGTGATTATTCAAAAATCAGCCTTAAATTGACATAAATTCTTCTGAAAAATGAGTTTTATTGAATACGGTAAATATAGCTCCAATTACGAATGTTGCAGTCAACATATTTACGTATTCAACATTACCACAGCAACGCAGGGTAACAGGAAAGTTGTGGAAGAATCAACCGCGAATGGTGGCTGTTATATACTACGTACTACATCGTTTACGGTATCTACGGTAACAGACACACGATTTCACAATTCACTTACCTGAGTTATTCCGCATGATAAATTCGCCTTTTCGCTTAATCCTGCTTTTGCTACATTAAGTTGACAGTTGTTGCTATATTTACATGCACGTACAGACTATGTATAGGAGTAATTTATACGATTTTGGCAGAGAACTTATTTCTTACTTGCTACTAAGTTTAGAATCACTTTGATATATACGGAGCTATGCAGTACTATTATTATTATTTGTTAAAGCTACGCTAATATATCCTACTAATATTATAAATGTGAAATATTGTGAAGATGTTTTGATGTTTAGAAGTTTGGATGTTTGTTACTGAAATTTAGTACAGAGATAGCTTATAGTTTGGAATACCAAATAGGCTACATTTCCATTCATCCCGGGAATATGTTCCCACGGGAAGCGGGAATGGGTACCGAATTTCGATTTCGGGCAGGCGAAGCCGCGAATATCATATAGTAATTATATAAATTTTTGTAGAGCTACGCCGTAGTACATCTAGTTATATGCACACCATGATAGCCGTTCATTATAATTTACTTTGTTGGATAATAATACAAAGACACTACTTTTTACTTTTTGAAGCGCTCGTGGCCCCGCGGGCTCAGTGTTCTGTAAACGATCACTGCAGTAAGCAACATTTACTATGGCCGGACATGGATTGGTGACCACCACGTGGACCACTTTGTGACATTTATTTACGAGCGTTTCCATGCTTCGGAAGGCGCGATAAGCCGTTGGTCCCGGTTGTCAGTAAAAATGACAGTCGTTAAGCCAAGTTGAAGGCCTTACGGGCGGCTTGAAAAATTTCAACTGTGGGTCGTCACAACCTGCGCCCGGGTCGGCAGCGCGTGTGTAGCGCCTCTGGTGTTGCAAACGTCTATAGGCTACGGTTACCAACCTTGTGGTGGGCCGTAAGCTTGTCTGCCACCTAAGTAGTAAATAAAAAAAAAAAAAACTACGCTGTCGATTCACAAATAGGTACCTATTGTAACTAATTGCAAATCGACAGTAAAGTGTCTTTATAAGTCAGGTCATAGTCTTGTATAAGGATCTAATCAATACTATTCATCAAGTACTGTTTATTATGAAGTACATAATTATAACTCACTCCTGTTTGATCAAATTGTCAACTCACAAACACTGAATCACAAACTTTCTTATCATATCACATCATGTATTTAGACGACTATAATAAGTACTATAACTAATAATAATAGCTTTTAATAATAATATATCACAGACCCTAGGTCCATGGGGTCCTAATGAGCATAAATTGCAAAAAAAAATAAAAAAGTATAGTTGAATCGACTGGTTACCCAAAGGCTAGCAGCTTCCTCTCCCAGCTAATAATTAAAGAGGGAATGCTGCCAGTCTTTTGAAGACAATGATACGGGGCCTTATTTAGTTTTGATACATTAATCTATTTTGTAATTATGTTTTGGAATAGAATTGAATATGCTTTATTGTACGCTAATTATATCGTTTACATGAGTATGGAACAATTTTACAAAGGGCGACCTTATCGTTAAGTGCGATTTCTTCCAGACAACCTTACGTTTTAATGAACTTATTAAATATTTTACCAAATAAAACTTACCAGTAATTCTGAAACTTGTGTCTACTTTTCCTTTTAGAAGTCCTATAAATTGAGGTTGTCTTGGCGGTATCCACTGATATACTAGGCCGGTGGATCCGTTGAAAAACCACTTTATTACCAGACCAGGACCTGCTTTCACTCCTATACTGTAGTCGCAATCAAGAATGACGGATTCTGTGCCTAATTCCACTAGCGGTGGTACTTCTATACGTTTTATATTGACTGCTATACATTCTGTGAACAAAATACACGATTATTATTCTTAGAATTTTCTATATCAAAACACACGGTTTGGCAAAAAGGAGAAGAAAATAATGGAAGCCGTACGGTGCTGTTCTTATGGCAACCCCGTTCGAAAGAAACGTCATATTTATGTTACTCTAAAATGTAGTTTAAAATTATAATAGGTAGGTAAGTACCTAGGTACTTCTTTTATTAACTGACATCTATCTGACGTTTTTGACAGCATTGTGACAATGTCACCAACATTCAAAATATTAGTAACATTTCTAAACTTTTTTGGTCAAACCCTTACATATTATAGTCGCATCTATCCCCGACAAGGTAGGTGGAAATTACTTAAGAACCACTGAAGTCTTGTGAGAGTGGCTCACAATTACTCAATGTCTTCGCCATGACCTTCCATCAGGCGGGTGGCGTCAATTTGACGACGATAATATTGAAAAAACCGGTCGAGAGGTAGTGGGCATAGTTTACTCGAAATATTTATTTAATTTTCTGCTTAACTATACTATGGAGCAGACCTCACGGGCGAAAAACATATCTGAGACATATCTAATGGTAGGTTAGTAGGTATCTATATATCTATAGTAAAAGAGCATTTTAGATGTTGGTGTACTATCCTTAGAGACTTTACTCAAGATAGTGCTCTTAAAATATACCTCATTTCACTTTATGATCGAAATAAAAAAAGTAAACATACTGTTCGGTTAGTATAGGACTGCCAATACTGCTAAATCAACCACAAAGACATTTGGAAAATACTCGTAGTACACAATATTTAATTCATACACTCTTTCCCAAAGGGGTAGGCAATATAACTAGCGATAAAGTGGTACCTAGTCATTTCACCAATTTTATTTATGTTCTCAGAACTAAGGTCTACACTTGGGTTTGTGCAGTTATTTGGTTGGTAGCTCCTTGTCAACCGTAAGCCGTTAAGTAGGTTACGCGTGGTTTTTAGTCGGCGGCATAGCATCCCTGTAAGATTTTTCTCACGTTAAAAAGGAAGCTCATTGTTATCAAAGAGCAATAAAGAAGTCTTTGATCCGGGTATCACTTTGTGATTTAATCTATAGTTTGGTAGTTGAAGCTATAAAATCGAAAAAAACCACATGTCTCTCGAAAGGTAGACGAGCTCACAAGCTTTGCGTGAAAATGCAAACGGTCGAAGGCTGCAAACTGTAGATTTTTGACTATCAGTGGACGTCTATTGTCTGAGTTGTTGATGATGATAATGAAACTGTCTAGTAACTATCCTTTAGGAACACTTTTATGTATTCCTTTAGAAATGTTTGATTACATGAAAAAACCGGCTAAGTGCGAGTTGGACTCGCCCATGAAGGGTTTCGTAGCAGCAAGTAACATAGTATAAAAGTTCTTATAGTTCGTTGTAACTTTGATTGATGATTTAACACGTTCGCAGTGGTAGTGATTTTTCTAACCGAAAATTGCGGTTTATAACGTATTAAAAAAAAACTACCAGCTCTATCTCGTTCAAACCAATTTTCGTTGGTAGTTTTTATGGCAATGTACATCATATATTTTTTTTAAATTTATCATTCTCTTAGTTTAGAAGTTAGAGGGGGGGGGGGGGGGGACACATTTTTCCACTTTGGAAGTGTCTCTTGCGCAAACTATTCATTTGAGAAAAATATGATTTATGAAACCACAATTGCATTTTTAAAGACCTATCTATAGATGAATACACGTATGAATTTGATGAAAAAAAATTTAAGTTTCAGTTCTGAGTATGGGGACCCCCAAAATTTACTATTTTTTTTCTAGTTTTATATAAGAATCTTAATGCGGTTCACAGAATACATCTAGTTACCAAGTTTCAATAGCATAGGCCTTATAGTTTCGGAGAAAAATGACTGTGACACACGGACGGACAGATAGACAGACAGACATGACGAATCTATAAGGGTTCCGTTTTTGCCATTTGGCTACGAAACCCTAAAAAGCGATACACTATGAAAAAAGATTTAGGTTGTGGAACCCTTTCTTTAAAATCCGGATGAAAGAGGCTTATGGACTGGGACATCGAGATAATGTTGTGATCACGAATATCGTTTTCGACTATATTGTAAAGAAGGCTCTTCCATTCAATTTTTATAACAAGCACAGAAGCGTGTCACGTTTCATTTAGCTTTACAATGTACCTCAGATGGTAGAATTAACCGTGCGTATATTATCAAGTAGGTAGGTAGCTAAAAAAATTATGGAGTTCTAGATTCTAGGTTTTCAGAGGCTGGTTTCCGCAAATCAACGTCATTTCTGCGCCTATTTTGGTGGGGGTTTTGGTATGGCTATTGCCATCCCAGTTCCTCCAATAAGTCTAGCAGACTCTTCACTTTGCCGGAGACTTCCTGGAGCGACCTTGGTGTACCGAAGTGTCTAGCCCTGTATCCTTGCCAGTTATGGGCATTCCATAAGAATGTGACTGGCAGTTCGTCCGTCTGCAAAGGGTCTGTGACACCTGAATTAAAGAGATGATTGTTAAGTAGACTGTGACCGTAGCTTTTTAAGCTATTGCATAGCTTCTATGGCGGGCCTTGCGTGGAGACCGAATCCAGAAATTGTGTCACGAAAATAAATCACACTCTCGGCTACCTTCGGCCACGCTCGGCCACGTTCGTGTATCTCGCACTTCATAATACCAACGTGTACACGTGAGCGTTTGCACAACGTGTACCTATGTATATGAAGTGAAGTAGGGTGAAGTGGGGTGGACTGAGGTGTGTAGGGTGGGGTGAAGTGAAGTGGGGTGTGGTGAGGTGAATTGGCGTGAGGTGGGGTGGGGTGAGGTTAGGTGGAGTGGAATTTTGGCCTTTTGGACTTTGGCCTTCGGGACTTTTGGACTTTTGGTCTTTTGGACTTTTGGACTTTTGTACTTTTGGACTTTTGGCCTTTTGGACTTTTTTGGACTTTTGCACTTTGGTTTTTTTGGACTTTTGGACTTTGGACTTTTTACTTTGTACTTTTGGACTTTTGGCCTTTTGGACTTTTGGACTTTGGACTTTGGACTTGTGACTTTTGGACTTTTGATCCTGATTTTTGTTGGCAAGTCCAAAAGTTTTGGAATTTTGGCCTTTTGGGCTTTTGGACATTGGACTTTTGGACTCTTGATCCTGCTTTTTTTTGGCAAGTCCAAAAGTCCAAAAGTCCCAAAAGTCCAAAAGCCCAAAAGGCCAAAATTCCAAAAAGTCCCAAAAGTCCCAAACGTCCCAAAAGTCCCAAAAGTCCCAAAAGTCCCAAAAGATCCAAAAGTCCCAAAAGTCCCAAAAGTCCAAAAGTCCAAAAGTCCAAAAGTCCCAAAAGTCCCAAAGATCCCGGAGGTCCCTAAAGTCCCAAAAGTCCAAAAGTCCAAAAGTCCAAAAGTCCAAAAGTCCAAAAGTCCAAAAGTCCAAAAGTCCAAAAGTCCAAAAGTCCAAAAGTCCAAAAGTCCAAAAGTCCAAAAGTCCAAAAGTCCAAAAGTCCAAAAGTCCAAAAGTCCAAAAGTCCAAAAGTGCAAAAGTCCAAAAGTCCAAAAGTCCAAAGTCCAAAAGTCCAAAAGTCCAAAAGTCCAAAAGTCCAAAAGTCCAAAAGTCCAAAAGTCCAAAAGTCCAAAAGTCCAAAAGTCCAAAAGTCCAAAAGTCCAAAAGTTCAAAAGTCCAAAAGTCCAAAAGTCCAAAAGTCCAAAGTCCAAAAGTCCAAAAGTCCAAAAGTCCAAAAGTCCAAAAGTCCAAAAGTCCAAAAGTCCAAAAGTCCAAAAGTCCAAAAGTCCAAAAGTCCAAAAGTCCAAAAGTCCAAAAGTCCAAAAGTCCAAAAGTCCAAAAGGCCAAAAGTCCTAAAGTCCAAAGGCTGAAATATGGTACAGAGATACATTATAGTCTGGAATAACACATAGGCTACCTTTTATCCCGGAAATGGCTTCCCGCGGGAACAAATTTTACGCGGGCGAAGCTGCGGGCATCAGCTAGTATTCTTATATAGAGGAAGTGGGACTAATATTGTATACTGGGATCTTTGGGACTTTTGGGACTTTTGGACTTTTGGACTTTTGGGACTTTTGGGACTTTTGGGACTTTCGATCTTTTGGGACTTTTGGGACTTTTGGGTCTTTTGTGACTTTTGGGACTTTTGCGACTTTTGGGACGTTTGGGACTCTTGGGACTTTTTGGACTTTTGGACTTTTGGACTTTTGGGACTTTTGGGACTTTCGGGACCTTTGGGACTTTTGGGACTTTTGGACTTTTGGACTTTTGGACTTTTGGACTTTTGGACTTTTGGACTTTTGGGACTTTTGGGTCTTTTGTGACTTTTGGGACTTTTGCGACTTTTGGGACTTTTGGGACTTTTGGGACTTTCGGGACTTTTGGGACTTTTGGACTTTTGGACTTGCCAAAAAAAAGCAGGATCAAGAGTCCAAAAGTCCAATGTCCAAAAGCCCAAAAGGCCAAAATTCCAAAACTTTTGGACTTGCCAACAAAAATCAGGATCAAAAGTCCAAAAGTCACAAGTCCAAAGTCCAAAGTCCAAAAGTCCAAAAGGCCAAAAGTCCAAAAGTACAAAGTAAAAAGTCCAAAGTCCAAAAGTCCAAAAAAACCAAAGTGCAAAAGTCCAAAAAAGTCCAAAAGGCCAAAAGTCCAAAAGTACAAAAGTCCAAAAGTCCAAAAGACCAAAAGTCCAAAAGTCCCGAAGGCCAAAGTCCAAAAGGCCAAAATTCCACTCCACCTAACCTCACCCCACCCCACCTCACACCAATTCACCTCACCACACCCCACTTCACTTCACCCCACCCTACACACCTCAGTCCACCCCACTTCACCCTACTTCACTTCATATACATAGGTACACGTTGTGCAAACGCTCACGTGTACACGTTGGTATTATGAAGTGCGAGATACACGAACGTGGCCGAGCGTGGCCGAAGGTAGCCGAGAGTGTGATTTATTTTCGTGACACAATTTCTGGATTCGGTCTCCACGCAAGGCCCGCCATAGAAGCTATGCAATAGCTTAAAAAGCTACGGTCACAGTCTACTTAACAATCATCTCTTTAATTCAGGTGTCACAGACCCTTTGCAGACGGACGAACTGCCAGTCACATTCTTATGGAATGCCCATAACTGGCAAGGATACAGGGCTAGACACTTCGGTACACCAAGGTCGCTCCAGGAAGTCTCCGGCAAAGTGAAGAGTCTGCTAGACTTATTGGAGGAACTGGGATGGCAATAGCCATACCAAAACCCCCACCAAAATAGGCGCAGAAATGACGTTGATTTGCGGAAACCAGCCTCTGAAAACCTAGAATCTAGAACTCCATAAATTTTTTTGATCTATAGCAGTTGCATTAGGCTGATGCAAAGTGCCAACTGAACGGCAGCGTTGCCGGTCGGTGGCGGCTGTGCGAGACGATTCGCGTGCACGTAGGACATAGCCGCCGCGTCGCACCGCGTCGCGTTGAATTCGCGTGTCACCGCTTCAGAATCGCGTTCGCTTCGAACCGCCTACCTAGGACGTAGCGTAAGGCGACGTCCTACGTAAGCGAACGTGAAGCGGCGCGGCGCGGCGCGATACTAACAAACAGTTGAAACCTATTGAAGTGGCCTACATAACCAAACGCACTTGCGGTGCGGTGCGGGGCGGCGCGAAATGAAGCGAACGCGATCAGTTGGTTTGATATTTGCGCGCGAACTGGATGCGGTGCCGCCGTGTTTTTTATAATGTCAGAAATAGAAATTTTAATCAATGCAATCCAAGAACGTCCGTCAGCAAACTAAACTGGAGTAATCATCTCGAAAACAAAATTAACAAAGCTACAATCACATTCTGGCAGTGCAACAGAATGGTAGGAAGCAAGTTGGGGTTGAGCCCCAAGATCACCCTCTGGCTACTATACTAATCGATAATATCAGACACATCGTTGCCTACGGGGCTGGGATATGGTGGAATACCAAAGCTGATGCAAAGGGCCCACTGAACGGCAGCGTCGCCGTGTCGGTGGTGGCTGTGCGAGACGATTCGCGTGCACGTAGGACATAGCCGCCGCGTCGCACCGCGTCGCGTTGAATTCGCGTGTCACCGCTTCAGAATCGCGTTCGCTTTGAACCGCCTACCTAGGACGGAGCGATAGACTACAGGCAAAGTCTCGCCATAAGCCC
This sequence comes from Miltochrista miniata, assembly GCA_933228765.1. Taxonomy (NCBI): domain Eukaryota; kingdom Metazoa; phylum Arthropoda; class Insecta; order Lepidoptera; family Erebidae; genus Miltochrista; species Miltochrista miniata. The sequence goes on along the minus strand of OW121750.1, from coordinate 20,115,848 downwards.
CTCTGCACTATAATCTAAAGAGAGGTGCTAAAAATGACAATCACTAAGCCAAGTTGAAGGCCTTTATGGGCGGCTTGAAAAATTCAACTGCGGGTCGTCACGACCTGCGTCTGTCTATTTGAACACGGCAATCAGCTCACCACCTATTGCTGGTACGTGGGACATAAATCCATAAGGTGAAATGTGGGCATATGCTATGCCTCTGCCTATCCCTCTGCAGATAAAGGCGTGACTATTAGAATAAAGGTATATAAAAATCGATATTGTTGGCGATGGTGGTTACCTAAAAGATGATGGTTCTTCTAACAAATTACCTTTGGGTGGACTCATTGGCAAAATTTTCTATAAGTTTTGGGTACTTACTTACGTGTAATAAATATCCATTTCACTTACAATAAATAGTTTAGAGAGCTCAAAGCTAAAAATAGCTAATTTTACGCAAAAATTTCAGGGCGTGCTTCATAAAATGTCAGTGTGTTGCAATTTAAATAATTCTGAAGGGTATTAAAATTCATTCATTTCGCGCCGCCCCGCACCGCACCGCACTTGCGTTTGGTCACGTAGGACACTTCAATAGGTTTCAACTGTTTGTTGGTATCGCGCCGCGCCGCGACGCTTTGCGTTCGCTTACGTAGGACGTCGCCTTATGCTGGGTCCACATTTGTGTCATATCATCGACTAGTGTAGTGTGTAATCGTGTCGAACATGTAACGCTCAATGTGGACGGGCCTTGCTTATGCCGTCTGGTTGTGCTGTCAGTGTTAAGCCTGTCACAGACGTAGCTATAATATATTAGGTGCTTACATATGAAATTGGCGTTTTGTATAGGAGGAACAAAAAGTCGAATATTTTTAAATATAATATATTTAATTAATAAAAGTATGAACCATTGTTTTCTATGCATTTTTGCCATCTCATAGGTAGTTCATTGATCCCTTTACTAAAAAAACCAGTCGGACGGGAATCAATAAAATCTGTGAAGGCGATTTGGACTGCCCCATCAGAGTTGAATTTTTTCCCTTGCAAGAAGTTGTCCAAATTTCGAAAAAAATGGTAATCTGTTGGAGCAAGATCCGGGGAGTACGGAGGATGTTTTAGACATTCCAATTGAAGCTCTTCTAATTTGGTAGCCGTCTGTTGTGCAGTGTGTGGTCTAGCGTTGTCGTGAAGCAGCAGTGGCGTGGAGCGATTGACCAGCCTAGGTTGTTTAGCCGCTAGCTTTTCCATCATGGTTTGCAATTGCTGACAATAGACATCAGCCGTAATAGTCTGGCCAGATTTGAGAAAACTGTAATGAACAATACCGGCACTAGTCCACCAAACGCTTACAAGTAACTTTTTTGGGGTTAATTTTCGCTTGGGGCAGGATTTGGCTGGCTGGCCAGGATCCAACCATTGCACTGAGCGCTTTCGATTATCGTAAAGAATCCATTTTTCGTCACAGGTAATGATTCGGTTTAAAATACCTTCATTATTGTGCCGGTTCAGTAATGTAACGCAGCAGTCGACGCGCTTTTGCCGGTTTGCTTCAGTCAATTCGTGAGGTACCCACCTTTCAAGCTTTTTAATCTTCCCAATTTGCTTCAAGTGAATTAAAACAGTTTTATCACTAACACCGCAGCCTGCAGCTAACTCGGACGTGGTTTGCGATGGATCCGCTTCCACAATAGCCTTCAATACTTCATTATCAACTTGAGTCTCAGGCCGTCCACGGGGCTTGTTCTGCAGGTCGACATTTCCTGAACGAAAACGTTGGAACCAAAAACGAACTGTGTTTTCTTTTGCAACATGACCGCCATACACATCATTCACCCTTCTAGTCGTTTCCGCAGCACTAGTGCCACGGCGGAACTCGTACTCGTAAATAATGCGATATTTTAAGTTTTCCATTTTGTAAAATGAGTGACGCAAACAGAAAAAAACAGAAGAAAAAAACAAATGAATGACGGTCATCGAAGGATAAATACATGAGTAAATAGCCGGGAAAATTTGAATTTGGAATTCCTTACCAAAGAGGAGAAAATCGTAATTAAAGTGGCCAGTACGAAAAACGCCAATTTGATGTGTAAGCACCTAATATTAACATATCGAGATACCTATACTAATATTAAAAAAAGAAAAATTTGATTGTTTGTTTGTAAGTTAGTTTTTTTGCATTGAATATGCCCAAAAGCACTGAACCGATTTGGATAATTCTTTCATTGTTTTGATGAAAGCTTGGGTGACTTATATTTTATTCCCGTATTCCCACGGAAACGGGAACCACGCCGGTGCAACCGCGGGACATTGACTATTATATTATATTATAGCAAGTAATACACACGGGAGTTAAACTATAATATATTTTTAATCTCACTCGGTCTACACAATCGCCTTTAAAATATATCGAGATATAATCTGTCGACATATTTTGTTGAGCGCATAGAAATTTGTTATAGCTCCGTGTGTGGACTCTCGTAAATTTAGTTAGAAGGTATGTCGTAATTTGACTTGCTATGTTTCATATTCATTTATATTATAGTTAGGTACGTATGTGACGGGCTTTATTTTGTGCTGACAGGCAGCTGCAAGTTTTAAATATCGAATGCAAGGAACGGGCCATGGATCTTTTCTTTTTTTTTAAATAAGTACATACTTCCCGTTCGCTCTAAGTTTGCCGGCCGCTTTCCCTACTACGCCTCTACACCAGCCATAAAGCCAGCAGCAAACTTGGAGCGAACGGGCTGTATGTAGGATGCATTTCGTACTGTGACTGGTATGTATTGTAGATAATACGAGTACATACATACATATGGTCACGCCTTTATGCCCGAAGGGGTAGGCAGAGGTATATTACAAGCCTACGTTTCACCTTATTTTTGAATTTGTGCCTGGTAATCGGTGGTGAGTCGTATTGCCGTGTTAAGATGGAGAGGCGCAGGTTGTGACTACCTGCTGTTGAAAGTTTTCAAGCTGCCTAAAAAGACCCTCAACTTGGCTTAACGAGTGCCATTTTACTGGCAACCGGGACCATCGGCTTAACGTGCCTTCCGAAGCACGGAAACGCTCAAATATATGTCACCAAGTTGTCACATGGATGGTCACCCATCCAAGGACTGGCCGTAGTGAAAGTTGCTTACAGCTGTGATCGTTTACAGAACGCTGGGTACGCAGGGCCATGAGCGCTTCTTATCTTGTTGATATTAATGATATAAAAAACCGGCCAAGTGCGAGTCAGACAGTCTGACTCGCACTTGGCCGGTTTTTCCGTACGGAGGGCTCCGTTGCGGAAAATCACGTCTGTTATATGGGAGCCCCCTTTAATCATAATTTTACTAGATGATGCTCGCCCGCGTGAAATTCGGTACCCAGTCCCGCTTCCCGTGGGAACATATTTCCGGGCTGATAATAGTAGTCTCTGTTATTCCAGACTATAAGCTATCTGTACCAAATTTTAGCCCAATCCGTTAGAGCGTGATTGAATAACAAGCATCCAAACATATTCACAAACAAACCAGGGAAGTAGGGTGAATTTGTTAGAACAACAAGTACTAAAAGTAATTATTATCAAAGCGGCAAAACTAAAACCTACATCATCTGTGAAAATGTCAACTTTCTATCTATCACGGTCATAGAGCAACGCGAACTGTCTAAGGGGAGACGGCATAGAACGATTGCTCGGTACAAATTTGTCTGTCATATTTTGCGGGTGACGGGGGGAAATCTTCCTCACCCACACTTTCTTAGACTCGCACTACAATAGCAATCGACTGTCAATACGAAGCCTATATATACACTTTAAACAATACACTCATAAATTTTACACACACATGATACATTTTGTGTCATATCACCCCAAGTCGCTCAACCAATCCATGTATTGATGTGACGTCCGGTAAAGTTGCTAAACAAATCTGAATATTATCTATACGTTTAAATAGGTGTAAATAATAATAACTTGTTATAAAATTACTTACTTACACAAGATAATGCCATTTTTCTTCAGATTTCTTTAATGACATTACTTTTTGTATTAATATCTAATTATTTCATCATTTTTATAAAATGACGATTCAACCGCTCACGCTGTCAACTAGACTTAGTCTAGTGAAAGAAACTTCAAAAAACAGTTTTTATGTAAGTGGGCACTTTTAGTCGTCAAAATGTCAAATTATTGCCAGAGGGGGTTTGCCAGCTTTGGCCTCTCCCTCTGTAAAGGCGCGCGATGCTCTGTGATCACGGTTCATGAGATACAGCCTCGTGATGGACAGACAAACCGACGGACGGAGAAATCTCATGAATAGGGTCCCATTTTTTTACCCTTTAGGTACGGAACCCTAAGAATCGTAAAATTAAATTAGATCTTAAAATCAGGCACAGCGATGAATTATAAAATTATTATCACAAAGTAATCATCGGTGGTAATCACCATCCAAAGAATTGCCATAGCTAAAGTTGTTTGCTTCAGTGATCGTTTATGGAAAACAAAGTCACCAGGGCGAATCGCGCTCCAAACTCCAGTGGTTCACTCTGTACCCCGTCTCTGTGTTTGTCCCGTTCAGTGTTCCTCAACGCGGGTCATAAATGCAAGTGCGGACGTCTCCCGGTGACGCGGACAATGAACAGCACCGAATACCCTATGAAAGTACACACCAAAACCCATTTTCGATTTCACGACGCGTTCCACGTGTATTTGATGTGTGTCCGTATACAAACAGCGTCTACACTGGGCATGACTACTAGTTAGTAACGCTATAAATCACCGTGACGTTTATTCTATGTCAAGTATTTTCTTCGGGTGTTCGGCATGGATAGCCCCGAAGCTGCAGTTTTCATGGTATCAAAACGCAAGTCTGACACAGTAGTGGAGAAACGTGCTGTCCAAATGTAACAAATGTGGACGCAGCATTAGACTCTGTTGCATTAATCTACGTCACTAGGTCACGTGGATCATCTGTTCAAAGTTTGAAATAAAACAAAAATGACAACGTCAATCGGATTGAACTTTCACTTTCACAATAAACGTGTTAGAGAGGGGCAGTCTGGTGAGAACAATCCCACGGCTTTCTTGTTTACCATTGAATAATGAATTTATTCTTTTTACGAAACTATAGTTGCGTAGGAAGTGTAAGTCTTCTTCTTACGAAACTGGTTTCGTACTAAGAGGAATTATTCTGCGTAGGAAACTGTTACGTAGCAACGGTTTTGTAGGCGGCTGAAGGCTTACTGACAACCGACTTTCATTTCGTGTTTTCCTTCTCTTGAAGCCGCATTGGCGGTTACCGCGGGCGGTTTCTAACCCAAAAATGTCAAAATCAATAAACCATAGACTCGGTATCATTGGTTTTGAAATTTTGAGGTTAGAAACCGCGCGCGGTAACCGCAAATGCGGCCTCAGACAATGCGATGGATAGTTTTGCGAATAATTACAGTTTCAGTTATTTCTATTAAAAACCAATAATTTCCTATATTTTACTATAGTTTTTGAGTTAGGTACAAAATTTGCACGTCGTGTACCTACACTATCCACTCATCGATGGGTTTAACTCACACAGTGTAGGGTTCATATAACATCATTCACTCGCTACGTGATGCTTTAGTACATTGAAATGTTACATGAGCTTTGCATTTATTAGAGGACGCAATTTTATTTTTGGGACATGTGGGGGTCAATAGAAGCTTAACCTCAAGTTTGTGGGGTCGCCCCCCCTGTCCCCCGGCCGCCATCTTGAAAAGAGGGGGGAAAAAACACTTTTTAACCGACTTCAAAAAAAGGAGGAGGTTTTCAATTCGTCTGTATGTATTTTTTTTTATGTATGTCAAGCGATATTTCCGTCAATTATAGACGGATTTCAAAATTATTTTTTTTGTTGAATAGGGTTTACTTCTGAGGTGGTCCCATTTTCACTAGGTCAGGATCTGATGATGGGATCTAGGAGAAAACGAGGGCAACCACCGAAAATTGTAGGGACAACTAGTGCACTTGTTAACTTTTTAATTAAGTGCTTTAATGTTCTACACTTTAATGAAGGTCTGGAGTCAACCTGATGACAGAGTCGAAAGACAGTCGAGGGAAATCCATAACGATTTACAGCAGCTACCTTGTGTTTGGGCTTAATTGATTTGTATTGATGAAAACTTTTACCTAGATAGATATATTTTTCGGTTCACCCGTCACTTAAAATAATGAAAAAAATTTTTTCAATAAAAAATAAAACCGACTTCCAACAAATCCTGAAAAATTAAATTTACTTAGCACAAAGTAAAATGTATTTTGATTTATCAGATTTTATTCAATACAATATTGAAGTTGGTGCCATGAATAATACCTACATAAACCTATGGGTTTACTTGGCGCCGAGTTCAATATGATATTGAATAAAATCAGATAAATCAAAATACATTTTACTTTGTGCTAAAGAATTTTTCAGGATTTGTTGGAAGTCGGTTTTATTTTTTATTGAAAAATTTTTTTTCGCAATATTTCGGAATCTATGAGTCTTACAAAAAATTGAAGAGGCATAATTTGTAGCATATTGTTTTGCCTAAAAATGTGTATATAACTTAACAAAAAAAATTACAAAAAAATTTTAAAAATTTTATAAAAATTTTCTTTTTTGCTCTATAACTTTTTTTTATACACTATCTACAAGATTGGTCTGAGGTAATTTTTTTGTAAAATATTTATAAAAAACGCCACAGAGCAAAAGTGAATTTTTTTATAATGTTATTTTAAATTTTTCGTTTATAACTTCTTTAATTTTTAATTTAGGGCAAAAATTTGTTAAACATATCTGTAGGCAAAACAATTTGCTACAAATTATGACTTCACAAATTGTTTATAAGACTCATAATTTCCGAGATATTGGGAAAAAAGTGTTTTCACCCCTTTTTAAGATTGCGGCCGGGGGACAAGGGTGGCGACCCCACAAACTTGAGGTTAAGCATCTATTGAACCCCCACACATGTCCCAAAAATAAAATTGCGTCCTCTAAGAAATGCAATATTCGGTCCTTAAATTGTAACATTTCAATGGACTACTTGTTTACTCGCTAATATGAGTCTTATCAAAAAGGTTTTCAGCTGCGTTTAATTAAAAATGCATCTAAATTAAACCCAATATAATCTGACCGTACCCTATTTTCAATGTATACTGGATTAATTTATCATAACATTTTTGTATTCATAGTCATTCTCTTGCGGATAATGTAGTTGCATTTCAATGCCGTATAATTTCATTACCAATTAGGTTAATAGCGGATATAATGGACAACATTACCGTACAGGATTGCCAGGTCTGTCAATTTATTAAGTAGGTAAATTCAATAAAATCTGTATACAGACTGAACGAACAATATTATATGTTTATAACTTACTATGCAACTTGAATAACTGATTACTTGCTTTATCCATAGCCAGTAACTAGCAACCGGGAGAATTGGCTTTACGTACCATCCGAAGCACGAAAACGGTTATAAATGTGCATGTTACAACCCGCGGGGCCCGGTTGCCAGTAAAATTGTAAAACCTGTATTTAAGATTATCAATGTGTTTAAAATGTATATGTGTTTTGGTGTTACAATAAAGCATAACTAACTAACTAACTCGGCACTCGTTAAGCCAAGTTGAAGCCTTTTTAAGCGGATTGAAAAATTTTAACAGCAGGCAGTCGCAATCTGCGCCTGTCCATCTCAACACGGCAATACGGCTCACCACCTATTACGTGGAACAAATTCTAAAAAGGTGAAATGTTGGCATATAATAATGCCTCTGCCTACCCCTTCGCGGATAAAGGCGTAACCATATGTATATGTATTATGTTACAAACGGTCAGCCATTTAAATAACGACCATAGTGTTAGTTGCGTGTGATCATTTAAAAAACACTGAAATTTTTTTTCCTCCTCATAGATGTCATGCCGGACTTCTAACGACTAAAACCACACGATGCCATCTACCTATGGCCGGGAGTCCCGGGTATGCCATCGAAAGATTAATCCCAGGGCTCCCGACAGGCTTATAGAACAACAAGATCGCTTAAAAGCCGTAACGGCCAAACCGTTTCCCTGGCGGCTTCACTTGCAGCTACAATTTCAGCCTCTGTAGTTGAAATTGCGACAGTTGCCTGTCTTTGGCTTAACCACGAGATCGCTCCTCCCGCATACATGCACAGCACTCCGTTTGTGTATATATATATATATCTTCCAGTGCTTATGTCTCCTGCATGTTCAGCATCGCTATAGCATTCCAAAATGACTTATAGTCTACTATCGCAGACTTCCCCCTCGGGTTTGGGTTTTATCCCACTTCCTGAGCTAGCCAGCTACTTTTACTTTAGCTTTTAGCTCTCTAATAATTTTAGTATATTATTCACCATTTCACGTATTCTTTAAAACAAATGTTGTAGGTAACACAACAAACACCCTTATTTAATGTTATTAGAAAATTCAACACTCGTTTTCAAGATTCGCCTCTAAGTGGTTTCATGTTTACGTTTATGATCAGATGAATGCTAAAAGCTTACATGAGGAAAGAAATGCAATTTCTACTCATGTGCTAAAAGCTCGTTTAAACGTTTTACTGTGGCTTACGTACTAAGCTACCTGGAAGATAGGTGGGTATTAGAGATTTCGAATCTTGAAACAGGCTACGGATCCTAATATAAACAAACAAACGAAGCTTTCTCAACGAGTTGACGACCTCACCCGCCCTCACTCCGCCTTATTAGCCTGTGTAATTCAAATTACTTTGAATTACAGAGGGAATATCGTACTGTAAAGGGAACACAATAATAAGATTGACGGTCTTTATGTTGCTTCAAACTCATTGTAACAGTTGATTTGATTATTACAAGTTATACCTGGGTGCGTGTTATTCTTTACAATCCTAGCACAGAATTTCAATTCATTACCTTTATATGAACAACGTTCTCGAAGCTACTTTAAACTAAATATTAATATGTTGCGATATAGGTAACTGTATTAAATTTGCGTACTAGAGCTATTCATTCAAACACCAGTATAGCTCTCAACAATAACCGAAATAAAAAATCAAGTAAATAAAAACGACCTTAGGCTTCAAATCCAGATAAAGTTTGCAAGCAACTGAAAGATAAAGTAGAAGGTGGTTACCGCAGGTGAAGAAAATAACAAATATTTTAGGATTTTATGTAAGTATATACGAACAGGTTATACAAATGCGGATTTGGGGTCCTTTGGGACAAAATCAGATGTACTGTATAGCCTACCCCCGCTGATAACTCATAGGTACCCCTGTTCTATCACACTACCGAGTTTACTTACACCTGATAAACGTGCCTATTATTGAAATATTCATATTTACGCATTCGATTTTGGTAATTCTTTGCCTATTTTTAACCGACTTCAAAAAAGGAAGAGGTTACTCATTTAAACCGTATGTACCTATGTATATTTTTTTTCGTCGTTTATGGACCGATTTGAAATTTTAATCTTTCTTTGGACAATAGATACTCCCAAGGTGGTCCCATTTCAAGGAAGTCAGGATCTGTTGATGGCATCCTGAAGAAATCGAAGGAAACTTTTAAAAGTTGTAGGGGCATATCTAGGGCGTCTGTAATTTTTTTTAATAAGTGCTTTAAAGTAGTACAACTTAATGAACGAACGAGACGAGAGACAGTAGAGAGAATTCCCTAACGATATACAGCAGTTACCTTGTGTTTGGGCTTGATTAACTTATACTGTCGGGAACTTTACACCTAGATAGATAGATTTTCAGTCTACCCGTCACTAAAAATCTATTTCTATTATCTATTCGTTCGATCGATCTGCGTAGATACGTACGCGTACACGGTAATCCTCAATAAGGTACGCCAACTAAAAAAGTGATTCAATGTAATAATTCGATGACTTTTTGAGTACTTATACACATAAAAGTCACGCATGTATCATTATTCAATTTCTGAGCATAACTTTAAATTATAGGGACATATAATGGTGGTATTGTAAGTAATTTTCTATAACTGTTCATTTGCCAAAATTTGACTTTTTTTTTACGTGAGGGAAAATCCTCAGAGGATGTTATGCCGGACTCTTACCGACTAAAAAACCTCACGTAACGCCCAACAACCTGTGGTTGGGAGCCCCGGGTAAGCCCTCGGAAGGATGTTCCGGGACTAGCACCAAAATTTGACTATTAGTAGAGCACCGTATGCTTTTTACCTCGGAATCCAGAGTCTCTCAATGAATATTCAAATAAACTACCGATTGGGTTGCAAGAAAAATAAAAATATCCCGTTCGTCTTCCTTTTTTAGGGTTCCGCAGCCGAATGGCAAAAACGGAACCCTTATAGATTCGTCATGACCGTCTGTCTGTCTGTCCGTTCGTGTGTCACAGCTATTTTTCTCCGAAACTATAAGGCCTATGCTGTTGAAACTTAGTATATAGATGTATTCTGTGAACCGCCTCAAGATTTTTATATAATACTAGAAAAAAAGCAGTTAATTTTGGGGGTCTCCATACTCAGAACTGAAACTCAAAAAAAAACTTAGTCATCAAACCCATGTGTGGGGTACCTATAGATAGGTCTTTAAAAATGCTATTGAGGTTTCTAACATCATAATTTTTAAGTGAATAGTTTGCGCAAGAGACACTTCCAAAGTGGAAAAATGTGTCCCCCCCCCCCTCTCACTTCTAAACTAAGAGAATGATAAATCTAAAAAAATATATGATGTACATTGCCATAAAATCTACCAACAAAAATTGGTTTGAACGAGATAGAGCTGGTAGTTTTTTTTAACACGTCATAAACCGCAATTTTCAAACATCGATCAAAGTTACAACGAACTGTAAGAACTTTTATATATTATGTTACTTGCTGCTACGGAACCCTTTATAGGCGAGTCCAACTCGCACTTGGCCGATTTTTTTAAAATTACAATTCACTGATTAAATAAGTTATTTTCAACGTTAGAAACACGGCGGGGAATTCTGGCATTATCCTTTCGAGGGCTTTCCCGGGGCTCCCAACCGTAGGCATTAGGAAGGAAACGGGTGGGTTTTAAATCGGCAGGAGACCGGCATAGCATCCATGTAGGATTCTCGTCACGTTAAAAAAAAGGAAAAAAACTTTTGATTTTTGCTATTAAATCTTGCAACAAAGGGTGGTCTGGTAGGTACTACTGATACATAACTGATAGATCATGACCTGCAAGGATAAACAAGATACTTTGGAATGGTTAAAGGTTCCTGACAATATTCAAATTTTAGCTGTCAGACCTCCGGGCGGCTCTTTGTATCAATAATCATAAATGCAAATTTCTTTGGAAAGGTATTTTGATTCTGAGATGATACGAACTTCGTTGGGTTAGCGAGAACTGAATAAATAAATGTTAGGTATGTACGGCACAATGGAACCATTTCTCTATTTGAAGGGAGAAGAGACACCTACACAAATCAGTTTTTCTTTATTGTTTTACCTACTTCAAACGAAATGAAATCAATTTACTAGAATAAAAAAGTCCTGTTTTTAGGGTTTCGTACCCAAAAGGTAAAACGGGACCCTATTCATGAGACGTTGCCGTCCGTCTGTCTGTCCGTAATGAGGCTGTATCTCAGGAACCGTGATAGCTAGAGAGCTGAAAGTCAGAGATAATCTAGGTATTTCTGTTGCCGTGATGGCAACAAATCAGAAAAAATGCAGGGATTAAGGGGCAACTCCTATACAAGAAACGTGATTTTGTGACGTTTTTTTGTACGGAACTCGCCGTGCGCAAGTCCGACTCGTACTTTGCCATTTTTTGTTTTATATGGAACCTCCCACGGACTTCACCCCACCGGAGTCATGGCAGTGACGTTATACTAAATCTGATTAAACCACGTGGTTCTTCAGGGCAAAGGAAATCTCTGAAAAACTGCAGCAGTCGCCAATCATAGCAACCGCTGCCTGTTGTTTGGGAGTCAACACCCTCTTTAGTTGTCTAGAGCCTCTAACTAGCTTCAAATTTGCCCCCAGTATGAATGCACAACTAAATTTCCTAGACTGAACCAATTTTATCTCTGAATCAACACTATTGGTAACAAAACGTACATTATAATTTAATCTCCTTTCTCATAAACGCCTATCTTTACCAATTATGAAACGAAAATTAGTGAACACCAAAATAAACAGTAACCCTATTAAAAGCCTTATATCAGATAGACATTTCCATTCAGATCGAAGAGATTAAAAGTATATTATTAGGTATAATGCCTTTGATCCAAGTCGTCTGCTCCGGCCTTTATGTAAGAGAAAGTAATACGAAGCATATAATGTGAACTCGTTCAATACGGTTTAATATCAGAAAATCCATCTTACTTCCTATTAATCACGTTTCTGCATACAACATTGCTGTTGAATATAAGGTAAATATAGAACGATATCGTTTCCTTTGCAAGCTGCTCGGTTGGTAGTACAATCACCTCAGAGGCTATGTTTGTTAGTACGCACTGCATTCACATTGCGCTCGTACTCGTAATGGCCAGGCTCAATTTGCAAATCTAGGAAATGTTTAGACTTTAAAATAGTCAATATAATATAATATACAATCGCGATATAGTGGTGAAGTGAAGCTGACACTGTTTAGAGCATACTGCCTATGCCTTTATACCTGTCAGCTTTGGAGCAATTACACTGTGCGCGCGATGACAACTATTAGAGTACAGTACAATGATGCATTTCGTCGCTGTGCTTGCAAAAGTCGCTATGTGATTTTAACCTACTTTTCAGGAGGAAGTAAAAACCGATTTACTCAAAATGTAATTGTGATAGAGAAAGTAAATAATTTTATTATAATGTAAATATTATATTTACGTGGTGGAAGATGACTTTTAGAAATATAACGTTAAAAACGAAAATACAAAAAAATATATACTGTGAATCTGACACATAGCTAAAATTGTTTGGGTCACAAATATCGCCATGTGTTGTTGAGCACATAGCGGGAACAACTTAAACAAAATTTACGTTGTTTAATTACACATAGCTGTTTAATAAAAGGTGTCAATTGAAAATAATATCAAATTTTAGTTAGAAACTATGGCAAACATGGCGTTCTCTGCCATAAAACTCTGCTGCCGTGATGTGTGAGGATGTGTTGTACGCAATAAAGGCGGCAATAGACTGGTCGGTGATTCCAGAATGATCTCCGTTTCTCTGGGCTGGACACGACTAAAAAACCTCACGTAACGCCCAACAGCCTACGGTTGGGAGCCCGGGTAAGTTCTCGAAAGGATGTCCCTGGACTCCCAACAGACCTACAACTACAACAGCGGCCTCGCCTAAGAGGGGTTCGGGTGCTATCCCGCGTCATTGGGGGTTTTTTTTTCGGACGGTGAACAACCCGCTCACAGTCCTCAGGCCCCTGGTCATGGAGGCCGATAGTCTTGAGCGAAGATACGTCAGCGACGCCTTCGCCATCGACTGCAGAACTCGGGTGGGAGGGTTCTCTAACGTTCCCTACCCACCGCCTCGTTCATGAGAAAGCCTGCTCGCAGAAAGAGGCAGCGCAGTCCCACTTACTCCCACTGGAGATCATGGCTCGCACTATGGTCTCCAGAGAGAGAGTGTTCACGTCCAGATCTGCCTCGAGGTGGTTACCACCCTAGAAGGACGTGGTTTCCACGACGACCGCGGCGAGAGGTCACCGCAGCTTGGCAACCAGGGCTGGTCAGGGTGCCTGGGATTTCCTTTCGATGGTGCACCAAAGTCCCTGGCTACATATAGCCGGAGAGGAGACTACGAAAAGGCGTGCTGTCCCAATTATTTACCTCTACCAACTCCTTTAAAGCAACCAAAGAATATTGCTATTTTTAAGAAACCCGGGTAGGTATGCATATGTACGCTGAAAAAGAATGAGGGCTCGGATTTTTGAGCAAGAAATTGTCGACTGAAACTTAAAAGGGTATAAGAGAAAATCAGGCTTAAGTGAAGAAGATTGGAATTTTATGGGGTATTAAAAAATAGACAGGATTCAAGAGACAGGTTCTCGTCGCAGGTCTGGGCGTGGACATGCTCTCGCTAGAGACTATGGTAAGAACCATCATCTCCAGCGGGATCAATTAGGAATCTGTCAGCAGGTCATGCTAGTGAAAGAGGCGGCGGGGAGGCAGTAGGAGATGACTCTCCTGCCCGAGGTCCGCAGTCAGCGACAAGGGGCCATAGACTTGTCTTCGTCTAAGACTATCGGCCTCCGTGTCTGGGGGTCTAAGGACGACAGGGAGCTGCCCACCGTCCTTACAGAAGCAGGACCAAGAAAACCGCGAGACGTGAGAATTTACCGCATGCCACACGCCCTAAGAAGCGGGACAACTTCCGAACAACCCGTAAGAACGCGCGGTTGTTCCCCATCCAGCACCGCACCCGCACGTTTAGGCCGCAGTGGTAGTCAGGGTCTGTCGAGAATCCTGCGACATCCTTTAGAGGGCTTACCCGGAGCTCTTAGCTGTAGTCAGGGCAGGACAATGTATGGTTTTAGTCGGTAAGAGTTCGGCATGTCGATGAGGGATCAAAAACCTATGCCACAAATAAAAAGTATTGAAGTCTTTCAAGTTCACTTAGGAGCACTTCGGTGGCCTTTAAATATATTAGCAACCGTTGGATTAGCTAGTAATGGACTGAATAAGAGTCTGGGACATCTTAGTTCTGAATAATAAGTTCTAAATGAATTTCAGAGCATTTAAGGTAAAGGCATGTGACCTTCGGGGATCGATGCACTATCCAATCGGACCCACTTACCAACACGTTCTAATTCCTTATTCATGTTGGATAAGCCAGATCTGAATCCACGATAACATGCTATACCTGTAGGTCGTCAGCATAGATATTTAAATTGCAAAATGCTACGTAGACTCGAGGCAGAGTTCATGAAAATGGAGAGTAAAGGAGAAGAGGGAACACCACTGTAATGTACGCCAGCAACGAGCTGCAATCAGACTCAAAACATTTCCATATAAGCGCACACACTGACAAACACCCCCAAAGAAAGGAATCAACCCAAGAAATTAGCATTTTGAAATTGACAGAATTAAATGCGCTGCTGAAGTTTAGACGATCTTTTCCGTAGCATTGCGAGTGTCAACTGTTTTAATGAGGGCAGAAATAAGATTATGCCCAGCGCAGAACTCCGGTTGCAAGGGACTAAGGCTGCTGTTTGAAGACAGAAAAAAGAATACCTAGTTGCGGATCGCCAATACACTCGACGACTTTGAAGAAATAAAGTGTAGAATAGCAACAGGTTAAAAATCATATTGCTATAGAGAATTGCATTGGTACTTGTTATAGGGTTCAGGAAAGCTACTAAAGAAAACAACTAGGATAGGTAACTTCAAAAAAAAAGAAGAATTGAAAGGATCGTCCTCGAGCAAAATACTGTCATTGCTGAGAAAGTAGAAGAAGTCTAAACCTCGTTTATTGAAAAGAAAATGTGAAATCTGTATGCAGGTCCAGCCTTGAGAGCCTGAGAGAGAGATGTGGAGCGTTTCCAACGATGCAGGAGAATGTACCTAATAATATTCTTAGATATTACCCGAGCAACTAGCTACACCACTCTCTTTGCTTGTTGAGTGATGTGATTGTGCTTGTAGTGAGGTAATTCAGCCTGTATCATTTGATTCAAGCACCTACCTGTACTTTTTTACACTTTGCTGAAATATTCTAGCTCCAAAACTGCCTTATAATTTCAATACATACCTGAAAGGATCGATGTCATAAATATCCAAAATAACTGGCAAATTTCATAGAAAAAGATAGCTATGTGACACTTGATTTGTGCAATACGCGAAGATTTAGGTTAAAACTTGTACGCCAATATCGCTATGTACCCGTAAACACATAGCGGGCGCAATTCCGCGCATTTGACCATATTTTGGTTAAGGTGAACTTTTTAGCTATGTGATTTGAAGCACATAATTATTTTGAGGGCGCAAAAAGTATTGATTTCACATAGCTATTTTTTGAAACTCAGTTAATATTAGGTTTTTTGAAGTTTCGGTTTTAGCACCTTGTGCGCCTTGAAATAAGGATCTAAATGGCATCAAAATCCAAAATTCGAAAAAAATCACATAGCGACTTTTGCAGGCGCAGCGACGATTCGTATCCTAATGAGACTACCAAGGTACTGTAGTGCATCTAACATGTTTGCGGAAGCCAGAGTGCCCGACTTCTTTGCCATTATAAGGTCTCGTGTGGCATCTTTCTGGTACAATTTACGTAGCTCGAGGAACGAGATTCTTTGTACGCTGTGTGGGTGCCTGGACAATTCCATCTTTAAGCATTGGATTGCCGTGCATCGCGAGCGAAATAGGAAATAGGCTGTAGTAAAAGATAATATTATAAGTCTGACATTTATCGTAATTATAAGGTAATTCTATGTGATTTATTGATGTTTATGTTATGTACTAGTTAATTTTTAGTTGTACCTATGTTGTTAATTCTAATTTAAATTTCTTTTTGTATGACATGTAATTTAGTTATGGCATAAAATTCTAATAATTGTGTTACATTTTAATGGGTTTATACCTGCCAATAAAGAAATATTATTATTATTATTATTATTTATGCAAGGAAAATTTCGAATCAAATCCCTATTTCAATTTTGTAGATTGTTTGACAGCATTTCCGCTAGTAATTTAACAAATCATAATATACGTTTTGGCACTTATTACGATATAAAATTTGTTGTAGTAACGTATCTCCGTCACGCCAAGCCATGATCACTAAGATAGCAAAATTGTGATCACCCTGGCCTGTAGGCATTTACAATATCGGAGTTCTTAAATTTACGTCCACTTTTGTCTGCCTTAAAGCCTAATACTTTGGCTGCCAATCATGTGCTAGGAGCTCATGGTTGGCAGCCAAAGCAACCATGTGCTAGAAGCACATGGTTCCAGCAACAAATCCATGCCTTATCGACTGAAGCCGATAGCTCGTACTCTACCGACCTAGGCCGGAAGGCTTGCCATCCCACAAACCCATTCTGTAGCGAGATCTGCTGCCGGCAATTGGAACTATGATCAACGATAGCAGAGTAAACCACTGTCCCCCTGTCAATCTACACGCCGGATAAGATTTCCTTAGCCATACCCTACTACACCCTATAATTTAAGCAATATTTTTGATTACTCCGAAAAGTCCTGTAATAATCTCCATACATTTATATTTTTTCGGTACATAGAGATAAATTGCCAAACAAATTCGCAAGCAGTATTAATGATTAAAAATATTAATCTTGATAAGAGTAAGGACACAAATTGATGAAGAGAACAACGTAGACATAATAAAAGAGAATCTGATTCACTGTTGCCTTTGTGGAATAACGTTCGTATTTCAGTTGCCGGCAACACAAAATAAGTTAATCTCTTTGTTTGCGAGCGGTAATTATTTTCCTCCGGAAATATTTCTCCCCTTTTTAGCTTTTTAGCTGAACGATCAAAAACTGAATACGTTTCTTTGTGACACTGCTAATTAATTAATGTGACCTTTCATCGCGGCGGTCTGTTATTTTGTTCACGATGTTTATTGCGATTTTTCTCGTATAGCGTTTTGTTTTTAGCTTGAAGTTTGTTAATTAATCACTATTAGTCAGTCAAATTTGTTCAGTAACTAGCAGTCCACGTTGTTTATTGGGTTTTTTCTCCTATATCTTTTATTTTTTTGTTCATTAATCATGTTTAGTCTGTCAAAATTATTCACTAACTATAATATCCACTCGTGCGTTCTTGGAATAAAATAATGTGCCTCCCTTATATGTATACAAAGATGTAATAAAACACCTCGTTGAGAAATATCTGTACTTCAAACATAATTCCTAACATATAATATACAATACTGAATGACCCAGGATATAAGTCCGATTATTTTTTCGCCCAGATATCTTTATTTTATTGCCCACATCATGGAACTAAAAAACAATTTCACTTATCTGCCATGGCCCGATTAATACGGCAATTAGGTATTAGTCCGTTCGTTCAAGTAGAACATTGAAAAGAAGGATATAATGTACATATACCTACTTAGTACGAAGCATTATTGAAGAGAAGGCAGTACCATAAGTTATACCCACGACTAAAATAAATCTTAACAAATTTATATTTCATCGTAAGTTACAACTTATAAGCTAGATCGTTGAGCCATAATCCGTAGACATATTGACTTCGAAAACACACCGGAAAATGTCGTAGAGGATATAATATTCATGAATAGAGGTTGGATTTTATCTTTCATAGTTTTTTTTTGTATTTATGTAGTAAAAATGACGTAGCCCACTGTAAAAGAGAGCAATTGTGGTATCCAGATATTGCACACAAAAAAAGCGCTCGTGGCCCCGCGTACTCAGTGTTCTGTAAACGATCACTGCAGTACGCAACTTTCTCTTTGGCCAGTCCTTGGATGGGTGACCATCCATGTGGCCACTTTGTGACATTTCTTTGAGCGGTTCCGTGCTTCGGATGGCACATTAAGCCGTTGGTCCCGGTTGCCGTAAAATGGCAGTCGTTAAACAAAGTTGAAGGCCTTTTTAGGCGGCTTGAAAAATTTCAGCAGCAGGCAGTCACAACCTGCGCCTGTCCATCTCAACACGGCAATACGGCTCACCACCTATTACGTGAGACCAATTCTGTGAAATGTGGTCATATAATATGCCTATGCTTACCCCTGCGGGGATAAAAGCCTGACCATATGTATGTATGTATGTAAAAAAAAAGCTACCCGCAAGTTGAATGCCCTAAGATATGCCTCTACACGCTTCGTTTGTAGAACCCGGGGTTATGAAAACAGTGTATCCTTGAAATTTGGAAAAGATCGTTCGATACGAGAGAAAATTTTGCCTACAGTATGAGAGTGGCACCTCAGTCCCGTATGTATTATTCCTGTAGGATTTTAATAGGGAAACTAGGGAAAACTGCAGTAAAAGTAAACGACGTGATGCGAGTTAAAGAACACTGTATTCGCCATTAAGCACAAGTACAGGAAGTGACACAACTTTTTATCACACAACAGTAGTTAGGCACAGATAATAATTCCATACAGCCTACACTAATTATACTCCAATATATTAACAACTATAGAGGGCACCACATATTATTTTGTTACACTATTTACATTCTTTTACAACACTCCCACTTAACAAAATAACCTTAGATAGGTACCATCAATGTAATCCTAACATTTTTACAAATCTAATATGTTTTATAGTATTCAACCCCTTGGTGAATAAATCAGCAGGCATGTCTGAAGTTGGCAGATATTTCAAGCTAATTACATTATTATTCAAATGTTCTCTAAAGAAATGATAACGGATATCAATATGTTTGGACCTTTTATGTAAACAATTATTATATGCCATCTTCTGTGCAGACTGGTTATCATTGAACACAAATATTACATATAACTCATTAGTGATCTCATACTGCAAACTTCTTAAATATATGGCCTCTTTTATACAATCAGAAATCCCCATATATTCTGCCTCCGAGCTGGATAAGGCTACGGTGGCTTGCTTTCTGGTTTCCCACGATACAGCACCACCAGCGAGTGTAGAAAAATATCCTGTATAGGAGCGCCTATCTATCACATTACTTGCCCAATCGGCATCCACATATGCCTCTAATTTTCTATTACCATTATACATATATTTCAAACAAAGACCTTTAGTTGTTTTTAAATACTTTAAAACTCTCTTAGCATATGCCCAATGCTCCTCACTATAACAGTTATTAAATTGACTTAGATAGTTTACAGAAAATACTATATCAGGTCTGGTAAGTACTGCTAAATACATCAGGCTGCCAATCAGCTGTTGATAAGGTAATTGACTATTACAACTTACACTTTTATCTAAACTTAATCTAGTCTCAATAGGTGTGTGCACAGCTTTACAATTTTCCAAATTAAATTTCTTTGACAATGTATCAATGTACTGCTCCTGGTCCAAAGTTATTAAGCCTTTTTCTCTATCTACATTCACCCTCATACCTAAACACTGCCTAACACTACCTAGGTCTTTTATTTTGAACATAGAGGATAAATCTTTCTTAAGTCTGTTACTTTCTATTGAGCTATTTGAAAAAACAAGAAAATCATCAACATATAATGCTATGAATATTTTATTGATACCATTAATCTTGGTATAAAGACAAGGTTCTAACTGAGACCTTTTAAAACCTAGGGTCTTCAAAAAACTATCAATTCTTTGATACCAAGCCCTAGACGACTGTTTCAAGCCATAAATAGCTTTCTTAAGTTTCAGTACCTTATTTTGACTGTTACAAACAAAACCTACTGGTAATTGCATATAAACAGTTTCTTTCAAAAAACCATTAAGGAAAGCTGTCTTAACATCAAGGTGAGTTATATCTAGCTTCATCTGAGCTGCCAGGGCAAATAGCAGTCTCAGGGATGAATGCCTTAAAACAGGAGAGAAGGTTTCATCAAAATCGATGCCAGGTTTCTGAACAAAACCTTTAGCTACTAATCTGGCTCGATATGTAACATTATTATCAGAATCTAACTTACGTTTAAACACCCATCTACAGGGCACGACTGTATGCTTGACTGGTAAGTCCACAACCTCCCAAGCATCATTCTCCTCGAATGATTTAAGTTCATCACTCATAGCTTGAGTCCACTGAGCACTTTCTGGTCCATTTAAGGCCTCATGCACTGATAGTTCACTATAGTCCACTTCACTACATGCACTGACACTAAAGCCGTACCGATCTGGCTTTTTACGAGCACGAACCTCTTTACCGAATACTGTTGGAGCTTCACAACTCGGTTCCTGGTCCTTCGACAATATGGTGGGATCTTGAGCTTCTGTAACATCCACAAACTCATCTTCCTCAGAACTGGTGCTGCCTGAATCCTGGCTTACTGCAACCCTGTCTGATCTAGGACTAGACTCTAGTTTAGTGAACAACTCTGGTCCACTATCACTGGTGTCTCCCACTGTTCCTGTCATTACATCCGGCATTTCAGTCTTCACTGACAGCTCTGTACTCGACTCATTTATATTGATTGGAACTTCTGATACAACATTCCCCTCCTCAATCACAACAATGTCCCGGCTGGTCATTATTCTGTTATTGATGGGATTGTATATCCTGTAACCCTTGACATCATCGGGATAGCCAATCAATATACATTGCGTTGCCTTTTTGTCCAACTTGAGTCTCTTTTCCTTCGGTATATGTGTCATAACTTTACTACCAAATATGCGAAGGTGACTAACATCTGGTTTTTCACCTGTCCACACTTCAAATGGGGTTATGTTGTTTAATCCTGTAGCGATAGATCGGTTCCTCAGATATACTGCAGTACTCACTGCTTCTGCCCAATATTTTTTGTCCAATCCCGCATCAAACAACATACACTTGGCTTTTTCTACCACAACTCGGTTAAGCCGCTCACAGAACCCATTTTGCTCTGGCGTATAAGGGTTTGTCTTCTGATGCAATATTCCTGCTTGATCTAAATGTTTAGCAAACTGCTTATTGCAAAATTCCAACCCATTATCAGTTCTAAGAATCTTTATTCTTTTTCCTGTCTGGTTCTCTGCCATGTTCTTAAAACTTATAAATTTCTCTAAAGCTTCATCCTTGGTCTTGAGGAAGTAAACAAAGACCATTTTGCTTTTGTCATCTACAAACAACAAGAAGTATCTGGATCCCCCCAATGATCTGGTTTCCATGGGACCACAAATATCACTGTGAACCGTGTGAAGCAGTTCCTGGCTTCGGTTACCGATGTGTGTGAATGGTAACCGTGCCTGCTTCCCTTCACAACACACTACACAGTTTGTTTGATTTATATTAGACCTCCCGGTGTATGTCATGCCAATAACTGCACCATCTCTCATTCTATCGAGATCAGCACTGTTCAAGTGCGCGAACCTTCGATGCCATATACGGCCAGACACCGGTGTAAACAAACAATCCACTTGCTTTGTATTCAATTTATAAACACCATCCACTAAATCTGCTGTCGCTACTAATTCATTACTGCTGTTATATATCACACACTGCTTGTCTGTGAATCTAACTTTATTTCCCTTGCTAATGATTTGGCTGACGGACAATAAGTTTGTAGCAAGGCTTGGCACGTACAAAACCTCCGTGACTGATATTTCGAACTGTTGATTTCTTGCTATTGTTGTTATCTGTATATCACCACAACAATCTACTGCAATTTTCGACTTGTCAGCAATGACAATCTCTTCCACAAGTGGTTGATTTGAGACATTCTTCAACCAATGTTTTCTAGTTGTCATGTGCATGCTGGCTCCTGAATCAATGTACCAGTCCGTAGGATTAAACTTTGCACTGAGAAATACGGCACTAAATGCATTCAATTTCTTCTTATTTTCTTTAAATCTACACTGATTTTTGTAGTGCCCTTGCTGTTTACACTTAAAACATTTTACATTCATTTTGGATGATTCGGGTTTATTCACATTGACATTTGCGCTTGCACCGCCGCCATATTTTGCATTCTGCCAAGTCTGCCAACCTTTGGAATAAAATGCGGCCTGGTTACTTCCGGCGCTAACTTCACTCGAGTCATCCATGTCTATAAGTTTTGACTTGATTGCGTCAGCCGTGATATCTATGCCTGCATGTTCTATAGCCATAATCATGGGTGCAAACTTTTCGGGTAGACCCGCCAAAAGTAAAGATCCTACCCACTCCTGACTAATTATGAACCCGGTATTATTTAACCTTTGGCTTGTTTCCACTATTGCAGTCACATATTGCTCCATGGATTCGCAATTTTCACGCCGAACTGAAATGAGATTTCTTAACAGCCCAATCCTTCGCGTGAAACCGGTATCGTCGAACATTTTTCGAAGTTTCGTCCACATGCCCAAAGCGGTTATTTCGGTTTTGATATGTACAAATAATGCTGGATCTATTGTAAGGATTATCTTAGCCCGTGCTTTGGCATCCGTAGATTCACCTTCTTTCTTAATACAAAGTTCCATACCTTCTAAGATGAGATAATTTTCGACAGCGAACGCCCACGCTTCATAGTTTTCTCGTCCTTTCAATTTCGCGATACTTGTTATTATATTTCCGGACATATTTAACTATTTTTACTCAACTTCTTATAAGAAAACGTCAGGCCCATAACCTGTAGGATTTTAATAGGGAAACTAGGGAAAACTGCAGTAAAAGTAAACGACGTGATGCGAGTTAAAGAACACTGTATTCGCCATTAAGCACAAGTACAGGAAGTGACACAACTTTTTATCACACAACAGTAGTTAGGCACAGATAATAATTCCATACAGCCTACACTAATTATACTCCAATATATTAACAACTATAGAGGGCACCACATATTATTTTGTTACACTATTTACATTCTTTTACAACAATTCCGGATTGAAAAGAATAGCGCGGGATTAGGTTGAAATGCTTCTTAGAACCATCACCTTCGCCGAGGTACGAGGTAGATTTTGGTAAATAAAAACATAGAATATTTTAAGCACAGAGTACGTAGGGAAATAATTTTTAATGTCCAACTTGAAATTAATCAAAATGATCGAGTCTGCTGTTCTTTTATTGTACCTAAGCCCTTAGTACCCACTAAGATAGGTTTATCCACAATCTCGTCGGTAATCTCATTCGTTTACCGAATACATATAAAAACAGTATGTATTCTTTTAATCTGAGATTTAAGAACAGAGTAGGTAGTAGTACCTACATAATTTTCAAAGTCCAACTTTACTTGAATCAAAACGAGCCATGATACTGGTTTTAATTAGCGCACCTATCTGTTTTGACTTCATTTTTACTATAATGACAAATTTTCGATGACTCTATATAACGCTTACAAAAGTAGTTGCCGATAGTTCCTCATTCGAAATGAAACCTGTAACTATGACAGCCTTAAAGGAGTCCTATCGATGATTCCAGTGGCCAAGATGATGTGGTATGTGATTCGTAATTCTGTAGATGTGACTAGCAATTACAGAATGACGAAACTAGCGGTTCTCTAGCACACCTAGCCTTTTGAATAAGAGTTACTTTGTGTCAATTTTATCATTTATTACCTCCCGTCCTCCTCCTTTTTATATTTTATACAGTTTCTTCTATATTTTTTGAGTGATCCTCAAAAAGAATGTCAAGAATCTACATTAATAAAATTTCCAAATTCTCTGAACGCCAAGTCAAAATCCTAAGCGCTAGTAAATTGAAATTTTCGAGAGTGCTACCCTTTTATTGTACCTAAGCCCTTAGTATCCACTAAGATAGGTTTATCCATAATCTCAGTTCAGTAAACGTTTACCGAAAGTGCGTCACGAGCGTAGCCTAAAAGCATAGCCAGTATCGCAATAAACTCACACCGAGTACATAGCACAACGCAATTCCTATCTCCACACTCCATTCTGTTTTTAAATTAGTCCACAGTTTTGAGAAATGAATAATCACGAGTATGATGAATATACCGCTATTAAAATTCACAATGTGGTTGCGAAATATATTTTCCACGAATTTTAAAAAGGTTTTTCCCAATTTGGATGTATCTTTTGTTCTATTTGTGTTCTGTGACGTCGTTCCTACCTAGTGCGATCCTTTTCTGATGGTGTAGTGTGTATTTTAGTTTGGTGGCAGCAATGTCATGAGTGGGTCCTCTCTAAAACGTGTAGCTATCGGTCGACATGTTCAAATATTCAATTCCGCTGTGAGGTTTTTATGAAAAGCGATACACAGAGCTCTGGCGTTGACGCTTTGGCGCTAGTATTTTATGTGTGCTGAGAGTGTTTATACCGTGCGTTGGCATACATATGAGCCATGGCCATTTTATATACGTTTGCATGTACTTACTCGTATTCATGTCGGTTTGTGAACTACAAATTATGTAAGTCTGTTTTGACACAGTTTCCTACATTCTATCGAGTTATTACATTATCTAACTTGGATAACAATGAATTAATATGGTATCTAAAATACCACTCTATGACAAAGTCGAGTACACGGACAAAGTTTGACGAAGTTGAACAAACTTAGGATTGATACTGCGCGATGTCTCCGACTCGAGACACCGACTTGATAATTATGTACATACGTCAAGACACACTTAACTTCCGGTAAATGAGGTGTGACACCAGACAGGTATCACTTGTGATCGCAAAGTTTAGGCTGAAAGAATAGACCTATAGGTAAAACTAGTTTAAGCTTATATTTCCAAATGCATGCGAAACGTGCCCAATGATTAAAATAGAAATAGGAACTCTACAAGGTGGATATGAATCTGCTGAACTAATGTATGATGACATCAGGCAGAGGAACTAATATTCACAACCGATATAGTCTTATTATTAGTTATATCACCAATTTCGCAATCTAAATTCAGAATACCTATCTTTTCAAAAAGCCTGAAACTTTAGGTAAGGTAAATGCAGGTATTACCGACCCTGTTAAGACAATTTAAAAATTGATGATAGTTATTAAGTATGGTAATTGAATTCACACCCAATGTTTTGATTTTATATGAAACTTTAGTTTGTCTAGTTTATGTTTAAACCCCTAAATTGCCCTTTAACACAATACTAATAAAATAAAAAAATAATTAAGTGATCAAGTCCATTGTTTGTATTACCGACCCATACGAAAGGCTATGAAGCTATTTACCGATTTTTATGAACCTATTACCGACTGTTAAAAACAAGAAGAATGTATAAGCAGGTATTTAGTCTAATTAAGAAGAAACACATTATGGTGTTTTTGCAGAAAATCATGTAGGTTTGCTCTAAGTCCTTTCAGACTACCTTTCATACACTTTCATATTATACTTCATAGGAGAAGACACTTAGATACTCTGGTCCATGCTATTGGACTACGACATTAAGTTGTAAAAGAGCTTTTATGGTTTTTTTATCTTCAAAATATTGTTTGGATAATAAGCTAATATTTCATTAAACTAGTGTTATGTTACATAAACGACCAGGATTTGTATAGAATCGGCAATAGCTTCCCGTACTTGCTATCACCGACTCATACAGGTCGGTAATAGTCGATATAATACATAATTACGAAATTGTATGGCCGACTCATAAAAAGTAGATTATATGTATTTATTAGATTTTTGTAGCCATAGCAGAGATTTTAAATAAATAGTGTTGCAAATAATATTAATTAATACAAACATTGTAATGCAATAAAAAGTAATTTTATAATGCTCCTTTATAATGACAATGAATGATTAAAGTTGTATTTCGTAGTAAACAAAAAACGCTTAAATAAGAAAACTAGACCAAATAGTATAGATCGGTAATTGTGTGTTACAATGGCTGACTGTATTAGATTAAGATGTCATATTAAAATAATTGCTTTATTGTCACATATCGACGAGAAAGAGGTAAAACAAAATTTAATATGCATCGCAATCACCGGCCCATGAGTCGGCAATAGCTGCTACTATTAAAATAATTGAAGGTATTACCGCTTTAATTAAATGTGAAGTTTTATAATATTTAAATAATCAAACTTTATGAAATACTGTAAGAAATTAAGACCTCACATCTAAATGAACACATTCAATAATACAGAACAATCATAGGTTTCATACAATTCTTTAAAAACTGTTAAACGAAGTTTTGGTGTGCTTATCTGTAAGATTAAGGATTTGTACCACACGATCGGCAAGTTTACTATCGTCATAGAAACAAACGAATTTCGTCTCTTTCCCGGAATGCCACGCACACTAACGTAAGTATTTGCGACACTCAATGAACAAATGTGCGTATTTCGTCAAATGTCTCTAGCATAAACTGTTCCAGTAACGTAAAAATTGCAGGTTAATGAAATGGATCGGTAATACCTGCGAATTTTCGATGGGTCGTTAATAGCTGCGTTTACCTTAGGCTTATTGCATTGTTCGAAGCATTCATTATCAATAAAGGGTGTTTTTTTTCGAGGTATAGAACTTTGAAATGGAATAAAACGAAAGTGATTGTTTTTATTGATATGGAAATGACTTTATTCGAAAGGAAATCTTCTGGCATTATAAATTAAATATGATTTCTGGCATATAACCGCCAGGGCTGGCTCGGACGTAGTCTAATCTAGAGGTCCAATTTTCGATGACTTTCCCAACATTTGTGGCCGTATAGCGACAATATCGCGCCGAATGTTATCCTCCAAGTGGTCAATCGTTTCGGGCTTTTTGGCGTAGACGAGCGACTTCACATATCTCCACAGAAAATAGTCAAGTGGCGTAAAATCGCACGACTCTGGAGGTCAATCCACGTGTCCAAAAAGTGAAACTATGCGGTAACCAAACGTTTCCTTCAATAAATCAATTGTGGCACGAGCTATGTGACATGTTGCGCCGTCTTGTTGAAACTACTACTCCTGCACATCATGGTTGTTCAATTGATGAACGAAAAAGTCAGTAATCTTCGCTCTATAGCAGTCACGATTGACTGTAACATTCTGGTCAGCATCGTTTCTAAAGAAGTACGGACCAATTATTCCACCAGCCTATAAAGCACACCACACAGTCAGTTTTACTGGATGTAACGGTGTCTCAACATACACTTGAGGATCATCATCACCCCAAATATGGCAATTTTGTTTATTGATGTATCCATTCAACCAAAAGTGAGCTGCACCGCTAAAGAAAATTCGCTTATGAAAATCACGATACGCATTTCGGACAGAACCATGATTTTCAAAATAAATTTGCACAATTTGGAAGCATTGTTCAGGCTTCTGTCTATTTATGTTAAAATGCCAAACCATACTAAACATAAATCACTTTACAGCTGACAAAAATACCGCCGGTTAAAACAGCTAGGCCAACTTAAAGTTCTATACCTCTAAAAAAAACACCCGTTATTATACCTTGATCGCTAAATATCAGACATCAGAAGATAATAGACGATAGAGTTCTCTTGATAACTTGTTTAATAGTGAATCTATATCCCTATACTTATAATAAAACTGTAGGCTTTCCGATGCGTGCATTGAAACTAACGTCGAAACTGTGTTAGTCAAATTTGTTAACCCAAAAATATATTTAATTTATACGGTCGAATTGAGTAACTTCCTTCTTTTATGAAGTCGGTTAAAAACGTTCAAACACCCAGACAAAACGAGGAAAAACACATCAGAATTGATAATCTCCTTTCTCATACCAATTATGAAACAAAATATTAGTGAACACCAAAATTAACAGTAACCCTATTAAAGCCTTACAGCAGATAGGCATTTCCATTCAGATCAAAGAGATTAAAAGTATATTATTAGGTATAATGCCTTTGATCCAAGTCGTCTGCTCCGGCCTTTATGTAAGAGAAAGTAATACGAGACATATAATGTGAATTCGTTCGATACGGCTTAATATCAGAAAATCCATCTTACTTCCTATTAATCACGTTTCTGCATACAACATTGCTGCTGAATATAAGGTAAATATAGAACGATATCGTTTCCTTTGTAAGCTGCTCGGTTGGTAATACAATCACTTCAGAGGCTATGTTTGTTAGTACACACTGCATTCACAGTGTGCTCGTACTCGTAATGGCCAGGCTCAATTTGCAAATCTAGGAAATGTTTAGACTTTATGCAAGGAAAATTTCGAATCAAATCCCTATTTCAATTTTGTAGATTGTTTGACAGCATTTCCGCTAGTAATTTAACAAATCATAATATACGTTTTGGCACTTATTACGATATAAAATTTGTTGTAGTAACGTATCTCCTGCACGCCAAGCCATGATCACGCCATGATCACGCCAAGCCATTATCAAGATAGCAAAATTGTGATCACCCTGGCATGTAGGCTAAGCTATGATCATTAAGATATGATCATTAAGATAGCAAAATTGTGATCACCCTGGCCTTTACAATATCGGAGTTCTTAAATTTACGTCCACTTCTGTCTAAGAAACCCTAAAAGCCTAATACTTTGGCTGCCAATCATGTGCTAGGAGCACATGGTTGGCAGCCAAAGCAACCATGTGCTTCTAGCCCATGGTTCCAGCAACAAATCCATGCCTTATCGACTGAAGCCGATAGCTCGTACTCTACCGACCTAGGCCGGAAGGCTTGCCCCCACAAACCCATTCTGTAGCGAGATCTGCTGCCGGCAATTGGAACTATGATCAACGATAGCAGAGTAAACCACTGTCCCCCTGTCAATCTACACGCCGGATAAGATTTCCTTAGCCATACCCTACTACACCCTATAATTTAAGCAATATTTTTGATTACTCCGAAGTGTCCTGTAATAATCTCCATACATTTATATTTTTTCGGTACACAGAGACAAATAAATTGCCAAACAAATTCGCAAGCAGTATTAATGAATAAAATATTAATCTTGATGAGAGTAAGGACACAAATTGATGAAGAGAGAATAACGTAGACCTAATAAAAGAGAATCTGATTCACGGTTGCCTTTGTGGAATAACGTTCGTATTTCAGTTGCCGGCAACACAGAATAAGTTAATCTCTTTGTTTGCGAGCGGTAATTATTTTCCTCCGGAAATATTTCTCCCCTTTTTAGCTTTTTAGCTGAACGATCAAAAACTGAATACGTTTCTTTGTGACATTGCTAATTAATTAATAATATGACCTTTCACCGCGGCGTCTGTTATTTTGTTTACGTTGTTTATTGCGATTTTTCTCGTATAGCGTTTTGTTTTTAGCTTGAAATTTGTTAATTAATCACTATCAGTCAGTCAAATTTGTTCAGTAACTAGCAGTCCACGTTGTTTATTGCGATTTTTCTCCTATACCTTTTATTTTTAGCTTGTAATTTTGTTCATTAATCATCTGCGGTCAGTCAAAATTATTCAATAACTAGTATCCACTCCTGGGTTCAGGGATTAAAATAATGTGCCTCCCTTATATACAAGGACTTCTGAATGACTCTGAAATGATAAGTGCGATTATTATTCCGCCAAGATATCTATATTTTATTGCCCACATCATGTAACTGAAAAACAATTTTACTTGTCTGCCACAGCCCGATAATTGCGGGAGTTACTTTTCCGTTCGTTCAAGTAGAACATTGAGAAGAAGCATAAAACGTACATAGATATTTAGTACGAAGCATTATTAAAGAAGAAGCAGTTTCATAAGCTATACCCACAGCTAAAATAAATCTTAACAACTTTATATTTCATCGTAAGTTATAACTTATAAGCTAGATCGTTGAGCCATAATCCGTAGACATATTGACTTCGAAAACACACCTTAAAATGTCGTAGTAGATATAATATTCATGAACAGAGGTTGGATTTTATCTTTCATAGTTTTTTTTGTATTTATCTAGTAAAAATGACGCCGCCCACCGTATAAGAGAGCAATTGTGGTATCCAGATACTGCACACAAAAAAGCGCTCGTGGCCCCGCGTACTCAGTGTTCTGTAAACGATCACTGCAGTACGCAACTTTCACTATGGCCAGTCCTTGGATGGGTGACCATCCATGTGGCCACTTTGTGACATTTCTTTGAGCGGTTCCGTGCTTCGGAGAGCACGTTAAGCCGTTGGTTCCGGTTGCCAGTAAAATGGCAGTCGTTAAACAAAGTTGAAGGCCTTTTTAGGCGGCTTGAAAAATTTCAGCAGCGGGCAGTCACAACCTACGCCTGTCCATCTCAAGACGGCTATACGGCTCACCACCTATTACGTGGTACAAATTCTAAAAAGGTAAATGTAGGCATATAATATGCCTCTGCCTACACCTTCGTGGATAAAGGCGTGATCATATGTATGTATCTATCTATAAAAAGCTATCTGCAAGTTGACAGCCCTAAGATATGTCTCTACACGCTTCGTTTGTAGAACAGAACCCGGGATTATGAAAACACGTATACTGTTTCGGTAAAGTGTATCCTTGAAATTTGGAAAAGATCGTTCGATTTCAGAGTAAATTTTGCCTACAGTATGAGAGTGGCACCTCAGTCCCGTATGTATTATTCCGGATTGAAAAGAATAGGGCGGGATTAGGTTGAAATGCGCCTTAGAACCATCACCTTCGCCGAGGTACGAGGTAGATTTTGGTAAATAAAAACATAGAATATTTTAAGCATAGAATACGTAAATAATTTTTAATGTCCAACTTGAAATGAATCAAAATGAGCCATGGCAAGTGTGGTTTGAAACTTTTGTGTACTATTTACTCCTATCCATTTTGAGTTCATTTTTACCCCAGTAACTAATTTTTGATGATACAATAATAATATAACGCTTGCATAAGTAAGTTTCCGATGGTTACACATTCGAACTGGAACCTGTAACGAAAGTCCGGCCGGTGTTTCCAGTGGCCAAGATGATGTGGTATGTTATTTGTAATTCTGTAGAAGTGACAAGCGATTACAGAATGACGAAACTAGCGGGGCTCTAGCATGTAATACCTAGCCTTATATTTATAATATAATAGTTAGATAGGCATTCGCTTCCAATTATTTTGTGTCAATTTTGATATTTATTAATTCCCTTTTTTTACATTTTATCCAATTTCTGTCTATATTTGAGTCTGCAGCAGACTCAAAAATTTCAATTTACAATAAAAGGACAGCTGCTCTCCACTAAGAGGTAGGTTTATTCACAATCTCAGTTCAGTAAACGTTTACCGAAAGTGCGTCACGAGTGAAGCCTAAAAGCATAGCCAGTATCGCAATAAACTCACGCCGAGTACATAGCACAACGCAATTCCTATCTCCATTCTCCATTCTGTTTTTAAATTAGTCCAGTTTTGAGAAATGAATAATTACGAGTATGATGAATATACCGCTAATAACATTCACAATGTGGTTGCGAAATATATTTTCCACGTATTTTAAAAAGGTTTTCTCAATTTGGATGTATCTTTTGTTCTATTTGTGTTCTGTGATGTCGTTCCTACCTAGTGCGATCCTTTTTCGATGGTTTAGTTATTTTAGTTTGGTGGCAGCAATGTCCTGAGTGGGTCCTCTCTAAAACGTGTAGCTATCGGTTGACATGTTGAAGTATTCAAGTCCGCTGTGAGTTTTTTTATGAATAGCGATACACAGAGCTCTGGAGTTGACGCTTTGGCGCTAGTATTTTATGAGTGCTGAGAGTGTTTATACCGTGCGTTGGCATAAAATATGAGCCATGGCCATTTTATATACGTTTGCATGTACTCGTATTTATGTCGGTTTGTGGACTACAAATCATGCAAGTCTATTTTGACACAGTTTCCTACATTCTATTGAGTTAATACATTATTTAACTGGGATGACAATGAATTAATATGGTACCTAAAATAGCACTCTATGACAAAGTCGAGGCCACGGACAAAGTTTAACGAAGTTGGACAAACTTAGGATTGATACTGCGCGATGTCTGGAGACACCGACTTGATAATTATGTACATACGTCAAGACACACATAGCTTCGGGTAAAAGAATTGTGACACCAGACAGGTATCACTTGCGATCGCAAAATTTAAGCTGAAGGATAGAGGTAGAAATATTTTAAGCCTATCTTTCCAAATGCTAGCGAAACGTGCCCAATGATTAAAATAGAAATAGGAACTCTACAAGGTGGATATGAATCTGCTGAACTAAATGTATGATGACATCAGGCAGAGGAACTGCGTGATGAATATTCACAACCGATATAGTCTTATTATTAGTTATATCACCAATTTCGCAATCTAAATTCAGAATACCTTACTTTTCAAAAAGCCTGAAACTTTAGGTAGGCTTTAATCTAAACTTTCCTATTACGCCTTCGTTAGTAGGTAGTATTGTTTATTCTGGGCCTACGTCAGGTTTCATAGACTGATATATTTTAAGGGTTTCGTACCCGAATGGTAAGAACGGGATCCCATTACTGAGACTCCGCTGTATTATTGTCCGTTTGTCTGTCTGCAGACTATATCTCTTGAACCGTGATCGCTGGAAAATTCTGTTCTGTTGTTGCTATAGCAAAAAAATACTAAAACAGAATAGGGGGTTCCTATAAAACAAACGAGATTTTTTGCCGTTTTTCGGTAATGTACCCTTCGTGAGCGATTCCGATTCACACTTGACCTGTTATTATGTTTGGCTACAATTGAGTAGGTGTTTTTCCTCTAGCCATTAAAAGATTTATTGAACACAGATGCAGAATAGCTAGGTATCTACTTTTGTAACAAATATATCAAGCATACATTGAGTTTTTCTAAAGAAACCCCATTTCTTGCCCAAAATCACTAAGTTTATAAGAATCACATTATGTTATCTGTGCACTTATCATACCAGATGGTGCCTGCGACTCTGACCAAAGATCCCTTCAACATTAGAGCGTAAAAGAGTAACAAATAAACATACATACAAACGGTCGCGTTTATTATAATAGTAAGAATGTAGGTACGTACCTACGTTTCTCAGTGAAGGTGTTGCCAGGCAACATAATAATATCCTCTAAAACCCCTCTCACATAATTATGCCCTTAGAAAACGGACCCTTGGAAATGTGATGCGATGAAAGCGAGATAATTGTTTTTAATCAAAAACATATTTAATGAACTATTATGTATGAAAAACAGTACCTAGAAAATATAGTTTCAACTAGCTGTTGCCTGCGACTTCGTACACTGCATTTTATGTGAGTCTTTAGATCTATATAACTTTTTTATTTATCAACCGATTGACATGAAACAAACACTTAATGTTAAGTGGAGTAAATCGTAACGCAATAAAGAAAACCGCATTGCAATCGGTTGAGCAGTTGCAGAGTTTAGCGTGCACAAACGTACAGACAAACAGACAGTTACGATCTGATTATATGTATTGATTGATATATTGACATTGATGATATTGATTTAAATCATAGATTTAGATTTTTTGCTACTCTCAAGTTTCAATAACGTTACGTTATAAAAGTGTTCGAAAATCACGTTCATGAATTCCGATACATTGTAGATCTACAGTTACAGGTCAAACTAATAAAAGTCTGTCAAAATATCATATACTGTATTAGTATCTAAAGTCAGTATCAAGAAAATCACAAATCAAACCTATAAAAACCTTATCTCGCAGATGTTCGAAGAAATTTTCTAATACAAGTAGGAACTTTGTTCTACGTTGGAAACGTGCGGAGATAATCGCTTAAAGCAATTTGTGAACTACCAGGTCTCCACGTGACAAGGGTATCCGATTAATGATGTTAGGCTATCACGCCATTATTCGAACAGAGTGGAACTCTCGTTTAGAGCCATAAATTTAAATTAACTTACAAAATTTTAGTTGTACGTCTTCTTAATAAGGATATTGATTGATGTGTTCGAAGCATTCATTATCAATATCGTACCTTGATCGCTAAATATCAGATGTCAGAAGATTATAGACGATAGAGTTCTCTTGATAACTTGTTAAATAGTGAATCTATATCACTATACTGATAATAAAACTGTAGGCTTTCCGATGCGTGCATTTAAACTAATGGTGAAACTGTGTTAGCCAAATTTGTCAAGCCAAAAATATATACGGTCGAATTTAGTAATCTCCTCCTTTTATGAAGTCGGTTAAAAACGTTCAAACACCCAGACAAAACGTGGAAAAACACATCAGAATTGATAATCTCCTTTCTCATACCAATTATGAAACAAATATTAGTGAACACCAAAATTAACAGTAACCCTATTAAAGCCTTATAGCAGATAGGCATTTCCATTCAGATCAAAGAGATTAAAAGTATATTATTAGGTATACTATAATGCCTTTGATCCAAGTCGTCTGCTCCGGCCTTTATGTAAGAGAAAGTAATACGAGGCATATAATGTGAATTCGTTCGATACGGTTTAATATTAGATAAAAATTTCAAATAAAAAATAGAACCGACTTCATACAAATCCTTAAAAATAAAATTTACCTAGCACATTGTAATATGTATTTTGATTTATCAGATTTTATTCAACGTCATATTGAAGTCGGCGCCAAGTAAACCCATAGGTTTAGGTAGGTATTATTAATGGCACCAACTTCAATATTATATTGAATAAAATCGGATAAATCAAAATACATATTACAATGTGCTAGGTAAATTTTATTTTTAAGGATTTGTATGAAGTCGGTTCTATTTTTTATTTGAAATTTTTATTTTTTAAATTTAAGTGACGGGTGGACCGAAAAGTATTTCTATCTAGGTGTAAAGTTCTCATCAACACAAATCAATCAAGCCGAAACACAAGGTAACTGCTGTAAATCGTTAAGGAATTCCCTCGACTGTCTTTCGGTTCCATCATCAGATCGACTCCAGACCTTCATTAAATTTTAGTACCTACATTAAAGCACTTAATCAAAAAGTTAACAATCGCACTAGTTGTCCCTACAATTTTCGGTGGTTGCCCTCGTTTTCTCCTGGATGCCAGTATCAGATCCTGATACCCTGGATATGGGACCACCTCAGAAGTAGCCTCTTTCAAACAAAAAAAGAATTTTCAAAATCCATCCATAATTGGCGCCGCTATCGCGTAACATACATACAAAAAAAAAAAAAAAACAGCGTACGAATTGAGAACCTCCTCCTTTTTTGAAGTCGGTTAAAAATTCATCTTATTTCCTATTAATCACGTTTCTGCATACAACATTGCTGCCGAATATAAGGTAAATATAGAACGATATCGTTTCCTTTGTAAGCTGCTCGGTTGGTAGTACAATCACTTCAGAGGCTATGTTTGTTAGTACGCACTGCATTCACAGTGCGCTCGTACTCGTAATGGCCAGGCTCAATTTGTAAATCTAGGAAATGTTTAGACTTTATTCAAGGAAAATTTCGAATCAAATCCCTATTTCAATTTTGTAGATTGTTTGACAGCATTTCCGCTAGTAATTTAACAAATCATCATATACGTTTTGGCACGTATTACGATATAAAATTAGTTGTAGTAAAGCATCTCCTTCACGCCAAGCTATGATCATTAAGATAGCAAAATTGTGATCACCCTGGCCTTTACAATATCGGAGTTCTTAAATTTACGTCCACTTCTGTCTAAGAAACCTTAAAGCCTAATGCTCTGGCTGCCAATCATGTGCTAGGAGCACATGGTTGGCAGCCAAAGCAACCATGTGCTTCTAGCATATGGTTCCAGCTAAATTCAGAATACCTATCTTTTCAAAAAGCCTGAAACTATAGGTAGGGTTATTGAATTGTTCGAAGCATTCATTATCAATATCATACCTTGATCGCTAAATATCAGACATCAGAAGATAATAGACGATAGAGTTCTCTTGATAACTTGTTTAATAGTGAATCTATATCCCTATACTTATAATAAAACTGTAGGCTTTCCGATGCGTGCATTGAGACTAACGTCGAAACTGTGTTAGCCAAATTTGTTAAGCCAAAAATATATT
Organism: Miltochrista miniata; assembly: GCA_933228765.1. Classification (NCBI taxonomy): domain Eukaryota; kingdom Metazoa; phylum Arthropoda; class Insecta; order Lepidoptera; family Erebidae; genus Miltochrista; species Miltochrista miniata. The sequence goes on along the minus strand of OW121750.1, from coordinate 20,079,540 downwards.
TAATTTATACGGTCGAATTGAGTAACTTCCTTCTTTTATGAAGTCGGTTAAAAACGTTCAAACACCCAGACAAAACGAGGAAAAACACATCAGAATTGATAATCTCCTTTCTCATACCAATTATGAAACAAAATATTAGTGAACACCAAAATTAACAGTAACCCTATTAAAGCCTTATAGCAGATAGACATTTCCATTCAGATCAAAGAGATTAAAAGTATATTATTAGGTATAATGCCTTTGATCCAAGTCGTCTGCTCCGGCCTTTATGTAAGAGAAAGTAATACGAGGCATATAATGTGAATTCGTTCGATACTGCTTAATATCAGAAAATCCATCTTACTTCCTATTAATCACGTTTCTGCATACAACATTGCTGCTGAATATAAGGTAAATATAGAACGATATCGTTTCCTTTGTAAGCTGCTCGGTTGGTAATACAATCACTTCAGAGGCTATGTTTGTTAGTACGCACTGCATTCACAGTGTGCTCGTACTCGTAATGGCCAGGCTCAATTTGCAAATCTAGGAAATGTTTAGACTTTATGCAAGGAAAATTTCGAATCAAATCCCTATTTCAATTTTGTAGATTGTTTGACAGCATTTCCGCTAGTAATTTAACAAATCATAATATAAGTTTTGGCACTTATTACGATATAAAATTTGTTGTAGTAACGTATCTCCTGCACGCCAAGCCATGATCACGCCATGATCACGCCAAGCCATGATCAAGATAGCAAAATTGTGATCACCCTGGCATGTAGGCATTTACAATATCGGAGTTCTTAAATTTACGTCCACTTCTGTCTAAGAAACTTTAAAAGCCTAATACTTTGGCTGCCAATCATGTGCGAGGAGCACATGGTTGGCAGCCAAAGCAACCATGTGCTTCTAGCCCATGGTTCCAGCAACAAATGCCTTATCGACTGAAGCCGATAGCTCGTACTCTACCGACCTAGGCCGGAAGGCTTGCCATCCCACAAACCCATTCTGCAGCGAGATCTGCTGCCGGCAATTGGAACTATGATCAACGATAGCAGAGTAAACCACTGTCCCCCTGTCAATCTACACGCCGGATAAGATTTCCTTAGCCATACCCTACTACACCCTATAATTTAAGCAATATTTTTGATTACTCCGAAGATTCCTGTAATAATCTCCATACATTTATATTTTTTCGGTACACAGAGACAAATAAATTGCCAAACAAATTCGCAAGCAGGATTAATGAATAAAATATTAATCTTGATGAGAGTAACGACACAAATTGATGAAGAGAGAACAGCGTAGACCTAATAAAAGAGAATCTGATTCACGGTTGCCTTTGTGGAATAACGTTCGTATTTCAGTTGCCGGCAACACAGAATAAGTTAATCTCTTTGTTTGCGAGCGGTAATTATTTTCCTCCGGAAATATTTCTCTCCTTTTTAGCTTTTTAGCTGAACGATCAAAAACTGAATACGTTTCTTTGTGACATTGCTAATTAATTAATAATATGACCTTTCATCGCGGCGTCTGTTATTTTGTTTACGTTGTTTATTGCGATTTTTCTCGTATAGCGTTTTGTTTTTAGCTTGAAATTTGTTAATTAATCACTATCAGTCAGTCAAATTTGTTCAGTAACTAGCAGTCCACGTTGTTTATTGCGATTTTTCTCCTATACCTTTTATTTTTAGCTTGTAATTTTGTTCATTAATCATCTGCGGTCAGTCAAAATTATTCAATAACTAGTATCCACTCCTGGGTTCTGGGATTAAAATAATGTGCCTCCCTTATATACAATGATGAAATAAAACACCTCGTTGACAAATATCTGTAGGACTTCTGAATGACTCTGAAATGATAAGTGCGATTATTATTCCGCCAAGATATCTATATTTTATTGCCCACATCATGTAACTGAAAAACAATTTTACTTGTCTGCCACAGCCCGATAATTGCGGGAGTTACTTTTCCGTTCGTTCAAGTAGAACATTGAGAAGAAGCATAAAACGTACATAGATATTTAGTACGAAGCATTATTAAAGGAGAAGCAGTTCCATAAGCTATACCCACAGCTAAAATAAATCTTAACAACTTTATATTTCATCGTAAGTTATAACTTATAAGCTAGATCGTTGAGCCATAATCTGTAGACATATTGACTTTGAAAACATACCAGAATATGTCGTAGCGCATATAATATTCATGAATAGATGTTAGATTTATCTTTCATAGTTTTTTTTTGTATTTATCTAGTAAAAATGACGCCGCCCACTGTATAAGAGAGCAATTGTGGTATCCAGATATTGCACACAAAAAAAGCGCTAGTGGCCCCGCGGACTCAGCGTTCTGTAAACGATGACTGCAGGAAGCAACTTTCTCTATGGCCAGTCCTCCAATGGGTGACCATCCATGTGACCAGTATGTGACAATTATTTGAGCGTTTCCGTGCTTCGGAAGGCACGTTAAGCCGTTGGTCCCGGTTACCAGTAAAATGGCATTCGTTAAGCCAAGTCGAAGGCCTTTTTAGGCCGTTTGAAAAATTTCGACAGTGGGCAGTTACAACTTTCACTTGTCCATCTCAACACGGCTCACCTCCTATTACGTGGGACAGATTCTAAAAAGTTGAAATGTGGACATATTATATGCCTCTGCCTACTCCTTCGGGCATAAAGGCATGGCCATACATAAATAAAAGCTATACGTAAGTTGACAGCCCTAAGATATGCCTCTACACGCTTCGTTTGTAGAACCCGGGATTATGAAAACACGTGTACAGTTTCGGTAAAGTGTATCCTTGAAATTTGGAAATTTTGCCTACAGTATGAGAGTGGCACCTCAGTCCCGTATGTATTATTCCGGATTGAAAAGAATAGGGAAGGATTAGGTTGAAATGCTCCTTAGAACCATCACCTTCGCCGAGGTATGAGGTAGATTTTGTAAATAAAAACATAGAATATTTTAGGCACAGACTAGGTAAATAATTTTCAATGTCCAACTTGAAATGAATCAAAACGAGCCATGGCAAATGTGGTTTGATACTTTTAAGTATCTACTATTTAATCTTATCCATTTTGAGTTCATTTTTACCACAATAACGTCAGCGCAGACGAGCTACGCGCTGAGCTGTCAGCGCTGACGGTCAGAGTGTGGTCAGTACGAGACTAAAACCAGCCTTAGTACCCACTAAGATAGGTTTACAATCTCAGTTCAGTAAACGTTTACCGAAAGTGCGTCACGAGCGAAGCCTAAAAGTGTAGCCAGTATCGCAATAAACTCATACCGAGTACATAACACAGCGCAATTGCTATCTCCACACTCCATTCTGATTTTAAATTAGTCCACAATTTTGAGAAATGAATAATTACGAGTATGATGAATATTAACATTCACAATGTGGTTGCGAAATATATTTTCCACGTATTTTAAAAAGGTTTTTCTCAATTTGGATGTATCTTTTGTTCTATTTGCGTTCTGTGATGTCGTTCCTACCGCTACCTACTGCTATCTTTTTCGATGGTGTAGTTATTTTAGTTTGGTGGCAGCAATGTTCTAAGTGTTTCCTCTCTAAAACGTGTAGCTATCGGTCGACATGTTCAAGTATTCAATTTCGCTGTGAGGTTTTTATGAAAAGCGATACACAGAGCTCTGGCGTTGACGCTTTGGCGCTAGTATTTTATGTGTGCTGAGAGTGTTTATACCGTGTGTTGGCATAGGTACATATGAGCCATGGCCATTTTATATAGGTACGTTTGCATGTACTTACTCGTATTCATGTCAGTTTGTGAACTACAAATCATTCAAGTCTATTTGATACAGTTTCCTACATTCTTTTGAGTTACTACATTATTTATCTTGAATGACAATTGATTAATATGGTACCTAAAATACCACTCTATAACAATGTCGAGCCCACGGACAAAGTTTGACGAAGTTGAACAAACTTAGGATTGATACTGCGCGATGTCTGGAGACTTGATAATTGTGTACATACGTCAAGACACACATAGCTTCGGGTAAATGAAGTGTGACATCAGACAGGTATCACTTGTGATCGCAAAATTTTAGCTGAAAGGATAGAGGTAGAACTATTTTAAGCCTATCTTTCCAGATGCATGCGTAACGTGCCCAAAATAAAATAGAAACAGGAGCTCTACAAGGTGGATATGAATCTGCTGAACTAAATGTATGATGACATCAGGCAGAGGAACTGCGTGATAAATATTCACAACCGATATAGTCTTCTTGTTAGTTATATCACCAATTTCGCAATATAAATTCAGAATACCTGTTTATTCAAAAAGTCTGAAAATTTAGGTAGGCTTTAATCTAAACTTTCCTACTACGCCTTCGTTATTAGCATTGTTTATTCTAGGTCCACGTCAGGTTTCATAGACTGATATATTTTAAGGGTTTCGTGGAATCTAAAAGAACGGGATCCCATTACTGAGACTCCGCTGTATTATTGTCCGTTTGTCTGTCAGCAGACTATATCTCTTGAACCGTGATCGCTGGAAAGTACTGCTCTGTTGCCACCTAAACCAAAAAAATACGAAAACAGAATAGGGGGCTCCTATAAAACAATTTTTTTGCCGTTTTCAGAGATTTTTTGCCGTTTTTTTGGTAATGTACCCTTCGTGGGCAATTCCGATTCACACTTTACCTGTTATTATGTTTGATTACAATTGAGTAGATGTTTTTCCTTTAGCTAATAAAAGATTCATTGAACACAGCTGCAGAATAGGTAGGTATCTACTTTTGTAACAAAAATATGAAGCATACATTGAGTTTTTCTAAAGAAACCCCACTTCTTGCCCAAACACACTAGTTTCTAAGAATCACATTATGTTATCTGTGCACTTATCATACCAGATGGTGCCTGCGACTCTGCCCAAAGATCCCTTCATCCATTAGAGCGTAAAAGAGTAACAAATAACCATACATAAAAACGGTCGCGTTTATTATAATAGTAAGAATGTAGGTAGGTACCTACCTACTTCTCTCGGTGAAGGTGTTGCCAGGCAACATAATAATATCCTCTAAAACCCCTCTCACATAATTATGCCCTTAGAAAACGGACCCTTGGAAATGTGATGCGATGAAAGCGAGATAATTGTTTTTAATCAAAAACATATTTAATGAACTATTATGTATGAAAAACAGTACCTAGAAAATATAGTTTCAACTAGCTGTTGCCTGCGACTTCGTACGCTGCATTTTATATGTGATTCTTTAGATCGATGAAACTTTTTTATTTATCAACCGATTGACACGAAACAAACACTAAATATTAAGTGGAGTAAATCGCAACGCAATGAAGAAAACCGCATTGCAATCGGTTGAGCAGTTGCTGAGTTTAGCGTGCACAAACGTACTGACAAACAGACAGTTAAAATTTTATTATATGTATTGATTGATTGATGATATTGATTGATATTGATATTGATGATATTAATTCATATTGATTTAAATCATAGATTTAGATTTTTTGCTACTTTCAAGTTTCAATAACGTAACGTTATAAAAGAGTTCGAAAATCACGTACAAGAATTCCGATACATTGTGGATCTACAGGTACATGTCAGGATAATAAGATCGAGTTATCTTGATAACTTGTTTAATAGTTAATCTGTATCTATACTTATTTTAATAAATCTGTAGGCTTTCCGATGCGTGCATTTAAACTAATGTAGAAATTGTGTAAGCCAAATTTGTTAAGCCAAAAATATATACGGTCGAATTGAGTAACTTCCTCCTTTTTTAAAGTCGGTTAAAAACGTTCAAACACCCAGACAAAACATGTACAAAAACATACATCAGAATTGATAATCTCCTTTCTCATAAACGGCTATCTTTACCAATTATGAAACAAATATTAGTGAACACCAAAATTAACAGTAACCGTAACAGTATTACAAGTAAAGCCTTATATCAGATAGGCATTTCCATTCAGATCAAAGAGATTAAAAGTATATTATTAGGTATAATGCCTTTGATCCAAGTCGTCTGCTCCGGCCTTTATGTAAGAGAAAGTAATACGAAGCATAAAATGTGAACTCGTTCGATACGGTTTAATATCGGAAAATCCATCTTACTTCCTATTAATCACGTTTCTGCATACAACATTGCTGCTGAATATAAGGTAAATATAGAACGATATCGTTTCCTTTGTATGCTGCTCGGTTGGTAGTACAATCACTTCAGAGGCTATGTTTGTTAGTAAGCACTGCATTCACATTGCGCTCGTACGCGTAATGGCCAGGCTCAATTTGCAAATTTAGGAAATGTTTAGACTTTATGCAAGGAACATTTCGAATCAAATCCCTATTTCAATTTTGTAGATTGTTTGACAGCTTTTTCGCTAGTAATTGAACAAATTATATACGTTTTGGCACTTATTACGATATAAAATTCAATACTTAGTTGTAGTAACGTAACGTTCACGCCAAGCCATGATCACTAAGATTATAGCAAAATTATGATCACACTGGCCTATAGACATTTACATTATCGGAGTTTTTTCATTTACGTCCACTTCTGTCTATGAAACCTTAAAAGCCGAATACAAATTCATGCTTCTATCGACCGAAGCCGGTACCTCGTACTCTGCCGATCTAGGCTGGAAGACTAACAGGCTTGCCATCCTTCAAGCCCCTCCTGTAGCGGGGTCAGCTGCCGGCAATTGGAACTAAGACCAACAATAGCAGCTTCAACCTGTCAATCTACACTCCAGAGTATACCATGCAGCGCGTTCAAGGGGGATTAGAAACTGAAACGCGCTGCGCCTGTGGAGTTTTCTTTAGCCATACCTTGATCTACACCCCATAATTAAAGCAATATTTTTGATTACTCCGAAGAGTCCTGTAACAATCTTCATCTATACTAATCTATACTAATATTATAAAGAGAAAAGATATTATAAAGAGGAAAGATTTGTTTTTTTGTTTTTTTGTTTGTTTGTTTGTTTGTTTGTTTGTTTGTAACGAATAGGCTCCGGAACTACTGGACTGATTTGAAAAATTCTTTCACTGTTGGGAAGCTACACTCTTTGCCGTGAACATAGGCTATATTTTATTCCCGTATTCCCACAGGAACGGGAACTATGCGGGCGAAACCGCGTGACGTCCGCTAGTACATTTATATTTTTACGGTACATAGAGGCAAATAAATTGCCAAACAAATTCGCAAGCAGTATTAATGAATAAAATATTAATCTTGATGAGAGTAAGGACACAAATTGATGAAGAGAGAACAACGTAGACCTAATAAAAGAGAATCTGATTCACGGTTGCCTTTGTGGAATAACGTTCGTATTTCAGTTGCCGGCAACACAGAATAAGTTAATCTCTTTGTTTGCGAGCGGTAATTATTTTCCTCCGGAAATATTTCTCCCCTTTTTAGCTTTTTAGCTGAACGATCAAAAACTGGATACGTTTCTTTGTGACATTGCTAATTAATTAATATGATATATTGAAAACGACACTTGTACTATTCCACAATATTTATTATTATAAACCTGACCGGTTTCGCTTTACAGCATTTTCAAAGGTCTAGATGGAAGGACACGGTATTACTAGTACAGTGTCCTTCCATCTAGACCTTTGAAAATGCTGTAAAGCGAAACCGGTCAGGTTTATAATAATAAATATTGTGGAATAGTACAAGTGTCGTTTTCAATATGTGCAGCAAGTTCCACCAAGTGCCGTCAATCAACAGTATAAATAATTAATATGACCTTTCATCGCGGCGTCTGTTATTTTGTTCGTGTTGTTTATTGCGATTTTTCTCGTTTTGTTTTTAGCTTGAAATTTGTTAATTAATCACTATTAGTCAGTCAAATTTGTTCAGTACCTAGCAGTCCACGTTGTTTATTGGGTTTATTCTCCTATAGCTTTTATTTTTAGCTTATTATTTTGTTCATTAATCATGTTTAGTCTGTCAAAATTATTCACTAACTATAATATCCACTCGTGGGTTCTTGGAATAAAATAATGTGCCTCCCTTATATACAAAGATGTAATAAAACACCTCGTTGAGAAATATCTGTACTTCAAAACATAATTCCTGACACATAATATACAATACTGAATGACCCAGGATATAAGTCCGATTATTCTTCCGCCCAGATATCTATATTTTTATTGCCCACATCATGTAACTGAAAAACAAATTCACTTATCTGCCATGGCCCGGTTAGTACGGGAATTAGGTATTAGTCCGTTCGTTCAAGTAGAACATTGAAAAGAAGGATATAATGTACATATACCTACTTAGTACGAAGCATTATTGAAGAGAAGGCAGTACCATAAGCTATACCCACGACTAAAATAAATCTTAACAAATTTATATTTCATCTTAAGTTACAACTTATAAGCTAGATCGTTGAGCCTTAATCCGTAGACATATTGACTTCGAAAACACACCGGAAAATGTCGTAGAGGATATAATATTCATGAATAGAGGTTGGATTTTATCTTTCATAGTTTTTTTTTGTATTTATGTAGTAAAAATGACGTAGCCCACTGTAAAAGAGAGCAATTGTGGTATCCAGATATTGCACACAAAAAAAGCGCTCGTGGCCCCGCGTACTCAGTGTTCTGTAAACGATCACTGCAGTACGCAACTTTCTCTTTGGCCAGTCCTTGGATGGGTGACCATCCATGTGGCCACTTTGTGACATTTCTTTGAGCGGTTCCGTGCTTCGGATGGCACATTAAGCCGAACCTATTACGTGAGACCAATTCTGTGAAATGTGGTCATATAATATGCCTATGCTTACCCCTGCGGGGATAAAAGCCCGACCATATGTATGTATGTATGTAAAAAAAAAGCTACCCGCAAGTTGAATGCCCTAAGATATGCCTCTACACGCTTCGTTTGTAGAACCCGGGATTATGAAAACACGTGTTTCCTTGAAATTTGGAAAAGATCGTTCGATTCGAGAGAAAATTTTGCCTTCAGTATGAGAGTGGCACCTCAGTCCCGTATGTATTATTACGGATTGAAAAGAATAGGGCGGGATTAGGTTGAAATGCTTCTTATAACCATCACCTTCGCCGAGGTACGAGGTAGATTTTAGTAAATAAAAACATAGAATATTTTAAGCACAGAGTACGTAGGTAAATAATTTTTAATGTCCAAGTTGAAATTAATCAAAATGAGTCTGCTGTTCTTTTATTGTACCTAAGCCCTTAGTACCCACTAAGATAAGTTTATCCACAATCTCTTCGGTAATCTCATTCGTTTACCGAATACATATAAAAACAGAATGTATTCTTTTAATCTGAGATTTAAGAACAGAGTAGGTAGTAGTACCTAAATAATTTTCAAAGTTCCACTTTACTTGAATCAAAATGAGCCATGATACTGGTTTCAATCAGCGCACCTATCTGTTTTGACTTCATTTTTAGTATAATAACAAATTTTCGACGACACTATATAACGCTTACAAAAGTAGTTGCCGATAGTTCCTCATTCAAAATGAAACCTGTAACTATGTCAGCCTTAAAGGAGTCCTATCGATGTTTCCAGTGGCCAAGATGATGTGGTATGTGATTCGTAATTCTGTAGATGTGACTAGCAATTACAGAATGACGAAACTAGCGGTTCTCTAGCGCACTTAGCCTTTTGTATAAGAGTTACTTTGTGTCAATTTTATCATTTATTACCTCCCCTCCTCCTCGTTTTTATATTTTATACAGTTTCTTCTATATTTCTTGAGTGATCCTCAAAAAGAATGTCAAGAATCTACATTTATAAAATTTCCAAATTCTCTGAACGCCAAGTCAAAATCCTTAGCGCTAGTAAATTGAAATTTTCGAGACTATCGGTCGACATGTTTAAGTATTCAATTCCGCTGTGAGGTTTCTATGAAAAGCGATACACAGAGCTGGTGTTGACGCTTTGGCGCTAGTATTTTATGTATGTTGAGAGTGCTTATACCGTGCGTTGGCATATATGAGTCAAAGCCTTTTTATATACGTTTGCATGTACTCGTATTTATGTCGGTTTGTGAACTACAAATCATGCAAGTCTATTTTGACACAGTTTCCTACATTCTATTGAGTTAATACATTATTTAACTGGGATGACAATGAATTAATATGGTACCTAAAATACCACTCTATAACAATGTCGAGCTCACGGACAAAGTTTGACGAAGTTGAACAATCTTAGGATTGATACTGCGCGATGTCTGGAGACACCGACTTGATAATTATGTACATACGTCAAGACACACATAGCTTTCGGTAAATGAAGTGTGACACCAGACCGGTGTCAATTGTGATCGCAAAATTTAAGCTTAAAGGATAAACCTATAGGTAAAACTACTTAAAGCTTATATTTCCAAATACATGTGAAACGTGCCCAATGATTAAAATAGAAATAGAAACTCTACAAGGTGGATATGAATCTACTGAACTAAATGTAGATGACATGAGGCAGAGGAATTTCGTGATGAATATTCGCAACCGATATATTCTTCTTGTTAGTTATATCACCAATTTCACAATCTAAATTCAGAATACCTATTTATTCAAAAAGTCTGAAAGTTAAGGTAGGCTTTAATCTAAACTTTCCTACTACGCCTTCGTTAGTAGTATTGTTTACTCCGGGCCTACGTCAGGTTTCATAGACTGATATATTTTAAGGGTTTCATACCCGAATGGTAAGAACGGGATCCCATTAAGCGCTAGGCAGACGACGGGGCGGGCCGGACTTTTTGCCCGCGACGTAATAAAGACCGCGTCTGTCCGCCGATGCCCGCGACTGCCCGCCCCGCGAACGCAACGCACACGATGCGACGGGCAGAGGCAGTTAGTTCACGACGTTCGTTCTAGCGAAGAGACTGAGCTAGCCGCCCCGGCCCGCCCCGCGCCGCCGTCTGCGTTACTTCATACAAACGGGTTTGTGTGATCCATGGCGGATAGCCGCGCCGCCACTGACCGGCGGACTACTGCGGTGCGGTCTTTTTGCCCTTCGTGTGCGTTGATAATATAGGATTCCCATAGTGCTATCGTGCGCGGCCAAATTGCCCGGCCCGGCCCGCCCCGTCGTTTGCTTTACGCCTTACTGAGACTCCGCTGTATTATTGTCCGTTTGTCTGTCAGCAGACTATATCTCTTGAACCGTAATCGCTGGAAAGTACTGTTCTGTTGCCGCTATAACAAAAAAAATACTAAAACAGAACAGGAGGGGGCTCCTATAATACAAAAAAAAATATTTTAGCTGTTTTTTGGTAATGTACCCTTTGTGGGCGAGTCCGATTCACACTTGACCTGTTATTATGTTTGATTACAATTGAGTAGATGTTTTTCACTAGCCAATAAAATATTCATTGAACACAGATGCGGATAAGGTAGGTATCTACTTTTGTAACAAAAATATGAAGCATACATTGAGTTTTTCTAAAGAAACCCCATTTCTTGCCCAAACACACTAGTTTATAAGAATCACATTATGTTATCTGTGCACTTATCATACCAGATGGTGCCTGCGACTCTGCCCAAAGATCCCTTCAACCATTAGAGCGTAAAAGAGTAACAAATAACCATACATAAAAACGGTCGCGTTTATAATAAGAATGTAGGTACGTACCTACGTTTCTCAGTAAAGGTGTTGCCAGGCAACATATTAATAGCCTCTAAAACCCCTCTCACATAATTATGCCCTTAGAAAACGGACCCTTGGAAACGTGATGCGATGAAAGCGAGATAATTGTTATTAATCAAAAACATATTTAATGAACTATTGTATGAAAAACAGTACCTACAAAATATAGTTTCAACTATGTAGCTGTTGCCTGCGACTTCGTACGCTCCATTTTATATTTGATTTCTTAGATCGATGTAACTTTTTTTATTTATTAACCGATTGACATGAAACAAACGCTAAATGTTAAGTGGACGTTAACGTCACGTTAACGTTATAAAAGTGTTCGAAAATCACGTTCAAGAATTCCGATACATTGTAGATCTACAGGTACAGGTCAAACTAATAAAAGTCTGTCAAAAATATCATATACTGTATTAGTACCTAAAGTCGGTATCCAGAAAATCACAAATCAAATCTGTAAAAACCTTATCTCGCAAATGTTCGAAGAAAATTTCTAATACAAGTAGGAACTTTGTTCTTCGTTGGAAACGTGCGGAGATAATCGCTTAAAGCAATTTGTGAACTACCAGGTCTCCACGTGACAAGGGTATCCGATTAATGATGTTAGGCTTTCACGCCATTAATCGAACAGAGTGAAACTCTCGTTTAGAGCCATAAATTTAAATTAACTTACATAAATTGTTGTTGTACGTCATCTTAATAAGGATATTGATTGATGTGTTCGAGGCATTGATTATCAATATCATACCTTGATCGCTAAATATCAGAAATCACAGGACTATTGCGATAAAGTACTGTTTTGATAACTTGATTAATAGTAGGTTAATCTACGAGTATACTCGTATCTATACATACTTATATTAAAACTGTGGAACGGCTGATGCGTGCTTTTAAAGTTACATAGCAATTGTGTAAACCAGAACTGTTCCCCATGAAAAAACTCTTAAAAAAATCACTTCGAAAATCTAATTTGTTCTAAAATATTGCAATGTTATATAAAAGAAACTATTAAGGGAAAACATCATTACTACTGCTATTATTACAATTTATATCATGCTGTGATGCACTTTGATCTCGTTCAAGGAACAGACGTCAAGCTACGTCAAAAGCCATCTCACTGACAGTTCATGTTAAAGGACCTTCATAAAGATCTGAAACTTTGGCTATAAACTTAAAGCAATACAAAGCTGGTTTTGTTTTATTATTTCAGGAACAATATTCTATTCGATACCGTTCACATGAGGCTATTATAATAATCATTATATACGTAGGTACGAAACGTATTACACATGAATAAGTATTGTTTGTGTTGAGAATGATTGAAATGTATTATGGCTCAACCTGACCCTTATAATCTCCGCTTTGATTTTCTCAGCACAAAACGTCTTCAAGAACCTTTTCTCTTTTAAAATGTGTACCTGGATCAAACCATTACGGGGGCTTATACATATAGCGAGGGTGCGTGGCAGCTTTGTAAAGCAATCATTACGACTTATTACAGAAGGTATTTTCACCGTATAATGTAAACGTAATTCAATTTATTATATCAGCTTTTCCTTTACGGATAACAAACACGGGGTTAATCACTACAAAATTAATCAGAGTTGAGATAGAAAAGCGAGGAAAACTTTAACAGTTTCCATGTTATTTATTCGCAAGAGCAGATTTCAACCAAGTTCAATCCAATTTTAGAACTTATTTTTCCGTAACTACTTTACTAAACTAGGTCGTGCTGAAAACATCGTTTAATTTGTTAAAAACAATATTAAAACCAGATACGATACTTCTCTTTTCATTTTGTTTTCACTTTATGATAGTGAATGTGTAATAGTTGAAAGAACCAATGCGAGACTATACACGTCAGCCATGTGTGACACAGATAGGAATACATAGGTAAGAGTCTCCAGCCATAAGGTCTGCAACTAGGTCCCTATTTACTTCTTAGGATACACTTGGCTGGGCTAACATTGCCCAAGCAGAAATAAGCCCAGCGAGTATAGTTAAAATTTAGTACATGATACTAAATTGTTGCGTGCACCACTCCTTACGGTTGAGGACTACGACGTCCCTTAGTGATCCGAGTCGTTGGACAACCCGGTGGCCATTTCTTCGAACTCCTTTCTTTACATCTTTTGCTAACCCGGGTTTTACAAGCACACCGACTCAAATAAAACCTGACATGCGGTTCTCGCCGGTAGCTGGCGGCAATTTAAGGGTTTCTCAATTGGCACGTTACAAAGGTCACTCCAGGGTCTTGGACCAGTGTAATAGAAGGCTAAAGTGTAAATACAGGTTTATACACTATTTGCCCTGACACGGTAAGGCTTACGTATCCTCGCTTGAATATAAGAAAGCATCAACCAAATCAAGCAATTCAGTCTATAGCAGTCCACTGCTGAACATATATATTATGCCTCTTCCAAATTTCACCACAATTCACGGTCCTGCGCTTTTATATAAGAAATCATGCTATATATAATTTTAAACTAACATGATCATTACAATATTTATTATACACTATACAACAGTTGTATAGTGTATAGAAATCATACTGCTAAGAATTTACAGAATAGGGAAGTAAATTTTCTCAAACTAGGTTATTCATATTTACGATTGTTGTGAATGTTTGTGAATATCACATTATTGATACATTACGACCACATTAATATCGGTATGCGAAGTTCTTTTATGAAATACGTCTACCGATTTTATGTTGAACAAATATCCTTCCCCAAAAACAGACTAACCCCGCTTATAAAAATGTATTACATCGTTGCCCATAATGGTTAGTAGATATTGTTTTCGTAGTTTGTCATTCTTAAACAGTTCATGAAAAATGCATTGTTGGTTTAATATATTATACGTTAATCGTAATATTTATCATATTGGTTCGTAAGCCAGTTATAGGCTTTCAAGTGAATTGAAACCTCGCAGTTGTTATTGTATAATAGGTTCTACATTTATGATGATATTGTATTTCACCCCTTGTTTGTTTAACAAACACTAAGGTCTCAGTTCTTGTTTTGTTATTCAATGAATAATAATGTTATCTTTATGTGTGCATATTAATTGTGGAAGCGAATACTTTATACAACTATTTAAAAGAAATCTTTGTGAAAAAAACATTTAAATTTCATATGTAGTGGCGAATTTCGACAGCTAACTACTCTCTGTTAGAAATAATGTTACTTAAAGAAAAGTTAGAAAATTTAGGACTATTCTGATTTCCTGGAAAAATGTGAATTTTGACTTCAACACAACTCGAAGTATTCGTGTATTTCTATTCAACTTGAAAGTGGCTATGTTTATCAGAGAGAAAGAGATATCAAGAAGCGCTAAAGGTCTTTAAAGTAAATCAAATTGCAAATAATTTTACGTAAGTAAGTTATGATATACTTTGACTTTGGTCGACTGTATAGTATCTATCTATAAACAACAAAAGAAGCTTTTAGCGGATACAAAGAACAGGTTTTTGTACAAAATTAGCTCAGGATCCATGCGTTTATTGTCCGCCAACGCGGCCAAAGATGGAAAAATACGGTATGCCTATCGACCTAAGAACAGAAACCAAGGCAGTATACAATAAGCTTCAAACACATTAGAACGTTCTTTGCACTCCATGGGCCTATAAAAATACAATACGGACTCTCGGTAAAATAAAACCGAGGTGCGAGAAATGGTAGCTGTATATCTATGACTTTTAGCTAGTACCAAAGATAATAATGTAGTATTACTACATTCTAGTACTGGTACTGACTGTATAGGGTGCGATTATCATGTGTAGGATATGCTTATATATAGGTAAGTTACTTGGTTGACCGTACTGTTCATATGGCAACACGTTAGAAGGATCCATTATTTATTGTTCGGTAAACATTTTAATATTGTGTGGTTGGTACTATTGGCAGCACTTTGTAACAATTTAGCCAACATGCAAAAGATAAGTTCCGTTTCAAAAGAGTTTTTGAGAAACTGTATAGTATTAATTATTAATATTGTTTCATAGCATATACATATTTAATTGTAGAACAATTATATAATAACTACGATCAGGTTCAGTAATCTTAGTTTGGGATTTATTTGATTAAATGATTTGAGTGTTGTCATGTTTCCGGTAAATTGTCAATAGTCATAACATGGAATAATTTATGTTAAATGTAATAATTGAATAGATACTATAATGTTTCACATTTACAATTAGGTAAATTAATTATTTTAGACGATACTTTGTTTGTATATGTCGTAGTATCATTAAAATTAATATAATATAATAATCGGTTTAGATTTGACCATTGTGAACAGTGTAATGCTGTTTAGGCGCCAAAATTATAGGACAGAGGCACAATGTTAGACAGAACAGCTCAGTCGCTGAGCAGCCGTCTTAAGGGTACGTTCCTCATTAATAACTATGTAATTTATCCGATCTGATGTGATGTATAATATATGTGTTGAAATGTGTTGAAATTAGCAGAGGTCTACGTCCAGCAGTGCTGGACTGCCATAGACTAAATATCTATCTTGACGAGAATAAAGATATTTTTATCTCATATTCATTTCTTTTCATTTCATAACTTGTTAGCTAATACCATCCTTACAGAATATGCCTCTGGCTATCCCTTCGGGGATAAAAGGCGTGACAGTATGTATTGATATACCTACCCTCTACGAGACGAATCTAACACATGCAGGCCTAAACCATATGTAATTTCATCGTCACAATAATATAAAAGCGACCAGAGTGTTAAAAAATATTTGAGCAATTGTAAAGAAAAGTAAATGAATAAGTCATGGCATAATGTTTTTTTTAGAATTACCTGTCATTATAACATCACGTTTATTCAAATGAGATACAGTTTGGTTTATTATTTGCTAGGATCACTTTGAAAAGGATAGTCCTCTCTTATTGTACTGATTGTACAAAGCAATCCGGCTGAATTCAGAGACACAGATATTAGAGGGCGTCCATCCGGTATAATGTTTCTAATACTATAAATGCGAATGTTTGCGATTGTGGATGTGTCAATGTTTGTTTCGGAGTTTGGGTGTTTTCTTTGTACAATAATGTATGTATTTAGAAATATATAAGTATGTATATCAGTCGTCTAGATCCCATAACACAAGCTTTATAGCTTAGTTTGGGCTAGATGATGTTGTGTGAGAATATCCAACAAAATTTATTTATTTATTTAATGTTTGTTACTCTTTCACACTCTAACGGGATAGATTATAGTCTTGAATAACACACTTTTTATCCTCGGCATAAGTTCACATGAAAAGCGGGAACGGGGACAAAACAAATGTAGGTACGTCCTGTTGTTTTAAAATCTGACCGCGATGTAAAACGAGGTACCTACCTGTAAGTTGGGCACAGTCTTTCTAATTTTACATAACTGAATAAGCGGGCTAAAAGCAGCCGTGGGCGTCATCTCAAACCTTTCAAAACAAGCCTTTGTGCTTTATTGAATCAATGTGCGCCTACATTATCATAAAACAGTAAACGCTAATCGCATCCGTTTGTTTAAAAACAAAAAGAAATGTTATCCGAACCCCACTTAACCACTCAATTTTTTATGAATAAATTTTGTCTGCCTCCGTGGTCTTTGTTTTACAGTTTGGGTGATTTCTATGTTTGTAGGTATTCAGAAATCACTAAGGCCGGATTCGACCAAAATCGGAGTAAGGCTATAAAAAAGTAAAGAGATTTTCTGTTTTACCAACAACTAATAAGCAAAACGTGACTTTGGTAACCAGTAACCATACTGAAGCAGATGCAACTATGGTAGCCATACCGAAGTAGACTACTTCAGTACAAGCTATTCTCTAGTATATTCTTACTCCGATTTTGGTCGAATCCGGCCTTAGTATGTTTATGTACTGTAATTTAGTCTAATGCCGTGGAAGATGGGAAAGTGTTTAGTGTGGGACGCCACGTGCGTCGACACTCTTGCGCCTTCTCATCTTTCAGGTACTGCTGGTTGTGCCGGTGCCGCCGCCGCTTCTGCTGAGACCCTTAAACGGCAAAAATATTGTAATCTCTCAGGAGATTATGTGTTTGAGCCGTTTGGGGTCGAAACCTTAGGGCCATGGGGTCTAAGCGCAAAAATTTTCTTTAGAGAGTTGGGAAAGCGTTTGTTCGACACTGCTCGTGACCAGAAGGCTGGCTTCTATTTAGGTCAGAGATTAAGCATTGCCATTCAACGTGGCAATGCTGCCAGTCTTCTGGGAACGCTACCACAAGAGGACTGCGATGCGGAGAAATTTTATGATGCATTTTAGTTTAGTAGTTTTCGTTTTAATTTTAATAATAGTGTTAGTGTAATTTCATTATTTTAGTCAATTTTATTTACCTAGATTATTTAGATTTAATACTTTTATCTTCTTCTTAAATAAATATATAATTTTAATAGGTTTCGAAAAAAAAATAGTCTAATAATTATAGTAATATACCCTTCAATCACAATTTTGGTTCTCAGTCGCAGATTCTTGAGAGGTCCTATACTAAAAGATTTCCCTTTATTCGGTTTAAGTCAGAGGACCTCTCTAAAATCTCAACATCACTTCTAGACAATTCTTGCTTGGTTATTACGGGTTAATTTTCTTTTAACCTAATTGCAGTCTGTAGATTGTCTCTTATATGTTTTTATCGTATTTTGTCTTTAGACTCTTGACTGGCAGGTGAGACTGGTACTACCACAGGTACCAGTCTCGCCTGTCAGTCACGAGTCAGTTGGATAGGGTCTTGAGATACGTGTTTTTACTTAATACATAGAAGCTATATCGACCATTTTGTAAATTCTTTTGGTACCTCTACGAAAGCTAAATAAATATTCAACATCCACGTAGCAAATGTCAATACAACCGACTGAGCTGTCGGGAATTTTATCCCAATACGTATCAATTCCTTTGTATAACGCACAATTGGACAGCTACAATATTGGGTTCTCTATTTGTTTATGAATCTATATCAGTGGCTCCTAAACTTTTCAGTGAACGTTAAGATGACTTTTAGTTGGGGAAATAGCAAGTGGGGATATTATGCGTATAGTGACAAAGACTAGATACCTAAGTCTTGTAGTACCTTCTATCAGACTAGAAAGCCAACAAGTTGTTCAAAAACTAAGGAATGGTCTATAACATACAAAGATGGACTGACGACCTGAGAAAGGTGGCAGGGAGTGATTGGATGCGAAAGGCGCAACCATGTATTGGTGAGTGATTTGTGATTGATTTAAAATTGAACCTTAAACTATTCATTGGCGGATTTGGCGGTATGTCCACCACAGAAATCGAAAATTATTTCTGACTAGCTGAACCCGCAACTTCATTTACGTCATATAAGGTGTATGAAAGGAGAGGTATTTCTGCAGCAAACTCATAGGTGTGGACTGAATTGTTTTAAAATAGCCTTAATCATTTAGCACTTTTATGATTAAGCCAACACGCCAGTTTAGATTTACCCATTTTTAGATTCTTATGTCTATGTACGATTCTTTAAAGTGATATAACTTTTTTATTTATAAACCTATTGACATAAAATAAACACTAACCCCCTTATTCATAATCGTTTATTAAACCTATTTTAGTTAAAACACATTTTAAGTCTATTGCTGTCTCTAACCATACTCTGTCATTGGTTAGAGACAGCAATAGACTTAAAGTGTGTTTTAACTAAAATAGGTTTAATAAACGGTTATGAATAAGGGGGTTAATGTTAAGTGGAGCAAACCTCAACACAATAAAGAAAACCGCATTGCAATCAATCGGTTAAGCAGTTACTGAGATCAGCGTGCACAAACGTACAGACAAACAGATATACATACATACAGACACACAGACAAACAGACAAAAATTTTAAAAATCATTGTTTTGGGTTCTATTGCGTTCATTAAGTCTGTGTGTCTGTATGTCTGTATATCTGTTTGTCTGTACGTTTGTGCATGCTAATCTCAGTAACCGCTAAACCGATTGCATGCGGTTTTCTTTATTGTGTTAACGTTTGCTTCACTTAGCATTTAGTGTTTATTTCATGTCAATCAGTTAATAAGTAAAAAAGTTATACCACTTTATAGAATCATACGTAGACAGAATCTAAAAATGGGTAAATCTAAACTGGCGTGTTGGCTTAATCATAAAAGAGCTTAACGATTAAGGCTATTTTAAAATAACAGAATAGACTTTATCTTTAAGCTCTTTTATGATGAAGTAAACAGGGCAGTTTCACACGCCGCTTGATGATTCTGATGAAGAAATACCTCTCCTTACATACACCTTATGTGACGTAAACGAAGTTGCGGGTTCAGATAGTTTATAACATTAGTAGGAAGTAGTATATCTGTGGCATGTACCCCTTTCTGATATCTATGTTCAGTACCACTTACGAATGATAAAGATAATTTATTTTGTATTCTCTCTTTTTCCCTCCCTTGCCTCATATTTCCTCTACCGCATATTTAAATTTCCTAATAACAAGTTTCCTTTCATCCATTTCGGAAATCACTGCTCTACATCATTAAAAAGAAACTCTGAATGCTGACGTAACCAAAACACAGGAAATTATTTGTAGTACGGAATCCACATTTGCTCCGATTGGTTGACATACGGAACATACATTTTCTCGAGTCTTTCGAGCTCAAAGGAATGTCAACAATGAATTTGATTTACTATCTTGTTTACAGAAAGCAAAAAATGTGTAATATTTAAGGTCTTCAAACATGCGTACATTTGTTTCAATTTATGTGAGACTTTACCCGGATGGAGTAGCACAGCACTGCTTAAATTGGAGTCAGTCGAATGGAAAATACTTCTGATAAAAACTTTGTGCTGGGAATATACAAGGTTTACCAGTATATTTCAGGTTCATACAAAATGCAATATGTATTTTATAGCAAACGGATTTTCAACATATTCCACTTAAAATTTTGAGAATCATTGGATCATTCATTATTTTGCTTATTTAGTAGGAAGTGTACAGTCACAGGTAAAATATTTCTATCTCTACAAAAATGAATAGTTTGTACTAATTTATTCTTCCACCTTCCACCGGGGAAGGGCTCCAGAGCCCGAATGCTGACTAAATGCAGAAGACGTAGGACCATGTGTGTTGTGACGTACATTGGGAGAGGCATACGTTCAGCAGTGGACTACTATAGGCTGATTTGATTAATTGATCTATTCCAACAATCCCGAACAACGCGTGCTAGACAGAGGTGCCACTCTCACACAGTGGAGAGAATCTTCGCTAGAACTGAACGATTCAAAGGATCATTTTTCTGTCAAACCATAAAGTCTGGAACGACCTGCCAGCGAACGTGTTTGCCTTCTCTTACAATCCTGGGTTCTTTATAGCGAGCTAAATATAAAAAAAAACTTTGTATATTAATTAAAACGCAACTCATCATCATCCAAGCGCATCCGGGTTGAGTCAGAAGCCGTCGATTTGGAGCCCGAGGTCCGATTAGATAGACCACAGTTCAGATAGGCGATTATTGAGCCCTATGGCGCGACGCACACGTTATTCAAAAGAGTCTGACAGAAATTAAATTGCAAGTTCGAGGGGTCCGATTATTGGCTTAAAAAATGGCTGCCAATTAATCGGACATGGGCGTTCACCGTGATCATAAAAATATTAATGTTCAAGTCAATACAAAAATGTAAATCTGTATTTAAAATTAGTATATCAATCAAAATCAGTCTGTGGCAGTCCACTGCTGGACGTACGCCTCTGCCAATTTCCGCCACAATACACGATCCTGCGCCTTCCGCATCCAGTCCCAGCCTGCGACCTTTACCAGGTCCTCGGTCCATCTGGCTGGTATAATATATAGATTTTCGAAAAGTAAAGATGCACTCGTCTAGACATTTACATACATACTACAATAGTCACGCCTTTATCCCGAAGGGGTACCCAGAGACATAGTACCATTGTACTCATCTTCTCTTTATGGCTGTAATTTCCTTATTTCATGTTATTTGAGTGTATAAATATTAAATAAATAAAATAGATAATCGAAATAGTATGCGCCCACATTAGGTAGGTGCACCTGTGGGCGCATACTATGCCTCTTGGTACCCTTTCGGGGATAAAGGTTGCCATTGTGTCTCGTTATGAGTGGTGAGATTAATAGTGCAGGTTGCGACGACTCACTATAAAAAAATATCAAACCGCCCATAAGGCTTTCAACTTGACTTAATGACTGCCGATTACTGACAACCGGGACCAACAACAAAACGCGCCTTTCGTGCACGGAAAATCTCACAAATGAAATGACACAAAGCGGTCACCCATCCAAGGACCAGCCGTAGCGCAAGATGCTTACTGTAGCTGGTCCGATTGCTTCAGCGCTTTTTTGTCTGGAAAATGTCCAGACAAAAAAGTTATCAACAACAATAAAGGCAGAGGCAACCTCTTTGAATATTGATGAACAACTACAATTTGAACGTAATCTTTTTAGTTCATTAGTAATACTAGGTATCTATCTATTCAAAGAGCTTGCAGTAGTAAAGCTATATTATTTACAAAATAATAGGATTATAGATGACTATAATCCTATTATTTTTTTGAAAGGTTACAAATTACCTATGTTAAAAAGACAATAACGAAAACTATGAAGTTTTCGTTATTGTCTTTTTAACATAGGTAATTTGTAACTTTTTAACACTCAAATTGACATTTTCCGAGCAGAAAATATTGCATCGTATTTTATAATATTATCCATGTGCATATTGCGACTGAATTCACGAGTATTAGTGTTTGATTTGAGTTCCTTCTAAGTTTGCCCGTGTTTACGAAGTACTCTACCTAATTTGCAAAAATACTAAGTATCTGAAATAAAAAAATCGTTATAGCATACAATACCTATATGCTTAAGCACCTATTTCTGATAGCGTTAATAACTGATTTTGTTTATAAGGTAGGTAATACCTACAAATGGGTACACTATCAGAAGTGATTTTTGGTATAGGTATACATGTAACATTTAATCTGAAAAACATCGGAACTGCCCATAGCGGAAGGTATATCATTTTACCCAAAATCAACGCCATAAAAAAAGTTTTTTCACCCTACATTCAATTATTCGCTTTACTACTTTCCTTTCACATAATATATAGCGTTACCGATAAAGTTTCAGACACTTTTATAGAGTTATTTTCGACGGTGAGGTCTAATCGCTGCCTCAATTACCATCACGATTCCCTACCCGAACTGAGTCAATAAATAAGTCTAAAACTCTATTTCACCTACCCAAAGATTAGAGGAATATATAAAGCATCATTGTAATTCAAAAACATGGCACAACAATTACCAATCAGAAGGCAGGATGACGGGAAAATTACACACAAGCTAAACTTTCATCACGCAACAGAAACTGATAGAATAAATTTAAATTTAGAATAATTTAAAAAATAAACAGGTATACCAACTTGAGCACAAAATCAGGAGCACGAAATTTATGGAATACTTCATAGTCTATTGACACTTTTAGTTGTTTGTGAGTTTGACACGAACGCGTAGTGGGTTAACTGTCAACCTTAGCGACTGCCGCCCGATTCAGTGGTAACTCGGCCACTGAAAACTTTCAGATAGGAGCATATTCGGAAATTAGAGCGCATGCGTCCTATTTGCCTGTTGAATAACTTTCGAAGTTCTTAAATAAATCATAGGTATGCAATTAAAAAGTGTAGTACCTACTTATTATAATATTTAAATAGGAGAACTCTACTCAGTTAGGGTTGGGCCGTAGGTATATTATCATATTCATCTATAGA
Organism: Miltochrista miniata; assembly: GCA_933228765.1. Classification (NCBI taxonomy): domain Eukaryota; kingdom Metazoa; phylum Arthropoda; class Insecta; order Lepidoptera; family Erebidae; genus Miltochrista; species Miltochrista miniata. The sequence continues at coordinate 20,056,176 of OW121750.1, read as the reverse complement.
GTATGTTTAACATACAACTTCCATCTGTTCTTGCAGACTATTTTGTGTTGTATTGGCTATTCTTTTAATAACTAGGTACCTATAACATAGACTAGTATACGAGTTACTACGAAACTGTTTCGTTAGTTTTTTTTGCGATCTAACATTAAGAAAACGTAAACACGCAGCATAGTTTTCATAGTTACCTATATCGTAAATTTGTGAACATCCTTCTCCATTGTAAAGTTTATTAATAAAACCGATCATTGAGGAAAATACAAGTAGATAATTAATTTATTATTGTGAGATAAATACATTACGGACCACTAAAATGTAGTGGAATAGAAATCAGAGCTATCTAAGGAGCTTTAAAAATACGGGTTAAGTACAGTGTCGTTAACATAAAAATGTGTCATATCACTTACTTCAGCAGGCAAGCCTCTAGCAAAGATAATAATATATAATAGTATTACATACAGATATGCAACTCCCAGCCGCGCTACAGCTGTCATTATAGTTGAAGGACGTGTTGAGGGAAAATTTTCTTAGCATTATCACAGTATAAAGAGAACTACTTTTCGGCTGTGGCATTATTAGTCACACGCACACATTAAAGCTGAAGTTTCCGCCCTGTGCCTCTAGCTAGAGTTCGCAGACATACATTCTCACATCTTTCAGCTACTCGGGGCATTTGTCTTGTTGGTTTCATACGTACAATACGACGACGCACGGCTTAATATCCAGCAGTGCATATTCGTATTAACCCAATTATAATAAACATGCTCGAAGAATAACTATTGCCTAAATAAGTCCTAGTAACTTTTTTTATGGTTAAAATGTCATTAGTGCACGTAAAAATCTATACTAATATTATAAAGATGAAAGATTTGTTTTTTTTTGTTTGTTTGTTTGTTTGATTGTAACGAATAGGCTCCGGAACTACTGGACCGATTTGAAAACTTTCACTGTTGGAAAGCTACACTCTTTGCGGTGAACATAGGCTATATTTTATTCCCGTATTCCCAAGGGAACGGGAACTACGCGGGTGAAACCGTATGAAGGCCGCTAGTAAATTTATAAAGAAACGAGACCTTATTGTCTAAACTTAAAGTTAATAATCTGGCAGGATTTTAGGGTCGTCAGCGCGAGTGTAGCGCCTCTGGTGTTGCAAACGTTCATAGGCTGCGGTGACCACCAGTCCTTCTGGTGGGCCGTATGCTTGTCTGTCACCTTAGTGGTATAAAAAAAGGAACTAAAGTTATTCGCATAATATTCTGTCAATTCAGTTGCGACATAATCTATACATATAATAAAATGATAGAAGAGTCAAAACTGTACATAGGAAATATTTAAAAGAAAATACTCGCTGGGTGTTCAATATAATATACCGAAGCCGAAAATATAGTTAGAATTTTTTTTGTCTGTTTGTCGGTTTGTCTGTTTGTCTGTTTGTCTGTTTGCTTTGCTTTGTCCGGAAGGATCTCGAAAAGTACTCAATAGATTTGATTCAAATTTTGCACAAATATTACTTAGGGGTGGGGTCTTCAAATAGGCTATATATTATCACGCTACATATCCTAGGGGCTAAGCAGAGAGCAATGAAATATGCAAGATGGTGGATTGTTTTAACTAAAACGTAGCAGGAATATTAGTAAGAGATAGGTTTTACACACAGGCCACATATTATTACGCTACTTAGCCTAGAGGCTTGGCAGAAAAGAATTCAAATCCAAACCAAATTGGCATCATAACATAATTTTCACGCGTACGAAGTCGCGGGCAACAGCTAGTAGCATTATAAAATAAAATAAAAGATTCCATTAAACGACACAAAGTATAAAATATCCGTAGCTATTAAATTCAAATTGCGGAAATACTGAATGCAGTTGAAAATTTTAAGCCGTATAACTTCAATGAAGCGAGACAAAACCAGCATTTTTTCTTGGCATTACAATTCGGAAGTCCTCCATTTGGTAGCCTGCCAATTGTAATACCTATTGAGGAAATGAATTGATATAAACCTCAATATTTAGGACTTCTTACGAAGCGAAATATGAAATGAGATATGTTTAAAACATTCTGTCTTGTCTTCAAACAGATGTTACTTATTTAACAAACATGAGTATATCTATATATAATAATAATAATAATTACGGCCTGTAGAAGCGGGTCACGTGGTACTAAAGAACTCCTTATTCTTGACATGGCCATTAACCAGCAGGTTCGTCGTAACCGGAAAAACCTGGCGACATGCTGGATTGATTACAAGAAAGCCTACGATTCAGTGCCACATACATGGCTGTTGAGGGTGCTGGAGTTGTATAAAGTTGATGCAACTCTTAGCACCTTCTTAAAGGCATGTATGGGGCAATGGACAACGGCTCTTGTATATCCAGGATGTCGTCAGGTTCTTGGGAATGGCGAGCCTGTCAGGATCAAGAGGGGTATATTTCAGGGTGACAGCCTGAGTCCCTTATGGTTTTGCCTGGCGCTGAATCCTCTCAGTACCTTACTGGAGGGTTCAGGGCTAGGCTATCAGTTCAGGAGAGGAGGTCAAGTTGTTTCCCACCTTCTGTACATGGATGACTTGAAATTATTTGCCTCCACCGATTCCCACTTGATAGAGTTACTAAAAGTCACAGAAGCTTTCAGTAATTCTATCAAAATGGAATTTGGTGTAGATAAATGCGCTGTCATGCATGTAAAGAAGGGACGAATTGTGGAATCTGAAAGAGTACATCTTTCAGATTTCACAAAACTTAAATCCATCTCCGCGACTGAAACCTATAAGTATCTGGGTATGTCGCAGGCATTAGGTATTACAGAGATTGGCATGAAACAAACGTTGGTGGACCGTTTCTTTGGCCGCCTGAAAAAAGTACTGAAAAGTCTTTTATCGGGCGGTAACAAGGTGTGGGCTATCATCGGTTGGGCCATGCCAATCTTAATCTATTCCTTCGGCATACTTAGATGGACTCAGACTGAACTAGACGCCCTGGATAGGAAAGTCCGTTCACTATTGACCATAAACCGAATGCATGCAATGCATCACCCACGTTCGTCTGTAATGAGGTTGTATATCCCACGAAAGTGTGGAGGTCGCGGCTTTTTAAATGCCAAGACCTCACACAATCGTGAGGTATACAACCTTAGGAAATATTTCCTTCATGCTGACGTGGGTATGCATCGGGATGTGGTAGCAATGGATAACGGACTGACCCCTCTTGCTCTTGCCAAAGAGAACTGGCACAAACCAGTAATACTATCAACTACGGATCGCAAGGACATATGGCAGAGCAAAGAGCTGCATGGACGATTTTATCGGGCCTTACACGGGCCCGATGTAGATTTAACAGCATCTGTCTCCTGTCTACGTTTCGGTGATTAGTTCGGCGAAACAGAAGGTTTTGTCTGCGCAATTACAGACGAAGTTGTTATGACGAATAACTATCGGAAATATATTTTGAGAGATGGTACGGTTGACATATGTCGGGCATGCCACCTACCCGGTGAATCTCTCAGACATATTATTTCTGGTTGTTCTCGTCTTGCCAACGGCGACTATTTGCATAGACACAACCAAGTGGCCAGGATTGTCCATCAGCAACTTGCACTAAAATATAAACTTGTGGATTTGGAGGTACCGTATTATAGGTATGTGCCCGACCCAGTTCTTGAAAATGGTCGTGCCACGTTGTATTGGGATCGATCTATTATCACTGACAGGACTATTGTAGCCAATAAGCCTGATATAGTGGTAATAGATCGATCAGAGCGCCTCGCAATAATCGTTGATATCACGGTTCCACATGACGGAAACCTCGTGAAAGCCGAAAAAGACAAACAATTAAAATATTTGGACTTGGCTCACGAGGTTGTCGACATGTGGGATGTAGATTCAGCGATTATTGTTCCGATAGTCGTATCAGCACACGGTCTAATTGCCAAGAGCCTCGATCAACATCTCAAGAGGCTCGCGTTAGGTAACTACCTAACTGGCCCAACTGGGTCAAGGGCCAGATGCAAAAGGCGGTACTTCTAGACACGGCACGTATCGTGAGGAGGTTCCTGTCTCTGCAGCCCTAACCACCGGTAGCTTGGTCCCTGTACCCGATGCCGGTGGGACGCTATTTTTTTATATTTTTAAATATATTTTTTATTTTTAGAATGTATTTAAAAATTTAAATTAATAAGTTTATAGATGTAAATAAAGGGAATAATAATAATAATCATTTAATTCAAGCAACAAGGCCCATAAAATAACAATACACAAAAACAAACTTAATATACTTAAACTAATACATAATATGAAAGCAATCTAGTTCACATAGTATTTAATGCACACGAATTATACGGCGTCAGTGTGCTGCGCTGCTTGGTGTAGTTCAATGTTCCCCTGAAGCGGCGGTACACTACACCCTTCGGCCAAAATTCTTCACTCAGGAAGGTGGACAGATTTTGTGTCGGGACCCGCACCGTAAAAGAACTGAAGTCGACGTTACGATACGAGACTAGTTTTTCGACCCTCACGGTACAGTTAGTCTTTATGTTAATGTATTCGACTAATTCCTCGGCCTTGGTGGCATGATGCAAACGAGATACATATAGTTGCGTCGTCGCCATAGCCGGACGCAGCAACATGTTCGGCCCCGCTACACCGGTACCACATTGGTTTCGACGGGAAGGCTTTCGCCTTTTCTTCTCTACAGTTATAAAGCCTTCCGAATCAGTCTGCTGTCTTGCAAAATCTAGGCGCCTATCCTTCCTAGATGCCTCAACCGGTTGTACCGTGCTCTTTTTCATTTGTTCACATTTTGTATTCATTGCGGCCACCTTGGCGTAAGCAATTCTAGGCGTAGAAGTACTTACACGTGCCTGTACCGCTACCGGAGTCGAGCCACAAGCCGTTCTGGTCGGCGTAGAGAAATGAACTTCATTTATACATTCTAATGACTCATACCGCTCAGAGAGCTGCTCAGACAACAGCTGCGGTGACTGTAGTGGTGCCGAAGAATGCACTGTTTCGAGTGGCTGCGAATGAGCTAACAAACACTGATTATCCGTGCAGTCAGGTAACTCACTATCAGTTTGAGTCGATATTGAAATGTGAGGCAGCCCCACCGGACCGCTATCAAACCTTGCACTATTATGATCACCACCGCCTCTTTTTAAATTTACAAAATGCTCAGGAATATCTACTATCGAATCATGTTTAGTATTTAGAAAATCTGCCCTGACTTCCTGTAGCTGTTCTTGCGACACATATGTATCTTTCATTAATTGTAGCTCACGTTTAAGCCCAATTATGTCCTTTAGCAATCTTGAAGCGTCAATATGGTCGAATGTCAATGGTGGCAACTTCTGTAATTCCTTGGCCACAAAAACCGGCAACTCATCTGGATTCGTTTTCCTGTCTATATATAAAAATCAATGCCACTTTTCGTTGTAATTTTATAACTCAAGAACGGGCTCACCTATCCATACCAAATGTTTAGGCTTTGTTCGGACTATTTAGTAGATGGTTCATGTGAAGTTTGCACAAAATCGGTCGAGTGGTTCTTCATTTATTACGCAAACGAAGTTGCGTGGGTCAGCTAGTTATGTATATTTATGAATTGACTTTATGAAGGCGATGTTCACAATTTATTGCGCTAAGAATATTTTCCTGTCTATTTTTTAAGTGTCTTATCTTTTTTCTTTTCTTTTCAATGTCGACGGTCACCTAGTAATTCGTAAAATACGTCTTCAGTATTTTTACCGGACATCCTTCCGTAGACAGTTGTAAGGCATCGTGTGGTTTTAGTCGGTAGGAGTTCGGCATAGCATCCATTTAGGATATGTGCGTGTAACCTTTACGCGCGATTAAAGTAAAACTTCTTTGCCATTGACGGCATCAAATGTTATATTAATATCATTCATTCGAATTTTGAATAGCGGAAACGTAGTTTCCGCATATATATAGTTTACCGGACTTATACCGACTAAAAACCACACGTATCCTACCTAAGAACCTACGGTAAGAAGCCCTCAAAAGGATACCCCAGGACTAGTAGTACATCTTCACAAAAAAATATTTTTGAAAACTCCTGCGTTTGTAGTGAAACGTGGATAATAAACTAGTGAAAACATAAACCTTAAAACCTCTCCCTTCCCTCATATTTTTATGATAAAAAGTTACTCGTTTTTCCCCTATAATTTCAGGAGAATCAGGTTTCTAATTATGTTAATATTACATGAGACTCTGAATTTTAAACACATTTCAGAAAGGAATGAAAAGTTTCACTACGCTTCGAATAACTCTGTTATGAACTGACTTAAGTACGTTACTTTACATGTGGTAATTTGTACTTCCAAGTAAATGAAGGAGTAATATTGAGTGAGAATACCTTCTCGTCTTCGGGTTTCTAATGATAATAGCTTGTGTTACAGAATCATGTATGAAGAAATGTTAGACGGTTTATTGTGAAGAGTAGAAAATAACCTTTCAAAATGTGTTAGCACTACTTATATTTTGTACAATAGAAGTCGACCATTATTAAAACGCGCTGAATAAAAATGAACAGGCTACCGACTGAAAATTTTGATTGAGGAGATCTTAGGTTTCTTCTTTTCTAGAACGAATACCAAAAGAGGGGATTTAATAATTCTACCAAATAATTAAATATAATAGGACTACTAATCTGTTCAGACAGATCTCACCGTCCTCAGGCCCCCGGTCATGGAGGCCGATAGACCGCGGCGAAGACACGTCGGCGGCGCCCAAGCCGCCGACTGCGGAACTCGGGTGGGTGAGTACTCTCCCGTTCCCGCCCCGCCGTCTCTTTCACGAGCATGACCTGCTCGCAGAAAGAGGCGGCAAAGTCCCACTTACTCCCGCTGGAGAGCAGCACCATGGCCTCGAGCGAGAGAGTGTCTACGTCACCAGCGTGCGGAGCGCCGTGTCATCGCTGCGGTCCTCGCAGTGCTGACACTCGGCCGTGGTTTCATGGTGTTTTCGCCACAGATAGCTATCGAAGCTACCGTGCCCGGTAAGTATCTGCGACAACCGGTAGGAGAGAGCACCGTGTCTCCTCTCCAGCCACTCGTCCATGACCGGTCTGACGGCCGCGATTGTGGCGAATCCCCCCTTTGGTTGTTCAAGTAGTTTATTTGTCCATTGTTATTTATTTTATGTTTAATTGCTACACAATGAATTTTGTTTTGAAATAAATTGAATTGAACTATTTATTAATAAGCGATAAGGCCGCCCTCTGTACATTTATAAAAATATTAATATCCTTGTGACATTGTTATTATATTGATGTGCAATAAAGTTTATTCTATTTTACTACTAGATTGCAAGTCCCAGTTCCAGTCAGTTACTGGTATTTCTCTATCTACATTTTTAACAGTATAAGAAGACTTAAAAGAAAAGAGTGTATACTCTTGTATACAAACTTAGTGGGACATAACCACTAAAGATATTGAATGGTTCTATACAAAATCTCCTCCAGCTCTAATGAGGATCCGTAGCGACGGCCTGAGTTTATTGCTGAATATCTCTGTTAGTAATAGTCCGATTTAGATGATTCAAAAAGATTCATCATTCTCATGTCCTAGAGAATAGCGTAGATACTAATTTTATTGAATTTGCTATAGCTTTACTGATCCTCATTAAAATTATTTTTCTCCATCCTTTTGAAATAATCTTACGATGTGACAAGTCGGTAGATTGATTTTAACCGTAACTATCGCGGCCAAATTCACGTTACATCATTACGCCTCCTGAATTTAGCTTAAAATACCTAGAGTTCATCGGAGCTTGTGGTAATCTGAGTCATTATTACATGATTAAGCCACACCCCTTCACCGAACTAATGACTACGAATATATTCGGGTATCTCTTTCAGGTTCCGTATCCCATGACTTTTTGGTATCGTAACAAAGTTCACTCGTTTAGATAAAGTTCATTGGGCTTCTTAAATCTGAAATAGCCGTGAATTACGGATCCTGTATTTTTATCAGTAATTTTCGCAAAAAAGTAGTAATTTTCCACTAGAATATTACGTAGTCTATCCTTTTGCCTATAGCTGGGAGTCCTGGGTATACCCAGGTACACCCTCTTAGTCTTAAAGATAACCCCGGGACTCCTGACACAGACTTTGCCACAGTCGCGGACTCTCCCCGTGGATTTTATTTCCCTTCTTGAGGCCCCCCTCGAGAAGTGGGATAAAACCCACGGGGCAAGTATGTATATATGTATGTATGTATGAATGAATATATGTATGTATTTTGAGAGGGGGGGGGGGGCTAGGGGGGGTTGAATGAATGAATGAATGAAATTGTTTATTACTTGAAATTCGCCGGACGGCGCGCGTCATGTAATAACGGGTGTTTTTTTTAGAGGTATAGAACTTTAAGTTGGCATAACTGTTTTAACTGGCGGTATTATTATCAGCTGTAAAGTGATTTATGTTTAGTTTGGTTGGGCATTTCAACATGAATAGACTGAAGCCTGAACAACGCTTCCAAATTGTGCAAATTTATTTTGAAAATATTGGTTCTGTCCGTAATGCGTATCGTGATTTTCATAAGCGAATTTTGTTTAGCGGTGCCGCTCACTTTTGGTTGAATGGATACACAAATGGACAAATGGTCAATAAACAAAACTGCCATATTTGGGGTGAAGATGATCCTCATGTGTATGTTGAGACACCGTTACATCCAGAAAAACTGACTGTGTGGTGTGCTTTATAGGCTGGTGAAATAATTGGTCCGTACTTCTTTAGAAACGATGCTGACCAGAACGTTACAGTCAATTGTGACTGCTATAGAGCGATGATTACTGACTTTTTTGTTCATCAATTGAACAACCATGATGTGCTGTAGTAGTGGTTTCAACAAGACGGCACAACATGTCACATAGCTCGTGCCACAATTGATTTATTGAAGGAAACGTTTGGTTACCGCATAGTTTCGCGTTTTGGACAAGTGGATTGGCCTCCAGGGTCGTGCGATTTTACGCCACTTGACTATTTTCTGTGGAGATATGTGAAGTCGCTCGTCTACGCCGATAAGCCCGAAACGATTGACCACTTGGAGGACAACATTCGGCGCGTTATTGTCGATATACGGCCAAAAATGTTGGGAAAGTCATCGAAAATTGGACCTCTAGATTAGACTACGTCCGAGCCAGCCGTGGCGGTTATTTGCCAGAAATCATATTTTAATTATAATGCCAGAAGATTTCCTTTCGAATAAAGTCATTTTCATATCAATAAAAACAATCACCTTCGTTTTATTCCATTTCAAAGTTCTATACCTCTAAAAAAAACACGCTTTATTTACATTATTTGCATTACAATAATTAATTTATTATGTCATGCAAGCATATTATATCAATACATATGGCAATAATGTCATACTTAACTTAAACCTGCATTAATATTATATTGAAGTCAAATACCACTATTTTACAATTACATTATTATACGATGTCAATATTAAAATGTTACACAATTTTAAACCTATTTAGATTACATTACACTATGTCAAATAAATTTTACATGTCCAAAAATTCTTTCATTGAGTAGAAGGAATTTTCTAAAAGTCATTGTTTAATACGCTTCCTGAATAGGTTATTTGGCAATTCTCTCAAAGTTTTTGGTAGCTAATTGTACACCTTGATTGCCATGCTACTACAATTTTTCTTATGAAATGTGCTGTGGGATCTTAGCGCAACGAGTTTGGTTGTATCTCTGGAGATATAGCGCTTCTGATCACAAGCTTTAGGGAACAGTTTTGGATGTTCTCTTACAAACAGTGCTACCTCCAGGATATAAATGCATACCACTGTGAGGATTCCCATTCTTTTAAATAGTGGTTTACATGATACTAGGGGTGCTTTTTTTTTTTTTTGGTTAACGTGAGGGAAAATCCTCATAGGATGTTATGGCTCTTACCGACTAAAAAACTTTACGCCACGCCTAACAGCCTATGGTTGAGAGCCCCGGGTAAGCCCTCAGGAAGGATGTCCCGTGACTCCCAACAGACCCACGGCCGCCAATGCGGCCTCGCCCAGGGGGTGGTTCGGGTGCAATCCCGCGTCTATGGGGGGTTTCGGGTGTGACCCCGCTTCTAAGGGGGGGACGTGCGTGAGTTGCTCACGTCACGCTGCCGTCATGGGCCTGCTTCTGTAAGGACGGTGAGCGGCCCTCTCACCGTCCTCAGACCCCCGGTCATGGAGGCCGATAGTCCTCGGCGAAGACACGTCGGCGGCGCCCAGGGCGCCGACTGCGGAACTCGGGTGGGAGAGTTCTCTCCCGCACCCGGCCCGCCGCCTCCTTCGCGAGCATGACCTGCTCGCAGAAAGAGGCGGCGCAGTCCCACTTGCTCCCGCTGGAGAGCATGGCTCGCACCATAGCCTCGAGCGAGAGAGTGTCCACGCCCAGACCCATTACGAGGACCTGGCGCTGTTGTGACCACGCCGTGCACTCCACCAGCGTGTGGAGCGCCGTGTCATCGCTGCGGTCCTCGCAGTGCTGACACTCGGCCGTGGTTTCCCGGTGTTTTCGCCACAGATACCTACCGAAGCTACCGTGCCCGGCAAGCATCTGTGTCAACCGGTAGGAGAGAGCACCGTGTCTTCTCTCCAGCCACTCGTCCATGACCGGTCTGATACTAGGGGTGCTACACTACATATTGCCCTAATAAATTTTTTTGTGATATCAGAACCCTGTCTATATCAGTGGAGTTACCCCACAACAGAACTCCATATCTGAGAACTGAACCAATATGTCCGTGGTAGGCATACAAGGCAGCATCTATTCCTACTTGATTTTTAATATTTCTAAGGTAAGGTTAAGACATCTTACAAGTTAGGTACATAGTTCGTCGTAGCGACATGGTTATGAGCATAATAAATCTTTAAGATTAAATTTGTCGAGATACGTTCCCTACAAATTCTAATACGACTGCAAAACAATCGGAAAAAGAGAAAAAGAAATATTCTCAAATACCTAACTAATTTTGCCTCTTTCATATTAATGAACTTTGACACGTTGGCATAACTTCTGTTATTCAAAATTTATTTATTTATTTATTTACATATAAAGAACAAGATAAGCTTACAGTTGGAACCAAAACGCTTACATGTTATGCTAAATTTAATTACAAAAATTACACATATTCATCAGTAATTAGGAAATCAATTTATACAATCTTAATTTGATTTGATAAAATATGAAAAAAAATGTGAGATCTTAAAGTAGGTTAGATTTGCCTATAAAGCGAAGAAATAGAGTTTAATACTTGTTCATAATTTTATTTTGTTCCTTAAAATTTAAATACACATTTGGATTTTGCATAGAACTTGGCACTCATTTAGATCTACATTCTTTTTGCGGCGAAGCCCACAGCCAAGGATAATTATTGTATTGAACTTGGCTCTCCTTTGGTACATTTATGTTTTTGGTGGGTATCCATTTACGCAGCGCACGCAACGGAAGCTCTCAAAAGGAAAAAAAATCCCCCATTTTTTAAACAGTTATCTTTTTTTTAACGTGAGGGAAAATCCATCATGGATGCTATGCCGGACTCCAACCGACTAAAAAATCTCACGCAACACCCACCAGCCTATGGTTGGGAGCCCCGGGTAAGTCCTCGGAAGGACTCCTCACGTCACGCTACGGTCATGGGCCTGCTTCTGTAAGAACGGTGAGCAGCCCTCTCACCGTCCTCAGGCCCCCGATCATGAAGGCCGAAAGTCTTCGGCGAAAAACATTGATCATTACTGCTCCGCTCCTATTTGTTGTAGCGTGCGTGATGCTTCATAGCCTATAGCCATCGTCGATAAATGAACTATTGAACTTTCGTATATCTTTCGTATATTTCGTATCGAAAGAAGGAGTGTTCTCGAGACAGCTCTACCTCGAAAACAACTCTTCGTTTACTACCTCTGTTGGGAGTGCAAGGACATTCTTCCAAGGGCTTACCCGGGGCTCCCGACCATAGGCCGTTGGGCGTAACGTGAGGTTTTTGAGTCGGTAGGAGGCCGGCACAGCATCCACAATGGATTTTCCCTCACGCTAAAGGCAGATACCTTGTGAAACCTGTCAAGTTAATAATAATAAATAACTATTGAGGAACATTACAAGTGTCGTTTTCAATATTATCAGGAAGTTCCACCAAGTGCCATCAATCAACAGTATAAATATAACTATCGAACTGTAGAAAAAATTTTGAATTCCATTCAGTAGTTCCTGAGATCCTAGAGTTCAAATAAACAAACTCTTCAGCTTTATAATATTACTCGGGATCAGTGGCGGCTGGTGGGTACTCAAACTGGTGGTGCACTTTACTTGCTCTCTAGTTTTAAATTTAATAAGAGCCTTGGTGGTCCCGCCAATTTTATATCAACTTTATTTTGAATCTCGGCATTAGGCTGACCACCTACCTATTACTTGGGACATAAAATGTTATTATTTTAATCTGAGATAAAACTATAAGCACAAACGTGGGCGTATACTATGCCTCTGCCTACCCCTTCGGGGATAAATGAATTCATATGTATGCAGTAGGTATGTTTATTTTGAAAAGTTTTGTTAACAACTTAACACACCCCAGACACTTTACAAGCAATATTTTCTTTTCTTTAATAAATAAATAAATATTTGTTTATTAAAGAAAAGAAATATAGAATAGAACTAAGATCAAAATAAATAAAAAACTAACAATCTAAAAATCAAACAATAAATATTTAACCCGTCACAGAACTCACAGATACATACATACAGCGAAACAATACCGGGAGAATTCTAATTCGTCAAACAAAACATCGGGTGCTCTCGGGTAAAGTTCGGTTTTCCCTAACGCGTGGGCCGGCGTGGGGCGCACGAAATCAGGCTCATCGCTCGGTACATTTTCTATGAACTATGCTTTGTCTCACGCGCCAGGCGTTTTAGCTCGGATATAGTACAAGTTGTATGGGCCGTTCTCGTGCGCTCGGGAAAACGCACGCCGATGTTTTTTACAGGGAATTTAGGCTTTAGTAGTGTAGCAAAGAGCTTAATTTGTTTCGTCACAATAAGATATGTTATTTGTTTTAAGTTTTTGTAAGAATAGGTTACTTACATACCTAATGGTAGGTAATTAAATATTAAAGGGGTCGTAATTTCGTAATTTTTATATCTTTTGAACTGGTGGTTCACCGCACGAGCGCACTTAAGGTACAGCCGCCACTGCTCGGGATAAAGTTTTTAATATTATAATTGGGAAAATTTGTAAGTACAGACGGGTGGATGTGTAGATGTCTAAAGGTTTGTTACTCTTTCAGGCACTAAGCCTGAACAGCTCTGGCTGTAATTTGGTACCGGGATAGAATATACACATAGGATTTTTATTCCGGGAATAAGTTCCCATGGGAATTCAGAAAGGCAATAAAATTCCACGCGAGCTTACATAAATTACTTTTGTCTAACACATAGTTTTATCATTACATTAAAACTCTGAACACCAAATATAGGTATATTGGGAAGCTAGTTGTGGTATATCTAATGCATATATTATATTTCTATTTGCATAGCATGCATAAGTAATATAGCAATACGCATATTAATGTTCATGAGAAAGTTGAAAGTCGATTCAGTCCTCTTATTAATATTTGACGAGGTTCGATGGACCGGACCGTTGCTGACCCGTGGTCATGCGTAGGGTTGACGCAACTGGAAGTAGTGTATAATTATGAAAAAAAAAGACCTACTGCGAGTAGGATTTGCGCACGGACGGGATGGGTTCCGTACCAAAAAAAACAGCAAAACAAGTGAGTATCCACAAATATTTTTTTAATGTTTTTATTAATTTTATCGGCAAAAGGCATCATTTGAGAAAATTCTAGCTGTCTCAGTTATTAAACGTATTATTTACAGAATAAGTGTCAGAAAGACAGACAGCATAGTATGTACAGCGGAGTCTCAGTAATAGGGTCCCGTTTTACCATTTAGGTACGGAACTCTAAAAATGCGTATTGAAACACACGTTTTTGTTTTATAATTACAGTTTAAATAATTATGTTAACAGAGGGTTAATATTAGAGCAGTGTAGGGAATGTTTGTTTTTTGTTCCCACGGATATGTGTTTATGAACGAATTTTAAAATGATAAAATTATTTTTTTGTCAAAATAAAGCTTTGTTATATATGTTATAATATTTAACAATTTTAGACTTGTCTGCACTCATTTCAAAGAGGCAAAGTTATTATCGTAATTTCAAGTGCGAATTTAAGACACTAATTATTCGATTCAAAAAAATATTTTCGTGATAAGCTCAATGTTACAACAAATGAGAACTAGTTATAAACTGCGATAAGTTATTATAATAAATGGCGAAAATCATTATAATATCAAATAATACGGTTAACTATTTGACTAACTAGCTGACCCGCGCAACTTCGTTGGCGCCACATAAGAGAGAGTATTACCTGTTCCCGTCGCGTTGCGTTTACTCCCGTAGCGTCCCGTCGTAAATATTTACGCAGCACACGCTACGAAGCCCTCAAAAGGAATAACTTTTCCCCCGTTTTTGAAACATTTACTATTACTGCTCCGCTCCTATTCGTTGTAGCTTGATGCTATATAGCCTATGACACTCCACAATAGCGTGGCTTTCTATTGGTGAAAGAATTTTTAAAATCGGTTCAGTAGATCCCGAGATTACCCCTTACAATTTAACAAACACACAAACTTTACCTCTTTATAATATTAGTATTATTATGATGAATCTAGCTGGTATTTGGAGTTTATAGTTGTAGTACACAGTGAAGTCCGGAGCCAGTGTTAGTTAATTTCTATGATACTTTTTTTTTTAGTCGTTTTGGAGGGAAAGTCTTTGGGTTCGGGATTACTAATCCCATGCATCAAACGTAAATATAATAAAACAAAAAAATGAAGCTCACGTCTTTATAAGAAGTGAATGTTGTAATTATTTCACAATAAGGTTCTTAGTTTTAATGGCTATTTGTGAGCAATTGAAAAATTGATAAATAAGTAAAAGAGATTCAGTAGCAAATTCCTGGCAATATAATTTAAAGGTGTCTAAAATATAAGACAAATTATCCTTTTCCGTGTCCATTGATCATTAAATAAGTTGTTCAAAGTCGCTATCTGTGTTGAATGCTCTATATAACCCAATTTCTACAGACTTCCCTTTGAAAAAGGTTCAGTCAATAGAGTGTCGAGTCGACTATTAATCAATTGTATTGAATATACAATAGTTATTATCACAATGATGGTATTTTGTGATATAACTTAATAGTGTTAATAAAACAGTGCAAACTAGTCTCAAATTAAAACTAGTAGGTAACTATCGACTTTATCTCAGAACTCAGAGCTTACGTAACTGCGGCCAACTACAAACATTCTAAGCTTACGAACTTCAAAATTCTAGCGGCTTTCAATATTACTCCAATTCTAAGTTACTTTGGACAAATATTTGGGCCCGCGCTCTAGAAAAAAGATATTGAACTCATACCTACTTATCGATTATAATTTTTATGATCTCCTCATTTAAAAACGATTGTAGCAAACCGAGGTTTAAAAGTCCTAAAACTAGTCCACACGATGCGATAGACGAGAAATCTGAAAAGACACTTTACATAACGGAGGGTACTTAACAGTCTTCTTTTTAAAATTTTAATATCATTCTTTACCGGCTACGGTAAGTATTTTGTGATTACGTATTTCGAACTAAACTGTGGAAATACAGAAAGACATACGGACAGGTGGAGATTGCAAACGATATGAGTTTACTATAAACATATAAATTATTCAGGCTGTGTTCGACCATACATGACTGTAGGTTGTTGTCTAATGGAATTAAAAGTATTAGGTATATCAAATTGATCGAACAAGGCTTCGAAACCGGAGAACCAGCCAGTTTCCGAAATGCACCTCTACTATACGGTTTAAAGTTACTAATGGTTTGCCCCGGATCTCCTTCTATGAAATCTTACCTTTCGCCACTGGTCACTACATCATTATTACGAACACGACATAGACTTATGTTGATTTAGTAGTCAACCTGGGTATTCGAATATACTAGGGCAAGAATAACGTTCGCCTAAAGTTTCGTGAATTAAAAATAGATTTGGCAGGCACAGCTTTATGATTTTTACATTGTTGTGTGCGTGGTGTCCTAAAAGTTTCATTATATTAATGCTTCTTAAAGTTTAATTCAAAGTGTAAAGTTTCACTACAGTACTGACTAAATACTTTTCACAAATCTTTGTATTTTCTCATAGAATTACATTATGCTATAACAAAATATTTTTTCTCTAACATTAAATAAATAACTGTTAAATGTTTAATAGTTTATTAGACTAAGCTCTAAAAGTTTTTATGAACATTTTTACATCGTGCCAAATCAGAGGTCAATAAAATAATAATAATAATTCGTAATGATAAATATTATAACATATCTCATAGTTTGTTACGGACAGCCCTGCCGCCTTTCATAAGTTTACTCTTTTAATAATGAAATGCAGTACGAATGGTAGCTGTATAAAGCGTCTCTGAATCCGCAATTTATGTCCGCATTAGAATGACTAAGGTTGGTCAATAAGTTTGAACATGTTGCATTAGTTCTATGTTCTAGGAAGGCTCAGTCCTTATTCATTTACCTGCCAATACGACTCAAGGAACTACGTCTGTAATTAAATGAAAACGTCTTAGGGCGGGTGAGTGCCTTATTTCAAATTGTTTCCCTGCCGTTGAGGAAATAATGAGAATTCAATACAAATGATGTCACTTGTCATTATAATTTTGATGGTAGTCTTTCTGGTACATTTTGTTCATGTACTTAACAGGTAGATGACATATTCTTGGAACATTTTAACACATTATAGTGTAGCCGAAATTAATGCTTTTAGGGTTCCGTACCCAAAAGGTGAAAAAAGGGACCCTATTTATGAGACTTCGCTTTCCGTCTGTCTGACTGTCTGTCGGTCCCTCACGAAGTAGATTTTCCGGAACCGTAAAGATAGAGCGCTGAAATTTTCACAGATGATATATTTCTGTTGCCGCTATAACAACAAATACTTAGGTAAATCATAAAAATAATAATTAAGAGGGCTCCCATACAACAAACGTATTTTTTTTTGGTACGAAACCCTTCGCGAGTCCGACTCGCACTTGGCCGGTTTGGTGTTTTTGTCTCCCGCTTTGAAAAGGAGTGTGGTCGAGGAATGGAGCTACCTACTATCTTTCAAACTTATTTTCAGATTTTTATACGAGTTTAAAGGCATTCTAATATTTAATCCGTTTCATCTTCTTCGCCTGACTACACAGACACACAGTAGTGACGTACAGTAAGTAACCCGCCAAACACACAGGTAGATCATGAGTAGATAGGGTTAACCGAGGAATACTTGGGAAATCCATCGGAGCTTATAAGAAACTAGCTGAACCGCGCAACTTCGTTTGCGTCACATGGGAGTGAGAAAGAGAGAAGTGTAGTATAAATATTTAGTGATATAATATTTCCCGTCGCATTTACGCCGTCACTTATGTTCATTAGAGCTGACCCTCACAACTTCGCTTGCGTCACATGAGAGTGAGAAGGAGAGAGGCGTGGCATTAATATGTAAAGTGATATGATGTTTCCCGTCGCATCTACATCCGCCCGTCCTTTTATAGTTCGGATCCGACTCACACTTGACCGGTTTTTATCGTTCACTTGACTGGCTACCACTGTAGACCACGATTACTGCCGTCGTCGCCTCGCTCATATTTTAAAACTTACTAAGAGGGTTATTGTAAGCAAACCGTAAGAGATAGGCATATGCGGTCAAGGAGTTTTTTTTAAAACTTTTTAAGAGGAACTATTTTATAATACACTATTTTTACGTAACTTTAATCATTGCCACAGTGTACGCAATGGAAGCTCTGAAAAGAAATAAATTTTCCCCGTTCTCAAAACATTATTCATGGCTGCTCCGCCCCTATTCGTCTTAGCGTGATGTAATACTGTCATTAACCATCCTCAATAAATTGACTATGAAACTGTAAAATAATTTTTGAACTGCAGCCAGTAGTTTCTGAGATCGTAGCACAAACAAACTCTTCGGTTTTAAAATATTGTGAGCGGACTTTAAAGATATACAAACTAGGTTATTGGTGGCGAACCTTAAAAGATAGACATATCGCACCTTGATTTCGAAACCGTTACTAAACGAAATTTTTACGAAATTGAGTTAATAACGCCATCTTTTTTAAATCGTCAGGAACTACCGAATGAATTTGACAGTTTATTTAATACCTCAATATTACAGTAGATAGCTCTAAACTAAAACGTTACTAAACGAAAATTTTATACAAATGCTAATGACATAACCGTTATTAAACCAGTTGTCACCGGTCATTTGAGGAGTCGACATACAAGTTTATAATAAAAGTGTAACTATTGATATAAGAACGGTTGACTTTCTCGTTAAGCTATATTATTTACTTATTTTTATTCTATAAAGTGTGTTTTTTTGTTTAGTCACAGTTTTTAACTTAAAATGTGTATTTTATTTTTTTCAAATTTAAAACTAAAACCGTTACCTTTTGTATAATCCTTATAATAAAAATTCTAGATAAAAGAATGATATAAATATTTAGTTTCTCATTGTGATTATTGGTTTAGTATAGTTCTTGACTAACTTGATTCTCATATTTACGGTTAGGATTATTACAATCTGTATATAAACAGTGGTAGTATTATTACAATAAGTATACAAATAATAAGTATAAAACAAATACAAAAGATTTATAGATGACTGTTTAGTTTCATATTGTGTTATATTATATTTACTTAGCTAGAGCTCCGGGTAAGCTCTCGGAAGGCCACCACTGCGGCCTCGCCCAAGGGGCGGTTCGGGTGCTATCCCGCATCTTTGGGGGGTTTCGGGTGTGATCCCGCTTCTAAGCGGCGGTGTGCGGGAGTCCCTCACGTCACGCTTCCGTCATGGGCCTGCTTCTGTTAGGACGGGGAGTAGCCCTCTCACCGTCCTCAGGCCCCAAGTCATGGAGGCCGATAGTCTTCGGCGAAGACACGACGACGGCGCCTAGGCCGCCGACTGCGGAACTCGAGTGGGAGAGTTCTCCCGCGTTCCCGCCTCGCCGCCTCTTTCACGAGCATGACCTGCTCGCAGAAAGAGGCGGCGCAATCCCACTTACTCCCGCTGTAGATCATGGCTCGCATTATGGTCTTGAGTGAGAGATTGTGCACGTCTAGACCCACTACGAGGACCTGGTGCTGTTGCGCCCACGCAGTGCACTCCACCAGCGTGTGGAGCGCTGTGTCATCGCTGTGATCCTCGCAGTGCTGACACTCAGCTGTGGTTTCCTGGTGTCTTCCCCACCGATACATACCGAAACTAACGTGCCCGGCAAGCATCTGTGACAACCAGTAGGAGACAGCACCGTGTCTCCTCTCTAGCCACTTTTCCATGATTGTCTGACGGCCGCCATGGTGGCGAATTCGCCCTTTGGTTGCTCAAGTCGCACCTTCCATGTCTCCACGGTTTCCTGGTGGAGCTGGGACCGCTGGGGCTTGGTTTCTCGAGACGCAGGCCTATGGCTCCACTCCAGCGCCTCCTTGCGCCATCTAAATAGTGACGCAAGAGCTCTCGCTTCCCGGTCCCATGGAGGGGTTCCGGCTAGGAGACATGCCGCTTCACCGGAGATCGTGCGGTATCCCCTTATCACCCTGATGGCCATCGCTCTCAGCGGGCTCAGCAATCTAGCCACGTTGCTGGCCGTCAGGGTCTCCGCCCATCCGGGGGCCCCTAGGGCCATACTTCGCACGATCTCCAGGTACAGTCTCCTTGCAGGGAGCGTAGGGTCTCCTGATGTTGGGCATCAATGCCCCCATCAGTTTTGGGACCAAACTTCGGAAGAGATGTCCGATTTCGAAGAAAAATAAAGAGTTATTTGCCATTTATAATTGTACTTCATACGTTCCTTTAATAAATAGTGATTTTAACTATTACCTTTTATTTTATCCGTGTCTTTAAATATATTTCACACTCATTATTCTGTCATTTAAAATAGCTAGAATTTTATTTTTTACATAGTAACATTCAATTCATACTAACATTACAATATTCAATGATAATTGAAAAAAAAGTTATTGCAAAAGTGTTACTATAAAAATTAAAATTATTATAAATCAGTAATTATTTAAATTATCTAATTATGTGCCTTCACATCTTGAAAAGGAAATAATAATTTATTAAGTAATCTAAGACATACCTCATAAAAGTTCATAAGTTTTTCATTATGAGGTATTTAATAGGCCAAAAATCTTAAATTGCTTCTCCTGTAAAATTTAGTTATTTTGTTTAGTAACGGTTTCGAAATGAAGGTGCGATATGCTGACGCGGACTTTTTTTTATAACTTTTTAAAAGGAACAATTTTCTAATACACAAATTTTACATAACTTTAACCATTTACGCAGCGTACGCTTCGGAAGCTCTCAGACGGTAAAAAATATTCCCCGTTTTCGAAACATTCTTGATAGCTGCTCCGCTCCTATTTGCCTTAGCGTGATGTTATATAGCCTATAGCCATCCTCAATAGATGGACTATCAAACGGTAATTTTTTATTTTAAAATTCCGAAAACAACCAGTAGTTCCTGAGATCCTAGCGTTCAAACAAACAAACAAACAAACTCTTCAGCTTTATAATATTAGTATGGATATGGATTTCGGCTACGACAAAACTTCGCAATTTCTTACAAGAACTGTATTCACATTGATAACAAAGGGGATAGCACCCGAACCACCCCCTAGCGAGGCCGCAGTGGTAGCCGTGGGTCTGTTGGGAGTCCTGGGACATCCTTCCGAGGGCTTACCCGGGGCTCCCAACCATAGGCTGTTGGGCGTTACCTACGTGAAGTTTTTTAGTCTCTAAATAGGTAAGTACTCTACAAAAATTACCTTAAACTTATACGCTATATCCGAATCAATTCCTATTAAAATAATACGTACAATAGATACGTGTACGTACCTACCGCTATTCCCACCCTACACTTTGACATGCATAAATTATGGAAATACTAGTCTTGGTGGATAATTCTGTAGGTCTTAAGCTACAATTATAATGAGCAAAGTCGGCGCTGAACTAACATTACACTTCGGGCCGGAATAAGCATCGTAATAAATAATATAGGAAATTACAACTGAAAGAACTCCTAGTTTCGAATTCTCTAGAATTCGTTATGCTAATCTTATCTACTAATATTATCAATGTTAAAGTTGTGTGTTAAATGATTTACAAATGGGAAGGAAAAATCTCTCTGAGGGTGGAGTTATCATTCAAACCATTCTCTGGGGCAGTTTCGGGTAAATAAATGATAGTAAAAATTATAAATTTTACATCGGCGACTTTCCTAGTTTATTGTCTGAATTTTTCACTCACATTCACTCACCAACGCTCAGCTGAAACCCTTACACTTAAAAATTAGATTTTATTTGGGTAAGCTTTATTGTGACCCAAACTGAAATATTTTTTAAATTACACTAATAATGCGTGAAACAGGATGTTAAAGTTAATCTTAGTGTCTCATGGGTGAAGCCAGGGGACACAGTTAGTATTTAATTGACTACTTAAAAGAGTAATTTTTTTCACGTTGTTCCCACATGCTACGTTGTTCGAAAAAAAAGTCCTTACGGTTGTTCGTTCCGTAAAGCAAAATTTGGTGGGTTTTGTTTACTAGTTTAGACATTTAATTATTCTTTTATCAATCATCAATCAAATCGTAACAGGTACGCTGTCTGTACATGGAAGATAAATAAGGAAAATATCATAGGGCGACTTTATGAACACAATAGAACCTACAACAATGATTTTTGGAATTGTTGTCTGTTTGTCTGTATGTCTGTATATCTGTTTGTCTGTATGTCTGTATATCTGTTTATCTGTATGTCTGTATATCTGTTTGTCTGTACGTTTGTGCACGCTAATCTCAGTAACCGCTTAACCGTGTAACGTTGCGAAACAACGGGTGCAGATATTGATTAATATTAGGTGATTAGAATTAAAATTTAGATCAATAAATGAAAGCGCCATCTACCGAGTAAGTGTCGCAACGACGGAAGCCATAGTCATAGATGCGGTCTTGACGATTGAGTAGTTTCGAGTGGTGCCACTAGAGGCGCTATTCATTAATATATAAAGCGTTGCTTCAATGCAAGAGCACCGCCAGATTAATATTTAAAATAGCTCACGGACGTATAAGTGTCGTTGGAAATTGTGAGAAAAACACAAGTTTAAAAAATCATCGTTTATAAAAATATTTGTCAAGTATAAGGAGCAAATAGCTCTAGACAGAAGACCCCATCATTGGGTGAGTTAAATTATTTATAATGTAATCTAGATTTTAAAACAGTGAAAATTAACGGCTGTTGGTCAACCCTGTTGTAGGAGGGTAGATTACAGGGGTGTGAAAAAATGTCTCTGTAAAATTAGAATACAAGCAAACATTGTAAGGCACCCGACTCCTGAAATGGTTAACAGGGATCGGCTGTCTTTGGGGAATAAGCGGGAAAAAGGGTTCCAGCTAACCCGTCATATGGAACATTCCAGGGTCCACCCTTCGGGTTCCACGCAGGAACATCCACCCTACGGGTTGTCAAGATCCACCCTGCGGGTTCCAAGCAGGAACGTCCACCCCTCGGGTTCCACGAAGGAACAGTCACCCTACGGGCTAAGAGCGATATTCTACTCTCCGGGTTGAGAACACCGTGCCAGCCGAAGTTGTGGACGGCACGGCTACGTCGCTGACGGCGTCCACCCAAGAAGGCCAGCCCAAGATAAGTCGAACCCTGCGAAGACCTTCGGAAACCGCACTTTCTGCCTGAAAACACCCACGACCTTGAGTTATATCTAAATTGCAATAAACTATCATTTTAAAATTTAATCTCAACTTCTTATTCATTCTCTCTTCTTCTTCCTGAAAGCCTTCAGCTTTTCAGTGGCGCCCATATCGTGGTTTCAGGTAGCGAGAAGGCGATTTCCGACGGGAGTCGGGAGGTCATAGTTATAAGAAATTTTAAGTTGTGCAAAATGTTCGCAGTCCCGAGCGAGCGGTCGTCCCGTACGGTCGGTCGGCCGATGCGCGTGAGTGCAATGTACGTACACTCATAAACGCGGCGTTAAGCTACCGACAAGTGAGAATTAATATTAAAAATTTTTCTAAAAAGTGCAAATTACTAAAAATTTAAGATGAGTTGCGTGTGTAACATAGTAGTAAATGAAGTGCTAGCTTTTATGGCAACGAAATGTGACGTGATGGACGATTTAAGTGTCATAAAAATATGCAGCTCCTGGTTTACGGAAGACGAGATCGAAGTCGCTAAAACCATTTTATGTGAGGCCACACAGACCAAGAAAATCGTGCGAAAGGGTGATAAAAGGCACGTAAGTAATATTACTGACATTTTGAAAATTTTAAATGAAACGAATGCCGAGAAATTACCGACTTATGTTGCCAAGGACTTATATCGGGTACCACCCGTTACATTTGACCATTTAGATGTGTCAAGCATTTTGAAAAATATGGCGACTATGAAATCCGACTTTTTAATAATGAAACAGACTTTAAACGATGACATTAAAAGATTAGAAGACGAAGTATTGATACTGAAAAATAAAGATAAGACTGACAAAACTGACTCGGCCACTCTTGCTGTAAATCAAAACTGGACAACTGGGTCCCAGACAGACACCTCGGGAACCCAGACGACTTCCTTGGAAACAAGAGTGACAGAAATAGAAAAACAACGAAAAAATTTTAAAACTTTTAAGAAAGCCCTTTTATGTACACCTACACCCGCTGCGTCACCATCCATATCGGGGGGTAGTATGACGCGGAAAAGTAACGGTCAAGCACAAAAGCGCCCGCACGACGATGAAAGCAGCCTAGATGACAATGAAGGATTCCAAACAGTCTCCTACAAACGTAAACGACCACGTATGACATCACAAGAAATTTTAAGACCTGAATTGGTGTCACAAAGGCCTGTAGTTAGAAATAGAAGAGGAACCAAACTTAGCGAAAAACTCATGGCTGCGGAACACATGGTCAGTATTTACGTATCCCGCTTTCGAGAGGACTGCAGTGAAGCTGATATAGAGGAATATATTAAGGAAAACGGCCAAAAAGTGCATGGCATTGAGATTTTAAAACCGAAGGTACCCACTAGTTTTAAATCCTTTAAAGTAACGGTTGAAAAGAAAAGTCTTGAGATAATTTTAAAAGAAGATTTTTGGCCAAATGGTATTGTATTTAGAACGTTTAAATCTCACAAAAATAATGGATCACAATAGTACTGAGACCAACATTAAAATGGTGACGTTTAATTGCAAGAACATTAAACGTTCACTGGCACATATACAAAAGTTATGTACGAAGTATGATATTATAGCCTTGCAGGAGACATGGCTGATACCAGATGATATAGATTTTCATAGTGGAATTGATTCGAATTTTTTATACTACGGAAAATCCGCAGTTGACACCAGTCAGGGACCACTTCGTGGAAGGCCGTATGGCGGTTTGACTATTATGTGGAGAAGAAGTATATTTCCAAATGTTACTCCTATACGGTGTGACTCCAGCCGAGTCATGGCTGTACGTATCCAGCTGGCAGATAGAAGCGCGGTCGTCATGTCTGTCTATATGCCGACAGAATGTAATGATAATCTACCTGAATTCACGGAGTGTTTAGGCGTAATAAACTCAATAATACAAGACTGTGACGAAGAGTGTGTGTATGTTTTGGGCGATTACAATGCCGACTTTAGGCGTTTATTTGGACGGAACTTACTAAGGTATTGTGAGGAAAATAATATGATTTGCGCGGACTTTCAGTATCTGGGTGAGTCTTTAGACAATTATACGTTTCTAAGTGACGTGTTTGGCACTACCAGTTGGCTGGACCACTGTGTCGTGACAGGCTCTGGTTGGGATACCATTCGTAAAGTGTACATATTGAACGATTGTCAGTGGTCAGACCACTTTCCAGTAGTTATAGAATGTAATTGGAGTATAATTAGAAAGAAGGTATTGGTTCATAATCATGCGGTAAATAATATTTCTCTCAATAATAGATCTGAGTCACAACTGTTTAGGTATTCGGAGTTGAGCGACGAATATCTACATTATGTACATTCTGACTTTTTTATGTGTAACTGTGTTGGACTAGAGTGTAGGGACCAGATATGTTACAGGGCAATAGATAATTACTATCATGCAATAGTGCAAGCTTTGACAAAAGCAGCTGTTAGTTCGTATAAAGTAAAAAAGTATAGAACGTATAAACACACAGCGGGTTGGAACGAACACGTTAAAACATTGCATTCTAGTGCGCGTGAAGCGTTTCGTGTTTGGTCCCTGCACGGTAGGCCAAAGGAAGGTATTTTATACGAAAATATGTGTAAGTGTAGAAAAGCCTTCAAAAATAAATTAAAGTGGTGTCAGCAACGCCAAGAGCAACTAAAAATGGATGCAATTGCGAGGCAAAGAGCCTCTGGCGATTTTCAGGGCTTTTGGAAGTCAACTAATAGTTTGAAGCTTAAGCAAAGTCGGGCAGTTACTGTAAACAACATTGACAATCCCAAGCGAATCGCGGAGGCATTTGCATTGCAATTTAAAAACGTTCCGTCGTCGGCGGCGCCGGCGGGGGGTACAACTGCTCACGCGCACATTCACAGTGCGGGCCGTCGTGTGTCGGGGATGCCTGCGCAACCTAGTAGCGGCGCGGTCACGTCTGCGGCCTTCACTGTAACAGCTGATTTGGTGCGAGAGTGCATTGTAAAAATGAAACGAGGCAAGTCGCCGGGACACGACGGCTTGGCATTAGAACACATTATTAGAGCGGGCCCCCAATTGGTTGACAAATTGACAATATTGTTTAATCAATGTTTATTACATGGATATCTTCCTCACAATTTTATGAAAACTGTAGTAGTACCATTAGTTAAAAATAAAAAAGGTGATATATCAGATATATCGAATTACAGGCCAATATCGTTAGCTACTGTTCTGTCAAAAATATTTGAGAGAGTAATTCAGCCTACTTTAATGAAAAATGTAAAAATACACAGCACACAGTTTGGATTCCGTAGCAGGCTATCTACTGATAGTGCTATTTTCTCTCTAAAGAAAACTGTAAAATATTATCTGGACCGCAAAACCAATGTATACGCATGCTTCCTAGATTTAAGTCGCGCCTTCGACTGTATAATTTACGATAAATTGTGGGAGAAAATGACTAGTGTGGGAATACCTTACGACTTAGTTAGCATTATGAAATGTTGGTATAAGGGGCAGTCCAACGCCGTTAGGTGGGGAGACACCCTATCAGATGAATACTCACTTGGTGCTGGGGTCAGACAAGGCGGGTTGACATCTCCGTTTCTCTTTAATTTGTACGTAAACGAATTGTTGGAGGAGCTGAGCAGTGCCAACGTAGGCTGTTCCATTAATAATGTATGTATAAATAACCTTAGTTACGCTGACGACATGGTGCTGCTCAGCCCCTCTGTCAAGGGGTTGCAAAAGTTACTTAAGATATGTGAGAATTACGCACACAGGTACGGGCTAGTATATAACGTGAAAAAAACAGAGGTTATGATTTTTAAACATGACAATAGACCAGTGCTTAGTCCTGACATATCTTTGTGTGGCTCTGTACTTGGGGTAGTAAAGAAATTTAAATATCTGGGACACATACTGACGGAAAAGCTTAAGGACGATGATGATATGGACAGGCAACGTAGGGCTATAGCTGCGAAAAGCAATAGCTGGCGAGACGCTTTGTAAAATGCTCTAGACAGGCGCGGGTCACTCTGTTCAACGCCTACTGCCGGTCAATGTACACATGCCAACTGTGGTACGACTACACCCAGCGTGCTTACAACACCTTACGGGTACAATATAACAACGCGTTTAGATGTATGCTGGGGTTACCATGGCGATGTAGTGCATCAGGTATGTTCGCGGAGAACAGAGTGGACGACTTCTATGCTGTGATGAGGAAAGCAAGGGCCTCATATATGGAACGATTACATGAATCTGACAATGAAATATTGAGGGCTATATACGAAGCTAACCAGTTCTTTGTATATGGCTGTCAATATTTCAGCTAAGAACGTTTAAATGTAAACACTAATTGACATGTATTTTAATAGTTTTTACAATAATGACATTTATTTTAATTTTTAATTTTATTTATTTTCATAATGTAATTTCAAAAAAAGATTAATTGTATGCTTATCTAATTTAATGTTATTTGAATTTTATTAATTTTATTTTAATTTTCATTTATTTAATTTGAGAGCGTGAAAAATTGTATGGGATTATTGCCTGAAATAAAGATATTTTATTATTATGTCCTTTATTCATCAAATACACATATTAGATACATTTTTAAATAAATTTAAAATGATAAAAATAAAAATAAAATCTATTTAAAAATATATAAAATAGCATCCCACCGGCATCGGATACAGGGACCAAGATACCGGTGGTTAGGGCTCCAGAGACAGAAACCTCCTCACAATACGTGCCGTATCGAGCAGAACTGCTTTCTGGATCTGGCCCTTGACCCAGCTACCTAACGCGAGCCTCTTTAGATGTTGGTCGAGGCTCTTGGCTATGAGTCCGTTCACAGTTACAACTATCGGGACTATGATTGCCGAGTCCACATCCCACATATCGACAATCTCGCGAGCTAGATCTAAATATTTAATTTGTTTCTCTTTTTCAGCTTTCACGAGATTGCCATCATGAGGGATTGTGACATCGACAATCATAACCTTGCGCTCGGACCTGTCTATCACCACAATATCAGGTTTGTTAGCTATAACAGTCCTGTCTGTGATGATAGAACGGTCCCAGTACAATGTGATAAGACCATTTTCGAGAACTGGTTCGGCAACATACTTATAATACGGAACCTCAACGTCCACCAGGTGGTACTTAAGAGCGAGCTGTTGATGGATAATCCTGGCTACTTGATTGTGCCTGTGCAAGTACTCGCTGTTATTATTATTATTATTTTAAAATAGTTTTAAGAGTGCCCGTTAGCGGGGTAGTTTCCCTCAAAATTATTACAACTACCCAGGAATTTGGCTCTCCTGACCTCTGCTGCCAACTTGTTCTTTCCGGCTTATTTTGTGTGTTTTTATTAATTTTAGACAGATTTCGGCATAAACAAGAACAAGGCCAAATTTGAAATTTTTCTCAACGTAAATATTGTAATTTTCCAAATTTTAACGGTCCCCAATTTATTTTTCACACCCTCAAAGATTTAATTTATGGTGAAAAATTTTTTAAGTAAATTTAAAGTTAAAATTTTTTTTTTCAATTCTAAACATTACACTTGTTAAAGTTCTGAAGTAAAACGTCTGATTTGAAACTGATTTGAAACGCTTACATTAATTTTCGTAAGTGAGTTGTATAGCATATGTTCATCGCAAAAAGTAGGCAAAGGATATCACCATCACAATTTTCATTTTATTTTTACGGCGTCAAACCGCCTCAATTTGTGTATTATTTTGTTGTATTTCCTATATGTGAATTTACAGCGAGACCAACAGCCGATAATCACACTTCTGGGTAACAATCCCTATTGAAATTTCACTTTAGTAAAACGGTAGAACAAATATTTTACGAATTTCACTTCACGTAAATAATAAAAGATTTATAATTGCTTCACTTTTCGAATTACGTTGAATTCTGACACACTGAAATAAAACTGTAAGAAAAAACATTCCAAACGTAGATCACGCAGTGAAAACATTCTTGCTAAAAACAATTTTAAACTAATAACTTTGATTCGTGTTCTGAATAAACAACGGCAGATTTTGCTTTCATAACGTTTACGAGTAGGTTGATTTACTAGCTCGATAGTAGCGGAAATTTTTTTTTCCATATAAACTGTGGGTGGAAGTGAATAAAATACACTCCGGACACCAACAGTCTGATACAAAATATTTCCAGAATCGTCCAAGTACGAATCGTTTTTTTAAACAATTCGAAATATTCAAGGGTTCCGTAGCGGTAAGGAACAATTTACATAAAAAGTAGTTACTACTATATAGTTTATTTCAAGAACCGTCCAAGTGCGAATCGTCTTTGACACAGTTCGTAATAATTAAGGGTTCCGTAGTAGTAAGGAACTATTTTAAAAGAAAAATTAGTTGGAACGAGTCTATATACGATTAACTCTTGGCACGTTCGTGGGAATTGTTACATTTAAATAAAAACAAGATTAAGGTCAAAACTTGCATCAATCCATTAAAACTGTTAAACATTTAGCTAACTTCATCAACCCATCATCATACACCTCACTTTCACTACTTACTGCTTCGGATTAGATTACATTGAAACACAGACAGACAGACAGACAATTAATATCTAGAAGGGTCCAATTTATTATTTGAGTGAAGGAACCCTAAAAGGTAATATTTCGAAACTTCAGTATTTCCTAAAGCAAATACTAAGTTTTATAACGGTTCAATTTATAATTCGGTTCAACGAACCCTAAAAAGTAGAATTTATTTTTTCGATATTATGCGGGTGGGTCGAGAAATATTCACATTCCTTAACATACATAGACGAATGAAGATAACGGTAAAGGCCGTAACACACTGCATTAAGATGCGTTTGCGAATAGCGTATCTAGTACATCAGTACAGTTACACAATAGTGTTTTTGATAATTATTTTTGGAAAATATAAGGGTGTTAGCACACCGTCATATAATTTTAGTACTTAGGTGGCACATATAGGTACCACATTTCGTGTCATGTTACACGCATACATGTTATCATACGGAAGTTTCACAACTACACTTACAAAATAATTAAGTAGTATATAGTCATCACATATTCATCACAATTATCTTCACACACAATTCCAAACACTTAATAAGCAGTTTTTTTTTGTTTGTTTACATAGTGACACTTGCATTTCATGGTGTGTGACTCCCAAAGGCGGAAGTAGGAGGCAAACTAGCTACAGGCGAGTCACATTCGTGATTATAGAAAGTGACTCAAATGTCCTAAGTTTTGTTCCCGACCAAAGCTGACGGGTTAATATAGCATGGAATATAGTGTGACACTGGCCTTAGATGCAACGATAAATAACACGTTTACATCAACATGATTACGTCAACATCTTACGCACAAACAAAACAAAACTTACACAAGGGAGATTTCATACGTACATACATACATATTATTTATTTGGGCACGCACATACATTTTACACTGCCATGGTGGCACACAAGGGTACTATATTTTTTTTAGATATTTGGCATAATGGCCAAAGATCATTTATCTTCGTTATTTATTAGGGTTGACATAATAGTCATAGTCAACATTCTTCTACTAAAGTTGCGAATAAGCACTTAGCTTTTGTTATTGCTACTAAGATTGCGAACAAGCACTTAGTTTCAGTTATTACCGCTAAGGTTGCGAATAAGCACTTAGTTTATTTTATTTTATTTTGTTAAGGGGCTAAATAGCCTAGTAATTAGTTAGGGACACTACACACTACACACGACTTACAAATAACTACATATAACAAAACGTGACAAACACATGCCGTGTTCGTCATGGGGACATAGGGGTAACTAGCATCACGGAGGATTCTGCGAGTAAATTATTTCTATCACTTTTCTGTTTCTTGGTTTAGTTGGGAGTTTCTGTTAGTTGGAAGCATGAGTCTATCCCTAACAGAGTTCGTCGTTAACTGTTAGTTGGCAGCATGGTCGTGCCCTAACAGAATTAGTTGTAGGTTGTTACTGTTACGAGGAAGCATGAGGCTTACCCGAACAGAATTATGGTACTGTTATTTGGCAGCATTTGTCTTGCCCTAACAGTCTTAGGTGTAAGTCACCTTTATGTTTATTTTCGTCATATGGCTACTCCTACCACTCGGAAGCTAGAGGCTTGCCCTGGGGGATAGTCCATCCTATGAGTCGGAAGTGTTACACTAGCCCTGGTAGGATGTTCTTCTCTGGGACGGTTGTATAAATCCCAGCCTTCAGCAAAAAGCCTTATTATACACACCCCACTTTCAGGCGGTGCGTATTACCTGAACCTTCAACCCAAAGCCTCAAATACGTCTTTTCTCTTTCTGTCCCACAAGATCTTTCAGAATCACCTAAATACATCCTGCGAGTTGGTTTCATTAAGGTTAAGGCCGACTCTTCGCTACACCCAGCATCACCTCATTCACACAGCACACTAACATACACACACACATAAACGAGTAGTAGGTCTTAAGTTAGGGGCGTTCGAGGACGAACGCAGCATTTGACGTGTTATAGTACGTCAAACGCTCACCGGGGAGGGGGAGTATGTAACGTTGCGAAACAACGGGTGCAGATATTGATTAATATTAGGTGATTAGAATTAAAATTTAGATCAATAAATGAAAGCGCCATCTACCGAGTAAGTGTCGCAACGACGGAAGCCATAGTCATAGATGCGGTCTTGACGATTGAGTAGTTTCGAGTGGTGCCACTAGAGGCGCTATTCATTAATATATAAAGCGTTGCTTCAATGCAAGAGCACCGCCAGATTAATATTTAAAATAGCTCACGGACGTATAAGTGTCGTTGGAAATTGTGAGAAAAACACAAGTTTAAAAAATCATCGTTTATAAAAATATTTGTCAAGTATAAGGAGCAAATAGCTCTAGACAGAAGACCCCATCATTGGGTGAGTTAAATTATTTATAATGTAATCTAGATTTTAAAACAGTGAAAATTAACGGCTGTTGGTCAACCCTGTTGTAGGAGGGTAGATTACAGGGGTGTGAAAAAATGTCTCTGTAAAATTAGAATACAAGCAAACATTGTAAGGCACCCGACTCCTGAAATGGTTAACAGGGATCGGCTGTCTTTGGGGAATAAGCGGGAAAAAGGGTTCCAGCTAACCCGTCATATGGAACATTCCAGGGTCCACCCTTCGGGTTCCACGCAGGAACATCCACCCTACGGGTTGTCAAGATCCACCCTGCGGGTTCCAAGCAGGAACGTCCACCCCTCGGGTTTCACGAAGGAACAGTCACCCTACGGGCTACGAGCGATATTCTACTCTCCGGGTTGAGAACACCGTGCCAGCCGAAGTTGTGGACGGCACGGCTACGTCGCTGACGGCGTCAACCCAAGAAGGCCAGCCCAAGATAAGTCGAACCCTGCGAAGACCTTCGGAAACCGCACTTTCTGCCTGAAAACACCCACGACCCCGAGTTATATCTAAATTGCAATAAACTATCATTTTAAAATTTAATCTCAACTTCTTATTCATTCTCTCTTCTTCTTCCTGAAAGCCTTCAGCTTTTCAACCGATTGCAATGCGGTTTTCTGTATTGTGTTGAGGTTTGCTTCACTTAACATTTATTGTTTATTTCATGTCAATCGGTTTATAAATAAAAAAGTTATATCACTTTAAAGAATTATACATAGACATATGAATCTAAATTGGGTAAAACTAAACTGGCGTGTTGGCTTAATCATAAAAGAGAGAACACAACAATTCAGTCCACGTCTTCGGCGCGGACTGAATTGTTTTAATTTGACTTAATCTTTAAGCGCTTTTATGATTTAGCAAACAGGGCAGTTTCAGACGCTGCTTGATGAGTCTGATGAAGAAATGCCTCTCCTTCCATACACCTTATGTGAAGTAAACGAAGTTGCGGGGTCAGCTAGTTCTATACATGGGCTATATTTTATTCCTGTATTCTCACGGGAACCGGAACTGCGCAGGGAAAACTGCGTGACGTCCGCTAGTAATAATAAATAAATATTCTCGAACAGTTTTGCATAACGTCTGATCCCAAAATAAGCTAAGACTAATTTTCAAACATTTTTTTGCATGTATTGGGCAAATATTAATGGATCAATTTATTTACTTTGGTGAGAATCGAGATCCGTATTCGCACTTTATGACAAGAACTAGACCAATGCGGCAGACAAAGTAAAGTTATAAGTTATTCTTATTAAATGTTAACATTTTTAATAGCTGCTGAATAAAATGACTGGGCCTCAAGTGTAAATAAAAGAGACTTTAAATACTAAACTTAGTCGTTAGTTCTTAGAAATTAATTGTGTTGGCGTATAGTGTACTTTGCAGTTAATTTTACTCTATGATAACAGAAAAGTTAGTCTTAATAATATAGTAAGAACATAATATAGCTACAGAGTAAGACGAGTTTCGCACAACTATTGTAGGTACGTTTAATTGCACCAAAATATCTTTGTTTACTCCCGAGGAAAAAAGAGTGTGAGTATCCGTCCGAAACAAACATTTGTGGATCACACAAATATTTGGACCGACCTAGGAATCGAACTTAGGACTTCCAGCGCGGCAGGCGGTTTCACTACCGACTACGCCACAGAGGCTGTTGATACTATAATAATATAATTATATAGGTACCTTTACTTTCAATAGTGATTTTTGGGTTGATATAATTATTTCAAAATTTGAATACCAACTACTTCTATAAACTTGAATAACATCCAAATCAGCAAAATCTACATCGATTTACGAAGCAATAGATAACTAGATACAAAACCAACAAAAACTCAACAGCGGACAATTTCCTTGACAGTTCTATTACCGCTGCGTACCAAGTAATGAAGCCGATTTGGGACATTTCTAAATTTGAGAGCATCCTTTCGACTAAATAAGGGCAAAATGAAAGCGCTCTGTCGGTCTGCTGGTTCTGCAAAAAGTTTGAAGGCCTTAATTTTGCCAGTTGTTAATTCGTGCGCGACCGATTCAAAGGCAGTGTCGGCTATTATTAAAAGCGTAAATTGTCAAACAGATGTACCGAACGACTTTGGTTGCGTCCCGCCAGTGTTAAAACGCTATGAAAATTACCGTGCTCGGTTTAGCCCTTTGCCAATTTATGGACTATGGTTGACCGATTGTATATTTAGTTTATTTATTGTTTCCCTATACGTACGTTTATTATTTTGTTACGTAAGCTAGCTTAAAGCTTTGCAACATATAATCATATATTTCACTCTAGATAATGACCGGGCCTCCGCCTGCGGAGGGACTCGTGAAGTTTTCCCGTACCTACCCGTGTCCCACAGGGTATATTAAGCCGCCCTTAAAAGATATGTCACCGAAGCTTTTTCTGTTAGACCAATAAAAAGGAATGATACTGTCGTGCATTGCTTTTTTTTTAAAGTGAGGAATATCTGTCATGGACGCTATGCCGGACTCTTACCGACTAACCACACGTTTCTTACCTACTGCCTACGGTTGGGAGACCCGGGCAAACCCTCGGAAGAATATCCCCAGGATGTAGTGCATTGCTTAGTTATTCATATCATTGTTCATGGCAACGTTATTAAGATTTTTTTTTTATTTTTCGAGCACAGACAGATATGCAACATTTTTATCAATCAAATTACGCTAAAATGCCGCTTCAGCGCCTTCCACATTCAGTCATGGCGACCTTTTCCAGGTTTTCGGTCCTTCTGGCCCAGGACTGCCCGGGAGTTGTCCTACACCCCGTTTACCACAAACGCGGTCTTAACTCCGAACTCGTTTGCTCCATCGGCCATTGATTCTTCATTATTTTATAACAGAATCATAGAAAACATAATTGTATTTTATAGACACTATCACTACCTACACAGCACTATTTATATGTAGACACCACCAAGTTTTCTGACTACACAATTACTGACTGAATATATTAAACTGAATGAATATAAAGAAAGAAGGCAAATTACTTTTAAATAAATCATAGTTTTATTTGAGGTACAACATTAACAACAGTATTTATTAAAGAAAGTTTCCAGTTCATTACTTTTCATTTAATCTGTACCTACTCTTGCAAGTACTTCCTGGGACATCCCGGCTGTACAATTTCAAAACCTAGTAAGGGATTCGAGACAAATTTTACAGGAGAGCCAAAAATCGAGTTGGTCAACTTGAGACCTTGCCGCTCCGAGACTAGAAGAGCTACAGCGATGAGAGTTACATTAAAAGATGCGGTATATCCTTGGCTTTGCACAAAGTTTAACTATTTTTGCGCATAAATAATAGATCACGTTTTATAGCACTTACTAATGATTAAATAGCTTTTTTAATTTCGAGTAAACCTGTTTATCAATTTTATAAAATAGTAAGTGCCGTTACTAGGATTTTAATATTGTTCAATAAGTGCGCCTATCGCCACTATTACCAGTTAATAAAGCTAGTAAGTACAATTTTATAAGAAAATCAGTTACTTTTACATGAAATATTTATATATATTTTATATTGAAATGTAGAAAAAAATATTAAATGATATACCTAGGCTCCATGAAACGTGAAAACATAAACTAAATAAAACGTATTAATCTGTAATAATTTGCCCCCCTGATACTAAATCCTAGGATGCGTCACAAACTGGACGATAAATCCAAAATTGACTTTGGTTTGAAGTCATGAGCGGCACAAGTTTGAACAGAATGCCATCTTTTTTACCCTGTTTCAAGATTTTGTCTAGATATTCTCTAACGGATGGTGTGCCGAACTCTTACCGACTGAAACCTCACGGTACTCTACCACTACCTACGGTCGGGAGCTCCGGGTAAGCCCTCGGGAAGATGTCCTAGGATTACTTCATTTGGTTTGGGTACTTTTCCGCGTCTTTCGGGTTTTTCGCGTGTTACTCTCGCTTCCTGGGTCGTGTGTCGTGCGAAAAGTTTTCACGTCACGCAAAGTGGGGAGGTGAGCAGCCCCCACCCCATCTTTAGGCCCCAGTCATGGAAGCCGACAATATTGAAGTGTATAGCGCCCTCGCCACAAACTGCGGATCTCGGGTTGGAGATTTATCTCCATGCCCCCTCGCAGCGAAACACTGCTCGCAGAAAAGCATCCCACTTACTCCCATTGGAGATCATGGCTCGCAGTCAGTCTCCAGCGAGATAATGTTCACGTCCAGACCTGTCACCGTGGGCGCCAAATCGTAGTACCTGGCTCCCACGCTGTGAACTCCATCAATGTATGTATTGCTGTTTCCTCGCTGAGTCCTTCGCAGTGCTGACACTTGCCCGTGGCTTCCCGGCGTATTTGCCACAGATACTTACCGAAGCACCCGTGCCGGGTAATTATCGGTGCGACCGGTAGAAGAGATTACCATGGCTCCTCTCCAGCAACTGATTACTGAGTTTCTGATCGATCTGATTGTGGCCCTGATTGTGGCGCTATTTTCCCACCTTTGTTGCGCGAAGTAAAGTCGCACTTTCCAAGTCTCTAAGATTTCCTGATGGATCTAGGAACGCTGAGTAGCTGGGACCGCTGAGCCAGGGAAGCTGTCTGTCACTATGTCGTATATTACTACCTCTCTCAACTAAGACACTTCAAGCCAGATGGACCGATGGCGACGATATGGAAGGGGTCGCAAGCTGGGACTGGATCCAGAATGTCCAGGATCGTGTGTTAATTGGGAGAGACCTGTATCCAGCAGTGGACTGCTACAGGCTGCTGATTTGATTGATTGATTAATGGCATGTTTATAACGTACCTCATTAAAATTTTGAATACATTTTTTTGGAAACAGATTTTCTTTCATTTTTTTTACATACAGACTGACGCTGCGTGGAGCGCCTTGCGGGCCGCTCTGGACTTTCATTGGAGTTTTAACAAAATAGCCAACGAAGGATGCGGAGGCGCTGACGGTTTATCACTTACTGACGTTAGCGCTCGAAATTTAATCGCCTTCGACAACTTCAAAAACCTAGCAAGTCGCATGACAATTTTTAAAACCTAGCAAGGGACATCCCTTGCTAGG
The DNA here is from genome assembly GCA_933228765.1 of Miltochrista miniata. Lineage (NCBI taxonomy): Eukaryota > Metazoa > Arthropoda > Insecta > Lepidoptera > Erebidae > Miltochrista > Miltochrista miniata. The sequence continues at coordinate 20,019,365 of OW121750.1, read as the reverse complement.
TTTACAAGTTGTCAGTGTCACTTGCTAGGTTATTGAAATGGTATTTTGAGGTTGATCGAATAACATTTGAGTACTTGCTAGGTTTTTCAATTTTAAAAATCCTATTACTAAGGTCATTTTAGACTTTTTGGCAATATGAATCGATGCTCCATAGCCTAGTAAATCGCAAAATGCAAAGACCCGTTTTTTCAAGGTGGTGTCCCTTACTAGGTTTTGAAATTGTACAGCCGATCCTTCCGAGTGCTTCCCCGGGGCTCCCAAAGTCCCAACCATAGGCTGTTGGGCGTTACGTGAGGTTTTTTAGTCGGTAAGAGTCCGGCATAACATCCATGAGGATTTTCCCTCACGTTAAACAAAAAAACCCTTGCAAGAACTTTCAAAGGAAATATTTTTGGCGATTACGGTTCATTTCATTAGGTTTGACTCTAGTCAGTTGCTTGAGCCTGGGTTCTGCTAGAACCAGATATCGCTTGACATTTTACTACATATTGGCATTTTTTTTTAACATTGATAGTTACATTTCAAAGTACATAATCTGTGAAAAATATTTAGCTACGAATCTTTCTTTCGGTACTTACATCAAATCTTTGTATTCCTTAGTAGGTACTTTGATCAATCAAGAGATTCAATTCAACCGATTTAGATTTTTAAATCTATATGAAATACTTACCTATCAAAAGTACCTTAAATGCCTGTGTTTTTTATCTCAGATTCAACCAATGTAAGTGTAAGTAAAATAACAAAATGCTAAAAATAAATTTAAACCCACTGTTACTGATGAAAATGCCTACAGCAACCTTATTCAAATTAAGCAATTAGACATGGCGCGTTCTCTCCATATTCTGGCTGTGTAAGTACTTAACCCTAACCCCGGAACGACCCAACAAATACAGACAAATGTTTATCGTTTTAATTGCTGAGTCAATACAACGGGTTTAAAGAAATTTGCGCAGTCACAATAGCAACGATTTGTTACTGTTCGTAGTCATTGAGGTAGTAGTAACATATATGGTGAGAACTAACTGATCTGAGGTATTTTATATACCTACTACGAAGGTGACTTGACAAGATTTCTTTTTCTTTTTTCGTGAGGGATGGGATCCTCATGGATGCTATGCCGGACTTCTACTGACTAAAAAACCTCACGTATCTTCCCTAACAGCCTACTTTGGCAAGCTTACGACCCACTTGATGAAAAGTGGTCACCGCACGCACCACCCATCTATATAAGTGTGACAACTTGTGACGACCAGCATTTTGAAGCTGCCCATAAGCAGTCCACGTCATAATTTTAAAATAATCTGGCCGATCTTCAAAATTCCGAACGCTCATTTCGCCGATGATAAATTCAACGAATGGTTGTATGGTCGACTGTTGAAACTCCGAATGGTCATTTCGCCGATGATCAGTTTTACGAATGATGAACCAGGCCTTCTCTCGGCGGAACCAGTCTCCTGATATCGCTGCCAGGTCCTTTGGACCGTCGAGCGACTAACATTTAGCCTCCGAGCCACGAAACATTGGCTGCAACCCTCTTCAAGCAGCGCGACAATTTTGGTAGCTTTTACCACTTTATCTACCATTTTTGATACAGCCAAACAGCAATAAATAAAGCTTTGACAGTCAAGGATATGAAATTAATCGATAAAATTGAATAAAAGTTGTGAAAGTCGAACTTCTGGAACTTCGCGCCAAAAATGTAGGATAAAAAGGTGTTTTCTGTAAAAATGAGCATCAAATGAAAATTTGAATTTAGAACGTACTTTTTTAAATACCACGGCATTTTTAAAACCGGCCAGTAACGTGTACAAACGATTGAAACCTTTTTGGTATTGTATCTTTTTAAAGATGAACGAAAATCAAAACCGCCCGTTTTTTTTGCAAATGAGTGTATTATAAATGTGAAAGTTTGTGAAGATGTTTGGATGTTTAGATGTTTGTTAACGGCTGAACGGATTAAGCTAATATTTGGTACAGAGATAGTTTTTTAGTCTGGAATAACACATACGCTACTTTTCATCCTGGGAAAATGTTCCCACGGGAAGCGGGAACGAGTATTGAATTTCACGCGGGCGAAGCCGCGAGCATCATCTAGTATGCATTTAAAACTTCATAAAAATCGTTCAAGTCGTTTCGGAGGAGCATGCAGAGTATGATAAGTAACTACCGTTTTTTTTAAACTATCTAAGTTTTTATTACCTACTTATAACTTCTCGTACTTATTTCGTGACTTCGCGAGAAACACTTTTTACTTACATTTACCGACTTTAGGCCACGGTCGGGCCACCGACCATGGCCGTTGCAACGTGTCCGAAACGTCGGGTTATGTAAGTAAAAAGCATTTCGTGTGAAGTGCTGAATTTGTAAGTATGGTGACTAACATTGTGACACGAGAATCTATACTAATATTATAAAGAAGTAAAGTTTGTGTGTTTGTATATTTGTTAAATTGTAAGGGGTAATCTCGGGATCTACTGAACCGATTTTAAAAATTCTTTCACCAATAGAAAGCTACGTTATTGTGGAGTGTCATAGCATCACGCTACAACGAATAGGAGCGGAGCAGTAATAGTAAATGTTTCAAAAACGGGGTAAAAGTTATTCCTCTTGAGAGTTTCGTTGCGTGTGCTGCGTAAATATTTATATTTATGTAAAAAATATGTACTACAAAATTTACTCTCTTAAAAATAGTTCTAAAAAAATTGCGCTATAGCATGTGTCTATTTTTGGATTGGTGCGCAATAACCATTTTAATGGCAATCAATTTTGTTCTACAATAATGCCACGGGTTACCTCTTTCATAAACGAAATTGTTTTTAAATATAATGCGACGGGAATACACGCGACGAGAAATCTCTCTCTCTCTCTCTCTCTCTCTCTCTCTCTCTCTCTCTCTCTCTCTCTCTCACGTAGTATTGAATATTAACGACGAGACGCTACGGGAATACTGCACTACAGTAATACTCTCTCTTATGTGGCGCAAACGAAGTTGCGCGGGTCAGCTAGTTTTATATAAACAAAATATTAGTATTATACCATGTCCTGTTATCGGACATGTCAAAAATTCTCCATCGCCACCGTGATCACCTTCAAAGAAACATCCGTAAATCTTTCGTAAATTAAGGTTATAGATAGGAAATTTACTGTAACGAAACCATATCGCGATCAACATTTAGATAGAGCGGCATCTAGGCAGCTTGCATTCAGTTTTAATGTAGCTCTGTAGTATCAAAGGTTTTCGGGTACTATAAAATTTGTTCCCTTTCCCGCTTCCCGAGGAACTTATTCCCGGGATAAATAGTAGCCCATGTGCTATTTCAGGCTAAAATGTATCTCTCTGTAGCAAATTTCAGCCAGATCCGTTCAGCCGTTCGAGCGTGAAAGAGTTATAAACATCCACACATCTACACATCCGCATTCACAATCTTTCGCATTTATATTAAGTGTAAGATTGTAAATGGTCCCGTTGGAAATATTTAGGTGTGTTAATTTGTTATTCTTCCTTTGTTGATAGGCACAGTTTTGATGACCATTCCTAAATAAATATTCTGGTTAAACCCTTCAGCTGAATGCAGCGTGGTACAGCCAGCATTTCACCATCGTATTAGAACCTGGGGTTCTAAAGCGATGTATGGGGCTGATGTGTTTAGGACAGGGGGGGGGGGGTCGATACCGGTTTGAAATGTCTCAATGGGTACGCCTAGATTCTGTGACGGTGACAGTATCACGTGATATGTTTTTGTAGCGAGGGTCACGTGATATATGTTCTAGTTGAGGGGGGTTGCTACGACGTGTTGTAGAACAACTAGGACATAAACAAAATCCATCTCGTTTTTTTTCTTCGAAATATTAGATATATAATACTGCATGTCACTGTTGTGCATTTTTGTACCACGATTTAAATGAGGTCCAACGGACTCGTTTCTTGATAGAGGGTCCAATGAAACCTCGACTTTACAAAAAATAATAATTTTAAGGTCCAAAAGGTAAACGGAGGTCCAATGGATCACTATTATCAAGGAGATCCAAACTTTGAGGTCCAACGGGTGCGTAGTCTGAATTCCTGCTATTAACAACAATTTACCAATGTTAGACTGAAAATATAATCCTTTGGCACCATCATGTTGTATTCCCAAAATGTTCAAATCCCGTAATTATAGACTTTCATTTGTTTCTTATGATGTTGATTTTGTTGATTGTCTGAATATGTTTGATTTCGCATAAAGTTGAATTGTTATAATGTTTAAATCTAAGATTTCCAATACTCATTTCAAAAAATCTGTACTTTATAAAATAGTGATACGCCAGAAATTATGGAAATATAGGAATTGTATTTAATTGGTAACTTACAAGTCATTTTATGTGCTTGAGTATACATAATTTCAAAATCGAAAAAACACTAAGTTGCCTCAGGAAGTGCATTTAAAAATCGTTTTCAGTGCAGTATTTACAGTGTAGTGGAACACAGCTTAGCTCGCAGGCTGACTCTGCCCAGGGGAATTTTCGTGTACGAGTTTCTGTGATGGACTGTCCTGTTTTTGTGTATACGCCCCTTTGACAGAACTGTTACTTATGAGTTTACATACGAGACTAAAATAGAGCTCGCGTTGCTTTCTTTTTCAAAATTGTGTTTTAAGTGATAAAAAAGATGCTGAGCATCGATAGTAATTAGTGACAAGGTTTTTGATACCGCAGTGGTACTTAAAATAAATAAATAAATATTCACGGACATTTCACACAACGCTATCTGATCCCAAAGTAAGCTAGGAATAACCTGCTTGTGTTATGGGTATCAGACCACTTATATTAATACTTATATACTTTTAAATACATACATATAATACATAGAAACACCCAGACTCTTGAGACAAACATTTATGGGTCACACAAATATTTGTCTCCGGTGGGAATCGAACCCAAACTTGCTGTGAATGTAGAACAAATGGAATAAAGATAATCCTCTACTCCTTTCTTTTTAGAGCCGTTCAAACGGTTGCCTACCTTTTCAGAGTAAAATTATCCAGATATACCTATAAGTAAGTAAGTTTCGCAATGCAGCAATGTCAATAGACAGGAATGTTTCTTAGATAGGTAATAATATCTTCGATTAGCTAGATCAATTTGCTAGCCACTGGAACGGCCAGTGGTAATCGGTTGATAAGTAAGTACCCACCTACTTGCTAACCAATTACCACTAGGCTTATATAATAATTATTATTATTCGGTTATGATTCAACTGTAGTATGCTATTAGCTTATACATAAAGTCTAGGAATTTCGAACGTAGTCCACCGCTTGCAACACCTTGCAAGGAAATACGGTTCCATTTTTCAAGTTCCATTGCTGCAATTCGGAATGTAGCGAGTGAGAGAGATTATTTTGTTCTCCTCCTGTAGATAAATAGCTATGCATCCACTAAAAGAGGATTTTCGCAAACACTCTGTAGCGATATTCGAAGTGTGTTACTGATGGAGAAGCCGCGAGGCATTAGCTAGTCTAACTATAAACTAAGTTCCCGATTAGTTTCGTGCGATCTATATTTGAAGAACAAAGGAATTCAGTAACGTAGTTTGCGATAGAAACTTGGTACAAAGACATCTGATGAGCTTTGAACAATAGATTCAACTGTTTGATTGTTCAGAATGAATATGTAAACACTTAACTTGCACGTAAGGTTGCTTTTCTGTTCAATAAGCATTTCATTTTTTATGCATAAGCTAGTTTAAAAAGTAGTAGTCTAGTAGTAGTAGATTATATTTCTTGTAGTAGTAAGTATGTATGGACTGCTAACTGTAAAACCAAGCCATAACCGTCTGATTCAAAGATTGTTTCTTAGTAGGCCCACTGAATCAAGGAACGCTCTTCCGGCGCACGTAATTCCCTTCCCCAGGCTTCTTCAAGTGGAGCTCATCGAGGGTCTCAGTCAATAATCTTGTGGATTGTGATAGTGGCCTCGAATCGTTAGATATAGCCGTGGTTTTCCATCGGATTTTTCTGTGACATTTTGGCGAGATATAAACACGAGTTTGGTTCGTTTCCAAAAAAAAGTTTACATAGTAAATCTTTTATTCCTATAAGTAAATGTAGCTGGTATTCCAATAACATACAATATATACGGTCGGTCGTGTTGTGTACGAGTATAAGTACCCTTATCAAATCGGGATGTAATACCGAGGGTATTACGGGATGTTGACATTTGTCGGATATGTTTCCGTCTGCGCTTCCCGCCCTAGATTATAATCTGGAAGCATGTCGGCAGAATACGGAAATGTCCCATTTTGTATAAGGAAATAAAACACTTTAAAACTTATAGATTGTTATAGAAAATTAAAAGGTTTATGAAAATTATAAATGTATAAATTGTATTTTGATACGCATAAACTATACTCTAAATTCCTAGCAATCTGTACTATATTAAAAGAGTTATGGTTTGTAAGTGTGAATGTACAAAAGAGAAAAATCTCCACAAAATCGCTATAGGATTTTGAAGGTATTAAACTAATTCTATAATTAAGTTCTTTCATGAGGGAAGTTAAATTAATACAATATTAGATTTGACATATAATAGTTTCCCCTGTCTTGACATACTACAGTAAAAAATAGAAAATTTCTAAGTAAGTCTAAGATATCTCAAATAGATTAAAGTACTAAGCAATGATTAAGATAAGTTATGCAGAATCTCATTAAATAAAAACAATAGAGAAGGTAGCTTGATGGTGACCCAGCTATAAACATTTTAAGAACTCATTTGGCATTCACATCAAAGAATCCATTTGCCTTTAAGTGCTTTAATGATTTGTGCAAAAATTCCTGGTCTACGATCATTAATTCACCGATATTTGACGAATCATTATCTCAAGTGGCTGTAATTATCGAGAATGAAGGACTTCGTTTCACAGTGCTTATATTTTTGTATGGGTATGGATATCAATTAAATTCTCCTATAATAGGTACTTCACATGACTTTGTGAGTAAACTTCAAAACTTTACCAATTATTTTGGATAAGATCAACAATTTCCTACATATGAAAGGTATTTTTATAATGATATGTAGTCATTCAGCTCCAGGCTTAGATCATCTAACCACAGGATGCGCCTTACTTAAGCATTGTTTTCTGCCATTGCACATGACCATTTGGTCTTTTGGCTTTATAAAAAGCACTGTACATCAGTACATCATTTTATATGATTAAACTAGTACATTAAGGGGGGGATGTAGTGTGCCTTCACGAAGAGCGATACCTGTGCTCGGGCCCTCCCCGTAAGTAGCGGCGAAAGCGGAAACGCGAAACAAAACACTACCGATGAGTGCCGACAGGGCTAGGGCGTCCCCCCGAGGCGACGCGTACCGGTGTGCCCCCGTCGGTACGACTGCATGCGCACGCGGCGAAGGGGGCCGCCACCCTTCACGCAGCGCCAACTCTGGCGGGATGCGAGGAGCCGAGTGCCGGATAGGCACGTGGAATGTGCGTGGTGGTATGGAAGGTAAGATGAATGAATTGATGGATGTAATGAAAGAGCGATGCCTGGATGTATTGTGTGTCACAGAGACTAAGCGGAAGGGGAGCGGCATCGACGATCTTCCTGGCGGAATAATTGCTTTGTGGTCCGGAGTGGACCAAGAGGATCATGCCAGTAAGGGAGTGGGTGTCTTGCTCTCCTCCCGTTTGGCCTCTGGAGTGAAAGATTATGGATTGGTAGGCCCAAGACTCCTGTGGGTACGTATAAAACTGGGGATCACGAGAGTTTTTTTGGTCGCAGCCTATGCTCCCGTCAGCTCGGCTAATCCCCAAGTGCTCGCGGAGTTCTGGGAATCCGTTAGGGACGTCCTCGATTTGGCTGACGGGAATGAAAAGTTGATCATGTGTGGTGATTTGAATGGATGGGTGGGGACCAAGCGAGATGGCTTCGATGCTGTCCTTGGTCCGTATGGAGATAAGAGATCGAATGATGCTGGTAAGTCAATCTTAGACGTATGCTTGGAACGAGACCTCCTTGTGGCGAACAGTTTATTCCGTCACAAAGATATCCACATGTATACATGGAGACGGAAGGAAGAAAAAAGTGTGATTGATTTGATTTTGATAGACAATCGTCTTCGACAGGCTATAAGGGATACAAGAGCCTACAGAGGCCCCACTCTTGAAACTGATCACTACCTGGTGGTAAGCCGGTTTGTTGGTCTTTTCAAGAAGTGGAGGCACTGGCGAGTGCGTGTCCCTTTCGGAGACTATGAAAGGATAAAGAGTGAAAAACTGGAAGATGAAAGCGTAAGGAGTATGTATGTTGGCTTAGTCAGTGAAAGGCTTCCAACGCGAGCCTTTCCGACTTAGATGTGGATGAATGCTGGAATATTATGAAAGAAAGTATAGTGGATAGTGCAAAAGAAGCATGTGGGAGTGCAAAGAGCCATGAACATTCGAAAGGTGATGCCTGGTGGGATGCAGAAGTTCAATCCTGCGTAGCAAGAAAGAAGAAAGCGTGGTTGAATTATGTCTCATCTTTGCAACTGAATGACAGTATGAAAGACACGAAGAAAGAAATTTACCGCCTCTGCAAGAATGAAGCCAAAGCTTTAGTGAAAGAGAAGCGTGAAAGGATAAATATGATTGCGGAAGAGAAGCTGACGAGGAACTTCGAGACGAATACTCTTTTGGAGGGAGGTCAAGAAGTCTCGGAGCTGTTCGTCAGTTTCCAGAATGGATAAGATAAAGAGTAAAGCTGGGGACATTCTTGCGGACCCCTTAGAGGTGTTAGAGCGGTGGAATGAGTACTTTGGAGAAATGTATGAATATCTCCCGGATGCGGGCACTGCGAGGGAGGCGATAACTGATCTTGCGGTGCAAGCATCAAGCGGAGATATTACTTTGGAAGAGATTGAATGGTCGATACGAAGCTTGAAAAATGGAAAGTCTGCGGGAATTGATAGGATATCTGCTGAAATGATCAAGTTAGGTGGTCCTAGCGTCCGGGACGCCTTCTGGTCATTGAGCAATCTATGCTGGAAGACTGGAAGGGTCCCAATGGACTGGAGGCGTGCTATCGTCGTGCCCTTGTATAAAGGCAAGGGCTCACGTATGGAGTGCGCCAACTATAGGGCCATCAGTTTGATCAGTATAGCAGCTAAAGTGTATGGCAAAATTATTGAAAGGAGAATGAGGGTGGAATCTGACGGATTACTGTGGGAGGCGCAGGGTGGTTTTCGAAATGGAAGGGGATGTATGGACCAAGTTTTCTCGCTCCGCAACATTGTAGAGAAGCAGCTGGCTGTAGGCCGGAAGGTTTTCTGCGGTTTTGTGGACATGGAGAAAGCATTTGACAGAGTTGTACGGAAGGATCTCTGGGATATATTGCCAGGATACGGAATTGATGATGCGCTGCTTCGTGCTGTGCAGTCTACATATGTGGGATGTACGGCATGTGTGCGGGTGGGCGGCAGCCTGTCTCCCTGGTTTGACGTCAACATTGGCGTCAGACAGGGTTGCGTGCTGTCTGCTCTGCTGTTTGTCCTGTACCTGGACGATTGTCTTAAGAGAGTAAGATCGCTGAATGTTGGATTGCGAATGGGTGACTTACTTGTGAACTGTTTGCTGTATGCAGATGATGCCGTGCTCATAGCCGAATCGCCATCAGAACTACAGTCACTAGTCACAACGATGAAAGATGATTGTCTAATGAGAGGCTTACATTTGAACGCGACTAAAACGAAAGTGATGGTATTCGAAAGAGAAGAGGACAGAACGAATGCCAGGATAACTGTAAATGATGTAGTGCTGGAACAGGTGGATGAGTTTGTATATCTTGGATGTGCATTTAGCAGGGATGGACGGTACACCGCTGATGTAGAAAAGAGGGTAACTGCGGGAAATAGTGTGAATGGAGCGTTAGGCAAACTTTTAGGTACCAAGGCCTTAAGTCAAAAGGCCCAGCTCGCAGTACACAATGCGGTGCTGATACCTACGCTAACGTATGGAAGCGAGAGTTGGGTATGGCAGGAGATGCGCGCGCTACGCAAAATCTGCGGAGTAACGCTCGCAGATCGCGTTCGGAATGAAAATGTAAGAAAGAGAGTTGGTCTGAAAGAGAGTGTCGGTGTTAAAGTAAGGAAGGGCATGCTACGATGGTTCGGGCATGTGGAACGAATGGGAGATGAAAGAATGACAAAACAGATATACAACGCGAAAGTGGATGGACGTAGGAGTCGGGGAAGGCCACGACACACCTACCACGACCAAATTAATCATGTGTTAGTGGAGGGTGGTGTCAAGAGCCGTAGGAACCGACGTGCATGCATGAAAAGAAAAATGAAAGTTGAAGAGGCGAGTGAGGTGTGTATGGACCGTGCCGTGTGGCGTTCGGTTCTTTCTGCCTACCCCGCAAGGGATTTGGCGTGAAGATAGTATAGTATAGTATAGTACATTTCATTGTAGTTGACTGTACAATAAAAATTAACACACAACAGCCATTACGCGTTTGTCGATTAATACATTTTTAAATGCAATGAAATTTTATATGTCTTTGTGTTTCCCCCCTTCACTTGTATGAAAACTGGCAGAATATTTTTGTATGCGGTGGTTCGCAAAGGCTAGTCCCGTGATATATGGTCTAAGGCTCCAGCAGTAAAAAATAAAAAACCCGACAGAAAAGAAACTAAACAAGTTCAATAGTACAGATTAAAATGCTAACTTGAAAAGTTTGTATGAGAAGTACCTATAACCAACGACGTATTATAATATAGACACGTCATGTACGAACATCACGGCTTTCAAAAACGGCAAATATTTTTTATATTCAAAAAAAGAATTTCTATGAAATTATCTATGGCAGTATGTATGAAAATTAAGGCACTTGCCTGACTTTTTTATTGCCATTTTTAAGTGTTGGTAACGTATCTATAGTTTTTTAATATATCATTGCCTATAACACCATAATTATGTCTATGTTCATTTCTATACGGCAATAGGCTCACAACCTATTACGTGGGACATAAAACTATAAGGTTAATTGTGAGCGTATACTATGCATCTGCCTACCCTTTCGGGGATAAAGGCGTCACTATATTATGTATATATGTTAAGGCAATGTTTCATTTGCACTATTAATGTTGCAGATGAAACTTCGGGCCGTGACATATCACTGATATTGATTTGTGTTACGCTTGAGTTTCAGAACGCAGCTCGTAGCTTGGCTAGCTCTGTGTTTTTGTCTTGAGATGTGTCAACGTTTGTGTCATCATCAATAACGAGCGTTTCTTTGCTTCGGAAAGTAGGTATACTAAGCCGTTCGTTCCGGTTGCTAGCAAAGTGGTAGTCGTGAAGCCAAGTTGAAGGGATGCTTGCATTCTCATGTTCTCGTTCCCGCATCCTATGGAAACTTATAATACTTTATAGTAAAAAGTAGTTAGTTTTGTGTAATGAAGCGCTTGGAGGAACAAAGGAATAAGTGATTTGGAAATAAATTCAAATTAAACAGTAAATTATGAGACCTCAATTTTAAATAATTTATTTTATTAAATATTTTACAAAACCTATCAAATATTACGACACATAGACGTTCTTATACACTTTACCCGCTAGCAGTGTCATTACTTACGTGAAATCACAGTTCAAAACCAAATAAATAAACACACAGATGTATATTATTATTTTTTTTTCTATATTCTACACCTATAAACCTTCCTTGCGGCGTCCATATGGTGATGCATCAGTCGTCAATAGATAATAATTTCCAGGGACCCTGGAATTAAAAAAAAACAGATTTATCATGTATGCAAAATGTATTTATTTAAATGATTGACAGCAATATTTTTTATGTTACTGACTGCCTAATCTAAATTTTAGTCGTAAATTCTACTAGAGAAATGTGCCGTAAAAATGAAACAAATGTGGACGCAGCGGTTTGCTAATGTTTCCCAAAAACGTTCCTCAAAGTGACACATGCCAAAATATGTTTCCCAAATTTGGCAAAAAACCATTTGGCAAAACAACTTTAGATACGCAATTTTACAGTTAGCAATACTATTTTTGGCAATTTATTGTTTTACAAAATAATAATTTTATGGCAAAGTTTCATTTTACCAAGTATTAAATAGTCAAATATGGTTTGGCATAACACATTAAGTATAAGGTTGCCAAATACGGTTTGGCATAACATACTTTTCCCAAAATATTACATATCATATGATTTCCTTTAGAGTCTAAATTCATTGCATTAAAAAGTTGCGCTTCACCGGCCGCTACCGCGGCACGCTCGCTACGCTCGCTCGGCTCGCGCTCTGTGGGGGTCACAGTTCTAACCTAACCTAACCCACTTTTACATACGATTTTTTCATGGTTTGGCAATTTTCTAACCGTAGTAAAATCAAAATTTAAACGAACTTACTTTTGGAATATATTTTTTTACGAAACAAAACATTTGCTAAATGTATTTTTGATTAAATAAAAATTGAGCAAGTAAAAAGTTGCCAAATGAATATTTGACGAGGTGATTAAAATGCAAAATATAAATTTGCTAAAGATTCTTTTAGGAAATGAAACTATGCGAAAAGTTTTTTGGGAAGTGAAATTGACGAAACATATTTTGGGAAACGGCAGGACCCCGAACGCAGCATTACACTTTTGGATTTAGTATTTCCTTTCTTGGCCCTGTCTTGTTCGGTATCTAAGCGTCATCTGATCTGTGAATATTTTAGTCAAAGTGATTTGGTTTGATATATTGTGCTAAGGTCAATGGAAAATGAAATGAGGTACCATTTATCATTACTCCCGAGTTGCATTTAAAATGTAGCTAACCTACATTTACCGTCGCAAAAAAGTATGATTTAGTACCTAGTTACCTACTGAAAAAAATGATCAGCTTAGTAAAATATACCCAGAAAAGACGTTCAGTATGTAGTATTCTGTAGATAGCAAAATTTAAAGAAAGGGTAGATTTTTGATGTTATATAATGGAATTTGCAAAAAAAGGAAGGGTAGGTCTATTTGTAATATACGTAGGTATACATTAATACAAAAGTAGATCTTGAGATATCAAAAGTTAATAACGCTAATAATACAATCTATTGAAAAAGACTATACCTAAATACATATCTGTAAATGTTACAAGAAATGAAACAAAATATTTCTGACCCAGGTCATACGGGGATAGTGTAAATTTCCAACAGTGCAATAATTTTTCAAATTGAGACAATAGTTTAGGAGCCTATTCAATACAAACAAACGAGCAATCAATTTATTTCCTCTTTGTAATAATTATGTTTATAGATAAATCGAATTTGAAAAAAATAATATACCTATTGTTACGAGAGTCCGGTCACAGTAGTCCACTCCAGTGTTTTATGTTTAATGTCTGATGCAGAGCTGCAGCGTTATTTTAGTGCCAGCATAAAATATAACACGTTACTAGTGCAATGTAACCACGACATTAACTTAGTGGGCCGTTTATTTTCGGCTTGACTTTTACCTTCACTTTCATGATTGTGTCTGTAGGTATATGTACGAGTATATACTACTATTTACATTTATAAATTAATATAACAGAACCGATACAATATTTTATGACAATTCCGAGTGTCTCAGACTGCTAGTAGGAAAAACAATCATGAACTAGAGGTCTCATACAATACAACAAAAACAATACCGGATAACTAATAGTTACAAAGGAATCAATGTCAATAATAATAAATTAATCTTCCAAACTTACTCTAGAAATAACATTTATCTACTGGTTTCGAGATATCCAAACTTGACATGACTATGCTCCAATAAGGGTACCTACTATAAATCCGAAATTTTTTGTAAATATCTAATTACTTAGGTCTGTCTGCCACCTAAGTGCGAGGCCGCATCTGCGTTTTTCCGCGGCGGTTTCTAACCTCAAAATGTCATCAAACTGTCAAAATCAATGAAATCAAGTCAATGTTTTGACATTTTGAGGTTAGAAACCGCCGCGATAACCGCAAGTGCGGCCTCGGCCTTAGTCTTAGGTGGCAGACAGATGAGAGACTCTACTTATTTTTTGATAGAAAAATATTTAAATACACAAATATTAAAGCTCGTGAAGAGGCTTTAAGTAATTCTGATTCCGCGGTCCTTTTAATAAATCTGTACCAAGTCATGGCTCAACTCGATGTGTACAAATGACTTTTTTATTTATTTAGAATACTCACGCGTTTGGTTCAAACTTTCCCATTTCTAGCACCGTAGCGCGTCTTTCTTTGTATGAATAGTTTTTCCAAGCTCTGTAATTTTTTGCATGACTCCCCAAGAAGCTCCCTGGATACTTTAAAGCATCAATAAGGTATTCCCAGCAACGATTGTGGTCACACAAGTCTGAAAAAATTAACATCTATTACACACTGGTTGCATATCTACACAATTATATCACATGCAATGCTCTCCCAGTCTTTTAATATATTCCAACGTAGTTTTATTATACATTCAACATTTAGTCCCTCTCTATAAAATAGATTGCAGACGGGCTTATGGCGAGACTTGTGTCTGTAGTGTGACTAATGACTCTGTTGAATTAAACGTGACTCTGTTGCATTAAACTACGTCACTAGGTAACGTGGATCATCTGTTCAAAGTTTGAAATAAAACAAAAATGACAACGTCAATCGGATTGAACTTTCACTTACTCACTCACAATAAACGTTTTAGAGAGGGGTAGTCGGGTGAGACCGTCTCACGGCTTTTTGTTTTGAAAGAAGTTGAAAGTATTGAAAACATACAAGCAATTTTTATGGATGCAAAACTACTACAGTCTACCATAACCTAACTTTAGTGCTTGTAGTTCACTTTAGGTGTGTGTGTTTTGATAGAGGTGTACAAAAGCTCTTCAGGAGTTCAAGGTCTAATCAAGGTAGCTAAATCAGACACGATCCTCAACTGGAGATAGATTTTTATATGCGGCCATGACTTCAGTTACCTTCACACATTTTTTTGTTGAGTCAATATGATTTTATAGATAGCAGCAAGATGAACGCGACTCTTCGTCTCTTTTTCATCACCTTAGTGTATTCTCAGTTGATTCCAAGCCCTACCTGGATTAAGAGCCTGAGTCCACTATTACTTGGTCGCTAGGATTTACTATCTGTGTCGGGAGCTCTAGTGTTTTCCTTTTAAGAGTGCACCCAGGACTCTTGGCCGTAGGCAAATAGTAAAGCATGATGTGGTTGTCTAGCGTAGCATCCATAACAATTTTCACGCTTAAAAAAAATAAAGGCTGCTCGGAACGGTTTTCGTTCGGCTTTCGATTTTCGCCAGTGTTGGGAGCGACTGCCTTATAACCTACTAGCTGAGGCGCGCGGCTTCGCCCGCGTGAAATTTGGTCCCCGTTCCCGCTTCCCGTGGGAACATTTTCCCGGGATAAAAAGTAGCCTATGTGTTATTCTGGACTATACTCTATCCCTGTACCAAATTTAAGCCAGATCCATTCAGTCGTTAGAGCGTGATTGAGTGACAAACATCCAAACATCTAAACATCCAAACATCTTCACAAACTTTCACATTTATAATATTAGTAGGATTTGCCTCGTTTGCTAATCAGCCAATGCAAGCAGGTGAAATCTTTGGGGCCTAAGAGTAAGTTTTTGTTTACAATATCATTAGTTTTACGCTTTGTAGATGCCTGAGTAGATATAAAGAACAAAATATTGCATAAACATTTCTGAGATTGTGAAAGAACATACGTACCTTCTTGTTTAAACGGAGGGCCCATTTGACTTTTGCATCCGGGTTGCATTACCCTGCCGATAGGTCTGTAGTTGGGCCAAAAATCCACAGTTCCCATAGTCTTCCTACTGCCGTATTTGTTGGGATCCGTATGTATGATATCGACGAAAACAGCAGAATTTTGATTTATTCTCTGCGATGGAGACTTAGAATCGAAGCCAATACCCGCAGGGTCTAAGCCTGTAACCCTGTAAATAAATAAGTTTCGAATTTATTATAAAATCTTGGAAAAACCTCGCAGAGGAGTGATCTTGATCAGCATATTAAGCAAGCAATGATCCAATTCAACGCACGGTAATAACACGCGAACAATGATGTTTCAAGGTGAAATACTGATAAAAAACAGGCTAAATGCGAGTCGGATTCGCACTCGGTGGCGGCGGTTCCGTATCTGTACGAGCGAGTTGCACAATAATGAACTTTGCCATAATTATAAATTAGTTATGCTGATATGCACATTCAATACGTGTCGTTTTCTATGCAACGGCAAAACTTCAACCAACTTGAGTTTAAATGATGTTATGATGCGAGGCCCCAATTTACAAAAGGATCTCATGTCCTTGGTATTAAAATGGAGGCAATTTAAAACAGGTTTCACTGCTGACGTCGAAAAAATGTTCCGTATGATCAATTTACATGAAGACGATCAAAATTTACACATAATCATTTGGTGTTTTGACCATCAACAAGCACAAAACGTTCATTCACCAGGGTCACATATGGCACAACCGCAGCTGCATTTTTTGGCTATGATGACCCTACAACGCTTAGCAGACGATGAGAAGGAGAAGTATCCGGAAGCTGCTCAGATCGTTTTAGCTCTCTGATAGACAGAGAGAAGGACGACAAAGTCTCAGTAACAGGACCCTGATTTTACCCTTTGGATACGGAATTCTAATAAAACTTTTTAGATTAGAAAGAACAAAACTCACCAAGGCAACAGGACGCCTTCCTGAGCCAGTGTGTAGCCGGCTATGCCCATAATGTGAGCTCCGAGTGAGTGTCCAATCAAGTGAGTTTTATCCAGATCTAAGCCTTTAGCAGATAGATCCATTAGAATATTTGCAAAGGCAGCAGCAACCTGATAAAAGCATGATATTGTAAAAACTATTTTGCAGTATTGGTGTACATATATAGTATGATATATAATATTTATATTATACTAGCTGACCCGCGCAACTTCTTTTGCGTGATAAATGAAGAATCGCTTCACCGATTTTGTGCAAACTTCACATAAACCATCTACTAAATAGTCCGAACAAAGCCTAAACATTTGGTTTGGATAGGTCAGCCCGTTCTTGGTTTATAAAATTACAACGAAATGTGGCCTTGATTTTTATAGATATACTAGCTGACCCGCGCAACTTCGTTCGCGTGATAAATGAAGAACCGCTCGACCGATTTTGTGCAAACTTCACATAAACCATCTACTAAATATTCCGAACAAAGCCTAAAGATTTGGTTTGGATAGGTGAGCCCGTTCTTGAGTTATAAAATTACAACGAAAAGTGGCATTGATTTTTATATTTATACTGGGTGTAATAAAATTACCTCTCCAAATTTCATGAGATGACTTGGCATCGGAAATCAAATACAAATATTTAATAAAAAAGGGGGGTAAATTTTTTCATTTTTTTTTAAATTTTTTTGTTGCACATTAAGAATTCATTTTTTACCGCGGCAATTCGAGGTAACATGGTCGCCGTGGCAAAACAAACACAGAGCACCCGTCTGGCTGTCGTTGTCGCTTTCTACTGCCGCTCAGTAGCGATAGAAAGGGTTAAAAAGGGAATTTATAGGTATACCTTTAAAACGGCTTTACGGTTAAAGTATTCATGTGATTTTTATTTCTTCATTTTTGTAATGTTCATTGACTGATGCCACGTCACGTGACGAAATTTGGAGAGGTAATTTTGTTACACCCAGTATAGATATAGATATAGATTTATTTGTATATTCAGTAGACGCATATTTACCTACGTCCATTGATGTACACAATAAGCTTATTACAGAGAATACAAATAAAGTAAACTTTGGAATCTCTTTTTCACAACAATATCAAGAAAATGAATAAAAAAAGCAACGATAGTTAAATGTAACGTAGTTATCATTGCTTTTTAACCGACTTCAAAAAAAGGAGGAGGTTCTCAATTCGTCTGTATGTTTTTTTTTATGTATGTTAAGCGATATTTCCGTCAATTATAGACGGATTTCAAAATTTCTGTTTTTGTTGGATAGGGTTTACTTCTGAGGTGGTCCCATTTTCACCAGGTCAGGATCTGATAATGGGATCCAGGAGAAAACGAGGGCAACCACCGAAAATTGTAGGGACGACTAGTGCGCTTGTTAACTTTTTAATTAAGTGCTTTAATGTTCTACATTTTAATGAAGGTCTGGAGTCGATCTGATGGTAGAGTCAGAAGACAGTCGAGGGCATTCCTTAACAATTTACAGCAGTTACCTTGTGTTTGGGCTTGATTGATTTGTTCTGATGAGAACTTTACACCTAGAGTGATAGATCCGACTTAAAAAAAAAGGAATTTCTCAATGTTTTATGTATGTTCACCGATATTTCGTCAATTATAGATGAATTTCAAATCTGCTTTTTGTTGGATAGAGTTTACTTCTGAGGTGGTCCCAATTTCACCAGGTCAGAATCTGATGATGGGATTCAGGAGAAATCGAGGGCCACCACCGAAAATTGTAGGGACAACTATTGCGTTTGTTAACTTTTTAATTCAGTGCTTTAATGTACTACAATTTAATGAATCTCTGGTGTCGATCTGATGATGGAACCGAAAGACAGTCGAAGGAATTCCTTAACGATTTACAGCAGCTACCTTGTGTTTGGGCTTGATTGATCTGTTTTGATGAGAACTTTCACCTAGATAGATATATTTTTCGGTTCACCCGTCACTTAAAATAATGAAAAAAAAATTTTTCAATAAAAAATAAAACCGACTTCAAACAAATCCTGAAAAATAATATTTACTTAGCACAAAGTGATATGTATTTTGATTTATCAGATTTTATTCAATATAATATTGAAGTTGGTGCCATGAATAATACCTACATAAAACTATGGGTTTACTCGGCGCCGACTTCAATATGATATTGAATAAAATCTGATAAATCAAAATACATTTTTACTTTATACATACTTTGTGCTAAGTAAATATTATTTTTCAGGATTTGTTTGAAGTCGGTTTTATTTTTTATTGAATTTTTTTTTAAAGTAGGTAATGGTTTCGCTGAAAAATCTCGAAAACCCAATTGAAACTACTTTTTTTGCACACAAGGGATCGATGTGAACTTTTACACAATTTTCTTAATAATACCTAATGGTGTCCCTAACATTCATGCCAATTTCTAGTTTGCTAGAAATTTGTATCTACTATGCTGGGATGACTGAAAAGCTCATAGGGACTTACTAGCTAGAAGTACTTGTATGTTATTATATAGTAAGGAATTGTCTTTGAAGGGATTTCTGTAGTTACTCAAGCTTCTCAGATGAGAAGCTTGAGTAACTACAGAAATCCCTTCAAGGGCTCTCTTACTAATGTAGATAATATTACTTACATTATACCTTTATGAATATTAGGCTAACACTCTCCTTCTCTCTCTGAAAAATGAATGCTTTTTTCCAAGTCTCTTATGAAAATAAATAACCCGGATTATTAAGTAGTCGTTTCATATTCAATTTCATAAAATAATGTACAGACCTTTTTGGCGTTCGGGAGAGCCCAACTTAAATACGAAGTCGCAGTATTATTGTCTATCGCAGCGGCAAGATGCTCCCAGTTTAATAGAGCAACGTTGTACCTTCCATCTTCTATATATTTCTTTGCCATAGCAGTCACTACGGGACCATTTGGATGACCTGAAAAAGTGAATCTTTCTAAATCTCTTACTTATCAATTGAATAATATAAAAATATATGTAAGTACCGGTTTCTATAGCGCGTGGTCGCGCCAAATTATACAGTGGCGCCATCTAGGCACAGCTGTACAAACTAATGGAAAATAGTTCTCGTAACGAACAATACGCGGCGCTACTGCTGCAAGTTTTAGGTGAACGAGTCTAACCGCCATCACTTATTTGCTTCATTACTTTAAATAAGAACTTCCCTGAACATCGTTTTATTTACTACGCGCAGCATTGAGAGCTTAAATAAATAATTGCCAAATAATACAGCCGCCCGGTTGCTTCATGGCCGAAAGAAATGTGTGTTGGTAGTGCGAAGAAAAACTATCACTAGGTTCTATTACACGTTCGCTCTGAGTTCCGCCTACCGCACCGCTGAATCGTCCTCTTAGTAGCGATAGCAACGTCATCGGATGAGCGTGTGGATTTAATTATTCCTGAACATTATTCGTTTATTCAGATTTCTTAGTTTTTCACTGTGTTTACACTATGGATAAAGGAAAAAGTTACGAAACGTAAAACAGGAGATTAAAAAAAAATAGCGACAGCATCTTCGGAAGCTGGTACGAGTACACAAAGTCGTTAAACTTGCGACAAATGATTGCTTATTGAATGCAATTTAATGTGACTAAATTTACCTGAGAAAAGTATCTGGCGTTGAAACTATGGACGTTACTGATTAAATGCAATTAATGTGGCTTAATTTACCTGAGAGAAGTATCTGGCGTTGAAACTACGTACGTTAGGTACCGATTAAATGCAATTAATGTGGCTAAATTTCCCTGAGAGTGAAGTATCTTGTGTTGAAAGTATGAAAGTTAGTGATTAAATGCAATTAAAGTGGCTAACTTTACCTGAATACAGAGATTTTATTTGTTATGAATAAATAAAAATATTTAATAAAGTGTTTTTTTTTTGGTGACACTACCCCTCGAAAAATGTCAATGTCATCTCGTCAGCGGCAAACTTAGAGCGAACGTGTAGTACGAGTGGTGACTGCAAAGACAGTACAAAATATCCAGACCAGCCTGAGGTGAATACAGTTTTCGTTCTTAGATGTGTTGCCGATTCGATGCATGTATGCTTTCTAGCTTTTTCTGTTTTCTGTGGTTTCTAGGTTCAAACTGTCAGAGTGTCTCATTTTGTTTACAAACGTACCTCCAGTGTTTAACAGAAAGAGGCCTACGTCTAGCAGTGGACTGTCATAGACTGAATTCAAAATTAAAATTTAAAAAAAAAAAATCTGTGTTCGTAGCTGGTTATCAAAGGAAGAAAATAATTCCATGTTCGTAGCTGGTTACGAAAGATCAGTTACGATGGTGGACAAAAGATTGATTGATTAATTAATTGATTGTTTCCCAAAGTATCGTATGTAAAGATATTGTAACTGTATTGACAATAAATAAACTAGTAGGTAGATACTTCTGCAAAGAGTCAACCTCGCGAGCCCCCAGGAAAAATAAAAATAAACAACCTTTGACGAATCAAACTCTTTATGTTTCAGGCAAAAATCATCAAGATCCGTAAATAAATAACGCGACAACAATCTTCACCCCCTTTCTCTCCTAGTTTCCCCTCTATCGGAAAAGCTCTCGACAAAAGTTGTATTTTAAAATTTAAATCAAAGAACACGTGTGCCAAGTTTGGTGAAAATCTCTAGACCGTACTGACATACTACATATGACACAGAAATACGGACAAAAATAAAATTGTTTATACTGATGAATCGGAGACTCTCGTGCGCTTCGCTCGCTCGGTCAATAATTCTCATTTGACTGATGCTAGATAAATGATACTGAAAAGCACAGAATTTATTGTACGAGACTGTTTTGAAGCAAAAGGAAATAGTTTTCATGAAAATATTATATTTGCTAAGACATCGAAAACTAATAAATTTAATACCTACCTGTAAATCCGTGACAGAAAATTTTGGTTATCCTGCTCGAGTTGTACCATGATGTGGCAAAGATGTCCGTGATATTTTCAAACGGACATTCAGTGTAATTTTCGAATGAACTGTAAAAAAAACAAATACTTACCTATATTAGCGGACTGCCTTAGCTGCCTCAGTATGAATAACAATGGTACCTATAGCATTGGGGGTTCCTCATAATATACCTATGTATATTGTGACTCACAATATACATTACTCAGAATTTGTGAGTAAATCCAACAAAACTGTATAAAATGCAAATGTTTGTTTTATAGGATTTTTGTGCTTGTTCATTGTAACTAATGGATGAACGTATATATTAGCCTAAATTAATATTTAATTTTGGTAGATTGATAGATTGATCTGGCAACAAATTCCATGCATTGAACGTCTAGTTTTTTTTAACGTTAGGTAAAATCCTTCATGGATGCTATGCCGGACTCCTACCGACTAAAAAACCTCACGTAACGCCCAGCAGCCTACGGTTGGGAGCCCCAAGTAAGCACTCGAAAGGCTGTCTCAGTCTAGTATATAATATTTCACTGACTGGTACCAGTTACACAAATACATACATGACCAATTTAAAACGACTGCTGTAGCGCAGCTTTCGCGTCTACATAATATAGAACTGATGCATCAGCACTAATCAGCAGTGTGTCCCTACAGACTAAATTGTTTCATTGAACAATGAAGGTTCTACGCCGTATTCCCTGACTGATTGTTCGTTTCTTTCTTCTATGCTGTTGTCTATGCTAGGCTTCAATGGTTCACTGTTCTTTGCCCCCTTTGGCAATTTAAAATGCCATTCTTATCTTACATCTGGTAAATAGCAAATTTAAACAAATTTTCATCGATTTCCCTTGTGGCGACGAGGCCTCGTGTGGCAACGCGAAAGAGTACAAAATGTCACCACCCCAATTCATCCCGAGGGTGTCGTAAGAGGTGACTAAGGGATCTTACTAACCTTCGCAAAACGTATCCATTGCGTAGAGAAGAAAAACTCGAAACGAAACCCGGTTGTCAATAAAATGAGTCAAGTTGAAGGCGGGTTTCCAACTACGGGTCGTCACTACCTGCGCCTGTCAATTTCAACACGGCAATTAGTAGGGGAGCCCTAGAAGGGATTTCGGGATTTACTAAAGCGCGACAGATTAATATACAATTATAATATGTATATTAATCTCATACAAGATTAATATACACGGGGATACCTTGTACCCGGTTAAGTACCTCCACAAAACATGAGGCCCATATATAAGGCCGCCCGTGAAGGATACAGGATCAGATTAGTAAAAAAAAATTGACCATCAGAAATTCTCGAGCGCGTCAGATTAAGGTAGGGTGAGTTAATTACATCCTAAAAAGTGTATATTCCACTAATCTGACAATTTGAGAGTGACGTAAAAAAAGGGGAGGGCAACAAAGTTGTAAAAAAAAAACGTCATCTCGACATTCTCGAGCGTAGCTAATTTTTTTTTTATTTTGTAGGAAATAATTCAAGAATAATGAAAAATATATAATCTGACGATTTCCGCAAGCCGAAATAACAAAAATTCGTCGATAAAGTTACACTATGCGCCAAATATCTTTGCGTCTACGAACTTCGTTCGTACTACTACTACTACTATAGTATAGAATTAATATTGACCTATTCACATCTATGTCCTGGAAATTACGCAACAGCATCGATAAAATGAATTGTTAGGCTTAGTACTTTTGTTTGCGATTGTACCTGCGTCGATCGCCACCAAGCTGGTCAAAAGCAGTTGATTCGTTCGAGAGATATCGTGAACGAAAGAAACCCGAAAAAGTGTTTTTTCGGGATTACTCCGAAATTTGTGGTTCGATCAATTAAAATTGCAAAATTACTTATGAGGATGATAAAACTGCGTCGAATGCCGCCAACCGCGTGAAAATCGGTTATCCATTCAAAAGTTATTCCGGTTTGAAAATTCCAAAAATAGTGTTCTTGGTAGTTAAAAGTCTGATAGAAGTTTCATAACTACTATCAGACTTTCGAGCTGAGAGAGCTCAAATGCATAGAAATATTATTTCTTTGAACTCAGCCAGCTCAAAATATTACATAAATTCTATTTTGAGCTCAAAAATGTCATAAGTACAATTTTAAGAGCCCAGGAATGGAATTAGCGGGAAGTTGCAGGGATGGCCTTTAAGGTGAACCGTTTTTCTAATTTTTTTTTTGTCAGATCAGGCCAATCCCTCTAGATAATCCTCAGATTATGAGACAGTACGTTTAGAACATAAAGATGAACCGTATATATCTTAATCTGACGCGCTTGAGTATTTCAAAATGGCGAATTTTTTTTGCACATTATGAAAATGGCCGTGAGTTTGCGTCCCATCGAAATCGTCAGATTAGTGAATGAGAGCTTTTTTTTGGTGCACTTAACACTCCCTTAGAAAATCTGACGCGCTCGAATATAAATATTTTTTTTTTTCATTTTCTACCCTTAAATACCCGCATCATGCTAACGATCAGATTAACATACGTACATTATTAAAAATACGTAGGGAATTGATGCTATCAATATCTGACGCGCTCGAGGATGTCCATGCAACAGTTTTTTTTTACATATTTAAAAATCTATAGCCGCTTCCCCCACCGATGTAAAGGTGTATATCATATAACATTTTTTTCTTCATATCATCTAAGCTTTGCATCCCAACAGGTCTCTACGACGCTCGAGTAAATTCCCATTTAGCATCGTGGGCTCCCCTACTAAATAGGCTCACCACCGATTTCGTGTTACATAAAACTGTAAGTTGAAATGTGGGCGTATACTATGCCTCTGCCTACCCCTTCGGGGTTAAACGCGTGCCTATGTACCTATGTTTAATGTATTATGTAACGATGAAGGTTTTTTTTACGTTTGGAACTTCTCATCATGAGATGCGATGCCGGACTCAAACCACACAACTAGGTACAGCTGTCTACGGCTCAAAGTCCTCGGCAGGATTTCTTAGGATTAGTTCGAATCTGAATTATAGGGAATCGGGTGAATGTGGATACTTACTCGTGATAATATCTGAGCTTCGCTTGTTTATCATCGCCGCCAAACACTGAAAAATTTAAAATAGTATTACATATTTCTGCAGTACTTAAGTCTGTGTTTTCAGTTACTGTAGGTACTTATTATAAAACTAACAGGTATATTGAAAGAAAACATTATAGTAGGTTTATGGAATTGGTCACTAAATTGTTATTGGAAAAGTTAGATAATGTTAAAAAGACATGTCTAAAATAATAAAACATCTCTGATTTATAATGACATTTTAATTTTTTTGTATTTTATAGCAGTGCAACTGACAGTAGATATGGCACGTAGAAGTTTTCGCAAACGCCGCCGCGGCTCACAGCTCACGATGAGCGCGGATTTGTATAGAGCCGTATGAGATAAAATACCGCGTTTAACACTAGATAGCACTGTCTCGATTCCATACAAATTCATGCACCCACAATGAGCCGTAAATGGCCGCTCGTAGGTCCCTCTTGCTCATTATTCTGTTAATGATTACTGTGTTAAGCATCTTGAAGTCACAAATTGCTCCAGTCTTAACACTACAATAAAATTATTTTCTCTTGTATTTTAGAATGTCAGACTATGTGTGTACAATCAATTCATAAAAAGACTTCACTTTGGGGGAAAAAACCAGTGTTGAAATTTGAGCGTGTAGCAGGCCTCTGAGGTAGACCTCTTCAGGAAATTGTTGTATGTAGTCCAATTTAAATTTCCTAAAGTAAAAGTAGTATTTGGCTCGACCTTGTGAATTCCCATGCGTCAGGTTGCACTCAATACGTGCAGTAAATATAAAGTAACATGGATGTTTAAGACAATTACAATATGCAACACAATACATGTATTTTAGTAGTAGCACTAAACATAATAATAAAACAGAAGCACAAAATCGTGTACGTATGTACTTCGGTACAGTTATCTCTGCCCTGAATTCGAGCGTTACTTTCGGTTGCAAATATTTTTATCATAGTAACCTTAGACCATATATCACGGGACTAGCCTTTGCGAACCACCGCATACAAAAATATTCTGTTAGTTTTCATAGCGGGTGAAGGGGGAAACACAAAGACATATAAAATTTCATTATATTTAAAAATGTATTAATCGACAAACGCGTAATGGCTGTTGTGTGTTAATTTTTATTGTACAGTCAACTACAATAAAATGTACTAGTTTAATCATATAAAATGATGTACTGATGTACAGAGCTTTTTATAAAGCCAAAAGACCAAATGGTCTATTGGCTTGGCAGAAAACAATGCTTAAGTAAGGCGCATCCTGTGGTTAGATGATCTAAGATAGTAACCAACCATTTGGTAGGCCGTAAGCTTGTTGGCTACAATAGTAGGTACTATAAAATATGTTTTTCCAACATTGCACGAACGTGAATAACATATCTCCAAG
This sequence comes from Miltochrista miniata, assembly GCA_933228765.1. Taxonomy (NCBI): domain Eukaryota; kingdom Metazoa; phylum Arthropoda; class Insecta; order Lepidoptera; family Erebidae; genus Miltochrista; species Miltochrista miniata. The sequence continues at coordinate 19,993,333 of OW121750.1, read as the reverse complement.
GTTGCTGAAGTTCTTAGAGAATACAGGAAAAATCTAATTTCTCTACATTTGTAAGAAAATCATGAAAAAGGTCTATAAAGTACGTGATCAAAATCACCAAGATTAGATTTCTATCTTAGACCATATAACACGGGACTAGCCTTTGCGAACCACCGCATACAAAAATATTCTGCCAGTTTTCATACAAATGAAGGGGGAAACACAAAGACATATAAAATTTCATTGCATTTAAAAATGTATTTATCGACAAACGCGTAATGGCTGTTGTGTGTTAATTGTTATTGTACAGTCAACTACAATGTAATGTACTAGTTTAATCATATACAATGATGTACTGATGTACAGGCTTTTCATAAAGCCAAAAGACCAAATGGTCATGTGCAATGGCAGAAAACAATGCTTAAGTAAGGCGCATCCTGTGGTTAGATGATCTAAGATTTCCATACATCTTGTGAGGTTGGACGGACGTACAAAACCACCGTGCACCGGTCGGTGAGTCCGACTCGAGCTAGTCCAGATTTTTTTTTTCAATTTTGTATCTACCTATAACACGGTTATTGGTATTGATCTCAAATTTACCTAACCTAAGTTTACTAGTTTTACTACCGCTTCATAAGCTAGTGGCCAAGAATCGGCGCAAAAAAAACTCCACTGCTTTAAACTATTAGGGCGATAGGGGAGGGAAGGTTGTGATTAATTAATTTTTTTTCACTTTGCAACAAAACATTGATTCTTTACCGATTCAAAACCTTCCTCATAATTCACTTATATTTTCACAGTAAACCATAACTCATCACTACAAACAGTAACACCAGAGTCACGGTTTTTGCTTAGAGCAACACGTTTTTGTGATAGGACATCGTAAAAGCTTACTTTAAATTTTAAACAAATAAATCGTGTCACTAAACCCACTTCCATTCCTTGTCGTTATTGTAATGCAATATTATCTATTATGAGATCTCTTAAAGTTTACAAATCTTTCGAAACTAGATATTATTATGTAAATCAAGAATTATGTAACATAGACGACATATACATACATGACATATACAGTAGACGAGTTAACTACCGTTCGATTATATTATTTTAAATATAAATTTACGATAGGTATAGTCACATTTATAGGCAGATAAATGAAAAATAACACGCGAGCAATTAGGAATATATCTCCCATTGAACTTACTATTAGTATATACATATTACTAGCTTATTTCTCCAAATATTTTTCTAAGTCTAAAACGACAGGTGAAATATCGGTTTTACATAATCACTTTCCATTTTTTTGTTTTAAAATATTATTCTTTAGTTTATTTGACTCCTTAAAATGACGCCTACCCTTGGTAAGGTATGAGAACAGCCAAAACTTGGGCGCTATTGTGGATTGTGGGTAGCCCTCTAGTTAACGTCCATAAAATACTACAATGCCTTTTCGAGCTTTGCTCGTCGTCTCTTCTGAAAACGACTTACCTTAGATCCTAGACCTAATGTTTCTTGTTTTAATTGCTATGCACTTTATTCATAGAATACCGAAAGTTTACATTATTGTGATAAAACGCAGTAAAGAAACATTTTTGAAAACGCTTTATTTTATGAGATGACGAAGAGAAACCCTTTTTTTTACGTCAGAGAAAATCCTGATAGATGCTATGCCAAACTCCTACCGACTACAAAACCTCACGTAGCCTGCCCAAAAGCCTACGGTTGAGAGCCCCGGGTAAGTCCTCGGAACTTAGAGTATAAATTAGTAGGTATTTAATATATAGGTACTCTAAGCCTGGGAAGGATACCGCAGAACAAAGAAAAATCCTTACGAGAACTTGTGCCAAACCAAAGTCTTAAGAAGAAGAAATCTGTGAACCTGTGCTTTTAAATAACGAGTAGGTACCACCAATAGCGTTTACTTCACTTTGTTAAATCTTCCTCCCCAGAAGGACATCTACAGTCAACCAACGAAACAGTGACAATCAATGTATCTGGTTCACAGATGGTGAAAGGTCCTTTCACTATCTGTGAGCAGGATTTGCATTTTATATTTCTTAAAAAATCGATTCCTTTCACTTTAATCAGATTAAAAAGACATGAGCAAACAAGAACAGTAATTTTAATGTAGATATTTAAAAAAATAAGACCATAATTTCACGTAGGCCTTGTTGCTCGTTGTTCAAATATTTTATCAAATGAATATGTGTCGTGTTTAATGATAATTAAGGTGATCCTTACCAGTGGCAATTATGAAGAAAATAACGTAAACACAGGTGAACATTTTGCAGGTTTTTCACGAATGTCCGTTTCCAGTGTCGCAATGATTTTATATACGGGCCGGTATCAGAACATTACACCATTTAGTGCTTTCCTTGACATCACCACAGCGGATTACAATTGAAGCGAGGAAACCTATACTATGGTAAATCATTTAATGACATTGTCCCGTTCTTCGTCTCGTTTATCTTTCTTTATAATTTTGCTGTTTGTGAGCAAACGATTGTGAAGGAATTTAGGAATGGATGTTTGGACAAGTGAGTCGAGTTTTATTGTCGCAACGGTAGATTATTATCATTCTGTTTTATTTGCTATATAGCTAGGCTACCAAGGAGATGAATTAATTTAAAGTTACATTCTTAAATTATATTTGTCTACCATGGAATTATTTCTTGTCACCGTTCGTGATGAAGTTTAGTTTAAATATGACGAAGGATTCGATAAAAAGTGTGAAAACTACTGGGTGGGTAGGGCACAAAACGGAATGGACTGGTTTTATATAAAGCAGTGGGCATACACTCACTGATATTATGATGAAAATAAGAAGTCATCTCTCTGCGTAGGCGTTGTGCCGTGCATATGTGTATCAAATATATTGCGCGTCATTTAATAGAAAACACTACAAAGGATTCGGAGGATCGGGGATCGAAGTTGTGCTATATACAAATTGTCACAATTTAAAATAATAGTCAATTGCCGTGTGTGAGTTTCTTATAATTTTGTCTAGGATTCGCTCTTTCATTCGTATTATATTGTATACGATTGTACTTTTAGTATTTTTTTTATGTTTAGCTCGTAAAATTGACAGCGCCAGCATGATGGAAAGCTATGGCTCATCTAGCGATTTGGGGCCACACTCACAGTCCGTAAGACTTCTGATAGTGGTCCTCAAGTTGCAAGCCACGTGATGTGCCTCTTCACGCTTGAAGAGCCCGGGATTGTACGATGAGGGAAACACGTGTGAGGGCAGGACGTTCCAGGTTTTTATTATAGTTCGACAGAGCAACGATCTAGTTCGACAGAGGAACGATTTTTTGAAACGCTCAGTTCTGACGAAGATTCTTTCCACTTTGTATGAGTGGCATCTCTGCTCAGCACGCGTTGTTCCGGACCGGAAGGAAGAGGGTGGGATTAGATTGACAAGCTCTTTAGAACACTTCAACCTAATCCCACCTTTGCTTGCTACATTTTGCAATCTAACGGAAAATAATCCGTTTAGTTGTAATATCTTGATAGTTTACAATCTCGGCTGCCTCGGTGGCGCATTCGGTAGTGTCGCGCTGAGGTCCTGCATTCGATTCCCGGGTCGCTCCAAATATTAGTGTTACTGTTGTAAGTAACGCTAATATTTGTTTCAGTTTGTATGTTTCAGAGTTTGGGTGTTTTCCATGTATGTATTATTTCGAAATATATTTATAAGTATGGGCTACTCGTAGATGATGTTTTATAAGAATGTCTAATATATTTCTTTTTATATATTTATTGAATCTCGCTAGTTAGATTACATAATCGGCTTCCTAGCGTGCATGCTTCTCCTTCATCTTAGCGTATTGCCAGTTGCTTGTAGCATTCTGCCCTTATTGACCTCTGGGGGTAGTTGTAATTAGGTTTTTATTTTTATCTGACCTTTTAAACCCGTAAGGGCGCTTGCGTCGTGTCCTTGTCCGTTAGTTGGTCTGGGCGCCGATTCTCGACCACACGACGTGAATGCGTGGAGGCAAATTTACGGGTGAAACGTCGTCCGTCTCATGTTCGCCGTTCCTAAATATGAGACAGGCGACGCGTCTCCCGCAGATTTCCGTCCACGCATTCATGTCATGTGAAGCGAGAATCGGTGCCCAGAGCGACTTTGTATGGTAAGAGGTGACGTCTCTGCATATACCTACCATGAAGCTGCTATAAACCCTGAAATTCTTATGACCCTGAAACACGTCTAAATAAATAATAAATTACTGTAGTTCAAGGTGCAATTTTCAGGTTACTGTTACATGATAAGGTTGATTACATTTAGGTACATGTTAATCGTACAAAATAAAGCAATTATTTAGATAAGTGTGTTACTAGTGACGTCAATTTGCCGATGTGTTGAAACGTTTTGCTAAAAGGACATCTATTATAAGAAATGGTCCCGTTTATTACTTTAAAAGCACTCGTTGGTAAGTCCGATCAATCTTACCAGAGTACAATTCTGTAAATACTATAATATATTACCAAGGATATAGATGAATACGAGTCTCTAGCCCCGCCGTTCGGACCATATCTCTTCAGCACGATAACACTTTCAGAGTTCCCAATATGTTAGTATGTAAGTACCTATAGCAAGACCGTGAGAAACTTACAGGCCTATCTATTGCTCTTAGAAAGATAAAATGAACAATATAATTATGTAATAATAATTAGTGTCCGACCGAAACTAGTTTTCCGGCCGAAACCGAAACCGAAACCGAACTTTCGGCCTCATGGTCAGTTTCGGCCGAAACCGAAACCGAAACCGAAACTCACGTGTTCATATTGAAAAAAAAAAACAAAAAACTGCCAAGTGCGAGTCGGATGCCCGCAGATAGGGTTCCGTTACAAAAATTGAGTACAAAAATTTCCGTTTGTTGTGTGGATGCTTTTTTCTGATTTTAGTAGGTATTTTTTGTTATAGCGGCAATATAACAGGGTGAGGTGGTGGTTGCATCTCTCGGTCTCTTGACATCGCCAACGCTTTCAACACCTTGCCCTGGAAATGCGTTTGGGAGGCGCTTATTTACCATGGCATGCCTCCATACCTCCGTCGAATTGCAGGGGCCTATCTTTCCGAGAGGTCCTTATCCTACCAGAGCTGGCTAGAGCAGGGTCGTCGAGATGTGTCGTTCGGCGTTCCATAGGGTCTTAGGACCGCTTCTATGGAATATCGGTTAGGATTGGGTGCTGCTTGGTACGTTGCTCTAGAGTTGTCGGCGTAACGTGTTACGATGACATCCTCATTACAGCGCGAGGAGCACCGCACCGAGACGCAGCCCTAAAGGCCACCCGCGGGATCCAGTTTACATAAAAGGGGCGTCAGCATCGGCATCGAGCTCTCGATGACGTATCTGGGGCTCGTACTCGATAGCCGGTGGAACTTCGGCAACCCTTTCCGAAGTTTGGTCCTATAGCTGAGGGTGCCCAATATCAGGAGACCCAACGCTCCCTGCAGGAGACTGTACCTTGGGATCGTGCGGAGCATGGCTCCCGTATGGTCGGAGATCCTGATGGTCAGCAATGCGGCTAGAGTGTTTAGCCCGCAGAAGGTGACGGCGACGGCTGTCAGGGTGATAAGGGGATACCGCACGATCTCAGTTGAGGCGGCATGTCTTCTAGCGAGGACCCTTGCGTCATTGTTTAAATGGCGCAAGGAGGCGCTGGGGCGGGGCCATAGGCCTCTTCCTGTGAGCAGGTCGTGCTCGTGAAAGAGACGGCGGGGAGGAAGCGAGAGAGAACTCTCCCACCCGAATTCCAGTCTGCGGTGGCGCCCCATACACGGTGACAGGGCTGCCAACCGTCCTTACAGAAGCGGGCCTTAGATGATAGCGTGACGTGAGAGATTCATGCACATCATCAAGAAGCGGGATAATAACTGAATAACCCCCCAAAGACGCGGCCGCAGTATGCATCATTCCGAGGGCATACTCGAGGTTCCCAACCGTAGGCTGTTAGGTAGGATACGTGTGGTTTTTAGTCGGTAGGACTACTGTACAGTTAAAATTTTAGGCCTCTATCTGACCCGGTTCCGGACAGCTAGGCCTCATGTCTCGTTTATAGGGTCCCACTTTAACCTCTCCGTGCGAGAGTTCGACTTGCACTTGGCCGGTTATTTTTTCAATAGGTGCAACAAGTTTCACCAAGTGCCATCAATCAACGGTATAAATCTTCTCAAGTGTTCATTTTAGAAATATCTCCACCTAAAGATGAGTTTCTTTCTTCTACGTGTGGAATTACTCATAGATGCTATTGCGAACTCCTATCGACTAAAACCACACGGTGCCCTGCTACTAGCTCTTGGCTGGTTCTAGATACACTCTAGAAGTATATAACTAAAACTGGACAACAGTGAGTCGGACTAACGCTCATAGGGCTCCGTACAAGAAAAGCGGCAAAAATCACGTATGTTGTATAGGAGGCCCCCTTTAATTAATTTGTTGCTATAGCGGCAACAGAAATCTGCAAAATTTTTAACTGTCTAACTATCACGGTTCACGGTGCATGAGTTACAGCCTGCCGATAGACAGACGACCAACAAAGTCAACGAAAACGACAACAAAGGGGTAGGGTTATGTAATGTCCTAGATCACCTTTTTAGGATTCCGTAAAAATTAATAATACAATTTTTACGGACTTATTATTTTTAACTATTGATTGGAAGTCCTTTGTAAATCTTTGATTAGTAACATATTAACTGGTTGGGCTGACTCCAACCACGTCACAAGCAGAGCCAGGCACTCAAAATTCATGAACACGTGAGTTTCGGCCCGGCCGAAAGTTTCGGCCCATTTTGGCCGAAACCGAAACTGCGGCCGAAACTCGATTTTTTGGCCGAAACTGGCCGAAACCGAAACCGAAACCGAAACTTCGGTCGGTCACTAATAATAATATACATGGTGTAACATTCGGAGCGGTCAGCACAAGCATGTCTGTAAATATAGGCCATACATAGATCTGTTCTTTGAAATTATATCATCGATTTTAGAGGAAACAATATGCATACATAGATTAAAAAAAATCTCTTGCACAGTTCAGGAATCGAACTCGGCCGTTATGGATTATAGATTATAAAAATATATTATATTACTAGCTGAACCCGCAACTTCGTTTACGTCACATATGGTGTATGAAAGGAGAGGTATTTCGTCAGCAGACTCATCAAGCAGCGTGTGAAACTGCCCTGTTTGCTTAATCATAAAAGAGCTTAAAGATTAAGTCTATTTAAAACAATTCAATGTGCGCCGAAGGAGTGGACTGAATTGTTTATTTGCAATTTAAAAAAATAGCCTTAATCATTAAGCTCTTTTATGATTAAGCAAACAGGGCTGTTTAGATTTACCCATTTTTAGATTCTTATGTCTATGTACGATTCTTTAAAGTGATATAACTTTTTTATTTATAAACCGATTGACATGAAATAAAGACTAAATATTAAGTGGGGCAAACTTTAACACAATGAAGAAAACCGTATGGCAACCGGTTAAGCGGTTACTGAGATTAGCGTGCACAAACGTACAGACAAACAGAACAGATATACAGACAAATAGACAAAAATTATAAAAATCATTGTTTTGGGTTCTATTGCGTTCATAAAGCCCCCTATAATATTTTTTCTAATTTATCTTCCATGTACAGACAGCGACTTCTTACGATTTTATCTTATAGCATGATTCAGTATTCACGTGCGACTACGGTGCGATGGCTTATATAGGTTTGGTGTTTCTATACCGATTTCTATGATTCTTTTTTTATTAAATAGGTAATAATGTTAACTTTTTTGAATTAGGGATGAGTGAGAGTATTATAAACGTAAGAGTAAACAAATATAATCAGAATGCTCAGAACAGCTAAGCTATCGGGAGTTACACGTGTTATTGTGAGTCAACCATAAAAGATAGACATAGGATATTTTTTAGACAATTTTATGTAGAATACGAATGTGTATTTCCGTCATACATGATTTCTATGTAACTTTAACCATTAAGGCTGCACACGCGACGGAAGCTTAAAAAATGAAGTAACTTCTCCCGTTTTCCCAAAATTTCCCTTCACTACTCCGCTCCTATTGATTTAGCGTGATGAATAGTATACTATAACCTGCCCAGGAGTATGAAGAATAATTGTATCAATTTTCGTTAAAATCTGTCGAGTAGTTTTTGTTTCTATAAGGAACATACAGACTGACAGACAGACAGACAGACAAAAATTTTACTGATTGCATTTTTGGCATCAGTATCGATCACTAATCACCCCCTGATAGTTATTTTAAAAATATATTTCATGTACAGAATTGACCTCTCTACAGATTTATTATAAGTACCTATAGATAAAAAGTTTTTTTAGAGTGTTTCTAAGTCGTAAGTATAGAGCTAGCAGCCAAGGATATGAAACATCGTGTCGATAGTCGCCTCTAAGAGTGCGTTTTCATTACGATAAAACTCGTGACGATAAAATATCGTGTCGTCTAAAATGTCGTGGGTTGTGTACTTAAACGGATTTTTTCAAATATAGGACGACGACACGTTCTGTCGTCTACGGCTTCCCATTGTTGTGGTGACGACTAATTTTCATGACAGTGGGAACGTCGAACACGACTGTCGTAAAACGAATAAATATCGTGTGACGACAAACAGTCGTTATTATAATGGGAACAGCTAACGACGACTTTCGTCCGAGGATAAATTCGTAACGTAACGTAATGGACGGCATAGTGGAAGCGCGGCCCCACGAGATTACCCTTTCACCTCGTATCCGTTGTCTTATCACTTCTAGGAATAATCCAATTTAGAAACGTTTTATTGTTATTGAATATTCATAAAGAAATTTAAGTGAAAACATATAAAAATAAATTATACTAGTTTGTTTAGTCAGAACTAGAAATAAAATTTTTAGTCAATATAAATTTTATTTAAAAAGATATCAATGTTGATTAGCCAATTTAGATTGGTAATAAGTTACTAATTTATTACATATACACATACATACATATAGTCAGGCCTTTATCCCCAAAGGGGTAGGCAGAGGCATACGCCCAAATTTCACCTTAGGGAGTTTATGTCCTACGTAAATAGGTGATGAGCCTATTGCCGCGTTGAAATGGACAGGCGCAGGTCGCCGCGACCCGCAGTTGATTTTTTCAGGCCGCCCATAAGGCCTTCAACTTGGTGTCAACTTGTTGACAGCGCCATCTAACGGCCTTTATCCGAACTACGTGGTATTGATCATTTAGTATTGAGTACACACTAAACCATATAACCTAGGACTTACCTAGTACTCCCATCCGTTAGATGGCGCTAATCAAAGTGTATAAAAGCATCGATTTCGATCGCACAATTAAATAAATATTCATTCGATCAACAAGGCTACTCAATCAGTGGAACCTGCTCAAATTCCCGTCACCAGTCCAGCCGAGGTACCAGATCCCACACTTGGCTTAACGATTGTCATTGGCTTACTGTCAACCGGGTCTCATTTCGAGTTTTCCTTCTCTACGCAATGGATCTGTTTGCGAAAATATTCCCATAGTCGCCTCTTACGATACCCTGGGGATGTATTGGGGTGGCGACATTTTGTACTCTTACCCGTCCCAACACTGGACCCCGTCGTCACGGGATAGGTTAGAATTCGAGGTATTTTTTTTTTGTTTGGTCGACTAGTTCTTATTTAATTTTGGCAAATGATTTACTCATGACCTAATCGTTCTGTCAGCGAAACGTTCGTAGTTGAAAGGTTCTATCGGTGAACAACTCATAATCAAAACGTTCTGTCGGCGGCTCATCCGGCAGAGAAACGTCTGTCGGAGGTGTGTTACAGAATCGAAGAGATAGCGATTTGGATGTTTGACGAAAAGATGTGCTATATTGTTGACATTTTAGTTTGTAAGACTCGTAATCGTTTAAGTGTATAGTACACTTGAAACGCTCATACTTTATTTTTATTTGTAAATCTACCCAATTAAGACTACAAAAACAAAATCAAAACATAGGTACTAGTAAGTCTGCTTACTAGGTTATTAATTTGATTTTCTATGGTCAACCTAAAAATTACACTAATTCATTATCCTACATACCTACATAGTGACTATACATACATACATAAGTCATGCCTTTATCCCTGAAGGGGTAGGTAGAGGCATAGTATTTTTTTTTTTTTTTTTTATATTCAGCTCGCCAAATTGACGTCGCCGCGGCGTGACGTTACAGCGGTCCTCAAGTTGACGACCCTGTGATGTGCCTCTTCACGCTCCTCTTAAAGAACCCGGGGTTGTAAGATGAGGGAAACACGTGTGCGGGCAGGTCGTTCCAAGTTTTTATAGTTCGACAGAGGAACAATCTTTTGAAACGCTCGGTTCTGGCGAAGATTCTCTCCACTACACAGTGGCATCTCTGCCCGGCACGCGTTGTTCGGGATCGGAAAGGTGATGGTGGGATCAGATTGAAGAGCTCTTCAGAACATTCGCAGTGATACATTCGGTAGAAGGCAGGTAAGGACGCTACGGTTCTTCGCTGCGCCAACGGTTCGAGGCCTCCCGTCACCTCAGGACAACCAATTATTCGGACAGCACGTCTCTGCATAGCGTCAAGTGCGTCCAACAAGTACCTCGCGGAGTCATCCCAGAGGTGAGAACAGTACTCGACGCAGGGACGAATCTGCGTCTTGTACAGCAAACATCTCTGATGTGGCGTGAAGTACCGTCTCACCTTATTTAGGACTCCGAGTTTCCTCGAGGCCAGCCCAATACAACTCTCTATGTAGTTTTTGTGATTGAGCTCACGCCGGACGTCTATACCGAGAATCTCCAGGTTGTCCTTTAGTGGAACCGTAATGTTCTGAAGAGAGGCCCACATTTCACCTTATAGTTTTATGTGCCACGTAAATGCAATGTAAATGAAGATTTGTATTAAAATTTCAGTTGACTTATAAAAAGACATTGATTAACGTACCTACTTCTAAAAAGAACTCGTAAATGAGAGATTTTCTCAACGTCATTCTCAACGTTCTCAGGCCCGAGATCACGGAGGTGGGTAGTCCTAGGCGTATAGCAGTTTGCGACGATCCCGCCGCCGGCTGCGGAACCCGGGAGGGAGAACTCTCTCCCGCTTCCACCCAGCCGCCTCTATCTCGAGCATAACTTGGAAAGGGAAATGCGGTGGCATCCCACTTTCTTCCGCTAGAGACAATAGTCTCCAGCGTGAGATCGTGCGCGCTCAGGCTTGCTTCGACGTCTCATGCTGCACTCTGCCAAAGTATGTAGACCCATGTCCTCGCTGCAGTCACCGCAGTGCTGACACTTGGGTGTTACCTCCCGGCGTAATACGCCACAGATACTTTTTGAAGTACCCGTGTCCGATAAGTATATGTGACCTTCGATAGGTGAAACCACCATAAGCGCCTCTCCAGCTACTCCTCCATGACCGGCTTCACCGCTTCAATAGTGGTAAGTCCCCTCTGTGGTTGGTTAAGTCGCTCCTTCAACGTTTTCACGAGCTCCTGGCAGAGCAGGGATCGCTTCGTCTCAAATTCTCGTGGCTGAAGCCTGTGATCCCGGTCCAGCGCCTCGTTGCGTCACTGCTAAAGCGACGTAAGGGATCTCGCTTACAGGCCCCATGGTGGGTCCCGGCTAGGAGACATGCCGCCTCGACAGAGACATTACCTTCAGCGGGCTATGATAGCTAGCCACGTTGCGGGCCGTCAGGGTCTCTGCCCATATAGGGGCCCCGTATAAGAACATGCTCCGCACGTTCCCATGGTACCGTCTTCTGCAGAAAGCATTGGGTCCCTTTATTTATATTGTGCAACAACCGCGAAATTTCATGATGTGTAACGCCACACCTCAAATCACTATGACAGTTGACATAACGAGAAACGTAATTTCCGAGTGTACACTATTTATGAAAGTGCGGGCGTGTTCATCGGGCATTCTGTTCGGTACACCGAGACTAGTCGAAGCTCTGTCCAAATTATTGTATGTGTCTATACGGAAAATAAGGTAATTAGCTGAGTCCTGAAGTATTTCATTGCCCTTTCTGTTACAGATGATACTTACTGCAGGCGGGAGCAAGCTATGGGAACATTTGGGTATTTTGTAAACCACCACTCGCTTGAAATAGCTTGTTAGTCTGCAGTAAGCAGTTAAAGAAAGTCACAAATGAAATGTAGAGCTTGTTTTTTTTACTTTGCAGTCTGGTTTTTGTTTTCTTTATAATTTAGTTCATTTCAAACTTTTTCTATACTAATATTATAAAGAGGAAAGATTTGTTTGTTTGTTTGCATCGAATAGGCTCCGAAACTACTGAACCGATTTGAAAACTTCTTTCACTGTTGGGAAGCTACGCTATCCCCGGTGAACATAGGCTATAATTAGCAACGGAACGAGCTACGCGGGTGAAACCGCGTGACGCTACTGCGCTAGACTCTACCAGAAAATATTACCTAATACTTTCACTTGGTACATTTTATAATGTGACAAAGTGTTTCTTAAAAAATGTTGTCAAAAATATTGAAATTGATTCAGTTTTCAGGGAGAAAACAGGGAAATATAAATCATCAAACTTATTCAAATAAAATTGGTCTGAACTGTATAGGGCTGTCCATAGGCAGTACAATACCTAAATTCAAATACCTATTTCGCAAAATGCCTCGCAGCCCATGTTCCCTTTTCACGACAGTAGTGTAAATGTCTACAAAGACCAGTGCCTTCTGAAGCAAGGAAACGCTCGCAAAATAAATGAATCACAAACTGGTCATGTGGTGGTCAACCATCCAAGAACGAGCCGAACTAAACGAACGAGAACTTTGAGCTCGGGGCCCCGCGAACACAATGTTCTGTCAGCGATCACTTATTTAGTCAGTACAAATGGGGGAAGCGTGAAAAAGCTTAACTTCTATATTAAATTGAATAAAAAGCAGTGATACCAAATGACTTCAGCGCGTCGTCATCCTTCATTTCTGCGAACGAAATGGCTGTGCGGAAGGAAAATATGAGTATCAGTATTTTCCTGACAGATGCTCCAATTTTTTAGTGTGATGATTTGGAATTGTCATTTTTGGATTCCGTGAGCTCTTCTTAGCTGGAGGTAGGTACTTGTCGATATGTAAGGTCCCATTAATCTGATGTGCTTGCATAACCACCAAATTTCCTTCTAGGGCTCCCGGCCATTACCAATTTATACATATACGATTGTAGTAAATAAAATAAAAAGACGAAATATTTAACATACTATTTTATTTTTTTATATTAATATCCTTCGCAATCACGTTATAATATTTATGATTACAGTTTAATTTTGGAATGGTATTTATTGTAATATAACGATAAGCTTAAAAATAAATAAAAATCATATAAACTGAATATACACAACGTTATCCATCATGCAACACCGTTGTTGATATAAAGGAACGTGGCAAAGAGCAGATGAACGCGACTCTTTGGTTTAATAGTTTTTTTTTTAATAAACTATTTTACAATAAAAAGGAAATTTGACAATTAATTCGAAATTAAACATTCAAAATAGAAGAGAAGTTTATCAGCTCAAACAATGAAAGCGTCAAAATCCTTAGCAGACAGAACAAAACGTCATTATTACACTTTCACTTAAAACTATGTTATTTCTTTCATAATTAAAATTGTTATTTGTACAAAATAATTCAACGAGTGTGATAAAATATAATAATTAAGTTAAAAATACCATACAAAACAATATAAATACCTAATTACATTCAATATATTGCTAAGTAATGCGTATAACAACCTGCTAGAACTAACAGGACTGAGCACAACAACACTTTCAAGCACTTTTATAAACAATCAGAAACAAGAAAGATTGCACCAACGAACAAAATAAAAACAGGAGTATAATTAAGTTCTGAAATAAGAGCTATAAAGAATAGTTCTAAAGAATATAATAGATATACGGGGCCCTACCAAGATTACTGCGACCCAAGCGTACTCATTTTGTAAGCTGGGGCCCTGCTAGCCGATTAAAACGGCCCTGGAAAAAGCGGAAATATTGGCAAGAAATAGTATATAAATAAGTCACAAGTAATAGGCATATAGTATAAGACTAAGTATTAAGCAAGTTAGGTATAGTTACGGAATAGTGGAAAAAAATAGTTTAGTTCATTGGTGCAACCCACAGGTACATATAAACACTTTCATCAAATGCAGCCCATTCTAACCTTCCAAGACCAGTTGTAGGGAAAAGCAAATTCTTATAGTTATGAGAGTCTCGAACTACAACTTACCTTATTTCATTCATGTTATCCCATAAAGGTTTTATCTTTCAAGGTAGGAAATTGACATAATTGAAATAAGATAAGGTTAGGTATTCGTTCAACTAAGATATTCATACTCACGAAACATCTAATGTATTCTTTTAATATCATTTACGAGAATAACATATCATTATCACTTCAATCTAAATTCTATTGAGAAAGAGCAAACACGTATTAAATCTACGTAAAATAACATTTCCAAGCTCATAAATTATTTTCTTGCAAAGTCCAACGGCGATCATCAGAGATGAGTTTAGACATCGAGAGAACTTTTCTTCGATCACCGTTCTTAAGGTACGTACGTATTTTATTATATAATACTCGTATTACAGACAAGCACTCCAATCGGGTCCCATATTTTTATTATATCTACGCCTGCAAACCGTACAGTAAAATATAATCCGGCAAGAACATCATATCGGGGCGGGCCACGAAACCCGCGGTTGGACGCGGGCACACCCGCGGAACGACGCGAGCGGGCCCGCGGAACGACGCGGGTGGATCCGCGCACTTCTCAAGATAAGACTAGTCGATCACGAGTATTTTGATCCTCGCGTTCAATACTGGCGGTCGTCGTAAATATAGATGGCCTCCCCGGCCGATTCCTTTAGCGGGGGAGGCGGCGGTGGGAAGTCTAAGTCCCCGGGCCGGAACAACTTGGAGGCATTAGGCGCCGGGGACGCGGGCGCGGGGGACCCGCTGCCAGGGGATCCGCCTCCGCGCCGCTTCACTCCGCTAGGGGATGCCGCCGTGCGGAAAGACGAGCGACGGGCAAGCCTGTGGATTATACAAATATCTAAATTTAGTAAAACATTGGAATGTGTCTAGTGAAACACCCCTCGACAAGTAAATAAAAGTAAGCTATGATGCGCAACATCATGGATAATTGTAAATCGAGGCGCGTTATCGAAGTATGCTTCGATCGTAATCTATATACACATAGTCACTATACTACTATAAATCGCAATACTATATACACATAGTCACTAAATCTGAATCTAAAGTTTGTAGTTCCATCACTAATAAAAATATTACAGGAATTTGATAATACACGTAATAGCTGACTTCGAAAGTAATTATTAACCAACTTTTATTATCAGAGACTTACATATTTTTTTGTACATAATTAGTTTGCAGTCATTACACTAGCATTCTACATTATCATTATTTGGCTAGAGTTTTTCGTTCGCATAAACATCTGTACCATCAACAATCAACATCTGTTAAAAAATGTGTATTTACCTCGAAGCCACCTCTTCAGGGGTCTCTTCAATCTCGAGCACCCAGCTGACGGAGTCGTGTTTCTCCACGACGCCCTTGACTGCAGGAAGCGGCGGCGTGTCGGGCGCGGGCGAGGACGCCGGCGAGGGCGGCGAGTCGGGCGCGGGCGACGCGGACCGGCCCGAGTCGGCCGACGACGTCCGCGTGCGAATCGGGGGCCGCTCTATGTAGCCGCCGCCCGCTAGTAGAGACACTACCTGGATTTCGATAATGTCACACAGTAGTTAATATGATTAATTGACCTTAAATGATAAATTGCAAACATGCATTTTTAATGGACTGGCAACGACCTAAAGAAGTGTTTGAAGTTAGCAGGGAGTGACGGGATGCGTAGGGCGCAGGACCGTGTATTGCAGCATAAATTAGGGAGGCCGGCGTCCAGCAGTGGACTGCCATAGGCAGATTTGATTAATTAATTATAAAATAATTTTATTCTCTTTATGTAGCAGAAAGAGTGTTTCATAGGAGAGCTCATTAAACAAAGAAAGAAGAGTATACAAAATTAGGTTTACCTAATGAGGATGTTTTGGAAAAGTACCAGTAGCCTCTGTAGTCAGAATTATCAGTTATGTACGGGAACGAGTAAATGGCTGTAGTCACAGCATGCAAACTGTGACCATTGAGTATTATGCAACTTGCCCAGCTCCAACCGTTGAACTGATACATGGTCATATTTTCAAGGATTTTAGAACTATAAAAGTCGGTAATGTTTGATAAGCAGAAGACTAGCAATGCAGAAGCATTTTATTGTTCGATTGAAAAAAAACTAAAACTTAAGTAACCTGTAGTATATTAATTACTCTGGCGTAAAATTGGTTGCCAGCATATCTTACACTACGCTATTATTGCGATAAAGACATTTAGCTTGAAAGAGATAATACTGGGCTTACGTGTAAATTTTGATAAATTTATACCTTTCAGCCCGCCCACATCGCTCAATCACCCACAACCAATGTAACCCCTCCACTTCAGTAATGTCGTTCAAACCTGTCAAACTATCCGCAACATTGTCCATACATGAATGGTCCTAAAACTGCAAATACAAATAATATTTATGCTGACTAAAGATCAGGGAAAAAGAGTAGAGAATATGCAATCATATTGGATCGCGAAGATAAAATATTTTGACACAAAATAATTCACAACTTACTTCTGGCGATCCTAAAAATAAGAAAAAAGTTCCAACTCGTCAAATCAAACCTCACTCAGAAACAGGAAGAACAACATTTAACACTCGATAAATTTAATGTGCTAAGGCAAAAACTCTTGTAGAAGTGATTGGCCATGGTCGAGAGAGAAGTTGATATATGAAATGACAGAAGTGCTCGTTATTTGAGCCTGGAACGGTTATCCGAAACTCGTTTGTTCGAATAATCTACTGACAGAATCATTTTTCGCAGACGTCTCCTTTCATAGAAAGCACGGTTGGCAGAAATCACTACTCGTAGAAAGCACGGTTCGCCGAAGAATCCTTCCATAGAAAGCACGGTTGGCAGAAATCACTATTCGTAGATAGCACGGTTCGCCGAAGTATTGGTTGATAGAATCATTGTTGCACAGATGTCATGTTTGTACGAAAGCACTGTAAGCAGAAACCTCTGTACATAGATAGCACGGTTCGCCGAATTAATTGTTAATAGAATCATTATTCATAGAAGCCTTGGTTCATAGAAAGCGCGGTTGGCAGAAACCTCAGTACATAGATAAAACTTCATTCCGAAAGCTTTTTTGATAGATATCACTTTTGTCAGATACATCGAGTCACAGAAAGCTCGTTACAAAGAATAATCTAATAACTTTGGTCGTTTTAAGCTTTCTTCAATCTAAAGTCCCTTTCTTGCCCTCGATACTATCGTTGGGGTAGAACCACAGGTAAAAAAAGTATCCGAGGGACTATCAAGCTATCCAGCAGTACTTTACGAACCCTTTGCTTTCTGTGATCCGATGTATCTGGAAAAAGTGGTTTCTATCAAAAAAGCTTTCGGAATGAAGTTTTATCTATGTACAGAGGTTTCTGCCAACAGCGCTTTCTATGAACCAAGGCTTCTATGAATAATGATTCTATTAACAATTAATTCGGCGAACCGTGCTATCTATGTACAGAGGTTTCTGCCTACAGTGCTTTCGAACAACCATGACATCTGTGCAACAATGATTCTATCAACCAATACTTCGGCGAACCGTGCTATCTACGAATAGTGATTTCTGCCAACCGTGCTTTCTATGGAAGGATTCTTCGGCGAACCGTGCTTTCTACGAGTAGTGATTTCTGCCAACCGTGCTTTCTATGAAAGGAGACGTCTGCGAAAAATGATTCTGTCAACAGTTTATTCGAACAAACGAGTTTCGGATTAACGTTCCAGGCTGTTATGAGCTTGTATTCAAAGTGTACCTGTGACTTCTGCCGCAGTTTGTAACGGAGTTCTTCGTTGAGCGCAGCCATCCGCGAGGCGTGGTCGCGGTCTCTAGCCGCGGCATCCCGTAGACGTCGGTTATCGTCTCTCAGGCGGTCGGTGTCGCGTTGTCGCGCGGCAGCACGTTCTCGCAGCTCTTCAGCCGCATGTCGAGCCGCTCGCGCATCTCGCTCAGCGGCCGCGCGTCTTTCCCTCTCAAGGGACAATTCAGAACGCGCGTCGCGTAAAGACGCGACCTCCGCCTGTTTCAGTTCGATGACTGCTCGAAGTGATCGCACCTAAAACACGAAAAATATACCTTAGTCCTTATAAACTCTGACTTGACATAGTAAAAGATTATTAAAAGTTGTTTTTGATAATTCCTGATAGTGGGACACTGCATGAACATCTTCCGTCTACTAAATACATAATAAAGGTAACGCATGCATTGGTATAAAATTGTCAGTAGAACAAATTTAAAATTGTGTTCAATTTGACTGAATCTTTGAATGATATGCATAATAACTCATTTATTATTAGTCATCAGGAACATGTCAACTAACCTCAGCTGCCAACTCGTTAGCATCTGTGCTCAATTCCTCATTCGCAGCTAATCGGAGTTCGCAATCTTCCGCCTCACAGCACACGGGGTCGCAGGCCGCGTCGCACATATTGCACGACGTGTCGATAGAACTGTTGATTGACGAGTTGTACAACTTGGAGTGGTCAATTTCGACTCGCGCGGCTTCTAGTTGAGCGCGAAGGGTGCGTTCTATTTCGCTATGCGCATGTAGACGTACCCTACTTTCGGCAACTTCATGTTTCAAAGACTCGATTGTATCCTGAAATAACAGATTAGTAAAGCGCATTAGAAACTGTATGCAAAAGGACTACTTTGCCTAGAATAGGATTATAATACGAACAACTAACGGGGTGGCAAATGTAGGCATTGATAAATTGAGTTCTTCCAGAAATGTGAAATGTCAAGTGCAATATATTAGGTTTAGTTGCCCAATTTGACTAATGAAATCTACAGTCACCAACCTACATTTCCACGAGGACTATAGGTATTTTTAAACTGAAAAGTCGTTCGGTAAAACTTACCTTCAGCCCCTTTATGTCATTAGCAAGAGCAGCGACCTCCTCAATATGTTTAGCCTGGAGACGCGCGTTTATCTCTTCTTTGGACGAGAGCTCCATCTCCAGCTCTGAGATCTTGCTCAGGCATTCTGCGACTGGAAAAAGGTAGAATAATATTATACAATGATCTTTTAGGTCAAGTATTTTTTTCAGAAAAAAAAAATATAAAAAAAACCCGGTAGTTACACATGTACCAAAACTAGGTCATGATTTCACTAGTTGCAGAATCGCTAGTTACATACATGTATAGAATATTACGTTATGGTTCTGCGATGCGTTGATATGTATACACCAATAATGATGCAAAGGTCTCTTTATACCTGAATAAAGATACCCGCACTCTATAACCCACAGCTTACTTTATTAAAGTAATTAAATTTCCCAGGGAAAATTTATTTAGTATAATTATAGTAAGCCTAGTTCTAGAGTGCAGGTTTAAGATCCTTCTGAAAATACTACTGGGTTGTTTGCTGTTGGCCAGTTGTGAGTAAATGCGTTTATCGCACTAATGAGTACAATTGTTTTTATTTAATTTTGTAGTATGTTGCCGAACTAGGCGAAAGTCACTCCTATATGCCTTTGAATTGCTCTGTATAGAGTCAGCACAATATTCCTAGAGATTTACATTCATTACATATAATATACACATTGTATAGATTATATTCGTTTAAACTTACTGGTATCGAGATCTTTTTGAGCGCGTTGTTGCCGGTCGCGGTCGGCGCGCGCGGCGCTGCTTCGCTCCGCTGCTGCTACTCCGCGCCATCGCTCCGCTTCCACCCGCCAAGAGCTGCCATTTAGAGCGTCTAACTGGAAATTTTAAAAACACATTT
The DNA here is from genome assembly GCA_933228765.1 of Miltochrista miniata. NCBI lineage: Eukaryota > Metazoa > Arthropoda > Insecta > Lepidoptera > Erebidae > Miltochrista > Miltochrista miniata. The sequence goes on along the minus strand of OW121750.1, from coordinate 19,973,424 downwards.
TGTAAATAATCGGATACATAAAATGGTGGAAGAAGTTGTAGGCAGGACTGCCTACTAGATGTACTAGTGAGTTAATATACGTTATGTGTTACTCAATATTAATGGACTGAACATTTACATCAAGCCCGATGCATTTTACTACGAGGCCGTTGTCCCTTAGTAGGTAGGTACCTACTAAGGGTAGATAAATATGTTAGGATAAATAGGTAGGTACCTATTTTATAATTACATTCATATCCACTGAAAATAATAATTAAACGAGTAGCGTTTTGAGGAGTTCTTTAAAATAAAGACGAAACCGTAATTAGAAAGTAATTGACGAGCCCACATTTGATTTTATGCCAGCGCATCATAAAATGAATTTAGAACGTATTTTTTATTAATGATGAGATGATGCTCGCGGCTTCGCCCGCGTGAAATTCGGAACCCGTTCCTGCTTCCCGTAAGAACATTTTCCCGGGATGAATATGTTTCAACGGGTGGCCTATGTATTATTCCAGACTATTAGCTATCTCTTTACCAAATTTCAGCACAATCCGTTCAGCCGTTAGAGTGATTGAGTAACAAAAATCCAAACATCTTCGCAAACTTTCACATATATAATATTAGTAGGATAGTACTCGTATACTTACTCGAAACACTAAATACTGGACTAAAACGCCCAGAGCTTCTACGCCCTTGGCAGCATGAGCGAGTGCAGCAGTGTGTTCTCGCGGCTGCGCGGGTGGCGCGACTACCGCAACTGGCGGCGTACGCACAGGCTGAGGCGTCTGCACCCGCTTGCTCCGCGGCCCCGCCGCCGTAGCGACACGTGGTGGCTCTGCAGAAGAAAAATATATACTTAAGTAAATTTTGAAGTTTATGCTTATAGAAAATGGGAACTTTGACTTTACCCTCTAGAATGAGAATGATATGAGAGATACACCAAAGTGTCATTTAAATCTACTTTAGACTCGTGGATCCAAAGCTACGAGTATTTTTACCAAAATTTAAAGTTCATCGGCTTTCTTCTTTAATATCACCATTGTACCATGTTAGTTGAAAATAAATTTAAGTCCTTAGAGCATTACAATACGTGGAACAAGAAACTTTCTTTGGTTCTTATTACTTGTTGCGAAAACTTAGCTTAGAGAGAAACTTATTAGGACCGAAACCGCCAGCAATAGAAGAACATCGGTAGGTACTCTTCTATTACTACAGAGGTTACTGCTATTTGAATTGACCCTAACAGTACATGTATAGATAAAAGACACGCATTCGTTATGTCATGAAGGGCGAGGCCTATTCGCAGTGCGCATTACGAGCGGTTATGAAAGCGGTAAGTGTGTCGGCAATAAGTTCGGCACCATTCGTAGTCACGCACGATCGCAGCACGTCAGCATGTGCGTCTCTGCGTGGGTTGTGACAGGTAGTTAGACCATCGCTATCGCCTACGACATTAAAATAACCCATTTCCTTTCGCCTATTCTTTAATACTGTTTGGCTATGATAGCTATGTCAGTGAGGAGTTTTATAAACTGGAGCAATATGAAGAATTCATAGTCTGAAACACTAAGTGCCAACCACCAAGTACATTGCAGAAGAGTGGTATTGCGTTCCCTTCTTAACCTACCTACTAGCTTCTAGCCTAGCATACTCTGAAATTTTCATGTCCGGTCAAGCATGTTCTTTATTTTCATTCGCTGCAAAAGGTGAATCGCAAGAAAATTCTCTAGTTCACACAATTGACATTCATAGATTACGACTACTGCTTACTATTCTGAGTGTGGAATTGTTCTCAGCTATGTTATTTATTATAAAAAACACTAAGTAAAAAAATGGTATAAATAAGCTAACTCTACATGAAAGAGTAGTAAAGTTCAAAGTCAATCGTAACAAAGATGGTTGCAATAGGACTACATGAATGCAATTAATAAAATATGTTTAGTGCGATCGCAAAATAACATGAAAATGCTACTAGCTTATAACCTTTAAAAATATACACGACTTCGAATTTGTTTATTATTCCTGCATACAAGGGGAAATCCCTGTTACGATTCGACGAATCAGGTAATGGATGAGGTCCATTATGTATTATGTAACAATGCTAATTCTATAAATGCTATTCATTATTTTATCAATGGTATCATCGTGTTGTAAATTAACGATAGCCTGCAATAGCAGTATAAAATTTAGATATGAATTATGTTAAATAAATTTCGCCTTATTCAATTTGCGGCAGAGATCCCAAGAAGAGATGTCTCTCCTCTCAACTATTGTCTATAGTCTATACTGACGATGAAATACGAAAGTTTCGAGGGCAAGTGCACGTGTACCTACAGTGAACTAATAGGTAATGCTTCCTCACTTTTGTTCAACATTTGCACAATATTATTATAGTTCTCACAAAGACTAAGAGGCTGATAATGAAGTTTGGTAAGATAAGGGAGACAATTTAAAGATCTGTGGTAATTTTCACATAGTAATATAAAATGTTATTATGTAACTACTTAAATTGCGGCTTAAAAGTGTTTTTAAAGATTATAACGTATCTCTAAATAATCTTGACATAATTACCATTGAAAGGTGTAAGAATTAAATAGACGAAGCCTACTAATTTAATGATGGTTTTTGAAATTTAAATCTCCATAATGTTAAAGTTTAACATTATTACACAATAGATTTATTGCCTGTATTAAAATAAAATGTTGGTATGCTCTTATGAGAATAAACGTCTTTAGCTAGATGGTGCGATTAAGTATCTACTGTGTTTTGTGTAATGTAACGTAACGGAGCGTCAAGGGTGTCGGTGTGGACTTCCCAAGTCCCGTGTTACAATAGTTTGATTTGTAAAAGAAGATTACCTGGATAACAGCAGCCGGAGATACAGTGGACCTTTTAGGTTAAGGGCCGTGTTGTCTGGCTAGTAAACCCCTGTTGCAGTGAGCTCGTGAAAGAAAAACCAGTGTATATTATTATCACCACGTTTAATGGTCTACAATACAAAAACCACAGGCCTTGTGGTATATCAAACGCACTACTTAGCCTATATATATGGCAGGATGCACCAGTATTACTCCAGTTAGAATACTTATATCTACACACACTTTACTTACTTGCTATAAACTTATATCAAATCTATTGACCTGGCCGGCTCTTGCGCCGATGCGATGAAATTATTTCATTTGACACAATTAACTAAACATCACCTTGTGACGTGGCTAACAAAATATACTTTAATCTAGCGACCTAGAGATGGATCCATTCTGGTTAACATTATTATAATCTATGATTTAAAGGCTAAATAAATCTAGTTACATTCTCGGATCGTTATGCAGCCTCCTGAAGGTGAACTACGTTGTTAAACTGTCGGTGGACTATCGCGTAGGCACCGCTAACCAACGAGATGCAGTAATCAACCTCGCGTATGGATGTATAAGAAGAATCCTGGTGGCCCTCCTTGGTGCCAAGTAGTGAAAAAGAAATGCACGTGGCGTAAAAAAGAGAATAAAAAATGCCGGTGCGAGAACCGGTTACCGCTACAAAGCCGGGCTCGTCAGCGGCGCGCAGTCCCGTCTGTGGATCACGCGTCCCACGCTGATGGGTTCACGGGGAAGAATTCCTCCGTGTTGGGAGTCCGCCAAGGGACGGGCAGGTATTCCCAGCAATAATAGGTAGGTACTCCAAAGACCCGCTACAACAAAAGTTACGCGTCATTAGCAATCAGCACGCACTTCACAGACCGCGATCATTACAAGGTCTATCTAGCTTATAAATACCTTTTTGCGGGTCCTGTGATGGTACGAATTGCTCTTGAAGAGACACCTTACGGGTCTTCTCGCTCGAGAGAAAAAAATGCCGACTGCCTCCATCTTTGCTTTTCGTCTCTTCCCCTTCCCACCAAGCCAAACCCGCTTGGTCAGTTACATCTACGGTCCGTTTCATTTCACTCATCCCTCACGTTCCGTTCGTGACTTTTATTCCTCCACTTCTCATACGCCATACACGATTAGGGCTTTATCGCATTAACGCCATGTCATTAACTGAAGCTAAAACTATCCTGTACATTAACCATCCTATCCTCTTAAGCGAATATTTTATCCACTATTTGACATAATGTTCTACGTTACGCGGAACGTGAATTCTGGTGTGACCACTCCGAAATTGATCCGCTCGTAAACTATATATAAATTATCATTAGTTCCAAATCTGTTTACTAATTTAATATACCTATTATTTATTCTAATCTAGATTTATTGTACACTAAATAAAACTATTTTTTTTATGTTCTTTTTTTTATTCCTAAACTATTTCGTTGACCAGGATCAGTCATTGTTACTGTCAAAATGACAATGTCAGATTCACGACGTCTAACCTATGTGTATGTGTAGTATTGTGACTGGATGTAAACACGGAATAAAACGACAGAAAGATATCGAGTTTAATATCTTTGTGTTAATGTGCTTAATGTATGAAATCCTCGTTATCACGAGACAAAAAGAGAGTATTATATTAGAACGTATGGATAATGTGTTGGTGAGTATTGCAGAGTGTTACAATACCCCCTTTCTCGGGAAAAGAGGTAAACCGACAGGTTTACCGAAAGAAACAGCCGGGGTAACCGGGAAAAAGTGGTTACTTAACCGACTCCAAAAAGGATTAAAAAAATACCGAGAAATAAAAGAATAAAACTTCAGAACGCTGCTAGCAATAGTTATTCTTCTGACTGCCCTTTAGAATGATCACAGCTGGATAGGTATTCCTTTCAAAACGCGTACTTCACTCTTCCATACCTCACACAGTATTTCATATTTATCTATGTACATTCATTCGTCATCCTTTCCATATTAATAATAATTATAATAATACATATAATAATATTTAAAGCTTATTTTCCACCTATCATTCAGTCATGCACTTATCCTTCCCTTTCTTATTTGCTCCTATCATTCCATAATTATTTACATGCTGTCATTCATCAGTCTTATATTCTGTAAGAGTTTTTCATACTTTGGCCAATCGTACTGTCGGTCAATCATTTGACTGTCAAGAAAAACAACTTTTTTGCTCATGCGTTGTTAAGTATCATATCATATAAACATTAACTGTAAGAATAAGAACACAATGTAAAAACACAAACGGCAAAGCAATTATTAATTGCATACATTAGTTTCGATAAATGCTTGCCTAGCCCTACGATCAAAAAAAAAAAATCTTGGGTTCGGAGTAAATACCACTAGACAAGCAACAATATCGGACAGGGTGTGTAAATAATTTAATCTACACGCAAGATGTCCTTTACATGAAATTTACCAACAGATCCTGACGATAACTCGCGTAGCTCATACACTACATCTGACAACCTCCTTTCAACCGTGCACTTCACAAATTTCGGCGCCAGCTTGGCGGAGAAATACTTCGCTGCGTTAGATTGTACGAAGTTCCTTCGCCAGACCACATCGCCTATTTTCGCTGTGAAGTGTCGTCGTCTTAGGTTATAATGTTGTGAATTTTTCTGGTACGCCTGAGTTAATGCATCTACTACCTTGTCAAAAATTTTTCCCAATTCCAACAACGATGATGCCGCTGCGCTTCTATCGCCTATGGTCAGATCATCAGCTGATGTTGGTAAATCCCTAAGAATTGAATGGAATTGACCGTCAGTGACTATTTCACGACCGGTGGCTAAGAAGTACGGTGTGTATCCCGTTGCTAGGTTCACCGTGCTATTCAGTGATAGCTGAATTTGCTGAAGGTATTTGGACCAATTACGTTGATCTTGTTCAACTAGTATGGATAAACAGACTTCAGCGGTTTTGTTATACCGTTCGACTGTATTCGCTTGCGGTGCATAATGCGCCGTATAGAAAATTCGAGGGATAGAATATCCATCGCAAAATGATTTAAACGATTTGCTTTTAAATATGGTAGCGTTGTCACAAATAAGAATCGCGGGGGTTCCCCATTTCAAGATCAATTCCTTTTCCAAAAATGAAGTGACCGTTTGAGTGGTTGCAGTACGGAGGGGGTGAAGCCATACAAATTTTGAGAAAACGTCTACAACTGACAGAATGTATATATGACCCGAATATGCTTTAGGTAATGGGCCTATAATATCTATTGACAACGTGTGCATCGGAACGTCCACCTCCTTTTGATTTGTCATGAGTCCGTGAGGTGGTGAATTTGAGTGTTTATATGCTTTACACTTGTCACACCGTGTGACAAATTCCTTAACATTTTCAAACATATTTGGCCAATAATAATGTTCCCTAATTTTCAAATACGTTTTTTGAACTCCTGGGTGTACACTACAGAAGGAGTCATGGTTTTCCTTGATGCATTCATCGACCAGCTCTTTAGGAATTACTAACCTCCAATTGTTTTTTGAAGTACAAGAGCCACCTTTGCAAAATCTAAACAAATTGTTGCCTAGGATCTGAAAATTTTTGAAACGAGTAGGCTTAGTTTTACAGCCGTTATACATCTTCTTATACCACTCATCAGAAGTTGAAGAAAGTTCTTGATTGAAAGTAATAGCATCGACCGAAATTCGGGATAGTGCATCTGGTACGACATTAAGCTTACCTGCCTTATGGCAAATGTCAAAATTAAAAGTGGATATCTGCATTGCCCATCTGGCCAACCTGCCTGAGGGGTTATTTAAAGACTTAAGCCACTTTAAACTCATATGGTCAGTGATGACCGTGAACTTAGTACCTTCTATGTAAGCACGAAAATGATTTATGGAATCCACTACCGCGAGCAGTTCACGCTCTGTTGTACTGTAATTTCTCTCAGGTTTTGCCAGTAAACGTGAAAAGAAAGCCACAGGACGCTCGATTCCATCTATGTCCTGCGTCAAAACACTACCAATGCCTACGGATGATGCGTCGCAATGAAGCACGAAAGGTTTCGAAAATTCTGGCGACGCCAAAACTGGAGCTGTTATTAAAGCATTTTTAAGGGTATTGAAAGAATCCTCAGCTGCTTCGGACCATTGGATGCCGTC